>CM023456.1:55826652-57209218 GCA_013339765.2 Haemaphysalis longicornis
ACATGATGTGGGAAAGGTCGGCTACTGCCGTAGGAAGAACGGATGATGCTGCAGGTAGAAAAACTGCAAACACAAAGTCTAACAAATTAAAACATGCGTGAATTTGGCACAGAAGCTAGTGGGGTCAATTGAGGAGTTCATGGAAGTTGAACGGGAACCAACGGAAAGTGATCGTTACATGCATTACTCAAGTAACCACAGCATGCACAGCGCAGTTGAATAGAGGTACGCATATTTAATGGCGTGTAGCACTCAAATAGAAATTGGGTGTGCGAGATATGTACTCGGGCTTACAAGGCTGACTCGAAAAGGTAAATTACAGAAGTTCGACCAGGGCAGAGCCAAAGTGCTTGAGACGTAATTCTGTTAGTTCCTTGGCGATGCAACGCTGGGATATGCGAAATTATTGTAGCCTATAGAAGAAAAATATGGCGCAAAGAGAACAAATTAAAGGAGGAATCTAGTAAATGGGCTCTTGCCTTTTACTGAGCGATGCCAGTTAAAGATATCTGTCGATGCCTACATGAGTAGTTATCATGTGATAAGTAGGTCGCCAGTTTAGGAGTGTAGCAAAGTACGTTCCCAGGAAAATTTTACTTTGCTTGAGGATGCGATGGCGGAAAAAGACCCAAAGAAAAAAATACCAAAACGTAAACGTCGTTTATAATATTGGAATGACTTGTACACGTTCGTAAAGTGGACACTCAGACTCTCTAATACGACTTGTCTGCTGGCGAATTGTAGCATGACATACGAAGGAATAAATACAGTGCGAAATGAGCGTGAAGACATAAAAGAGCAGGACGAGCCAAACTTCGAACTTTATTTTCGCATAAAACGACTACGAAACCCACGGATACTCCGTAATGTTATCCACCGCAAGCTGATCAACGGCCGCACCACTAATTTCGGCGTAACAAAAATCCCATGTCAAACACCACACAGCCGTGTAGATCAAGCCGGATGGCCAAACAATAGGCAACTGGTAACAGTCTCATGCAGACTAAACGAGGCATCAGAATGCAACACCTGTAGTTCCAGGGACGAAAGCTTAAAACCAGAGACAGCAAGATGTGCAATCATCAGACTACATCATAAGGCTCGGAGAAGAAAGCGGCGAAAAAAATCGGCGTGGTCATTTAAAAGTGTTAGAAAATCCTAAAATGGCAGAAAGGAAAATATTTCTCAATGTCTTCGTTAAGATTGTGTCCCCCGAAAAAATCCCCCCTGTGGGTAGCAGGCTGACAGAAGGAGGACTGAGGCATTACTCGTCATTCTCTTTATACTCGCAGGCTTCTACTATGTGGCCCTTTACAAGTTTTATAGTAAATAGCCAGATGTGTCCCGGAACTATTTTTAACCGAAACTTTATTATCACGCTAACTATCATAAAACATGGCCTGGTTAGACCAAGGTACACCTTTCCACGGGTAAAACAAATTTTGTATATCTTGAATGAAACGTACGCCGTGTAGCATTGTCTGGGATCTTCTTACACCCCTTCTTTTAGGAGCGAAGTCCCTTCCAGGCTCGGGCTGTCGGCGAATCATGTTGTCGTCCTCGTAATCTTCGCCTGTGTAGTCACGGTTCTAGAACACCGGGACACTCGCTACTGCCTCGCGATATAGCTTACCGCATATTAAAAAAACACCGGAGCAATCGTTAACGCCTCGCGCTACAACGCTTCGTAATGGCATAATAATAAACAGCGCGACACAGGTATACGCTTCACGCTAGAAGGCTCCGTGCATCAAAGACACGAGACTTGTACAGCAAAGCTGTTTACCTCTACCCCTCAACGGTTTCATTTCCGTTGGAAAAAACTTCAAGGTGCCAAGAATACATTTATACACTGAATAATTTACCGCACTCCAGATTTCACGTTAGTGAAGATGGCATGAGATTTTTTGTTCATACAATAGTTGGTTTCCCTTTATAACACACTGGTCCCTTAAAAACCAGACTAACATAGTATTGGATTGCTACTTTTCTAGAGCTGCGCGAGACCCTGTGATTGTACGGCATCACGCACCGATTCACAAAGTTACATTGAAATTGAGAATTGAAACTCTAACGCTACGGCGAATCTGTTATTTCCTGTGGTTTTGGTGATCCCGTTTGCTCGACTTCTTGTGTTTTTGATGTTTACGCGTGGTTCATCATCAACAGCTGCAGCACACCGAAACGTGTGGTGCGGCTGTTAATCGGATTGCGGGAGATACTGCTTGGAAGTGTATTTGTGTTGTCGTTTTATGCAAAAATAAAGTTAAACAAGGACTGCGCTTAGGTTTCCTCGTCAGAATTTTGGCGGGCATAGTCGGTCTTGTGTTCGGTATCTTTCCAAAGCAAATTCTGAAGGTCGGGTACTTTCCAGTGAAGAAAACGAGATATCATAATATTTTTATTATGTCCACTGAGCTCTGAGACTGCTGCGCTGTATGCTTCCGCCTCTTGACTGTGTACGACAGTGCCGCTTAGTAGTTTAGTGTGCCAATGGCATGTCATCGACTTCTCGCTTGTTGCTGCAGGGATGGTATTAGCATCTGCTTTGTTTGGGTTTCTTTCTCTCCATGCGCAGAAAAGAAGCAGAACCCGAAAGAAGCGAAATAAAAAGAACGCGACACCGAAGCTCATTGGTTTCTGAAGACCAAGAAAACGATAAAAAACAGGACCCGTACAGAAAGAACGTAGAACAGCCACTCACGCGCCACTCAAGAAAAAAGAGGACTTCTTTCTCCTCACTGCAACTGTCGCCGCCATGGCCATCATTCCTGTCCAACCTCTTTTCAGTACCCATTCATCCATCATTCACCTGGACGTACGTCCCGTGGACAATAAAGTTTGTTCTCTCTCGCTCGCTCTCTATTGGCTGACCGCGAGACGATTACACGAACACTTCAAACCCAAAAGACACAAGACCATTGTAGGAACACCTGTCCAGCCAGCGGGCGATACCGCAGACATCGGCACTTGGCAGCACAAAAAGAATGAAAACAACAGGGCATAAACAAGCAGTTCTGCATCTCTGATATAGCTAGAACCTGAATTCCCAGCCGTGAAAATAACTACCTCGAATTACTACGTTTTAAAGGAGGTAGAAACTTAGACTGAATGGGTAGCTCCAAGGGCAATTGCGTGACATATATTGTCGGTGAGATATCGAAGGTGACGTAGGTACAGTACTTGGGGAATACAAAATCAGCAGCCATTCCACTCTGTAAAGGTAAATTCGAAGGAAGGCTAGTATCACGTGATGTTTAGGCGAAACTAACTGCAGGGAAAAGGTATGAGCAACGTTTCTTCGCTTGAGTATCGACGGTGGTCATACTTAAAAACACAAACATACACTCTGGCGCTTTTCTTTTCCTCCTGCTCATCTTGAAAGTGGTCGACATTGTTAATACGCTACTCAAAGATGAATCTGTAATTTATTACATGAATGACCTGAGGTGTAAGCCAAGTTTATTTTGCTTAAAGGTGCGCGTAATGCTAATGAAACTGCTCAACATCTGTATCCAAGTGATGTTAAAAATCCGATAAAGTCGTATTCATTGGTTAGGATGCGTAAAGAAACACACGAAATAAAATTAGTAAAGACTAGTGGGTCTAACATTAAATCACGTTGAAAATAGTTCGCTCCTTGAAATTAGAGCGCATTTTTAAACCTAAACATGCAATGCTTAATAAAAAGCCTACCTTTGTAGAGACTTCAACATTACTATTTAAGCTAAGTACCCGCCATAACTCTGAATGAACCAACAGAACCTGTGCGGTTGGGCTCCCTGATATTTCTTAAACACTACGGGTAAGAATTCCCATGTAAGGTTACGGTACTTCTTTATTTTCATATTATGTGGTTTGCGGTATCTATTATTTTGCTCTAGAAATTATGCACATATTAGCGCAGTAATCAGTGATGAAAATATGAGTGATGTGATCAGTAACCAGTGATGAAGACATGCCTACACGGGACCTCTTCATATAGTGACGGGGAGCTTCGAACACCAAGTTTAATTTCGGCCTTCAGGGAATGATTACTGCTTGTCATAAAAAGAAGACAATTTCGGGGTGTACTCTTTTCATAAATCACACAGATGTCCGAACTTTGGCGCAACACTTTGGAATTTGCATCGCTCTTCACTTACCTGGGTTTTTAAACGTCGTTAAGGTGGGCCCAAGCGCATACCCTTGCCGTTTCGCAAGGAGTCCATAAAAGTCTTCCTGGTGTCTATGAAAAGCACCAAAAAGTGTGTCAGCCAGGTGTTAACAGATTTTGAAATATGACCACTCTTTGGGTTTTGAAATATAACCACTCTTGAAATATGACCACTCAAATAATACCAGTCCTACTGTCCCCTATCATATGTGCAATAAAGAACGCAATGGGATCATTGTCCCGAAAAACGCATTTCACTTATTCTGATTCCGCAAAGCTCAAAATATCGATGAAGGCACTGTTGTTTTGGTGGTAAACCATAGCATTCTTGCCACTTTGTGAAAAAAACAAACGCCCTTGATATCGCTGCGGGGCTACTTGTGGCTTACTCCAGAGTCTGTCCACCCGTTTTGGTGCAATGGTAACCCACATAAATAGTCCGTCATCGTCTACGCCCACATAGTCCCACTATTCACGTGAGTACCTTTTTAGGGGACACCGGTGATATTGTACGCAGGATATTATCTAAGTAGCAGGCGTACCTAACTAAGTCAGATATGAAGAAAAGTAGGTGACATCATCTCAGAGCGTTTCTAGTGGCCAATAAGATAATATATCACCTACGAACAAAAAAATTGGCTTCTTGTAATGTCGTGTGGTTATTCCGCTTCGCCCTGACATCACGGGGAATTAAACCTGCTGTTGCACCTAACGCCTAAATTGTTATGACTACTTTAACCTGTACTAGACAGGGTTCACAGTTTCCTGGAGTAGGCTATAAGAGAATCGTGACGCTTCAGAAAAAGAGTCTTAAAGGACCATTTGAATGCAAAATTTGTAAGAGAAACGTGTTTGTTTTTGTGTACCAGTCACAGATAAAACTTTTCTTATCCTTAGCACGCTCGTTCATTACTTGAACGGCTAAATACCGTTAGGGATATAACCTATAATGTTTATTTATATTTTCATCAACACGGAAAAAATAAAATCAGAATAGCTGGGTATAAACCGAGAAGCTGTCCGTCAACCGGCACACTTCTCGATCCTTTCCCCAAGGGCGTCCCCTTTGGTTCAAGCTCCCACTTCAACGTCTTCTCGCCTAGGCTTTGCAGACCCTATGCGGTCACGTACGTTTTTTTTGACAGTCCACCACTTAATAACTGAGTAGCGCGTCCTTTTCGGGGTAAAAAGGGAAGCTTGTCTTCGCTTTTCTAGGAAGGACGGAGGTAACGGCGCTTAGGATGGACGACATAAACTTCTTGATCACCACAGTAACCACGTTATTTGCAACTCACTTGGATGTAGGTAACGCCACCTAAATGGCGGAATAAATAAAATAATGATTTATACTGAAACAACCGCGTTTTCGAACAATAGTCCCCAGGAGTCTAGGTGATCGTCGGGTATCGTTCTTTCTAAGCATATTTAAATTTACCATTACCAGTCAGCGCCTGAAAGAGAGCAATCTGGCGGGCTCTTCGGAACGGCAGAAGGTATCGGAGACTGAAAATTTCGTGATCCGCAAACGGAAAAGGGCTACCAATAAATTGGCGGATCATAAGGCTGTAGAAAAAAAGAAAGGACGCTTAACCACTAGTTCCATAGTTGGCAGTGTTGTACTCGTGCTTAACAAATGGTAATGCAAATTCCAGGGGTGGTCTGAATCCACATGCATAGATATCGTAATTTTAATGGTGCTGCTTTTGTGATCCGTGAGTTTGTTTACTTCAGGGTGCTAGTGTTGCATTCGTTCGTTTTCAGGCGGACAGGAAATCCAGCTGCGCAGGCACTATTTTCTTTTTGGCAGCCGTGTACCATCGTTCGCGCTCTCTCGTCCACCTTTGTAACACTCTGGATACCAAGGGGGTAAATACGCGCTCGTCAAAATAAATATTGCTCTCTGCCCGACCATCCTCCATTTTGCTGCGGCGCGCGCACTCGGGGGGAGGGGCAGCTCATTAGGCCCTATTGCGTGTTTTTTCCCAGCGCAAGCAAGAAGGGTGGGTTGCAGATTCGTTGTAGGGTCGTTGCGAAACCACGATTTCGGGGCATGGAGTCGTTGTACATGATACGAAGAATCCCAGATCAAAAGCGTTCTCCAACGACGTTAATAAGTCGCTCCCCACTCATTGGCTAGTTGTTGTGATTGGCCATCTACGATAAGATTTGCGACGTTCCGCGCCCGGTCGCGCCCCGCCAATCGTGACAGTGCACTAGCAGACAACTCAGAGATATGTGTGTGGATCAGCGTGTACGCTCGCCGACATCAATAGGTTTTTGAAGAAGAAGAGCCTGCTTGGTCTGCATCGCAAAGGCATATTAGTACTATACTTCGCTTGAAAATACTGAAATCGATTTCCAAAATCCACGGAATAATTCGCTATACCTAATTATTCATGAATGTACAACAACAGTCTATCAAGACTTATTTCCCATATTAAATATTTCGGCCTCGAGAATATTTTGCTAAATTGGTGCAACTATTGTCAGCTGATGTGAGCTGGTGTAGCTTGGTCTTGACTGTTTGAATGATTCATTTTAGAGTTTAATGCGCTGCCGCGACGCAGGTGATGAGGCGCGCCCTAGTGGAGAGCTACGGAATAATTTGGACCCCTTGGGGATCTTTAACGTGCGTGAAATATCGTACACACGGGCGTTTTTACTTTTCGACCCCATCAGAAAAGCAGCCGCCGCGGCCCGGAATCCAACCAACGTTCTCGTGCTCCACAGCGTAACGCCTTAGCCACTGAGCCACACCGGTGGGTGTAGCTGGGTCTGCAATAAATTGTATTTCGACGAGCCACAATATTCTTGAAGCACGGGTTGTTGCTCATTTTTTCAGAGAAGTGCGGGAATTATCTGCCAAGACGTGCATAGGGAAGCAAGGGAAGTCGTCTGCGCGTTTTATGAACATTTAGATAAATTACCAAAAAATCAAACTAATTAAACTCCTTAAAGTTCAGAGAACACAAATGAATGTCTTAACACGCCTTGAAACGAAGAATTTCCCCAAAACAAGAATATAATCAACTGAGACGAAATTGTGCGATTAGTTGTGTAATCGGGCGAGGACTATTCAATAAAAATTGCAGGTTTGTTGCTTTACCGAGATATAAAGAAGGGGAAAAGGCTGGAATAAATATGTAATAACAATAGACGGCCCTGCGATGGAAGAGGAGAAGATTTAGTTGTACATATAGAAAAGATTTTGATATTGTAACTTTCCGTTAAAATTAATTATCAAATTATCGAAGCTTCATAGGTTTTCGAAGTAAACACGGTATACAGTTGATATGAGAAGACGCTGAGTTACGCAAGAGCCATACACGGAGTCGAAAACCTCAGAAATACATACACTGGCAATGATTTATTTTATCTTTAAGGTACACACAATTGGTCTGCTCGACATGTACACAGTCGCTGCTGATGACAACTGTCAGAAAAACCGCAAGCTACTGGTACATCATAGTGAATTATAAACTGCTTGTAATTGATACAAATTTCGAAAGCACATGTCTGCGCGTTCACGCGTCCGAAGCACATCTTCATTTCCTCTCAATACTTCACCGTTCAAAAATTTCAGAAATAATGTACAATTATGTAAACAATTGTAATCAGACGTGCTAAAAATATACTGACTCATTGTCACGATGGCGGTAGTAGCGAATAAAGTTGTAGTTTGTCCACGTCAAATAGGTTTTCACGAACTTGATGCATGTCACTAGCTTTTCATGGATTTCCGGAGGGTAACTCTCCTTGACCAACCATATTGCCTCGTGTGTTCTCAAAGACTGTAAAATACAATTTAAAAGTTTGTCAGTCGAAAGTCGACGTGACTGTGAGACATGCAAAAATACTGTTTGAAACCCGGCACAGCAAGTCCAAATTCTGACACTTTTACACATTGTGTACATTAATTTTCATCAAGGTAAAACGCATTGTTTAGACTACTAAACTAGCACGATCGAATTTCAGTAGTTTTTGATAAGTATTGTCAAAAAATGCAGGTTAGATAAACCTTGCTTTATAAAAATTATTTTAATTATAGAAATGCAAAATGACTATTGGACTGAAGCTTTTGTTTGAAATATTAAAATTTTCACGTGTATTTTTTGGTGTCTTATATTTTCACTGTACCAAAACTAACCTGATTAACATTTGTTTCAACATAAACCTTCTACATACAAGGATTATATCCTAAAACATCGAATGGAGGTATTCCTAATAATCACGCTTTTCAATGAGCTGCCAAGGTACGAATGTTTCTTGCAAACAATTGGCAGTGTGCACAAGGGAAATTTAAATGGCTAGAATAAACTGTTTTCACAGCACACCAAGAAACATGAAATCAGAAACTCTGCTGCGAGGTGGTGTACATTTGTTTGTACGTTTTTACTCTTCTTCCAGAAAACGTAAATAAACAATATAAAAGTTTGATTTTGAAACTCAATAAACATGATATTTGTGGCTGATAATCCCTGCTACATCGGTGGCTCTACAGCGTAGAGCAGGAGTTCCAAAGGAACTTATGAGGTAGACCTTGCACTAGTTTCCGCTGATACAAGTGAAGCTCGAGAGAGAGAGAGAGAGAGAGAGAGAGGAGAGAGAGAGAGAGAGAAGAGAAGAGAGAGAGAGAGAGAGAGAGAAGAGAGAAGAGAGAGAGAGAGAGAGAGAGAGAGAGAGAGACAGAGAGAGAGAGAGGGGAAATTTTTTTCTGTCTAACCTCTTCCGATTTGCGATTGCTGTCGGTGACATGCACTCACCGGCGACCTCCACATCTACTACAGCAGCGCTTGCCGTTGGCAAGTTGGTACTACCTCGAAAGATAAAGCGCGAAAACGAGACGACATGAAACACGATTGTGTACGCCCACATCCACACACGCACGTTTGTGTGTGCATGCGTGCATTTGCGTGAGCGTGTGCAAGTATGTGTGTACGTGCGTATGTGTGCGTATGTGCACTCGTGCGTGTGTGTGTGGATGTGCGTGTGCAAGTATGTGTGTACGTGGGTGCGTGTGTCAGACGGGCTGCCTTTGGGGCAAGGTTTTGTTGTAAACTAGCAATGCGAGGTTTGTTTTATTCAAATTCTTGTTCACGGGTGGGAAGATCTTGCGGGGGAAGTGGTAGTGTGCATTGATGCCAGGAAATATGACCAGGAGATGGCTAGTCGCATACTCCAGATTAGCCAGTTTTTTTTTAAAACTGACGTTTTTACTACGATTAATAACCCGCAACGGTGGCTCAGTGCCTAAGGCGTTATGCTGCTGACAGCAAGGACGCGTTCTCAATTCCCGGCCGCGGCGGCCGCTTATCTGATGGAGCCGAAAAGCAAGAACGCCCATTTTTTAGAGATTTCAGCTCACGTTAAAGATATCCAGGCGGTCAAAATTAATCCGTAGCTACCCACTACGGCGCGCCTCATCGCCTCTGTAGTGTTGGTGCGCTAAACTGCAGAATTATTCAATCACGGCGAATGATTTGGTGGTTTAGGCAACGAAAACCCCAAAAAAACGGAAATGTTCAAGATTTAGATGGCTGGCGGTCACACATATTTTAGAGGATTGCGTGTGCGTGAGAAAAATAAACAGCAAGCCTCATTTAGGAAAGCAACAGAGCTGTATACGTTGTAGACGATACAAACTTTCTACGTCACCGTCAATGTAAATTGATTTAAAAATTTTCTTCGCTGTAACTTTCCGCATTCTGTACACTGTAAACTGATTGTAGTAAATACTTGTTGTTGGAAACGCAAAGAAAAGCCGTCTCACTTAGACTAAATAAAATTTCGAAGTAATGAAAGGGAAGAATACCAAAGTACAGTGCGATTGCGAAGCATTATGGCATGTCAATGGATTTGTGCTTGCAAACGTTCCTGATTGTAGTCTCCATTTCATTTCTGCGTACAACAGCTAGAACGTTTTGCGCTATTTAGCGACTGGAGTGGACCGCCTTCTCTTCGCCTACTTCAAAACTGGAGAAAAGACGGGTACCATTCTACCTGCCATGATTTCCTCGCACATCGCCGCATTACTGCTTTGTGCGCCTTGCTGTCTCTGGCAGCGAGAGGTTCTCGGTTTTGGACGTGAGAAATGATGTTCTCATCTTTCAGAGCCCCATCCACCAGAGTGCTGCGTCCACATCAATGTAGTCCACAAAGAATCGTCTTGTCAAATTGTCCGCTATAGAGGTTTCAAATTTGTTTCACCGCTTCTATCTTGACTCTTTGTTCTTCACTTCATTCGGGAACCAGCCTGAATTTACAGGTCCACGTTTTAACAATGGTTTCAATAAATGTTTCTGCGAAGTTGGCGACAGTCTTTACAACCCTGAATTTTAGCGTTTTCTGGGGGGCAGGGTGTCAGCCTCTCTGTTTCATGAACCTACCGATGAAGTCGAAGTTTTTGCATTGTGCAATAGCCTGAAAGATACCCAGAGCTTTGATACGTGTCATATTCAAAACCGGCCGGTAAAGTACGTGCTGCCTTTATTCTTACTCAATTTGGGACACATTCTGCTAGCATGCAACGTGCCAGAGCAGCGGTCATTTAAAAAAAGCGATAAAAATCTAGCAGTAAATTCTGGCCAAATACAGTGCCATATTTTTCTTTTAGGTAAGTGGAACGCTTAAAGGCCAACTGCAATCTCATTACATATCGACCAAATAAGTACCACCAAAATAGCTGGACCACAACGAGTAGCCTCGTTAAAGCCTGGTTAATCAGTCAGAAGTGTTTAAAAAAGCTCCGCTGCAGACCACGCTGCACTTGCCGACGGGTCGCGTAAACAGTCATGACCCGCCTGTGACGCTCTAGCCGACGGGGGCTTCTTCCTTTGGGCAGCCAGGCAGCTGGAGAACCGGTCAAGCTCTGCTGCACCCACTTAACCCATTAGCTGCCCCTTGCACTCGCAAAGCTTGCGTGCAGGCTTGCTCCCGAGCTGCTGATCGTCCGGCCGCTCGCTAGCCGGCTCCAGCGTCACTTCAATAGCCGCGCTCTTCTGCGTTTCCGTTTCAAAATCGCCGATTTTTGCTGACCGCTTGCGTCACCCACGCGTGTATTTCAGGTGTCGTATTTTGCATCTTGTTTTCTTTTTCTGTTCACTATAAGGAAATAGTGTTTTCAAGAGGTAAAAATTTTGGGTGCAGTTGGCCTTTAGCTTTACAAGAAAATGGTCTACTGAGCACTCATTACTTGACCAAAAAGTCTATATTCTAAAGACATTTTGAACCACCGTATCTTGCTTTAGGCATCTTTGTTGAATTCAGTTATTCGTACGATTGTTTTAAATGGGTGATCATCTTAAAAAAAGCAAGGACACTGTGGTTTAAGTGGACACGTCACCAGCATTATTACATCATACCTCAGCTCCCGCTCCCAACACGTTGTTAAACCACTGTCCCTTAGACATTCGAAACCTTAGAAATGGTTTACCTGAGGGCAGTCTTCAAGGACCCCCTCTTTTTAACGTGTACACAAATGATGATTTAAACAGTAGTTATGCCATGAAAGGTAGAATTTATTAGGGCGACACCGGCCAATTCCTCTCTTCACATGACATTGCCGAACTAATCAGCGCGGCCAATGCGTGTATTCACATCGCTAACAGAGTGGTCTTTCCGGTTTACTCGAAAATAAATAGGGGAAAAACAAATTCTTTAATGCGTCATCAAAAAGGGAAACATGTTCTGAACCCGCCTCCATTTTTTACGGAATTCTGCCAGTGAATATGTCGAAAGTTCTACGTCACCTGGAGTAAGGTTTACAGCTGCTATGTCATAGAACGCCCATATAAGCAAACTCTGCGTTGCACTTTCAAGGTTTAACGAGATGATTTGGCGCAACAAAGAACACTTACCTGCAAAAACAAAATTATATCTGTATTATGCCGTTTTTATTCACATGTGAGTTACTGTTTCTTAGTATGTGTAACGACCACGGCAACAAAAATGCAGAAACTTTTAAATCTACAGAAGAAACTGCTTCGTGCGGTTGCAAGGGGGTTGTATGTTGCTTCAACTTTTTTTTATTAGTGGTATAAAATTGTAGGAATTGACCGCATGTTCGACTACAGATTTTCTTTCTTCTATAAGAAAGCAGTGAGCCGAAATGAATCCTTATTCTCGAATGTTTGAATGCTAACACAACATCAAAATCAATACACGACTACCAAAACAAATAAATATGTCTTACTACGGTGTAAAACCAATTCTGGCTAGAGTATGCTAACGCGCATTCTTCCAACCAATCTCATAACATCATTGTATGAAAACGTGACCCTCATGCCATGCACTGGACTTCGCAATACATTTGTAGATTGAGGTGTAACTATATCTTTACATAAAATTGACTGTCATTGTTTCGTGTGAAAAATGCCTTGTATTAAGTATGTCCACAACAAGTGTTACGCACAAGTGTTATGCTTGTATAAACAAATCCCTTTGATGTGTAGTTTTTTATTTATTTACTGTATTTAGTCTTATTGAATATATGAATAAATGCTTCGGATGTGTGCAGATTGGTTGTGAACAGATGTTTCGAGTGTGTGCATATATTAGTGCTGTTTTTGTTTCCTTTGAAAAATGAAGATTTTTTTCCCGAAATTGCCTAGTGGTGTTGCCTATGCTGACCTATAGGGGTGGCGAGGCTCGTCAAACAGCCGTTAATGACTGCATTGTCTTGGTTATCTTTAGTTTTTTCATCTGAAAAGAGAAGGTGCCATAGAGTGATTTATTGATTGCTTCGCTTTCAAGCAATGCCTGCGTTTCCCTGGCCGTTTGTGGAGCATAAACTCGCCGGTGCGGGGGCTTACAGCTCGACCGCGCGCACTTCAGTGTCAGAGCCTACTCACGTTTGAATTTGTGTCTTTCTATACCTTTAATTCTGCGCAGCTTGGCTGGACCAGATTTTACCGTTCGAATTATCCGTATATTGGAAATAATAAACTTCCAAAAAGCCAGCATTTAGCTAATCCCGAAAGTTGACACATTCTGAATATTCCAAATGCGCTACGCATTCAATGCTCGCGAAATTATTGATCATACAAAAAACTTACGTTATACAAGTCCTCCAAGTTGGGCCTTGGATGGCCTAAAGAAAGGGCAAGTACAGAGAAAAACAGCGCGCCCCGCATTTTCGAAATTTTGGTATTGCACATGAAAGCAATATTTTCAGAGCTTTCCCTAGTATCTGCCCGTACCTGCAGCGAATGCAATGCAATTGAAACTGCTTCCTTTAAAGTTTTAAAGTGGTTTTGTAATCATTGTTCCAAAACACTGACATGTCCAAAGGCTTGAATGCCATGCTCGGCATTGTTGGCTGCTAGTGTTTGAGGCTAACAGCTGCGTTCTGCGATGTGCGAGAAGCGCAAGAGATTTTATTATATTCCTACAGAACAATATTCATGCCGTTGTTGAAGCTTGCTTTTCGAGAAAACGGGGACAACTGTATGGCCGAGGAGCACCCCTTACTTACACCATTGTTGTGAACTGGAAAGATTGTGCTAAGGAAATGAAGTTCACAATGTGAGAATTGTTTTTCGCGATGAGACTTTATCGATGAGAAATGGTTGACATCCTGCATGTAATATCGAAAGCGCAAAAAAAGACATTGAAATTTTTTCTATCGCTTTCCTACCATAGAGAGGCGCAAATATGTTAATTTTGGGAATAACACCATCTCAAACACAAATTGCAGACTTTGTACTTGGGTAACGCCATGTGGTCGAACCAGCATCTTTTACAACAGGTTTAATTTAACGGCAACGTTCCCTTTGCGAATTCGGTCCTAATATCACAACAAAATCAGGGTCAGCACTGTATTTTTGCTAGAGACATTTTAACCATCAGCCAAATTACCGTGTTTTGTACCACCTCTCCCTAAGCTACAGGGCTTAATAACCGCGTTGAACGGGAAACGATGTCCGTATTGGGCGTAATGCCCCAATCGTGCGAAGCTTTTTAATTTAGCAACAGCGCTCGAACATAAGCGCAACAAGCGATGGAATACTTATTGTATGATTTGCCATATTTAATCGAAAACATTATTTAGAATCTAGCTTTTCTGGTACAAAAAACAGCAGAGAGCTCAGAGCATAAAAAGCCAGCCAAATAATAAATGACCGCTATTTCTTATGGATGCTCCTATAAGCAAGTGGAAATTTGAGTCGAAAACAAAATGTTAAAAATTTTGCTCTCGGTGGAATTAATACCATCGCCGACTAAAATAAAGGACAGGTTCAAAAACCGTGAACCGCAATAGCTGAATGTACCAAGCTGACTTTAGTAAAACCCAGTAATCGCTTTATGGCCTTGATTTTAGAAACGTTATATAGAGAGGCTTACTTAGCTCTACCGAAAACATTTCAGCACGATGATCCTTCAGGTAAGTAGCAAATCATGTTCGTCCTAATTGTGCAAATGAAGGGATAACAGGGGCGACGGGTAAAGCGTCTCAATCAAATAAACCCAAAGCGGCAGAAACTTTTGCAAAGCGAACAAATGATGATGGCAATGAGCGGCCCCATGCGCGCCACTGGACATGTACGACTGTAAGAAACACGTCACTAGAGCGCATTGAACCAGTACGCTACATTACGTCCTACCCTAATATTTTCTAATATTTTCATCGCACCGGTGATTATGATGGTGGGCTCTTGACGATTTTCATCAAGATGCAGCAGCTGTGAATCATTGCAATTGCCTATGCGACGTCATTTCAATTTGCACACGTGGCTCTACAAAGAGGGAAATGAGAGATTCTGCCAGCCGTTACTTCTAATTCGCGGAGGCGGCGTCCTCAACGCAGCAGCGTCGGGCACACCCGGGTTAGGGCGGTGAACGCCACCGCCGCTCAACGGCTGTGCTTCCGCAGAAAGAAAACAGAGAGGAGGGTCTTTGGAAGGTTGAGACCGTGGAACCTAACCATCCTGATTTTCTAGCTCGTGGCTGAACCACCGCGCTACACTTCCGTACACACCAAAACAATTCAGCATGCGAGCTTAGTGGTTCCCATTTATAGCGATTTGAGCTAGTTAGTTTAGTAAGTTTGAGAACAGAGGGAACTTTTATATACGCTGTTTATCAGCACCAGTTGGGTCTTGCGCCTTTCGTAATACCTCTTAAAATACAACCCTATGTATATTCATCAATTTCGAAACCGGATTCCTATTCGTGGCAAGCAGTGCGAAAACGGTAGTGTTTCTCTTGCGTTCAGATGTCTCTATGTGGCCTACATTTTGTTTTCCCGCCCTTCAAACCAGTCTTTAACGTATCTTCGCCGTTCGACCACTTAACTCCGTCGGGTGCGGCTTACCAAGGAGGTGCTGTAGAACAAGTTAATCTAGCCTTGCGAAGGTACCGCGCAATGGACGCGAAGCAGTGAAAGAACAGACACGCCCACAAGCGAGCAGGCCCTTCCGCACGGGGAACGCTGGGTTTTCACTCCGTGCGTGAAAATTTCCGTCACCTCTCACCCACGCCCTCTTGCCGCCGCCTCCGCCGCGTTTTGAGTCCAGCACGCCGCGAAAGAAACGTTCGCTGGTAGAGGTAGAAAGCTTTGCTTTAAAATGTTTTGTCACTCGCCCGCATTGTAATTAACGGTTGGAATAGGCACGTGTGTCCTAATTTTGTTATTTCGGAAGCGTCGTTGATAAATCTATGTCTCATCCCGATGCGCAAATCCGGCTGAGGCTGCTGCTGCTGCTTATGATGACGATAGTGGCTCTGTGCAGGGAGAAAGAAGTAGCTGTGGGCGCACTATGTAACGGGCTGGCGCTACGGGAAGCGCGACGAAATCAAAGACACAAGACGCCACGCCTGAGAGATGTATTCTTGGTGCCTGTAGTGCATGGCTGTTGACGTCACCTCAATCCTAAGCGAGGATCATAAATAGCATTTTTAAAGCATTTCCAAATATCAGGGTTCTGTTAGGAATCATCGCCAAAATCATTTGAACTTGTTTGACTAAATCTGCACACCCCAGAAAATAAAAAAAAGTTCACATAATAAATCAATTCATTGAATATGACGTTTAACACGCGGAAGCTACAAAGGCGATCCGGCGCGCCGTAGTGGACTGCCCTGGAATAAGTTTGGCCTCCTGGGGATCTTTAACGCGCATCAAAATCTCGAACACACGGGCATTTTCGCTTTTCGCTTGCGGCAGAAAAGCGGTCGCCGTACCCGGGAATCGAAACTGCGTACATAGGCTGAGCATTCACGCACTCAATCACTCACCGTGTACACGGATAGTTTAACCGCAATTTTAAGCTATATAATGACGATCACCAATATCCGGGTGACTGCCTAATAAAACTAGCGTAGTAAAGTAGCAAGTTTTACAATAACGAGCAAACAATACCCATGGAGATAGGAAGGCGGCGTTCATTGTCTTAGAAAGCGAAGTACCTTCTTTATTACCTGTTTTTACAAATTAAGAAAAGTGAGCGTATAGAATTGAAAAGGAAATAAGAAAACGTAGGGACTCGATATAAACCCAAAGCAAGGCCAACGGAGTGTGAACCAAGCCTGTACCTCCGCCGCCACGTTCTGCCGCATGAACATAGGATTTCATTTAGTGCCTTTCAGCACAATAAACATCAACGACCTGGGCATGCGGTTCGTCTGACAATAATTTTGAGTTTGCTGACCCTTCATTGATGTCAAATATAATGTAACAAAGTTCTAGGGCTGAATACAAGCTTAACAACATGACTACTTAGGTTTATTATGATCCTCTCTGTAGAAGGTCACGGAAGTTTCGCCAATTGAAATTTGGCTCGTACGTTGATGCTCATTCACACTGTTACAATAACCACTGTAAAATATTTGGAGATCATAATTACAGCTATCGTAAAAAGTTAGCCGCCAATTAACCAATTTTTATTTCGCCCCGATGTCATCATGAGCAGCCACAGTGCTCAAACTACCACTCTGGTATGTTATCCGTAACTGTGACAGACTCTTCAATTGGCTTATGGCCAATTCGCAAATTCAAAATGCTGGGCGTGGCTGCGCACCCGTACAATGAAAACCCCCACGCCACTCAAAGGAACTTCGAATGCATGGGAATAGATGGCGCCATCTACGTCAACGTTCTGAGCGAAAGCCTTGCAGAGAACGGCAGAGCGGCTGGGGAATAGGAACCACCATGATTACATTATTACGAGTGGGAGGGTTTAACGCCAGCTGCCGCTTCACTAACGGGTGTTGTTTCCGTAACGGGTTTAAATTTGTTGTTGAATTTCAATAATAGATACGGAGCACTTTCAAAACAACTTTTTCTGCTACGTTTGGAGTACATATTCCAATGGGGGATCCGGAGCAAGAAAATTCTGTTCTACTGGCAGCCGAGATCGCTCCGTGGAACAAAAAAAGTTCCTCCCCGAAATCGGTGGAGTCGGTCTGAACTCTCGGGAGCCTGGTCTTGTGACGACGTCGCCGTCTGCTTCCGCTCGGCTCCCCTTTTAAAATCGCCATGGCGCCCGCTCCGGCAATTACGCGCAACAGCCTCAATCCCAACGGGAAGGCAGATACTACGCACCGTGTCGCATTCATGCTTTCTACTTAACAAAAGCAAGTGCGACTGTTGACACTCGAAATTGTGTTGCAAGGAGCCCAGACGTAACTACGACTGGATGGCCAAAGCGTATCAAGGCTCCTTCAGCGTTTCTTTTTTCTTCGCTTGCCTGTGATATGGCCGACAAAATTTCCGTCACAGCCACATTGGACGCCATTGAGACTACTAAAGACGATTCGTGGGCTAAAAGCCAACGAAGGGAATTCATTTGAGTACGGGAAAGGCGAAAACGCTTGCAGGGAAGCAGACGCTTTTCAAAAAGCATGATCTAACTACTGCCACTAAATTCCTGTTTTCGTCATGCTTCGGTATTTCTCTGGCATGAGCCAGTGGGTTCCAACAACAGTTTCGGAGCACCTGCCGTTTGACGAAGCAGGGTGCTCTGCGGAGAGGCCTTAGCGAAAGCTCGGGGACTTCCCCCGATCTGCTATTACAATGCAACATTTGTCTGGAGCCAATGTGAGTGCTTTAAAAGAAAAAAATTGGAGGGACGAAAACGAAACGCCGATACTACTGGGCCATAAAAGAATAGTCAGGTTGCCAGTGCCGTATAAAGCGAGCAAACGTAATCACGGGGAAAAGTCGAGTTGAACGAACAGTTATTACGGGTTTTAAAGGTTACGGAAGATGTGCGTGAACCATCACTTGCGGAATTGAAATGCCGTAGCAGGGTTTGCGCGTCGCCACGAGCCTCGATTTCGTGAGAGCTAATGAATTCTGAAGATGCCCATTTGATCAATAAATCATTTTATGGTGTAATTTCAATCACAACTTCTTGGGAACAAGCATCAAGACAATAAAAGACCCACTATAAATTTTAAGACTTACAAATTGTGAGCCTCCGAAAACAATCTTAGTTCCAACGTAATGTGATTGAGAATATGTAAAACAAACCTATACTGAAAACTTCACACCTAGCGCAATCATTCGATGGTCTAAATCGCAATTATTTTATCAATAACGTAGTATTATGTGCTTCGGGTTTTTATACGCCTCGAGCGCTGCCTGTAGGGGCGCCACTGAAATCCCCCTAGCGACACATTTCGAAAGCAGTCGCGGGAGTTGCCGGCCCGCTCACTACTGTCGCCGTTGCTTTTGAGGCACGTTGACGACTGATATTTTCCGTTTGTATGCAATGGAATTCCATATTTATGTGGAGCAGCCACTCTGTTCGCAAACGTGGTGCATTTACGAGAGTGTAAACGCTTCTGACGCGACCTTACTGTGATACATTCGGTCCGCATAAGCGCCAGGTGTGTGTCACAAGCTGGCGTCACGAAACCAGCATATATGCATGGATCTGATTGTAATTACACTGCCCTGAAATTTACTAACAGTAACTCCGTCAGCAGCGTTCGTTCAGATGCTCATTATACGGCTTTACACTGTGCGATGTAAATCGGTTTAGTGAGGTTTTATAACCTAGCGGAGCACTCATACCTGACAGCCCGCCAGTTACGCTTTATATCTCGGATATTGATCACTACCCTGAACAAGCCAATGTGGCATACATATCACGCTCATTCCACGCAATAAGTAATATTGATAATTCAAAATTACATTCGAGAGTCAGCACCAAGAATTCACGGCTTGATCGTCTTGTCGCTAGGTGAGCTTCCCCAAAGTCATCGGTTACATATATCCCCCACTTTTATCCGCGGCCGTGACTAAACGCTTTTTCGAAACATCATCATATGAAACAGAGAGCCTGCCGAATTTAGCACAAAAGTGAAATCAGGGGACCCCACTCAATCCAACGACACCTTTTATCGCTTGTGAACTCCCTTACTGTACTTCAAAAAATGTGTCCGCCGAGTGATCCCCTGTTCGTTAAAGTCGAAAAACAAAATAAAGGCGAACGCGCAGCTTGTGCGTGATTTTCTAAAATAGTCTTTCCTTGATTTCGGTCCGCATTTGTACACAACGATAGTTAAGCGTCCCTCCTGATGTTCCCCCTCTCTTGGAAAACATCAGTACATTTCTCATCTAGTTGGTTTAGTGAGTTCAACCTTGCTTGAGGTAAGAAGAACGTCTCCAAGATTTGCGAAGCTGCACTGTTTTTTTTCATTCTCGCACGAGCTATTACATTGCTTCCGGACTTGGCAGACTATTTATTTTTCCGTGGTTTCATTACCTCCCCTTGGTCCGTTATATCAGGCGGGAGTGGGCAGATATTTAACGACCCATAGACTTGGCATATACTCAACATGTTCGCGTGGCCTCTATTTTTATAAAACGCACAAGTTATTGCCAGGTATATTAAGTAACCACCTCCCCGAATGATATTTTTGGACAACGTATACATTCAAAACAAAGCCGAATTCGTTGTCCGCGCTGCAAAACGAAACCTACCTATCACTGTGCCAATACCAGGTCTAAACGAGGCGTCAATAGAATTCACTTGCGCCTGAGATATTCGGAGGTGTCAGCTGTGATATGCCGCTGCCGTCGCCCACGCCCGTAAGAGCGGCGATGAAGCGCGCAGTACCGCGTTCCCGGTGAGCTCTTGTCGGCGTTCGAGCACTCTAACAACTCTAATCAAGACGCTGCTGTTTTTTAAAGTGCCCTAAACGTGCTATTGTCTTACATACAACAGAATAACATGATGTTAAGGGCGCGGAAAGGCAAAAAGAAGCGAAAGAGAACCAAAACACCGCATGGGCCGCTATCAGCTGCGCTGCGGACATCCCCTAAGCGCCGCGGAAAAGCGGCGGCAGGCGGCGCAGCGATCGTGAAGCTCGAGGCGTATACAGCTGGGCTCATTCAGCTTGTGTGGATGTGAAAAATAGTGAAAAATGGTAAAAAAGTATGCACCTTTCCATCAAACAACGACGATGATTGAGCGCGAAGAATTCTCGTGACGGATTCTTTGGTTGTCGTCTAGGTTTTCCAAAACTGCTTCGGCAATGTCGAATTGTAGCAACCGCATAGACGCCACAGTTAAATGGCGGCGGACCCACGTTACATTCCGGCCACCGGAAGCGTTTGTTCTATTACCTCGGCGTTTCACCGTCGCAGACGCAGTCAGTGAGAGCACCTAAACTTTGCTTTAAAATAAAGCCACCGCTGTATATTATTTAGATATAGCGAACTTTCATGCTGATGTACCCTGTCGGGAATGAGACACCGATGCGTGAATACTTGCTGTGTTTTGCGAGCAAATCTGGGCACGGGCTACGAGGCATGTAGTAGGTGTTGGCTCAAGAATAATTTGGACCACCTTCAGTGTTTTAGCGTGCTCAGAAATTTTCACAAATGCGTTTTCGTCTCCTTGAGCCGTACTCGTGTTAATAAAAGACTTATCAACTCATCTCTTCAAACAATAAAACCGCCGCTAGGAGAAAAGATGAACCGACATGCTCGTGGCCAGCAGATCCCCAACGTAGCCATTGTACAACGGCGAGCAAAACACTAGGCATTTACCTTTTTTATGAATACTGCGTAAATTTTTATTTAGGTTTGTTTTAAGTTACTATAAACACAGGTCCAAAAATCAATTTAAATGTGCTGAACGTTGCTACACTCTTATGCCAATTGAAAAAATTCTTGCATAATCGTCGGAGGAAATAAGGTATGCCTTTTTAGGACTGGTTTATGCTAGTCCCTTCAGTCTCATAATACATAAAACACGAAAAATTCTGTCAACGCTGGCCAACATCAAAAGGATTCAGTTCGGAAGAAAAGTTAGGAAAACACGCTCCATTCATCCCCCCCGCCTAACTGAAGCAAATAGTCCTAGTGGAAAGCTTGGTGTTCGCGGCACTAAGTGTGCGCAGTCGATAGTTCCCAACGGTTTCCCGCAGTCTAAACCAATTTCAACTTTGCAATGTGGTGTATGCCGGAGCGTTGGCTTCACTACTTAAGACACGATTTTTGGTCGGTGACGAAAAAAAAGGATACTTCCGACAGCGATCTGTCTTTTTTTAGCCACGTTGCAGCGATTTCGGCCTCTGGATATTTCAGACTTTTGAGACGGAGTCAGTTCAAAGTATATGTGATGCACTGGGGCTGCGGTGGTGCGTCGATGTAAGCCGAGTCTCATTTGTGGAGGACGTGGGTCGTGAACGTCGAGGAACCTTGCAGGTAGGCGAGCGGGTCACTCGACCAGAGGTCAATCTCGTGGCCGCCCAGGAATCGCTTCCATCGCCTTTGACGCACTAGATTATCGCATAAGTAGTGGGTTACGACAACGGACCACGCACGCAGTTGCTGTTCCTAGAAATGAACGGTGGACACCCTCACAGGCAAGTGTACGCTCCACTCGTCTTGTTCCGCTCTCCTCATCCTTAAAGATAGCACTTTACACGTTCTATACCATGCCACGGAAATCTTCCTTTTTATATGCTCATTTTCACTTTCCTCATTACGCCCTGCCACCCACGCATGCAGTTATACCTTCGCTTGCAGTATGGATAAATGAACGAAATGTATGAGATTGTAGAAATGGCGTTTGCGATACGCCCCACCGTGGTCTCCTGGGTCCAGGAATTCCACTGGAAAAAAAATTGTATCCCATCTACGTTCTGAAGTTGGTTTGACTGCGAAGCTGTAAACAACACTCTCAACTATTATCCATGCGACTTCACTTGAATTCAAAAAGTGAAACCGGCTACTTGAAATCCGCCAACTCATCCGCATAGTACTTGCGTCGTTTCGCAGTGTTCCCTGCTTTACGTCACTCCTAGTCGTGATGGCGGGCGTGTCGCTTGGCCTGTGCTTCTCTGACGCAAAATGCTGGGTCCTGCCTAGCCAGTGTCTTGCACTGGTAGACTTTTGCGAGGGATTGTGGGTTTTGCCAAGGAAATTGTTGAGCGAGATGGTTTTGTTCTTTTCGTCGAGCAATATCATCACGGTATTCGTCTGGCGTCTTTACTTTCCGTGTTCTACCTATGGCAGCCTTGAACGAACTGAATAATTTGCAATACCGGCCTCCCTTTTAGGGCGGAGCCCTTTGGCAGCAGTTACGTGACTCACGAGCTGGCGGCGTCCCCAAAGCAGCAGCGTCGGTGGTGAGGAAGGCGGACCGCGCGGCTATGGCGTCAGGTTTCTCACCGCCTCTTCCTCACCATTGTTTTGATGTGTCGTCACCGAAGGGCGCACCAACAGCCCTGCCCCTCCCTAGACGCTGTTCTGTTCGCCACAAATCCAAACCACGTTAACGCCGTCATCATACCTGAGGTGGTTTCCACTTCACACGAGGGCTTGGAATGAGCGCAGAGGGGTAGACCCACTGCTGTGCTCGTTATAATTACACTATGCGGCACTCCGTCTCCTGGTGCGGCCGTAGCTTAGTCATCAAGACGGCGGGCTGTCGCTTCCCTTCTCTATTAATACTTAGGGTCGATCCATGGCAGTGCCAGCAGTTTTTTTGTGAGTGTAGCCAGAAGCCAGCAGTAGGCTGGGATGTTTTTTGTAGCCAGTATTATCCCGGACAGTTTCTGACGAGGCGGACGTGGAAACTTTCTTGGCTGGTTGAAGGTATACTGCTTCGCAGTAAAAGTGGCAGGTTCTCCAAGGAAATGGATAGCCGGTTGCCTCAGTTAGCGTTTTGACATCTCATTCAAAGTTCGCAGGTGACCGCCGCAAGCGGGAGACATGCATAGTTCGAAGAGGCCGCTAAAAAAGGGCCACCTGATAAACAGACAGCCAGAAAGGCAAGACCCGCCTAACATATTTTAATATTTATCATCATCATCATCAGCCTATCTACGCCCACTGCAGGGCAAAGGCCTCTCCCATTATTCTCCAATTACCTCGGTCCTGTGCCAACTGTGACCAATTTATCCCCGCAAACTTCTTAATCTCATCTGCCCAATCTAACTTTCTGCCGCCCCTTGCAGCGCTTGCCTTCTCTGGGGATACACTCTGTTACCCTTAATGACCAGTGGTTATCTTGTCTTCGTATTACATTCCCTGCCCACGTCCATTTCTTCTTCTTAATCTTTACTAATATGTCCTTAACACGTGTTTGTTCCCTGACCCACTCCGCTCTCTTCTTGTCCCTTAATGTTACACCTATCATTTTACGCACCATTGCCCGCTGAGTCGTTCTTAATTTAATATGAACCCACTTAGTGAGCCTCCAAGTTTCTGCCCCGTAGGTGAGTACCGGTAAGATGCAGCTGTCATACACTTTCTTCTTCAGCGACAATGGTAGGCTGCTATTCATTATCTGAGAATGCCTGCCCTATGCACCCCACTCCATTCTGATCCTTCTAATTATCTCTGCCTCGTGGTTGGGATGTGGGGTCACAACTTGGCCTAAGTAGATATCTTCGATTATCACTTCCACTGCCTCGCCACGTATCTCAAACCGCTGTGCTGTCCCGAGGTTATTGATCATTACTTTAGTCTTCTGCATATTAATTTTCAGGCCCATGGTTCTACTCTGTTCGTCCAGTGCTAAAAGCATGCTTTGCAATTCGTCCCCCGAGTTACTTAGCAAGGCAATGTCATCAGCAAATCTGAGGTTACTTAAGTACTCTCCATTAACCCTTACTGCCACCTGATCCCAATCCAACATTCTGAATACTTCTTGTAAACATGCTGTGAATGACATTGGAGAGATTGTGTCTCCTTGTCTGACACCCTTCCTTATAGGTATTTTACTGCTCTCCTTATGAAAGATGATGGTAGCTGTGGACCCATTGTAGATATCATCTAGTATTCTTACATAATGCTTATGTGCCCCCTGGTTCCGTAATGCCAGAATGACTGCCAGGGTTTCGACCGAGTCAAATGATTTCTCGTAATCTCTGAAGGCTATATATAGGGGTTCAGTATATTCAGCGCACTTCTCTATCACCTGATTGATCGTGTGAATATGGTCCATTGTTGAATAACCTTTACAAAACCCTGCTTCTTCTTTAGGTTGACTGAAATCTAATGTTGCAGAAATTCTGTTAGCGATTACCTTGGTAAGTACCTTGTAGACGACTGACAGCAAACTGATCGGCCTGTAATTTTTCAAGTGCTTCATGTCGCCTTTCTTATGGATTAGGATTATGTTCGCGTTCTTCCAGGATTCCGCTACCATTGCGGTCATTAGACATTTCGTGTACAGGTTTGCCAGTTTTTCAAGTACAATTTCTCCGCCATCCTTCAAGAGGTCTGCTGTTATCTGATCCTCGCCTGGTGCTTTGCTCCTTTCGTTTCTTTCAAAGCCTTCCTGACTTCTTCAGTCGTTACTGGCGGGATGTCTATCTCGTCTGAGCGACTGTCTCGTTCGGCATTATCCTGGATGTCCCGGCTACGGTGCAGATCCCTATAGAGCTCCTCTGCCACTGTGACTATTTTATCCCTATTTGTGATGACATTGCCTTGCTTATCTTTAACTGCATTCATCTGATTTTTCCCCAAGCCAAGACGCCTCTTCACAGCTTTCAGGCTACCTCCGTTTGCGGACCTACTTCTGGTGTTTGAGGTGCAGCCATTGGCGCAGTAGTTATGAAACAGCACCCTAAGCCACTGGAGTGACCTTTCTCTCGAGTATTGTTTCTATAGGGATATTGAGAGTATAGAATTTGAGTGCACGTGGTTTACGTGCAAGTATGGGAACGCGCGACTGGTGCATGTTGGTGACCATGAAAATTACTAATGCGTTGCTCGAAAATCCCAACGGACAATGATACGCCCATGCTCGAACAATTGGATACCTTGGGTGTACGCACTTGCGCGGAGGATTTTGTCATATATTGCCGCAAGGTGTGCACATGATTCCAACCATGTTGCCTAAGCAGTTCTGAGGAGCGAAACTAACCAATGGTATTCAATTACTTATTCAGAGTGAGTCTCTTTACTGTAGCAGCAATCATGAACTACGTCAACGTATGAGTAAGCAAGAATGTAACCGGGATTGTGTAACTATACGAACCATAGTAATACATGTAATAACTTTCACTGTGTAAAAAACACACTTGTCGCCTGACTGAAAAAACAGTGTCGTTCAACTGTCTGAAGATCAAAGCCATGGAAGCTATTCGAGTGCCAGCTGAATATGCCCGTAATTGTCCTTCAAACCAAGCACGGACGCTACTTGAATTCCGGTCTTCTTCTCTCAAAGCAACGTCACGCGATTCTTATTTGCTCGTTTTGCTGTAAATGTAAAAAATGGCAGTTCTTTCTCTCTTGGCAGAAAAAACTTACTTGGGGTTCCTAAACGTGTTCATCTAGCTTCCGGTGGTATCAGAGCTAGAGGGGGAAGAATAAAAAATATTTGATTCTCAAAACCTTGAACTTCTTAATTTTAGACGTGAGGGGTTATTGTTGCATTCGCTGCTAATTTATGAATTCAACCTGGGCCTCTTTTTTTTTTCAAAATCATCCGTGCTCGGGGACAGTGAATCGTTGCTTTGAAATATGGCTCTGATTTGTTTCTATTCATCACGGACCTTCTTTCGGCACGCTCCGTGTTGCATTTGCTTTTATTGGCTTTTCGGTGTCCTCGCTGTCGGCAAGTAAAATTACTTGCGCTTCACAGAATATCCGTAGTGGTACTTCATCGAAGCCTTGAAGAGGGTAACGGTATCCTAATTGTAGCAGTGAATTCATTTGGCAAAGTGCACTCGGGTTATGTTGCTGATTGTTTTGTATAACGTTGACTTGGATTTTGGAGAAATTCTTGCCCATTGCAATGCTGACGACCGCTATAAAACCGAATTAGGTTTTGAGTGCGATAGTAATGCCCATATCAATTTGACTAATAAATTAGCAAAAGATGGTGAACGTTAGAATTGTGCCAAACCCATACGCGTACGCGTCGTTTTTTATTCATATTAAAGGGAATCGCTGCCACCACCAACCGACAAGCTTGTGATTTTAACGCAGAAATAGGTTTCTCGTTGCTTCCGCGTCTATTTCTGGTTCTACGCGCGTTGCTGCTCCTTCCACTACCATTGTTTTTAATCTCGGAGTGAACGACACGCGTTCGCCTGATAACGCTTCAGGAGATCTACTTCTGTAATGCACTGCCTGCTGACATGGAAATTATTCACCTACATTTTGAGGCAATCTTCAGAAACCTAGCGAGATAAAGCTTTGCTAAAGCCGCCCGCATCTTCCCACGGGGGAACTGAGTAAATGCGTCGCATCTACTCGAGTCAAGCAAAGCGTCACGTCAAGCGAAAGCCAAGCAAAGACGCCCTTGACTGAATTCCGAACCGCGCTCCGCCGCTTATATACGTTGAGGGGACTGCGTAGGCCGGTCCCAGGCGACGACGTTGGCTACTTGTAAAGCGGCGTGGACTCTAGGTGTTTGAGCCAAGCGGGATGTTGCTTCGCCGAGAACGGCACACCGGTTATATGCGCGCGCTAGAAGGAGAGGAAACCGCGGAAGAGAGAGTAACTACATGCGCCGCCCCAGCGCGTCTGCCGCGCCTATGACGCAACGTGCCGCGGGTATGACGCAACATAATCCAACACAATCCACTTTATTCTAATCCAATCCAAATCCAATCCAATCCAATCCAATCCAAGCCAAGCCAAGCCAAGCCAATCCAATCCAATCCAAGCCAATCCAATCAAATCCAATCCAATGCCCCTCGCGAGAGAGTTCGCTATCGCCTCGACTCGACGCGCATGCGCAGTGAGCGTGCGGACTACGGACGCCAACGCGGGTGACATCGTGAGTTACTGAAATGCTCTGCATTTAAAAGAGTGAGGCCGGACATTTATGGGTCTCCACGAAATGAACTTTGTGAAACGCTCGCCGGTAGACTTAATCTTTTCGAAGTGACTGAGAGGTGTGAAAAGCAAAGATAGGGTGTCCCGGTTCACACCGAGAGCCGCACTTGCTCGCTTCCCGCACGTCTTCGCTAGTGTGGGGTCAAAGTGTTCTGAATATAACGAGTTTTCTTCTCAAGCTTCTTCTCGAGCGCTAATCATTGTAGAGAAAGTTCCAGGGAAGAAAGAGTACAGGTCAAATTCTGGGCGAAAGATCTACATTTGGCAATAAATATGTTGAGTGGTACTGAATTCATAGAACTTATAGTTACGAATTAATGCGCACTGCTTCTGTGTAGGACATCGGAATATGTCATCACGAGAAGAAGTAGACATGAACCACGCATTGCACCTAATGCAGGAAGCTTAGGCCCTCTGAAAATTCTATCTCGTTGCGGGAAGAGTAAAGAAGTGATCGAGGGAAGGGGCAAGGACCTACGGCATCTCAAGGGCCGGCACATATGTTCATAAAGCTGAAACTGACAGCACAGGAGTGAAACAGCAAAGGTGAAATGTATGTTGGGGTATTTGTATTCAACATAAGCCATAAAAACCTGTTCAAAACACCTTTTTCCTACAAAAAACAATTCATTATCAATGGTCCTATTCGCCGGTAGGATAACATCAAGCATTACTAGTTGTTTCCATTAATATAACGATTGTGCCGTCGGAAAGCGATATCACTGTTTTATTTTTATTTTTTTCAGATATTTCTTTCATCCAGACTTGTTTGAAAACAGGTACCAGTAGCAATCTTATCATGTGAAGTGGTGGTTTAAAGACGGCACATATGGTGGATCCTGGGTGTTAAAAGCGGTGGAGATTAGTGTATGACGACTACGTAGTTCCCCAACTATCGTTCCCCAACTATCGTAATATAAAAAAATGCTATCAAAATAACTAAGCGCTTTTTTGAAGTATACTTTATGCATTGGTAAAATGCAGCAAATAAAAGTCTGTGTACACGCCAACAAACAAGCATTTTATGTTCATGCCCTCTGAAACCCTGTGTTCATTTTAAACGGGGGCGGGCTCACATTCCTAGTCTGGATTGAATTCCAAAATTTCCACCTCACATAGAACACCACTCTCTTGCGGATATTCCCATTGTTACTTCCCACGGTAAGGAGAGACGATGACGAGGTGAAAAACCGTTGCTCTAGTTGCCTAAGTTTATTGTCAGTGCAGAACTTATGCCAGTTAAGCGCTGACCAGCATTATGTAACCACGACAACGCCATGTTTAATTTCTTTTCTAATGGTGTAAAGTCTGCGGCGGGGAAGTGACGCCGCTCACAATACATATCAACGAAATGGCCAAATGTCAGGAAATATACTTCACAAATGTGTATCGTTAGTAAAACAGTATACGAATAAAATTAAATTCCGAGGAACACGAGGCTTATTACAGTTTCAACGCACATGCAGAGACCCACATGTGGCAAAGCTGGAACAATTAATAGGGCCTCATACAGCCTCGGGCTAACATTCTGCCATAATCGCGTTAAAGAAAAGATTTCTACATCTACCAGCCAACGATTTCTTCGTGGCGTGCGCGAAAAATACTCCAATGCGGATGAAGAGTGGAATGGCGGTTTTAACTGCCCGAGTGCAATGTGGATGGCGCGGCTATAGGGCGGTATTACCCAGGGTTGCTCGCGCGCAGTTGGCTGCTCACACAGGCGGGCGCGTTGAAGGGACGGATTTGTCGTCTCCTTTAGCGACGGTTGTTTCGGCCTGTTCTGGCATGCTTCGCGTTCACTACGCGCTTCCTTCGCACGGCTTCATTAACTTGTTCGACAGCACCTGCTGGGTAAACCGGACCTGACGGAATTAGTTGGTCTTACGGCTAAGATGCGTTAACGATTGGGTTGCAGGGTGGGACAACAAAATGTACAGACCCCACACAGGCATCTGGCCGCTAGCGAACGCTACCTTTTACGTACTGCTTGCCACGGATGGGACTCAAGTTTTCTAAATTGATGAATACCAATTCGGTTGTATTTTATGAAGGATTACAAAAGGCAGAAGAAGCAATTGGTTCTGAGCAGCAGCGATAATAGAAATTGTCTCAGTTTTCTCGCATATCTCAAAGAAACTAAACTAACTAGTTTAAATCTGTGTAACTGGGAATCCTTAAGTTCACAGGCCGAATTGTTTCGGTGTCTGCGCTTGTGTCACGCGGTGGTGTAGCGTGGTGGAGCGAGAGAAAACGGAAAGCAGCGTGTTTCGAAGGGTGAGACAGCGGTACCTAGCCATCTTGATATGCTGGCTTGGGGCTAGCACTTCAATAAAATGTTTAACTTAGGAGCACTTATATGTATAGGAAATTTCAGTAAAAATAAAAACAACTCATTGCATCCTTGGACGAGGCACGTTTGGCCGCACAATACACAAAGTGTGTTTATTGCCAAAACTAGGCTTTTTTGGAATGCTTTACTTGTGTTAATTTTAGTGACCATTCAGTTAGAAGAGAGCGCTGCGTGTGTTCCTTTTTTTGCTCGTGTGAATTGTTTCGGTGCAGTCTGAATGATATGTTTTACCTACTGCTCCAAAACTGAACCTTAATTTTATTGCGAAATTAGTAGCCTCCACGTCTTGGTACCAATAAAGACATCTTTACTGCTCACTGCGTGTGCAGAGCTCATTGTCTAAAAGTATGGTATACACGAAGATAAATGCCAAGTGCTAAACTATGTGTGGTCGATCAAACAACGAAGAGAAAAAAGTTGCGTGGGTAACCTCTTTTTCTGTGTAGATATTACAAAAGCATCCCATTTCAGTTGCTGAATGCGCCCTCTCCATATCGTAGATATTGTTTCCTTTTGAAGCGATCCTTATTGTGCGTTAAGAGGGCCCCCGCCCTGTCACCAATACTCACTGCAGGAATGCCAACTCTACACAATGAGTTACACACAACGATGATGATGATGATAAACGAAGGCACACGAAGCACCACAAGACAGAAACGATTCCCGTGTTAGGAATGGAACCTGGGTGCCTCCCGTTATATACCTGAGGTCTCTCCGATTGTGCCGCTCCGAAACGGTAGAAGAAGTTTGGATCTTGGACTTCTACTTCAAAGTAGGCTGCACGGGAGAAAACATTGCGTTTTAACCATCTTTATAGGTAGATTAATGTAGACTTGTTTTTTGTCTTTTTATTCGCATTGTTAGAATAAACCGACCCGTATACGTGCTGGGATCCCCAAGGAAAGATAACATATCGCCGGAATGCACTCTGCAACTCCCAGATTGCGAATCTGCACTTCGCACGCTAATTTTTTCTTTGTTCAGCTGATTTCCAGTCCTATACAGGTCAAAGTACTCAGAGCGCTCAGTGGATTGACCAATTATTCAGCTGGAGTCAACTAGTTGTGGTCCTGTCGGTGATGCCAGCCCTGCTCGTGATACCAAGTATCCTAGTTTGACCTTCCTTCCTACCAAATATGCTAAACTTTAAACTGAACGATGGAATTTTCTTATTCTTTCTTCTTCCAGGAGTTTTCCGTGCCACCTGTGCACACATAGGCCACGCGTTGGACTTACCTAGCTAGCTGATGCTTCACAATAAAAAATGGAAGCGAAGGCAGGGACTTAAGCACGACGAGGTGATATTTCCATGTACATTGTATGAATCGAAAATTCGGATGGGTTGAATTTGTATTCCTACCGATGCTGATTTTCGCTGCGCTGGTATTAGTTTTCTAGAGCATTAATGGAGCTTCTAGAGTTGCTATATGTGATTTTTTATGGTAATAAGAACGGCTTCTTGCAGCTTTGTTTTGATCTTTCCAAAAAAACTCTTGACAAAAGCCGGGATTACCACGTCAATTCAAAAACAAGGGGAGCGAGCTGCTAATAATCGACATCCGCCTGATTGGATGAGATAAACCTGGCGGCGAAGCCACAGAAATTGTTTCACTACTCTAAAAAGTCTAAACTGTTTTAGGGGCTAGACTCGTGCTATCGGACAGATTTTGTTAGCCTGCAGCCATCGGCCCAAATGGATGAGGGAGCATGCGGACGCGCTCGTTTAAGCAAGTGACACGCCTTGGCGCGGAAACCCATTGTTCTTGTCCTTTTGTTTTTAGTGAGTGTCTGTACCGGCCACGTATACCCCAACTGGATACTCCAGGTGCGCGACAAGGACTCAACTGAAACCACAATGGAGAGTCAGGTTCAATACCAATGACACTTTGAGGGTTTTGCAAATATGTGTGTTCCGATGTCACCGCTTATGTAAAAAATGGCGGCAAAGGAGCGCGCAGATAGGACCTGTTTCGGAGTATAATAGTTCGTACACACGACCCCACTTCGTAATACATCATCCTTGGCCCACCACCGCCAACGCTTGCTGAACAGATGGTTTATAATTACCGTCGTAAATTGGCACTAGTGGATAAACCTGTTCACGAAAGGAATCAGCCGTGCTGAAGCGTGGGGCTTGTGAGATTGAGTGTGAGTGTGAGATTCCGGTTGCATCTGCTGTTTGCAATGGTGCGGTTAGCGACGCCCCCCATGTGACCACAGACTGCCCCACTTAAGCATGCCTTTTCAAAATCTTCGATAGGTCGTTCCAAGCTTTATACACATGTATATCCTGCAGCAACCCTGCGGTGCGACTTTGCATCCTCCACCGGCGCCGCCCCCCTCCAGGTGAACCGACAAGAGCAAAAATCTAAAATAAAACAGAACTTTGCCCAATGGACCCCAAGAGGAGTTTGATCGACGGGGACCGAAGAAAAAACAGATACATACAACCCTGCTAACTTCGAAAGAACCAACATTTGATCACTCAATCAGCTTTATTTTAGCAATGAAATACAAGTTCTTCACAGAAAATACGCAATAAATATTAAGGACCCTTACAATATCCCGCGAAGGTGCCGTATTATGGATCAGCACTAGGACATCGTTATAGGTGTGTAACGATATGACAGCACTGAAGTTGTGGGATTGAACCGAGCTAATGATCCCACTGCAAAAGACCAGCCAGGTTTCTTGGAGGCAGCTACGCCTAGAAATGACACAGACAATATTTGCGGAGGTATTAGAAAAATCGCCGGAAACGGTCTGGGGACAAAATGTTGCTCCACATTTTTTCGTAATATGAAGCAACGATTTCCAGATTGCGATAATATTGGTATTGTTGTAGTGATTCTATTTTTTAACGTATTGTTGCCTTATTACATTATTGTCCTGGGTAGGTATAACAGAGTCTACAATATAAGCAAAGAAAAAAAGTTTGAGGAGTGAGGTTGTCGTTCGGTGTTGGTGTTTTCAGCTGTCCTTTGCGGCCTGGTTTGTTCCCTCCCAGTAGCGATTAAACCAATAAATTGGTAATTTTCAATGTATCCATGGCATTTTGGGGAACGCTAGCAGGTACATTCTATGTTTCTAAATCCGGAGGAGTCTCCTCTGCTTGTCCCGTCCACATGGACACTGCACCCGTCCACAATATTACCTGCACCTGCGAGGCCTTGAGGTTCAGTTCGGCTTGCTTGCTCCCAACGATGGCCCATGATGGCCACCATGGACATCCAAAAAGGTTCTGGTTCACGCACCGCGGAAGCCGCGGTGATGTCACAAAAACTTTTCAAGATGTTGAAGGTGGGATAGATAATTTAGGCCGGTGTCGAAGCAGGTAAGGTGGTTAGCGCTCCTGTGCCCAAGACTGTTCTTTCGGAAGATTTAATAATGATTTTACTAGTTTTATTACAAGAAATGCAATGCTCGTAAATGTACCTTTGATAAAGCTAATCTATTGAAGGAGAAAAAAAACTCCGTGGAGAGAACTTCATTATGCATTGTATTTGGCATACCCGTTAAGACACGCCCGTTTTGCTTCAGCGCGCCTTTTTTTAGGGTGTATAACACTTTGCATTCTTTTTAGAAGATGTGTGCGGGACGTGGCGTGTTTGGTTGTGAAGGGAAGCATTATCGCGAAAGCCCGAACGGTTCCGCTGTCGCCTGCCGGCATTCAATTGTGAATATCTCATTCCTTCGCAAAGTGTCACAGCTTGTTGCTCCACTGTAAGCGCGTTATAGCGTGCATCAATTTCTACCTGAAAACTATACTCGGTATGGTTCGAAATGGCAACCGGGGACACTATTCACGCTCATCGACAAAGAAATATACGTTTTCCTGAGTGAAAACAATATTTTAACAGTTAATGTAAATATTTCTTTGCCCATAGACGCAGCGTGGCTTCCTAAAGTACCGCAAATTTTCTTTTGTATTCGAAGTATAGCACTATGAATCTGCGTTTTTCGAAATACAGACCACTTTATTCTACAATATTTCACCAATATCCACTAAGTGTGATGAAGAGCATGACCTAAGTCGCTCTCATTATTCGATTACGCATTTTCATACGGCAAGGGTTTCTACCAGCACCGTTACGCCTCGGGGTCAATATAATCGTAGGTCAAGCACACGAACATTTAAGGGTCTTCCCTTTGTTTTAGAGTAGTTATTTCAATGGAGTATGGTGTGGCTACGACTGTTTTGAGAAACGCCTAAATTAATGTCACCTCTACGGAGAGCCTTTAACGGGCTGCTTATGAAACTAATGTCGCTTGGTACCTCCAAATCCCACAAACGGTATCTTTCGAAAATGAATAGAAAGCGGGGACCCTGTTTTGAATATATAGTAACCGTATTTGTCGCCTCCGTATTCACAAACAAATCTGTTCTATGTTCTCAACTCTATTTGACAAGCAAAACAATGACTGAATAACCAGAAAGGAGCCAGACAAAGAAAAATTATAGCCCAGTTGAGGTAACGGTGGTAGTTGAGCAGTGGCTTGGTGGGAGGGATCGGTCCCTGCCCAGATATCCTTTAGCCTTGGTTGCTGGCCTGACGTGGGTTACCATAATGACTTGGTCCACGTGGTTAGAGCTGTTACGCAGGGCCTCGCACTGCTCTATAAAACGTTTGGGGTTGAGATCAGGCAATAATGTTGTTTGGCAACCCCAAAAAGACGTGGTGGGTTGTACTAGAAGAGGGGCATAACTGACCAGATCGGGTATGAGGTAGTGAAGAAAGAGTGGTGGATGGGTGTGTTGTAGTAAGTGAGGGTATGTTGAAGTAAGCAAAGTGTTTCTGTGTAAGCTGCGCGAGATAAACGCCCCTTTATTGGTTTGTCGGAGCTGGGTTTGTGGCGCGGCTGTTCTGCTCGGAGTAGTAGGAGGTAAACAGCCGAAATTCAGATAAACTGGACTGGGTGTGCTGACCCTAACTAAACGACTGGCTTTAAAGTCCAGGAGCAGTTGCCTGCGCCGCTGTCTCTTGAGAAATGAATGGCCTCCAGGCCAGACGACATTACATTTTTTTCGGTCATGCTTTTTCCGCATTCAAAAACTTGAAAGTAGAAGCTTCGTATGCGAGTGGCTGAAGCTATTCTACGCTTGGGTTAAGATGAACTCGGTTGTGACGCATTTTCAGCTGAAGATGAACAACCCGTTTGCACTCTTGGGACATGCACAGTGCCAACTCAGTCTATTTTATACTAATCTCGGATACTACAAACACATTTACACAGTCCGTTGGAGTTTGTCGTATAGAAACTGTGTTGTATTTCCTTTTGTCTGAGCAGTCGTTTGGGATCGTGCTCGGATATAATAGAACATATTTGAATAGCCTATATAAAAAAACCGAAACCTTCCCATGCTCTATCTCAGTCCTCTGGTTTCGGGGCCTGTAGTTTTGTCTCTGTGCGTTTTGTCTATCTCATCTTACGCCGAGGAACTGTCGTTTCGCTGTGCTATTTTATACCGGTTCATCTTTTTAGGTGCTCGTTTCTCGCTCGCTGATAGGGCTGTGCGTTTTGGGCTTGTGCTGTTCTGGCCGCGGTCTGTTTCTAGTGCCGTTTTTTTATGTCCTTTTTGTCGCCTGCTGTTTACTATCTGTTTTGTCAGCATCTTTTCGTGTAGTCTGTCGCTGTCTTCGTTTCGAAGTAAAACGCAGCAACGATGATTTGCAGCCTTTGCTCGACATTTCTTAGTCGGCATTTACTGCACAAAAGCAACTCGGCACCATTGGCGTTGTGGATGCATGCTGGCCTGGAATTTTGCAGGAGCTGCGTTGGATTTCGAAGCAGACCTCACTGCGCATTTATTTGTTTAACCTGATATCTTTGCTCTAATTCACTTTGAGCTGTTTGACCATTTTTGCTGCGAAGGCATTCTTACGACGCCGGCGGAGCCGGATTTTCAAACTACCGGGTAAATCATTTCGTCCGCAATATGGCTCGCCTTTCGGATTTGGTGTTTAAGTTGGTGCGCATCGTCGCGACACAATCAAAACAAAAGTTGAGAAAAAGTTCTATGCATAGCAGTTTGATACTCTTGTAGAAATTAGGTACTGAGTAGCAATTTGTTTTAGGCGCATTGTGGCAAATAACAAAAAAGGAAGTAATTGTTCACGTTAATGACTGATTTAGGGAAAAGGCGAATGCAGAGGTATGGGTCCAAAAAGACCCATAAAAGCTGATTTTAGTGCTGATAAATTCATTTTCTGATGCAGTATTTTTTAAAAGGGCGGTAGTATCTCTGCTTGCAGTATAAGCTGTAGTATTTGTTACAGGTGAAACGCTTTTCCCAGAGATTCGATTGCCATATGTACATCTCACATTGTGTCCGATCTGAAAAAAAAAAAAACTTCATAAATACTTTTGGAAATAAAACAACTGCAAAGCATCACGTTATGCACAGCTAAAAAAATTAGATCTAAGTTCTAAAAAGAATGAATATAGATATACATTGTCTTTAACAAATTTACTGGACGTTTCCACGCCTTCGACTTTTCGCGTTTTCTGGGCGTTTAATCACATCGCGACACCTAAATCTTCGAAAAGAGTTAGAATTGAAACCTCAGAAATTATAAAACTGGTTAAATATCACATCAAAACTGAGCTTGCTGCCATTCGAAAAAAATGTAAGCACCACTCTTGTAGGAAGAATTACCAGAAACAGTGTAGCACGTGGATATTTCCTAATAAAACCAGCTTAGGAATTAAGTAGCGCTTTGACCCGGTATTAGTAGCTATAAGGATGGGGTCTTCAAGTTCGGTCTTCCGGCCCTCCTGTCTTTGAGATGTGTTTATATGGAAGAAGGGAGAAATTGTAGTCATACATTTGCAACAATCACCGATTTACTAAACACCAACAGTTTTAACAGTGTTAAAACTTCTGAGACGCATGTGATTATTTATATAAGATAGACAAGGCCTTCCCAGCAGGTACGCTAGTTAACCGATTCACAACAATACTTTTTAAAGGTGACTCGTTAAACGCGCTAGTAGCAAAAACATACGAGCGCGTACATGTACCGTCGCTTTGCACTTAGTCTGCCTAAAGATTTCTTTTTCTTTAGAGGCGCCCACGCTTCACTAGTTCATTTCAATTTATTTAACTTGTAGTAGGCTAGACGAAAAAATTATTATGAAAACAAAAATAGCAAAAAGGAGTTTCAATAAAACCTTAACATTTTGTGCAAAGGCAATGAGCAGTATACTGGGAAACACCTTACTTATGCCCGGAAAGGAAAAGCAGACACTCTGTAGACCTTTTGAACACATTACGTGGCGGGCTTTGAGCGCCCCCCGCAAAAGATACGCGCCAATCTGAGAGCTTGCAAAGATCACATGCAGAACTTAGCCACCACTGTGTTGTATGAAGCGCATCCGACACAAAATCCCCCCCCCCTCCCCCCCCCCCCCCCCCCCCCCCCCGAACACGTATCGGTGCCCTCGTTAAGTCGACGTGGTAATTTACGACTGAACTGAAAACTATAGAAGGTTAGAGGGCAGATCGGTTAGAAAGTGTCAAAGAGTTTGTCGCTATCCTACGCCAGAGAAAACCCTTCAATAACAAAACCGCGCAAAGATGGAACAGAAATAAAAATGCATGCGCATACCCACTATTTATACCGCAACAGACAGAGCATAGCGCTCACGTCATCAAAGAACTTCACCTCTAGTTAGGTGGCATGCGGATCAGCATTTGCGTTCCTTAGATGGGAATAGGGCGTTCCGTATTTTGATACCACAACAAACGTTTCCACAGGGCTCATTAAGGCCAACAAATGAGGTTATTAAAATACATTTGCATATTTATACTTTAGGGGGGGCGTGGTTATTTTAACAAGGAAGTACGTAAAATATTGAGGTATTGCACACGGGCGAATTATCTCAACTGCATCTGTATTAATGCTTTTCATCATTGTATGCTTTCCTTCAAAACAGCAACTTATACCATTTTGGCGCATTGGAAGTATTGAAACCCAATACTACGGGTGACATCACGGAACCCGCAAATATTCTGATATAGTCGATGCAGCAGTTTCAGTTAAACCTTTTTACTGCAACTATAAAATGCTTATCTCCACGTGACTAGTGAAATTATTTCTATTGCGTGCGCGTTCTGAACGTTCTCCTCCTAATGGTGGCAACAAAGCAGTTTTGGCTTTTGAAATTGTGGTACTTACTGTATAAATATGTTGTGAAAACAGAACATTTCTCGGTTTTACTCCAGAATCTAAGCTGAAATTGTATTGTCCGATAACCTGAAAGAGATAAGAGCATAAAATGCGTTGTCACTTGGATTAGCTCATAGTTATTTACGCTGATGTATCTTTTAAACAGACGTGTTTTGTTTTGAAGTTTACCCTCATGAATACTATTCGCTTTAAAGGTAATGATAATGCTCGTACAGGCATTTGTCGCAAAAAATATCTTTCATGCAACCTCATACGGTGGAAAACATTCGTTACCTGGGTGTTTCAGTGTATGGGCGGTATATATGGGACAGTCGTGTACGTTATTCATCAACAGAGCCAGAACCACTAACTTTGGTTTAGAGCGCACTGGTATTTGGAGCAAAAGAATTTTTAAATTTTACAGTGGAATTGTTGGTAATATTGGTCGTATGTAACTTCTGTAATACTTCATTAGCTAAAGTAAAAATGTTAAAAAGCGCTTCTCTAAAATTGGGTTCACTGAGTCTGGGTTTGAGATACTTTATGTTTTAGGTGCAGAGCACTTTAGGCGCTCGCTTGTCGTCCTAGCTCGCTCGCTCGACCCAAGTATACAGAGCACCAAGGTGGCGTCCCGGGGTAACACTGTTGTTCGCGGCGTACCCCAGAGGCTTCGAAAGCCAAGCGGTTTATATACTCATAAGCGTTCCAAACTCGTGAAACGCATGCGCTTGTCATACATCTTCCCGTTGTTTAGTGCAAAAAACACTATGGGTACGTTTGAGAAAAAATATATAAAAACAGGTGGCACCCGCGTTTATTTAGGTAAGGACGCTCGTTGGGTTGGTGTTTGCGATAGTAACCGCAAAAAGTAGCAGTGCAACGCTGGCACGTGCGGGGAGAAAAGCACAAAGAGAAAAGAACTCCCGCTGGCGCAGTTTCAGGCAGGGAGCGCGCAAGCACTGCGAAGGCGGGAAATTCGAATCGCATGGGGTGGTAGCAGTAAGCGTATAACAGCGGTACAGCTCATTATGGGGAATCATTACTCTGCACTTCAGACAGCTTTCACATTGCGTGGAACGGCTTTAATTTTTTTCTTTTAAATTTACAGACAACCAACTTCGTTTATTCTAGCTCATATAAAATCCAGCCTAGTGGGGTAACTGCAAGAGATTTCTAATTGTACTGTCGAAAATAATTTATTATCCGCCCACCGGGCCTTTCAGGGAACGATTTTGTGCACGAAGCCAAACGATGCTTTACCAGACGAGCGGACAGCAGCTCTGATGCGGACCTCATTTCCCATGTCGGGAAGTTACAGGCCGTTGTTATACAGGGGCATTACCGGGAGGTATTGTTTAGCCCGGGACCGCTTCCCACCTGCGCACCCTCCCCCAGTAAGCGCCATTTCGTAGTCTAAAGACTCTTAAAGGCCTACTCCTATCCAAACACACGTACGTACAGATATTGCTACCCAGGTCGCTACTCCAGAGTGTCATAGATGTCAGGAAGAAGCTGACCTAGCGCACATGTTACGGCAATGTCAACAGGCGATAACGAATGGCCGCACGATCACTAGCAGTAAACAGTAGGAGAACATGCTGCTCAGCTTCAGCCAGGAAGATCAACTCTGGGCCATCCAGCTGGCTGAGGGCGCTGCCAGAACTCAAGCGCTCACGGCCAAACGTCTAAACATTATAGTTTGCCGACTGAATAATGTCTATTCCCTCTCTCCCGCTCTAACTCGGTTCCCAAGTCTGAAAGCTGGCGTCCTGTAGTGTGAAAACATGACACTACCGTACATGCTCAAACCACTCCGTCGGTTTGGATGAATCATTCAAAAACAGCATGAAGGAATAGGTAGCACTGTAAATTGTTGTTTTAGCCGTGAACGAGGATTCCAATACCTCTTTTCCTAACAGTTACAGTTCAAAGTATATTTTCGCACAGATCACTGCCATGGTAGCCAGAATTTCTTTTGGAGGGCCATGTGTGGCTAATAAAACTAAACATTACGATTTTAAAAGTTCTAGGGCGCTATCAGTGAAAACGTTGAATATTGAAATGAATATTTCAAATATTGAATGAATATATACTGCATCCGACAGTAAACGAGGGACATAAAATATGGGAATGACCATTTGTGAGCACTGTTAATAAATTAATTTTGCTCTCAACTGACAGTGATAATTAAGCAAAACTGCACTGAAGGGTTGACGGTTCGTTGTGGCGCGTGAGTTCACACTGACGTCGGTACATTGGACCCAAAATGGTGGGTTTGTGCTACTTAACCGTGCGACTGAGTCATCTGCTTGCGGCGCTGCATGCAGTCCTCGTCCACCGACCTAAGTACAGTTATCGTACTGTGGCTGAACTCTGATGCCCGTAGCATGGCCGAACTGCCGGCAGCTTTATTCGGGCTGGAGTCCGATGACCGCATCTTGGCTGTCCTCCGGTGGCCGTACTTCGGCGCACACGGGTGGCTTTGAAATGGCCGGAGCTCTCCGGCTGGACTCTGGCCGGATGAACGTACGCTTGTCGTCTGGCCGACGGACACTGGCCGTTGGATAGACATAGGAGTACGGCCGTATACGGCCAAAAGGCCCACATTTCGACACAGGCTGGACACGTCAGACGGAAAAAGACCTGACAGAAAATCACTGTCCAAAGTACACCGTCTTGAGTTAGGGCGAACATTCTTGTGCTGCCTGGGCAGGTACCATATAGTAACTTAAAAAAGGTGAATCCGCGGGATATTCATCAACGATAGCGCAACGTTGTTCTAGAAGTAAACATACAAGATACCCTGACGCTTTTACCCATTACCGGAATCCCAACATCGTGCTTCCATAAGCCCACCGAAAATGACTTCAAGGTGCTTCTCGGAAGAACCCAACGAATACCGTGCATTGCTTTTGTGCCGTCATTCCTTTCGATGACTTGACAAATATAAAGAACTGCTTTCTAATCCGCACTTTCTGCGGGCAAAGATTTAAGTGGTCTATTACGGTAATACGCATTCCCTTTGTTCCTTTCATTCAGTTTTGTTTTAGCTCTTTTTAGAGAAACTTTGAGCCTCTCACTGTTGTCGTTTGTTTTTAACTGGAAACGCACTTCAGGTAGGTCCAATTTCTCTGGTAATATTCGTGACCATGGGTGAAGTGAAGAAAAATTAGTACACTTTTCCCGGGGTCGGAATTCAACCTGGATCCCTCGCTCTATAAAGCCAAGGCCTATGGTATTGGGCCTGTAGGGCAAAGCCATGGCAGTTTTGATTTGAAGAGAAGTGAATTAACTGGCAAACATAGTAAATTTTCACTCCTCCAATTAAATAACGACGATGGTTGAAAGCTAGGGGAGGCCATGGAATTCCTGTTTCAGAAAAGCAGCAGATTGCACGATCGCACTGCTGTGAACCGCCCTGATTAGAAACAGGTGTTCGCATAAACAGCGCAGCCTTCTGTCCTACTCTGGGCCAACAGCCTGTGGAATGGGTCATTCGGTGTTCGACTTGATCGCGCAAAGCTTCGCGTACCGAATTGCTGCCGTTTCGACCGAGGGGTACACATTGTTTTCGATCCTTTTCTTGCCTACAAGACGTCCTCTAAACGCTCTGTTTACTTCCTGTGTTCACAAAAATACTACGCTACATCACTGGCTAAATACCATTAACCTTCAAACATCGGACCGCCACTCCGCAACACCTGAAGCAGCTATACGAGGCCTTTTATCTCACAGCAGGTGCGTAATTTGCAAGCGGTGCTACAACCTACAAGGTACGGCTTTTTATACCAAAGCATTGAGGTTGTATTTGAATTCCCGTTCGAACACCGTGCAAAGGGTACACGTGAGTTTGGCCTTAAGCCATGCTCAGCGAACGCATGAGCTGTCCCTTCGGACAACTTGCGTAAGCCTTTTCTGCCTAGCTTGACGTAAGCGTTTCTTAAAAGACTAGCGGCCATGGTTTTATTTATTTTATGCCTCTAATACATCCCTAAGCTGTCCCCAGTATATTGAACATGATTTGATATTTGATTTGTCCGATTCCAACTCCGTCAGTTCCACAAAAGTGTTTTCTCACCGGGTAACACGGTCAAATTTACCTACGTGTTACAGTGGTTTACTTAGGAGACCAAATGGCTTAGTTTTTGATTTACGTGCGTGTCAAGTCCGCGTCTTTATTGCAGCGTCACTTCCAGGCGCTGCATGTCTTAGTTTTCCGGATAGCGTGGAGCCTAGTTGGTTGGAGAGGACGAGCACAGGGACGCCGGTGTGCGCGACTGGCGACGCTGCGCGGAGGCTAGGCGCTTAAGGCGGGAGGTCGAAATTCCGGCATTGAGGTCCTGATGCTGATTACGGGGTGGTTGTAGACAGTAGCGTTCATTTTCGTACAGGAAGTAAGAGCAGTTTATAAGGGAAGAACAAAACCAGCTGTTTTGGTAGTAGTTCGCAGCATGGACAAGTTGACGCAGCTGATGTAGACACATGGTTAAGCACCATGGGTGTTTAACGTTGGTTTGAATCGAAAGGGACCGTCCCTTTATTTTTAACGTTTAATTTAATCGCATTCAAGTGCTGGAAAGCTTTTCAGTTATAAGTCGTCGCTGAGTTTGCATCTAAAAAAGGCTGCTGTGAGGATTGTATTCTCGTAGATATCAGGAACTATCATTATCACCAGCCTATTCAGGTCCACTGCAGGACTCTCTCATTGACCTCCAGCCACTCTAAGTCTATACTTTACCCGTTACCGATTTTACCTTAAAGGGCCAAAGGCGTTGGAGAGGAGGTTGTTACAATAAACCACAGCAGCAGAACTTTAGCCTGTAGCAGATTTATCTGTTTTTGAAGGAACAACATTAGCTATAAAGCATTGCAAAACAGGCAGCGGTCCCAACTCTTTTGTTGCCGTTGGAAATAACGCGATTTATATCGTCTAAGAAAACATTTTTTGTGCTGAACATAATCGTTACTCACATAATGCAGAAATATGAAATAGAGATGACGCAAAACCCTCTCCAACAATACCAGCTTTTAAAATATTTTCTGGCGTACCGCTTGAAAAAAATATCAATTTCAAATTTTTGCCCAGTCGTCGTAAAAAAGTTAAAAGGTTGTGTATTATAAACCACCGAAGCAGAAAAAATTTCGAATATGCGTTTTGTAGGGAAATCATTCAAAAACACGTCCTAGAAACATGTTAACTTCCAGGGAGCAGTGTGCGTGATATATAAAAATATTACCATGTGTGGTGCCAGCGAAATAAGGGCAAGCCCAAACACCATTCAAAAATGCTCAGTTTTGGGTGGTTTTCTAGAAGAATTTTGGCAGTTTAGCATTATAAGATTCACCGGTCTATCCTCATGTGGCGTAAATCACCTGGTAATTGAATGCATTTGCGTAAAGCCAGCGGAGTATGCAGACAACCACGCGATGCGGAGAAACATGCATGAAGGTGAAAACAGAAGTTTTGAGTTGATGCTTTTGGTGTTCACTTCAGTTACCTCTAAGAACATAAACTTGCACCTTATTATCATTTTCATAGTCTTTATTTGAGCCCTACTTGCAGGAATGCGCTGCGATGCGCTAGAATCGTTCACTTCAAGCTTTCACCGAGTAGCTGTTGCACTATGGAGAGAGTTCAGCACTACGAGCTTCCTGAATTTTAGGGACTCTAAGAGTTTAGGCGATACAATGCCACTCTGCCCAAACAGACAGTTCTACTAAGAAAGAACTAGACCTTTGGAGATACCCCAATTGTGAAACGAAACTGGCCGGTGAACAGCTGGTGGTGTGCAAGGCCAGTATGAAGCATTTGTCTTGTCTGATGGGACATCCATGGAGTGGTGTTATCATTCGATTTGCATGGGAAGTTCATATTGCAGAAATCCAGTTAGGGTGGGGTAAAATTCGAGCGGCATTTTTTTTTTTTGAGGGTCAGTAGCAGGATATCAAGGCGCCATGGCAGCTCAGCTTGAAGTTGGGGTAACTACGCAGTCACGCGAAGTATAAACTTTCCGATGCAGAAACAAAACCTGAACTGTTTGCGAATGTTCCTATGGTACTTTGACAAACAGCACGACCTAAAAAACTTGCACAACGCCAATGACCCAGTCTAAGGTGGTGAAATAGGTCTGCAGACGGGCACTGCTTGATATTTTCAGCCACTTTCAGTGATTATTACTGTCATAGTGCCAACCTGGTGACAGGAAATCATTTTCTGATTCACCGTTGTTACGCTGATAGCAAGAAGCAAACAGTTATGCGGAGTGATTTCGAGCGGCAGGCCTTCTATGGTAGGAGTGACATGCAACGACGGTACCCCATTTACACGCTTAGGTGTTTCAAATGCGTGTGAAAAATTCTTTTGTTGCAAAAATGAAAACAAAACTGTTTTTAAAATTAAAATAGCTTTACTACTTTTAGAATGCATTAGCGGGAAGCGCAAATTATTACGAGGACAGAGAAGAGAACAACATGGCTTTACACCAATGCAATGTATTACCAACTCGCCCAAGCTTCCGGTCTTGTTTTAGAAACAGCTGAAAATATATAAAATTTGTTTTTGAAATAACCTAAGACGAAATTCTTACGGGAATGGAGAAGCTGAGGGGAAGTTTAATTTTTTATGAATGTTACACTGGATGCTATACTGTAAGCGCCCTAATATTTCGCGCACCGTTGTATGGTACGAGGTCGAGAGATTTATTTAGAATTTTTGTATACTGGTCGGGCACTGAAACAGTGCATTCCAATTTAACACTTACCAAAGTTGGTGGCAAGTGTTTCTTTTGTAAAATTGGAGCGACTTACAAGTTAGGAAGAAGCTATCCGAGCAGGTAGCTGGTGTTTTAAATTATTTGTTTAATATGCACTTGCCCTGGAAGCGACGCCGGGATGTGAGCGCCTAAGTGTCGGTATAACATTATGGCTTCGAGCTGAACGTTTAAAAAAATTAAGGATGTTAATGACGCTGCAGTTAATAAACATTGAAAAGATAAAAGAAGACAGCGTAATGACAAGTAAGAGTAATTACAAAGCAGTTCCAGCTTGTAGCGGAGCGCATGAAGAGTTAGAAACACTGCAACAGCGCTCAGGGCCCTAGTAGCGGTAGTTGTATTGCCGGACAAAGAAGGCAAAACCGACGCGAGAAGTGACTGTTTTACCTACGATCTTCTAAATACACCCGTGAAAATCACCAAAAAACATCAGAAAACTTTTGACTGACTGATGGCTTCAGCAAAATTTGCCAAGTATTCAAAAGGAAACGAAGTAGAACGTTTTGGAAGGGGAAGCTTCTGGATGGTCTGTTGTACAGCGGGGCCACTGTTTCTCAGGAAAAAGATAACTTCAGCTCCTTGTTCCGAAACCTATGGGAGCTGACATTATGCGATTTTAACATGACAACGTTGTTGAGATTGTAGCCGGCAGGACAAGCTACAGCCCAGGACCAAAGCACGCCTTTGCAGTTAGTAGGGCCTAGTTCCCTGTGACACTTTTTACAGAACGCAGACACTCCACGTATATCAATCGGTGGCATGTTAGCGTCCGTTTGGTGAATTATCTCTCCGAATACGTTGAGGAAGTAGGCTTTGCATTTACGTTTTGCCACGCATATTCCCCCCGACAAAATGGTATTCACCATGCCCAATTGTGCAGATAGTTGGGTGATATTTTTTCCGTCGGTAAGGGAATTGCGCGGTTATTTCAGCTTGCTGCCCAGTCAAATGAAATATTTTCTTCTCGTTTCATGGGTCGGCCTTTTATTGGATGAACTTAGTACAACTGACATTACAGTAGAAGTTCCCTCGAGAGTAAATACTATAAGAGGTATTTGTGTACGGCAAGTACAGTCGCTATGTATGTACCCCCAGCTGCACGACTCCTGCGGCAAAATTCAATGTTAAGGGAAGATAATTACATTCACAAGGATTAGCAAAAATATCTTGCTCTTAAAAACTCTATGTAAAATATCTCTCTTGTTTTTCGCGACACGGCCAGAGTAAAACTAATCGCTTTATTATGCTGAACCTTTCCGCATTTTATGAATAACACCATTGATTACCCTACTGAATACTTAATTTTTTATTTGGAAGTTTTTACAACTCCTAGCACCCCCAAAACAGGAATATTTTTACCTTGTTCTATAATAATATCCTTAAATGGCCCAACTCCTCTTCTTTTTTTGATGAGCTTGGCCTTAAAATAAGTGTGTTGTCTGTGTAAAACAACGAAAAAACATTATTTTTTATACCAATCATGCAACAGCGTATAGTGCTGCTCCAATTGTTCATGAACATTTTCAAGTTTCGCAATTATTAGGTATCGTTGGCAATACCAAGATAGGCATGCACATGTCAAGCACTTCAGTAAAACTGTTATAAATATTGCTACTTAATTTCCGCTTTCATACAGCTGTGTAATGCGCCACCCGAACTTCTATGCTACATTTTTCATGCGCCGTCTGACTGGCGAAGCATGGCTTCCAGCAATGCTATTTGCGTTGCCTTCCTACTTTATATATATGCAACACCTGTGTCCAGCACAAGGGAGGGTATTTTGCCTATTTGCTGTAGAGGTAACCACTCACACTTTTTTTCTCGTGGTATCATGTTTTGGTGAGGCAAACATTTAAGGTCGCAACTACCTGACCTGAACAACAGTTGCGGGAGCCGTTAAATACGCCAGATAGGTGCCTAATGTAAAGAGGATAATATTTTAAAGCTCTGAAAGTTTATATTCTACCCTAAAGTCAAAACACGTTTTTGTATTTACAAGTTCTAAAGTGGGTGTATTTATCAGAAACACAACAAAATATTTCAGCAGCCTAAAACTACACCTTATCACCCTTAAGTATAATTTCAGGCCTTAATCCACATCCTCTCTGCAGCAGCTCAATAACCTAGTCACTGAATAAATGTGGCATTATGTGGTCCTAATACTCCCAAGTAGCGTTGCTCGCATGGACCGACCATGATTAGAATTTTCTACTTTGACTAATGAGAGTACGAGTTGGGAAATTTATGGTGCTGCCTGGAATCATTTTTGGCAACAATACATCATTGGCGCCGTTCCTGAGGAACAGCAATTTCAAACTTGGCACATTTTCAGCAAATATCTGTATTCGGAACCTGCAGTACCGTCTCCAAGAATTTCTCAGGCAATGTGAATTTTCGAACGGCGGCACTCTTGAACTCCTGTGCGCGCGTAAGCAACCATCGCCAAAGTACTACTACAGCTAGTCCAAGCAACCTGCACTAACCGCACTAGTAGTGTTTTTGTGCGCTCACGACAATCCAGACGATATATATAAAACTTGAGCACTCTCCCGTGGCATTAGGTGAAGCCACTGTCCGTTGCCCTTTTTTCTGCCGATCGGTAAGTGCAGCAGTATTGCGGCGATTGGGCCGATACGATACCAGTACTGGCAGGTAAGTTCACCGCTCCAAAGACCAACACGTTGACCCTGACAAGAAATATGAACGTCCTTGAAAAAGTTCGTAGTGCGGTGATTTCATTTAAAAATGAAGCTCACAACGTTGTGTAAAACTTGAAGGTATCGATGATGAGCGAAACCTGTACAACTTCACAACGGTTTAAGTTCACGATTGCAGTAAATTTGCTCCTTGGTGGCTGCAACGACCTTTACTTATTCTCTGCTATAAGTTTCTGCTATTCTATAACTCTGCTATTCTATGATTTTACTATAAACGCTGTTTTCTCCAATACGACATTTTTTACATCTTGGCCTATCTCCCTATGTTGGTATTGTTGGATTGATAACACGGGCCGGGGACTCTGTGCAGTGACCGAGTGGCAGGTACGCACGATCCCTCGGCCTTTTCTTGTTTTTTAGCTGCCGAGGTCGCCGCGAGGCACCTCTTCTGGCCTTTTTAAATGCAAATCCCAAATTCAAACGATTCGATAAACAGCCCCGCTTTTAAGGAGCCATGAAGAGAAAACAAAGTTTGTTTTATTCGAAAGATTAGGTGTTTCATAGTACCCTAAGCGCTTTCCCGGAAGCAAATGATGCTTTATTCACTGAGAAATAAGGCAATTTAAGCCAAAATTTTAAATCTCCCGCTAAATTGCACATTTCGTGACGTGAACAATGGCGTCATACGAGCCGGTCCATGAAACAGATACTTAGTATGTCGACTCCATATAGCACCCACACGCGGGAATCAAGACAGGAACCGTAACTCGTGCCGAAACCGAGACGGTGGCCATTTTAAAAATACTAGTAAAACCTAGTGCACCCGCAGCCCTAGTCATGGAATCGCCTGATCCGGAGAACAAAACTCTCGCCGAGAAGCTCGGGCTTGCATTTAACAACCTCACACCACTTGAACGCTCAATGCTTCTAAGTGCACGAGCGGCAGGAGTTGTGGGATACGCGGATGGACCGGAAGCGACCATTCCGCGATAGCCACAACAGACGAACGCCCAGCTGTCGGCACCGCTGCCTCATCAGCCCCGTCGCGACGGACGAATACAGACTGGTACGTATGTGCCGTATTTTTATTACGGTTAATAATAGTTCAATTTCAGTAGCAGTATCGCTTATGCCAGTTGGCCGGTGTCGTGTATGGAAAGCTGTTCGCGCGAGCTCTCTGCTCCGACCAGAAAGATACGAGCGTCAATGCGCGGTGTGTACGGCATTTTTTCCCCCAAGGTCAGAGCACTTTGACGGCGATTTGACGAAGTCAGCGACGAGCGCCAGCATGCCCCAGGAGCGAGCTAACGTAAGGGTCCCTGCCGTAATCACTTCCTCGGAAATGAAGCGAGTACACTCGTACTTCCTTAGCTCTCTTTCTCCTCCGTTTGCAAAGTTCACAAAACGTAGCCTTGCTTCGCCGAGGTTCGTCGTTGGGAAGCACATGAAAGGAGATCTCCTCACCGGCGGGGATGTCGCACTCCCTCGACGATTTGCCCGTACTACATGGGCATTTCAAAACGCAGCAACGAAATTTCATTGTAAAGTACTCGAACAAACTCAAGTTTTCAGTGGTGTAAACTGGAAACGAGCTCCTAACAACAGCAGCAAGCCAACACCATTCCGAAACTTCTGCGACGACTGTCACTATCTCGTCGCTGCTTGCTGTTCCTTACTCCCCTCGTTTCTATTTTACCTTTGCTGGTTGGCGATATGACGGCCAACCTCCTGTGAAGGGATTACGATACCAAGCAAGGTCGCGGCTGTGCGTGCTGGGACGTTTCGTTGGCCCCGAAGAGCCTCGAAGCCGAAAATTCGTCTGCGCGACGGTGGCGACGGCGAGATGTCGAGTTCGGCTGGCAGTAGTTTCGTACGCATTGGCATACACGCTTGCCTGTTTATTCAGAACTTCAACCATTTACTCCACCGTTCTTAGTGTCATAAAAGGAATGTGCAGTATGTTTAACGGGCATATATCTCACTTTGCAAACTGTTAAGCCCTGCCTAACTTGCGTTTGCTTTTGCCGGCCTCCGCCAATCGCAGAGCATTCTCGTGTGGCATCATAGGTTCTGTGGCGGGAAATGAGCTGGTGGGTCGCATGGTCATTCCTTTTTTCCTAATTATGTAGCTTATTTGAGAGAAGTTTGTGTTAAAAGTGGTGTCAGTATGGTTCTAACGAGGCAATCTTTCGAATGAACCAAACTTGTGTTTTCTCTTCATGACCCCTTTAAGAGTAGAACACTTGCAACAATGCTACAGTAAACCGCAGTATTGGTGTTAGGTTTATTCCTGATTACTTAAAAATAACTTTGTAGCACCACATGCTCTGTAAAGAAACAAACATGGAAAAAATCGGCATTAACTTGCGCTAGGCAGCATTCACTGTAAAATTTTCAGCCACGTAGAAATAGCGAGGAATGTGGTGAATATTCGCTCTTAAAACAAGTAAACTTCGGTACTATTCAGACGTTTGCCCTGTGCTTTTTCTTCGCTGCTACAAGATTGCAATGCCGTGCTTCGAAAAAACCTCTACGGCATGATTACAACGGCTGACTGTGGGGTTTTTATTCCTGTGATCAGACTTCTTGTAATAGTTCTACAACTGTCAAATGTCAGGAGCACCAGTAGAATTGTCTTAAACAACAAAGGCTGTCTAGTTTAATCTCTCTTCACTTGTGTGAATTTTAAGCGTAGTTTTCCAGAATTCTTGGTTATATCACTTAGGTTGGGAGTGGCCTTAAAAGATACTCACGTTTTGTTGTAGCTATCCCTGTAGTACCTTCGAAAGAAATAGTCTGTAGAGTTTAAGTGTACCATTTTATCTCTAGTACACAGTCCACTGTCGTGCAGGGGACCTTTTCTATAACTTTGCTTCATGAGCCAGATGGGATATCTGTAATTTAAAGACTGAACAATATTTTGAAAACCAATACACGTTTTGTAAATGTAAATGTTATGGTAGAAAAATTAGGTCTAAATACAACTGCAATAACATAATTTTGAGTTACTGGTAGAACTTTTACCTACATGCACTGAGATAAGTACGACCTGTTAAAGGATAAAAAATTTTAGGAAATCATTCTAAACTAATTGCTCACACAAAGGCAATATACGCTACAAAAAGAAGGAGCCCCAAAGGCGCTTGAATTCCTTTTATTATGTCGCGGTCGGAACGAAATTTTCGTGGCTTTTTTGATGATGTCCCATCTCCAGTACTGTTTCTGCGACAATTAGGAACACTCCTTCTGTCATATGACATGTGGCCTTAAGTTTTACGAATAACTTCTGCCACCAATCCACATCACGCTGTGATGTTTTGTTTACACTTTCATTACATGACTGTTTAAGAATGAAATTTGGGAGAAGTTGCAAACACAAGAAAAGGCCGCAAATTGAAGTATTTCCAAGTAATCACGAACAGTGCTACAGACATGTTGGGGGGGGGGTTAAAATGGTCCGAAAATCCAGAAGTGAAGAAACATGCATTAAACAAAAGCGTGGATATGTATTCAGCAGATCAAGAAAGAGGATTCTCATTATGGCCTGGCCATCATTTTCCGGACATTGGTCGCAACCCTATTTCGTATTTGCTTTAGAAGAATTATGGGCAGTCTGAAGAAGTTGTACTTATAAACAAATTATGCGTTAACAGTTGAGCTAAATGTTTTTGATGTACAAGGAGAAGCTTATTGAGCTACTATAAAAGCTATCACTTACCTACACTTACACGTACACAACTACAGTACTACTACTGCTTACACTATTGAAAACTAGCCCGTAACCAGTGAATTAGCTTGTATTCGGCTGCTCATTTTGAAACAGAATTCTTGAAAAAGTATCGACCAACAATGTTACATGTCAATGGCACAAAAGCTCTGCAACTTCATTCTCATGGTAGGCTGGGTGCACACGGAACCGCGCTTTAATGTCGACTGTTACTTCTAGCCCGGCTCTCTACGAAATTCGTCACCTGTGCTCGTTGAATCTCAAAAACTCATCATACTTGCATAATTTGGGCCAATCACTGCCTTCATTTAGAGCCCTAGAGAGACTATTGCCTTGAATTGTACCATATTGGTGGTTTGTCGGAAGTCCACCTGAATACTCGCGAAAATAAATGCTGCGCATAAAAAGGTAACGCATACATATTGAGAGGTACAGTGAACAAGCGATCGGTGATAAAAAAAGTGAACATTGACATTTCTTGCTTGTAGCCTGTAGTTAAAACTACGGTGCGGGAGATAACACACCGTGACAAAGAAAACGACCACGCTCGGTATTTGGCTTTGTATTGCTTCTCTGGAGGTTGTTTGCTCTGCCCGCATTGTTCGATTACACTCTACGGGGCATTAAAAAGTACGCCACTCTTTATACCACCCTAATGTTAAATGGCGTCAGTAACAGCAATACGAAAAGTAACCTTTACGCGTCAGGAGTACAGATTTACTTCTTTGTAAAACTACATTACGGACGATCAGGCTCCTCTTTATATTCTAGCTTAAACGTATGTTTTTTCTCGGCTGTTTAGTTTTGTCATTTCATTTCTTTTTTAAACTTTCAATGCCACCCAAATTTATATGAAAGCTTATGTTTTTGTGATCCCCATTCGTAGCAGGCTGCTGCCGTGCCGTTGTATTCCGCTCCGTGCAACCAAGAATCAACAACGATTCCTAACCCTTCCACACCAACTTTCCGACTGCCGACATCCACATTCATAGAGAAGGACTCTCAGAAATAACAAAAAATTCTGATAAAATACGAGAACAAATATTGCTTGGAAGATAGCACCGTGATACTAGGCATGTTAGTAATACAGTGACTACCGTGGCAGCTGTCCCGTATTTCGTACGTGTATTTTTGTTTTACTCATTTTTTTTCCCTTCGTGGGATTGTCTTTTTGTTTCAGGTTCTATGACTAAAAAACCCGTGATGTTTGTGTCTTCAGTATTTTGACTGTGTGGTTGTTGTAGTTGCAAATTTTCACAAGTGTACGGAAGCTTGGGATGCGGGAACCATCACCATTAAACGTTTATTTTGACGCCTAGTAGGCGTTTGCTGGATTTTTTCTTCAAGCAGGTTACAAGTCATGTGATCTAAATTCAATTAGTCGTTTTTACGAGCGCCTCCTCCCCATTGTTTACCTGCAATTATGAATTTAAAAAAACATACATCATTGAGCCATTTACGTTTATTACCGACAAATACTGAAAAGATATTAGCTATAGTAATATTTGCCCTAAAACATTTATAGACGCTTTACATTCGTAGGGTTTATGACCTAGTTGGGCACTGGTATAGGGGTCGTCTTGATGACCTATGGTTCTTCTGCGAATCAGAGTATGAACTGATACAAAATAAATAAAAAATACACTGAGGAGTACAGTAGTGTTTTGAGCAAGATCACAGTAGCTTGGAGACCCCTGGCGCTACCGCCCTCTGCGTCGCGTGCAATTAGGAGCGTTTAAATGAATTCCGAAGTTTATACCTATGTGAACCTATTAAAATCAAGGCCAAGAATTTCTTATTGGAATATAAAGATAAAGTACATAGAGGAGGGGTGTGCATTCCTATCTTCATCCACATGGCTAGACAACAAACCTACTATGCAAATGTTGCTCCTCTGCAGAGCAATACACATAGTTATTGTCCATCACAACCCAGCTCAACACAATGCTAGAGAGTAAAAAGCCAGATGTAATCATATCACCACAGCTTTATACAAGGCCATAAAACTGTAGATGTTTAAAAGTTTTATTTGCAATGAATGGATAGATGTAAGGATACAAAAGAAATTCAGTATTTACATTTTACAGAAAAGTGGAGTTTGCTGTATCTGACGTTTGCTGTATCTCATTGTGCGATTGCATCTATTTAATATGCTCAACACATTATGGGCCAAGGACTGTCATTTATAATTGTTATTGAAATATGGCACATACCATAAATCGGTTTTTCTGGCATGTATGGAAACTTCGGGACAATTCAGTGAAGCAAGGCACTTTACAAAAGTGATAACATCAGGTGGTGAAAAGACATTGTATGTAAAAGTCTGTATTCATAGGTGCGGTCGAGGGCGATAAGGTTAAAGGCGCGAAAAACTTCTTTGTGCTGCATATGCGGTTTGGATTTCTATTTGAACGGTGGATTTTTTTTGTTTTGCATTAAGTGTGTTTATATTGGTTTTGGTTGTTGTAGCCCAAAACCAGGCAGCAAAAAGTTACATTGGGACATGAAAATATCATAATATATTTGAAGCTGAATTGCTCGAGGGAACAATGAGCTGCAGCGCGATACGATTCCCGCGACTAAGGAGAGCTATTTGCAGCGGTAATCAACATAGGCATTCCAATTGAAATTGTACGAAAGGTATTCTCCTAATTTTTACAATCTGCGGCTTAAAACGTATACTGTCATGGTGAGGAACAGTTTTGTTTTTACATCGAGATATAATGATTTTTGTTTTACTTGGATTTACTTTTAGTTTATTCGTATAGCACAAGGCTTCGGTGATCTCTGTTGTTCATGTCTTGGTAAAAAATGGCACAAGTGAACGTGCGTTTATCATAGCCAATTCCAATTCCTTTCCGTGTTCCCCCTCCCAAAAAAAAACAACAAAAATGGGGGGGAAAACATCTGCCCAGCAAAGCTATTAAATATAAATGAACAGGGGATAGCGCCCAAAATCTAAATTTCAGAAAAACCAATTAGTCGAATAATAGAAACACCAAAATACATGAAAATCACAGCACGAACTGAGCACGGGAGCACCACACTGTAGTTTGAAGAGGTCCTAAATTGTAACGCCCAGAGCTGCTGGAGGCAATATCCGTATTTCCGAATTCATGCAGTCTGTCTCCACAACAGAGCCCGGCTACACAGAAGCTTACCCCGAAGAACAGCAATGCCGCGATGATCTGGGGATGAGCACAAGCTGTCCACTTCAGCGCAGGTAGCAACCACCCACAGCCCCCTAAATTCCATTAGAGGAGGCTGCAAACGAGGACTGATAATCCCAGAGGCATGCACTACACCCCCTAACAACACACATCGCTTCAAAACCCATTTAATGAGCGGAAAGCTTCCGGCATGCTCTTGCTCACAAAATCGACGATCTCGATGAGGATTTGCACGGCCCGAGAAATGTCCAGAGATTGTCGCAGATGTGGAGGTTCCAGTGGCAAGCGGACGACATGTTTCAGTTGGGTTATAATCGAGGATGTCCTAGCGCAATCCCAGAGGTAGTGCCTCACTGAAGGGGCAAGCTGTCCACAAAAACACCTCTTTTCAGGGAGCAAGTCAATCTTGTGTAAATAGTGCGGGAAACGGCCGTGTCCAGTAACTATGTGGGAGAGTCGTCCGGGTGGTGGAAAGCAGGACGGTTTAGCGAGCACGCTGGGAAACCAGCGAAACAACTCAGTGTCATTGTTGTCGGTTATCCATCGCTGCCGCCACTCTAACCGACCAGCCCTCAAAAGCCTCTCCCTTACAATATGCTTTGAAGCACGCGCTCCCACCTCTTCATCGACTGTCGCCGCAGCTTTCGCAACGAAGTCACCAAGCTCGTTTCCCCACACCCCCGAGTGTCCAGAAACGTGATACAGGAGGTCGGCAACAGAGGCTGTTCTTAATTTGGTGAATAGTGTCCGAGGTGTTGAGGGGGATTTCGGGAGCAAGAAGTTGGATAAACAGTTGGTATAGATGAAAAGAGTGCTCGAGGGCATGCCGTTTTGACGGTAAATGAATAGACGATGTGGAGCAATTTCTTCCGTATCATAGGAGCTTGTAGGAGGGCTAATCCGGAAGCGTTGGGCTGTTGTTATAACGTCCGAAGCACTTAACACGACGAATGCGGCACCAGCAGATGTCATGGTGAAGAACCGTCCGTGTATGCGTGTAATTCTGGACTTGTTAAGAGTCGTGAAGCCATTTGTGAGTCACTTCTGTTGTCCGTGATTCCCAAAGAAAGTGCAGGATGACAGCACATAAATCCAGTCTAGAGGGTGGTTCACCTCTATTGGAGTAACACATGTATTGGGTTGTACAGGCCCTATATGTAAATGCATGTACAGGCACAAAAATTAAAAGACGCGTTTCAATGTCCTAAAGGATAGGCAAAGGAAGTGAATTGGCCAACACCTCCAGCGCTGCGGTACGGGTGGTCTAGTAAGCGCCAGTCACTTCAAAAAGCGGAGAGAGCACCAAGGAGTGAAGCTTCGCCTTAATCGAATGATGCTGCAGGTTACCCCACTATACCGGTGCTGCATAAGAGGTGGCTGGAACAATAATGCATGGTAGAGGAGCCGAAGGTGGTTTCGGTCTAAAAACGAGTGAAACATTGCAAATGCTATGAGTGCAGTACATAACTTTTTAATTCGGCGACGAAGGTATTTGCATGGGCAAATATCAGGTGGCTCTCAAAGACGACTCCCAGTAGCCTCAATTTTGTGCCCTGCTCCGATGGTATGGCACCCAGCTTAATTGTCGGCTTCCACTGCGCTCACCGCTCTCCCCTAGACGTCAGGAGGCATGTACATTTGGTTGGGTTCAGTTGCAACTTAGCCGTGCGTGTCCATTTTGGCACTCCCTCAAGGGTCTCATTGGCAAGATGCTCGATTTCCCGTCACTTCTCACCCTTGACTACAACGACCATGTCGTCAGCGTGAACTTGCTGACGACTGCGTTGTATGGTCGGCCTTACGTTGCCCGGTAGATTCTAAAAACTGGCAGCGTGGCCTTAATACAATTTCATCTTGGTTAGAATCATCCCTTATCTATCGAAACCTAACAAAATGCAAAGTATTATCATATACACTCCAAAAGAGCCGAACAACTTACCCTTAAAATGTAATTCAGAACCTGTTCACCTGACCTCATGTAAGAAATACCTCAGCGTACACATCAGTTCTTCTCTATCATGGACTACGCACATGAAAGTATTCTCCGCAGGGGCCTGACGTGGATTTGGCGTCTTACGTGCAAATTTATAACCGGCATCTCATGGCATGAAAAATTTATCTAATATTCTTCTTTCCAAACTTAAATATGCTTCTTCCAGTTGGAAAGCTTCCCAAGCCTTTCATACTAACAGATTAGAAGCAGTCCAAAACCGCGCTGCCGGCTGCATATCTCGTCAATAGTCTAGCAATAAGAGCGTGACTGCCCCAAAAGAAACGCTTTCCCACGTTTTTGCTAGCTTCGCGTAGAACCGCCTCTTGTTTCGACCTAATGCACTGTTTCATTTATCACTCGCAGGATAGCAACACTTTGTTACTACCACCGCCGATAACAGCATCCCGCCTAAACGATAACTACCCAATAGCACGTACCGCTGGTTTCAATTCAGCAAGAAATAACTCCTTTATCCTATATGGTATAATGCTTTTAACGTTTCATGCTCATGGTATAACGTTTCATGCTCAAGTCACTCTACATTTTAAGAAAAAGTAATTCGCAAAAACTAATTATCGTAAAACATCTCTTCACTCCGCGTACCATTACTTTGTACATGGTAAATATCCCTCTTTTCCTCTTTTTAGTGCAACGAATGTCTGTATCTGTCCTTTCGCCTGTATTATTTTGTTTTATATGCCGGCTTTCGTTTTCAACAGATGGTTTTGTAGCCACGGCGGAAAACTTCTTTTTCTTCTTTTGCTTCTGTTGGTCGCTACTTTGCCGTGTATTCACTGGCGTTCAATATGTGCTGACTTAAAATCGTCATTATTACCCCCCCCCCTCTCGTACTGTAACGCCTTGGGCATTTTAAGGTGGAAATAAAAAAAATGAAATAAATAGAAGGCCGCTTGAGTGTACAAACGATAGCAGGTGTTCTTGGAACGAGGCCCTAACATGGGAGGCCACGTAGCCCCCAGATCCAGAATACTGCACGCATTATGACGTTGTGCTCGGAAGGTGTTTTGGAGAGGCGTTCAGCACGCAAAGCAGTACCGCTGAAAGGGAGTATCAGGAGAGGCCAGCTGTCGGGAGGGGCTAGCGACCGGAGATGCCGGCAGGAGAGGCCAGTTGTTCTACCTTAAAAAAATAAAGCGATGTAGCCGAGCAGCACACGCGGGTATGTACAACACACCCCGCGGGCGTTGGTTAGCACCCGGCAAAGGAGACGCAGTCAACCTTATTCGCAAGTGAAGGACAAAGAACAACCGGGTAGACAAGCAGCTCAAAACCGAGTATCTTTGCCATTCGGAAACCTCGCGAGAAGGCAAAGTAGAGAGAAAGATTTTTGTACTAAGGAATTCGCTACAACTCGGAAGCGGGCCAGTTTTTCTTTCGTTTGTAGGAGCTTGCATAGCGAAACTTTGAGCTGTCAAGCAGGGCAGAGCTCCGTTCACAGGCGCCACCAGTTTTGCTGACGCACGTTCAACATTCAGTGGCTGTCAGGTAGTCAATGAGGGTGGCCTGGGGTTATTTTGTTCAGGCCCTGCTGTTTTGTGCTCAGACTGAACTGCAAGTTGATTTGGTGGAGTTGCTATGACGGATACCGTTTATGCGCACTCAGAAAAGTTGTTTTGAAGGGAGAACAAGTTTCTATGACGATTATGATGAAAGGTTTTGGGGGGAAATAAAAAAAAACAATTCAGGGAAGCTTGTGCTTCCCTGAATTTGCAGAGTTCTCGATGTTAATTGTTATTTTTTACACAGTTATGCATCGTCTGTTTGCATTGTCTATTTGTATATGCATCGTAGAGGCCGTCGTATTCTTGGCGGCGAATGATGGGCGCAAAGTACCCCTTGGTTGACTTCCACCAACTCTTCGTCGTCTACTCTAGTCAGCAGTGGCGGGATCTACAAGTCGTTTCGGAAAGGATTGGCACACTCGTAGCCCTGTCTGTAGTTGTCCAATATGGCTTTTAGAGAATTCAGCTGCCACAGTGAACCCTCCCAAGCAGGTTATCTGGTCATCTTTACAATTAGCGCTGTAGCTTTTACATCCGCAGTAGCGATTGAGAACAGCGCTGGAGAGTTTTTTTTTTTTTTTTTGTTAAAGCCACTACGCGGGCCGAGGACGCTGGTCGGTTGCAGCGATGCACGCGCTCACATGCGCTCGGTATTTTCTTTATCGGGGAACTTACGCCTTTAACAACAACTTCGCTTTTAAAAATGCTTCCAATTAGCTGAATCGCACCTGGGGTCCTCACGTTTTAAAGCCAGCGTCGATTGTATTGCTCAATTTCGTCATGGTCGAAGCGAACGCCATACACCAGGTACCGCGTTGCGCCATACACCCTTAAACTAAACGGCAGTCTTAGGAGTGCACACCGTAAAGTTGCTGCGGGTATTCTAAAAAAAGTGTTGCCTGTCGCCAGAGTAGCCTATACTCACAGTGTTGGATTGGTTAACCACAGAATTCATCACGGGGCAGCATCGGGTTCAACCATCGTCATCATTACACGGAGGGATGCAGGATTTTTCACCGTGTGCCTAGTGCAGTGGCAGTGTTTTCGCTGTGGTGTATGGCGAGGGGCCGTACGGGGAAATTGAAAACTGAGCGTAGCAACACTGGCTTGTTCGGATGCTGAAGAGGACCTCGATGCGAGACCTTTACGAGGGGTTACCGCGTGTGCAGGATGTGTCAGCTGATCAGAGTTTACGTCGTTTGACGGACGAAGTTCTACGCTGGAAATATTTTCCAGCGTGTGAAACTAAATGATTTTGGGTTATCCATGTCCGAAAAAATGTTGTGTAAGTGCATTCTTCTATTAGTGTGTCTTGAAACTCCAATTAATAAAATCTGAGTTGTCAATAGGTAAGCATTGGGCGCCTAAGTGGGTGCCGCGCTACAAAAACGTGGTGGCCTACAACACAATAATTGTAAATACTTCGTTATAAATTTCATCAAATAATATATACAAACAAGCCAACTTCACCAATCCTCGTCGCAATCATCAGTGCCGAGTCGGGCGGCGCCGTCGCAGATTACAAAAAAACTACTTTCAACACCGGATGGACATTCAGCGGACAGACATTCAGCGTTTATCAAGTTTTTAATTTATTAAAAGTTTGAAAAGACGTAAACCACAAAGTGTACACAAAATTACTTCAAAGAATTCCGCGTAGAGTAGGTACTGTTTTGAAGTTTGGTGCATTGATTTGATATATCTGATGCATGAATAATTTTCTTAATTTTTGTTTTCTGTTTTGAGCTGCGCCACAAGGGTATTTACAATAGAGGAACTAGATACTATAGCAATAATTCCGTGCCTTCACACATCGAGGGACCAAAGAATGTATGCACTATAATGTAAACTATGTCAGCCTAAACCCGCAGAATGTAAGGCATTGTAAAGTGCTTGCTTGCAGCATTTTCCAAGTCAACATTCTTACCTCATACAAGTCTCTTCTAGTCATTTTTAGTGTCCCATAAACAGTGTGCAGAACCACTAGGAGCGCAATACAAAGTTTACTAGAGCACATGGTGTAACGATTTTAAGGCACTGCGCCGGATGGTTCCTTTTTATTAGGAAAAAATATAGACTGGATAATCGGAGCGTCTTCTTTTATGAACAAAAGACTTTATTCTCGGGCTCTTCGACTGGACGAAGGATGTGCAATTGAGACGTTTTGTCACAACTGTTTTGCAGACAGTAGCTCAACTTTCCTCATATGCGAAAGTAAAGATATTTTGCAAGAACACACAAAAGCTTGCTGATTCCAGTTTGAGCTTTTTTATACACGAACAAAAACAGTTATTGATTCGGCCAAACATTGCTGGATCGGAAACATAGCAAACCCAGAAAAATAATCCATAAAAATTCTATCAATGTGTACCATCAATATTACGGGGTTAGATAAAGGGACGTATTTATGACGCTTCTATGAGAAAAATTGAAATTTAATTTAGAGGCAGCAGAGAACTGGCTGCCAAGCCCAAAGAAGTGAACATGCTGTTGTACCGACTGAAAAGTAACCCGCACCAATTCACAGCCATCCCTGAAAAACACCACGCAGAAAAACGTGAGCTTACGGTACAAACATAAAACAAAAAATCGCATTGCCGCATAGATAGAATTGTTCGATTTCAATCAAAACTCACCAGAAGTGCGCAAGCGTTCTGGACTTTTTTTGTAAACTTGTGTAGTTACTTGGTGTTCACTATTATATGATAATCCTTTGATAGTGAAGTTACCCTGCATGCTTTTTGAGCATTTCTTAAGATCTAAATGCTTGCAGAACGTAGCCAACCAACACATCCACCAGTTATATAAGGGGGTCGGTTATCACCTCAGAAAAAGTGAGTGCTTCAATTAGATAACTTACGGATATTTCAAGCCGCTGCCAGCCGCCATCATAGTACCTGTTGCGTTCCCCTTACAATGCCCCGACTGGACATTTGGAGCCAGTTCTGCACACCCTTCGATATAAAGCCAGAGCGAGCGAACGCACTCTTCAGTAGGCTCGGCAGCATAGCAAAAATATGGAAAGCTTGCAACCACCCCCTGTTTCTTCTGAAGATAAAAAACACCTATTCTTTAAAGCGAAACGTTATTGCGCCCTTTTTATTCCACGAGCCCACAAACATTTTGCCATATTTTTGCGAATTCACTATTGCGATTGTGAACCTGTTGCTTTTGTTGTCCTGTGACGTGGGAATGAACCCAGGTCCTCCTAAACTCGCCTCCACTCAGGCCTCGATGGACGTTCGCAGTGATCTTAGGGAAATGAAATTTGTTCAGTCAGCATTAAGGAACCAGCTTTCTTTTATTCAGTCCACCCTTGCCGATTATGAAATAACGCTCGACGATGTGAAAACTACACTTGCTAAGATTGAGTCCTACTGTCATTCTATTGCGGCGTGAAGTCGTAACCGAAGGCGCGGGAAGCTACCTCCAGTGAATGTGCATCTCACGTATCTGCTATATCTGCCCGGATAGGGGACCTCTAAAAAGAATCCTGGTGCTCCGATCTGGTGTTCTATAGATTAACGGATAACCGCCATGAATTATGGCAATCTACTAAGAGCCTAGTAGTTGAACTTTCTAAGGATCACCTCGGCATCACCCTGAAACCATGCGATATCGAGCTTGCACAAACGTTGGGAGTGTTTCACCCAAGCCAGAAACGAGCCATTGTAGTTAGGTTTGCACATTTTAGAATCTCGCCGAACCCGAGGCCCACGAGGCCCAAAGGGTTGTTGAGGCCCAGAGGGTTGTCGAGCATAGCAATCTTCCGAAGCTGCTAAACCAGTCCAAGCGCGGAATTCGTAGCTTTCGTTCATATTCACAAACGTTCACAGGGGGACCTTCTGTGCTCTCTCGCCCGCTCATCTTCTTGAGGGTTATTCTTCTAACTGAACTATCTGCTCTAGATTGTCAAATCCCACCGTCCTTGAGAAAATTTGATATTGTTACAAGGCAGTGATAAAGCTGGCACTGGCGCACGGCGCCATGCAAGTCTGATTAAGGACGAGGACGTGCCGAACGTATCAGAGTCTTGGTTCGCTTGTGCCATGATGGCCTCCTATTAAATCATCGTCTCATCCCCGATGGTTGGTGTATTTCATCCTCCCACCGCTTAACATTGTCAACGAGGGTGCCGTGTCTTGACCCCCATACTGGCCCTCAGCGTCGCACCGTATCGGTCAGGATGTGGCTGTGGTGGCTATGTAAGCCGGGTCTGGTCGCCCCAGCCCCACCGGAAGCAGGCGCAGCAATACGATGTCCCACGCCCCGTCACCCCAGCTTGTGCTTGAGCTGAGGAGACAATAGTAGACCAGCCGTGATAATGACGAGAACAGCCGAGATTAGTTTGTGTGAGTCCCTCGCCCTTTCGTCTGGTGCGGCTCGGAGCGCCTCAACGGCTCTTCTTGACCATGGTGGGCATCGCTGTTTTGAGGCCAATATTCACCCAACTCTCAATCTTATTTCGCGCCGGCAAGGTCTTTCTGACTCATCATTATTTTTTTGCCCCTCATCGTTCTGCTCACGTCCATGGTCTGCGGCTTTGACAGCGATGGTCGCGCTCGACAGAGGGATATACTACAAGAAAACGACGAACTAGACCCGCCATGGTGGCTCACTGGCAATGGAACTCTACTGCTGAGCACAACGACGCGGAATCAATTGGCGGCTGCCACGCCTCTTTTCTGATGGAGGCTAAAAGCAAAACCGCCCGTGTGTTCGACATTTCGGCGCACGTAGAGATCCCTAGGTGGGCAAAATAATCGGAGCCCTCCACTACCGCGCGCCTCGTCGCCTGTGTAGCGTTGGTGCGTAACACCCTGCAATCAATAACGACGGAGTAGTCAGTGGCGCAAAGTGTCATGGAAGCCTTTGTGAAGACTACGACGTGCCGAACGTAACATAGTCTTGGTTCGCCGGTGCCATCATGGCCGCTAATTAAGTGATTGCTTTATACCCCATAATTCGTACATTTCCTCCTGTCGCTGCGAAACAATATGTTCGGGCTTGACTGAACAGATGCGCAATGTAGCGGGGGTGTTTTAATAGCCACCAATTGTGATATCCATTGCTGTGTCGTAAGTATTTAATTTCGCTTAAAGACATTTCGCCCTTATTCAAGGCTTCTTTTCCACCTGTTTCGATCAGAATCTGCTATCAAGCTGCGAGCGCTGACTACTATTCGTACCACTTTGTCACACTTTAGACGCTGTCTCAAAATTCTACCAGAACACACGAATTTTGCTCTAGAGTTATTTTTAATTCACGTTCAGCTCCTGGTCTGATCTAGATTTTACCATAGGGCATAGTAACGTAGCATCTGGATTTCCAGACGCATGTTTAGCCCCCACCGTCTCCAAAACATTCCTGAAACATTATTGACCATATCCTAACGACACATACCGAAGAATTGTCTTCTATCATTCACCTATGAAGCCTCAGAGGTAATGACGTCCTACGTACCACTTTCTCTTGTTGTGTAGAACAGAGTAAAAAAAGAAAGAAAACCGGGACCCTTTACGATAAAGCGATTACAAACGCCTCACTCACGACGTGTCCGCTTTACTAATCATTGTTGGATTTTCATGGCGCTATGCTAGCTAGAAAAAAAAGCGCCAAACAAAAGAAATAATAATAAAATTGCGTGGATTTTAATTCCGCAAGGCCGAATGAGGGCAAGGAGCGCCAGAGGGAAGTTATTATAATGAGAGTGAACTGAAAACAAAACAGAAACAAAAACGAACATGAAACAAAACTCAAGGCAAACAAGATGACTTGTGTAAAGGGCCAAGTCGAGAAGGTACATGATCAGAAATGCGATGTAAAATTCAAGATGCATGATACCAAATGAGGTTTTAAATTTTTAAATCGGTCAGGAAGTCAAAAACGCGTTTCACAGCAAACATTGTTTTGTTTCCTCAAATGTACGAGGGGTGTTGTGCTATATGTTGTTTGTACAGCTGTGGGAAGTGTTTTGTCATGTTCTGCCAAGTGCCCTGCATTGAGTCAGTATAAGGATTACAGATAGACCAACTCCACATCCACTGTGCGTGGGTCATGGTGATGCAGTAAGCAGGTGCGAGTGTGTTACATGTGTGTGTCCTAGCTGTAGTCTTGATAAGGCTTCTTCGGTGGGCCTGTAGTGTTAGACAGTTCTGTTTGTCACAAGTGTGGCTTTATTACATGTACTTTGTGTTCTGTCTGTTTACGCCGGTGTGTTTGCCATATTTTACGCACGTTTTGTCTTGTGTGTGGCTTGAGGTTTATATAAGGTACCATCGTTATGTCTACAGTGTTCCTGAGCGCAGCAGCAGCGGCCATCTCGTCTGCCGTCATCTCCGTGCATAGACACACATTAGGGTGGCTAAAGCGAGATTGTCTACTAGGTTTTCTCGGCACTTGTGGGATGACAGTGCTCGAACGGCACTCGAGGAATCGGTATAGATGGCGGAATTGAGAATGTGATTTTCAAAACTATGTTTTTCGATGTGTAAAATTCTATATTCTTCTACTGAAAGAAATGGTTGTGGGTAGGCTCATCGTTCGGCAGACTTTAATATTCGTACTATGAGCAGCAAAAGACCCCACAGTGGTGGCTTTAGAAGCACCACTGTAAAATTCTGCGCTTGGGTATTTAAACTGCAGAGATCTAAAGTGCTGCAATATTGCAGTTTGGGATACCCGAGTTTTATCAAGTTTTACGAAAGAAAAGTCACAAGGCTCAAAGCAAACTTGCCATGGCAGTAAAGGGTGTGAAAAGGATGATCTGTACGTATTTAAAAATAAAAGGCTGAGATTCGAAGCTTGCTCTCTCGCTCTAAGCGAAAAGAGCAATGGGACCCATCGGCGATTTACAAACACCAGAGATGTGGATGTATTGTTATGTACAGGATTAAAAGGATGGTTATTCAGCGATCAAGTTTTAAAAGCATTAGGCAAGTCCATGGGCGTCCGTGGTTCTCAGGGAACCACTTGCTACAGTCAAAGTACAGACTTTCGACCGGACTAGTGCGAAAGCACCTGGTGCAAGACGAAGTACCAAGTGTAGCACTGTGTAAAGCATTCGCAACGCTGATTAAGTAGCCAACCCATACACCACGCTGCTCCAGTCCAACCGAGACCCCGCCAAAGCAGTATACGGGCGTGTAGGAGTTTCTTGTAGGCACCACATGCTTGGTGGGAAATACCCTTAAGGATATTCATCCTTTTAGGACATTTAAGATTAAGTCGCTTTATGTGAGGGATGAATGTGAGTTTGTAGCAAAAAACAACACCGGGAAACGTGTAACGGTATGCAGGCGCTTTTTGTTAAAAAGGCATGCTCCCAATAATTTCAAGGACCGCACCATGCTGTGATCTCGGACATTCGTGCACGAACAGCTCCACAGTGGAGTACGAGTGTTGAGGTCTCCTAATAAAAGAAATGGTTCTGGCAACTGGTCTAACAGAGCCTCGAAATCTGAGTTAAATAGCCCGTCTGGAGGAGGAATGTAGGGGGAGCATATCGTTATTAACCCGTAAATATAATTGTGAGAATGGCGACAGCCTCATAGACAGTGTACACATTGATGGGATGACATGCCAAGGATTTTAGTGCGGGGATGATTGCACCACCTGAAGGTGTACCACTACCATCCCTCTGCTGCCTAAATGCCATGTAACGATTCACGAAATTTTTGTTTAGAGTTTAAATGTGTTTCTTGGACAGACATTACAATTGAGTGCTTAGAATGCACTATCTCGTACACATCGCCAAGATTATTAAGAAGGCGTGTACAGTTCCATTGAACAACATTTCCTCTTCCCATGCTTAGGTTCTCAGAGCTGCAGGAGTGTGAATAAATTATGCAAGGTGTTTTGGGGGTGGCAGCCTTGGAGTGTTTCTGGTACCTTCTCTGGGGGTTTGAATGAAGGGACCGGCTCCTTCAGCTGCGAAGCGGATAGCAATGGTCCCAAATCCAGTTTCTCATCAGATGTCCGGGGGTGCACATCGAAACAGGCCCCCAGGGCTTTGAACTCTTTCGATTGATCTTTGTGCCGGCCGTCACCCCCATTGGCGTTGGGTTCCCCACGGGTGCGGCCGTTGTGGGGTGAGGATGTGAGTAGCTGCGGGCTCTCCAGCATCCATCTCAGTGCAGCCAGATGTACTGTGGGCGTACGTAGTGGCAAGGGGTAGAGTGGTGGTGCTCTCAACAGCGTTTGTGGCAACCACAACCATTGCTGGCGCTGCAGGCGGTACATCACCGGGTTTGGCTGCTGGAGACAACACAGCGGAGTGCAGGTGCTGGACCCGGTGAGTCTCGCTGACCTGAACGACCGCGGAAAACCGACGACGCTCCACCTCCCGGCGAGCTGCGTCAGCAAAACCTTTTGCAAACGAAAAGAGGCACACCTCTTTCACGCTTCAGAGGAGCAAATGCTATCAGTTTCGCTCGTCCTGCTCGACGACGCGAGCTCTTGTTTATTGTACCCAGAGCGCATTGTCGCCTTAGACAGACGGAATGGCGTAGAGGACTCTGCAGTGAAACAAGATCGGTGCAAGCGGGCAGTAATTCCGTTTCGAAACAGAGCGTCTTTTCAGTTCGGAAAGCTCGCGAGAACAGAACGTTGAGGAAAGCGGTTTTGGCAGCAAGAACGTAGCTTACACCTCGGGAGTGTGCAAGTTATTATTGGCCTCCCTGGTGAAATTTTGCGTTCAGGCTAGCACAGTTCAACTTGTTTAACTTGGAGTGTTCCAACTGCCGCAGGATGAACACTCACCAGCTCTCAGGCTCAGATTTTGGATGGCCACGGGTTATTTTGGTCAGGTCGGCTGTTTCCCGGTCAGATTAATTTCTGGGGTCAGTTCGTGTAATTCGCCGAAAAGGACCATGTATGCGAGAGTGGGAAGGTTGGTTTTTTTCTCCCGATTTTCTCATTCGGCGAGAGTGTTCGCGCGGTGCTGCATGGCGAGGAAGCACTACACATGAAACCAAGCGCATAGTGTCAAAACAAGGACTGGTCAGTTTGCCGAAGCAAACATTTTTCAAAACGTGCAGAGCTCTCACCTTGTGTGCTAGCGTAACAAGCGCACCGCTGTGCATTCTACGACGTGTTACGGAGGGTGTGTGCTATGCTTAATTAAAGTATTTGTTTGTTTGGAACTGTAATCATAAATATATATATATATATATATATATATATATATATATATATATATATATATATATATATATATATATATATTTTATTATATATATTTACTTTTATTTAATTTTTAAGCCGTAAATACATTGCATGGCGTTGAATAAAGGGGCTGCAATTCAGACTAGGCGCAAGTCAACACTTAGGAAATTGAACTAGAAATACCAAACAGACACATACCTGTGTAATTATCAAATGACATAATCATCAAGAATAAGAGACACAGACAGAGAGAGATCGTAAAGGAGTAATTGGTAGGGATTTGACTACCCTTGTTAGTAGTGTTTGTGAACATGCTCATACACATTATTTCGTTTTGAATTTTTGAGTTCAAAAGTGTTTGCAACCGTGCGCTTTCATTTTTTTAGTTGTGTTATGCCCATAACAACAAAAACACTATTTTGTGAATTGTGCATTGTCGGGGTAATTTGTACAGGCGGCAGCGATGTCCTTGGTTTCAGGGTGCGCAACCAGGGTTATCAACCGTTGAGGGAACGTAAGTAAGACAACTGTAGAGGTTTTCACCGATGGTTTCGCAATGTAGGCGCTGCTGAGTTCGATAGCATCTGCGGCGGAGGGTCCCACCACTACAGTTGTCGTTAGGCTACGGCCCGTCGCTGACCGGATTGCCGTGCGGCAAAAACGTGGTGGCTTACTACGTTCATTTTACTCCTTAATTATTCAGTTAGCGTTCAGTCGTGCAAGTCTTCTGTCAAATGTTTCGCAACAATATTGCTTAAAAAACCAACTCCAACGATTGTCGTCGGTGTCCTCCGGACCGGGTTAAAAGGCCGCAACGCAGTTTGCAGATCTTTTGACCCAACATAGAGTAAAAAACTCACTGCAGAGATTATCCCCCTTCACAGTGTTTTTAATTTATTTGTTCCTTCGAAGAAAGTAAATTTGAAAAAAATTGCCGTAAACTGCTGCAAAGTTTTCAGCGCATACTATTGTTTTAATGTTTATAGCCCTGTCCTGAGGGATTTAATACATAAATTATTCATTATACTTTCTTCATTTATTCATGGAGCCTTAAAACGTATAAATAAAGCAATAAATAACTAGACGTTACACTGTTAGATCAGTGGCCTTTATTTAGTTGTGAGATTACTGAGTGATGGTAAACACATTCTTTACATGTACCGCTGGGAGTGAAAGAAAGCATGCATTGGAAACATAAACTACGACCATAAAAATACTGCCGGATGCAATGCCATGCAAAGTTCTGCTTTTAAAATTTACGAAGCCAATGTATTTACCTGAAATTGATCTCTTGTATTTATTTTACGATTTCCATGACATAATGTAGAACCACTAGCAGCGTAATATACATTTTATTGGTGCACATTGTACAGCGATTTTGAAGCATTGCACTGAACGCCAGCTTTTTTTATTATAATATATGTTCAGTAACATTGTGGTCGTTTTACATAAAAAAAGAGCATACTGTGGGGCTCTTCCGCGAGGAGAAGGATTCGGCATTCAAAACGTTTCTCAAAAACATTTTGCAGAAAGCAGGTCATCTTGATCTTGTGAAAAAACTGAAGTTTTTGAAAAAAGAAAGGTTGTTTATTTCAAGTTGAGCTTGTAGAGAAAGTGGCGTCCAGGTAAACCGTTAATGGAGCGGCCGCAGTTAAAAAAAATCACACTCTTTGTCTTTCCGTGTAAAAGGGGATATATATTGTACAGCTACCATAGACGCCGCTGCCACGTGGTAGGTAACACAGCCGATGAATTTGAGAAGGCTACTGTACAGTCCAAAAAGTAAACCGCTCCAAAAAATCCCACTACTTAAAAACAGGACGCAGGAAGACTTGAATTTTAGACACAAATCTAAAAAAAATATCGCGGAGATATAATTTTTTATTCCATTCTAAGCTCATAAAACTACTTCACCGCGCTTGGATATTTTTATAATAGTGTATAGTTGGTTTGCGTTTTCTATTACAGACTGATTCTCCTGATGTTAGGATTGCCTTGTACACCCTTTTGTGCGAAGAATGGAACATATGTACATAGTGTACGGCTTCCGGAAACGTCATTGTTAGAAGTTAGAAACTAAAACGGTGCCTACGACCTTCAATCCCGATGATACAGGAGTTGGATTAAGTTGTGGAGGCTCTTATGCGAAATTTGAAGGCCTCCCAAGCAAAACTTTTGAACGAGTTTCTACAGCTATTTTGAGATTCATCCTTCTTCGTGAAGCTTTTCTTTTATAAAAAACAATCAAATAGAGGAAACTGACATCTAGAAGTAAACAAGCCTAATAAATTTTGCCACGGAGAGCCCTACTGGTTTGGCAGGTAAATAACATCAATAGAATTACATATTCTCGTGGAATACGTTCCTAAACAGCGAATAATGCACCAAGGGCTGCTTTATTCGGTGATCACCCTGTTGTTTGCTGTCAAAATACTCGTAAAGTAGAATTTTATGCATGTCGCAGAACACTGTGATTGTTTATTGAATACCACAAAGCGTCCGTAGGTTGGAATAGCACTCTCGCTCTCGTCTCAATCACTCTCGCCTCAAAGTTAATTTCATTCCAAGATGCCGTCAACGAGGACTGCTTTCTGTCACAGAACCTGCGGTGTTTTTGCAACACATCGTGAACCTATAGGTGCCTGGCACGACCAAATTGTACACGTAACACGCAATATATGATGAGCGTAAATGCTTATTTTTACTAAAACCCCTGTGGAGGAGAGAGAGAAGGTGATGATCTTGAACAACACCTCCATATTTTACTAGCGGCGCAGATAAATTTGTTTCTGTAGCCAACTGTGCGGTTTTGTGCAAAATAGAACACTCTGTTATGCCGCGCGACTTTTTCCAGAACCTTCTTCAATACAACCATACAAAGTGGGGACCGCTGAGATTGGTAACGACGAAAAATCAAATTTGCGAAAACCGCGTGTCTTTTGAAACAGGTGCTACAACGCCGTAATCACTGGCTAGAGAGAACAACCCCGCACGGGAATTGACCTAAGTACGCGCCGAAAAACGGCGTAAAGAAACAAGGAAAAGCTACAAAAAATTTCGGGAAGCTTGAGCTCACACGCAAGACAACAATGGCGAAGCTGTTGAAGGTGATCATTGACAGACACAAAAGTTCAGTTTTAGTATCGTTGTGGTGTCGTAGTTGATCTCGGCGGCATGACATTTGAAAGACCTAATATTGAGCAGGGGCAGAGTGAGCTCGTCGTTTTGGTAGACGTTTTTGTAGGCCACTCTGAAAACACGTAGTGTCATCGCAAGCGGATGCCGAGCACCTTGAAGCGCGGCCTCTTCCGAGGCCGGGCGAAATATCCGCTTCCGGGCTATCTGCAGTCAAATATCGCCTGCCGCAGCTTCGACTTTCATGTCGCGGCTCCTCTACGGTACAGAGCGCATGTCTACGACGACAGGGGCGTACGCTATGACGTGTCGTTCCCGCTCCCAGCAAGTTTTGCCACCTTATGGTGAACGCTCGAGTAAAGTTTGGAGCCAATGTTTGCCAATCTCCTTTAGTGGGTATGTTTGGCTTGACAAACATGCCCTCTAGGCACGCAGCGAACGCTGTTTTTTTTGGCCAAAATTGACCAATCTCCCTAAGTGGGTATGCGCAGCTTGACGAACGGGCGCTCGAGGCACGCCTGTGCGAGCGCTCGGTATTTAATTGTCATTTTTTTTAGACTGTGGACATCATACACGAACGATTTTCTTAACATTTTTGTTGTTAATAGAATATTTATCTATTATTGCCCCAGAGGACTGCATATGGTAGATTTACAATCTCAACGTCTTCAAAGCGATGTGATGATGATAATGGCGGTGATGTCGCCTTGTAAGTGGTTTATTGATTGGAGACGTTATAAGCAAATGTGCTCCCGGCTAGTGGACTTGTATAGCCGGGTCATAGACCCGGCTATACAAGTCCACTGTGCACAACAATTTCGTGAGTACTAATTTTTGTCTAAATATGTCCTCCTGGGTTGGTGCTCAGTGAGTCACGGTAGAAAGCAAATACATAACCTAATAATTTGTCGCAAGTCCTGTCGAGGTAAAACATAATCAGGGCACAAAAAACCTTATTTTTAAGCCCCGCATCAAGTCATGGACCTAATAAACATGCTAAACACACCACATGACGGGTATTTATTGGGAGTTTGTTATAAAGTTCGCGTCTGTGACTTGAATGTAATGGGAAGTCTAGCATCATGTGTGAAACATCTTCCTCGGGCGCTCCGCATGCGCGAGATGGTGAGTTTGCACAGTGAATTTGAAACAGAAATGACTGTATACGCCTCACCGAGTCGAATACGGTGAAGCAAAGTTTCTTTATTTTGTGGCGACTCCACATTCAAACAGAAGGCTTGGTCTTTTGCGTGCAGCAATGATCGCTCCATGTCTTCGTCAAACCACGCCTCTTTTGACTGTTGCTCACTCAGTTTCCGTATTATACTCCGTATATAATCATAGAGCAGAGGAGCTGTGAACTTGTCGCCGTCGACGTGCCCACGTTTGGCGAGACTGTCGGCTCATTTCTTTTTAGGCCACTGTTGCTGGGTACCCATTTGACGTCTACAACATGATATTCATCACGGGCTTTTTGAACATGTTCGGTAGTCGTAAGAGCCATTATTCGGTACCCGTTTCTGGTCTGAACATTTGATAGGAGCATAAGTCTTGTCTTAGAGTCTGGGTAGACAGCCCACCTAGCATTTTCCCGCCTTGCGGCAATAAACCTGACAGCCTCCACAATGGAAAAGAGTTTTGCAGTTGTCGAGGATGCTCTGTGTGGCAATCGTAGCCTCTTTTTCACACTTAATGCAGGCACTGCGAACCCGCAAGCGGAGCTACATGTATTGAAAGATCCATCTGTGCACACATTCAGCTTGTCCACGTGCGGGTTAATACATATGCATCAGCACTAATTGGACCAACGCCGGGAAAGTAACATTGGCCTTCTTGTCGATGCCTGGTATTCCAGCAGGGATGTTAGGCTGTGGAAGAAGCCAGGAAGAACTAGAATCAAGCCACCGTGCGAATCCAGGCAGAAGTACCAGGTAGTCTTGCAGCATGGCAGATATCCTCGAACCAGTTCGCTTCAATATTGCTTCGGCTAGTGGGTGGTAAGCATGTTGCGTGAATATTCTGAACAGTGCCGAGTTATTTCTCTTAGCTGCAGGACCATAATAGGAATCTGTAGTACTTCTGCCAGACACAAGCGGACTTGACGTGGCTTTAGGAATCTCCAAGCACACTCGAAGACCTCTCGCTTAGAGTAGAGTTAGTTTCTTCTTTTGAGCAGATGATACACCATTGAGAACTGGCAATGAGTATTCGATAGCGGATCTCACAAGAGCCCCGTGGAGTCTCCGTAGAACATCCGTGGACGTTCCCCAACGGGCTCCCGCCAGGTGACGCAGAACGCGGACGATGTTGTTCACCTTGGTCTCCAGAAAGTGAAGATGGTGTGACCAGGAGAGCCTCTGAACTACTATTATGCGGGGGAAAGGATGGCTTATTGCAACCCGCAGGGGTCTTCCCTCCAGGCATATATTAAATCCCTTCAATAGCTTGGCAGTAAAATTAAGTAGTGCTGCATTTCCGGCCTACAAATGCATTCCTTGTTTTGTCGGAAACATCAAAACTTCATCAATTCCGTTTTGCACTTTGACTTGAATGACTTCTAATCACTGTCCGGATGTCCAAAAGCATATGTGATCAGCGTAAATTGAATAGTGATTGTCATGTGGTACGGGTGTTGGTCACCGCGCCATTATCCCTTTCAGTCACCGTGTCTTCATATGGAGACGCGACTTTCTTCGTCGTTTTCCTCGTGAAAGCGAAAAGAGTCCGTGCTGCACAGTGTTCGAAACCTATGAAAGTGAAAGGTAGCACCATGTGATGTGGAATGGCAGAACCGCACTCATAAACATTGTATCAGAGTGGACGCCACCAAGTTTTATGGGAGCTCCGGTGTGTTGCCGTCCTAAGTTCTCTTTTTCTGTGGCGGAAATCATTTATAAAGGCTATAAACACCTCTTTCATGTGCAGAAATTATTATTTCACCTCTTTGTTTGTAAACTGCCTGAAGATTTTAAATATTTTTATAGGGAAAAGCAGGATTGATAATGGTGTCTCCGTATGAGAACACCACGCCATTTGCCTAATAAGTAGTCTAGAGAGGCTAAACTTTTTTTACCATTAGACACTTGACACTGCTAAACCTCCAAGTATAGAATTTTTCTGCAGTGAATATAATAATTCGTGACTGAAAGGGTTATTGCAATGAAAATAGTAGGACGTAGAACACTGCCTTCAAACCCCTAGGGTAAGTACTTATTCTAATGTTTTAGCATTCTCTGTCGTGACAAAAATTCGCCTGCGCTCAAGAAAGACGGATATAAACGGAGCGTCCTCCCACGTAGTCTTAATAGCCCCAATCCTTTTAAACTTGGTCGTTCCAAGCCATACCATAGGCACGCGTTACAGCTAGGAAAACCGATGTCGTAATGTGGCCTTTGGAGTTTTTAACAAATGTCACCAAATCAATAAAGCTGTCCATGGTATATGTACCTATGCGGAAGCCCTATATTTTTTATGGTACCACATGTTTACTTTCGAAACAAAACTTCAATCGTTCATTGATCATTTTCTCCATGACTTTGGATATACAATTTGTCAGGCTGACAGGTCTGAATGAGTCTAATGCCAAGGGGCGTTTCACTTTTGCAAGTTTCCATGATGCACGTTTCCATGATGTGGGCTCCCGTCCACTTCTCTAAATTCTGTTGTGAGTTCCGACAATAGGGTCGTATTGACTGGACGAAGATTGCAAAATGCCGAATACGGTACTCCCTCAGGTCCTAGTGCAGACTGGTGCGAATGCTTGTCAAAGCAGCTGTCAACTCACCCATTCTGAAATCTGCATTCAACTCAGGGGAGTCGGAAATCATTGTTAGTGTATAAGGGTACATGCGGAGGCAAGCGATTCTTTTTAAAAGTCCGTGCTGGCAGCTGGACTAGCCCGTGTTATTGCTGCCAAAACTCTTCCGCACTGAAGATTTCCACCACGTTATGATATGCCACTAAAGAGCTAAAAGGACTAAATTGAGCAACAGGTGAACGAAAAGCGGGCACAACATTTCAGGCTTTTGACACTGAGGTAGACGGCGACAGCGACTGACAAATTTATTCCATCTTTTAAAATACAACTTTTCAATTTTCTTTTGCATCTTCGCGAAAATACGACTGGCTTTGTTGTAATCTTCAATCAGTCGAGATCTACAATATTTACGTTGTGCTGGTCTCGTAATGGCACGCAGACGCTCCTATTCTCCGTCAAAGCCCCTGTTTCCAGGTGGAACGAGCGCATGTCGAGTAACCTGCTCTAGGTTCTGCTTGATGGTGGATTTCAGCTCGTCCACATCGCAACGCTTCCCGAGGTGTTCGGTGTTCAAATGTCTGAAGGTGGCCCAATTTGCTATTCGTTCGCTGTGCCGTGCTGGCATCGATCCGATAGCCTGATGGTGCATGTAAATGGGGGAGTGGTCACTTCCCCTGGTATCCACGTCTTTAGTCCAGTGTGCACCAGAAGCCAGGTCCCATGAAGAAAACGAAATGCCCAATACACTGGCATAAGAGTGCCCACGGTGAAACGTCGAGGAGCCGTCACTAAGCACTACCTAATCATGGAGGTCAAGAGGCTCGCTATCTGTCATCCTGGGTTGTAAGAGGTGCTGCTGTTCCATAACTCACGCGGAGCATTGAAATCTACTTTAAAAATAATGCCCGCAATGTTTGTGGCAAGTACGCACAAGTATGAATTGGCTAGGGTAAAATCAATTCTAGTTGGATATGCTACTCAAAATCTCCTCTCGAAAGGTCAACCTTTTACTTTTCACCAGTAGCGCATCTGTACCTTCTGATGCCACCTCGTAGTTCACGCCTGACGGAAGGCGGATAATTTTATTTACCCCGTTGTAGCTGGGAATTAGCTCCTCTGTGAACCCACGGCGGCGGATAGACGTCCATACTCAAACGAAATTACCGGGTCGGTACTCCACAGCCCGTCGTCGCAAGATGCATTTTCGGGCGTCCGTTTCTTGTGCCTTCCGACTGCGCCGTGCAAGATGACGAACTTCTTCGGCTCTGTTCGTAATTTCGTCAATGAGGGCACGGCTTATCATACAGTTGTCTTCAGGGAGCATTGCATTGAAGGTTACCGTCACTGGGCGGCAAAATACAAGCTGGAATGGTAAATTGGCCTCTTTCCGTGAACACCAGCCTTATACACGAATCTTGCTTACGGGTAATGTCATCCTGTGTCCTGTATTTAGGTTAAATTAGATCTACAACATTTAAGTAAGGTTCGGGTGAGAAGTTCTGATGCCTTTGTGGGGGGTTCTACGAAGTATCTTGCGGTAAGTCTTAAACCTTAGGCCTAAGACTTCTTAATAAGGGGAGGTGATTAAAGTTCAGTTGAGGTAAGAGAAATTCCTCGGCCGTTCAGTAAAATGGCGGACGCACCATAACGGAAAACTACGTTATGAAGAAAAAATTCCGCGACCCATGTAGCGGTTCCCTGTGGAAGGGCTTTCCTCTCGGATGAGCTGGTTACGTTGTCAGTGGCTACGATTATACAACGGTACCGAGCGTCTGATGTTAAAAACGGGCGAAGTAGATCCACTCTGGTTTTCCAAAACGATGCGTCAATTCTAGCAAATGAAGTGGTCCTACCAGTATTACCGGTGGTACTTTCCCGCTCTGGCACTCACGGCAGGTTCTTGCGTACTGTTTTACTGAATTTGGCAGTTTTGTCTAGTAGTAAATCTTGTCTTTTCATTCAAACATACGGCCAAGACTAAGTGCTCAGCCATATCTTCTTAAAAAATTTCTATGTGTAGCGCTAATGGTGTGACCACTGGAAATTTTGCGTTACTGTCGCAATAATTTTGCTTATAGAGTACGTCGTGGCAGTCTCACCCTTGTCATCTCGCAGGTATTCGATAAGCGCTTGCAGCTACGCGTCGGCAAGGTGGCACTGAGCTCTATCTGCTGTGTGGATGATCAAGGTGAGCGGTGTCCCCGCTCTCTCTCGGAAGAGTCATGAGAAGCTGGTGCTGATGACAAAGAGTCCGTATCGCTGAGCTGGCTTCCGCATTTGTACAGGACCATCACGTCATGTCCTTGTAGCCTTAAATTCCCACGAGCAAGTCTCCCCCATGGCTCCTTCAGTTCTTATAGTCAGCAGAGGCCATGGTGGTCGAGTGCTATCGGGGCCTGCCACGCAGGTATCAACGAACTTTTGTAATTCACAGATGACAGCAAGGCATTCTTACTCGTTCGTGAATAATTTTTTCCGTACTGGGAAGGGGACGGCTACCATACCCTCTAACGCGTTCTACGCCAGCTTGCCTTTACACAAGGATAGCACTGTTTCCCACGTATCTGCCATGAGTAGTGATTATCGTGTGGGCGGTCGTTTTGAAATGGGCAAGAACTGGGTCATTCTGAAGGCAGCTACACAGCCTATAAAATGGTTCTTGCTTGTATTTGTTCCAGGCGGACCAAATGTTGTTTTTTGTAAGTCTCGTGAGCGATTTCCGCAGTTTTTGAGAATTCTGCTAGAAGTCACCTGTAGTAGACACAAAGGACAAGGAAATGTCGCAGAGCATTTTTATCGGTATGACGAGAAAATGAAGCAACAAGAATAACATCACCGAGGCATTTGAGCTATGAGAATCCCAGGTGACACTCCTTCGACTTCATGGTCACATCTGCTAAGCAGACGGCCTCTGGAACACCTTCCAGCAGTGACACGTGTTTTTGAACAGCGCTAGAGAAAACAAACACGTCGTCGAGATATGCAAGACATGGACATTTCAGCCCACTGTGAACGGGATACATCATGCGCTTGAACCTTGCCGGTGCAGAGAATAGCCCGAAAGGAAGAATCCTGAATTCATAGCGGCTGTGCGGTGCCATGAATGCCGTCTTATTGTGGTCACGCTTACCAACTTCAACTTGCCAACACCCACACACCCAATTCAAAGGAAGAGAAATATTTTGCGTCACGCAGGCTGTCGAATGCGTCAATTCTTGGGAGCAGATGAATGCCACGTTTTGTTGTGCTGTGATGGACTCGTTTGGCCTTGTGGGTGTACGACGCGTACGAACGGTACTCGAGAGGGCCAGAGGAAATAAAGTATATTAACAGCACCACCAGAAAAGGAGACAGTGGAAAAGCTGTACCATTGCGAAACACAACAGCAAAAAAACAAAAAAAACACGAGTCTAATTCCCCTAACCAGCGTTCGATAGAGGGGGAACAAACGTTCTCACAGACGCCTCGACGGTCGATGTTCGGCAAAGTCTATGGCGGGTCACCGCCAGTCCTGGTCGCAGTCGTGCGCTGTCCGTCTCTCACCAGCTCTGCCCGAACGAGACGGCAGAAGATGCACATCGTCCTACGTGGCGGGTCCAGCGGTGGTTCCGCCCTGGGCCATGATCCTGAGCCTCGGCCAGTCTCACGATCACGCCCTGGTCGTCGGCGGTACCACACGCGTTGGCGGCCCACACGCGTTGACGCGTTGGCGAACTACTCGAACTCGGACGGGATCACAGGAACTGCGGGTCCGCCCCCGGTCCTCGTCCGCTCGTCAGCTCCGAGTCTCCGCTGCCGCCGGAACCGTGTTTGGTTGGTTGGTTGGAACCAAAAATCAGTTCCACCTTCAGCCCTTTTCTTCCTCCTTCACGTCTTCGCGCGCCACCACGTGGTTCACTTCCCCAACAATGATGGCCAATCCTCACACGCGCTTTTCAATCGGACGCAATCGACAGAGAAACGGAGCATCTTTTTCTTTTTTTGGACAAGTACGACGGGTGAGATCCGTGCACTTTTTAATGACTGAATAATATCGTTGTTCAGCATCCTCTTTACCTGTTTTTATTGCTTCGCCCTCCGTTGGGAACACCCTGCATGGGTGTTGATTAACGGGCCCGAAAGTTTGTCGTTTGTAATGCGGTCGGATGCACCATAGAAGTCGTGGCGAAGCATCCATAACAGTCACAGCCAGAATCATGAAGTATCCTTTTTGCGTGAACGAGAGCTTATGGGCAATTTCGCAGGGTTATTCACGAGCCCGGCAAACGTCTCCTGCTTCACACCGCGCAATCCGGTGCCGTACTTTCTTGTCGTTCATCATGGGTAAATTGCTCGTCAAAACAAGCACACCATGTCATCAGTGTACATGACGACAGGCTCATACAGACGTTAGATTCTCTCTTGTAGCGCGGATCGAGCCCTCGCATGGTAATTTATTTAAGGTAGGTCGAAAGTGGCTGCTGACAAAACCAGTTCCCAGAAGACATTGTGGGCTCGTGATTCTTGAACAACGTTCGAGCCAAATCCTCGAGGGCAAAGTAAGCGCTGGGCAGATTGCGCTGTTTGTTCCCGCCGTGGAACTCAGTGACACGCTCAAACTATTCTCGCCACTCCTCCGCATCTTCAAATGATTCCGCGTGTAAAGTGTCCGGTGCGCCGGATGGCGCGATGGTTTTTCTAGAGAGCTGCATCATCTGGTGTTGTAAGCCTTGCAGTGTTATTCCGTCAAGTGAAGTTCGGTGTCCTATCAAACAATGGCTAGCACTCTGAGGCAACTCTAGCAGGCGGCGATTGACACTCCCCTAGATAGGAGTGACGGGGATGTCTTCACGGGTGCCAGACGCGAATATAAGAACAGCTATCAGGGTAACAGAGTAATAGGGAACTGGGTAACACAGTGCATCCATAGAGAAGTCAAGCGGGGCAAGGGATGGCAGAAAGTTAGATGGGCAGGTGAGATCAAGCAGTTTGCTGGGATAAGTTCGTTGCAGTTAGTACAGGATCGGTATAATTGGAGATCCATGGGAGAGGCATTTGCCTTGCAGTGGGCGTAGATAGGCTGGTGATAGTGATGATGATGACCATCTATCCATCACCTTCGCCACTGCTGCAACCATGGTTAAGATTGAAACATTATGGCTTATTTACATGGCGAACGTGTCCACCACGAATGATGTGCTACGGGTGAAGAAGACGGTGATACGCTAAAACGTTTTGGCACGTACCCACATGGGGGAATTTGCCAGGGCTAAATACCTTATTGTAGTTCGTAGGGCTCTAAAAATACCAATTTATCTCTGGAAATACAGAGGGCGCAAAATGAAAGTTTGTTATGATTAAAACCGCCATTGCCCAATAATTATACCCTTCAGCAGTTCAAGCGACCGGAATAAGGAAGGAAAGCCTAAATGCAGTATATATATCCCTTCTTGCATACCCCAAAGTTGTTGCCCCAATAGATAATATAAATGAAAAAGGTAGAGTCAACCCCGAACGCTTAATAGAGTCGTTCAAAAGCACTTGTCCAGCGGCTGAGAAGCAATGACCGCCGAGAAAAAAAATGTTCGATTGTTTCAGGAAACTGGCACCGCACACATAGTTAAGTAGGTGTAAGCGCTATTTCACACAGAGAAACATTTAGCGTTGGAAATCTGCAGCCCAGCTTAGTGAAGGGCAGTTCGCAGTGCGGAGAACCACAAAAATGTACATTCAAACCGAAATTTAAATATTCATACACTTCAAATGAAATAAGTGAATCTGAAAGAGTAGCGTTGCAATGGCAATATCGACTTAATCTTGAAGATGCAAATGGGTCAGATTAGGTATCCTTAGTTGAAAAATTATTATCGGCAGGTTAGAGCCGCGGCCGCCACGATAACGAAGTAACACGAGCTGCTGAGATACTCCTCCTTTAGGCATCAAATTTATGGAATAAACTCTTTCTAAAACGACAGTCCGGATTTGCGAAGTTCACAATTTAACGAAATAATGTGCGGTTCTCAGTGCCATCGATAGATAGGGTTTTAACTGTACGTCGTCCTACTACGTTTGCAACGAGCAAGGCAGAAGCACCGAACGTAAGTTATACAATATTCAGCAGCCACCCTTTTGTGTACATTTGATACAATTATTAGTACATTTCGAAAGCATTATGTTGTTCTCGTGTTAAGAAGATCAGAAAACTTGAAGCTAAGACAGAATATAGATGAAGCAGTTACGCTTTAGAGTACTTTATCAGTGTAGCGGCCGCTAAAGAGACGTACAAGATCCAGGAAAGTATTCCCGCTCGTTTTTGCTCACAAATAAACAGTTCAGCTAAGCCGCAAGTACTCTTTGCCGTTGCCGCAGAAATAACCTCGGATGAGTTGATGTGGCCAAGCCAGAAAGGAGCGCCTGTAACAAATAAATGTTCATATCACCGCAAAATTGCGTTTCCTTAGATAAAAAAATTATTTCTACTCTCCGAGGCTGGTTTGTTAAACCGCGTTGCTTATCCTATCGCCATAGACAACGCACTTCACGATTGCAAAGAATAGGCTGCGGGGGTGATAGATATGTCCTGTGGATCCTGAGCAGCCCTATATTTTTTTAGGTTTAACGCCTCGCACCACAGTCGTAGGGTTGTAATTTTAGCTTCAGGTAGATCGCCATAAAGCCATAAAGCATATCACAGGCTAGGAGCGTCGGTGACTTCGAATGACCACGTGACGCTGATAGACACTTGCTGCCGGGCTGATACACTCTTCAAATCTACTGGGATAAATTTTCCTTCGGCATTTCTTTCATCTCATCTGGAGCATGGCTGGAGATGCAGTGTTGTGCGATGTGAAAAACATTGTCTATTCGTTATAAGTTGCATGGAGAAGTAGGCCACTGTTTATTCTTAGAAACCTCATATCAGCACTATAGATCTTCGCCGAGATTTCGCACTGACCCGCGACACAAACATATTGTCGTTTACGGCCCACATTAAACATCACGAAGAATTGAAAGTCCACCAGAGCACTTTATTCTTCAGCTTCGATACCTTTAAAACTTTTCGCCTATGCAATATCGACTAAATACTTTAATAGATCTGCGGCGGCAGTACTTCCTGTAGTATTCATTGCACTTGGGGTGCTCTCCCCAAATGTGCCCTCGCCATACGTAAAGCTCACACTCCAGCCTTCCTGAAAAGAAGTTTATAAATGTCTAAGTAATGACAACAAATATGAAACAAAACAAATGGACAACTTGGCATTTCTCTCATTAGTGAGAAAATAATGACTTTGCGTTGAATGTAATGGTAGCGTTTCACTCACTGTAGGTACACTTTCCTAGTAGATTTCAGGACTAGTATTGCCAGCCAGGAGGAGACCATACAAATCTAACAAAACTGTAGTATTTTGAGGCAGGTTTCTTTTTGTACACCTGTGGTCGGCAGCCCTTTGAGGTGGATCGCCCAGTTGCATAACGGCGGCACGGCAGAGAGACGGCTTTTAGATCGGGTGTGGGGAGGTAGCAGTGTTGACAAAGAGGAAAAATTTAGCATATTGACAATAACATCTTACAGTAATTTGCAACAATCTGGAGAAGCACGAAGATGAGGGATAATACCAACTGGAACGGATTAATTCTCTATTCCTCTCTCCCATTCAACCCCATTCTAGCTCAAAACTGGGAAGTTACATGGGGACGTTACACGGATGGGAAGGTACATGGGGAGGCCTGGGGGTCCTGACGGCGTGCTGCGGCCGCATGATAGTGCCTCGCAGGCCGCACGCGTCCCGTGCTCCGCAGGGTATTGACCCTTGCAGTACATGAAATGTACAGCCCCGCTATTGTTCTTGAAATTAGTAACATTTTTTTTAAAGTAATATATAGCCATTAAAAACCGCCCCGGCTTCTTTTGGAAATGAGACCTCGCGAAACGCCAGCCGTCAGCTACAAACGTGTAATTAGACAAAGACCATGGAAGAATTGTGCAAAAGATAATTTTGCCGGAATACACCTCTGTTGAATTTTATATAACCAATTTTATTACAACCGCTTGCAATATAATGTTTTTCAAACTGTGTGGAAATAAAGATTTCGTATGTCACGTTGCTCACATTTGGCGTGTGGCGTTTACTTTCTACAACGGTGCACGAACGCACCAAAATAAACGTCATTGTTATGGTCTTCCGCGGTTTTATTTACATATAGCAGCGATTCTCGCACGCACTTTGTTTCTCCTTTCGTCAGATATCTGTTTAATTTCTCCTCCGCAAGCAACAGCGGGATACGTTCTTTTCGCAAACTCATGTGAAGTTCTCAGAAGATGATGGCATGTGCCCTCTCAAAAGCAACCGCTTGGCAAAAGCAAAAGCTTGTCAATCGTACTTTGCGATGTAGATAGACGATGATAGTGTAACGGATAATTGTTTTTCAAGAGTCCTTCTAAAATTATTAAAACTATATTCCTAGAATTTTCTTGAAGATAACAGGGGCGCGGCCCAAGCATCTGTGCTATTCCGCGTTAAAAGGGCTGAACAACATGGTATTTAGGTAAATTTTACCTTTTTCTTGTTAATGTATATTACTATATGGAAGCTATCTCACATCGCCCAATGTTTCAGATACTGAAGGCGATGACTGTTCACTGAGAAAAATCAAGTAAAATAATAAACATCTTTGAGGTGTAATCTGCGTAGATTATTTTTAGGAATATTGTCCAGTTCGGTGTATTTTGCAGCAACAAATATTGGCCGGCACCACAGAAACGATTGTAGACCTCATCGGCGAAACGCAGGTCCCCGCAATTACTTGGCTGAAAAACCATATTTATTCCAAGCCCGGTAATCCTATAATCATGGAAAGCAAAATATTTCAATGCATAAAAAAAAACTCACGCATAATTACTGCTAAGTGCTCCTAGTCCGAAAGAAAGATGAGGTTAGCGGTTGTTTCTGGTTTTCTGACAAAACGGTGCTCCTTACTTTTATTCGAAACTCCACTAAAGTGCAAATTGCGGACGTTTTAGCTGCCGCATGTATGGTAACATGTTCGCTGCTGTGTGTAAACGTTTATTTGAACATATTTTCTAGATTTTGCAAAGAAAGGGGGCGAAAAATCAGTGACGTATCAAAGTTCTTAAACTTACGGTTTATGTATAGGGTGAAAACAGAACACTTTTCTTTGCGATCCCAGTAAATCAGTCGATACTCCTGTGTGTGAACGCCTGAAAGGAATTTTTATGGAAACAGTTGACCTTGCCGCTCCAGCAAACTAAGTCTCTCGGCAAAATACAGCACGCAATTAAAACAAAATCGGTATTTATATTTTAGTCGTTAACGCATGTCTGCTGTAGATCACCTAATTATTGTTCCCGGTGCTACCATATTAAATTATTGTTAGCACTATTACCACATCAAACGTATTATGAATGCCTCCACCGCGGAATGTTGCCGCGAACAGTACCATCTCTTTTGTTCAATTATGAGGTTTTGTTGTCACCTTCTGGCCGCACCCAGCCGTCTTATCTGCTTTCGAAGTGAAGAGGGTGTTCTCTGGTTTTTCTATTGTATGCCCGGCAGGCGATCTTATTTGAGAGGGAGGGTATTTCCACCTGTTGCCACTAGACTCAATAAAATTTGTTAATCTCCAGTGTTCACGGTGCAATTTGATGGTTCCAGAACAATAATGAAGACAAGATTGATGCTCGCAGGGTAGCCGCCGCGGAATGCAATTCAAGGACAATCGACTGGGCACGTCATCTTGTTCATTTCGGTGCTTGTACAACTTTTGATTGTTAGGACAGAAAAAAGTTTGATTCAATAAGCTTTGTTTTTTTCAAAACGCTTCCACCGTCCTTTGGCTACTCGACAATATTAGGGACGAAAGCACGTTAAACTGAAAGTGAATTTTATTTTATTTTATAAAATTGACACAAATATTTACCTTTGTAGATAGACGCTGGAAGTATCACTCTTTTTAAAGAATTCTTTCACAGCGCCCATTAGGTGATGCAACAAAAAACTTTGGTAGACGCAATTAGTACCCCCATATCGAAAATATTTTTTCACGACGCCTATTATGTGAAGCAAAAAAACCTTTGCGAAAGCACTCATAACTACGTGTGTTTACAAAACAAACTATGAATGGCCCTTACCGAACTCCGAGTTGAATGGTAGTGCTCGTAGAACTGCAGCACTTTGGAGCAAAATTTTGATTCGCATCCAGATACCTATCAAATAGCACCTATCAATTTTTCTCCAGGAGACACTTCCAAATGTTGTAATCTTTCTCTTTCATTATTTTGTGGAATTGCGTACATTGAAGTCCTAGTTAATTGTCGGGATGTGAAGCTCCTACTGACGCTGTCTGACCGATGCGCTGACTATTCAGCGATACTTCTGCAAAAAGGTTTACACAACTATCTACGTACTACGGCGTTGTCAGTTACGCTAAATGGAAATAGCCCAGAAAAGGATTAATTTTCTCATCATATCGCTCTGCGTATAAGAATTTTATTTGCTCAACTAAGAGGTAGGGGGTCACGATGTCTTCCCCGAAGGAGGGCGGTTTTGAGACGTTGAGCGGAGTATTTTCGCTCTGCCTTGCTCTGCTCAGTAGGGGAGTCTTTTCGGTCACTTAAAGAGTATTTAATTCTCTTCATTACTCCGCTCAGAAGGGAAGTCTTTTCTGTCATTTAGTGAAGTATTTCAGGTCATTCAGAACACCTCTGAAGGAGGGCGCATTTGCATCAGGCCGAACATTTCGTTCCACCCAAAGGTCCGCCACGGAGGTGAGGGTTTTCGAGTGTGTAGTGAAGTATCTTGCGTTTTAAGCGCCCCGATGAGCAGGTCTGTTTGGAAACTTTCAAAGAGCAAAGCAGACATTTATTTCGCGTCCCAGTATCACATGTAAGCTTGACAGTAGAACAAAAATGACAATCATTTCATCGGTCCAGTAGGGACAGTCAACTTAAGTGCAGAACCAAATTTATCTGTTCAAAAATACGTTACCTGATATCAAAAACAACCAGTGGAACAAACATAAATAAGATAAGTAGACTAGGTCACATTGAACTCAAATCACACATAATCAGCTAAACACGTGTTGAATATAGTGAAAAATATATCCTTCTTCAAGACCAGCGGTGCGTCAGTGCGGTTATGCTAATGAGAGCAGGATTCCTACTCGATCCGGCCACAATGGGCGTTTTTCTGACGCACGCGAACAAAAAACCCGAGTATCGATATTTCTGTGCCGCTAAAGACCTTCATTTGTTCAAAATCCCTCAATAAGGTCCACCTCAGTCATACAACCTTGGGCTCAATGAAGCCCCCCAATATGTTTTATATGCAGCTTCAAAGGTCATCAGATATGAAGCTATTTCATCTACGCATTAGCGCAAATTTCAAAGAAACTTACTTGAAAATGACTTGGTTCCACCACCTTAAGGCAACGTGTCCAGGCACTCCCATACTCGTAGGAGTGGACTTTAATGCCCCACACACTTTGTCCAGATACGAGCACGACACCAAAAAGGAGTAAAAGTTTAAGATTCCTTCACGGACATGAATGTTTCCTTGCTTAACTCTACCTTACCTACTATCCCTTCAACGCGGTCTCATGCACCGTACTTTACGGGGTGGCTTGACCCCGTGAACCTTTCCTGGAATCCGGAGCCAGATGCTTGACAAGCGACCATTCGCCAATTTTGATTGGCCTGCACGCGAAAAAGATGCAAAAAACTTCGTCGCCAGGTGAGAATTGTTCACTGTGACAAATTCAGCTCTGATAAACGAGCCTTTTCGCTAACTGCGGAGAACACAATTTCTACGCTTCAGTCCGTCCTCACACACTGCACTATACATGCCACAGTGAACTAGGATCTGCCTACACCCGATATCCACCTCTTCAACTCTGGGCACAGTGCCGCCGAGGAGAGCTCTATCCTAATCGCCACCCGACGCAACTCTACGCTCGTGCACGGCAAACCATATCGCAGCATAAGCTCAAAGCTACAAGAAGCAGTTGTCACGACGCCGGTGGCACGACTGGTGCGCTGGTCTTGGCTCTGGTACTGGAAACAAGGGCTTAGGCGAACCGTCCACGCCATGTAGCGGCGTGGCAGCGTGATTGACCCATCAGCGAGCATTCGGCTGGCTCTCAACATCACCCCAGGGGAGTTTTCGGGCAGAGTGGCTGTGAGTTTCTTTCCAAACTAGTGACAACCTCCGGCTGCCCCTCCCTGTGTTGACGTATCGGTTGTCTCAGAAATAACCGACCCATTTACGATGGCCGAGCTCATTGCGGCTTTTAAAGAATCGAAATCGCAGTCTTCTCCAGGGTGTAATGAAATCCCATATGAGCTATTCAAGAACTTGGCGGGGGATGCCTTGGAAGCACTACTCTACTCGTTGAATGATATGTGTGTTTCCACTCGGGGGCCATTTAACCCGAGTGAAAACACTCAGTGGTAGTGCCAATCCCCAAGCCAGGAAAACCTCCCAGGGGTGTTAGTACACTTCAACGTATTTCTTGACACCTACAATATGCAAGATATTTGAACGGATAGTGGCCACTCGATTGTCCTGGTGGCTGGAGCACAACAGAAAATACCATACCGCTCAGATCGGACTCAAACAGCACTGGGGACCGAGGATGGCCTGTCTGTTCTCACTCACGATATTTTGCATGTTTCACCAAACAGCCACATTGTGCCAACTGTGGTGGCTACCGATATTGTCAAGGCTTATGACAACGTGGAACATAAACAATACTTAGAAGTTCGGAGTTTTGGGGGGTTCTACTTTATGTCACCAAAATGGAACACTTTTTCATGTGCTCAAGGACGTTTTCAATACGAGTGGAAGAAAAGCCTGTTGGCCTCTCCGAATCGAACCGTGGGGTACCGCAAGGTTCCGTGCCAGCACCTCTACTGTTCAACATCGCGTTTGCACCATTGGCATAGAAGCTACAACATACCCCTTGTGTGAAATTTCTTATCTACACGGACGATGTCACGCTGTGGTCTACAAACCGAGACCTCGGCTTGTAGTGTCATCTTCAGCAAGCTCTGGATCTTTTTCATGCCTTTGCGCTATCAGCTTGCCCGGAAATTTAAGCTGAGATGTCTGGCTATGTACAAGTGGCTAATAAGGTGGGGAAGAAGTTAGCGTCCAAGGCTAACTGTAAACATAACGTTAGTTCAGCCGCAATGTCAGCAAAGGAAGAGCTGCGGGTGCTCGTGCTTCAGATTCCCCAGTCGGGTTCGGGTATTCATTGGCTCCGAAAGGCACGGAAAGACTCCTCGACAAACCTGCATTTGATTTGCCGGATTGAAACTCGGAGTGGAGGAGCCCGGATAGAGGTGGCTCGGCGACTTGTACGCGCTGTTCTACAGCCGAGCTTACTCTACCAGGCAGTTTCACAGACTGGCAGCAAAACAATGGGCGAGGCCTGTTGCTATGGCCATGCGCACCATCACGGCAGTTCCGCATCTCAGTCCGATTCCCATCTTACACGAGCACGGCAGCTCAATACTATTACGGAGCTTGTAAATCAGCAGGAAGAAACAAGAAAGCTCAAGCGCTTTTATATACCTATGATCAGAGCACTCCATTCCAATTTCTGTAAGAAGCCTCGTGTGACTTAAAGCATGGACGATTGATTGACTGATTGTAGGGTTTAACGCGTCGACGCAACGCAGGCGATAAGGCGTGGCATAGTGGAGGGCTCCGGTATAATTTTTACCACCTGGGGATCTTTAACGTGCGCCGAAATATCGTACACACGGACATTTTTTAGTTTTGCCTCCATCAGAAAAGTGGCTGACGCGGTGGGGAATCGAAACCGCGACCTCGTGCTCAGGAGCGGAACGCCTTAGCCACTAAGCCACCGCGGTGGGTTTAAAGCATAGACGACCTTCCACCATGGCGCTATACAATAATAACGACCAATAGGAAAACAAAGCTTTGTCGCCGTGAACAGCCAGCGCCAACCTCAGATACCACAGTTCCCGAAGGTTACTGTGCATCGTACACAAACGCAGCCCTACTCCCGGACGGAGTACGGACCGCTTTTGGCAGTTCCACACACACGGAACTGAAAGGCTTGCACTGTCATTCCACCGACACGCCAGACCCGCTGCTACTGGAGCTCCAGTCTGTACATGACGCAATCAAAGCTGAAAGTCCACTCCCTAACATCAAAGAGGCGCATATACACACAGACTCACTCAGTGCTGTGAAGCACCTGAAGCATGTGAAAAAGACTCCTCTGATCTGCCAGCGCATTAACAGCCTCCACATGACAGCACAGCTAATGGTACGCGTGCGGGGTACAGGGGCACGGTCACTATTTTTTCAACCAATTATTGGACAATCTTTCTCACTTTCCTGCCCCCCCTGAATCTCAATCCGCCCCTATCCCTCTTCTTAGTGATCCACGCTCCAGCCTTTTAGCCATGAAATCTGTCCTGAGAAGGGACACACGCACCCTAATTCCCCCGTGTGTCTGCTCCCTACCCCGAATCATTCCCGGGTGGGGGAAGTCTTTCTCAGGAGGCGTCGGGCATCAGCCTTCACACCTTCAGTCACCTGGACTTGGGGACCCGCACCAGAAGACGCAGGAACATATCCCAAGTGTACAGCTCCGGCGGCTGGAGCGGATGTCAACCATCTCTTGTGTACGTATACAGGAACCAGAACACCTTGGGACAGTGCAGTGAGAGTGGTTGGTCTTCTGTGAGATAAACCCGGAAACTTCAACCGCTGGGTGCACGACGACCGCTACTGCAGTTCGCTGTTGGCCTCTTTACACGAGACCGGACTCTATGCCTAGCTTTAGACTTGTACAGTGTCCTCAATTTCCTGACTACCTGTGCTTTTGTACCCTTTCTCTCTCTTCTACCTGATGTCTTATCATTTGTTCATGAGCCGCTTGGCAAAAATGCCAAATAAAAAGAAAAAACTGCGGGAAGGGAAACCAGATCTTATGCCATTTGAATGCGCGTAGAGCCTGCGTAGAGTACACATGTTTTTGGTGCCAGTCGACTTCATATGTGTGCGTATGTCCCCTTCTTTTAATCGCTTTCCTTAAACATGGGGGCACTGGTACGGTGTTAAAAAACCATCCTAGAGATGGTGGAGCGACTTCTCCCCGCGTAACATGTGACATGTACTTGAAGCTACACCCTCGAGGCGTGTTTAGTGCAATTCAGAGCTTCTTTGTCACTGGCAACTGAGGTATATAGAGGATGACGAACAGACACAAACAAGATCGCTTTCATGCCAACACATCTGGGTTACATTCTGCGACGGTTGCAGCGTTAAATCAAAATTGGAAATCGAGGCTCTAACAAAGATCACGTCGCTAGATGTTTATATCGCGTATGTGCCTACCGCATTACAAAATATCGGCCAGAAAGCCTGCCCAGTGTTTTTTACATTTACCTTGCTGTGTAGGTATACATTTGTTACTTTCACAGCGCAACAATTTTATGTGTCGATGAGTCCTACTTTGCGTTTTTTTTTTTCAATCGGCACTTGAAGGATTATGCTCGTGCTCCAGCGAGCCCACTCCACCCCACTCCTTCACCATTAAGCGAATGCGTGCACCCATCGCCTCCTGTATTTTTACAATGCCAAACGCATCAGCCCGGACCGGCAAACCAAGCCCGCTCCTTCTACTCCGGCCACTCTCCCCAATCGGTAGCCTCTCAGCGCTTCAGTCATGTGACCAGTTCAGCTAGGGACGACGCGTGGTGGAGAGCAGCAACGCAAGAAAAACAAGCTCCGCCGCGGCTCTGAGCTTTTTAGCACTGGCGCGAGCACCAATACTTTGACAATCTCAAACATCGGTTGCCTTGGCTACAAGGCACAAGCCGCTTTCGAATTCAGTTCCGGTTGCGTGACACCGCTTCAGCTCGCGGCCGCACCTTGCGACATGTGGGCACGGTAGGCGTACCAGTCACTGCCATTTGGAAGCGCGCGTTGCGTTTGGCATTGTAAAAAATACAGGAGGCGATGGTTGACCCCGCAATGACGCAGTAACAGTCTTCGTTTTATCCTACTTGTATATTCTTTTTTGTATGCTTCAAGGCCGTCAATTTTTCGAAAATTCACACGAAAAGCCATGTTTTTTTAAATTTAAGCTTGCTGTCTTCCTGCACGTTCTCCTGCAGCAGCAGCCATCTTCACGACTGCCCTCTCGTTTAGACCGACATCTCGCGAGCCGTTTTTTCGTTAATACCGCTCAATGATGGAGCTTTTCCCTCATGAATGTCGTCAGCCGCAGGTATTTTGAAGGTTACGAGTTGAAATCCGCCCTCGGTCGGAGCAATTTTATGGTTTTACGTCGCATTTACACCACCACTTGGTTCACGGAGTGTTTAGGAGTATAAGTATACTACTTTATGTAAAACATTATGCTTCATGTAAAACATTACGAATTTACCGGAAAATTTATCTAGTGCAACTCCTGATCCGGCTTGTTTTCTTTTACTGCCTTGTTAAGGGGAAAAACCACAGTTTTCTCTTGCAGACGTGAGCGTTGAGTGATAAAATGAACAGCGGTGGGAAGGTTGCCTAAACTAAAATAAAAAATACACAACGTTCATACGTTGAATATTGACATCTTGAAGAATTAGTGTGATTGTGCCAATCCTCTTTGAAATGGATAGCGAACAACTTTCCTGATTCCCGCTAAGAGCCTAAAACATTTTGGGCTTGGAGGAAGTGGTAGAAGACTCACTATTTTTACCTGTAGAACGAGACCCTCACATTTCTCATCACACGTGAAAAGAAACTGTCGGGTTGACACCGTCGACGTCAACACGAATAGTAGGAAAATTACGGCCGCTCTTCACAAAAAACTGAATATTTAAACAGATCTGCGATGCTTTAGTGTTTAAATTCGGGTCGCACAGCCGCAGATACGTGCACAATTCACAGCGCTAACCCGGAACCGTGACATCATGGAACAAGAATTGCCCTGATGCATCCCTCCTGACATTTCAACTTGACAGCACATGCGAGAAAAGGGGCATGCGAAGCGCATTCACTCTGGGGAAACTGCCGCATCAATAGCGAACAGTCTGCCGTTTCAGGTATCGTCATCATCATCATCATCGCCAGGCTATCCACGCCCACTGCAGGGCAAAAAGCTATCCCATTAATCTCCGATTACCCCGGTGGTCTCCTAACTGCCACCAATTTACACCCGCAAACTTCTTGATCTCATCTGTCCATCTATTTTTCGGCCGCCCTCTGCCAGGCTTGCCTTCTCTAGGGATCCACTCTGTTACCCTTAATGACCAATGGTTATCAGGTATACTGTGTCGTAAGGCAACGAAACGAAAGCGCAAAAAAAGAGACACACAGACGACGCAGCAGTTAAGATGTCTGATACCCTGAGGCTTGTCGCCGTCACCTCACGACTGCCAGACAGCGCGGAATTTTAGCTTCCCCTAAAGCATAGAAAACGGCCACATGACGTTCAATATTTCCCATAAAGTATCGCTGATCAATTCGGCACTTTCGCAATACGTCAAACATCTGAAAAAAATATTTGGTTTACAGTACACCCGCAACTGTTATTGATGCAAGATACTCCAGAGTGTGTGTAGATGCTGCACGTTTTTTTTACCTTCAGCACTCAGATGGAAATAGTGGCAGTTTGTCGCACCACCTTTAGTGGTAGAACCAAAGCACAACACATGACGACAGTGAACACGAAGCTGTTCTGCAAACTTGCCACTTAATGGTAGCATTGGAGCCACCACTTACGCTGTGCTTGACTCTGCCTTTACCAACAAAAAAAAAGAAAACTACAACCTAGACATCTGCTTCCACAGTAGAAAGATGTATTTGTTCTCATGAGAAAGGCTCATTTTTCTCTTCCTTTCAAAATGTTCCCGTTTTCCTTGCCTGGGACAATTTTTTTGTGCGGTACGAAGATTTAGACTCCTGCAGAAAAATTGCTTTATTATTGAAACTACAGCAAAGCCAAGGTAACCTCGTGAGACGTAATACAGTCACACCGACGTTCAACAATGTTGAAATGTGCTGGAATATGCGCTTGGAAAATAGTACATATTTCTCATATACCTGTTCGCTAAATCTTTCAAGGCACATGCGAGAAAGAAAATTGGCGCAGGAAGAAAATTTTGATTTATTGGCGCCCACGTACATTTATCACCGATCGTTCAGTAGCGCTCCAACTTCTACTGCAGAATTGAATCACTCAGTATTACTACTCTCTGGACTGAAAATTTCTTAAGCTTGGTAACTGCCAGGCATATTGTCACAGAGCGCCCGTGTTTCCCACGTCGCTCGCCTCTAGAGGACAGAAAAAGAAATCTGCGCTTTTCGATGATATTGAAAATGTTCTTTCGAGTTTAACTTGATGACTTCTTTAAAAAGACAAAGGGGTGTCGTTAAGACGTGTGTAGCGTGAATATTTGACTTTATTGCATTTCTTTACATGGAAGGCCGTAAACTTTAATGCTGGAAGGCAACCAATTCGTCTTTGTGTCTCCATTTCTGTCAGCAACAGTGAATTATATATTCACTTTTAGCTGGTTCTTCACTAACTAAACCAAATATTTTTGGCTAGTAATTGTTCACTATTGCATTGAACTGGAGTGTTTATTACTGCAATGCAGAATAATTGTGATGCATGTAAACTATAGTGTAGGTGCATTTGTGCATGGCATTTGTGTGCGCTTAGAAGATTTCTGTTCGCAGGTGATTTACGCTCATTTTAGTTTTCACCTTAAAAAAACCTATTTAACAGCCACAGTTTTGTAGCGTTGATTTGGCTTGGTCCGACCTCAAATGCCGCCCAGATTCAGCATAAATGCTTTGATAACTCTGTGTTTTCTCATATTCGAACTCTTTATCGCTTTACAAAGCAAAAGTGCTGCACGTTACTCTCAATGTTTTTTCTCATGCCACCTTGACAAGCATGTCGTTACGAGAAAAACTTATTCAAAATAAGGTTACGAGATGTGGGGCCGTTGATCCAGATATGTCAAAGATATTCGAAGATAACGGTGGTCCCGTAGGAGGGCAACCTTGTTGTCTGCTCCTTGTTTTCAGCTGCAAACCTAACGCAGGCACCCGGTTGTATCAAATTACGGGTAATCTTTTTATAAACGGTATGTCCCACAAAAAAGCAGACATCCTTACCTGGTTTTACAATGACCGCCTTCACAATCTCTGACAGACCTTTATTTAAAAGTTTGGCCCGAAATTTCTTGGTTTGTCTGCGTAAAAAGAAAAAAACAAAGTCATTCAGGGCACGGAAATGTTTTCACAAGAACATATCTGACCGAGTAAAATTCACGCTACCAGCGTATCACATATATTTATATATATAAATATATATATATCTATATATATATATATATATATATATATATATATATATATATATATATATATATATATATATATATATATATATATATATATATATATAATATATCCTTGATTGTAAGCTCACTGTTTTGAAGTCCCAAGTTTTATCCTAATGCCGAAACAACAAAGCCAAAACTATTTTCACAAACATCCATAAAAATTTATAAAAGACTAGGAAAATGTTTTTATTGTAGTATTGAAACTATCATTAAACTAAAAAAAACGGTCATTGCAACAAATACTCATGCTTAGATAAAACCGAATTTTACAGTATCGCGAATCAGAAATTTTTATTCCAGGTTACTAAATTCCTGCATTATTTTTCATTGACTGCAAAGTTAAAAAATGTTTATTTATAGCAATATTCCAATGGCGCCAAAACACGAAAGGGGCCTCAGAAGAAGGTATAATAAGGGGTATTGTGCAGCGGATAAATGAGGATCAAATTGAGGACTAGCAGAAGCTTGATGCCTTTCTGCCATCGCAAAAGGAGGAAAACAAACCAAAATATCAAATGCCCTTAAGGGGCAAAGCTTTCGCTTGGAGAAGGGTAGTCAGAGTGTAGCACCTATAGTTTAAATGAAACTCCTGCTTTAAAAACTAAGCATCCCTTTTTGTAGTTTTGTAAGGCTAAAACAATTTCTCTCCACAGCAATACGCATGCTTTACCAGAGTGCTTCCATGCTTCCCTGGTCATGAAACACCCGGCCAAGTTTCGTACGGGGACAAAGGCTACAGCAAGGGGCTCAACCGCAGATCGGAGGGCAACGGACGGCCGCCGCTGCTCTGTAGCCAGAGCGGCAGGCAGGAACGCAGTAGCAGCATGCCCGTTCGCACCAAATTTTTAAATGCGGAACATTTCTTAGGCTCGCCTGGTCCTCCGTCGTTAATGGCGGCGCCGTCCACACGCTCACTGCGCATACGCAACTCTCCTCCTTACACCCATAGCTTCGCGATACTACACTATAAAAAAAGAAATAGTTAGCAGCGCCCGGTTTCGATCCCACGACTCTCTGGCCGCAACGGGAGGTTCGCGGTGCTTTTCCCACTGCGCTACAAATCCGGGACAGGAGCGAGTGCTACGAACGCGCCTTATGTCCTTGACTCATTCAAACTACGTCAAGAAGCTACTGATAGAACGAAGGCACGCGAAGCTGAACGTCAACGGAAACGACGAACTGAAAACTTTAGAGGGGGATGCTGAATTTCCCGTGGGAAAGCTGTGGCGGGAAGCGCCACGCGCCTTGCAGCTCAACCAGCCCCGTCCGCAGCGCCTCTGATGCTGATTGTGCCAGGATGCCCCTAGGGATTGGCCAACCAAAGAATCCATCACGAGATGGGTTCACGTTCAACCACCGTCGTCATCTTCCCGTAGGGGAACCGCCGAAGAAGAAGAAGAATGAGAAGACAAAGCTGCGAAGAGGAGGACATGTACATTGCTCTCAGCCGGTGCACCAATGTCAACAACCTTTACCTCACCAAAACTGACGGAGACTATCGATTATACCACAGAGACAACATCGACAAGAACATGATGGACGAGTTTCGGCGCCTCGAGAACCACCGCCTACTCACCATAACACAACAGCACTTGCGTGCCTTTGCCACCGGTGTGGACCCGGACGCGGAATTCCCTCTGGCGCTAGTAAAAACCAGATCACTCAACATAACGGCAACAGAATGGAACCACACGGAACCACCACGATGCTTCGCATCCTCATCAGGGTTCCCCACGGGAAGATGGTGTAATTTTTTTTCGCCACTCACAGAATAAGTCAATTTGAGCGGCCCACGACACGTAAAGCGCGAGCGCCCTGCTGATCAGGCAGCGAGCGTCTGTTTTATCTTACTCCGTGGTACGCTCCCCCGTCCCGCTCCCCCCCACTTTTCTTTTTTTAAGCGACCCCAAACCATCCACCGCCGGCGGCGGCGGCGTCGGCGTCGGCGGCGTCCGCAGTGCTCTTCAAAGAAGAAACAGCATCCGGCGCCAGGTTTCGATCCGAGAACTTTGCGGCCGCAGCGCGACGCTCTACCGACCAAGCTACGGACGCGACGGTGACATCAGTGTTAGACGCGCCTTATATCTTTAACGCATTCAAACTACGTCGTCAGCGGCGTGCGTTGGCGACTCAGCGGCGTTATAGCGGCTTGATAACTGCGTGGTGTACACGTGATACTACAAAACCCGATGGAAGAGATGGAAGAGAAGGCGGCGAGGCGGTGGGCTGCGGGGGCCGAGCGCAAGCGCCGCAAGCGGGCCGACAACCGTGCATTCGCACTTTCACATTCTCCCCCTCGGGGAAATGCGGGGGAATTTTTTTTCCTTTCTTCTCTCTCTCTCTCTCTCTTTTGTTCCCGTCTTTCTCTTTCACACGTTTTCTATTCCACCCGTAACCTCCTCTCAAGTCTTATCCCCTCCTCTCCTCCCCACTGCACTGGGAAGTATGCAGGTGAGCTCCCTACTGAGCTCAATAATATCCCCAGTGCACTTTCCTTTCCTTTCTTCCACCAAATCACTTCTCTCTCTCTGGTACGTTCCCTGCCAAACGTGCTCTGACCACGCCCCCGGCTGCCCTCCGATCAACACCAGCGCCGCGGCGCGGCAGCGATCAAGCTCTCCCATAGCGTTACGGCAAAGTTTCATGACCAGAAAGGCATTGAAGGACCCTGCTTTTACCTTCATCCTAACTGAGAAGTGGCTAGTAATATCCACTCTTGATTCTTCTGTGACTGAGCATAGAACGTTTTCAAAAATTTGGTTACAAAACTATTTTATTGTTATGCTTTATGACTGTTAAAGATCCATAGGTCAAGCACGAATTCTTTAAACCGTAGACTGTTTCTTGGATTTCTGTTCACGTACAGAACATTAATGATTGGGAACAAGGAGGCAGATCACATTGTGATCCTCGAAAAAAAGTGCACAGAAAGTGGTACTGTGTGCTAGAGGTATATTATTTCACCACATGTACTGTTTGTTTAAAACGCGCCACTAGAACCAGACGAAAACGGGTCACGCCTGAGCGGAAGTTTTGTAGAATTTAGAAAAGCTGTCGACACTAAATATTTTTTACCAGAAACTGGAACTACGTTTTGCGGCAGATTTCTTCATAGTTGGGATGATTGGGTTTGCCTAGCTGCCTTCTGTGTACACAAACACGCAGATAGCAGAGCAAAATTTGCATCCGTTAGTTGATCTGACAAGTTAGTTCTGAACTCTATGCTGAATGCTTTCCGAGGCTAGGGTTCTGTACTGCTAGAGTTGGCATTCTCTGAAGTAGTTGTAAACGCTATTTCTTTTGTTAAGCGCGGATAACTTCAGCAAAATGGTTATGGTCCACGTAACATTACTTATTTTATAAAAATATTCTGCTAATTATTGATACATATCTCGAAAACATGCTATTTTTGAATTGCAGCTGATATTTTACGAAAGCAAGAACGATGAAGAGTTTTGCATACACTGCGAATGTGAATAAAATTCAGCTATCCGTATGCAGGATAACAAAAATATTTCTCAGGTGAAAAATTTGTTTCCTGGCAGGGTGCACTATTGATAAAAAATTCCTTGCTAAAATATTAAGAGATTCCGCTTGGCGGTGTTCAAATAGGCGTGATCAACACTACCGCTGAAAACACAGTATTGACACATTGTTTTTATAATATCGTTTTTATTATGACAAATGAATTAAAACAATTTGGAAGCAATAGTTCTGTTAACAAAATTACCAGTTTTAACAGAATTTGCTTCTAACAAAACCAAAAGAAGTTATTGTGCAGAAATGGTATTTTAAAGAAAAGAAAGAATTGTACAGATTACTGTGACAATATGTCGGTGACGGGAAGCTTCTAATTTCAAAATCGCCGACACTTGGGGTCACAAAGAGTAAATATTGCCCGTGACAACAGCTCTGCCTAATTTGACAGTTACGGGGTAATTTTCACAAGCTTCAAACCAAGTCGGAGCCTGCTTGTACCAAGGGAGGAAGATGTGAGGGAGAGTAAAATATATTCAATGGGGGAGCGCGGGTGGAGGACCGTACCTATCCAAACCTGCGTTAGCGTCTTTAAGCCAGCTGCAAGGGGTTATATACGCTCCAAGGCGCGGGCCACGTCACAACCGGTCCCTTGAGGCAGCAGTTACCCGCGGCAGATATTTTTTTACCAAAAAAGTTTCACCCTGTGGTGTTGAGAGCTGCTGTGAGGATTGAACAATCCAAAATATATTTATGGTTGGCGCTAGATACGAAAATATAGGTTACACATTTTCCGATATTTTTGCTCGGCTTTTTCTGGGACCCTCATCTCCACCTCTTGAGAGACGGGTTGTATATACTTTTCCGCAGAAACCATCCCGTTTATTGTAAATAACAGAGCTTTTAATTCCAAACAGGCGGAATAATTGAGATCCAAAAATAAATAGAAATTTTTAACAATAAACAATGTCAACACACATTAGTCCTAATTAAAGTGTTGGCTGCTTCAATGTGCTGTGCCGATAGACACTTTGTCTTCAAGGTTTTTGATGACAGTAATAACGGTTACCATAGTATACAGAGTAGATACCAGCTAAAATAGCTTGAAAACTAGATGCCCAAATAGTGTTGACCAAAAATCGCATGGGGGGGATTCGAAAAAGTGATGCTTCGCTTTAAAAAAGCACCCAAACCATGCACGTTTTATTACGGTATCCTCTTGCGTTATTTTTTTCGCTCAATGCTCTGCCGCTACAATCCCGTAATCTCAGTGAGTGGCTAGATTTCCACGTCCGAAAATGGGGCTATTCTTCTGCAAACAGTACACGTAAAGCAAAATATTTATTGCTAGCAAAAGTGCAGAAAGCTGTATTCTATACATTGTGGCTGCAGGTAGTTCGAAATCTCTGTATATACATGTGTATCCTGCTGCTCCACCTTTCAATGAAATGGAAAATATTTTGTGGTAATATTATCAGCCAATTTGTGCTGCATCACGTACAATCTCATAGTTCTGTTTTGTACAAGAATAGAGGTTTTGTTAAAATCCAAACATTTGTCTTGCGTCGCTGCAGCTGGTAGCGTAGTACGCACATAAGGAAACAAATGTATCCATTCTAGTTCGAATAACCTCGCTACTAAAAGACATCGCATTCTAAAAAAACCCAAGTGCTAATTTGTAAAAAGTAGTACGTGTAGTCTGCGTAACTACATACTTTTTGTTCTCCAAAACCGTCACTTTCTCACATTTACCAAACATTCTTTCGCACTTTCAGAATCCTGTTTTCTTTTTTCTTATCACAAACTATAGAAAATATACTCACACCTTGGCCTTCTGCATATAACTCCTTTCGAATATATACTCAAATTTTTTTAGATGTAACTTTTTGTCTCTCACACAAACTCCGGAATCGCCCATGGGGCTGAACATATAACTCTTGCGCACAAGCCAGATGGCCCTCGTTGTATTTAAAGACTGCAAATAAAGTTTTCATTCTTACCCGCCAACTGAAATAGCAGATTAAAAATTCTTTAAATTAAAAACCCCGCCATGCAAACATTCATGCAATTAACTTTTCAATTCCTTAGTAAAGTACAATTTAAAATTCGAAAGTATTGTAAATTGCCCCAGCCTGAGCTACGGTCCAAAATAAAAAAGATGACCAAAGCAGTGACGAAAGAAATGACCAAAGCGCATGAAACTTACCTAAACTCCGTGGGACGAAAAACTGAAAACCAACCCTAAATTGATGTGGAAATATGTCAAGAGCAAAAATAATTCTAAGGCTAGTATTCCTGACGTCATGGACGGCATAGACTACACAGGAATACAAGGGGCAAAGCCGAAAGCTTTAACGTGTAACTTCCAATCAGCGTTTAATCGGCAAACTTACCCAATACTATGCCGCAAATTTTGAACCCGCTTGCGCCTATGCAAGAAATAGTAATATCCGAAGCCGGCATCGTGTCTCTCTTGGAAAATTGGATATGCACTCAGCTTCCGGCCCAGACGGGATATCAAACTTTATCCTAAAGCACTGCGCTGCGTCCATAGCCCCCTTTTTGACCCTTTTGTTCCAAGCATCACTTCGGCTGGTGTTTTATACCGCTGACTGGAAGAATGCCAATGTAAATCCGATATTTAAAAGTGGTGGCAAAACCAATTTTTCTAACTACAGGCCTATCTCGCTGACAACTGTTTGCTCTAAAATACTAGAACACATCATTTACACAAACCTAATGACTCATCTACAAAACAATAACTTCTTCTCCCCAATGCAACACGGTTTTAGGGCGGGCTTCTCGTGCGACACGCAGCTTATTGAATTTGGGCACGATATTGCAACTTCCATTAACGCAGGCACTCAGGTTGATTGTATATTTTTTAGATTTTCGCAAGGCTTTTGATCCTGTTCCGCATCCCTTGTTACTGCGCAAGCTATCTGTTCTTAACATACCTACTGAACTTCTGAAGTGGCTGGATGCTTATCTTTTCGAGAGAAAACAGTGTGTGGTGCTTGAAGGCCTGAGTTCTTCAAGTATTTCTGTGTTATCCGGTATCCCACAGGGCTCAGTTTTAGGCCCACTTCTTTTTTTAATATTTATTAATGATCTCTTCAACTGCACTTCCAGTCGTACTAGATTGTACGCTGACGACTGCTGCATCTATCGTGATATAACCAGCGTAGCAGGTGCGGACCTTTTGCAACGCGATCTTAACTCTGTTTTTTCTTGGTGCCAGTCGTGGGGGATGACGCTCAATCTAACAAAGTGTAATCTGGTAAGGTTCACCAACAAAAAGCACCCTCTACTTGTTGACTACTACATGGGCGGGGCATGTTTACCGGTAGCCACAGAGTTTAAATACCTCGGAATCTTTTTCTCTTCTAACCTGTCCTGGACCATCACGTCAATTATATGATAGTAAAAGCGAGCCGGGTGCTAATTTCCTTAAGACGCATTTCAGGCAAGCTCCTACTAAGGTCAAGGAGACTTTGTATCTGACGAATGTGCGCCCCATTTTGGAATATGGTTGCAGTGTCTGGGACCCCTACACAAAGACAAACGTTGATGCACTAGAAAGAATACAGGCTCGCGCCGCTCGCTTCGTACAGGCGATTACGATTTTTCGAAAAGATCAGCTGACATTTGCAGAAGACTTGGGATGGCCTCTACTCGCAGAAAGACGCAAATACCTGAGACTCTCGTTGTTCTATAATATATTCAACTCCAGAACTGGCAATAAGAAAGAAACTTATTTACAACAACCAACATACGTATCCCCTCGCACCGATCACTGTTTAAAAAGATTCGCGAGCTTAACTCCAAGATTACACCTTTAAGTACAGTTTCTTTCCGAAAACAATACATGACTGGAATGCTCTACCGGAGGAAATTGTCTGCTCTCCCCCATCTTGTTTTGGAAAGCGTTTGCAGAATTATATGCGTCAGTAATATCCCGCCGCCTTGTTTGCCGGGCTTACGGGTTATCTGTGATTGCGAAGTGCTTGTTGTCTGTACATGCATTTTTACGTTTTTTTTATCTTCCTTTCTTGAATTGCTCTTTTCCAACGCAATTCACCGCTTTGATGCATACTCATTATTTAAGGAAACGCAACCTGTTTGTTGGTTTGTTTATGCGACAATTGTATTTGTACTTTGTGTCCCTTTTTTCTTATTCCCCCTCCCCCCTACACTAATGCCTGTAAAGGCGATGTAGGTATTTGAATAAATAAATAAATAAATAAATAAAATATAAGCCACAACTATAACCTGACCACTCCACCTTTTCGCATTTCCATTCCTTGGCGACCTCTACTCCTGACCTTTTTCTTTGCTCATATATGTATGTATATATATATTATATATATATATATATATATATATATATATATATATATATATATATATATATATATATATATATAGTATATATATATAGTAATAAATTCAACTCGCTTGCATTCCAGGGCAAGCCTCGTTAGAGCACCATGTACCTTGCGTTCCGCCCTCAGAGTCGTGGGATCGAAACCTGGCACCGGTAAGTATTATTTTTTTTATATAGTGTAGGGGTGGCGATGCGGACTACGGACGTCAACGTGGGTGACATCGTGAGTTACTGAAATGCTCTGCATTTAAAAATAGTCGAACTTCTGGACCATGATGAAGTTTAGCGAGATTTCTTTGACGCATTGGCTTACTGACGAACCATACATCTGGGCATCAACAGCGTGCGCTCGGGCTGGAACTCTCGAAAAGCGCCCGGCAGGAGCGTCAATACGAACGGCTGCAGGCAAGCCGAATGACCCCCAAGCATTCACCATCGTGTATAACGGTATTCACCCAGCATCCCATCCAGACGACCACCCTCACTGCGGCTCACGTCCATCAACATCGTCAGTTGTCCTGCCGAAGCTGCAGGTTTTAACTTTCGGTGGTGAGCCACATGGGTACAAGGTGTTTTGGTAGCGTGTCGAGGCAACGGACCACAGCCACAAGAGCGTTCCAGATATTGACAACGTGGGAGCCAGCTGCGAGGTTGCATCGCGCGTCCCAATGAAATACAATCGTGAAGAGCACGAGGCTACGTCGGCCGCAGAGATGCACTCAGCGTCTCCTGTCCACGTAGCAGACGGAACACGTAGAAAGTATGACGTGAAAGAAGACATACAACCTGTAAAGTACGGTTACGAGTACATCTTCGTTTCAAACGACATGAAGGGCGAGTCCTTACCGGAACATCTTAAGACCCGAAAAGCTGAAACCGTTGAAGTTGTTCATAAGGTTGCAGTCATGCGCGAATTCCAGTCATTATGTCGAACTTAAATTGGAAAAGCAGATTAAACCTTGCTGTTCACTTCTGCTCAGTGCCAGGAAACAGAGAGATGTGCTCAAGAAGTAGCCCAGCCGTATGGGGAGCTGACACCTATCAAGAAAATGCACTCTCCAGAAACGGGAGTTAGAGAACAGTTAACCCAAGGGAAGGACAACACCGATCGCAAGAATACAGCTCGGCGCCAAAACATCCCAGGTTGCTCGCCGTCATTTACAGGACTATCGCCGCAGGACTGTAGGACGGGAAATTCTTTGGAAAGCAGGACGGACACTTTGGTTGTTGTCCGCGTCACCTTGTCGCCGCTTGGCTGTCCTGAAAGCGGAAAGACGGCGCAAGCACCGCTGGAAACACAAGAGAAGACAGAGTTCACCAACAGCCTTCACAGTACTGACCTGGATCAACCTGGTGAAATTTAGCGACCTGTAGAGCCGCAGAGAGTCATAAAAACGCGTTCGTGGGCACCGAGTCCGACACAAGAAGCATCCGCTGTTTTCAGCTGCTGAGCCGCCACAGAAAAAAACACCGTCATACACAGCGAGGGTCAGGGCAAGCTCCGAGATACGCTGAAGGTTGAGAAGCCTGTCACATGCGTCGCCACCGCTCAGCTCCGTTCGCCCTACTGGGCAGCAGAGGCGTCGCGCCGCAGCGCAAACTTTGCAGTGTCATGAAGTGCCAAAGAACAAAAGCTATATCTAGTTGAAGACAGCGTGTACCGGATCTGCAAGTTTAACTTTTCTGCAGCTCAGAGGGGTCCCAGACATGGCAAAGGGGCGCCTCCTTGCATACTACGCTACAAGGGGCCAGCTGCCGCTCAAGATTTTGGATGGACTGCGGGACCCATTCCGCGAGAATCGTCCCGAGGCGAACGCACTCAAGCAGCGCTACGAGAAGCTGAATCACAGGAACATGTTCGAGACACAGCGCCTGCCGGTGAAGCTGTTGAACTGCTAGAAGGTTCGGTGTGTGGTGCCGGGTTTGTGTCTAGGGCCAGATACTAACGCTGCGAGCACGGGAGGATATTGAATCTCCAGATAGATACGCGCAACTCAATCACCATGATCGCGTAGACCGTGTCAATAAAGTGATCATCCCCGCGAAGGGCAGCCATTGCCCAGGTCTGCATTTCGTCGTTCTTCCGCTACAATTACACTTATTATCTTCTGTTGCATTGCTCGCTGAGTCTTCCTCAATATAAGTTGAACCCTCTCGGTGAACCTCCCAGTTTCTGCCCCGTAGGTGAGTACTGGTAAGATGCAGCTGTCATACACTTTCTTCTTCCGGGACAACGGTATGCTCAAATCATTATCTGACAATGCCTGCCAAGTGCACTCGGCCCCATTCTTCCCCTTCTAATTTTTTTTGCTCTTGGTTGGGATCTGGTGTCACAACTTGACCTAAGTAGATATATTCGCTAAGTAGATATATTTGTGGGGTCCGAACCCACGGGTTCGGATCCCACTTGCGGGAATTTTTTCTCGACTTTCTTTCTGCCTTTCCAAATTCACCCGTTTCGGTGACCTACCGCATTCTCCCCTTTGCTTTCCGAGGCATTTTTCACTGCCATTCCTTTTTGCTGTCCCATTTCAACGATCCCTTCATTCCCCATTCTAATTGGCTACACACACACACACACACACCACATCACACAATACATATATATATATATATATATATATATATATATATATATATATATATATATATATATAATGGGTGCGGGCAGTTAGTGCAAGTGTATTATTAATCTAAAACTCGTAACGAAGTTACAGTACCTACATGAAGGTCAGAGGAAAAGAAAGAAAATTTATGACCCGAAAGTTTCGGCAATCTTTCACGTACCTTTCTTTGACTAGTTAAATGGTCGTAAATATGGAAGGTTGCAAAGGAAGAAAAACTTTGAGGTAGCACTTACAATTTGTTAAAAGAGTGTGTATTAAACACAGGTTCTCACAGCCATTGAAGTTTTAAAAAAATGCTCAGGTTGGGTTAAAATTAGGCGTTGGAAGACACCGAACTCTTAGTGTAAGTACGCCGCCATGTAAGTGGTCAATCAAGTTTTTTTTTGTTAAAGACAACTTGTATGTGCTTCGAGACACGAGCACTCGGCACCAACCCACTCTTCTGTTTTTATTCTCCTGGTTTGTATAGATTGTTGCTAACATGCAGATCGTTATGTTTTTGCTGCAGAGGAGCAGCGATTGCGAACACGGAGCGTAATGAAGAAACGGTAACTGAAAACTAGTGCTTCCAGAACATGTGATGCCTTATCACTGACTTCTAGTGCCAGTAGAGCAAATGGACTTACCTCATACAGCTCTTTCAAGGTAGGTTTATTAAATCCATGAAAGGTGGGTAAAACAAATAGAAGAGTAATGCACACACTGTGAGTGAGCATGGTTCACGAGTTCTATACGGCCACTAAGGACAGGTTTTTTTATTCGACTATACATATGAAGTGTGCTCGCAGCCTGCCAACATCTGGAGTTGTTGCTAATTCTTTCTGTATTACTGAAAATTTTTGTATGGCATTGGGTTTGAGGGCAATGCCTTTTAGGCAACCGCTGTTCAAAATGGAAGGGACTAACAAACAATGTACAGAAGCGGTGTTGTTTTAGATTTAGATTTTTGCGATTGTGAAGACAAAAGGTGCCATTCTTGTGAGCACAAAGAAAACACCGAAGAAATCCTATATATAGAAGTGGTCTTGGCAGTGCAAAAACAAAAGGTGGTCTGAGCTTCACAGATTAAAAGAAAAATTGAACAGGCTGTGGTCGCAGCTGTTATGGCTGTTGTGTGAAGTAGTTTTTATCCCAACTTTATGAGTCATGGGGGTGTTACCGAAATACATGCTTGAGTTATCCCAGGAAAAACTATCCTAAAAAAGGTCAAGCTCTTTGACCTATTTTCTCGTTTACTTGAGTAAAATTTTAAGAAACCCAATCTCTCTTTCAGTACGAGGTGGAGCAGTTCGTGAGTCCTTAGTCTAGGAGTTTACGGTTGTTGGTTGCCACCTGGACCCGTCTTCAGCAGCACAAGTTCGGCACTGGTTAGCTTTGCTAGCCGCGGGGCGGGGGAGATGTGAGGATAGGTCGTGGGCTCTGGCGGGCCGTAGCAGTCTATTTCTATATAAAATAAAATTTATCTTTGGGGATAAAATTTCGATTGTAGTGTATGAGATGCATTGTAGACCTCTTGACAGTTTATTGTGAAATAAGGTTAGAGTTTTAAGTGGTCGTGAAAGGCATTTTGAGCACACTAAATGAACAAGCGCTAAATTTAGTTAAGGTGGTGAACGTCATCTGTTTCCAGTGTAACTTTTCTACGTGCAGCGGAAAGGTTATATTATCGTTGCCAAGTGTGTTGGCGCGTTGCGACCCTTTTCTGCGTGTTTTGGGCTCAGCATTCAGGCGCACGTACGTCATCGATTCCCCCAAGTCGTCGTGACTCGCGAAGCATAAATCCTACTATGGGACTGATTTTGCGCGCACTTCGCGTGAAGAAAAACATCGTATGCTCAGCGTGGACGGTTTTCGGCGGCAGCTTTGATTAATAGCGCTTTCTGCAGCACGCTTAACTCTATGGAGTACGTCTAATTTATTTTTACTCTATTACCATGCTGCCCGCTACGGCTCGTAGTTCAGGCTGACACGACGATGACATGAGGGTAATGCCGACTTCAGAGTTGGTAGACTGCCTTTTCACGCGATGCCGAAGGCGACAGAACGGGCCGTCCGATCGAAAGTCCGCGTGGTGTGACTGGCTTGCTGAGCGAAGGCGCCGATAAGGCTTATCGGCCGAACAGTAGACGGGAATTGATCGAGAACCAAAAACTGCGCCCCAAAAACATTACTGTCATTTAGTTCGGCTCTGTTAGTTCCTAGAGTGTTATAAATATAGTGAGGTCCATAAAGCCAATACAGCTGAACACCAGAGCTAATACGATCCGTACTTCGACTTACCACTCTTCGGCCATTGGCTTTGGCAGCAACTGGCTACCAGAAGAAGCTAACCACATATTCGCAGGTTACCAGCAACACTTCTGGAAAGTTTAAACTGAGTTATGAACTGGAGAGGTGTTACGGAAAATTCACCAAGTCGTTCGGCACCAATATCGGCCAAAGGCTTTAGCGTAGTGTGTAAAACAACCGTACGGCAATCACTAATCCCGCCGCGTGAAGCTGCAGTCGTTGTGGGGAACACATTTGCGATCCGTTTCCTGAAGCAGGGCTGTTGCTGTGATCAGCTATAGCGTGCTCTTCATGGAACCTCACGGCGCACTGTTACAAAAGAAATGCTCACTGAACCAGCCAGGAATTGCCTAATTAAGGCAGGAAACATTGATTTGAGACAAATGGTGGATCTCAATCTAGTAGGGAGGTTATTTCCACAAAATCTCCAGTTTTGTCATGGCGTAGTGGATCCAAGCCTATGCTCACTCGACCGAATTCGCGGGTTGAAGTCCTGGTAGAGTTCTGCTTTTTCATTTTTTTTCAACAAGGTCTCCTAAGTAGAACAGTTTAGAAACGCATTTGCGCATCCAAAACAAAACCTCTTCGTTGAATTCTGGAAATACTGTGTCAAACGTCAATCCATCGTTCAAATGATTTTAATGATTTGTTCAGTTTTAAACCCGTGCTATGCATGTATAAAAAAGCAGTTGTGCTTTCAGAGGAAGGAATACCGATGTGTGTACTTCGCACAATTGTTATATCTTAAGGTAGAGTAAACATAGATTCCTTGGCAGTACTGAGCAGGAAAACAATGAACGATCATCATTCTACAGAGAGAAAAGGGCCTCCGAGCCATCATGCCAAAAACGCGGTGGAGAAATATTGTTTTCTGCTATCATATCCACAGTCGCACAAACAGGCGGGCGGACATGGCTCCAAAACTCACACTACTCTTCAGAGACTTCTCGGAATATTTGTCATGGTGCACTCGTTTAGTAGTTATTAGGTGGAGGGTCGCAAAGAAGTTTCCTGAAAAGTATTAGGGTAAAAGGAGGAAATAGAATTTATTAGACACACCAAAGGAAGTTCCTGTGACGTACCGTGCGATTCTTCTGCTACTTTTTTGGTTACGGCTATGAATGATTAGATCCGATTTGAATAACAGAATAAATACTACCTCTGCCTGACTACGCGCTTGCATGGCGTCACTACAACGCCACCAAGCTGGACATTGGCGTGAACGGGCGGACAATCAAGCAGTATATCAACCGGCGTCGATTGGGAACACAAGTGGGTGTACACTCTACCAAATTTTTAGCCGATACTTGTGTCGCTCGCTCACATATTTGAACTCCGATATGTGCCAAGACAAGTCATCGCCGCGAATGCGCGGTGTGAGGGTCGTTCTCTTGTCGCGTTATCTTCCGCCGTAGCGTGGTAATGCAAAAGCCCCGACGTGTTCCTTTCGTGAGCTATTCTAGCCGTGAGCGGAGTGCGAATCATAAAAAAGGAGAATTGTAAACAAAAATTATCATAAAAACGGTTATAAAAGTGGCCAGAAGGGAACGCAGAAACTCAGAAAGCTCCGCCCCAAAGCGATGCTTCAGAAAAGATAATCGCAGTTGCAGACGCCCGAAACCTGATGTTCTTGTAGACGTCACCGAGAAGCGAGGTATCATGGGCCGACCGCCTGCACCTGGCGAGGAGCTGAACGCAACGAGGGAGAATCGCGGCGCTGTGGAAAATGCGTTCATTTCATTTCCAATAACGTCCCCAATAGTTATCGCTTTAGCAAAATTATTAAACGAGGTGATTACTACATCATTGAGTGACCTAAAAATAGGTCACCCATGTATTCCTAAATTTCTTTCAGGGCGCCTTAACAGTAGCCTGGAATTATGTTTTTACCCTTTTTACATAGGTGTGCAGCATTATTTTACACGTTTAATCGATGTCGAGCGGAAACCTGCCATTAGAAGAGGTCCCAGGCAATTATTAGGATAGCGCTCGAATTAGGCGTGCTTTAAGGAGACGGTAAAATTTTGAAGTATTTATTACTATTCAACTCTCGGTTGTCCGGGGGCCTCCATTCAGGATGTAGCCAGAAATTATGTCTCTCATTATCAAATACGTATATAAAATATGTAAAAATTTTGTAGTATGGGCGAAAGGGTCATGACCCTTAAAATAAAGTCTAGTTGGAGATGCCTACTGTGCTTGTTACAACCATAAGCACCATTAACTAGCTGAAACAGCAAGCTGACAATTGTTTCTTAGAGCAATTTTATAGCCCTTTGCAACATACCAGCAATACAGGCGATAACAGTTCGGGACTAACAAAAATAAGAGATGTACCTAGCTAAAGTGAAAACAGATACCCGCCATTGCTACAGCGAATAGTAGAGGGTACCGATACAGTGAGCTTGTGAGGGAAATATCGTGATACTTATTATCGGTCGTGCTAGAGGCGGGGTAAATCCCCCCTCAAATCAAAACAAAAGGTACAATTTAGGTACAAATTCAGTTTTATGCTGCTTTAAGCAAACATCCAAAATAGTAAACACACGATTATGACTAACAGGAAAAAGCGAAATCTGAAAACAAAATGTTCAAAACTACCACTAGAAAAAAAAGCAGAAGCTGATGTCGCGAAAAGGAAGGGTGCGTGACGTTGCTATAGCGTTTCATAACTATTGGAAAGTCTCAACTGAAAGGAGCAAACATACAGTAGATATACTGATATACTACCGATGTTAATGAGACCTTTAGTTGTAGGTTTCCGCTGAAGGGGACTGTAAATGTCAACTTAAAAAGGGACGTGTAAATGTCGTGAAAAACTATACGAGTACTCACGATGTTTTCTTACGACAATTAGAAGCCTCAGGGGTAACAAGGCGACTTACCCATTATTTAAAAGTTAGTTTCCCGAAAGGCAGTACACAACATATAGGACTCAAACATTTTCATTACACAAAACACTTAACGAATACGTATCCCAAAGTTCCATATGTGTCCGCTGTTTTTTTTATGTTAAATGATACTGACCTATATAATTTACTTCAATCCTGTCATTGCTTCCTATATGCAAATGATACAGCAATATCTTTATGTCATCAATCGATAACTTCTATCACTTCTAAGTTACACACGGTGCTGAATAATACCGTTAAATGGTGTAGCGAAAATTGCTTAGTTATTACCCGAGAAAAATCTAAATTTATGAATTTGAGGGCTTCTGGTAGGCAGACCAGCACCTAAACCCGCTATAAAGCTCGGATCTCACATCTTTGCTTCATCTGAAGAGCCAACATTTCTTGGTATCAAACTCGACCCTAGATTTACGTTTTGTGTTAAACCCGCCGCGGCGGCTCAGTGGCTAAGATGTAGAGGTGCGGAACCAGAGGACGCTGGTTTGATTCCTGGCCGCGGCGGCTGCTATTCTGAGGAAGGCGAAAAGCGAAAACGCCTGTCTGTTCGTGATCTTGGCGCAAGTTAAAGATATGCCGGTTCTCAAAATTTATCTGGGGCCCTCCACAACGGCCCGCCTCATCGTCTGTATGGCGTCGGCGCGTTGAGCGTTATTATCCTTGAATTAAAGTTAAGTTGGCGAAGTTCGCAATTTTTTGTGAAGAAGACCATGTAAGTTATTTCAGTTTTACCAACACAGTAAAGATATGCTGCTTTAAAACAGAACGGAGTGTATGGACAGCAAAAATGAAGCTTCCCATTAAGAGAGAATAGGTGCTTTCGTATGAAAAACAGGGAATGTATAAGGCGTTTTTCAACACATAATTGGCAGAAAACGCTATAAAAAACGGAAAAGCCGACAGAAGGCGATGCGGGAATGGCATTTCAAGAATGGAGACGGGATAAGTGCAGGACACTATCGAATATCTGTTGATGACATAAGCAATGGCAACTTTGTAGCAGAACAGCTTGCCTAATTTGTACCAGAATTATTAGCAATATACAGGTTGTTTCAGCCTTAACATATACATGCATGTTTTTATTACATAGAAGCAATCTCAAATAGCCCCGAATTGGAGCATACCAGATTTCGGTTGGTTGTATAGAAGTGTTACTCTGGGTTTTTTGAGACCAAAAGCGATATTGTCGTTTTTAAGCTGCGCAATATATGGAGTAATAGTGCAAACAATACTTTCAGTGACTATATCTTTTATCATGTAAGGTATCTATGGGGTTATACACACCTTATCACATACGGCTCTAGGTTACAAAAAAGAACTAAATTTAGTGCACACCGCTTCAGTGCTCAGAGCACTCAGAAATAACGAAAAACCAAATTCTCTTAGCAGGCGCATACAATCAATGTGCCCTCAGGACGAACCCTCAAAAGAAAATCGGAGGGTTTCTCTTTAAGGAAACTATAAGAAAATGAGAAATCATCTCACTCAAAAGCTTTAGCCAATAAAATACTTGTAAAACTTTGTTAGGAAGAACCCTGCATGCGACTAATTGGATGTCTATTGTACTTCGGTTTTGGGGACTATAGTTTTGTTTACGGAGCTTGGAGAAACCGGCAAACAACGCCTTTGTCACCCTGGTCACAAACCTTGCTGTATGATTGATAATGTAAATGAAATTAATACTGTTCGACAGAAACGCCCAAGTCCTGGCTCCCAATAAAGAGAAACGGGCCTTGAATGCTTACACGAATACTCCATAAATAACAAGAAAATAGTTTTTGTGTAATTGACTTTGGGGTGCCTTGCTTATGCACTCAATGCAAATTGGTACTGGGATACGGCGTACAGACATTCCAGATTACAGCCTAAAATTATAAGAAAACTGAGAGAGATATGGAGGGAGATAATGGTAACAATGGCATATTTTGTTGGAACACCTGACACGGCCACTTAGAAGAAACCAGCCTAGTTCAGCTGCAAATTTTTTGAAGAACCTTGGCGTTAGGTGGAAACTTCGAGCGAAAACAAGGCTATGGAAAAACGGGAGTCGATGTAGTCGACCAGAATAAACTGCTTGGAAGAGGGGGTAGCAAATGTCATGCTAGAAAAGGGCTCCTGGCGTAAGAGGTTGGACGCAATTGGTTTGACAAGGGGAGGTTGCAATACAGATTATGTGTACCAAAATTGTGAAGTCGACGTTTGATAATGGCTCAGTAAATTTTGCATCTGAGTCTCAACGCATTCATGCGCAACGCAAGAGCTACATTCGCTACACCTGCGTTAGAACTTGTATTAAATGAGTCGGAGGCAGAACGCGCAGATAGTTCAAAACACCATGCACAACTTTTAAAGAAATGTTTTGTTAGACAACGACATGTGTCTTCTATCAACTGAACTTCTACGAATTATTGGTAAATGTATTAAGCACAGAGAATGGTGTTTGCGCCTCATAGCCCAGGCGAAGCTTCGGCGTGTTATACCCTTAAATTTGAATGTGAGATTTACCGCAAAAGCTTAGTGATACTTTAATCACAATTGTGTTTGCATCTTATTTGAATTATTGTGGACTCGACTAGTTCTCCCTGCTTCAGGCATAATAAAAAAATGACGAGGCTACCGTGGAAAGCCATTATAATATTTCGTAATTTCTATTTCATTTCACCCTGCAAACACTGAGCAATAAACACAAAATCCTTATTATATTTTAGGCAAATATTAGGAACCAAAGACAACAACACCATGAAATAGCTTGGACTACTCAAAAACTTGCAGTGACAAACGTTGGACGCCAAAACACAGGACTCTAGAAAATAGATGGATGCTGTCCTGTTCTGAACTGACATTCCAAGATATTAGGCCAAGATATTATATTGTGCAGATTTTGCAAGATATTCGTCACCTTGGGTGCTATTTCAGAAGGCCCTTATATGGGCAAAACTCATGCAAGGCGGAGCTGTGGTGATAATAATAAGCTCATCATATTATTTCGGGGCAGGGTTAAAACTCTTTAAAAATGCGATGCATGCTATTTGCGGATTATTTAAGTGACGTAATCGGTCCAGGCAAGCGCGCTCAAAAGATGCGCGACTAGGGCATGGTGCATCTTTTAGTGTGTTTTCTCGTTCCACTGCTGCACTGGTGGCTACTAAGGGCAAGCAAATCCAACTACTTTATTTTATTGTACTTTTACGTTATTAATCTGCGTTTCTCTACAAAGTTCATTTTATTTTTTGTTCCAGGCGTTCATATAAGCGTTTTGTTTGAGATTTTTCATCCTAAGCCGTTTCTGCCGTCGGCGGCACACAGGGCAATCACGTGACTATGGCCGACTGCCACAAAAGAAAGCGGGGGATAGAAATGCGGCACAATCAAAACAGTGCTGCTCGTATTGCGTTATCGAAACTCTCCGCTTTTCGACGCGAACTGTCATCGGCGCCGTCCAGTCTGCCTACGTGCTTTTAGGGCGAAAGCCTGGGGATACGTATTAGCAACTTCTTTTGTAATTAATTTTACTTACGGCTTTTTTCTCGCTTTCGTTTCTTTAACTTTTGGCGCGAAATGATTCAGAGGGCTTCTTTCATGCTAATGACGTGTTTGCGTCAGTTTATTCTATTTCATTTGTTCGTCTTAGTGTGCAAGCAGACTTGAACACGCCACAGCCTCCCTAGAATCTGGCTCTGCGAGGGTGGTGTCTACCTGTCCTACTCCAGTGTCATCACGTTCAGGCTTCGCTCTGCACGCACTATTCTACAACTGCTACTTTTTAATTCACAGTGTTATGAAGTATGCGAACCGGGCACGTTAGTTACTCAAAGCTCCCAATTGCGGGCCAATCGCCCATGTGGCCATGTGTTACAAAGGAAGAAATGGCAACAAGGACAACAACTTTCCAGATTTATTTGCTTTATTTTATTTTCTCTTCTCCGCTTTTGTTCGAAGAAGCTCTCCAGTCTTTTTTTTTTCATAGAGTTCAATCCCCTCATAACCCTCACTTTTTTCGGGCCCTTCCCACACCCTCCTTACCCTCCTTCTCTTACCCTCCTTCGGGCCCTTCCCACACCCTCCTTACCCTCCTTCTCTTACCACACCCTCTTACCCTCCTTCTAGCGTCACGCGGTTACTTTAATTCTTAACTCTCCCCTTAGCATGTTTTCCACGCTCGGCTTCCTGCCGTACCATGGTGACGCTGACCAATTGCGTTGAAATGGGTAAAGGTTGCCTCGGACAATAGGAACGTGCCGTTGATTGTATTGTAGCAAGAATAATGAGCAGAAGTAACATGCCACCAAACTATCGGGGCATACGCCGTACCAGAATCAACCATGTGGAATTGTGAGGTATGGTCTATATCCAATCCAGACGCGAGGATATGCGCTAAAGACGTGTCAGGGGAGGAGATGAACGCGATAAGGTGCGTGCGCGAGAAAAAAGTTTGGTTATCACAACACTCGGACCTGCCTTCCTATCGGCTTCACCACTACGAATAAACCACCTCAACCGGCTATCGGTGCGTCGGCTGGTTCCTTGACGGCATATGTAATACGTTAAGATGTCCTGCCAGTAACCTTTCCACAAGAAAAGGTCGCGCAACCCCTCTAACTATGCCGTTTGCCGCGCTGATGATAAACAAAACGCACAGTCTGCAACGCTTTGTTCGATGCTGTTTTGCGAACAGACGATAACAGAAGCGCACGCTCCGGCTGCAAACAGATAGACGCGTGGTAGGAACCTACGGAAGTCATGTCCGCCAAGCCACCGAAAAGAAAGGCGAAGTCTGGGAAACACGTCTCGACTGATCGCATTGCGCACACACCGGTTGACGGTACACAGTGGTGGCGGTCGATGGTGCGACTGGCACCAGCGCTTTTGTAGAAGGTACCTGTCACGTAAAACCGCACCGCACACGACACTTGCTCCTTGACGGTCATGGAGCGAAAGCCACCTCTAAGTCGTCGCAAACGGGGTCTTTCGCCAGACGACTGCACAACCAATGCACAGCACTTTTCGGTAGCTTAAAACGAGCTCAAAATTCCTCCTTCGTATAGAAAACCTGTCGGGGTAGAAACATACCTGCTACGGCAATCATCAAAATAAACTACGCCGCAGCAGCGGCCACCAAGGGCGTCCCGAGGTCAATCGGCAGGGCAAAACCATGCCCGAGTTTTCTACGAGTTCTAATGTCAGTCAAACACAACTAGCCCATTCGGGCGCGCGGCGTAACAACCGCAGCCACACCCATCCATGGTTTCCACTTTGGGTGGGCGTAGCGTCACAGCTACGAAGGCTTCATTTCATGCCTACTAACAGCGGCAGGAACTCAGCACAAAACAAAACTGAAGTCTTAAGGGCATAGTCAGCCAAGGGGGGCTACAGTCGCACGGGTGTTCGGTCCGAACTGCAGTTCGCTATTGTTCAAGCCGATAGGCGAGGCTAAAACGACACAATTTTACCGCGGGATCATTCTTCACACACCGTGATAACGCAGTCGATGGCGATGACACAACTTCAACGTCTAAAATGCACTTGCCAATTCACAAACACGCTTTTGACACGAGGCGATTTCTGATAAGCACCCGCCGTGCACACTCAACAGAGCCGTAAACAAATGCCATAATTTATTGTCGAGAGCAGAACGCGTTCCGTTCGCTAAAGTGGACCCCTTTGATTATTTGATTTGTGCTTGCGCAGAACTGAATGGGACTACCCTCAAGCCAAGTAGCAAATATACTTCTGTGGAAGAGCAGAACACCCACAAAAACGGACCGCCCCGCTCCGCGCGTGGCCAACAGCCAGGCTGGGATTTGAAAGTTGCAGTACGGTTATCTAGTTTTTGCTAGGGGACGAGTATTGCAGATCGATTTCAGATGCTGGTGCAAGCGGAGGATAGCACAAGCCGTACTTTATCAACGTAAGCGGCCCAGTACAGCGCGATGAATATGCCAGGCCTGCTGCGCGCGATTCCATCTGTCTCGCTCGAGGTATATCGAATGCGCCACTATATCTACTTTCATACCCCAAGCAGAGGGAAACAGTGTCAACTCGTACAAAGAGATAACAAATTACTACAAACAGAGCAGGTGCGAATATCCAGCCACCCACCGCACACTCAACCCTGTGCAGGCCAAGGCATGGAGGCAACTTCAAACCAATACCTACCCGAACCCGCTGGCTTATAGTTACATCCATCCAGAGATCTTCTCGGATAAGTGCAAACACTGCGGCCACCGCGCCAACCTCACGCATATTATGTGAAATGCCAAAGAAAACCACGGAGCAAGACCCCTCTACCCTATAGATATCAAACAGCTAGACCACTCGGAAACCCTGCTGCGCAACTCTGATCTTCTAACGCAGCTACGCCTTGTCCAGATGGCCGAAGAAGCCACCAGGGACCAAGATCTCCTGGCTGACTAACGCAGCAAAGAGAGCCCAAGTTCTCTACTTCTAAGCAAATAAATTTCTCTCTCTCTCTCTCTCTCTCTTTCGAGCATAGTAGGAAAATCGGGCCTTCTGGAATACCGCCCTTGTGTTCTTCAGGGGCTAAGCCTCGTAGTGGCTGGGGGTGCTGGCATCTCCTCCTGTGGTCGTTGCCGTAATCGTGTTCTCATGTAGTCGCGGTACTAAAACACCGGGAAACTCGTTTACGCCTCGCGCTAACAGAACGCATTCAAAAAAAAAAAAAAAACGGCACTCTTGTGTACGCCTCGCGCTTGAGCGCTTCTTAACAGGTACTAGGAAAACGCCGGTACGCTCGTTAACGCCTCGCGCTAGAACGTTCCATCTGCGTAGATTTAAACATGATTTAACCAAATCAGTGTGCGCCGTGGGACAACAGAAATGCACACACTTGTACACTGCGCGCTCCGCTCCTGCTCAGGTTTCACGTGTATTTATTTATTTTTTATTTTTTTATTTATTTATTTATTGTTTTAATTATTTAAACCCTCGGGACCATAGGGTATTATAGAGGGGAGTGGTTTCAAACATAACAGTACAGAGGTAGTTCATTATACGATACAAAAATTTTTCTTGCTTGTACATTATTAGCTAAGGCGGTTTTAAATAATTGGTGATCTTGGATGGTGGCAGTAAGCGCGGCAACGTGGTTCCATTCAATGGATGTACGAGGTATATGCGAATTAAAAAAAATACCCGCCGCGGAGGCTCAGTGGCTAAGGTGTGTGCTACTGAGCCCGAGGTCGCGGGTTCGATTCCCGGCCGCGGCGGCCGCTTTTCTGATAAAGGAGAAAAGCAAAAACGCCCGTGTGTACAAGATTTTGGCGCACGTTAAAGATCCCCGGGTGGTCAAAATTAATCCGAATCCCTCCACTACGGCGCACCTCATCGCCTGCGTTGCGTCGGCGCGTTAAACACTACAATTATTCAATCATCAAATCTATACGACCTAAAACAACTGTTGCGTCGGCATGATGGCGCAGCTACTTTGGGAACGTGAGCTGAACGAGGAGTGGGATATTGTGGAAGCAAAATCAGCTGATCACGTAGGATTGAATGGTGAAATATTTTATGAAACAGGCTGAGGCGATATAAATGGCGTCGAGATGCTAAAGATGGCCGGTCAAGACTAGATTCAGTTGCTAATATGCTCAGTGTACGAGTATAGTTGGCAAGTACAAAACGGATGGAGTTGTTTCGGATCAGCTCAAGTGGGTGTATTAGGTTATGTTGGGCTGGATCCCAAACGAAGGCGGCGTATTCCAATTTTTGCCCAAATTAGTGCTTTATATACAAGGATTTTTATTGAGGAAGGCGGTTTTGAAAAATTACGGTGCAAATAACCGAACATCCTGTTAGAATCATTAATGGCATAATCAACACGAAAAGCCCAGGTTATATTGGAAGTTATAAATACTTTTAACTTTTTAACAGTATGTAAAGCAATGTTATTCAGGAAGTAAGAAGGCAAGGCGTAACAAGTTCTCGATACTCGCATGAATTTACATTTGGTACTGTTGAGTTGCATTGTCCAATTAGTACACCAGATAGAAATTGTATTAGGGCCAGCTTGGAGGGCTACTATTTCATCATCAGAAGAAATTTCACGAAGAAGAACGCAATATTCTGCAGAAATATGTAGGTGAGAATAAATTTCGGAAGGTAGGTCGTTTATAAAGATGCAAAAAAGAAGAGGACCAAGTACGGAACCTTGCGGCACCCCTTGAACGAACGGGTGTTTGTGGTTAACAAACGTTGTTAGCTGGCCCGTACGGGAAATGATTGTCCAGACATATTTCAAGCAATGTAAGAAGTTTCGGGTTAAGATTCATTTGGTCAAGTTTAGGTATCAATAGCTTATGGCAAAATTTATCGAATGCTTTTGAAAAATAAAGAAATATGCAGTCACCTAATAAAAAACGGTCAAGATTGATGCTGCCTGAGTTTGTGTGTGAAAGATACGAGTTGTGTTTCAAAGGAATAAATCTTACAAAAATCAGGCTGCGTGTTTGTAAAAAATAAACTTGACTCAATAAAATTATCAAGATTGGAAAACAAAATATGTTCAAATACTTTGCCTGGTATGCTACTAAGTGATACAGGGCGGTAATTCAAACGAGAGTGCTTGCTACCTGATTTATGTAATGAATTGAGGTTATCAACCGGCCAATCAAGAGGTATGCAACCATTTTTAATTAATTGCTGGAAAGCCATGGTAATTATAATAGACGCGTAAACACATATTCAAAACATGTCATATTCGTCATTAAGGATGGCCGAGGGTAGGTGCGTCAACAAATAGTTTATTCTGTGGCGCAAGTTCAAAAATCACATTGATTGCCGGCAAATGGTCTTCCTTATTAGCTGATGGCACAGGGTGTATGACACAATGTTCTAGAATTTAAGAGTGGTACTTCAAACACACCCGAAGTTGTCAAAACCCCGCCTGGTTCGAGCCAAACAAATTTAGCTATTCATCTCTCAAAAAGAAACGGGTTGGTGGGGTACGTTCGTGTCGTTTAAACGGGGTGTTGTCCTTAAGAGCTTTATTGGCAGCGAGTTCAAGAATAGGTTGAAAATTTACCCTTTCTCCGGCTCCGGACAAGACCACAAGATTTAATGAAGGCGTTTAAAGGGATTGGGATGCTTCCTAATCTAATAGCATTTTTTAGCTGGCTGTGCCTTGGTAGCAATCGTCGAACAATATCACTTGAGGTCCGAAGTCTTCAAAGCTATATAGTCTCACTTATCGGAATTATCTCTAATGCCCATCCGTGATTTATCAGCTGAGTGACGAGCAGTGACATTTTTGTTCCAGAAAAGAGATATGAAGACTAGCTTGAACTCCGCAACGTATTTTAAAAGCAATTAGGTCACCATAAGCACCCAAAAGCTGTAAAATTGCGAGTGAGCTCGTTGAACCGAGCAACAAAGAACTCTCCAGGCTTTTCTGCAGTCTCCTTTCCTTATTACATGCAGGTGATTTTAAATATGACTAGTACGCGGACTAAAGATTTTTATTAAGATACATTAGTCTTGGTGGCACTTGCTTTTGATAAGTTATTTTCGTTTAAATAATAATTTGATGGAGGTATTCAAAATATGAGAAGAAAATTAGTCGCAGAATCAATTTGGGCTTCGCAGCATTCGATACGTGTCCTAAAGTTCTCGAAAGTAACCGACCGTTATCCTAACACAAATAGGCATATAGCAAATGAATTCTGCTGGTTATGACCTATAAGGTAGAAGCATGGGCTACCGCTAAGCGCCTTGAAAGTAAACTTCGTTAACATATGTCCCATGGAAAGAAAGATTCAAGGGGTAACGTTTGCAGGTTTGAAGTCAGCAGCATTGTTGTGGGCACCAGTTCTGCTTGAAGATTTTCTATGGCAAAATACAGGGAAAAAACTGGGTTTGGTGGGTTACATAACGCACCTGCAAAAGAAATGTAGACCATTTGATCACCAGAATGACTACTACTGCATGGTACAGAGAAAAAGAGAAGTCCTGTCAATTGAACTAGAGATGAACACCAAAGCAAGGGGGGGGGGAAATAATGTACATGTAAAGCATAAGGTAGAAGTAGAGGAGTAAAAGGAAGGGAAATACCAGGATGTTCGCTAGGCATAGAGCCAGGTTTGCTACTCGGCACTGGACGAGGGGTGTTTATAAAATTTAGTACAGGCCAAGCGAAAAGGGTGGATAAGAGTGGAGATGCAGATGCACTCTGATCCTTTCATGGGCACTATATCTGTATGAGGTTGTGTCTTCCCGAAATCTCGTAAGCGCTTTTGTCGCTTTCTGCATAGTTGATGGTAAGGATCGATGACGTAATATTGCACCTACTGTGGACGGTTAATTGTCTCATCGGCTGACCTTGAGAATTGGCAGACGTATTTCCCGGCCGATGATGAAGCATATGCTTCATTGTCTCCTCAGCCCCGGACGCGTCGCAGATGGGGGGTTACTGGACATCCCGATGAGGAACGAGTCGGCCGCAGTGAAGGTCTTTGAAAACTACAGTCTAAAAAGTAACACAGACTGTGGGCAAGACTACCCACACCGAAGTTGGAGCTAGCATAGAGTGTCTTGGTTGTGTAAACGCGGATGTAGAAAGTCTGGTCTGGTGTACTCCATTGACTAATGGAGGTCTTACGCGCGAACTGACGAAGCACACTAGCGGCAACAGTCCGTGAGAGCCTGAGCAAGATGGTGCTTTCACTGTCGTGGCCCGTCCGGGCAGCTGCATTCACCGAATCCGTGCCGTTGATTTCACTGTGTGAAACAAAACATCACTATCTTTATTGAAGGCCTAACTGAATATTTTCCGGGTTTGTCTCACCAGTTTACCGCAAGGTTGTAACGCCGTGTTGCTCGCATATTTTGCTAGGTGACTTTCCAATAAAAAACAAATTACTTTTGGGGAGCGGTTTCAATAACGTATTGAAAAGCCCAAGGATGGTAAGTTCAGTAGAATTTGAGCTCATGGCGTGCCACAATAGACGCCACTGGAAAGTGTTACGGAGGCCTCCGTAATCCCGCGGTCACAAACACTTTGAATATGATGACAGTGATAATGTATCTAAGGTAACAAAATTGTAACTTGAGTTTTATTTATAGTATCACCTTTAAAATTCGTTTAAAATGTCTAGACAGAAATGATGCATTTACTCAAGGTAACGAAGAACGGAAGAAAATAATTCGTTTGGTTGAGAAGATCTTTTCGTGTATTTGTCTCAAACAGTTCTGTTCATAGTAACGGTTCGACGAACAAGTGACGGCGCAAAAAGTAACTTGTTTTAACTTGTCCTAATATTAGACTCCTCCTGTTTTTGTTGGAATTTTTTTTTTCAGGCAAGGCCACAAATTTTATTTTTGCTGCCATGTGTCACGATATTCTAAGATGAGTAAACATCCTACGTTGTTGGATTCTTACTACTATTGTGTTGTCGTACTTGTAAGGAAGCAGGTTGGCCAGGAGCATAGCTCTTTTAAGTGAACCCTCAAATGTCAGCCATTCCAGGTATGTGTTTTTGTATTTACGAGAATCTGTGCGGCATTGCCCAATAAGGTGATAGCAAACAATGAAGTACGATCGTGTTCCGAAAAAGGGCGTTATAAAAAATAACAATGAAGAGTGATTCAAAGAAAGTGCCTTCAACCGAAAAGCCTAGCCAAAGTTTAAATGACTGCATCAGCAACATAGTAAACACATCTCTCGCAAACGACAAACACATAAAGGTGCAAATAAAATGTCTAAGTGACAATGTGTTTGTGATTGTCTAGAAGTCGTGAAGAAACTTACACTTTCTTTGGATTTGTGGCCACGGAAAATTTCTCTCCTGTTGTACTCATTAGTAGGAATTTAAAAAAGCCGCTTTGAAACAGTATTTCACATCGTAGATTATTCAGTGAAGCCTACCTTTAGGCTTATTATCACCCATACTTTGAAATTCCAGGAAGCAATGTTAGAGGTTTAACCTTAGAATCTACACCGCGAGTACGGGGCGGGCAACACAGTTGGGTTCAGGACAAAGTTCCATCATTAGCGATTTGTAACGTGCAACCAAAACCTCAACTGACGGTGTATTTTTTTGGCCTCAACAAGAAGAACGACCCTGGTTAATTGGATCTAACCGGCGTACCTCAGAAAACAAGAAAAACGCATTAGCCATTCAGCCACCATTGCATTTAGACAGTTCTTACGGACGGAAAATATGCTTATTTCTATGTTTACGAAGCCTAAATAAACTCACCGGAGGAAAAAAGACGTGTTACATTAAGCGGTGCTTAGTGTGAGCTTGCTTCATTTTTCCTATTTCTTGAATTTGAAAAATTCTGTCCGAGCAATAAACGTAACTTAGGTTTTTACAACAATTCGTGGTGTTACTGCCGCCAAGTCTGAAATTTTGTGGAAATGGATGAAGTAGCAAGGTTCGCCAATTTCGATGTTTTTATTCGCACTGCGAAAATCTCTTTTTGGACTTGTCTAATCTATTTTAATTTTTTTGGAGATGTGTGAGATGAATATTTTTATTTTCTCAAGTAATTTGCGAGCATTTAGTTTTTACATTTTCTTTCTTTTTGTATTTTAATACTGTCCGACACATTATCTTCAGTTGCGCAAGGATAACGTATAAAGGTGTTACGTGTACTAAAGATGCGTTACTGTAGAAATGCAGGGGGGTCTTAAAGGTTTCGCCAGATTGAAATTGTTTATAGGTATTTTAAGCCTTCTAAGAGAAATTTCTTGTTTATTTTAGATACGACGGCATCTCATTCACTCGCCTTGTCCCTCCATACGGCATTGTTGTCCGTCCACACCCCTCCCCCATTCTCCTCGTCGCGCGAGCTGCGCTCTCGGCCACTCACCCCCTCTCCTCTCCGATAGCGAACACTCTCTCGCGAGGGGCATTGGATTGGATTCGATTGGATTGGCTTGGGTTGGCTTTGCTTGGCTTGGCTCGGCTCGGCTTGGCTTGGCTTGTATTGGATTACGTTGGGTTGGACTGGATTGGATTTGGATTGGATTGGATTAAAGTGGATTGTGTTGGATTGTGGTTGCGTCATAGCCGCACCACGTTGCGTCATAGCCGCGGGAGGGCGTTCACGGCACGTTTCAAAACCCGATGGGAGAATCAACCTAACGGAAAGAACAACGGAACCCCCTATACATCGCATCTACACAGGGGTTCCCGCGAGGGGAGGTGGGAGTAATTTTTGGGTGAGATGTATCAGAAGAATGTTTTTTGATGTCATCAGTTGATTTTTAAAAAAAATTACTTTTATACTTTCCGTAATTTTTGTTTTTAAGAATTCTCTCCGTCTAATCATCTTAGTTTATCCTACTATAATGATACAATGAGTTACTTCCGCTAAATCAATGTTTTTGTGGCAATACGGCGCGCTCTGTAGACCTGGCTGTGAGGGTACTCAGCAAGAAATTCTAGGCAATAAAGCGCTAGTCATGGACATAATGCGACCGTAACAGCGTTAGTTTTTCGCATGTCCTGAAAACCGGAGTCGAAGTTGAATGACAGCCGTGTCTGATAAAATTCCTACAGTCTTTCAGGAATAAAACGATTATTCTAGTAGTCTGTGTATTATACCATACAAGAAAATTGGAAGTTATTGGTGCTGTGATTGTTTATTGTTTTTCTGGCACAGTGTTGAAGCAAAACGTGTCATAACCGCAATAAATACCGCTATAAATTGGTCACCTTGTAATGAAGGAAGGGACGAATGGACAAAATTAAGACAATTATACATTTTATTCGATAGGCCGCTGAAAAAGCTCCTCTGGTTGGTGTTCGAAAACCTTCCTCGAAACTCTCTTCGGAAAGCGCCATAAAAGCTTCATTTAACGCAACTTAAGTTATATTGAGTCTTCCTTATTGCAAAGTGTTTCCACGCGATTTCGTTTTGTTGTGTTTGCATACCAGTAAAGTTCCTTATTGCTTCTGTTTGACAATTGCGTCTACTTTGAAAGGTAAGCAACAATTATTTCAGCGTATTGATTGGGGGTTCATGCACCGAACTAAAAGTAGTGATAGTTTCAGCGAAAGCAAAAAAAAATGTAACGAGAGACAAAAAATAAGCAAAAAAGAGGCCTCCTCGAACTGCGCTTGCAACAGTACAGTGGTATCACGAGGTAGTGTGAGATATTGCAAACTGAGGAAAATTGTCATCATCACAATCATCATCAGCCTAGTCAGCTGCACTGCAGCATGATGGCCTCTCTCATTGACCTCTAACCACCCCTGCCCAGCGCTGATCGGGTCCAGTTTACCCCTATTTATTTTATTTGATGCCTCGCTGGCAATTATGGCCTTCCCCCCTCTTCTAGACCCATCCATTGGTATCCACCCGGTTACCATATTTGTCCAACGGCTTTCGGTTAATCTCACTGCATTAAGGAAACATTAAGTAAACGTCGGTTGCATCACAAACTTGAACTACTATATCGTATTTATTTCAATAAGACTGGTATTGATCCTAAAATTTTCTTACTACCCCCGCACTTTGTATCTAAGCGACGCGACCATGAGTGGAAAATTCGTGAAATTGATTGCCGTACTGATGTGTACAAGGGTTCTTTCTTTCCCCATTCCATTGGGGAATGGAATAAACTACCAAGTAATATTGTTAATTGTACATCTGATGCTCTGTTCCACACGTTTTTGTCGCACATGTAAATTTTTCATTGTGACACTGCTTGTACATTTGACGCGCTATTGTGCAGATTTGTACCACTTATTCTAATGTCAGTTTTCTTTTTTTTTCCCATGTGATGAATCGTATTCATGTATTTGCATATACCCCCCCTGTTGTAATGCCTTATTGGCGCTGCAGGTAATATGAATAAATATGAATAAATAAACACAAGTCCGTTTCTTCGTTGTTGGAACTATGACATCTTCTACTCTAGTTTGTTCCCTCATCCACGTAGCTCGTTTCCTGTCGCTGAGTGTTACTTCTCACAATTATTGTTTTGGGGCCCGATGAGCGGACCGAAATTTGCATTCAAGTTGTTTAGTAAGGCGCCAAGTTTCAGCTCTGGACGTCATAACCAATAGTATGCACTGCTTGTATGTTTCTCTTTTGGGCGACAGAGGTAGCCCACTGTTCATTATTTGGAAGTGCTTGCACATTCTTTCCAACCAATACGTATTCAGCGCCGCATTACTCTCTCGTAGTTGGGGTAAGCACTAACCATCTATCCGAAATAGTTATATTATTTTACTTTTTCTGGCGTTTCACTTCCTAAGCTAAAGAGGAAGATCTTGGCATGCGTATTCCTCGATACTTTCTATTTATTCATATCTGATTGAAGTTCCTCCAACATTGTTTCCTGATGTGCAGTTTCACTCAGCAAGACTATGTCGTCCGCCAATCTAAAATGACACAAGTATTCCCGTTTATTCCTGATACTACGTTTTCCTGCTCAAGCTTTCTGAATACCACATCCACACCTGTTGTGAGTAGTTATCCGAGATGGTATTCTTTTACTCCCTTTCGGTTCGGCAATGTACCGCTTTGCTTGTGGGAACTTATCCTGCCAGTTCGTTCTTTAGATATGTCTTCTAGACGTCTTCTATTGGTCTCCGTTACCCCTGGCCTTTTAGTGCTTCCAGCACCGGTGCGGTAAGTAGGGAATCAAACCCTCTCTCATAGACTGCAGTGCCATCTATTAGGGTTTAGTTTCTTCTGCAAATTTTTATAACCCTTGAATGACAAAATATATGCGATCCATGGTTGAGTACCTTTTCCTTAACCGAGCGTCCTCTCTTGGTTGTTGCAAATTCAGCAGTCCCCTATGTGGCTAACCATAGGTTTTGTAAACATTTTGTATACAACTGACAATAGGATGGTGGACCTGTAATTCCTGAGGTGCTTGGGATGTACCTTCTTACGAATCAGAAAAAATGCTGATGTTTATCCAGGCTATGGACACTTTTTGAGTAACCAGGCATTCCGAAAATAGTGCACCAGGTGTTTTAGTACAATGTCCCCCCCCCTACTTCACAATATCGACGGTTATGCTATCGTCCCCTTTGAGAGCCTTTCCTACAACCTCCTTAGCTACAAGTAGATCGCAACTTGAGCTTGTACTCTGAGTAATTTCCCCTGGTACAAAGTTGGTGGCTTAAGGAGCCATGAAGACAAAACTAAGTTTGGATCATTCAAACGATTGCCTCGTTGGAATCATACTCACACCAGGTGTAACGTAAACTTCGCTAAAAGAAGCTATATAATTAGGAAAAAAAGGAATGGCCATGCGACCCACTAGCTCATTTCCCGCAACAGAGCCTACGATATCATACTACCCTGCTCTTCACTAATTAGAGGCCGGCAAAAGGAAACGGGAATTAGGCAGAGCTTATAAGCTTGCCGAACAAGCTATTTGCACCTAAATGTAATACATATCAATTTTACATGGTTATGCATATCCATTTTAAATGGTGCGGTAAACATCAAAAGTTAGGAAAATACACGTAAACATAGAAGTACCGACACCTGCTCTGTTGGTACTGTGGGCGTACTGTGGTTGGTTTAGCTGCACAGCAGTCCGGTGCTTTGGAGTTTTGGGCGGCGCTGCCTTCCATGACCGTGTTTGTCAAGCATACCCCATGTTTCACGACGCGATTACTTTGTACTCCAACATAAAGAAGCCAGGTATAAATACGGTCAAAAGCAAAGCAACGGCGGAGTGCCCAGTAGGCTAGCACCATCTGGGAGGTTTGTCGGCAAGCCAGCCTACAGAGCCGAATAGCCCAGTAGCCCATTTCCAAGATGCCTTCTAGCCAGCCAGCTAGAAGGCATCTTGGAAATGGGTACCTATGACTGGGTGCGCGCCCTAAGAACATCCTCTCGCTCATTATTACAATAAATGTTTGTCTCTCTCTCTCTCTCTCTCTCTCTCCTCTCTCTTCTCTCTCTCTCTCTCTTCTCTCTCTGTCTTCCTTCTTGTCTGTCTGTCTGTCTGTCTGTCTGTCTGTCTGTCTGTCTGTCTGTCTCCCTAATCGGGCACGTGATCACTATTGAGGCTTTGTTGAAGAAAAGCATTGTAGCTATGACGAACCGCGAATGTTGGCGCCAAAACAACCGCTCCGGCATAGCTTCACGCTTCCTTGAAAAGCGGTACCACCGCCTCCGACGGTGCATTCGTAGTACCACCCAACTGCAGCCAAAAAAGTCGTTGCAAACGCCAGTCAATTTACCTTTCGCTGTATTCACTGATGGCAGCAGCGGTCTTCACATTTTGGCTATTTTCTTATATTTTATAAAAGCTACGCGTGAGAGTGTTCTTGGTCACCTAACCTATTTATCCAGAGCAAGTTGTACATTGAATTCAGTGTCCTTTTACTGTGCCTCTCAAGAACTAGTTAATGCCTATTCATAAAAATGCACAGCTGTGGCAAACGACACTAGGAGCGTTACACAACATGGGTGTCCGGCGGGACCTAGACGATTCCAGCGACCTTTAGAACGGTTTTTAATGGTCACGCAGGCGCATGGTTGACTATGGGAACGCTGTATATTTCTGTATATGAAAAATAGAAACTGGCGTGGCTGTGCATTCGTTCGCGCATGTTGTTATCCAAGCTACGACACGACGAAAAATAAACATCAAGAGCCAATAATCACGTTTCCTAAATATTTACTGGAAGTCTTGCAAAAAAAGCAAAAATATACTCCATAACTTTCTGACTGTGTAGGTAACAACTAAGCCCTTACTTTTTCGTCAACAGTGCTTCGAATAGCAATCCTAGAGTAACACCTCGTGGTAGCGAGGAATGAAGAGAGTGTTGCGAGCAACGAACTAATTGTGTATACTTTTTTTCGCTTTGCTGTGATCACCGTTGGGCAATAAACAGAGCCGGCTAATTGACCAGGGGAGCGATTGCTTTGTTTTTGGGCGAAGGTCCTAGCAAACGAAGGTCGCACTGGTGTTCTCAACCTTCGCATACTAGAAATATCACTCACTTCATCGCTTTTCGCTGTGAAAGGCATCGAACCAGTCGTAGGTTCGCACTCCACAGGCATAATAAAAATGTGGGCAACTGTATATCCTAAACCCGCCGGCTTTTGTGATTGAAAGCGGCTCTAGAGCACAGTCACTCCACCATGCGTCCAAAACACTTGTGAATAAACTGTAGTTGCAAGAAGAGGGCATGACCATACCGCCACAGATTGTGGCCCAGCAATTTTGTTTCATGTCCGTCTTGCCACAACACCTAACCCGGTGAACAGGTGACGTTTTAAAATCCAAGAAAAGGAAAGCATGTGACGGTATTTTATTATTATTTGTATTAAAACAGGACAATGACCAATGTTGTGACGCGACTCGAGAAACAAAATTTAGAAAAATACACAAGAGTTTTTTGGAGAAGGCCCAGACCACAGGGCCTCGCTCAGATAGTGCAATCCGTCCGCCCCATAGCTGTTACACAACAAAAGGCGCTATAATAAATAAATTGCTTCAGCTGTAATATTAACAAAATTTCTTATAGAATGGCTTCAAAGCCCGACGCGCGCAGACAAATATGTGCGAATTAGAGATCCTGGAAAAACCTGCGCACTATTTACACGTGACACCGGTACTTTCATGGAAAGGTTTATTTGAAAAACATGTGATCCTTCTTCATATTTTCGGCGAAATTATGATAAATCGTAGCGTGCGCCAAAAAAAGGAAATGATGTGGGGGCCATCTTTTTCTTTTTACGGGATCAGTTGTGAAGCTGAGATACGTCAACTAAGTTCTCGTGTTATCGTTTTTTTTTCTTTTGTTAGGCAAACAGAAATATCAACCTCATTTTTTTTAATATTTCCTGGATTCAAACCACGAATGAACGCTAGAATTACGTGGAAGCCTCGCAGCAACAAAAAATTAGAGTAAAATGTGGGACCTATGCATTACACGTGAAACATATATAGGCCTGTGTCAACAAAGGTGTCCTACCCGCCAAGACCGCGCTTACGATTCAGTTCACGAGAACATGAATTACCTTCAAGTTACTGTGCTCTTGGGCCTCGCAAGTACGATGTGTATGGCAGCCATCCCATTTGAAGACCTATACAAGGTAAGCAAAAATTTTCTGTATTGCAATCATCGATACTGGTAGCAATTATTGACATAGTCAAAAGTTTTGCTTTTGGCTATGAGGGGTGTGCCATCTGAAGATCCACAAAAAACTGTCTGAAATTTGCACATGTAGGTTTGAAGTGTTGGAAAGAGATATGTTATTGTCACTACAGGCTTTGAAATCCTTAATAATCAGCAATAATCAGTAACCAGTCGTCTAAGGGTAGTGTTGCAGCACATTTTGATAAGATCGAAGATCGAATTATCAGAATAAAGAGCGCTCTTATCAAAGTGTGCTTTGTTTGGGTGTCTTGGCGAATCCTCGATGTTATCAGAACCGTTTTATAGACATAACCAAGATTAAGACACCGCAACAAAAATCTCATGCAAACCTACCAATGTGCCTTTAAAAACCCGAATTTTCCCTCGTTCCACTAAAACTTCTGTGGTTTAAGTGATACAGCAAACTCCCCTAGCGATGCGTAGCTACGCCTCTGCGCATACAGCGCCTGTTTTGGTCCTTAGTATATACAGTCAAGGCATGTCACGCAGATTGATTTATGCCTTCTTCATGGGTTAGCGTTCTTATTGTGCAAATAAAAAGAGCCGCTGCAGAATGAAAACGAAGGATTGAGAATTCGCAATGCAAATATAAAAGATGACTTTCAATCGTAAATAAATACGTAAATGTAAAAGAGTTTGGTGGTCGATCTTTACCACAACAAGTATGTTTGAAGTTCTTGTTCCCCAATCCCAACGAAGAAAATTAGGAATGTTGCAATGATAGTGTTCTGAAGAAGTTGTTCTTGCAAAAAAAAATCGCAAGGACTCCAAAATTCACAACCACTCCCAGCTTCACGGACTTACCGTCGCGAACGCCGCTGTTACAGCGAAGCTACCTGGATTTATCAAATCGCAAGGCTTCAGCTACATTCAGGTGCTTAAAGGGAACACATCGATTCCCGTCAGCTACTGTACATTATCTGCCACATTGTCTGTTCGCCCGATCTGCTGGAACCTTTTGTTACTTTTGTACTTGGACGACTGCCACGAGGAGGCGCCGCGAGCGCTTTTTTTACATTGTATTTTTTCGCTAGGCTGAAATCAATAGCCATCTATTTTAATTAAAATATAATGCACATACCCTTTATCTGCTGATGTCTCACCTCAATGATACTTAATGTTTTTTTTTCTGCTGAACAATGTTGACAAATTCTGACATTACCACCAGTTTAAGTAGTTTAGAAAAGCTTTGCTGATATAAGCGTCTCGTTCAAGCATTCTTGCAAATTGCTGCATTCTTGTCGCTTTAGCTCCTCCTCGCTAAGACTGGCTTCTCGACATCCCCCTGCCAATGTTACCACTTTTTGTCCCATGGAACCATCGACCAAGTACAGATTCGTTGTTTAAAATTGCCAACGTCTTAAGACTATTCAGAGATACGCATTTTTTTATGTGCAGAGAAATGACGCTACACGGGCCACCTCAGCACAATGCTCGTGTAGCAGGCGACAAAGCAGACGTGCAGCTGGTTTGCAGTTTCAAGACAAGACTGGTTATTTTACAAACATGCGTGCGCCGAGAGCTTTCCCTGACAAGGAAAAGGGGAACCCCCGCGTCCTTCAAAAGAGAGAGGAAAAAGGCCCCCTGAGCGAGCAGACAATGGCGCCAGGACTAATGCCAGGAGTCGGCGGGACAACATCCTAAGCGCTCCCTCCGAAATGCGACCATTGAAGACCGCGGAGGAAGGGCCCTAAGCCGGCGGTGGCGTCGCCTTTCGCGTCTTCAACCAAGGCGCACTGTCGACAAGCCGGCGGCAGACCGGGCTTCCGCTACAGAGCTTCCGCTACCTCTAAATGACGTAGCTTTTATAGAAAGGTAGCGGTTACCGGCTGAATGGCGAAAGGTCCGAGTCAAATGGTTATCACTGAAAACGTACGTTAAAGGCTGCATGAACAGAAACCTGAATATGAGCAGGCTTGGCGCGGTTGACGGCAGCGACTTCTCTTTTGCCCCTCACGTCTATTGTGATGGTCTTGTTATTACGTCCGAAGGTTTGAAAGGGCCGTCGTACGGCGGAGTGAGAAGAGGCTTCGTTGCGTCGTGTCGCACGAACACAAGTGTAGCTGAGTCCATGTCAAGAAAAAAGAAAACTTTTCAGTTGCGGGCAATGCAAGGTGCTGTTGGCCTGAGTTGCGCAAGCCACTCGCGCAGCTTGTCGATGTGGTCGGAGGCTGCTGGGGCGGAAAGTGTCTGGTCAGAGAAAAAGTCCCCCGGGAGGCGCACTGTTGAGCAATACACCATTTCCGCTGCGCTGAAGCCGAGGTCTTTCTTCACCGTTGAGCGTAGGCCAAGAAGAACGAGCGGGAGCTTTTCCACACAGTGCTGGCGATGGAGTTTTGCTGTAAGTGTAGCTTTGAGCTGCCTGTGCAAGCGCTGCACAATTTCGTTGCTGGCGGAGTGGTAGGCGGTTGTATGCTGCAGCCTGGTGCCGAGGATGGTCGAAAGCGAGGAAAAGAGGTTGCTCTGGAACTGCCGTCCCCGGTCAGTTGTAATGCGGGCGGGGCAGCGTAAGCGGGACACCCATGTGTGAATAAAGGCCTGCGCGACGGTGTCAGCTGATACGTCTGCAATTGGTATAGCTTCGGGTAATTGGCTGTATCTATCGATGCATGTGATCAGGTACAGGTGCCGTCCCAAGTAATTGGAGCCCGGGAGCTGTGGCCGAACCGCACAGGAGCGCCGTGTAGCTGCACTGGCGGTAAACGAAAAGAGCACATCACGCATGCGCGCCTGCCGTCGGTGATAGCCCCTCCGTGCTTCTCAACCAACTTTTTTAAACACGGCTTCGGACATTATTCCCAGCATACTGGCTTCAGCGATGGCGCTGATAGCAGAGGTGGTATCTGGCAGCGTCGCTCACACACTTTCAGCGCACGCGAGGTGCTGGACAAGCGTCGGAATCGCGGGGATCTGAAGTAAATTTTTTTGTTTCCTTACATTTTCAGCTGGGTCTGCTATCAGTGCCATCTCCGAGACCAGTAAGTTGAGAATAATGCTCGAAACCCTTTTAAAAAAGTCGGTTGGGAACTATGGATGGGCTATCAACATCGGCAGGCGCGCATGCGTGCTCCGCTCCTTTTGTTTACCGCCGGTGCAGCTACACGGTGCTGCTGTGCGGTTCGGCCACAGCTCCCGTGCTCCAATTACTTCTGACGGCACCTGTACCTGAAACCTTGGCCGGGCGGTAGCGGTCTCGCCAGGTCGAAGTGAACGTGGTCAAACCGCGACTCAGGAGCCCAAAATTCCTGTAGTGCAGCACGAGTGTGGCGAGTCACCTTCACTTGCTGGCACGTTTCACATGTCCGAACCCAGCGTCGGACGTCCGCATTTACGCCGGGCCAAACGCAGCGTTATCAGCCGCTGTGTGGGGCGGACACCTGGGTGGCTGATGGAGTGGAAAGTGTTCAATACCACTAGACAAACATTCAGTGGGACGAAAGGTCGTGGGGTCTCCTGGGAAGTATCGCAGGTTATCGTTCCACCTCCGAAAGAACGAGTGAAGACCCCCCACCTCTATGTCTCGTCAACTCAGTGTCCTCCCAATGAGCCACGGGCATCCCCTTGAAGTCCAGGACTTTTGTGCCGGAAGCGTTGACACGAGACAAAGTGTCGGCTGCTTCGTTTTCGACCCCGGGAACGTGGCGGGTGTCTGCAGAAAACACAGAGGTGAATGAGAGCTGACGAATTTTCCGTTCTTATTAGGAGGAACTGTTGCTATTGAATACGTAGGTGAGGAGCTTGTGGTCTGTAAAGATGTGGAACTCACGACCTTCACGGAAGTAGCGGAAATGCTTGATGGAACAATAGATTGCGACCATCTACCTTCCAAAAGTGCTGTACCGTACTTCTGCAGGCTTCAGGTGTTTCGAAAAAAAGCCCAGTGGCTACCACTGTGCACCCTCCTGTTGCTGCAGCACTGCTGCGACCGATATGGAGGAGAGGAGACGTCCACCGTGAGGCGTGTAGGAGCGTCAGGTAGTGGATGGATGAAAACGTAGCCGCGGTCAGTTTGTCCTTAGCTTTCTGGAAAACGTTGTGGTGCTTGTCAGACCAACAAAATTCTGGGGCTTTTGGTCGTCTCGGAGAAGCAGGTCGCTCAACGGCTGGAGTATGTGAGCACAAGACGGAATGAACCGTCGGTGGAAGTTTAAGAGCCCGAGGAACTGTCTCAGCTTGCGGAAAGATGTTCTAGCAGAAAACTCCTTGACGGGTTATTCCCATGGCATAATGCCTTCAGCAGTGATGTGGTGGTCAAGGAAGTTGAGATACTCGGCACCAAACACCCGCTTTTGAGGTTTCCACTACAGACCATGCTCATCCAGACGCTGAAAGAGCTGGTGGAGGTGCTGTACGCGCTCGCTAGGAGTTCTTCTGGCCACCGAAATGTCATCCAGGTAGACAAAGACAAAAGAAAGACCCAGGGTGGCTTCATCCATGAACCTTTGAAAGGACTGCGCTGCATTTGATGTTGCCTGCCATGCGTTGTTACTTCATAGGATTTCGCAGTCAGGCATTGCTACCCCATTTGTGACATTGCTGGGGAGTTTAGGCAATCGTTTCAGTTTTGTTAGCCTTAATGGGAAGAAGTCCTCTATGCATACATCAACTAATCAACTAGTGGTGTGCCTCACGGCTCATTGTTGGGCCATCTCTTGTTCTCCGTGTTTGTAAACAATGTGTCAGCTGCAATTAAAAAGCTTTCCTTTCTTCTCTACGCTGAAGATATCAAAATGTTCAGACGCATTGAGTCCATCGATGACTGTGTTGCCCTGGGGCATGATATAGTCTCCGTTGCTAAATGGTGCTCAGAAAACTGATTAAATCTTAATCCTGTAAAGAATTTGTCAAATGCTGTAAGCCGAAAAACAAACCACATTTTCGTTCGCTACAGGATCGATGGTGGTTTGTTGTTTAAATTCGAAGAGATGAAAGGCCCCGTACTGCTGTTCCACAGCACCATGACTTTCTCGCCTCATGTCACTCAACTGACTCGGCGGGCTCTCCGGTCACTTGGTTCTGTGTGCAAGTTTTCACGGAACTGCCAGCCTTCTCACTATCTGCGAAAACTTTTTATGGCACTTTGTATTCCTTAACTTGAATATGCCTCGGTCATCTTTAATGTAACATTAAGATCGAATTCTACACTTACCGAGCGTGTACAGACCAAATTTTTATCAATATTTATGCATTGTTTTTATAGGAGCCTCTCCCGACAACTGTTTCTTAGTGTGACAGTTGAGTCCGCTCAGACGATCTTTTCTCATACAAATTTTATAGTACTATTTATTGGCCGGAACTTCTTGCATCAATAAGTTTTCGTATTCCGAACAAAGCAACAAGGCTTAACCACCTGTTTAACACAGCTGGAGCCCTAGGAAGATGTTCTACTCTTGATAGACTACAGCGTCTATATAAATTTCACTCCGGGAAACTCGATATTTCACACCGTCCTCTTCGGGAGTTTTTCACTGGGTTGCTAGCAGTGGCGCACTAACTTCCTTTCGGCAGCACTCTCTTTCCTCAGTTATTTTCTTCATGGGTACATTGATTCAACAGAGTTGGTTCTCATTTATTCGCGTATGACGTTGATGGCGCGAAGGTAATTGTTGTATCTACTATGACCCAATTTTGACGTCAACTCGTCGTACATAGCGTATTTTTATAGCCCGGAAGGCCACAGTAACATATATTTCTATATTCGGTAATTTTCTGTCAATCTATACTTATGTTTACTGTATTTTGTTTCATACATTCATGGGCCATTGATCCTTCACATTACCGCCTAATTGTAGTCATTCCTCTTTCACTTACCTTTTCGTATTGCTATGCTTTTTGTACTATGTATGTTTGCAATGTACCAGAATTCAGTCTCTGTTAGTCGTGTAATGTAGGTTTGATGCCGTTTAATATTTTATCTTTGTAGTATTGCTAGTTTTTTTATGGTTTTTCACTCCGCAACCTTTTTTTTTGGTTTCATGTGCCAGCAGCCGATGCATTTCAGTGCTGCCTTTCTTCCCCTCAGTGCACCATTACGAAGGCTCCGGCTCTTCCTGGGCACTTTATAAGACGCAGTGGAATTAAAGAATTTCAGAAACATTTTCCCCTCTCCTATAAAGTACCTTTTATTGACTCAATCAGATCATATTCTAGAAATCTTCCGCCTTTTCTATTTGAATTTCATGGTTCTTCAAAAGTGCGTTTTCTTGTCAGTGTGTATACAGTTTTTTGCCTGATATCGGCCCTGGCTTTTGCGCTGATTATTTATTGAAGCGCAAGTAGTTCAGAGTAACCTATTTTTATCAATTCCAAGCATCCAGACATGTAATTATTAAAGCAATTTGTTTAGAAACGCGCAACCGCACCGTCTGCGTGAAACACGAAATGCAGTTGAAAGAAAAATATTCGAGTGAAAAATGGGCATAGTGAAAACATCAGTTGACAAAAATTATCCACGAACATAAAATTTATAGTTTTACATTGCCGGCCGCTTAGCGCAGAACGAGAGGTTCGACTGCTATTGATGCTATCAAATACACAAATATACTTTAACAATGCAATACACTAAGCACTTCATGCTTTGTTTTCCCGTTTCCCCAGTAACACAAAATCTTAGGATTCTTTTCGGAGAAAAAGTAATAGAACGTGAGGAGAAACTCATATGAAACACTTTGCGCTCTTTACAATGTTTTTACAGATGTTAAAATCTAAATAATGAACCATTTAGACCTTTCATAAAATAGTGCTTTTCTTTTATGTGTCCTTTTGTCGCCGTGCTTTTCTGCCGCATGCTGTTTTTTCGGGCGCCCTTTTGAAGTGTACTGTTTTGACGCCACCTACACACGGCGATAGAAAATTTTAACACACACAGGGCACACCACGGCCCCGCAAGTCCTCGGAGCCGTCAACGCGGATCTTTACAACGTATAAAATTTCAAAATTACCGATGGTTCTGCTTTACGTTAGCGGTAAAAAGTTCAACCTCTCAGTTATGTTATGAATTGCATAATAATATGCCCCACGTTTCCACATGTGTGTTTGTATTTAGCACTAAATGACTTTTTCAAACCCAGAGAGCGGATTTTTTCTTGCCATGTTTTAGGCAATTCTTATACTTCTGAATAGCGCATACCAAACCAACCTGTACGCAGTAAAAAATGCAGTATACTTCGACCAAACCAACCTGTACGGGGAGAATTTGGCAGACAAGAGTATTAACGCAGGATACTAATTCAACCCGAATCTAACCAGTAATTGTTAATATAAATTCCTCGGGAGGAAAGACTTAGGAGCAAACTTTTTGTGAGTATTACTTCAGTCGATGCATTGGAATGGTTTGTTCCTAAATACAATAGCGATGTCATTAGGAAGAGGATTAGTCGCTGGATGAGAATAGGTGTTACTGCAGTATATTTCACTTGGCTTTAAAATGTACAGTGCGCCTCAGCCATAGCTTCTGAATTAAGACGAAAATTCCATAAAAACTGGAAAAATGAGTCTTGCCCCGTTGGAACTTGAAAACAATTGTTTGCAGTGTTTCTATTGCGTTTCTGCAGGCTCTGAATACAAAAGAAACATTTTGGATGATGTTTCGAAATTACCAGCGCTCTACTGCTGGCGCCTCGCATACTTGCATCAACAATGAAAAAACCTATCTCTCATACAGCCAGTATCAATTTCACCACCGTTATTTGGTTGGTACAACTGAGTAAGTTAGATACCAAATTCTCTTTTTATGCTTTCAGTGAATAAGCAAGCCTAACGCTCGGTTGTGCACCATTTTCTAAGCACCATGATAAAAAAAATTAGGAGTTGTAAGAGAAAAACTCAACTGCATGATAATATTGTGTACAAGTAATTATTACGTACACGTTCTTTCTCAGCCTGAGGTGATAACCAAATCGTTTCTAGTTACGCTTTGATTTTACTTATTCGCGGGTGTTCCGGGATTGAAAAAGGTCGGTGTTTAACTGCACAGAACATCGTACCTGCTGAAACAAACTTGCTACATCTGTTTTAGAAGAATTACTAACAGCATCATTTATTAGAAGGTTACAAGACTATCTATTCACAAGACAGGCAAGTGAATGTCAATAATAAAACACTCTACACTAGCAGGAATTCCAGCGGACGCCTTTTTAGTCTGGCTGCATTACTCCTTACGCTTGTTTTCCAGCATGGTTTTGGTTGTTGGCACATTTAATTTAGCAATTCTTGTAACTTAGCATGTCTAGCTAAAAGCATTCTCCGCAAATCCGTAGCGTGGATTGCGTATGCTAAGACATTTTTTCATACGAAACGTCCGACACGAGGAAAACTGGTCGAAGTATCCCTCAGTAAACATGAATTCGCGCGGAGCCCTTTATGGAGGTACTAACGACGGGAAGAACCAGAATCTTGTTCAAAACACGTTATATTGGTGTGTAGGAGACATAACTACCGCTGATGTGAGGTGCACCGTAGTTGTGGGTCACCGCGTAATTTGAAGCAGTTACCCTCAAAAAAGGCGTACGCAAACGCAATTTTTCGCTTGTGTTAGCGAAACATTCGATGCTGACAGGAGCAGAAGTCGCGACCTCATCCTTTCGAATACAATGCCGCTGCTAGATCTCTACACTGGCGGGTATTTGGTAACCAACTAAATAAAAAAGCACAGATATATTTTGGGTTGTCTACGAGCGAGAATGCGAAATAATTTCGCGGGTGCCGCTGAACTATGCGTTGAAGACACTTTTACAGACACTAACGCACGCACTTTGAACATATTTTGAAAGCGAAATATATCTAAATCATATTGAAAGCTCTACTTCCTGACACTGTGCATTTTTGTTTGTAGGCTGTACCTATTTTTAAAAGTATTGTAATATGCATAGGTCGTCACTTGCTCCGATCCCGTGATATGTGTTCTACTGCGCATGCAAAGAGCTGTCTTTTTTGGCGTCCAAAATTGCGCTGATTGAGAGTCAGGGTAACGCACTCGGCGACATAATTCCGGTCCTCTTTCGACGCCCATACGACCTCCTGTACAAACCACCTTCAATGCGAAAGATTAAGCAGTCTCAATGAGCGGTAACACCGCGTCATTGTTGCCTTTGTTCTTGCACTTGTTGTCTTTCAGAGCAAATGGCCGCAACAGTAACGAGTAAAAACACATTTGAGGCCGTGTGGGAAGTGAACACGCGCTCCACGGTATTTGCCATGGGCATTACAACCACGCTAGCTCAGTTCTGTTTTAGTGGTGGAAAAAGGGTTTGCCAAGTGCTTTCGTCGCTGGCACGTAATGGACTTATAGACCCTAGGGGAGCAGCAGTAGTCTAGCGAAAGAGAACTGTGATTTCTCGGAACCTAGGCCGTGAACTCTAGTATATTTGCCAAAATAATTCTAGTGAAAGGCAAGAAAACAAAAGCCAGGGGAAATGCAACGAAGATGTAGCTCTGAAAACAGTTTTTACAAGTATCGCAAGGGGAATGCTTTCTCCTGAAGTACATGAGAAGTCCTCAGGGCCTCAATAAATTATTTGGAAACAATTTAATCTGTTTTATTCGTTAAAACCCACGCTCCTACGTTTGCACATATTGCCAAATTCGTAGTGTTTATGACCTTCACAGCAGCGGCCATTTTTTGTACCTACCTACAGCGACAACACCATTTTTTTTTTGCAAATAAGGGCAAGTAGTAACCGTCCCAACTTAAAGATCGTGTCTAGAGAGGTTTAGGTTTACATACGATTCACTACATTGATGCGTTATCCACAAACCCGAAACTTAGACCTTCTAGCATACCCTTAGCGTTCTTTGAATGCAGTAGTGACTGTGACTCCGCCACTGAAAACCACATACCGCTACTCCCAAGAGTACAGGTAGTGCGTACGAGTGTACAAGGCATATTTATGGTAAATAAACAACTTTTTAGAAACACTGCGTCCTGACACGACAAAATGATTTCGCCAGTGAGCATGTCGGCACATCTGCGTCAGCGATCAAAGCTGAATGTAGGGAGAGGACCTAAAGGGATCATATTATCACTTGATTTGAGAAAGCCCGTTTCTAGTCCTTTATTTGAAATTTGGGGGTGCGTTTTACTGTATTTGGGGAAGCCAGTTTTATAGCATCACTAACCGCATAACTCGCATATTGTTGCTTCAGATCAAAACAATGAGAATAGGTTTTTTTATTTACTAAAAATACCCATTGCATTTTAGTTAGGCCTCCATATAAATTGATAATTTTACCAAAAATGTACCCTTACATGGTTTTGTCAGCCAGCTATGAGTTAGCGCTTTGTTCCGTTTAACGGCCAGCGTTTATTTCTGTGCGCTGTTTTCAAGAATACAAATTTTAGAACACACAGCGTCGGAAATAAAAATATTAAATCAGTTCCACATAGTGTAAAATATAGTTAACAACGGAGCTGCGGGTTGTCTTTACCGAAATTCCGTTTAGCTTCACTCGTGCTTGGCATAATGTTAGAGAAGTCGTGGCGGCCACCTATTATATAATTTATTTCTGCATAGTTCTGCTGAGACAACAACTACAGCAGTTTTCTGAAATCTTAGCCCTTCCACAGACCAGGTATTGACAGCAAACCGTGATACAGTAACGTCTGCCACCTCTTTCTGAACTAAGTACTTACGCCAAGTAAATGAAGGTCTACATAATAGTAGGTTCGTTTTAGTGTCTAAATGGCGTATAGATTATTTCGGGATACTTTTCATAAGCCTAGATTTGGAGCCATTGGGGTGCTGCTGCACTGCTCAACAGCGACTTTGGGAAAGCCAGAGCACAAAAACTAAGCCAGTACCAATTTTCCAAAACTTGGCTACACCTCTACAGAAATGCACTGCTGCGAAAGCCTTTATATGGGGTAATATATGCCGCCCTATATGAAAATATTAAGTCCGTAGGACATTTGGAATACATTTGCAAAATTTTCTTTACGATTTTTGCCATCTGTTTCCCAACTGGGAATGTTACAGCGGACGAAGGGGACGGTGCACACCGTGGGTCCCAAAACAGCTCCGCTGTTAAAATGAGGCTTTACCATTCTGGTACTCAGCAACAGTTTCGATCTTTCAACAAATCGGTCATCCTACTCAGTAATAAAATGTATGAAAATTGCTTCCAAGCTGCAAGCTGCCGTGCCTGCATACGGGACGATGATTATTCCAATAACAAAAAGAATCTGGATTTTTAAAGCTACTTTTTGGCATTATAAAGCACTGACTACTCATGCTGTGTTTGGGAAGGAGAACTCAAAGGAAACATCCAAACACCACTCCTCCCCTGCAATAGACGATTTTCTACACAACGCCCCCCCCTCCCCCCCCGCACCCTATTTTTTCAAAATGAGCCTCAGTATGTTAAGCGCTTATCAATACAGTAAAATGTATTCAAATTGGTATTGCCTAGTGTTAAGGCAAACGTTTCGCATGACGTGGAAAACCACCATTATTACTTTTTCAGAGAAACAGAGTATCTTTATGCGACTCTTTCATCTGGAAATGACACTGATCCGGTGATGGATGTAAGCAAAAAGCAAGGTAAAATATGCAATCATAATGCTGCTTTGAACTCCTTTAGAAAAGATTTCTCATAGCGTGAATCGTTGCCGTTTGCAATGAAAGCACTCGGCGATCGTGCTCTTGTAACATTACAGTTTTTCTTTTGAAATCGCGGATAAAGGGCGTTCGATTGCGAAACAGACTGTATTCCTTTTTGAACCGGTGATTATGTTACCGGAGAAGTATGTATTTTCAGTGAAGCTTAGGGGCTGAACGAGACGGCATAATAGGAGGAATATTCCAAAAAAAACTTCTAATTTGAGATTTGAGCGAAAAAAGATAGCAGCATAACCAAATCGATCTTAACTAGCTCCTCCGTAGAATTTTGACGGCTTCCGCTGAAAAAGGCATTGGTAGTTTGCAGCGCCCTATATCGCGCAGGTCATACCGAATATAACCGCCTTCACTCCATTACACTGCTATTATCCATGGGAGAGATTATGTAGAAATGAGAGATAATGTAGCAATGTGAGAGAATATGTAGAAATACAGTTATATGCATTAAATGGACCGCACAATACACAGTGGATCTAAATTTTTAAACTTTTGTGCATACACGGAGTAGTTCGCGCCATAACATTATATTCAGTTTACGTAGCGTTTTCTGACAGCACTAACTAAAAACAATAACGCCGTTCTGTGAATGTCGCAAGTCAAAATGATTTTTTTTTCTCATGAGGCGTAACCGGTGCAGCCACATCAGTTATTGTTGCAAGGGCTGTGGTAAAGTTGCGCCTCACTGTTTGCATTTCTTTACTTTCAGAAACAACTGGCATACAGTACACTCTCCGGCACTGGGACAACAAAAACAAGTGCGGGATTCTTACTTTCGCCGACCGTATTACAAGTAGGTTCAAGCAAGGTTATACATGTCGAACAGTAATCCATAAAAGTAGGACGTTTATATTTTGGCTTAGTTGATTTTCTCTTTCTCCAAAGTATCAACACAGCACGAGATTGTGTATATGCGTTCTCGGGTCAGCACAGCCACCACTCACCTGAGCCAGCTTTCTGGCTACATCTCAGCAGAAACCTACCTAAGCCACACAAAATCACCTAAACTGAAACACAATGAAAGAAAAAGGAACGGAGTTGCACTAAACACACGAACTGAAAAGAATAACGCACAGAAATGGCTGCCAGTCCCAGCTCATCCAGCCCGTTGCTGAAATGCATAATTCTAAAAGCAATCTAAAGTGGGTGAACCCCCAAAAGATATATATATATATATATATATAATATATATATCTGGCCCAGATATGTAAAAATATATTCCCCAAGAACACCCGAAACCAACATGAGAAAAAACACACGGCATTAAGAATGGCTGAAACTGACTTGCATAGATCAAACTATGCGGCATTTCATTCATACGCACGAAGGCATCATAATTTATTCCACGCATGATAAGCAGATCTTATCCTCCAGGGAGAACGAAGGTGCGAAAAATCATGCACCTCTCCGTCTAACTACGACGATGGTTGAACGCGAGGCTTTCTCGCTTTTGAAATTTTAGGTTATCGTATGAAATTTCGGGGTACCACGCAGCGCAGCACATGATGCGGCTAGGAAGAGCGCTTCAGTACCTTTTCCCCTTCTGCCATCGTGCCTTGCACGAACCCACGCTTGGAACTGGATGCTCGGCGTCTTCAACCCAAGATTACCCTATAACGTCAAACTCCACAAGGATGTCTTCCACAAAGCCTTCAAATACCCCGGGTTGCCGAGGCAATCATAAACAAAAGCTTCGCCAACAGCGACTACACGCCCTCGGTTACGAGAGAATGGTGCCACCCCAATGAGCACACAGCCCAATATGGCTCGTCCTGCCAACAAAACGTGTCGTCGGACCTTCACCACCACACTTTTCGTGGTGATTTCTCGCTCCAAAGTCATTTCGCGCTCCAAAAACAGCACTTGTGTCGTCACGTTGCTTCAGACACAGACACTCCCCATCCTCCAAATCACGACATGGATTTCGTGCAAGCGCTAGGAAATTATTGTATATAGAGTGGCTTTGCGAGATTAGTGAGCTGGGGGGTTAGTACCCATTCGGGTAAGAGGCTTATTCAGATCGTGTACGTGAAACGAGCGCTCAAAAAGTAATTCAATTGTGTGACCAAGACCTTTGCTATTCCTTCATCCCTTCAGTTCCCGTTCCCCATGCACGGCCTCCGGGCCTCCCTTTCCTCCTATAAAGGTTTGAATCAACCAGTCAATCCAAACCACTTCGACCATGTCGAAATGTAGCAATCAGATAGACGACGGCTTCATAACACTAGGGACGCAAGTTCGATTCCAAACACCACAAGCGTTTTATTGGCAACGCCCCTTAAGGACTGGGGGGCTGTCGGCGTCTCATGTCGTCGTTGTCGTTTGACGTGCTCATGGTTCTAAAACACTGGGAAAGTCGCTAGAAGGTAACGCGTAGTAAAAAAATACTCGGACACTCTTTTAGGCCTCGCACTTGGAAGCTTCGTGCTTCGAGATAAGAGTTTTACAGCAAAGCTATATACCTCTACCCCGCGCGGTTTCATCTTGGTTGGCAAAAACGCCAACGCGCGAGGAATACTCTTATACACGGCATTCTTCGCCCCCCTCCAGGCTTCTCATTAGTAGACATGGCCCGGGATTTTTTGCTTTGACTTCACCCACGATCATTCATAGTCGTCCTCAGAGAAAGCTGGCTTTCCTATAGGGCATTTTCTTGCTCCAGGTTGATCAGTGAGAACGCTAAAACTTTTATCTAAAAATAAAAAAATAACTTTCATCACCGTACCCTTCTTCACGAGCTTGCTAAATAAAAATAATTATCTAAGCGATGTGATGTTCCCAAGTGCACTCCACACAAATTCTGACTGGGAATATTATTTTCTAACTGAAACAATATCAGCAATCTTAACGCACTTTTGTCAGTAGATCGAGCTCAGTGCCTATATATAACCGTTTGCTGGTAATAAATGTTTGGTTAGCCGCACCTGCGTCATGTGAGCCTTTCATGCAATTGTCTTTGTGTACCACTCTTAAGAAAACGTCTCTGAAAAGTTGTTTAAAGAAAATCGTTGCAATAATCATGAACACTCATTTTTCATCGTTGTTCTCTAAAATATCCCTGTGTTTTATTTTTAGGAGAGGAACGCTGTGAGCTGTACGCATGGGAATCGAGTGTGCAAACTGGAAACTTTCATCACTGCGAAACTATATACGACCGTCTGTGTGGTCACAAATACCAAGTATTTTTTTATACTTGCCCTAGAAACTGACAAAATTGGCAAAGGAGGGCCACCGAAAGCCGAAATTCTAATTTTCCGACTATGCTTGCTTCCATCTTTTGAACTTCTCTTGTCAAGTGTATCTCTGCGCATCTGCAGGCACAAACTAAATAAACTTCAAAGAAATAAAACATGAAGCATGTTATTATTATTACTGCGAATCAGTGTATTTACCACATGCATATACTGGTCAGCCTAACATTAACCCGGGACACACGCAAACGAAAGACGAGTCACAACGCCACCGGCCTCGGCATTAGTTTGCGTGCGTCTCGAGTTAAATTAAGGCCGACCAGTATGTTACCGTGATGGTCAAAATAGCTGAATTTCTGCCTAATGGCATGTCTACGCGCCATGAAAATGGGAGGGGGGGGGGGCATTTTCATTCCTGTGAAACCGCTTTACACGGGGCCTCTCCGGTGTTCCTTTTTGCCATCAGTGAAACCTCTTTCACAAGAATTATTCGCCGGTGTCTTTCCGTTTAGGTACGCACTCATAAGAATGGGCGGAGAGGGGAGCGAGAAAGAGCATGCATTCGAAGCTACAGGTTTCATGGACTCACTGACGACATGTCCATTTTGTGGGCGGAAGGCATTCACGTGGACGTCAAACGGCCAAATGCGACCTGTCTGGTGTCTTCCCAGGTTGGGCGGATTTGGTTGTAGGTTCGACAGACAGTAAGATGCTCACTACGCGGGAGGGAAGCAGACAACCCCATGTTTGTGCGCTCGACTAAAGTTCGAGTTCTTCCAAGTTTCATTCAGCTAAATGGCCAGGAAGTATGCTCAATTACAAATTACAAACAAACCTGGTTTGTGTCATGCACTCCGTTGACTGCGTTCAGCTTCACACGTCATCCATCTTCACAGAATGGTAGGAAACGATTTTTTTGCAGGTGATAACTGGATTAAAAATAAACTTAAAATGTTTTTTTTTCTTGTGTTGTATGTGCATCACCGCCGGAGTCGAATCCGAAATTTTTTTTTACTCTTTTGCAATAAAAGTTAGGACAGTTATGCAAACACAATATACAAGAGACGGGCGGGAGGGGCGCTTCTGGGAGATTCCAAGAGAGATCTAACATGCGTGTACAAGCTCATTTCTTTGCTTTTCTCATAGGTTTACTAGTTAGGCAAAAACCAGTGAAGATCCCAAAAGCGTGATTCATTTTTGTATAGCTTGGGCACTTCGATAAATACTTCAAAAATTGCGCGGGTGACATACGGCTTCTGGCGGCTGCAGGTTTTTCCAAAGTTGGGGCTTCGCACATGGCAAGGTGTAAGTATTTCGACGAAAATTTGTTTATAAACACAAAACACGCCAACTGAGAAACAATTCAAAGCAAACTTTGCGTTTTCTTGTGATCAACAGTTTAAGAAAAATAATGTGGAATTAGCACAGATGGCAGATTGACGTTCACTTTGACACCCCCTATTTCCTTATCTGCATTACTAATAACCTTGTAAGTGACCGATAATGTCGACCTTATATTTATAAAAATATCGGTGAAATATCGTTTGTTTAGAAAAAAATATTGATATAACCAAAAAAGATGGACTCGTGAGTTTTGTTCTAAAAATGTGTAATTTTAAAAATCAATCTAAAACAACGCTAGGGATTTTTTTTAGGTTGGGGCAACGAGACTCTACAAAAGAACCAACAACGCTGCTACAAAAATGTTGCAATATTTTGTTCGTACCGAAGTTGTTAGCGGCTGAACTTACGCGTACAAGACGCTTCTCCGCAGCATGCTCTCCCTTACTCCGGCCGCTTTATGGCTCCGCGCTTTTATAAAAAAAAAAGTGTCTGTACGCATTCTACGGCAACGCCAAGCAATTTTGAACAATTTACGTCCTTCAAGAAGACAAATCTACGTTTTTAATCTTTTGTATTAGCGTTGTTTTACTTTATCAGCTGAAGCACATAGACTCCTGTGGCGAACACACGGCAAAAAGCGTGATTGCGGGTGTCACCTTGTCGTAGCAAATTCAGGCATCAGGGTAACAAAGGAAAAAGTTTTGTTACACCAAGAAAACTTCTACTTTTGTTACCCTGCTCGTATATTGCAGTTCCTGGGCCTCGGGAATTGCGCTGAAGACGTGGATGCCGTCAAAGTAGGCAAATCGGCACGTCAAACCACATAATACCTTCCCAACAAACCGCTTAAAGGTCAGTGCCGCATAGAAAAGACGAAAAGGCATACGAAGATATTCGAAAAGGCCAAACCGCGTTATAAGGGCAGCCTTCGAGAAAACAGAGGGCTAGTGCAGGAATACCACACGATATCATATGGCTACCGGAGGGATACCACAAGAATCCGGTGGTATGATTTCACCAGGTCAATTTGGTTAAAGGTGGTGCGCCTTCTAGTGCCAACTAAAACCCTGGATGTGAGGAATAGGGTAGCCGTGCAGGACGGGGTTTTCTTATTTCTCAACGAATTAGTGCCAGCCGCCGGCTTTTTTGGGCTCCATGTGGAGTCGCGAGGCATAAAACATGAGGAGCGACAAACGAATCCAAGTTAAAACGACAAACTCCTTTTTGACGACGTCTCCTTTTACGTCAGCGAAGTAGCGAACACATGGTTCTGCAAGCGTGGGCGCGACTTCACTGATTGGCAGCCAACGGTGCGTGTCTGGCCGTCCCACTATGCTTCGTCACCAAACGCCAGTGCAACCTCCCTCCCCCCGTCCCCCCACTTCTTTACGGGGCCCTGAGGCGATGACGTCACGAAAATGTTTTATAATTACCTCTGAGTTAGCTCTTTCAATCGTTGGGACAATTCTTTCAAGCTGCTGAACGCCTCCTTTGTCCTCACCAATGTAGCTAAGACATAGTTCTACAACCATGAGCGCGGCGGCACTGACAGGCAGCGATTTACTTCAGAGCTGCGCCTAGCCTTGGGCACGTCGCCTACACGCACGGAAGCGGCCAAAGAGAAATTGGACTAGCGCACACAAAAGCACGGTGATTCCTAAACTTCCTACATTGAGGGCGTTCTATAATTATGCCGCCGTGCGAGCCAATACATGGCGGAGGAAAGCCAAGTCGGCCATGTCCTCACAGGGAGTTCTCTCTTCGTGTTTAACGCGTTGACGCCACGAAACCCCCCTAGCGTTAACCAGGTCCTAGTGATGTCTCAGCTCTCGGCGACACGCAGTCCCTTCACGTGCCGCCAACCAAGTGGCATAGCCGGGCCTCTTTTGAAGAAACGAAACGGCGCTTCGTTTTATGATCCATTATCCGCGAGGACCTGTGAACACAAACATTGTACGGCTTTTCAGAATGACGAAGTGAGGCATTTGTTCCAGTTTACTGCGAGATAATTAAACAAGTGCTGCCCTCTGTTATTTCTGCCTCCGCCACTGCATCGGATAGTGATCCCGGCTCTCTCGAAGCCGCACTGCTTTCGCTGCCACATGTTACCATTGCCCTGATTTCGAAGCCTCTCTCCGACTCGGTATGTTCACCTTTGGCACATGTGTCCACCCCTGTCTCTGTACCGTCCATTCCCTAAAGTTCCGACCATGTTCATCTGCCCCTAGTGCTACATTCTGGTCCTCCCCAGTTTGTTTCTTGCCCTCTTCTGTCCACACGGCTACCATGCTTGTCGTCCCTCGCGCCCACCCTGAAACTACTGTAGTATCCGGGGGCAAATCCTCCGTTTCTGCCAAGGCGCCAACTAGATGAGAGGCTGTTATACTCCGCCATTCTACCAGGCAGCAGTGAGCAGTTTTACGGGTATTATTCGCAAAGGTTCCTTTACACACAACGTTTCTTCTCACCTGCAGACTCCCACTACAAGCACCGAAGTTCTCGCCCACTTAGACGAAGTTCACCATGTTCCCTCCGCCACGGCCCCACCTCGCCGCTTCGTCCGCCGTCACAGGTTGTCAACCAGAACAAGGAAATCTAGAGGCGGCAGTTTCAGGTGCCGAAACGGCGCAACTTCGGAAATCTGGAAGTCCTCTTCCTCTGCCAACGAACACGTTGTCTGCTTTATTTGCAGGGATTATTGCTGAAGCTCTTGTGAAAACGGGCGCTAGGAATTCGATAATTCACAAAAGTTTGTGTTCTGGAGGTGCTAAAAGTCAAGGCCCCCTATTCTGGCCCGGCTCTACGAGGTGCGACCTCAGCTACTACTCAACCTTCTGTACTGTGTACAACAGGCCTGCTCATTGCGGCATTCCACACCACATTCCGTTCGCCGAAACTTCATGCGTTCATAAACTTATATTAGGCTGGGATATTCTAAAATATTGTCGATGCTTGACATCGGGCCATTTGGTGTGAGTAAATGTTGGTTTGAGTAATAGATACATGTCTCGAGTGGAATGTGCTGTCGTAGACACCTTGAAAATGTTGTTAGGAAGACAGTGGCCTACAAAAGCACAAATGCAGCCTTTGTGTAAGAGTCTAACAGCGATGTACAGTCAAATCGCGTTATTGCGAAACTCAGATTAACGATTTTTTCAGATTAACGAACATGTTGAAAATGCCCTACCAAATCCCTATTAATTTTCATGTACAAATATTTCACTACTACGAATTTCAGACCAGCAATTATTTCAGAATAACGTATCGAATTTTATTATCCTCATATAAAACAACACTTCCGAATAACGTATTCTGAGTATACGAAATTACTCGTGTTGGTGTTAATGACGACTAATGGTGGGCATGTACAACTATCATCATCAGCATACAAAATGCGCGTTAGCTATATCGCCATCGCCTGCGCTTGGGGGGGTCTCGCCGCCTTTGTTCCGTCACCCAGATACGCAGCTACGTCAGCTAGCTACTCTTACGGCTTTTTGTTTCTACGTGTGCGATGACCTCCGGAGCACCACGAAAAAGAAACGAAGGCAGTTTTCTTTGCAAAAAAAGTGGACATTCTTTGTAAAGTGGACGCTGGGAAGAAACAAATCGACCCACTGGAAGGAGTGGGGAATGGCACCGTCAACGGTTGCAACAATTTTGAAGGATCGGGAAAAGATCACCGAGGTTCACCGCAGGTCCGAACGTGCTCTTAATGCCGATGTTTTGCAGTGCGTGGCAAAAATGCAAACTTTTCTTAGTAGGTTCACCAATGCCACCGAGGCAGTGCACAAGTACGCGGACAGCTTCGAATCGTTCCTCTTGCAGCAGTTGAGCAGCCCAGGTCAGGCAAAGATCACCGATTTCTTCAAATAAACGTGCATCCAGACCCGCGTTAGATGCTAACGCGATTGTGCACGTGTTCCAAGTAAAGATAGGTGGATGCTGTTGTTACGTTCACAATTTTTACCGCACATTTCTATTTTTCACAATCACGATTATTCAAAATAACAAAGTATTTTTAGCGGTCCATTAAAATTTGTTGTATCGCGATTTGACTGTATGCCGCTATAAGCTTCTATCCAAAAGTTGCTACTGTTAGAGAGTTGCCACGGTTGGTGCTCGGTGGTACATATTTATTGCGATTCAGCTTGAATATAAACGAACACGAAGGAAACAGTAGATACACTACAAGCTGCTCAATAACTGATTAAATTTTTCTGAAGGAAACGCAGATATGTGTATAGAGAAATGCATAAAGAATCTGCAAAAGTTTGTTCTGGTCAGTCAGTGATAATTATTTGCGAAGATCGCTGTGCAGAATCTATCTTTAAATTTGCAACAGGGCCACAGACGGCACATCGACGCACCTATCTCCAGCTTCAGCTATCACCAAAGCTTCTAGTAATTCTTGTCCGATACTGTTTTGCTTCCTTCCCATAACCGCGATTTCATGCAAGTAGGCTTAACAATGGCAGCCTCGAACGTGTGTAGCAAGGTAGCCGGAAGGGGTTGCTTGGAGGGAAGGAGCATGCTCTCGGGCCCTGCGCTCAGGCCCGAGAGCATCAACGACAGGGCCTAAAACTTGTTTTCACTAAATAACCCACGCAACAAAAACACAGCCCTTCCAGCAATCCTCAGAAGCCTGGCAATAGGCAGTTAAGAAAGGTCCAGAACGCCGTGAATTCTGTGAAGTCCGAAGCCGCCTTCACATCCGTGGTGTTGGATCTCGCACAACTGACAACCGCTTCGTATATACGGGGAGACGTCCCAGCACCGGCTCCGTCTCTGCCGTAATGCGAAATAGCGTGGCGAAGAGCACCAAGCCACAATTGCTGCGGCAAGAAGGCGAACACAAATTTAGCTTGTTTACTGCTTCGGAAGAGAGGAGCCGAAGTATGAGAGAAGGGAGACAGGACGTTTCGGCTATGGCATCCACGTCGTTCGGGTAAGTCGTTGAACGCAGCAGCGAGGTTTGAATCATCGACGGCGAGGCCCACTTTCTCAGCCGTTATGCGTCATGTTGTGATCTATCCGAGATAGGCTTGCACTCGCAAAACTTTGCAGGATGCGCGAACATGGTTGCGGCGCACTGAATCGTAAATTTCACGCGCCAAAGCCAACAAGTGGGTTTTAATTTTTGCATTATATGGGTAAAATGATATTCGTTTAGTCTGGGAGTAATATTGCACGTGTATGAAATATTGATTTATATTTTTTTAAGCAATACATCCTGTATTTAAGGCCGCTTCTGGCCCATATTGCATCTTGAACTCTTACCACATCTTGTCGTGGGTCTCTTCAACTTTTATCGTAGCACTGGCACTTAAAGTATCAGTTTGTGTGCTGAATTAAGTATCACATTAACGGTACTATGGGTTCGGCTTCCAAAAGCACAGTACCCTACACGTTTCCCGGCGCCTTAAAAGCAAGAGAAACTACTACAAGCGCCCAAATGCAACAAATCAATCACCACATCTAAAAAAATGTGTAGCTGTATGTTCTTCCAAGGGGGCAATAAACCGTGTTAAATGTGGGATAAATCTTTATTAAAAGTTTTGCACCGAAGTTTTGAACGCACATAACGAACTGCATATACATACCAGAGGACGCAAGCCGGCATTTCATGCCGTTTTCATACGCATGAATCAAGATCTGCTTCCACAGATGTGAAAATGTTTATTTCATGTCCCAGAAGTTACTCCGGACTTTCACACTATGAAGCAAACAGGCAAGCTTGCAGTTTTGAAGTGATGGTGTTAGGCACTTCTGGCGCGCAGGCCTTTTGTGGTGCTTCTCTACGCACAGTAGTCCTGATGTACTAGGTATTTGTCTTTATGTGGAAACAACCTGTCGTATTCCTTTTCGCAATAGTAATAGGCTTGACTTTGGAAACTTGATTCCCAAGCGTGAAGTTCACTCAGAAGATCGCCTTAAAAATCAAAGCACAGTATAAACAATGGCCAGAGAATGACTCCTATTCAGATTTAAAACACATTTAAGAAATAAAATGTAGAGCAGATCACTACAAACGGCACTTAATCTAGACTATACTTTTTGGATACATAAAATTTCATTTCTTGGTATCAATTATTTGTCGCCATTGGCGTGAGTACCTCAATCACATACCAACAAGTGAATTCCAACAACGTCCGTCTGCCTTCCGCGACTTGAACGCGGAAATTTCGGTCGCTTTCTAGTTCTGTCTGTCTTGTCTGTCTGTCTGTCTGTCTGTCTGTCTGTTGTCTGTCTGTCTGTCTGTCTGTCTGTCTGTCTGTCTGTCTTGTCTGTCTGCTGTCTGTCTGTCTGTCTGTCTGTCTGTCTGTCTGTCTCTGTCTGTCTGTCTGTCTGTCTGTCTGTCTGTCTGTCTGTCTGTCTGTCTGTCTGTCCCTCGAGACTGTCGCCTGTCAAATTAAAGCAAAAGCTGAGGGATATGTGTATATACCCTAGAAAAGCTAAACGTTTAAGTCCGGAGGCATTGTTCATACTTCTTAGTATTGTTGAGCCAAAAACAAAACATCACGCATATCTGACGCAAGGCATCAATACATCAGTGGTATTCGCAGGGTTGCTTTATACAGAATGCACGAATGGTTGCTTAATAAAAATACGTTCAGAGAAATACAAAAGCGGTCGCCTGCGTTTTCCCTAGGGTCAGTTTATGAAATCAAACGGCAACAGTAACGAAAGGTTGCCTGACTTTTTGTTCTTGAATACACACTTAAAATTCCCATAATAGAGATGCAGTAAAGATATATTTTAGGGGGAGAAGACCTAACAAACCTTTCTTTTTGGCTTTTTAAAATCTTGTCCGTCCTACCGAGTAGCATCCAAGGAAAACGAACAAAATTCTCCCCGCATACGGTATTTTTTGTGAGGCCATTCAACCTGGTACTAAAGGCCATCTTTAAATCTTTAAGACGCACGTAATCTCATGTACGCTATTAAACACAAATTGTCCGTTTCCAGATCCTACAAGGGCCTGAAAACGGACCATTTGTGTCTAATAGCGTATATGAGATTTTCATCGAGGCTTTCCACTCCCTTTCCCTTATCGCCCAATAACCCCCCAGGGCCTCAGGCCTATTTCTAAATAAAGTCGTTCATTCATTCAAGACGCACGTAACGACGAATAGTATGTATTTACTAATACTCTTCGGAATAATGCCTACTCTTACCTGTTTTGTTGCGTATGCATGAAGTTTGTACTTCAGCTGACTTTTCGGGCTCTGTACAGATTTCCGCCTCCAGGTTTACCACTCAAAGCGAAAAAATATAGTATTGGACAATTTGTTTAAGGATACATAAGGCTTTTTTTCGAAAAGAGCCAAATCCGCCGAAAGCGAATTTGAGAAAAACAGCGGAAGTTTGTTACATAACCTAAATGAATCGCTGTCAAAGCAATTAAATATGTTTTACATGCCAGATCAGAGAAAGATGTGGCCTCAAGTAATCAAAAAGTATGCGGCGAATTTGAGTAGTATTGGGATGATAAGTTTTGATTTTGATCACAATGACTCAAACACCCAAGTTTATGCGGCGTTCTTATGAAAAGTGTACTTATATTGACTTTCCTGAATGATGAGATAGTGGTTTGGCGGGAAAGCCATTAGGCATATGGGATAGATATTAAGAATAGTAATGCTATAAATGAGTAGGAGGTTAGTTCTTGACACCGTGAGAAGCTCTTTTCGAATTCTTCCATGGGATAATTTTTTGGGGCACAGCTCAAGGCACTCACGAAATAAGGAAGATCTTGATTGGCTTGCCACGATTTCCTAAAACGTTTCACAAGAAGGCTACTCTAACTGACGTCTTCTTCTTCACCTTTATGAAGTGGTTTATACCTGAGAGGGGATGGGGGAGCTTTGCCAGAGCTTGTGAGTTTCGGCTACTTATAAAGTACTAAAGAGGTAAATATGGGAGAAAAAAAAATATAACCAGAGTTGCTCCGTAGGACTGCGCTGACGAGAAGAAATAATTGTTTTACATCTCAGTTCCACTTCGTTCGCCTCTTCCGTTTACTTTCTCGGCGTTTGGCGACAGATCTTTTGCCCATTTCTTTAGCCAGCTCCGAAAAGCAAATCCAAACTTGTGAAAACACCCATGAAACAGTCCGACAGGTCAAGGAAACCCCATTGAGCAAAAGCGATTGGCTAAGTTTGATTTCTGAAACAGCAGGATGTGGCTCATTTTTGATTCGAAGTACAGTAAGTGTGCAGGATAGCTGAGCATTATACCAAATATTTGCTTTGCTACTCTTTTTTAGGGGAAAGTTGCCAAGTTATTCTCGTCTCTGCTGTTTTCCCTGACACAGTTTTGGTTTTCTGATCTCGTTGACTTGTAAAAAACGCCTCATGTAGTTTATTGTGGTGTTTTCACGGAACCTAAATATCAAAACGTACTTGATGACTCTTGTATTGCGGAGAAAACAAATGCACTCATTACCTTCAGAATAAACGTACCTGCTCCCTTCGTACACCATAACTGCTATTTTGGGGATTCAATTGCAATTCATTTTACACATTTTAATACTAGTAATCATTGTAGATATTTTGCACATTGTACAATGATCCTCTTTTGGATGGCTTACTTGGCACTTTTCTGGTCGCGTTGATTTAGTTTGTGGTTAGCCCTAGACCCTTTTATTCGGCAAAACGTAATTGAAGCGGAGGTATAGATCATCTTTATATCTTTATAAATTTCAATTTATTGAACAGCTTAAACAACAGCTTGCATACACTTCTGTATGCAAGCTAAATGGAGGACCTGGTAAATACAAATGTAATTCGCTGATGCCATATTATTTCCCCTCCAAGTAGCACGACCATGCAATATAAGTGTTTCAGCATGTCTAACAACGCCCTATTAGCGTATGTACGTGTCAAATTGCCTTACGTTTCTGGGAATCAAAATTAAGGTGGGGAATTTTCACAAGCTTGTCGCCTGGTCCACAGTTAAACTTCCTACAATTTAATCCATGGTGAATACTATGTACATTTAAACGTATTACTCATCGTTTAGGCTTTAACCTTGCTATATATCTAGTAGTCTCTCTCTGCTAAAAAATGTTAGAAAAATCAGAAAGGAAGAAGCGGTGGCCATTAGCAGCTGCCTAATGATAGTGCTATCATCGTCATTGTAGAATTGCATCGGCCCTTAAAGATTCACCCACGTCCCGCAGTCCTCGCCTCTCTTCTTTACAAAATGATGCCGTGACTAGAATAAAACTACACCATTCAAAAACGAAGTGTGCGGGCCGCCATTAACGATGACGTGAGTGACAGGGCTGAGATGGCACTAGACTGCTGCTCCCGACAATTGACCGCGGGCGTCCGCAGAGAAAACCCAAGGATTTGAGGACGCGCCAAACCTGTAGCGGACCCCAAGCTCTCACCGATTTACCGATTCTTCGCGGACGTCTCGTGGAGACCACTGAGAGACAACGACAACGGCTCCGTGATTCTACGGAGCGTGATCTTTCTCCGTGACTACGTAGACATTAAGGACGTCAAAAATGGGCCTGCAAGCCCTTTGCCAAAGAAGAAGCCTAATCCGACAGGAGGTCAAAGCAGTGATCGACGACATAAAATTACGGATGACTGACGAGACATCACCAATCGGTGAGCTAATTTTTTCTGAAAAGATGTTTATTAGAAAAATATAAAATTCTGAAGAAACTGGACAGTGAAATAGAAGCGCTTATTGAACTGGATGATTTAGAGAAAGAATATGAAGCATCATATGAATTGAATGATTCGATCCTGATGACCAAATTTAGAATGTAGTAATTGTTTCCGGAGTTACAAAAATAGCCTAGCAATGACACTGTAGCAATAGCCTCCGAACAACACAACAGCAGCACCAAAGAACAAATGGCCAGAACTAAATTACAGTAGCCGTCCTAACAAAAACAGCGATTTTGCGGCACCTTCGAAGCACGATCGTCAGGAGCCCCATGTCACCAAACGAGCTGGTACTTTCAAAGAACAACATAATCCCTCAATTGACAAAGTGCAGACAGCCGCTCCTAAGGTTCGGTCAGACGAACTGACAAGAGCTTTTGCCACACTTGACGCTGCAAACGATGAACCGGCGTCATTCCCTTCAGTGAATTGACGAAGGATAGAAGCGACGAGAATAAATTGGAGGTACCGAAAAACAAGTCTTCTCCGCAAATTTTCGAAGATAATAAAAAGTGTTCAGCGCACACAAAATAACTTCACGCAACCCCTAAAGTGAACCAAAGAACACTGCATAAGCATCGAAACATTGACCCAGTTACAGGCGCACCCATTGATCGTTCAAGTATATGTTACCATCACGGAAATATGACTTCGGAGGGAATTTTAGTGACTACCACAAACCGTGAAGATTTGATAATCCCGATGCCAAAACAACGACAACGAAAATGGCGAAGCCGGACAGCTCTACGACAAGCATGTACAAGTAGCGCAAATAAGGCTCAACCCGAAACACGTGATCAAGTACAGAGTGAGAATAAAACCAAGGAATCAGGGGAAAGCCCCACGTCGAAGGACCTGTATACACCTGAAGAGACTCCTGCGGTACTTGAATTTTCTTAGGACTCGACAGTCAACCCGACGCCCATGCCGCAAGATGTTTGTGCGAAGTCTGCAAGGTTGTCTGTCATCCAGGATGGATGACCGTCCAATCGAGTCGATTACCCTGTGCAGATTCTGCAAGGCGCATGAATCACAAACGCACCAAGCATCGATGGAAACGAAAGTGTAGACTAACACAGGGCGGATACCACGTTCATGACATGGATTGTGACCGCATTTAAATGATCACGGGACCTTGGACGAAAGTCTTAAAAGACGAGTGCTTGATGACCGTTGAAAACTGCGATCCTTCACGTCATGCCCGTTATCCTCCGCCATTTATCGCGTGGGCGGGAGGATGCTAGAAAAATCAGAAAAAAGATGAGGCGGCCCTTAGAAGCTGTCTGCTGATAGTGGTATAATCGTCACTCTGCAATTTCATCGGCCCTTAAAGATTACCCCACGTCCCGCGGTCCTCCCCTGAGTTTTGAGCGCAAAGCGTCCCAACCTTTTTTTTTCTACCGTACCACAACAAGAATACGTCAGAAGACAGAAGCGTAAATGTGCTCTCCTGGGGTCTAGGATTGATGTGGAAACGCGTGCGTGTAATGTCTTGAATAGTTCCGACCTCAAACAAGGTAACATTCATTGACAAAACCTTAACTTAGTTTAGGTCAGTTATAATAAAGACATCTCGGCGCGCGTGTTTCCCCACCAGTCTAGTGCATATTCTTGAAACCCCTCGTGCCAGCAAAGAAGCTCATCTTCGGTGCACCAGCATGCCCAAGCAAGGAGCAAGCCTGGCGATAACGACTTTTGTGCCTGCTGAGGTACGCCGTCAATTGACGCGACACCCCCGAACCAGAAACATCGACAGCGCACTCAGCCTAGAACTCCTCTTAGCCGGGTGCAGTGGTGTTCTGGCCAACCATCCACGCGCCACTGAGCTGTTCAAGCTGGGCCAACTTTTCACGCATTTTTTATATGGTGAAGACGAGTCTGAGTTTCTCGATTCAAGGGATTTGAGTGGACGTCGGAAGGTAGCGCCATGCTCGCGTGCCGTGTGATTATTGCAGTAGCGTAGCAATAAATACTTCTCAACGGGAAGGGGTGGAGGGGGGGTGCAGCTCGTCGGTAAAAAATTAAAAACGGATAATCTACGCTTAATAAATATCTTAGGTTTGTTTTGTTATCGTATTCTCCTACTTACATACAGGTGAATTGTGCAAAAGCGTGGGCACATAAAATGCCGGAGATGAAGGAAAGTAGGGGAAGGCTGCGTCACTTGTAAAATATCCGGGGGTTCTGACGCGGAAACATTTGAACTGATGACACCGAATGATTTGAAACATGTGAACGGATTAGTCACTCGAAAACTGTGATAGCAGAAAAACCAAGACAATTAGCAGGAAATTGGCTTGGTAGATAATTAGCTCCACGCTGTTCACTCGCCATGGCTGTTCCGAGACAAGAGTTTTTCAAGAAAGATCGTTTCTTTCAGTCAGTGAAAGCAACCACATTTGAGGCAGTGTAAGGGCAAGTGCCGCCCTTTACCATTTCTTACGGATAGATCCAGCTCGCTAAAGCGGTCATTTACACACCGTCTGCGTTGTCCAAAGTGCGCTGTGTCTGACGTGAGAGTATGTGGTAATTGACGCCAAATTGGCTGTGGACGTATTGCCTACCGTCCTTCCGCTCACAAGTCATTGTGTTTGGGCTCGCACTGATCGGGAAACACCGGTTGGATGAACCGCTAGGCGCGGAAAACGCTATAAAACAAGAAGGGATCCTTAGGTATGTGAACTACGCGAAAACTTTTTCGTTCAAAAGAACCGCACTGACTGTAGCAATGAGGCTTCGTTATGACTGTTTTGTCTTCAAAAACAAAAAGTTACAGGTACTTCGATGCTCACATGTCTCCCCACTTTAGACATTTGTTGGCGAAGAAATACACTCTCACAACCGCATTACTCCACCAACAAGAAAAACGCACTTGTGGGAAAATAACACCTGCGGGTGTTCACACTCTATTGAGGAAAGCGGCACCAATGTTGTCACAGTGAATGAGTATTTCTTGAGGAATGATAGTAGAAAAACTTGCAGTCGGGTGGCTCCTACATTCTTGGGAATGCGTCAGTCCGCAAGATAACGCTGTCGCTCAGATAGGCGTCTTCCTCAAAGGCAAACCCCCCACTTCACGATTTGGAGGCAGCCGCTCGCAAACATTGCCAGATCTTACGATTATTTTATTGTCAGCGCAGATATTCGGCCAGTAGTATTCATGAACAATCGTTTCTGTTGCCCTTAGAATGCCTTTGTGGCAGGGTCTAATGTTGTGGGCTAACTGGAGCACAGCGTTTCGAAATTTTTTTGGAACCGGTAGTTGTATGTATTGTTGACCCCATGAGAGGTGGCATCGCCTGTACAGAAATCTGCTCTTCTGGAGAAAAAGGAGGTGTTGCCCGTTCGGGTTGGGATCTCCTTGCCTTGCCTCATGATACAACTACGCAGGGGTCTCTCTTCACATTGCTTTGTCTTCATCTCTTCTTTTGTTTCCTGAATGAATGTGAAGTCCTTTGTTGTTAAGCTATCGGCTTCGAGAACGAAGACTACTGGGGGTGGCTTTTTCTTTCTGGTGTCGCTCTGCTGACGGCAGTGCGCACGTAGCTTCTTAGTCACATTTTCTTCGTGTAATTGTCGCTTGCAGCTCATGTCGGGTTCGTATGGGTCTCTAGCACCGCGGATATTACCCAGCACAAAGTCTTAAAGTGGGTCAGTCATGCACTTCGCCAGGACGTGGCCTGAAAAGTAGGGGGTATGGCTCTTGACATACGCCTCTGGGAGCAGCTCTGTTGTCTTATCCAGGAACAACACGGTGGTATCTCAAACTGTCAGGCACGTATCTTGCACGAGCTATTTCCGTGCAAGTACGGCGTTACTTCCTGAACCCCGCAGCAAAGTTACGGATTTCCCGTACATCTGAACTTGTAACGACAGGTAAGTTGTCGGCGAAGCGTAATGGTTGAGCTGCGTCTCCTCCAAACGTCTGCGCGGATCGCTAACAAATATACACGTAAAGACGAGTAGCTCGTTTCCTTTTCCTGGATGTCGCTACTACGCAAGCAGAATCTTGCTTGTGATGGGCTCTCTCGATTTGCAGTTCTCGCTCTTGGGGCCGGGTTTGCCGCATTTGGAGCAGTTCGGAGCTTGCTGTATCATACGGCAATGAGGATCACGATGTCCAACTCTGTCGCAAATATGGCGAGTCAGTCCTTTCTTTGCAGCACCATCAGTATGACTCGAGCCTGCATTTGTCGGAGTGTCTTCCTTGAACTTCCCAAGTTCTTTATAGACTGGGCTTCAAAAAGCCGACCGGACACCTCTGCCATTTAGTAGTCTTGCAGGCCCTTTCTTTAATGAAGACAACAACTTCCTGGCTGCAGCACTTAAGGATTTGCTCGGCCATCATTTTGTCATGTAGGCTCTGAAATGTCTGGTACGCCCGACGCTTTGATCCATTGATCAAAATATCCTGACAGGCTGGAAGTGAACTGTAGTCCAGTTTCTCTATATTTGGTGTTTGCATTACGGAACTTGTCATTGCAGCCCTGAGCAGTGAATCGACATCGCTGGAGAAGAGCCAACTTGACCTTCTGGTAATTCGGAGATTCCTCCGGCGTCATTCTCCCGATGACTGTGAGAGCGTTTCCAGTCAAACACATGCTCAGGCTAACTGCACGTTTATCTTCCGGACACTGTTGTGCGAGTGCTTTCCTCTAAAACCTCATGAGGTAAGCATGAAATCGTCCCGACGATCGTCAAACGGGGGAATGAAGTTGTGTGGCCTTATGAAGATAGGCGCCGGTGCTGCCGCTGATGCGCTCGGTTCGTGACCCTGCAGATTGTTCCTGGCCCCTTCTTGAAGTCGTAACTTTAACTGAAGGTTCGCATGCTCCATTTCTGCACCTGCCTTGTTAGCCTCGTGTTCTGCTACCCTCTCAGCTCTCATGGGATCTTGCTCTGGCCTCACCCATTCCCGGAGCTGAGAGGCTTTGAGGCCCAGTTGAGTACGAAGCGTGGCTTGTTTTTCGAGCTCCATGTCGCGTCTCACACTCTCTAATCACTCCTGCTGGTGACGTTAGCTTTTCGGGTGGTTAATGAAGAGTCCTTTCGTGGACGCCAGATGTGAGGAAATACAGGCTCCTAACGGTCACCAGCGTTACTGAGGGAAGAATGATGAAACACGGCACCGGAACATAAAAAAAACTAAGACGGCACACTTCATCAGGTCGGGTCAAGGAATAAGCATGCGGAGGTGGAAGACGAAGGAAAAACATATACAGGGCCGCCAACTAATAGCGAAACCTAAACTGTTTGAGAAAACGAGTTCGTTCTAACGGAAGTCAAATTGAATGCGTGGAAAGTCACAGGTTGGGCGAGCTGCTCGGCAAGATGCAGTCTGGCTGGAGCTTCACCGGCAGTGCTTTCTCGAACGTGGCCGGGTTGGGGGCGCTGGTCCGTGCTGTCGTTCTCTGGCCGTTGCCTTTAAGGCTGTCGGAGGGGAACCACGGTAGCGCACAAGGTAGTTGAACAACATCGTCAGGTCTGCAGGCTGCCTTCCTGCTCACGACCACCTCAGGCCGACGCCTGACCAGCCCGTCTGTTCGGCCGCAATCCTCTTTCTGTACTCCTTTTCCCGCCACATAGCCACACAAAGGAGGTTGGCCGTTTTTTTTTTTACAAAATTCTCTTCAAAAACAGAAAATTACCGGTACTTCCTCACAATGCCCTTTGTGGTGGTGGGAGATTTAAACATGGACGTATCACGGCTCTATGTCACCTGTAAGATATTCTCCGTGGTAATGCGGTTTGCGTTTAGGTTCGTGTGTTACACAAATAGTAACATGTCTACCGCGCGAGAGGGAAAAAGATAGACACATGTTTCTCCGTCAGAATAAAGCTCGAGTCCTTACCGGTTTAAACTCGCTATGGAACGAACGGATGTCATTCGCTCGGATGAAGAAGAACGAGAATCGAATGAGCGTCAGTCGGAAAAGAAGCACGAATTGCGCGAAAATAACGGAAGCCGCTGCCACCACCGTTGCCACCGCAAGTTCCACCTTGTAAAGTAGCTGCGAATTTCTGCCGGATGAACAAAAACTCTCCCGCATGAACCGCCTGCGCTAGCGAATGTTTGTTGTTCAGCTCGCGGCGGCTTTCAGAGCGACAGTTATGATGGTGTCTTTTACCTCTGAGCACCCGCGTATCGCCGGTGGTCTGTTTATGCGGGCACGGTTTGAAAGTGAGGAGAAAGTGTGTGTGTGGGGGGGGGGGGGAGAGGGGGGGGGGGGGGGGCGCACTTGCTGCTATATGTTTCTTGCCTGGCGGGAGGTTTTAACGTGTACGTCAAATACCCCAGTGTGACCTGTCCAGTGCCCTCAGTGCTCGAGACGATTTGGTTGGTACGTTACACAGACAGGAAAATGCGACGAGCCGAGAGGGAAACTAACACCTTTTTGTTTGCCCGCTATAATGCAGCTCGAGTACTCTATTGATAGTTTGTAGGGTTCAACGCGCCGACGCAACACAGGCGATGAGGCGCGCCGTAGTCGAGGGCTGCGGCATAATTTTGACCACCTGGAGATATTTAACGGACACATAAATCGCGTACACACGGGCGTTTTTGCTTTTCGCCTACATCACAAAAGCGGCCGCTGCGGCCGGGAATCGAACCCGCGACCTCATGCTCAGCAACGCTCGAGTCGTTTAAAGTTTCATTCAGCTAATTTGCTAGGAAGTATGCTCATCAAAAATTACAATCTTATTTTGTTCCGTGCATTCTGTGGACTGCGTATAGTTTTGCTGGTAATCCATCACCACCAAGTTGAAAGGCACTATTTTTATTTGACGGCCTTGTTTTGGTCTGTGTACACAGCAAACCTATTTATTCCCCATTTCTTTCTTGTAATAAATTGTCGTGATTAGCACCACTTTGGGGTCCTCGTCCTATTCTTCCTATTTTGGCACTCCTTTTTAGCTGACCACACTAAAACGAAGAAATCTGCAATGCTGTTTTCTTTTCGCACAACGAGTGTCGACAAAGTATGTGTTCACAAATTATCCCGCCACAGTATTATTTGCTGTACAGCGAAAATGAAACTGCGACATTTACAATCCGCAAAAGTCGCAGCTCTGCATTATTTTTGGTGTACTGCAAATAATACTGGGGCGGGATATTTTTGTGAAAACATACTTTGTAACAACCTCAGATTAATCCTAGTCAGTAATAAGAACATCACAGAAAAGTTCAACGACAAAGAAGTAGAGTTGTGCGCTAGAGGGCCCGAGAAAACAGTAATCGAAAGTATTATTGCAAGATCGCTAATTGTAACACAAAAAACGATTGTATACAGTGCAATTCGCCATGCTGTAATAAATAATAACAGCTATAAACGTAATATAAATTTGGATTACAGATTTTCAAAGGGCACATTTTTAACCGGTCTACCACCAGGAAGTTTACGGAGTTTTGGGTGTTTAGGATGAAGGCTTAGCATTCCCCGTAATTACTTGGGAAGAATCATAGGGTATAAGGGAAAGAGGAAGTGCAGTGGGGTTGTTATTGGGTGGGAACGGTGAAGTATACCTTGCAATGTTATAAAAATGTGTCTTCTCCATTCTTCTTGAGACCGAAACGTAACGTTGATGGTTGCAGCGTCTTTGGCAATGGGGCTCGTTTATCTTTGCCGAAACAAACTGAAGCGACTCCAAATTGAGTAAGAAGGATGCCTTGTAACATTTGAGGTCCCATTGCCTAATGTTTTCCAAGGAGCCCGTCATTACGCAACGTTTTACTTGTTATTAACTTTCACGTAGGGAGTAAGAATTACAACATTTCTTCCTGATGTGCTGTCATCTGCAGTGTTACTTACCTGAAGTTTTATTCTTTAAAGTGAGGATGCCACAGTGGTGTACATTGTCCCAATGAACTAGTGTGTACCGTACGCCGGATATTCCTGTAATGCAGAACATATCTTATTTAGAGTGAGCAAGCGTAACTGAAAAAAGTTTCAGGTGACATCTACGTTTTGTTTTAATATGTATGACGCTATAGCTTTACTTCGGCGTCCAGTAAGCGTTGTGGAAGAGAGTGGCCGCATTTTGCCTTTATGGTTCTCAAGCACTAACGTTTAGTGACGGGAGCTAGGCTATGCGACACTTTTTTTAATCAGCGCAGCACGGGAGAGGTGCAGGCCGTTTACGCTTGTGTGGCTTAAGATGTGGTCGGGGAAAGTTCCGGCTGCAGGTTTTGGACACTTTGAAGAAGAAGGCGACAATAGCAGTGTTTAAAGGTGTTTAGTCTGAAGCTGTCATGCCCTGACTGGACGTTTTTATTTTTTATGGAACAGAGAGAGAGAGAAAGACCATTGGTGGGGTGCGATTTATTGATAGCTTGCAAAATGAGGGATAAAAGATGGTGGCGCAGAGGTGTTGAGCGCGTAGTCCAGGGCTTCAGCATTAGGTCACGCTGATGTTGAGTTGAAGAGGTGGACAGGGCATCCTGCCGTGGCTTAATATAGCTACAATATGTAATCGTTAATTGTTCACCCATGAGCATATACTGGGGTCGGACCAGAATGCGTAGAAGACCGGGGAGGGTTCCTGGATTTTAGCATGCTCATAAGTTGATGTCGAACGTTTTCTACGAAACATCTTCGCTCCTCTAGATTTTGGCATAAATGTGTTTGTTTGTATCCTGCGCAGAGGTTGCGATATTCAGCGTTGAGATCCCCCTACGCCAGAAGGAAGGTGTTTCGAATATGCGTTATACTACGGACCCGCTCTGAGACGAGATCAAGACAAGTCCGCCTGGTTTGGACACCAGCGCACTCGTCCCTCCCGGGGAACGAGATGGCACACGAGGCAGCCCGAGGATTCCGCAACCAGGCTGACTCCGAGTCCGAAGAAGTGCCGTCTGACACGTGGGGAAGGGATAGGCTCTGGTCATATCACGAAATTACACAGCACTAAAGGCTGAGTCGCCTTAAACTTCCGCGGCAGCTCACAGATCCCTCACAAGAGGACAATCAGTAGCGTGGCGTAGGCTGCAGACATTCACTTTCCCCCACCCCGCCCTATGCCATCGACAGTACCCAGAAAGGTACCAGGGCACATGCATTTGGTGTGGACTGCCAGCTGCTTCACTGACCCACATGGTTTGGGCCTGCCATCTCAAACCCCAGTCCGCCAACCCCGGATTCCACATCAGTAATTCCGAGCAGTGGGAGGCCGCACTGCTCAGCTGCATTCCCGAAGTACAAGCTGCGGTCATCCAGCTGGCGAAAGACGCCGCCAGGGTCCATGGGCTCCTGGCCGCGGCCTGACGAAGTGCCCACCCGGAACCTCCCTCTGGGGTGGTTACGCTCAGTAAAGATGACAAATAAAGTTTTTATCGCTCTCTCTCTCTCTCTCTCTCTCTCTCTCTCTCTCTTTCTCTCGAATATGCGCATTATCAGCAGACGATCAGCAGAATTATGCTCTTTGATTAGAGAAATAAGGCAAACTTTAAGACTGAGGCTAGTAACATAAGGAAATTTCGAAATGACGAAATACCACACAACCGCTTAGTAAACCAGAAACACGTGAGTGAAATTGAACGCCAATCAGAAAGACTTCCGGCGAATCCACAGTTACCGGTGAATTTAGTGCGTCGAGAATAGGACCCTTATGATCAGACTTATGATCAGTGCCTGCGTAAGAGTTGTCCTCTTTCATTTCCCCTCTTCCCCTGTACAGGCGTTTCACAATAAAGCCCGAATGGGCAAAAATGTCCAGTAATTTAGCGATCGTGATATCGGTTCTGTCGCTTCTCTGTAGGGCCATGTCAAGCAATCTTACATGGCTGTTCTCTATAATTACACACTGACCTATATTTAGGGTGGTTTTATTTGGACGCGTCGCTTCGTTCATTGATTCAAGATAGAGCTTGCACTGGTGAAAGAGACGCTAAAATTGGCAAAGCGATTTTGAAAGTTGTGTAGTCGACGTCATGTACTCGGTTTTATCTTTTATAAGCCCACTTCTTGGTTCGTAAGTGGATATATTCCCGGCCCTACTTGGTTTGTGAAAGCCTGGCGTTCCTCTTTTGGTCCCCTTCTTTGTAACAAAAGCTTGGTGTGGGCACTACGTGACACAATCTTGACGCCTGCGTAATTATCGGTTATTGGATAGGCGCTTTGGTGGTTTCGGAAGTTGCGACAACTGCTGGTGTTCATGTCTGGCCAAGATAAATCTACACAAGGCACAACGACAAAACATGACTGCGCTGTCGAAGCGCCTATTGAAATCGGGTATGTTTTCTGCTGTTTCGGCCGTAGTATCTTTGTCCTTCTTCCCACAAACTCCCCCTGCCTTGTACTCAGCGCGAGCCCTCGTATCTGGCATCCTCAGTTGTAGTTTCCTATTAGCAGCGATTGCGTACTTCCGCGGACGCTTGATAAGCGCGGTAAATAGTGGACGGCTGGCAGGTCGTGGCGAAACCGAAAAAATGACCGTAATGAGCTATCGCGTTCATACCCCTATAAGACCATGGACCGGACACACTATGAAGTACGACGAACTGAGCGAGTTGGTACTGGTACATTGTAAAAAAACTGCAGAGAAACACACAAACAACAAAAGAAGAAACGTACGACAGAGGCGCAGACTAACAGCTATAGTTTATTGAAAAAGACAGAATATCTCCACGGAGCGTAGCAAAAAGCAAGCACAGATTAACCAGCAAGCTACACGCGAAAAAAAACTAGCAGTGGCTTAGCTCGGCTATGCCATGATATACGTAGCGTGAGCTATGGTTCCGCTGGTTATTCTTAGTTTTCCTGGTTGTCTAGGATTAGCTGATTATCATGCTTACTGCTGCTAAAACTATTTCCAGTCCAATCCAATTCAATCCAATCCAATCCAATTCAATCCAGTCTAGTCCAGTCCGGTCCGGTCCAGTCCGGTCCAGTCCAGTCCAGTCCAGTCACTGCTCCTCGAGCATGTGCAGTACGGCTCTCCAGGAGTCACGCGAAACGGCTATCAAGCGGCTCTGGCGCAGCGTCAAACGTGGCTACTGCGCAACGGCGGCGCTGAGCTAGGCACGGGCCGGCGGAAGTGCGTCTGCCGCGACTATGACGTCACTCCCCTGGAATGCGCAGACCGGCGAATGTGCAGACCCCAATTCTCTACACACCCGTATTTCAAGGCAACACAATTCAAATTATTCCAATCAAATCCAGACAAAAATCCAATCCAAGGCAATCTAAGCCAGTCCAATCATATCCAAATCGATCCGATGTAAACTAATCCAATGCTCTTCGCGCTTACGCAGAACGGCCCTTCGCGGTACACGCGAAACTGCTCAACCTCGGCCAGTTTCTGCTTACGCTACAAAACAAACAAAACAAATGCGTGCCCGACCACGAAGGGGCGAGGCACCTTTTTGCGCTCTCGGCGAGTGCCACCGACGGCTTGCTCACGCAAACGTCATCGCACCTGTGCTCCATACGGAAGCCTTCTACAATATCCCGAGACTGCGCAACCCTGTCATATACAGGTCGGTTGTATCGTAGTACAGGCCGGGATAACAGGCTTGGCACGTGTGACGATGCTCTCCAAGATTTGAATACGGTGGATTCGTAATCGCGGGCATCTGTTCTTTAAACCTGGTGTTAAAACACCTACCGGTTCTTTCAAGATGGAAACTCACACATGATTAGGGGTACACTATAAAACCACCGTAACGCATTCGACCAGCGTCTTTCTATGTGCTATCAAGCCGTCGATCTCCCGCCCGCCGTCTCTCCTCGGACGAGGGTGACTGCACACCATCTGACACATCTCATTGAGTTTGTGCGGAGCGAAGAAGACTACTCGCGCCCCCAACCGCGTAGCCACTTTATTTCACCCGTACGACCGTTAATGGACAAACGAGAGAACAATGGGCCTACCTTCTACAGCCCAAGCTGAATTCGTGCCTTTGTCGCTATGCACGACCTTAAGGCCTCTCAGAAGCTTCTCACATGCCACAGATATCATGCGCTCCGGGTACCCAGCCTTCCTTAACCTAACCAACTGGCCCCCAAAACTCTCCCCCAAAACAATGACACTAGGGATATTATGAAGCTTTTTAACAAGGAGTTTATGTATGTACTAATCGACGTCTTTGTTCCACAGACCTTTGTCCAAAGGTTAGCCATGTGGTAGTCCTAGGGGGTGTTTCCGTAGCCCATTCGATGTCCTCCTGTGCCCGAGAAGATGATGTGGTGAGTGAGGAGCAGAAGTCACTCAATGAGTTTGGGGGAGATGCACTCAATATAGCATTCCGAAAGGTATCCTAATCAATGCGCTTCATGTATTTCGGTCGGCGGATTTCTTCCCACGGAGATGGATTCGTGTGATGATGTCAGGGTTCGGGGGTGGGAACCACAAGACGTGCACACGGGGTCAATGACGACAGAGGCTGCAACGCGAAGAGGAAACGTAGGAGCATTGGATTATGCGGAAACAACGGCTCAATTGGGTCAAAACGGGAAGAAACTGAAACGTTGACACACACGCAAACGCGAACGAAAAAGGAGAAAAACAAGAAGCGGGATTAAGTCATGCACCTTCTAACAGTCCCAAGCAAGTCCCAGTTCAGCGAAGGAAGCGAATGCACCACATACGCGTGCAATCTGGACTGGGTTCACATGGGTTGTCGCAGTCACAGTAGCCGCAGGTCACAGTCGTGCTGATCCCGTTCGGCTGCAGAGAAGCATTAGAACCACACGTGGCCCGACCCTGTGGTGCAGCCCAGCAGGAATACGAGGCGGCCCGGCACGATAGCACGGACCCCTCGCCTCGCCTGAGGGCTGATGACCAGACGCCCCGGCGCAAGGCACGGGTGCCCGGTGATGTGGCGAGTGCGAGAGACCGTCGCTACGGCATGGCCCCCGTTATGCGGCGTTCACTGGCGACGTCCCGACGCGGTAGCGCGGGCGCCGTCGGTGGGTGTAGATTAGGTTCGGTGCTGTCCAACCACACACCGAGCTTCCGCCGACCGATGGTAGTCCCCGTCGCGTTCCATCAGCTCACCCGCTCGCGCACCGCGGCATTATTGTCCTCCACTTGCAAGCAAACCCCTTGCAGCATTGGCGGTTCTATTACAATACGTACTGGGGGATGATCACTGCCCCAGGTTTTAGAGAAAGTTAACCAGTTGCGAATAAGGCCAGGAGTAGCGCAGTTGAGATCGGGAGTCGTATCTTGCTGTCAAGAATGAAGGCCAACTCGAGTGGCCATACCTCGTTGATTGATTAAAATGAGATTTGAGGCCTCGGCGGCGTCCTCCAGAGCTTTTCCACGAGAATGAGTGTGGGCATTGCACCACATGGGTCTCTGCGCATTGAAGTCGCCAACGTGGAGGATTGGGGTACCGGGAAATCGGGCCATGAGCGCAGGAAGCCAGGCAAAAGAGTTTTTAGGTTTTTTCGCATTCACCGGTGTGTAATAAGCAGTGACGATGACAACAGCCTTAGCGCTAGGTCGGCGGGTGTGCATCGCGACGTCTTCCAGGTTGTTGGAGTTGAATTCGCTACAAAACATTTGCTGAGTATCTACGGAGGAATGCACCAGAACTGCAGCGTAGCCGGAGCGAGCAGAAGTAGTAAGAAAGCCATGGCGAGTATGATGAGGTATAGAGGGGTTAGAAAACGTGACATACCGAGCTTAATGATAGGTACAGCGCGTTTTTTGGAGGCGAATATAGAGTGGTCGAATTTGTTTTATGTTATGTTTGAGGAGAGTTTCCTGTTTACAGAAGCCTCTCCAGTTCCAATGTAAGGCAGTCGGGGGTGTACCTAATGTGGCGGTTTGCTGAGTCGCGATTGGGCTTTGCGAGGGGGTTCTTTGGAGGGTTCTTGCTTGGGCAGTTTCTCAATAACGGATTTAATTAGGGTTCTGATCAGACTGAGTTGGTTGCCAAAATTTTCAGGGTCTTTTTTTCGACCTGCCTGCGTGCGAAACGCCAATAATGAATGTCCATGCGGACAGCATGGAGGGCAAGATGAAGAAGGGAGTCTTGGAGCTAGTTGGAGGTTGGTGTGCACTTGGTGCTGGGGTTATGGCTGGGTCGGTTTTGCGAGGTAAGACGAAGCTTTGAGTTAAAATTGGCGGGAGGCTTCGGTCTCTCAAGGACGAAGCTTCTGTGCTCTTGGTTCTCTGTGCGGAGTTGGCGATTTTTAGTTCGCAGTACGCAATGCACCCAGCTGCAAAAGTATAGCGGTTAAAGGTGCATCCTTCGGCTTACTGGGACTAGATGCGATGGCATGAGATTGATCCTCCTATGCTGAACTAGTTTTAATGCGGTCAGCTGAAGATACACAACGCGATGCACCGCGTTGAGGGTTGTTAGCTGCTGGGGTAGAGATGCTACTGGAGCTTGTGGGGTAGAGGGCAATGCGCCCGAATTTCTTATAAGAAACACTGTAAATCCGAGGGCCACAACCATCATCTTCCGAGTGAGTTTGGTCAGAAGAGTTACAAACTGCCTCTGCAGGGCCGGAGCGAGCCATATGTCGGACCTTGTGGCAGTTGTAACAAACTAGTCTCTTCGGTTGCTACGATGAGACTTTCACAATTGCCATATATTTGAATACCTTTGGTAGCGTAGGTTTGCCGAATCGGAGCAAGGCACGGTTTGTGCAGCCTAGACAGGTACAAGATAGGATATTGGCTTGCTCACAGTGGAGCAACCGGAGTGTTTCTTCGTTGCTTTCATCGGGCTCTCTTGTGATGATTCCTTTTGAACTGTTGGGCTTGTAGGGAGACTGATTTCTATACGGACATTTTGACGGGCACCTTTGAGGTCGAAATAGAGTAACGTTTTCGAGAAGTAGTCTCGGTGCGTGCGTGTCATCATAGACTGTTATGCAAACGCACTTGCCTACGGCGTCATATTTATGCGAGGCGAGTTTAGCTAGAAATGGTTGGGAGGCAGTTGCTCCAAAGACATGTGCGAAAATATTCTTGGGAATATCGTTAACACTGAATCTGATGAGCGGACGTAGCCTAAAGTTGAGAGCGGGGCCTACTCACCCGGTAGGTGCGAGTTACTCGATCTTCCGCTCGTATCGTTGGTCGGCACCACTGTCGCACTGGTTGCATGGAAGATTGCAGGGTCGATGGAGGAGCTGACTGCGACGGTCGGGTTGGATGGGGTCGTCTTGGGAGCGGTTCTCGTCTTGAGCCTGAGCGTCTTCTTTCATTAAAGCCACAGATTCGTGTTGTGATAGAGGCACAGTTCGTGAAGTAGGCACTGGATTAAGAAAGGCAGGCTCTGGCGGGGCCGACATTCAATTTGGCGTGGTGGAGATGGGCCTCTTACAAAACTTTGTAGGCAGTGACGGCTGAAAGGCACAAGGCAAAGGTGGGGCAACACATTGAGGGGACGACATTGACGCTTGCGACAATGTAGACAGACGCGGCTGCTGCAGCAACGACTGCCGCAGCACCAGACGGTTCGCAGGTGGCGCAGATGTTGCGCTGGTGTTAGGCGTAGCACAGAGGGAAACGAGCTTTGCCCCACAGCTCCGATTGAGCTACGTCCCCTCAAAATTCCAGCATCCAGCGGCCAGACGACAGCGATACACTTCCGGGAGGCATTAGCACCAAAAAAAGTGTATCACATGAGCAAAACAGGTAGAAAATTCATATAGAAAGGAGCCCATCTGCAGCCAAAGCACGGTGAACTTGTTTTTCTTTTCCACCTCCTTCCCGAGAGAAGATCACAACGAATAATTAATACGTACTTAGCGGCAACCGCCATTTAGAGGCCAAAACGTTTTGTATCCAGTGGGAGCAATTATTCACAAGAAAGCTGCTGCCCGTTACGCCGGTAGGATTCGTGAATTCCGATTGGTTCTCCTGCCAAAGCACTGACTTGCCTCAAAGCACGCCAGTACGGTGATCCTGCCTTTGCAGGGGTGGAGTGGGGTTGTCCGAACTAGGAAATATCCGCGAAGCGAAATCTGAGCGCAGAGACAGTCCGGGGCAAGGCAGCAGCGGGACGGGTTATTTTTTTTATTTAATACACACTGGCAGCTACCTTTTGGTGGGCAAGGCAGGAGTGATACAAACTTCCATACTTGCAGCCACGCAATGCAGCATAGTTCACGTTACAGAACTGAAATCACCACATAACAGACTTGCGTGGGACATGTATACTCGGGTTACAGGAGCAACACGAGAGCGGTATCGAAATACAATCCAACTTTTGTTCACCACACGACGTAGAAGAGCATGATAAGAGGAATTGAATCCTGCACATGACACCAGACAGCTTTTAGTACAAACAGGCAGTGTCAGCTGATAAGAATGCGTCGGGCGCTGCAATGCTAGTGACGTCACGGGGTAGTACATTCCAATCGGAAATTGGTCGTGGAAAGAAGGAATATCGCCGAGAATTTGTTTTTGTAAGCGGCATCACTATGGTTTTATCATGCTTGTTCTGAATTTTACGTGATGTATTGTACTGCATCTATGTGTTAAAGGCGAGTCCTGACAGTCAATTGGCAATGTTGTACAGGAATTGTATGCCACGTAGCTTTCTACAGGACTCTAATGTGGGAACACCGGATCTACTGCGGAGTTCATTCACTGAAACGCGTCTACTGTAAGTGTGGTAAATAAACCGAAGGGATTTATTTTGGATTCGTTCAAGCAAGTGTTTTTCTGTTTGTGTGTGAGAATCCCATACAACGTCAGCATATTCCAACAATGGGCGTACCAATGAAGTGTAATCGACTAGTTTTGTTTTGCTGGTACAGTGTCTCATGCGATGCTTTAAGAACCGCCATCGCCGTAGTGCTGCTGATGTTATACCTTCGATATGCGTTTTCCAGCTCAAATCAGAATTGATTGTCAGTCCAAGGCATTTGTACTGGTTAACGGTTGTTATAGCAGTGTTGTTTAACATGTAAGTGAATTCCGAGGGTTTTTTTACGTGTTATGGTTATCGTGACGCACTTTGCTATGTTCAGGCTCATTTTCCAGGAGTTACACCACGCTGTATCACCGATAAGTATTAACTTAGGGTGGCGTGATCTGTTTTTGATTGAATGGGCAGGTACGCAACGGAGCCATTCGCGAAAAAACGACACTGCACAGTAGATTCGGAGGACGTGTCGCTTAGAGAAATCAAAAATAAACGTGGTCCTAAGATGGAGCCCTCCGGTACCCCAGAATGCACCGGAGCATAAGTAAAACTTTTCTCTGCTATCTGAACGTGTTGCTATTGGTGGGATAGGTAAGAATCAAGCCATCAAAGAATTCTTTCATTGGTTCGGATTCGGGAAATTTTAAACATCAAGTGAGAATGGAAAACTCGGTCGAAAGCTTTATCGAAATCTAAAAAAATCTCATCAGTTTCTCCAACTTTGTCAACTGTTTTTAAAAAGTCATCAGTAGTGTGAATTAACTGTGTGGTGGTTGAAAAGCTATGCGGGAAACTATGTTGATTTGGTGAAAAGAAGGGGTTACTCTCCAAAAAAGAACTTAAAGGAGCCATGAAGACAAAATACAAGTTAGGTTTATTAGAAAGACTGCTTAGTCCCGATAACAATGATACCAATATCATCGCAATCTTCGAACAAAAACCGGAGATATTAAAGAAAACGTGTGAAGCCGTGGCGACCCCCTAGCCAATTTCCCGCAACTTTTCTGTGACGTCACGGAACCTTGTTTGTGCGATTGGCGGCCGCCTAACTGACTTGTCGCGACGATACATGACTGGACGTCTGTAATGTGGCCTCTAGTTCCATTTGACCGCATCACTTAAATGCTAAAGTGCAGCTAACGCACTGAAAATTATGTTTTATTGTTGGCCCGTATGACGTCATTCTTGCTCATAACACGTCACTGAGGCGCGAAATTTGAAAGTTTTTAAATACTTCTTGCTTTTTTTTCGTTAAAAAACATCTTTTGTGGCTGTAATTGACCTGAGTGAGATACTGAATCCTAGTTCTTTCAAAATAAACAAAGTTGTATTTTCTCTTCATGGCTCCTTTAGGTGTTTGAAAAGGAACCTTGCCGGCTGTGCATGACAATAAAATGGGGCGGTAGTTTTTGACGTCAGATTTGTCACCCGATTTATTAATATGTACTAATTTACCCTTCTTCCAATCTACTTGAACTTCTGCTTGCAAAAGACTCTAATTAAATATTAAGCCTAAAAATTTGGAACACCACTCGGCATACCGATAAAGAAAAGCATTAGGTATTTCATACGGCCCAGCCGATTTTTTTTGTGTCAAGATAAAAGAGAGTTGAGAAGATGCCTTCCTCTGTTGTAATCAAGTCTGGCAGTTTGAGATTGTTCGCATAAAAATCAGGAGGGGTGTCACCCGCTCGCACGAAGACAGAAGAGAAGTAGTCGTTAAATGCTGTCGCTTTGCATCTGGTAGCAGTCATTTCCACGTGCTTGATTTTAATTTTTGTTCGTTTCTCTTTTTTTTTGTCGGAGAGTTACATCCAAACTTTTCTTGGGTTAGTAATAAGAAAGTTGTACATTTTTACGTTGAAGAAATGAAATTTGCAGCTTTTAATATTGTCGCGCAGGTCGGTGCGCAGGATCGTCAAAACAATGCCACGTGGTCGTGTTTTTGAGCGTGACAGGCGTTTTATCTTCCGTTTTAGGTGCAGTATTTCGCGCGTAATTCAAGGACTTCGGCCGTGTATTTTTTTTCACTTTCTTCAGAACCAACGAACTGCTATATTTGTGAACGGTTGTCCTAAAGTGCGACCATAGCTGGTTAACGTCACAGTAACTTTGAAGATGTTCATTGTTAAATTTGTCATATTCCCCCTCTAGGAGGTCCAAAATGCTTTTCTCCGAAGCAGCATTGAAATCTTGAAATCTACGTACTTGGGTAGCCGATAGTGTACACAACATGTTGGTTTCAAATAATACTTGTTCATGGTCCGATATTCCTGGTAGAACTTCAATTTTCTTGTTAAACTTGCAAATGGACTCAGAAACAAAAATAAGGTCCAGAATCGAACTCGTGTCTGCAGTGACACGCGTAGGAGTCTTTACAAGTTGGGTCATGCTACAGGAAAAGGCTATATCAAGTAGCGGTTCGGTGTGCTGGTAGGGTGTTCTAAAGCAAAAGTGATCCCAGTTTATTTTTGGCAGATTTAAATCACCTCCTACAAGAATGTGGGTATCACGTTTCCTTTGTTGGAGCAAAAAATCTTGCAAAGCTCCGTGTACCGCTATTTCGGAATTGGGCGGCCTGTAGACCACATCAATGAGCATGCTCAAATTTTTATGCCGAAGAACTATCCAAATCATTGCGATAAACGTCGCTTGCGACAGCACCCTAAAATTCATGCCCTTTTTCAGCACTATCGCTACACCGCCTCCCCTTGCACCTCGGTCATGACGAACGATTTCATGAGAGCTGGGAATTACTGCCGAGTCCGCAATGTCATTTTGAAGCCATGTTTCAGTGAGGATTGTGACGTCAGGATCATAAGTAGTAAGGACACTTTCTAGATCGACCGATTTGTTGACGACACTCCAGCATGAATGTTAAAACTTTCACGGGCCTGCGTGAGAAAGTGGAGCCGGTAGCGTTTGCTGATGCTCCAAAGCGCTGCTGTGTTGCTGTCACTGCACAGGTACCGGAACCCTCGAGTTCAGTGAATCATCCCACCAATAAAGCTTGGGGGTTATTGATTGCATCGGTACTCAGCCCTGCATTGAAACTGAGGAGAGGAGGACAAGGGGCACCATAGCCGCAAAAATTCCCAGGAGGAAACATAGTGTGCCCAAGAAAGCAGCAAAGCCACTCTGTTTGTCAATCACTTGTACACCGACTGGGGCCAAGGCGCAGGGTCTCTTTATTGCACTCTCCTAGACTGTACCCCGGTAAATCTCGTTTTCTGTTGAGAATGGTGAAACCATCAAAACATTAAACCTTCCCTTAAACAATCCGCTACCATATCAACAAGATTTGCTTCCAGTTTTTGGAGGTTATTCAATATCTCTTTTAGGTTTAAAGCACAGTATCTTCAAAACATGGGAGACACCTTAATGTTATCTATAAAGAAGCAGACTATTTACCTTTTGTTTTGCTGACATCCATTTCAGGATCGACACTTCCACCCCCATATAAGGCCGCGAACAAATGCTCGTGTTTGCTGAAAAAAGACGTGCACTTAAATTATTTACAACCAATACGTCCTTGGCTCAAATGAATCGCATAGTTTCGATAAAATTGGAAAGGCACACTTTTAATGTCTGGGAATGTGAATGATAGATTTTTATGACCCAAAAACTACCACGAAACAACCTCGTAATATTATAAACAGCTCGTATTTCGTGTGTTTCGGCATTATAGCAATACTGGTGAAATTAATTTGCAAAAAGCATTGTTGCCTGCCTTTTAAGAACCCACATGCGATGCCAAGCGCGTTCAAAATGTCCAGTAGTTCCATCGCAGGCACAATTTATAGGTAAAATCTCTTTGAATCTTTCGTTATTTCGGAGTTTCTTTTCTTTGGTGCTATTTGTATGTATTTTCGCATATTTTACCTACGATATTCTGCTAGATAAAAAATGCATTTTGTCTCGTTCTTTTTTCTGAAAAAAGTACACGATCATAAGAACGCTTGCAGCTGTTACGAAGAAATGCAGAGGTAATAGTGTAGGGGAGCTGAGAGCAAGGCAGTCTTTTGAAGGTTTAAACACCATTAGCGAACTAACAACGTCATTTTATGGCAGAAAAAATTAAGTAGCCGTTATGTCACGGTAAACTTGTTTGCAAACACGGCAAGAAATTTGTTCGATGTACTTTTCCCTGGCATTCTGAGTCCTTCCAGCACTCGAGCCTCCAGTGCAGGAGATCCTGGATATAACTTCTTTTGCATAAATATTACGGCATATTCTCCCCAGCTGAGTAGAGAGAGCACATAGAGTGGAGGAAGGACTCACGATACAGCCCTAAGTCTGATTACGTTCTCTGAGGACGAAACCCTAGGTGTACGCATTAAAAACGTGTTTACTGGTCCATGGCATTTGTCTCGCTTGACTCACATGCCTTGCTTTTTCTTTACGGCGAATACCTTGACTAGCTTCTTTGTACTGCACTGTGCTTCCTCGGGTTATGGTGAGAACTACGTCGACAAGCTAACTGGCAGAGCTTCCCTATAAGAGGGTTCAGCCTTGCTGGTGATTACGTGTTCTACTGACGTGCCGTAACGTTTAGACGTCATTCGGCACGTTTCATTCCACACCGTTCGAATTTCCAATTCCCAGGTAGTGAATTTTATGAAGCGGGCACACTATCCCCCAAAGCTGCCTTACCAGGGCAATCCTTCCAGGGGACATCTGCACTTAACGTCTATACTGCAGACGAGTGCTGGAAATTATCTGAAACTGTGCACGTACAACCTATCAAACCCTTACTTGTGAGCACTCCTAGTACCGCTTATGTTATTCGAACGAATACATGCGTTACAAAGACCGTTTTCTACAACAGCTGTACTCACTCATCATGAATAGCCAGACTAGTCAATTTATTTACTTTGTCGGTATCTCCTGTTCATTACCGTGATTTTTATTGCTTGCTGGGTCAGCGCGGCCGTAATGTATTTTTCTTTGGCTTCCCATGCCTTGCCTACCTCTCTCTTAAACGCGAGGAGGGTCTTTGAATTTGCATTCTGGTAAGCAGCTTTTCTGACACCGTCTATACCGAAGGCAGGGCTCTCCAAGTGCCGTGTATTGAGCCACGTTACTAGCCTGAGTAGACGTCCAATATAAATTCTTGGTTTTTTGTATGATCCGAAGAAATGTCTGAAGGGAGTTTGAGCATAAGAAGACGCGAAGTGCAGACCAAGTTAATAATCTGTGAAAAAGCTGATGTAGCATGCACTCTTAGATCCCAAGCACTCATATTAGCGCCCGCAATTTCTTCGCGCACTTGTCAACGTCGTGTAGTTATCAACAAATCCTTGCACCTTTTACATCTGCGACTTTCAACATTGAGAATTTTTGTGCGATCGACGACCCCTTTGCATACGAATCGCTAAATATTATTCGTTCCTTAATACACAAATTGTGATGTGATGTGGATAGGATATTTTGATAGTTGCAGCGTATTGTTACCCTTTTCACAGCTGGAAGCTACACTTTGGTCAACTCTTATGGTAACTGTGTAGGACCCAACAATAGGATGCAATACCTACTCGAGAGAAATTTCAAGGTATGTGCAGATTTGACGTTTCTACTTACGTATGACTCGGTGCCATTCACTGGTATTGGTTCACTTTATTTAAAGAGGGAAGCTGTGTAGCAAATCGTTATTTTCGTCTCCGCGGGTAAAAATAGTACGAAACTTGCGAGGACCCGTGAGCGTGCGTGTTGCTGCGACCGCCCGGCAGGGTAAAGAATGGAAGAAACTGGCGAGCGCTCGTGTGTGCGTGCAACATGGCGGGCGCCCAGCATCCTAGCCGCACGTTTCTCAAGCCAGGCACAGCGAAATAGAATGATTAGCCAAGATTACGGTGACCACCCGGTAGTGAAAAAACCAAGACAATACCGAGAGCTCGTGTTGGCCTGCATCATGGCAAATATGCAGCGTCCCCGGTGCATGTTTGTCAAGCCAAGTATACCCACCTAGGGAGATTGGCCAAAATTGACAAAAAAAAACACCAGCGCCCGCCTTAATTGCGGCGTTGGAGTGGCGCTTTCACCTGCTGTGACCCGGGCGTGGCCTCCACGCTACCATGCCCTGTTCGACGACACCTGCCCCTTCTGTACAGCTCCGGCCGCACAAGCTGGCGCGGACCATCTCAAATGGGCGTGTCCTTCACTAGTCTCAGCCAGAAAGCGACACCTGAGAGGCACAGGCCTCCATCCTGGAAGACGCCCCACCTTCAGCGGTGGCTCTGGGGACCCCACCACCGCTCCCTTCTTGACTTCCTTCGAGAGACCGGGGCCCATGTATATTTGTAAATAAGTTATTTTTATGCCAACGGGCATTCTATCGCAAAAAAAAACTCTCGTTCGGAACGAGAAAGACTGCAGCGTTCGCCGTAATCGTGAGAACACTTGCTCAGGAGAAAGACCCGTCTACGGTACACCCCTTCAAGGGTATGTCCGGTGATTATCACTTCAAAAAAAAATGAAGGAAGCTCATGCCTATAGTAACAATGATGGAGTGGAGGTCATTGCGCCAGCGACGAAGAAACACATTGGCTACAATTGTGTACTTAAACCACCGTGATGGTCGCGAAGGTCACGTGCAACTTCGCTACCTTCTTGAATTAGAAATTAGTGTGAGCGTCTGTCACATTTTTAGCCCTCAATGGTGAGTACTCAAACCTCGGTACCTTTTGACATAACGTTTTTCACAGAGTATAAATCGTGTATTTGTGATTTAAGATTCCCCGCCAAGTGTTCGTTTAATACAAGCACTTCAATACCATCATTTCACTTTTTGTTTGCCGCTATTCATTTCAGACAAAGGCAGTAGAGGTTTTCGCTCCTTGTACTTTTCCAAACAAGGACGTAAGTATTGTAAATCATACACTTCGTGTATTGCTTCGTACTGTATGCGGCAGTTGGTGGTGAAATGTGAAAGTAAAGTAGCGAAAACTTGATGTGTGACTATTCGTGACCGCGTATATGTACCATTGATGGTCAGTTGAAGTTATAAATTAAATAAAGGATATGTTCAACACTGCAATGAAGTATAAAGGATATGTTCAATGCTGAAAAGAAGTGTCTCTATTTCCAGTTTTTCTTTTTACTTTAAAATGGTTAACATGCAAAGTGCTATAAATATGGCTTGTAATATATGGGAGGGGAATCCAACCAGAGCGTTATGAACATACTTGTACTAAAATGTACAATATACGCTGTCGATGAAAAGAACTGCATTAAGAGGAAATTTTTCATGCCCACCTGACGTCCAATAAAATATGTAACTCTTCGTAATTACTTAGATGAAATTTCCTCAGTACTAAAAATTCTGCACGTAATATTAGTTCAGTCAACGGTCCAGGCAATGCATTATCAAACATGATCGTCTACGAAATATACGAATGTTTCTGTGAGGAGGGGAAGGAAAACCCCCTCTGCAGGTTCTTGAGTAGGGTGTGTTCGGTGGCGAGTGGGGCTAGCCACAGTCGCCAGTTAATCAGACGAGGGCGCTTTGTGAGGTTACGAAGACAACATGTATTTTAGAACAAAGCACGATGCAGAGAGACTACCAGATAGCTAACAAAAACACAAAAGAAAGAACTAGTCTACCAATGCGACATCAAGAAATCCAAAACGCTAACTAATGTACAGAAAAGCCTATAAATCTAAACACCAGAAAAGAGCAACAGAAAAGTTCATATCGACTTCACCGTGACGTGGCGTAGTACTCGGGCGTCGGGGCGTCGCGTTGCGTTGCGCTGAGGGTCGCGTCGGAAGTCTCGCGGGCTGGCCCGTTGCCGATGCAACTCGGTCGCAGCTCTTCCACGAACGGCACTTGCAGGAGCGGTCGTGGCCGGAACCTGGTCACCACCAGGAGCCACGTCAGGGAAGGCCGCGGGCAGCCGGCACCCGGTAGCCGCCGGTAGACGATCTCCAGGCCGTGGTCGTTCAGGACCGGGGGCACGACGCAGCGCGTGTGCCTGCCACGGGCCAGGACACTGGGGAATAGGACGCTGGTCAGGGGAGGCCTTGGCGTCAGGTAGATCCCTTTGAGCTTGGGTCCCCGAGACCCGATGAGCTCTCGATCTGCGCCTGGACGCCGCTCTCCTCGAACCGTCCTCTCGGAACTCCTCCACTGGAATGGCCGTCCTTCCTCGTTCCCGTCTGGCCTCGTCACCCCTCCGTCGTGGCCGGCTCTCATAGGGCCCTCGCGTTCACCGTCATCGGCTCGTGTGGCCTGCCACGTCGTCTTTTTCGGCCGTGCCGAAACGAGGACAATCCCTTCACGGGCATGTGTCCGCGACGTCGTCGTCGTCGTCGTCCCCGCCGACTGAGTGCTTCACCTTACAGTTTCTTAAAAAAACGCCTTGTACTCACACAAACGGTCGGCTTTATTGAAGTAGAATCTACCATTTGGCTACCCACTTGATTATAAAGAAATTTTATGAATGCTCTTTTTTGGTAAATATGAGATGAATAGGAGTGGAATATTACCGGAATGTCATTTTTCTATATTATGACATTTTATAAATATATTGTGATGCCCTTAACAGTCCCTCGCAATTCCACTTATTGTTTTCTGATTCGTTCGCTGGTAAAACATTGGACATGAATCCGCTCACTTTGCTAAAAATTTCGTCAAACAACGAGAGCCTTCTGACGCTCTATTCCTCCTCTGCTGCGTAAATGCCTCCTCTCCTCTCCGCCACCCACCTCGCTGCTTTGCTTCTGCCTTGCTGTCCTTCCACGATGAACGCGGTTCAGGATTGCTCAAATCAATTCAGTCTTCCCAATTTCGCGCTATCTACTAGAACCTATTGTTACGGTTAAACTTCCAACCTTGCCGCAAGGTCCAGGCTTGCGCGAGCTGTTTTTGTTATTTTGTGTCAATATAAATTTTCAATATGGTTTTTTGGTTGCTATCTCAAATTTTAAGCGCACAGCTAGTTTCATTTAAAAGAAAAACTAAAGGGGTACCAGTTGTACACTCATGTTTTGCCTTGAATATGTTTAATCGTTTATTTTTATCAGCAATGTTGACGACCTTCAACGTTTTCGCGAAATGACTGAATGGAGGAACGGACAGACAGACAGCCAGACGAAACGTTCTCGGTTTAAGGTGCCCGAAAATGCATCTGTGTTTTACCTAACTATTTAAGCATACTTACTGCGTTTCGCCGTACTGGTAACGATGGTCAAATTCATAGTCACTGCCCTGGAGATAGGTTTTCTGATTAGTAACGCAAACATGTTCTTGGCCGTCTGTAGAGCGCCGGTAACTTCGAAGGATCATGAACTGTCTCTCCGTAGTGTTGAGTGACTGCAAAAAGTATAGGGGATTGAAGTAAGAATGTATAAGCAAGATGTATTGTAAAAAAATTGAAGTGGTAGCACATCTGCTCACTTTGCCGCGAATTCCATGAAAGGACAATACTCTTCTGCCGCCCGTGACACGTAAATGCCTCCCTCTTCTTTCCAGCCCACTTCTGACACTCTTTTCTTCCAGTTTCGCTCCTCCAGCAAGAGACACGCAAGAGGTTTGCTGAGGTTAATTCAATTTTAAGTCAATCTAATGAAATACTTGGGGAACTGCAGAATAGATTTAGATAAGACAGGCGAATGGACGATAATTCGTTCATGATAAGGCAATGCGTTGAAATTGCGAAAGCGAAGAATAGACCATTATGGATTACCTTCTTGGACATTAAAGGGGCATATGACAACGTAAACAGAGAACTGTTGTGGAGAATGCCGAAACTCCAGGGATTAGATGACGAGTCAATACAACTCCTTATAGCAATCTATACAGACAATAGAGAGCACCTTACGCGGGAAGGACAGAAATGCGCCCAGCAGGGCAACATCCATCGGGGACGGAAACAGGGATGCCCGTTGTGCTCAATACTGTTTATGCTTTACATGGCAGGGTTAGAAACAAAACTGGGAGAAAGTCACGTAGGGTTCAGCCTAACCCATATGCTGGAAGGCGAAGTGGTACAATAGTGTGTCCCGGAAGTTTTATATGTAGATGACATTGTTCTTTTAGCTCATCACCAGAGCGATATGCATCGGCTAATAAATATTAGCGGCCAGGAAGCCACCGACCTCGAGTTAAATTTTAGCGCAGAAAAATCAGGATTACTGGCTTTTAATGACGCTACCACTGACGCAGTGTCTGTTTAGCAAGGTAATTTACCCAGAGTGAAGGAATAGAAATATTCAGGAGTGTGGATAAACAAAGGAGATTACTACTTAAGAAATCACGAGCAGCAACTTAACGGTAAGGCAAAGCGAAACTCAGCTATAATGATACATAGACCTCTGTTGGGGTATAACAATGTGGAATGTGGAAAGGAGTAATGGTTCTGGGTCTTAAATTTGCGAATGCTGTACACTGCTTAAAATCAGACGTTCTATTAGGCCTTGAAGTGAACCAGAGAACGGTAGGCCGTTTGGCCTTAGGCGCGCATGGAAAAACAACTAAGGAAGCGGTACAGGGGGATGTGGGCTGGGCGTCGTTTGAAGTTCGAGAAGCACAGAGTAAAATATGTTTTGAGATGAGGTTGAGAGCAATAGATCAACGAAGGTGGGCAGCTAAGGTTTTTAGGTACCTATACTTGAAAAGCGTGGGCAGGCAGTGGTTGAGGGAAACTAGAAGGCTAACGATGAAATACGGAAAGAATAGTGGAGAATCCAAAACAGCCAAGATAGCCAAAAAAGAGGCAAGTGTGATTGAAACGAATAAAGGGAGAAAAGAAATGGGAGCTAAAACGTCGTTAGAGATGTACAGGGCTGAGAAATTGAACATCAGAAAGGAAAATTTCTACGATAAGTTCCAGGGCAGTACTTTGCTTTTTGAAGCTAGAGCAGGTTGCTTGCGAAACAAGAGCTGGGTGGAGAAGTATTCACTAAATGATGGGGTATGCGTGGTCTGCGGCAAAACAACAGAAACTATGCGGCACTAAGAGTTATAATGTGAGGGTATCCATTCAAATCTTCATGTGGGAAATATTCCGCTTCCAAAAGTCCTAGGATTTAAGGGTAGCACCCAGGAAGCTAACTTCAAGACTGTCGAGGCGACGAAAAGAAGATTAGAAGGCTGGTGGACCGAAAGCAGAGAGGGGAATATTGCCTAGGACAGTTGCCACCTGTAACAGAAAAAAAGTAGCTTGTGCCTAAGAATCTTTTTGTGCCTGCCCAAAGCAGCGCTACTAATGAACCAAGAGTATAAAACGTCGGTATAGTAGTCTTTTTGGGTAAGATTACATGTCATCACCCCGCTACAAAGGGAAAACCAATAGCAATCATCATCATCATCATCAGCCGTGTTACCTTGCTCGCGCTATTTACTGGGTCCTTTTGTTGCAGTTTAAACTGGAACACTGCCATCAGAAGGCGCCGCAAGCCATTTCTGTATTTTGAGGTCGAAAGACACATTTTATGGCCCGTATTTTTGTTTGCTATTGCAAAAATCACATTTACATTTATTTTTAGTTAAATGAAGAATGCAAATGTCACTTATGTATCGATGTCTAACCTAGAATAAGCCTAATGTTTTTTTTGTTCCTGATCAATGAGGACAATTGTGTACATTGCCACCAGATTTAGTAGCTTGGAAAGTCAGTTATGTATAGATGTCTCGCCTCGAATATGCCTAATGTTTTATTTTTGAAGTTCAATGTGGGCAAGTGTGTGTAATTCCATCAGATTTTGTAGCTTGGAAATGTTTTGCATGTAGAAACGTCTCCTTCAAAAATTTAACTTTTCGCTCTCCGGCTGAATCACCGACAAACAGACAGACAGACAGACAGACAGACAGACAGACAGACAGACAGACAGACACACAGACAGACAGACAGACAGACAGACCACACTTTTTGCACCTAAGTAGCGTGAAAAGAGTATCTCCTGCGAGAAGCGAATTGTCTAACCTTAATTAGTATGCTTTAGCTACATATAACACAATTCTTGTGTACTATTGTAACCTGGAAGCTTAATTTTAACCATGTGTTAGGTTTCTGCAATGTCTGAAGTGAGTGCTCGTTAGGTCAGAAATATTTCCGTGCATGATATTGGCATCCCACACTAAATTGAATCTTTCTTCTTTGCTAATTATTATGTTAACCTTGTTGTTTTCATGGCTTCACATCCTTCATGCAGTGAATGTATTTTACCTTAAAAAATTTATAGTTTTATCAAAACCTTCGCTTCACTCCTGTAGTATAGACCCTTTTCTAATTCATACTTTTCAGAATAGCTTCATTTGTATTTGAAGACAAGGTGCTGAACCCTTTTCTATGTTATCTTTCTCTAGCAGACAGTTGTCATCCTTATTATCTTATGTCATTTCTGCTCACTATATCTACGCCGGTATAATGGTACCCGGCAAGTACAAGTGGTTGCAAAGCGTTCTTACAACTACTCTGTCCGGTATCTCGCCCACTGCATGGTTATATTTTTGCTTTACAAGCTTTGTCGTCTACATTTTTTTACAAGGCAATATATCACTCTATAATACTCGGAGCACTATTCTTGGTATGCTCAACCATATCCACATTGCTTAGTCTTCGGTCTGTACTTTTTATCAAGTAAATTTTTTTTAGTGTACACTTTCTTTCTATGTCCATTTATTTATGAGTTTGCTTGCCGAATACTGCATAGTCTTCGCTTGCCTCTTTCTGCAAATAATGTGGGTGCATCATGTCAGTTCTTGCGACTGTATGTTTCAATATATCCTAACGTATGTATGTCTCATTCCTTCCCTCGTACTTCTGAATCTTCAATCACGTATAACCAGTTCACTTTTTAAGCAGTATTATACTCACATCGCGGTGATAACATCAACGTGGCTTAGAGACGAAATTAGTAAAGAAGTCTTTCCCTCCTGTTACAACGCGTAACAAAAAGTCACAACTACCAAAGGTGGAGGGGTAGCCATCCTCGTTCAGTCTAAAATAGAAGATACTATTGCAGCGGATGTTGGCGTTCTTGAATGCTTGTGCACACAATTTTCTTGCTGGGGACATTGTTTTTTGTTTGTTTAGGCCTGTTACACGCCTCCATACGCAAGCATAGAGTGCCTTATTGTGTACTATCACGATTTTGTTTAGGAATTTTGGTGTTGGAGATCTCAAGTTTGCCTACTGTGGACTGCGACGGTCTGACGTGTTCACAGTCTTGTGAAAGCGCACACAGTATTTTTGATATTGTGCCTATAACGATCTAATTCTAACTGTCAGACAAGAAACGCGTGAGCAAAAAAATGCGAGAGCAGTTGTAGATTTTGTATTCCGGAATTCTGCTTTTTCAGAACATACTGTAGTCGAAGAACCGCGGCTCTCCGATGACGTATTTCCATGCTGTCAATGTCTTTTCTTTGCTGAAGTAGCTATTAACGTGGGAGAGCTGATGATGCCCGTATAGTAGAATGCATGGAGACCGTGCTAGCCGAATTTGAGGATGGCGCTCTAAAAACTTGCGCCAATTGGATGACTTTGTCAAGACCTGTTATTACTGTATCAGAAACTTATATTTAACAGACGTAAATAAACCTCGAATTCTACGCTCCAGAATAGTCGTGAAATTATTAAAATAAAAACAAGAATTTAACTGGTAAGAAACCAGTATGCCAGCCCAGAATTATCAGCGAGCCCAAAACAATCCTTGCCGAAGCAATACATTGCTCAAAAAAGTACTACTTTCTATGGGTGATGCATAATTTTATAAAGTATGATCCTTCAAGTTCTGAAACCATATTAGCACCAGCCAGAATCCCGTTTTCAAGGGATCAGTTGGTGGCAGCGCAAATACAAATAACTTTGTATTGCAAATTGTTTTAAAACATAGTTTAAAGTAGCACTTTCCGTTCGTGACTGAAGGCGATGTAGTTACACCGTAACGCACTGCAGGAAAGCCCCCTTTGAATAATGGATTTCTACAAAGACACATTAGCAGACAATGTAAGCCCAAAAAAAACTAAGCGTCTCAAGAAATTACACATTCCGTGGTAAGGACGAACCTGGGTTCATCACGTTCAGAAGCTTATGTCCATGTGGCTGTGAAGTTTAGGACACGGTATTGAAGCGCAGGTTTAATGCCGCACTGTTTCAGATATAGTTACGCCATATTTCATTGCCGCAAAGCCACCTTTGTGCAATGGGTTTCCACAAAGGCACATCAATATTACTACACCCGTATATCGTGGGAAGGCTTTAGGCAGAAAACGCGGTGTAGTATAGCACTGAAAGACACATTTGTATGTTAATAGAATTGCTCATGATGACAAACCTTCCATTATCGCATTCTGGTCGCTAAGCATTTCCTTCCGGATTGTTGCATGGGGGCTGGCTTAGAACTTTGGGATGAGTTTAAATGGGCGTTGGCTTTCGAAGATAACAGTGTGGATTTCGGGCTTTTCTGAGCGTGGATTATGGGCTTTAATTCCATACAAAAGTTGCGATCAGTGGCAAAGACAATTGAAAAAAAGTTAATTTTTCCGGATTCCCTGCAGAATGCTTGATCACCATGGGGCAAAACAAGATGTCGTCGTGGTTCCTTATGCTTTCAAAATGTGACGTAGTGATTAAGCGTAGATACGAGGCAAGTTGGCCTCTTTCCTGCTGATGGTATGTGATGCCGTTTGTATAACATGCGATTCAACGAGAAGCCTGGCCATCCCGTCTCTATCTTTTGCCAGGATTGTAGCATTGTCCCAGTCAATGTTGTGAGTATGAGCTCCCAATAGCTCACCGAGGGCCTTTGCGGTGGCGTTCCTTTTATGTACCTTGAGGGGTGTTCCTTGAGGGGTCTCGGGAACTTTCCAGTTTTACCTACGTACACGCAGTCGAAGGTGCCACACCTAATTTTTTAGATGACCCCTGGGTATCTTTCTTTTTCGAGCTTGTTCTTCGCATTTACTATCTTGCCGCGAAGTTTTGCGCTGGGCACGTGGGAACCCGCAAAAAAATGCACTGGAAAGGGTTTCGCTGACACCGCCGACGTAAGGATTTCCCCAAATGTAGCGGAATGTTCGGCTCCCTGCAGTGTCAGCGGCAGACCAAATTCGTGGCTCAATTTTCTTGGTAAAGTTCCTCGGATACCCACTCTGATATAATTCTTGTTGTACCACTTTTAGTTCTCTTGCTATCTGTTCTTCACCTGTGCAGATGCGCTTGGCGTAGGTTACCAGGGAGAAAACAACAGATATGTTATGGCCAACGGTGTAGCAGGAGGTGGAGTTAAGGTACTGACACCTGTGGGCCGCCTTTGTGCAAATAGAAAAGGCAAATCGCTTATATGTACGCCTCACGAGGACGTCAAAAAACTGCAGGTAGCTGTTTTCTTCCTGTTCAACAGAGAACTGGATGTTGGTTCCGCGGGATTCAAGCACTGCTGAAACCTTGTGCCGTCATTCTTGCGGAGAAAAGAAAAGCAATCGCCACGTAGCGATAGAAAACTTTCGAGGCTTGTCGAGAAACAGGGCTTTTTCTTCTATTGCGTCCTTGAGAAGGTTAGTGGTAGTCACCAATATTAAAGCTCCCATCGCCATGCCGCGTGCCTGCTTGCAGAACTTGTCGCAGTACATCAAGCACGTGTTGCTCAAACCGAAGTGGAGCAGCTTGCAGAGCTCAGACACGTCAAAGAGGATGCGGTCGGAGTGAGTGCTGTTATGGTTGAAAGCATCGCGCCATGCGGTCCAAGCAAGGTCGACGAAATAATTTAGGAGGTGCCGTCAAAGGACACCCTAGCGTCGTCGGGGCTCAAGTTGACAGGTCACGTGGAAGCTCATAATCAGAACACTGACTCGGACCACGTCACAATCATCGCAAAAGAAAGACACGCGAGGCCCAGGCTTCTCGTTGAATCGCTTGTTATACAAAGCACATCAGATACGATCAACAGGACAGAGGACCACACACCCGGTATCTACGCTCGATCTTTACGTCAAATTTTGAAAGCATAAAAACCACGACGACGTCTTGCCTAGCCTCATTGTGATCCAGGATTCCGCATGGGTTCCTAAACGACATTTTGCATTGTCTTTGTCAGTGACGTCAACTTTTTTAGGAATTCACCAACTGGCCGGACGGACTTCCGTCGAACCCTGCAATACATAGAGTATTGGCGCATGCATGTACAAGATCTCGCCAGCGCCCGTGTTTATCTCTTTATCATCTTCCGAGCCGTTTCTTTGCGCTGTTTTTTGCCTTCAGTATGAACCAACTAGCCCGTCTTCACACTTTAGTTGTCATAAAGATTGGTCGATTCGTTATGCTCACTTCCAGTACTAAGGCGTTCTGAACTCACGTGAAATTTAACCTGGCGTACAAAAGGGAGAGTATAATGCCAAAATCATTGCGCTTGAAGATCCATGCACACACGGACTTTGGCCACCATATAACTCGGCAAGCGCAGCGAGGTTGTTACAAGGCAGATTTTCGGAAGACCGACAGAAGATACGAGCTTGGAGACGGAAAAATGGTTTACCGAACGTCGGCTAGAACACCTGATAAATATATAATTCTGTAGTACAGCTACACGCTAACTTCATCTCTACTTGAAGGGAGCGCGAATGCTGGAGTTCGCAGCACAGAAAGCTGGAAGCCTTACGGCCGAAGGTAACGGAATAGGGCGGCGCAACGCCGTGAATCTTTCTTCGTACGAGCCTACGTCAGCCGAGTTGTCTGTCCTACAGTGAGGCCTAAACTTCAACACGAACTGCGCCGCAGACCAGAAGAAGGTAATTCGCGAGGTGGAAAAAGCCGTCTGTCGACTTCCAGCAACTGTGTGAGACGAGGCCCGCCCTCGAGCCATTGGTGTTCTCTATAAATGGCAAAAAGAAGGATGCTCCCGCCGGGGATTCCAAGCTGCCCAAAAGCGAGCCATACGAAGCCTTCATGAGAAGACCGATGTGGTTGTCCTTTCATCCGCCAAAGGTAACGACACCGTGCTTCTAAACAGGGACGACTAGAATTTCAAAATGATGCCTTTACTGCATGACAATAAAACGTACGTGGCATTGCCCAAGGACCCGACCACAAGCGTGCAAAGTAAGCTTTAACTACTTCTTGCTGAAGGATTCAAGTTAATGCTTCCGCAACAAAAGTAGCTTTGCAATCGAGTTCTATGCAACAACGGTTCAGCTCCCGCCATTTACGGCGCACCTAAAATACACAATCAAGGATGTCCTCTCCGCCCAAAAGTAGATTTGGTAAGGTCGTAGCTCTCAAGCCTTTCGGGGCACCTGCCCCAAGAGCTGAGTCACGTACAGGGTAAAACACCGGCACACATCCAGAAAATGTGACTTTTTTCTGTGAGTGCGACATGTCAACTTGCGTCCCGACGAAGCTATTATGTCCTCTGACGTGACCTGTTTCTTTAGCACCGTCTTCGTCGACCTTGCTGCGACCGCATAGCGGCATGCTTTGAGCCATAACAGCACTCTCTGCGAGCGCACACCCTTTGACATGCCTGAGCTCTGCAAGGTGCTCCAATTCGTTTTGAGCAACAGGTCCTTCATTTATAGGGACAAATTCTACAAGCAGGGCGGCGGCACTGCGATGAGAATTTCAATATTTTTAATCACCACTTACGTTTTGACAGATGCAATTGAGGAAACGCTCGCTATCTTTCACGCCCTCCCCCAAAACGTTTCTATCACTTTGTGAACGATTGCTTTAGCGTTCTCCGCAAAACTTACGTAAAAAGATTTCTGCAGTGCTGGAATTCCTTTAAACCCAGTCTCGAGTTCACTGTTGAACAGGAAGAAAATTACTGCCTGCCCTTTCTTGACGTCCTCGAGAGGCGCACAGATAATGGACTCTGCTTTTTGTGTACAGGAAGGCGACCCACACGAGTCAGTACTTTAACTTCGCCTCCTGCCACCCCGTTGAACACAAAACATTTGATTTTTCGCTGCTTTAGCCCGCGCTAAGCGCATCTGCACCGGTGAGGAACAGCTAGCAAGAGAACTAAAAGCGATACAAAAATAATTATATCAGAACTTGTATCTCAGGACTGTTACCAAGATCACTGAGCCGCGGATTTTCTCTCCCGATGAACATTCCACTCTCAGGCGGCAATCCCTTAGGTCGGTGGCGTCAGCGAAGCCCTTTCTAGGGTATTTTCCAAGTATGTCTTGCGCGTTGCCCACGTGCCCTGCGCAAACTTTGCGGCAAGCTAGTGAACGCGACGGACAAGCTCCCACAGGAAAGATACTTTGGTGTCGTCTGCACAACCCCGTATGGCAACTGCGACTGTAAGTACGTCGGTGAAACCGGATAGTACCCGACACCCCTCAGGGAACACAGGCGGGATGAAAACAAAAAGAACGTCACTGCAAATGCCTCGCCGAGCACGTGGAAGCTCATAATCCCAAGATTGACTGGGAAAAGGCCACAATCACCGCACAGAAAACGTGACGAAAAGGGTTCTGGTTGAATCGATTATTATACAAATGACGTCAAATACTATCAACAGGACCGAGTGCAACATGCGCGGTATTTACACTCGACCATTACGTCACCTTTTGAACGCATGAAACGGCGACGACGTTTTGCTTCACCGCATTGTGATCAAGGATTCCCTATGGGATCCGAAACGTTACCTTTTTTCAAATGACTTGGTTAGGGACCACAACTTTCTGATGAACTCACCACCTGGCCAGACGGATTTCCGTCAAACCCTCCACTACGAGCTTTGATGTAAGTTTGTAGGAATGAAGGTTGTTTTACCACGCTTTCCCTAAGAAAGAAGCTACGATTTTTATGGCGTGTTTGCTGTGTCCGCAGCCTTCACGCCTGCTACAATCCCATTTGAACCATGCGAAATCAGTTTAATTTCATATCCTGGCTTGGTTTTCACGATTCTAAACTGAAACTCCAAAAAACACTGCAGCAGGATGTAAAGTTGGGCGAGTTTTAAAGTATGTCCAAAAAACACGCGTCTCGTGTGTCATCCGGGGCCCCTCACGATTGGCCGCGTGTTTCATATGCCAGTTTAATTTTTGCCCTTAATCATCGCCGTCAACCTTTTCATAATGTGTCCTTAATTATACCCCTTCAGGATTACCCACTAAACGGCGACATGCCCGTGCTATTGAAAATGAAAAAATAATAAAAATACAATATCTCGTAAAATATGGAAAGTTTCCGACAGTAAGATGACTATAATACCTAAAGTACACACAAAAATGAGCTTTTTAGCGATGGCAGAGTTTTATATATGCTTCATTTTGCGCTCTGGAAGTGCCTTGTGTAAATGCAGGTGCAAATAATATAACCTACAAAAATGAGCCCAACAGCAATGGAGATGAAACCCAAAAAAGAATGCAACAACTCTTATTATCTGCAGCCACCCATCTAACTACATGTCCTAGTTTGTATAGCAGTTACACATTAATGTTTTCGGAGAAATATCTTTATATACACGCCAATGATGTCTGTATTATGCTGATGCGCCAAATACAAGCTATGTAATAAAAATGGAGATTTACAATACATTGTCTAATACGATATTTAAATTAACAAAAGCTATTAGTGGATTTTTTTGTGGAAATCTAGACATTTGAAAGACCTCTGTGCCCGAATTCAAATAAAAACGTTGCACTCAAAAACGCTAAAATATACTGTTTATACAATATGATGCATTTTCCTTTGTCCAGTGTGTTACCTGTCTTTCCAGAAAAATCGAATTAAAATAAAGCTGAAAACATCGTAACCACCCGGGGATAACAAAAACGGTATTTGCCTACATTGTAGAGGTCTTCAAAGGGTAGACCTCGGAAGTACGCCACACCAATCAGGTTCAACAACAGAGCAATTTTTAGGTAAGCCATCCTCTTCTGGAAGAGTGATAAGGCTCTGGCTTTGTTTACGTGATCAGCACCCTCTCGACGAGTTTATATAAACAGTGGGAGAATAAAGATTCCCGGCTATGTATTGTTGGCTCTATCGTTCTCACACGTGTTCCTAGAAATACTTGCTGTCATCCCTGACGAAACAATTGCGCCTAAAATCCCGCATCAAAACACGTCTGCTTGAAAACAAAAACAAGAATCCTCGGGCGAGAATGAGGAAGTGCCATAGCAAGAATTTCAAGATTGATTGGTCAGAGTAATCTAGACTAATGAAATATTTTGTGCCCGTTTACCCCGTGAGGAAGTGTGACCAAGGATTCTGTGGTGTATAAAGCTAAAATCGCATTTGCGGATAACTTTCCTATACTTGGCTTTGGGATAGCTCCGGTGAAACAAAAGTTAAAGAATTTTTTGTAACCATACTCCCTCCAGTAGATGTCCATGTATGACATCATGAAGTAATTCTGTAACTATTACAACCTGGCTGCGACCTAATTACAACAATTATTTTTGAGTTTGAAACGAAAATACACTGGCTTTACTAAGTAAAGGGAGTGTATTTTATAAAACTCAAGAATAATGCCCGCCGGCTTTTGGAACATTTTCTCTCGTTTTATAACAAGTAAATAAAATTCGGCGTACTGGTGGAGTGGTCCTCCTGGTTACTTCCTATAACAGTATTTTTGAAGAACTTCAATAACACAAGAGTCACGTTTTATAATCATACTCTCCCCGTAGATGGCTATGCTTCAATCTGCAACACGCAATGTGGGAAAGCAAGCTTACAAAAATCACGCTTACAGCCGCATCGGAAAGTCAGCTTAAAATCTAAATACAAAAGCATCCCTGGAAAAAACCTTCTTGAGGGGCAACATATGTCACATTTAACAAATATTTGAATACCCTAGCACGTGTACTAATTATTTTAAGAAATCTCTCCATACGTTGAAGATGTGACGCATAGTTTTACGATCTCTGGGACTTCAGTGATTACCGGAAGGTGGAGCTACAATCCCGTAGTATTCGGCTCTAAATAGATTTGTTATCAGAGATAATGGGCTGGATCCAAACCATAGACAGCTTCGACATAATATATGAAGAACTATTATTTCTCGATAATTTTAATTGTTATTTATATCGCCCTTCACGGCTGAAAGAGAGAATTTGAGCCTGTTGCTGTCATGCTCGCTGTACTGTTCACAAATAATATTAGGAGAACATCTGCTGGTTTACATAGGAGCGGGTACACAAATGACCTTTTCTGCTACAGTAAAATCTTCTATTGCCTAAGAAAATGGGGATATTGCTATGTTCTACGTGAAAGACACAAAAAAGAAATGAATGGTGAGTTTATTGCAGATCCAAAGAACCCCTCGGATGGTGGTGCAGTGTAGCACGAAAGAGAGGTTACTATCCTAATTCATCTTCTAACTCGTAGTTGCCGGCAGTTTTGGCAAAATATCGATTTTGAAAAAAGCGACCGCGTTATCACCGACCACCAGAAAACGCAATATGCGAGCTCCGCAATTAAAAAAAGTACCCTCCCGAACGAAGAGATAAAAGGATGGTCGGGCAGAAGAATATAGATTGGGGCAACGAATGTCAGAATTCATTCGTTCGTAATCTCAAAGAAGTGCCCGATAAACAACAAAATATTGCTATTTCTACGTATTATGATATCTAAAGCATATACTTAGCATCGCAATTCGGTCGCTGGACGACCAGTGCGTAATTGCGCCTAACCCGAGTGTAGGTTTTGACGACAGGTTGGGCGGTCTTTTTAAACGATCCTCTTTTAGCCGCACTTAAGGTGAATGCAGTCGCCTTTCAGTCGCTTTGTTCTTTTGTTTTTTTGGGGAGTTAAACACTGTTTTAAGACTGTTCTAGCCAAGATAACATCCGGTGGATAAAGTTCAGTGTATTTATTGTTATGCCACGCTTGCTGAGGAACCAAACCTTTTTCCAGGAATTTCCGGGCTTTTGGATTTGCTTTTTGTTGTCTGCGATAATGCCTGAGACAATGGCGACAAGGTTTTATATAGAAATTTTCGGCCCGGCGGGACTGACGCAGGTGCGTTACTCGGGATATTAGTGTAGTGGTATGCAGTTCGTGATGGGAAGCAGGATGGCACGGGAGGAGGACAGGTTAGCTTCTGGCACAATGATGATTCTGGGGAAGTGGGGCGTGAAGCCACAGCAGTCGGTTTGTCGTAGTACTTTGCGCAATGCCTAGTCTCGCAATTTTGTAGCTTTTCAGCACACACTTTACAATGGTCACCGGGTTGGTAATAACCGCAGCCTAAAAAACAAAAGCGGAAATAGGCATTAAACAAGGTGCATAACTAAATTCCCCTTTCACAAATGTATCTTACGGAAACGCTAACGCTTCCGCATTTCAAAATTGTACTAAACAAATTGAGTTGAACCCTCTGCGGTGGGTCAGTAGCGAAGTCGTGGAGCTAAAGGGCGCCAAGACATGGGTTTGACGCCGGCAGTAGTGGCCGCCTGATGTGCAGGCTTAAGGCGACGACAGCGGTGTGTTGATGCTTCGACGCACGCTCCAGATCTCCAGGTGGGCAAAATGAATCCGCAGCCTTCCACTGCACTGCTCCTCATACCCCAGGTAGCTTCGGCGTGTTAAACACCATAATTTAATTTTGCGCTCAGAGGCGTCTTTCTTGCGAACACTAGACATCAGCACGCCTTTTGTAGAGAAGGTTTATTATGATACAATAGTAAAAGAATTTGTGAAGCGTGTTCAACCGACCTGCTTTGAACGGTAAACCTGGAGCGCATTAGGTATTTAAAAAAAGCTGCTGCTGCATCAACGCTACTGTCTCCAACACAACTGTGCCATTGTGTGAGTTTCGGGTTTTGTGCTATTTATCACACATTTTTCTCATTGGTCAATCCGATATTGTTATAGGAGTGTGGAAATAGCTCAAGAGCAGCAAAAATAGAAAGAAAGGGTTCAATTAATTTGGCAGAAAACAGGCTCTGTAGAAGCGGCAAACAAAAACTTCGCGGATTCTCTTTGCTTTCAATCCTTTTGTAGCAGAAAAACTACGTTAATTTTCTTTTTTGTGATTCACTTGTGATTCTGATAGTGAAGCCAGCCATTACAAATAACATTTAACTTACGCGATGGCCTCCAAAAACGAATTAAAATCGTTTCAACACATCGTAAACGAATGCATTGTCTGAGAATTTTGCGGTTTGCTGAGATGCTCAGAGTAAGAACGCGACATTCTTGATCCTTACTGAAATTAAACCTACGCGCTGTATGTACTAGCAGGTGAACACCGCCGCAGCATTGAGCACGCTGCAACGACATTTTCTTACATAGCCGAATTTCTATAAGTCTAGCGAATACTTGTTCCTTTGAAATACAAAAAGAACAAATTTTGTCTTTTCTAGATTTTGCGGAAGTTATTAAAGATTAGTAGTAATGATCTCCATGCAGAGGAATTTTCAAGTGATACGCCTCGATATCCACACCTAAACAAAAGGAGAATGCTGATGGATAATGTCATTTCAACGGCTTGTTTTTATGCCGGTAATACATATTGTTGACGTTTTTCTAAATTTATTCTTCAAATTTTGCATTCCGTTTCCCTCAAATGCTATAACCCAAAGAAACTACGAGGCTACGAGAAACTTGAAATCTTCCCACATTTCTCATTAGGCTTGCCCCTGCACTGCCAGTTTGTCATTGACTATAGAAATAAGAACCAGTGCTGCTGGAACCGCGAAAATTGGCAAAAACACCTACTAACCGCTGAGGAAGTCAGGCGTTAGATTTAGGTGTAAGCATAAATGGTTACATAATTAATAAACGATATGAATGCTGTACCAATGGGGTATGGTTTGTAGGACATAAAACCAGGTAATTCTGACAACTCCGCCTAAACATCACTGCCACAGCCGCAAACAAAGTAGAAATAAGTAAAGAAATAAAGGCTGCCCTGCGCGTGTTCTTGTTACAAACTCAAATGAAACGCCCTGCAGGCTTCCCCCTGTCTACACAAAGATCATTCGGAAAGTTATTGGCCCCTTGCCTGCTGGTATTTTGGTTGGTTAGGTAAATTTTCAGCTTGCTTTTATATGGCTATAAATAGATGACGCTAATTGTACGGTCTGAAGAACTACGCATGACTAAGGGAAACAACTGTACAGAGGTTCCCAAATTCATTACTAATATCCCAGTATTCCCATGCCGCTGCAACTTGCATTCTTGGGCGTTGGTTAGAAACAAAGGACTAAACACTGTATTCCAAAAACCCCGAACGAAATTTAAAAGCAAGCTCACGTGCTCATGTTATCGCCGAACACTACACCAAGGCTGCAAGATGCTGCTAAGCTTAGAACAGAGTCCTAATGAGACTCGGTGTATTAGGCCTTAGAGTTATCCGCAACGACACATTTAGACACACGTTTACCTAAACATCTCAACTGTGCAAGCATTGCTGCCCGAAAGAGAAGACGCCGACATTTGTAGGCAGGTAGGAAGGCATGAGTTGAAGGCATGAGTTGAACCCTTATACAAATAGAGCATCTTCGTGTTCATTGACCAGAAATATTATGGATATGTAACGCCATCATTGCCCACAGTTGCGTTCTAAAAAATCGTAACATCAAATAATAGTCATTCTATTAGAAGACAGACATTCCTAATTATTTAGGACACGTCTTGATATACAATGTCAGAAACAGCGAGAAGCAAATGCGTTGGAAACGGTGCTAAAAAGGCAGCACCATGGAGGCACGCATCAAGTGTTCGCTGATATACATGCCGGACATGTTAAAGTGCTCTTTCCAAAAATACCTATTCCTCTGATTGGCTTCAGCCGGAAGTTGGTGAGACAGATAGATTAAAGACTCACGCATTCAAAAGACCCAACAACATATTTTTCTGCGTATTTTTACATACTACTCCTTACGAAGCTGGCATCCGTTGGTAATGTAAGGCTTGCTGCGTGACTGATCTTTGCATATGCTTATAAAGAAAAAATGGTGAGATAACGGGGCGCCGTAAAATATCATAATAAAGGCTATAGCTCAATCGTAATTTTTAGGACATCCCATGGCTGTTACAAAATCTGTAAACATGCTGCCTTCCTTGCACAGGGCACCTTGTGTATTAGACGTGACGCTATTGGCGACACCACCGACACTGATTCCCCATGCATAAGTTGCACCATACCATGGCGATATGTTGAGAGTCGCGGGTAGAAGCCTCGTACGCTGGTCCTGCGAGCCCTTGTCAGCCTCCAGGCGATGGGTCCCCTATCTGTCTCACAATCTTAGGCAAAAAGGACTAAAACAGGACTAAAATACAGCTGTTAGTCTTCGCGGGCAACAGTTCATCTTTAATGGGAGTATCTGTAGCAGAGTGTGTGCCGTGTGCACAAATGCGGACTAACTGTTCGTCCCCGCCGATCTGTAAGGAGTAACGGGAAGACGAAACGCATGCATTTAGTCTCTTGGCTGCGTCGTTATTCTCCTAATGGCGTCGTCGTTGCCAATTCGCGTATATGTCTGTGGAGAGTTTCAGATTTCCAAAACAGAAGTCATTGCAGTCAGTGGGTCCTTTACATGGTGCAACTAGAAAAAATCTCGATGTTAATTATAAGAAAAGCGCCTAGGGTTAATAGAGCGGCGGGTAATGGCAAGGAGCGGCGATGCGTTATCGACAGACGCTTCTCGGCGAGGTCATGTTGATATGCTGTGTTGCATCCGATTCAGGCGAGCTAATAACGGCTAATGAAAGATTTCAAGCCCGTCAACGATAACACAAGTATTAGTGACAATAGCAAATGTTGATTCCCAAGCGTAATGAATATGTATGTTTCACAGACGAGAAAAAACGCATTAGTTGCTGATGACAACTGCAAAATATAATTGTTCGCAACAGGTAAGCGTCTTGAAGTTATCGTTTACACTCGGTACATAATTGCCTTGTGCACCAAAGCTATGACAATGCTGAAACTGCTGTAAAATACGGTTGCATCTCCCAGTTCTGATCGTCTAGCGACGCTAACTTGAAGAATTCACGCTAAGCAACACCAAATTTGATTTCGCCGGTGCAGGAAATTATGGTCTCTTTCCTTATTGTGACACTCACACAGACGACCGCTTTCACACACGATACCTGGAGCACTTAACGCATGTATCGAGCACTAAGAATACACTTAGTTTGCGCTAATTTGTGCGAAAACAAATCAGTCGTCCGATCACCCAGCCATCTATCTCAACAGGTGACGAGTTGATTGCTCTTTACGAGAAAAAACTGAATGTGAGGGTGTACTTAGAATCGAAATGAGCAAAGGTCTCTCAAGTTAGCAAAGCGCTAAGTGCAAAGCACTAATAGCGGCCACGGTCGCTTGCACGGATAGTAATTCCGGGACCAGTTGCAATTAAACCATCACCTGGCACAGCAGTACACGCTCTACACTTGAAAAGTATCTGCCTACTGTTCGTCCGGCGCCGTGGTGTCGTGGTAGCGCGCCAAGTTCCTTTCCTACCGTTGCGTGCGTCGGTGGTTCGATCCCTGCTGGTGGACGAAACTTTTTTTTCTGCGACTCTCGGAAGTTCGTCCTTGGGGAGTATCGGAACGGACCAACCGAGTGGCGGACTAACCATTCGTCCCCTCACATTTAGTCCCCAAAGGGACTAATGATTGTGGCAATGGCCGTTAGTCCCCCAAAGGACGAACTTTTAGTCCTTTTTGTCTAAGAGTGCAGACATGAAGCACAGGCACGTTATTGGCCATCAGGATAAAATCAGTAAAGAAGCTACACCAGTCACATGCTTTTTTCCCTTGCTATATAGTATTTTCTAACTATCGTCCTGAAATATGATCGCCTATACAAAGAGTGTGCACTGAAGTAACTTTTCCCCTTTAGCCAAAGCTATAGCTGCCATAGCCGGACAAATATCCCGCATTTCTAGGCGTTAACACCTCTGATACCGCCTGCCCCATTTCCTCGCAATCCGTATTCTTGATCTCAAAATGTCTTAAAAGTATAATTACCAAATCAAGAAAAACTAACATAATTGGAGCAGCGTGCAGCTAGTGGTGCAAGGCTGGAGAAACAGCGGCTCTGGCGGTCGACCTAGCTGCTCCCATGCTGACGGGGGATCCCTAGAATGAGGGAGCAGAAAGAGCAAGTCTCTTCACGTCTCTCCTATGGTGAAAGGCAACCCGAGACTTTCACCACCACAATAAGACCCGTATAACATCATCGCCGCCGACCGACTGAAGCCCGCTTACGTCGCATCCTTCTGACCCACCCAGGACTTCCTCGTCTCAATGACGCCATCCCGGAATTCTTAAGCCCGACCGACCAATAATGCCACGTGGGCAACACTACCGCTTCTGGCTCTATGTGGAAAGAACTGTACCGACTGGCGCGACACGGGTACGGCGCGCAGAAGACGACATGGACAATGCGGGAGCTCTTCACCTGGTGCTACCCCTCGCAGAAATGGTGGCTATTACTTCAAAGAAGGTACATCGATGAACTATATGATTTTGAGCTCTCATCAATATACACCTCTTTAGCGTGTTATTAACGACACATCCCTATCCTAGGGCTTTTTAAATCGTCCAACTCTTTATCTCTCCTTCTCGCATAAAGGGACCCTACAGCAGTTATCATCGACTATTCGGAATGTGTCGTAGGGTAAAGCCTATTCTCCCAGCTATCTCCTGGCGCACAAGTCAGGAAAAAGCGTTTACAATCACCGGAACTACGCGAGAAGAGATATCGCGCATAATTGTTTCATCTTAACTTGATCGGGGCGGCTCGCGGTGTTCTCTCGTGGGGCCTTCGTTATATTGCAGGCTCGAGAGTTTTCTCCTTTGGTCATTAACGAGGGGGGGGGTGTATTTCCGGTTTGATACCACAAATTAGTAGGCACGACTGCCTGCCAGCAAGAGCGCACTTAAGCAGGTAGGGCGCTTTTGAAGCAATAAACGTTTCTTGCGGCCTAGACTCGTTGAAATGGGAGTATTGATTTCGGCAGTGAAACTGCGTTTGCACTCAAAACACAAAAATGAATACGTTTTAGCTCAGCTAACCTTGGATATGTGAAGCAAAAGCTTGGCTTAGTCTCGTTGAGTTTTGCTTTCGCTTGGTTAACCTTTTATTTAGCTGTATTACCCACCGCGGTGGCTCAGTGGCTGAGGCGTTGCGCTGATGAGCGCAATGTTGCGGGTTTGATTTTCGATCGCGGCGCCCGCTTTTCTGATGGAGGCGAAAAGCAAGAACACCCGTGTACGAAATTTCGGCGCACGTCAAAGATAACCAGGTTGTCAAAATTATTCCCGAGCCCTCCCCAACGGCGCGCCCCATTGCCTGCGTTGCGTCGGCGCGTGAAACCATACAACCAACCAATTTAGCTGTATTGCTGACCACGTTTCACAGCCGTTTGGTTTCGTGTAACGCCCACAGAAGGAGACTGGGTGAAGGCCTCGTTCATTCGTGGCAAACGCACCGCTCCGTTTCACCAGGTGCGAGACGAGTCACTTTGCCCGAAATGACCCAGGGCCGCATACATAGGAGGCTGCCGGGCTGGTAGGCTAACTCGGCCGCAGCGGCAGTGGAAGCCGCTGTCGGCGCCCATCAGGCGCCAACAGTGGCACCGGCGAATAACACCATGCGCTTCGAGAGGTGTGTCGTCCTGGGTGTGCCTCCCGTCAAAAGGTGCCCTTGCGAATACTACACAAAATCACTGGACGAAAGTAGTAGGGTTTGCTTTAAAATAAACGCCAAAACTGTGCATACAGGATCAGGCATAGAAGAGGTAGGTATACACAGCGCCGACGATGGAGGATTGTCACAGAAAATGCAGGAAATAAGCAGCAAAGTTGAACAGCGACAGCCAATGCGGCAGCCAGGCCTGCAATGACGTCGTCTAGGCGATGGCAGGGGTGCATATAAAGAAAATGGAACACAGCGTGGTTGTTTTTTTTGCGTCTTTCACAGCGATTTACGAGCCCACCGCTTCACGTGCACGTCTAATATTTGGCTCCGGTATTTTTGGCCGCCCTGTAATAAAACCGTCGAGCAGGTTTACTTGCACTTCTCAAAAAGTGTTGCAGGGTTCCTTTAATGTGAAAGAGGAGGTGAGCGATTTCACTATCTCTTTTTTAGACATGCACACATCATCTTTTACTCCCATCTACCCACCATGGAAAATACAGCTTGTACCAAGTTATTATCTTTTATTAGATATATAAAAACAGGGCTCCGAAAACTACGATATTGCAGTACATCTTTTCGCTGCAGGATAAAAATAAATGGGCTAAATTTTACAGTGATGCCAGGGAAACTTCAGCTACGGAGCCTTGTGCCGCTAATTGACCGAACGTTAATGCGTGCAGAACAATAAGCGTGCATTATATTACTTTCTGTGCAGAAGCATGTGACATTTTATTTATCATACAGCACATTCTACGAAAACAAATTCCTTGGTCCGTAATCTATATAGATTTTTGGGCGTTTTGCGTGCCTTGTCACCCCACAGACGAGAATCACATTATAAATATATTATTCTGAATATGACTTCATAAATACAACAATGAGTCTCTGTTTTACATGCATCAACACTACTCGCTTCCAGGAAACACAGGGATCACTCGCAACGTGTTGGCTGATCAACGGGCCCTTGCTGCTGCTTTTAGGAACACAGTAAACATTACAACGCTGCCACGCACTGTCGTCAAGCCGGGAATCAGCATCATCTTAGTTATAAAAGCCAAGTCCAGTGGATCGAACAGAGAGGCAATCTACTACACCTAATAAAACCACACTTGGGACGATGCACAGCTAACTCACAAAGCATATTCACTAAAGATGCCTTATGCAAATTTTGGATAGGAAACACACATGAACCTGGCAACTGGATGTCCAAGACACCTGTGCAGTAGGCGCGGATAACTCTTTTTTGTGATTCAAATTATCATGCGATGTAAAGCGCTGAACGCAACACCGTATAAACAAGTCTCAAACACAGCAACCAATATATTCTACCGCATTCACCAATCTGTTTAAGCGACAACCCCATATTTCTGATTACCACTGTTTTGAGGTACTTCTCACATGTTAAATTTTTAATGCATATTTCATATTGCACGTGTCAATCGCACGCAGGAAACAACATCGCAGCGAGAAACGCGCATAATGATAGATATTTAATGGCATTCAGGTGGTTGTCACGTAACAGCTTTCTGACAGTTTTCTGTAAAAAACAAATTTTACTGATTCGTCAAGAAGGAGAGCGCCGCAAACTTTGCAAATCCTTAGGACCCCAAAGACATCAGGGTTGATACGACGCTCTAAGCCACCTTAACCCAACCACTAATTACTCTAATCTAAATTAACCAACACACCAACCACGGAACTTCCCGTTAGGTTATCCACACATCTCACTAATCCACCCCAATCTACCCGCTAATCCGCACTAACCGACATTTTTTCCATGCTCCCGTTACTATTCATGTTTAGAAGATCCAAGAGGAGATGGAATTTCTCTCGCATCTACTTTAAAATGGAAATAGGAAGGCCACAATCATTTTTTGTTAATTTTCATGCTCTCCTAGAAAAGAACGGTCACAACAGCACTGTACAAGAAAAAGTGGCGACGACGTAGCGAACTGGATTTGTTTGTGTGTCACTGCTGCTTTTATAAAACTGTCGATTCAAACTACAATAAGTGGAAAGTGTAAATTTATTGTTGATGGTATCCCTGAAAGCTTTCACTAGGATTCCAGGATGCATTCAAAATTACAACACATGGAAAAGGTCACATAATAATAAACACAATTCATATAGAAACCATAAAGAATTTTCCATGATGTGATGCCTCGGAATATGCATTCAAACTTAGCTTATGCTAAATGCAACAGAAAATTGGGGAGATGGGGAGGGTATAACGCAAATGGATATTATACACGGACAACGCTACATTATATTCAGGGCAATAATAAGAGAACCTTACAAGTATTGTGGCACTCCAGACTTTCGAAAATATTCCGTACTGCTGTCCGCGTGTGGCAAAAATATCTTCAAACGCCAGGTATGGCCCCTTACTTGAAAATTGGAAATTACAGTTTTGAAGCCGCGGAACCGGTTCGGAACGGTTCTTTCAATTCATTGCGGCTCAGGTTCAGTTCCAAAATGGCGGTCTGCGGGTCCAGTTCGGCTCCGATTCCAGGGAAAAATTCAGGTTCGGATCCAGTTTTCGGTTCAGTTTCGGTACTGGTACGCCACCCTGCTGTGGGGGTCGTAGGTAGAGAATGGCATGGATTAAAAATTCGATAGCTTTCCACCGTGGAAATGCAATTGAACAGAGGAGCTGTACGGACCTCGGGGTGGGAGTATTCTATATTGACACTGAGGCGAAGAACAGCACCGCGCAATGAAGAATCGTGTGTAATCCCACATACTTTGGGCGTTGAATATCAACCTTTTCAGAGAAGTTACGTAGCCACAACTTTATTGCATTTTCAAGCTTCGCGACATGCGAGCGTTACCAATCCCCATCATGTCGTTCCCGAACTATATCAATTCGCGCACGGCGCTCTTGACCGCCATCCTGATACTCCGAGGAGCCAATCGCACCGAGCAAGACCACTGTATAGTACACGTGGTTTCTTAGCTTTCCTGTTCAGCAAACGTCACAGCTTTGGTGTCAGTAAACGTCTTTGTGGTTGGCGCAGTCCTTACTAATGGCGCGCTTTCTGATCTTGGGTGTTTTCTTAGCTTTTTGCGGGCCACGCCCGGTCTTAGTACATGCCTAATTGTTTAATCTGCCTGCACATGGGCTGCGCTTGGAGTTTTATGTGGAGCAACTGCAAAAGTTATGGAAATTTAACCGTAGACACCTATGCTTCAAAATTCTTCATGTAGATACGCGATAATTACGGGTCGGTATCCTAATCTTTGCTGCTAGACAAAGGTTCGCATGCAGTGGAAATACGTTGGAGGCTGCTTTTCATAGAAATCTCAAATTGCGCACTCCGCTCCACGCTTCGCGTCCCTGAGGGCTTAAGCTCATCGGCTTCTTTTGGAGCAAAATAAATGCCATAAGCACTATGATTCGCTTCATTATAGTAGCGGAGGTCCTTAGGTGATCGGGCGGTAGGCGTCTCATGTCGTCGTCGTCGTAACCGTCGTCTCATGTAGTAATGTACTAAATCCACCGATACACCGGTTTACGTCTCGCGCTAGAACATAACGCGTAATAAAAAGACACCGGTTCACTCGTCTACGCCTCATGCTGGAACAGTTAGAAACGTGTACTAAAAAAACACCAGGACACTCGTTTACGCCTCGCGCTAGAACGCACCATGCTTCAAAGACAAGAGATTTCACAGCAAAGCTGAATACCTGTACCCCCAATGGTTTCATCTCTGTAGGCAAAAACGCAAAGGTGCCAAGAATACACTTAAACACTGCATGCTTCGCCCCTCTCCATATTTCACGTTAGTAGAGATGGCCCGGGATTCTTTTTTACTTTGGCTGAAACTTGAAGCCCATTAAGCTATATTTTGGGTGTAAAAGATGGATTAAGCTTTCAGATTCATCCAATGAAAACCTGAAGTTCTTGGCTGCAGCGTAAGGGGCCTCGGCGTAGAAGCGACCGGGTAACACTCGCGCTTCATACGGGCTACCAAGCACAGACGAAGCATCAAAATCAATTTGGCACCAGCACCACCCACCGCCTCTAGTCTGCCCAGGGTACTACCACACTCTTGTAATAGTTGCTGAGGAAGTAATCGTAAAAACCACAGGGCGAAATTCCTTAATTTATATTTTGGTGCTGGAAGCGCAAACAAGTGACACCTCTGTAGAATTGAAGACTATTGCAGAAGCGGCGCCATAATATCGACGAAGGATGAATTCTTTTTTCCCTCATTTTATACCCATATTTTTCTACCCTATGCTTCGAAGGTCCCAAAAGCATCTGACCGATATTCGCAATTTGTATTGAACGGAGTGTAATCACTTCTGTGTACCTATTCGTTAAGGGCCACGTCGGATAAGTTGGGATTGCTGCGTACATCAAATATACAGAGCCTGGCACTATGTTTGGCATTCCGCAAAGTTTTATTTACACTGTTTTATTATTTTGCATACAGATATCAAAATATTTATTGTTGTTTCAGCGTGAATATGTCGATCCACATCTGTATTTTCGGGCATATAGTTCATTTCATTGGATGCGAGACCACAGAAACAAAAACTTCATTATGAACCGGATATGAGAAAATTGAGGAGCTTGTCACATGTATGCCAGCTCATGTACAAACGAACCCGGCGGTACAACTGTTTACTTCTTGGTACAAAAACCCATTGTCGTTCCTATTAGAAGCGCCGTTTTTTTTTCGGATGTTTCTGTTTTGAACATCACCGTTTGATCAACATTTCGCCCGTAGCATTTAGAAATTTCTGCGTATATTTGTGATATATCCATATTTTGGCTACAGCTGAAGGACACGACTTTGCAAAAGCTGCTTTTTTGAAGGTGTGGGAAGCAGACGTGGAGCGCATGCGGATGGCTACATTTATTTAAATGTTGGCGCGGCAGGAACATGGAGCAGCGGCGGACACGAGTGACCGCCCAGCTGTTCAGCCGCGTCGCACTTCCCTGGAGCGCGGGGCCAAATTTTTTGCTGCAGTGCCAGCCCCGCTGATGGTGATGATGAAGATGATGGCGCTTATAAAAAACGATAAAGAAGATGTCGCTACAAGACTCCCCCCTAGAACGTAGCGCGTTAAGAGAAGAACAGAGGCGGAAGGCTTCCCTTTATGTATAGAAAATTTTCTATAGGTGTATCTACGTTCAAAGTACGTATACGGTCTAGGTTAAATCATGGGCAAACTATGGGAGCAGTCCTGGTCAGTCCATTCAGGGCCTCCGGAGCGTAGATGTGCCTCAGATGGTCTTCGCTGGGAGTGCCACAACGGACGAACCTGCGTAGGCTGAAGAAGTCCTGAAGGGAAGCGGCTACAGCCCCGGCTGCGTCGTAGACGAAATGGCGATGCTTGTAGAACCGGAGCTTTACGATCTGTCTTTCGCGAAGCGACGACCGAGTCACTGGAATGCCTGCACGAGCAGGTTTCTATCCTTGGTAGTGGCAGTTTGAATACTGTGCTGGGTGGAGCATTGTTCGCATGTAGAGGTTAAACAACTCTACGGTGCCTATGATGACCGCGGCAACCGCGAGACGCTTAAGTTCCCAAACGCCGACGGGTATAAGCACGGAATAAGAGTCGTCGACAGCGTGGGGGCGGAGATATTGGCCCGGCCAGCGCTGACGGCTCATGGGTGTGCAGCGTTGTTGTGGCAGCGATGTCACGTGTCTTTGGAACGGGTGGCTACGAAGTGTATGGCGACGCAGGCGTGGAATTGCAGTAAAAGGCTCTACTGGGGCGTCATGGGTGAGGTATGAGCGTGGACGCCTGCCACGAGCCGGTCGGCCCTTGTCTGGTCGTGCTGCATGTCGCATGGGACGGCACTCTCTCGGGGAGTTTAATGTGGAGCAATACTCGCGGCTCTGTTTTCGGTGTCCGCGGAGGGTGCCACAATGTACGTTTCGCCCGAATCACGCTGCGACTGCTGTGAAGCGGGCACTGCGTTAACGTCGTGGTGGTCTTGACGTGCAACGGTGGTGTAGCAGGTGACAAGATTGGAAAGGATTTGATTGTCATACTCAAAGACGCTCACCGGAGCACTCACATAAGGTGGACGCAGTGGGCGAGGTGGACTGTGGCTGACGGGCGTGCGCTTTGACCTCGGCGGCAAGTCCGTCCGGTAAAGTGCAGCTGCCGCGCCAGAGATCGACACCAAGGTGTTGGCGTCTGTGGGAGAAACCTCGCCGTGCTGGGTGGAACGGAGGGTACCATGTGCGGCGGCGTAGTGTAGGCAAGCCATGCGAGTACGTCGTGTGCTGCAGGTGGTGGCGAAGCGTGCGAGGGCCGTGCGGGTATCTCCTCGGCTGCAGGCCGAAAGCAGTCGTCCCCGAAGGGTTTATGGAAGCATGCCAGCGCGAAGGTTGTCCCATAGGGTTTAGCTTGACGATGATGGGGCAAGGACGCAGCGGAGCTGGAGCAGAAGCGTTTCCAAGAGGATGGAGTGCTTCAGCGCCTGAATAGTGACGTAGTTCTGCGAGAAAGTGGCCTCGAGCTTGAAGAACCAACCTCTGGGGTTGCGTGGCTCGAACTCCAAAATTGGAAGGTCCCCCACATCACCATGTCAGTGTGCCGCTGGCCGGGTGACAGGAGCGAAACGTCCGAGTCACCCCTTGTAGGGCGCAGACATGGAGCGGATGCGGGTCCCTACATTTTTTCAAGCTTTGACCCGGCCAGAACTTAGAAAAGCGGCGGACACAAGCTACAGCCCAGCTGCTGAGTCGCGTATCATCGCCCCGAGGCGCGTGGCCAAAATTGATGCTGCATTGCCAGCCCCGCTGATGATGATAATTGTACTTATTTACAGAGATTTGGTACTATAAATAACGATGTCAACTTTGCGTAGTGGTGCTGTTGCACTACGCTTATTTGAAATAGCCCATTGTGATTACGCTCCGCACAAAAAAAACATACTTTGAAGCTTAATACCAAGTACCCACTGCTCAGGTCACCTAAAGAGGACAGGCGACATTTGAGCCTATCCGTCCAAAAATGAACAAATTTATGTGCCTTGAACATGTGTCTTGCACATATTTATGTGCAAGATAGACGGAAGACGGAATATTTGTGAAAGTGAGCACAAAACCGTAGAAGGGTAGAGGATGGAGAGAACGAATAAATAATTTGCCGTCATAGATCCTTCAAAACGAGGCCCACATGCAGGGCAAGATTTGCCGTCGTCTACTGGGGTGTAGTGTACACCGCTCGTAAAAATAAACCCTTATGTGGGCAGTTTTTTAAACGAAGTCCCATATTGCCAGCACAGGATTACAGGTTTTCCATACGTTCGTTCTAACAGCGTCGCTGGAATCCTGACAGCACACGACAGGTGCTCACGAGGGATCAGGAGAAACCATGTCGGAGGTTTGGAGCTGATAGCGATAGAGGTGTTTAGTGGCCTACAGAGGCATCATTTCCGGATTTTTGGCCATCGTATCTCCTCTAACGTACTTGGTGGCCCGTTGCGTTTCCCACTGGCGACGTAATCCGTGATAGCGGAGCCTACGAGTGCCCTATGAAATTTCCTGCTCTTCTGAGCTTAGTGCTACTAGCTAACGATGCAATTTTACGGGAATTGTAGCATTTACGTCTATGCGACGGTGCTGAAGGCGGCGCTGGCGCTGCTTGTCTTGATCATGGTGGAAATTTCTGGCTGGGTTGGTTCTATGATGACGTGGATAGGAAGAACAGCCTCCATGACAAGCTTGTAAGCAGGCCTATGGTCACGATGCGCAAGGTGTGCGGGTATCTGGCGCGTGATTAAAGTTATGTAGCAGTCTCCAGGTCGTTTGAGGTCACACTGCGGGCGCAGCGTTTTGTACTGTGGCCCAATCTTATCACTAGGCCATTGGCGCTGGCTGTGTGCAAGTGAACATGGTAGTAGTTGTCCTGCAACCTGCACACTAGAACACCACACACTAGTTGGATGCTCCGGACACCAGCGCGGAGCTGGCGGTCTTTGCCGTCTAATGTATAACTAATATGTTAGGTACACGCTCAATCTTTTATTTCGCGGCTCTCTACAGCCGCGGAGGCGTTGGATGCGGGTTCTGTAATCCAAGATCCCCTGACTAATACCTCTCACATGTGTCGGTCGTTCGGAGAACGGGTACGAGTGCCATGTCTCTAGTTGTCCCATCGTGTGTCATCAGCCTGGTGTTGTCTTTTCCGGTGTTTCGAAGGCTGCTTTGTCCCGAGGACTGCGTCACTGGGAGAAAAGCCGCATGGATGAGCAGGAAGTGTGGGGCTTGCTCGCCGGCATAACGTAACTAATATTTTAATTAGATAAATTATCAAATTTTAAAGCGTTTAGCTTAGGCATCGCGGCTATCATAGTGTGTCCTGTCATTGCTTACACAAAACCAAGTTTAAAGGATATGTGTTCAGTATAAATTTGTGATATTTCAAGAACACTGTCAACGTGCCCGCTTTAATACTCACCGGAGCCCCTACGTTACACAAAATACGGTTGCGCTTTAAATCAAATTATTTCGTGATTCAACTATGAGTGAGCATACTGAGGACACCCGTTAGGGGTAGAAAACCCGTGGCATCATTTTCTTTAAAACTTTTGTTCCTCTTCCAGTTTTTCTGGACTTTACTGTTGCCGTTCTTGCGAGCAGTGGTGAGACATTGGTAAGTAATTATATTTCACTCCCCTATTTGTCGACATAAAAGGCCATTGTGTCTAGCCGAAATTCGGTCTTATTCAAAAAGTATAGCTTTCACATTACGAGAAAATTTGTCTTGCGGAGTTTCCTAGCGATGGCTTGAAAAGCTTCGACAGCGCAAACGCAATATATATAAAAAGACGGGGGGATGAAGTGTTGTATCCAAACCAAGGCTCAGAAAATTTGAGGGAAACAAATCTTCCTTAGAAGATGGCGTACCCTTGAGTCATGCGAAACAAAAAAAACTACTGTATGGGCTGTTGCTCTAGCCAAAAAAGTGTTTAGGTGGCACGTATTGAGAGGTAGAGGATTGATTTGAGCTGGTCAGTTGCAGAAGCAGGAAGGCACCTGCACTCTCAGAACGTATGTTTGCCTCACCGAGGTGAAGTGACTGAAAAGCAAAGACGAAACTGACAGAATAAAAACATCACGGTGGTGGTATTGAAAGGACAAAACAGCCCCACATTAGACTGACAGAATGTAGGTTAGCGTGAATATTACAAACGTACAAAAACACGTTAATTGTGCCTTTGTACACGAAGTGCCAAGGAGACAACAACAGGCGACATATAAAATCCTAACCTTGGTTATCAGAGGACAGCTTGCAACATTCAGCAAGTAAAGCACGCATTTGCCTTTTTTATACGATTGTGTTTGAAGCGTCTACTTGAGCGACAGCTGCCCAACTCTGTTATACACGACAATATGTTTCAGAAGAGATGCTAAGAAACAGAAATGTGGAAGGGCAAGCAAAGTGGCAGGCACACGCTGCAGCTAAAATCCTTGCTACACCACAATCCAGCCATTGTTATACCACGCCCATTATTACCACAGCTCTACAATGATTGAGACAATAATCAAGGCAATGTCGAAAAAGATGGCGGCATAATCACGATAGTTCTACCAGAGGGCGTAAAAATTTTGTACATGAAATAAAATTACTGCTACCCACAACAACACAGCCGGAGGCGAACGTGCCAAAAAACGTTGGACATTTGTGTCTCATATAAGCATGTACGTGCTAACAGTTCGGAGGTACAATCTCCTCCATCGGGGCTGGGTTTATTTATTCACATGTCCTCTTTATACGTAACTTATTTGAGGCACTCTCATTCCCCTCATTCATATGGGAGACAACGCAAATGAGGGGAGTTTCAAATAGTTAAAAGGAGTGACACAACGCGACTGGTTGGAAAGCTACAGAGTGAAGAATGTGAAAAAAAAGACAAAAGCCCAAGAACAGAAACATTGAGAAGGAACCCACGCAGAAACAAAACGTGGTACTGCGTGCTTCCCAATCGTTACAAAAAGTCAGCAGAAGAGAAAATTTAGAGGATAGTGAACTAAAAAACTGGCATACATTCATCTTCGGCTTTGGTCTGAGTTAACGCCCGCATGCAAGCACAGGCCTCAAAGCCCTCGCATCATCTTCACGTACTATACTACGCAACACAGATTGTAGGCGGGCCAGTTGGGACATAACTGAGTCACAAACAGCGCAGGAACGAGACGAAAGGAAGATCACACACACACACCTGGCGCTGTGTTTGTGTGATCTTCTTTTCGTCTCGTTCCTGCGCTGTTTGTGACTCAGTTATGTACCAACTGGCCCGCCTACAATCTGTGTTGCAGTCAATTTCTTCTACATCGGGCTTTCCTTCGGTTTTCTTTCCGCTCCATCTGCAAGATTCTTCTATGTGCATCAGTCATCTTGCTTCGGCGAACTGCCGATCACGTCTCTACACCTACAGCGCCGTGTTTATGTGATCCTCCTTTCGTCTCGTTCCTGCGCTGTTTGTGACTCAGTTATATACTACGCAGTCTGTCCACATTTTACAGCCAACCTGCCTGCGCCTAACTATCCCCCGCCACGGTTTTCTTTCCAGAGAAGCAGCTTTACTCAGCACCGCATCTGTGCTTTTCGTCGCCTCCGCTGAGCCACTTTCACACATTCTTACCCCTCGCCAACACCGATGCCTTTCAGAAGTTTCGTTCGAGCGAAGACGACGCTAGCAGTTGCACTTTTAACTTTCTCTGGGCCGGACGAGTGTCTTTAGCTCGGCGCGCACTGAAACACGCATAGGCGCGATAACAGCGGATAGCAGCAGTCACAGAACGTGAAAGCACCGCTGCGGTCTTCTGAAGTTCTACTTCGTCTAGTAGCTGCGAATCCTTCCCGATAAAGAGTTTTCCGGTTGCAGCACTGATGTTAGCCCATCAGTCCTGTTCGGCTTGAAGGGGTTTGGGAGCGACATTTTCACTGGTGCCTTCATATGTGTAAGGTCGTGCACTTGCATGCCCATGCAATCCAACCCAGCCCCTTACACTCCAAGCCTTGCGTGCATTGGTTGGGGGTGAAAAGAGTGGGCACGTAAATGCGCAGCTATGCTTCATGCGTTCACTAATCACATGTGCGTTGTGCGGGTGGGAGCGTTAAGCGTGCATGTCTGACAGGTCAATTGCAGTTGGCTGCTGCTCTGCATGGCTGAGTAGTTTCGGTTAATGTGTTACTCTAAGATGTTTACGATGGGCGAGGGAAGCGGATAGCACGGTGTTTGTCCGCTAGATGAAAGCTCGAGTCCTTTCATGTTTCATTCAGTTAATTTGTTATAAAGTATGCTCAATCTGCAAATACAAACAAATAGATTTTGTTTTGTGCACTCTTTGAACTGCGCCAAACTTCGCTCGTAATCCTTGTTTTACATAGTAGAAGGGCGCTGAAGTTTTTTGTTTTGTTTTGACGCTAGTGGCGTCCGCCACGTCTTGTATTTTGGCGCCACTTCAACGGAAACCAAGAATAAATCAGACGTGTGTTCCCGCCCAGCAAACATTTGTTGAGCGGTCAGGAAAGGTGGTGTTTTGTTGCGTTTTCGGCTGCACTCTTCCGCTTTTCATCAGTCCGTAGTTCCAACGGTAGTAACAGAACACATTGCACCGGGGAGCTGAGGGAGCTTGGGGTAAATAGTTGATGAGCGGTCACTTTTTCTGATCACTTTGAAACACTCGCCAATTATGTTGTTTTCTCGTAGCACATTCGCACCTAATGCTAATACTAGATTTCTCTATTTGTGACTGATTTTGTGCGTTGGTATCGATAATGAGATGATGAGATGACTCGAACGGTAAAAGTTGTTTCTTACTGCGGCGAGCGTACATCCATCAAACGTGTCCGGTAGAAGCATTATTTCATTCTGTGGAGCCAGTTCCTTTGCAAAATTTTGGACTCTGCTTCACGCTTTAAAAGAGCTAAGAACATCACGTGACACCAATTCTAAGTCTGCAGTGTTCGTCAGTTTTCACAAAATCAAAGTCGTCAACATTCCTAAAGGTTTTTACCTCCCTATCGTTAGCAAATGCGTTGCTCAGGGCATTGTCAAATTGCGAAAGAAAAATATTACACAAAACGGGTGCCACACTGGACCCTATTCAGATTCAGTTTCTTTGTGTGACCACTAGTGAGGGCACACTGACCCACATATCAAAACCGTGCTTTTCAATTTGGTAAGCTTCAAAAAGCTCCCTGTCGCCTCCCTGTCGCACTTTGTGGCTCCTCTACCAATTATTTCAGTTTTGATCAAGCGAGATTCCACTCTTCTGTGCTAACGAAAGAACGGAATCTCTTTCACAAAACTGAAATAATTGGTAGGGGATCCACAAAGTTCGAGAGTGAGCTCATTGAAGCTTATCAAATTGAAAAGCAAGATTTTGACAAGTGCGTTGGAGTGCCCTCACTAGCAGCATCAGGAAAAGAAGCTGAATATTTGAAAAAGAACCAATGTTGAATTGCGTCATGAGCTGGTCTTTCTACTTTAGGTATTGCGGCGCATGCCCTCACCCTGTTTTTTCTGCGAAATTTTATTCATTGAACTGTTGCTAGTGCCACTGTTTGTACTGTCCTACTCTCTCCTTGTGTACGCGTTTTCAAGGCTGGGTTCCAGCGTTGTCCAAAGTATGTACAGTGGTAATCTCGCTAAAGGTGAACACGGGAGCGCCTTGCCGCCCGTACTATCAGAGCAGCCTAACTTGCCCACTGCGAAACATCACGCATGCGCTGTGCGGGCCGAGCGAGACTATGCTTTCAGTGCACGCACTGCGTCATTGGAGCGTCTGCGCGTCATCTGCTATGGTTTTCGCGCGTGTAGCGGTGGAGCTATCAGCCACTGTATGAATGAGTGGGAACTAGAACACACTTAAAAAATGTTTCCGTGTGAGCGGTAATTCGTTCTTTAGCTCCAATACAATGATTTCGGCACAGCAGCGTAACTCACCCACTTGTTTCAAACAGACTCAGTCAAACGATCGCGCAGATTTTAACAGCACTTTATTTTTGCAAGTGCTTACAAAAGTCTTTTAAATGCACATAAAAGCACGCAATTTAATTCTTCGAAGGCGGTCATGCACTCAAAGGGGGCGCAGGCGCTACGACCTTCATTCAATATACGGAAGAACACTATCATCCTTTACCGTTTTATATTTGGGGCGTTTTTATGCAAGAATCCAGGCATCAGGGATCAAAGCAAGGTACCATTAGCCAGACGAGACGCAACCTAGCAGACGATGAGCAGACGCTCCGATGACGCGATGCGCGCGCTGAAAGCAAAATATCGCTCGGCCCGCACAGCGCATGCCTGATGGTTCACGCTGGGCACGCCAGGCTGCTCTGATAGTACCGGTGGTCACGTGCTCCCGTGTTCACCCTTAGCGAGATCACCACTGTACCAACAGGCCAAACCGTAAACTCTGCTATGATTTTATTGCAGGCGTACAACTCGCATTCAGGTTCATTTGCTGATGTATATTTTGCCGCTTCACGCATTGCTTCCTCCAATGCACCATTTTGTAAACACTGGATAAGATCTTCCTTTGCAGTAATTTTTGTAGGCATCTACACAACTGTAATGTTTTCCCCAGATGTTACTGCGCCATGCGTACATCTCGCATTGCAGCTGGCCTGAAAAAAGAAAATTGTCGTCAATATTTTTGCATTCACATTAACCTGGAATGGGATCATCCTAGATAGCTAAAACCACTGAGCTGATTTTCGCAGGTAATTTAAACGCACATTGTTTGAACAATTTATTGCCTCCTAAAAGCCGCCTACTGAATATTATATTTGATATTGTAGTACTTCTGAAACCCGACTCTGAACGAAATGGCTTCAACACAGACTTTTGCTTTAATTTTTCACGCATCAGAGGGTAAAAATAAAGCACAGATGTCGGCGTGCACGGCTATGCTGGTTTACACGTATTTGTCAATATTTTAAAATATTATTTACATTAAAAACTTGTTTACGAAATTAGGGAACCAGCCCTGTGTATATTTTATTTTGTTACTCTCTCCGAAGTATAGATTTACTTTACATAATAAAAATTAGGAACCTATGAATAAACCTTTAAAATTATAATATGAAAGCCTTATCTGCCCCATTCTGTAAAGAACCGTCGTGTTTGTTGTTTGGTACAGAAAATGGACGCCCCTTATGGTCGCTGTAAAAACTGAAATAAATAAAAATATTCGGTCCACTTCAATCTGCTTCCGCACTTTGAAGGCAAAAATCTGGCGATATTTATCAAAAACTCATTTTGCTGCATCATCGCATTTTCATGTCTTTCTACAATTGTGCGTCTTTGTCTTCGGGCGTAAAGTGTTTTATCCGCGTCTTTTTTGTCGCTACGTCGTGCATACGTTTCCTTATTTGCGTTTTATTTCTTCATTTCACGACCCCATTTACATCACCAAGGAAACCGGCACACGCCGTACCTTGCGTAGAATCAATGTTTTGCCTGCGTGGTCGGTAGCTGCTGCTCCAACATGGCATAACGTTACTCTGCAACGCGGTAAAAATACTGAACAAGTTTACGTTTCAAATTCATAGTTTTGGGAATGTTGTGAAGCGGTAAATTGTTTCAATGCTCCAGATTTCTGGTCATTCTTCCTAGTGAGTAAGGACCCCAAAGAAAGGAAGAATAACTACTTCAATTCAGGGTTTACAACGTTTAAAGATAGCAGAGTGACAAAATAAAACACAGCACATTGTATAATGCCCAGGGCTGCAACTGCGAATCCCGTGTTCGCGTGACACATGTGTTTTTTTATTTACTTAGTCTTAACTCTGGTGACCGTGTTCTTGACCGCACAAGAACAGTGAAAACAGCATTTTTTTTTTCAGAATGAGGCACCTAAGTATTTTGCATGAATACTTTCCTGCCCGCCCCGCACAAAAGGGTGGGAAAAGAAACACATCTACTCTATGGCCGCTGTTATTTCTTCACAACTATGAGTTGTTGTTTTTAACTTTTCTGAGGTTACACGGTTTCAGTAGTCAACTCCTTTTGCCCCCGTAGGGCGAAAAATCGCACAATAAGAAATGACGCCTTCTGCGGAGCGAACTCCCGAACTCCCCCCAAAACGCATGCTATTTCTTCTTGGCAATCAGCATTTTTGCCAAAACCCGCGTTGGAAAGCAATTCAATGTTTTTAAAAACGTGTTCGGTTTAAGATTAGGCCTGTAACCTTCGTTTGGTTTCTGTCATCACGCTTCAGAAAAAATGGACGCCATCCGGCCCTGCGAAAGTAAATGTCCAGCGCAGCTGTTGTAAACCCCTACTCATGCCGATTGATGGGGGAGGGTATGAAATGTTCCTCATTGTCTCAGCGGTCGTACCGCTTACACTCGGATCCTCTGGCGACAAATGCTGGATGCTGACGCATGAGGTCGGCATCTTGGGCGAGAACTGCTGGGTCCTTAAGTAAAGTGTGGTATTGGGCTAGTTGGTGATTCATCTTAACAATACAGCGCGACAGAAACAAAGACTTCAGCGAGGCACACAGGACGAGCGCTGTTTTTATTTCCTTTTAGATGCAAGGCATCTCTTACACTCGGCCTGTCCCTTCATCCGGCGTCCGTCCATCCGCAACCCTCCTCCTTTCCCCTCGCCCGCCAGATGCGTTAGCACGTTCTCCTCGCCATGCCAGCTTTGCGTTAGTGCGCATGCGTGTCTCTCTCAGTCCGTCCGCAACCCTCCGCCTTTCCCCTCGCCCGCCAGCTGCGTTAGCACGTTCTCCTCGCCATGCCAGCTGTGCGTTAGTGCGCATGCGTGTCTCTCTCTTATCACTCTCTCTCGCAGAGCGGCTATATAACCACGGTATCTGCAGCGCGCTCCTCAGTCGCTCCGTCAGTCGCTCTTGCTGCTACTGCTCCGACTGCTGCGCCGATGAGTTGAAATGGACACTAACATGCCTGCTACCGCGTAATTGGAAATGTACGTGTGATTGAGCAGCATTTAAGGTTCGCTACACTTCAACCACATTTGGGTAACCAACAAAACGGAAACGCGAATTGAACCCCGTTAGATGCCTTGCATCACCCCAGGGTTCCCCTCGCGGAAGATGGTGGCAATTGTTTTTGTGTTTTTTTTTTCCAGCGCTCGTCCTGTGTGCCTTGCTTAAGTCTTTGTTTCTCTCGCGCTGTATTGTTAAGATGCTGGGTCCTGCGTACCCCGACGCATTGCCATAGTTCTCGAATGACGTCAACCCCCTGTTCTTCGGAGAGTAGCTGCAAACCTAATCTCTACCATAACACATGAGAGGGGGAGGGAGGAGCGGAGTCCCATTGTTCACCGGCGCATTTTCATCGATCATGCCTTTTTGATACATGTTTTGTGGGTTTTTTCTTTACACGAATTCCGAGCTATATGCTGCACGCCTGATTAGCCTCACGCATGCGCTCAGCGTATTGTACCAGAACAGCTGTATCCTGCCTGGGTTTTTTGTTTACGACACGAAATTTTCCGACCAACGAGAAGCTGACAGCTTGGCTGTAAACTCTACTCACACGTATTTGTGGGCTGGACTTCCGCTGACATGAAAATTTTGCTTGGAGTTGCAGGATGGCTAGCTCCTGCTCGGAACAGCTGGCGATGTCACTATTTTAGTTGCTTTTTTCCTGTCGCATTTATTAGTGGTTTCATAGTGGCCGGTTAACTACGTTTTTTCACCCCTTTCTTAGATCTAATTTCTTAACTAGTAATGATTATATATATATATATAAATATATATATATATATATACGATAGAGAAGTCAAACTGAAAAACATAACAACATTTATTCTAACGTTTCGACCCGGGGCCGGTCTTTTTCAAAGATACAAATAGTGCAGATCAGTTGGGTTTAAATACATTTCAGTTGTGGGTGGGGCAAGAACATGTATCAAGCAAAAAAACGTAGGCTCTACGCGACACAAAGAAGCATACGAAACCGCAGAACGCAAGATGTGAAAAAAAAAGAGGGGGGGGGATGAAGGGCCGTTGTAGTGCTGCCGGGGAACAGAGGGGAAAGGGGGCCTAATCAAGGCAGGCGAAGCTATAGGATAAGAGGAAATCATTGCAAGATACTGAAGTCACGACGGAAAATCAAGAGGTGAGAACTAAGGAGGGGCTCGTTTTAGCGCGTTTGTTGACCTGTTTCTGGCGGCAGGTGCCTGGTAGGGTGTGAGAGTTTCAAAAATTCAGAAAATATGCAAGGAACCAGAGGAGATTGACCGGTGAGGAGAAAAGGGTGGGAGAGCCCGGAGGTAATTACGGATGCCTAGTGCAAGCGTTAACAACACACACCAACAAAGGGAAAAAAGAAAAAAGAAAACGCGGGAAGGAAGAGGGGGATTGGGATTAGCGGGAGGGGCGCGGAAACCGCAGGGGGGGGGGGGGGAATGCGGGGATGAAAGAGGTTCGAAGAAAAGACCAAGCGACCATGCGGGGATGAGAGAGGTTCGTACAAAAGTCAAGGGACAAGTGGTTTCACATGGCGTGAAATCGCGGAAACGTTTTCCTGCGTAAAACGTGGCAGCCGTCCACGAGGCGTCCACGAGGTCATGCAATGCAAGGACAATACAATGCAAGGTAACGCTAATTTAAGCTTGATCACATAAATACCGAAAATAAATGGACATAAGGCTAAAAACACAAAGAAAAAAGGAGATATAGAGTGCCATATGAAGTTTTTGAAGAGCATTCACACAAGATCATATTTCGTTACATACCCGCATACAGACACACAGAAAAAACTATAAACAGAATATCACCACAGAAAAGACAAGCGGTTTTATCTACCCGATAGACACCTGTCCAGTGCAAAAGGACACAAATAATAATCATACACATAAAGAGAAAAAAATATGAAGCAAGGGGTACTATGGTGAAAATCTATGTACATTCGTGTCTATGTGGTACGGCAACTACACACAAGCAATACACTGACACAGTACAAAATACAATATGTACAAAAAAAGCAAAGTAAGAATGCTTCTCTTTCAGAACAAAGTTTCTCAGTTGCTCGCTGCATCGGCCTTTTCCGGTGCCTGATTGGGCAGGCAGGACAATCGGCCTGTGTTTTCATTTATGCCGCTCAAGACAGTGTTAAACTTGTAAATAAGGTACGATTCACGGCTTCACGATCATAATGCGTTTTGAAATTGGACTGAAGCACTGTGGGCTGTGAATGCGTGGAAAGGGTGGCCTAGATTATTCACATGTTTAGATAGGGGAAGGTGTGGTAGGGACTTTATGTGTGCTCGGTGGTTGTTGATTCTCATTCTAAACGGATTCTCAGTTTGACCAACGTACTGGGCGTGACATATGGTGCATTCAAGAAGGTAAACAATGTTTGCGCTGTCACAGCCAAAGTTTCCTCTTACCTGGAAAGAGAATGAAGACGTGGTGCTGGTGGCGACAGGGGCTTTAGTCATCATGGGGCACAGTTTGCACCTAGGCTCATTGCAGGGTCCGCTGGCCTGTGAAACTGGGGTGTTGACCTTAGATGACGTTACAATATCTCTGATGTTTCTCGCACGTCGGTACACGACGCGGGGAGGCTCAGGGAAAACACTTCGCAACCTTTCGCTTTGAAGTAGAATGTGTGTGGTGCTTTCTGAGTATGCAGTTTACGCTGGAGGACGAAGCGGCATATGTTAGAATAAGGTTGGGGTCGTATTCAACGATTTGGCTTTTGAGTTAGTTATCAGGTGGCGGCGGTCCTGTTTCTCAGACTTCCTATTAGCATCACTGATGACAGACGGTGGATATTGTTGTCCTGTTCGGTCATTAGTTAGTTGTTTACAGTTAGAGGCAAAATCAGCTGGGTCAGAGCATATTCCTTCTGAAACGCAGAGACTGACTGTATGGTATGCCGAGTTTACAGTGTTTAACGTGGTTGCTTTTGAATGCAAGTATTGGTGTCGGTCCGTTGGCTTCCTGTACACTGAGGTCACAAGCTTGTTGTCCGATATCCTCACTGAAACATCGAGAAAGTTGATGGCAGATGCGGAATACGAGTGGGAGAATGAAATGCTCTCGTGGGCGTTGTTGAAAGCGGTGATAAATGTTAGAAGTTCCTCTTCCCCATGGCACCAAATGAGAAAAATATCCTCAATGAACCTTCGATAGAAAAGAGGGTGAAGCTGTGCCTTGCTTAGAAATTCCGACTCCAATGTGCCCATGAAAATGTTAGCATAGTTGGTCCTATTTTTGTTCCCATCGAGGTCCAGTCGATTTGAACGTAGTGCTTATTGTCGAATTCAAAGTTGTTTAGCTCCAAGAACAAGCTTTAGAAGTACGCCGAGAGTTTCACCATCAATTGAATTGTCTTGGGCGGCATCATTGTATGCCTGGATGACAGATCGGATGCCGTCCGAGTGTGGAATATTTGTATATAGCGAGGCGACGTCGAGAGTGACTAGCAGGCTATTTCCGGTATAACCTAGATCTCTAATATCAAGCCAGAAAATGGTTTGTATACTTTACATGATGAAGGTAGTGTGGGAGGAATGTCTTTGATTAGGCTTATCGATAAAACTAGAGATCATTTCTGTTACTGTCCTATACCGGCGGATAATTGGCCTGCCTGGATTTCCTGCTTTATGTATTTTAGGCAACATATAAATCGTCCTGGAACTGGGCTTAAAACTTGAAGTGAGGCTGCAGTTTTTTCCGGAAGTTTTTTTGTCTTTGACGAGCGCAATCAGTGTCTGGGTTACCTTGTTCTTAAATTGCGGAGTCTGATCGGTGACTGTTGGTTTTATAGAAAGAAGTATCGCTGAGCTGTCTTTCCGCCTCAGTGATGTAGTCTTGCTTATTCATAATAACAATTGCGCCACCTTTGTCGGCGGGTTTGATTGTTATGTCGGAAGCGCTCGCTTAAACCTTTTAATGCCTTTTCCTCTTTCTGCGAGAGATTTTTGTGATGCGGTGATCGATTTTTACATTGAGCTAGAATGTCGCGTTGTACCGCCTTGATGTAGATGTCTAAGCATTTGTCTCTTTGTGGGGGAGGAGTCCAATGGCGTAGTGATGGCAGCCTAGGTGTCCATATTAGGGGTCTTGTGATTTGCCCTAGTAATATTCGTGAGGCCTAAGCGTTCGGGAGAAGTTCTCTAGATCCTTATAGAGTTGGAATTCGTCTAGTCTGCCGGTTGCAGGGCAAAAACTCAAGCCTCTTGATAGCACGCGTTCTTCGTCATCAGTGAGGGGGGTGTCGGAAAGATTTACTATGTGGCACTCTTTGAGCTGGGAGGGGTTCAGGTCAGGAATATTTTCGGGGGTTGCATGGGAAGGAAAAAAAGACGTGTCTACTTTTTCAAGAGGGGAAGTTATGCCGTCCCGAAGCAGCTTTTTCTGTTTTGTTAGAATTAGTTGGCGCTCTTTGTTTTCTGCAAACACTTTTAAAAGGTTAATTTCATGGGGCGTCAAGTCTACCTGGTCAGTGAGTTTTCGTTCCTCACTGAGGATGTGCTCTAGTTGTGAGTTATCGTGGTCAATAACAATATTCAAAAGTTCCTTGGATGCTTCATGTATGCATAGCGCCCACCCAGCCTGAAGCTCTTGAGACATGTCGGAGGTGGCGGCTTTAACGTAAATGCGGAGCCCTTTCGGAACAACATCACATCTGCGATAGAGAATGAGGGTACTGAGATGGCACTGATATCGTACTCGCTTTTCGACAATTTTCCTAGCCTTTAAAAAATTTTTTGACACGGTTGGTCTGTTCTGACCACAAGAGTCACCTGATTCTAGTCAGTTCCTTCGGTTTTGGTTCACGACGGCCGAGAAGGTCTTTCGCAAGTTGTAGCGAGGCTCCGATGGAGCCTGGGATGAGGCCGCTGTTTCCTCATATATATATATATATAATGCATACCTTAAATAGTATCGTAGTAATTACTAACATTCCCATATTGCTGATAAATTGGTGCTATGTCAGGTATCTGGGAAAAAATGCTGTGCCTGGCAAACTTATATGCATTCTTGTATACAATGGTTCGTCCCGTAAATTTGTTCAATATCTTTTTCAATGTCTAAAATACGAAACTGTTACTTTAAATCTTGAAAAAAGGAGCAGTAGAAATTCGTCCACAGGTTTGAAGCTTACTTTTATATCGTAATGCAAGCTTCAGGCGAATCACACACAGAAAATGTCTAAAAAAGTAACATAAGTGAAAGGGTTTTTATAATCATAAATTCGAAATCAACAGTAAATAGTATTTTCCTAGAGAACATAACTTGTACATCGCGCCGCAAGCGCTCTTTTAAAAGAAATAAGGCTAGAAATTAGGCTAGAGGCTAAAGATGCCTCTATAAATGCCTCTAGCATCTAGAAAGAGGCTGGAAATGAGGCTAGAAGTGTCGGAACTGAGGCTTTTTTCGCACATATTGCAAATATTTTTAAATGGACAGTATTAAAGCAGTGACTAAATTATTGTGCATTAGGTAGCTTCACTCAGTTAAAAGGCTATCTAAATACCCATAAAACTCTTGACACCCTGTATTTTATTGTTGTGAAAACACTTACTGTACGTTGATAGCATAAACTCGTAGGTGTGTATCGTAGGTGTGTTTGTAGTGGGGCCATGACATACAACACTTTTCCAACTAACGGAACTCAAACTTCCAAATTGCCATTTCTTAGGCAGGCGTATTTAAACCCCTTGGAAACTCACAAGAGGACCAAACAATTTATCAATTTACCAAGCAGAAGTTTTCGAAAGAAAGCCGCTGCTTGTGATAAAGTTGAAAACGGTGCTCCGCTGCACGGTGGAAAACTCCCCTTGAGCAGTTTGATTTCAAGCTTTGCTACACTTTTAAGTTGTATATGTCTGTGTGGCTTTCGCAGCTGGGAATAACAATGCGTTCAAAAATGGGTTTGTTTTAAACTTCCGGTACTTACCGTATAAAAACGTAGTGAAAACAGAACACTGTTCAGTGGAATTCCAGTACCTCAGTTGGAAAGCTACTGAACTAAAGCCTGAAAGTAATAAAATTAAAATATATAAACGTTTGTATCCCACAGTTACTTTACGCACAATGGTCGCAGCTACAAAAATTGCTACCAAGGTTTTCTTATAACAAAAGCTTCACAACTTGAGAAGAGTTTTGTATACTTGTATAACTTGTATACTTGTATTTTGTATACTCAAGTATAACTTGAGATCTTCCCCAGCTGCCGGGCGCTGCCCTACAAGCCGATGTTGTGGCTTAGGCAGGCCTGTATTGTACATTGTATCTGAATAATAAAGTTTATTATTATTATTATTATTATAAAAGGTAATTCTAAAAATAACACAAGGCTACGGCTGTTTATTTCGAAAATATTTCATAAGAGTTACTAAACCTGCAAGAAGATGAATTAACAGAGAAGCTGTTCTAGCTGGCCAAAATTTGTGGTGCGTAACGTGTTAAAAATACCAACAAAATGCCAAGCGCTCTTTAGCGCGTGCCTTAAGAGCGACCACTGAGCTTCCTTGCCTCGCGTACTAGGTATAGCGAAAAAAAAAAGACTAGCGGAAACACGGACGAGCGCCTCGCGTTTACTAGCAAGCAACAACGGCGCAACCGGAGCAACAACTGCTCCACGGAAACTCGACTCAGCTTCACGAGCTCCGCGCATGCGTCGTGCACGTATGCGCTGCCCCTGACCCCCGCTGTCGTCAAGCGCTACCGCGCAAGTAATGCTTGGCATAAGGAACACGACAATATCGATGCATAGCAGGATGACTACTACTGGCACAGGGTAAAGCGACGGCGGAACATGTAAATCAACAATTTCAGGCTTCTAAAACTACATCGTGGTGCGTCCTTGAGCGCCTGCGTAGAAAGAAATCCTGCGGCTTCACTGTGGTTCTAGCCTTCCGCGACTTAGTGCAAGCCTCGCCAGATATAAGTTATCCCTACCTACTAGGGTTCTAACGCGACCGCTAGTGTCAACAGAAAACTCCTGCAAACAAATAAAAGTAGTTACTGGCACCGCCGGGAATGCAACCTGGAAAGAATAGAGGAACGGAGCGAAAGCCCGTTGTCTTACCGAATGAGCTACGAGCTCACGAGGAGGCGGGGCAGACAGATGGGGCCCTGGCTCATCGAGCACATGTATGGGTTAACCCCATGCGTTCTCGCTGAATGTCACGACCTCTCGCGCCTATATTCGCTCCGCCAATGGCACGTGCAGCTACCGTGTGCGCGCTTTGCGCATGCTCTAGGCATTATAAATATAAAGGAAGCTCCACCAACGCATGGCAACTCACGTCTGATCCGTCCCTGCTGTCGATGTCATCGACTGCGTCAGCGGTGGCCGTAACCGAGGAGAAGTAAGGCAGTGTAACACATGGTTTGCGCTTTGTTTAAATTTGTAAAAAAAAAGGGTTTCCATTCGTGGGCTGAACACTACAGCTCAAAACAGCACCGTTCATGAATCATGCATTGCATTAACCTTAGCAAACATACTTCTGAAGTAATAAAGGCTGTTGTTAAGCGCATTTACCTTGTTTCTCGTTTCACTCTTTGTAGAGCCACGTCCGTGAATTCAAGCGACGTCGCCTGAATAATCGCTTGGATTCTCGTTTACAGCTTCGCTTTCCGACCACCTTCACTGGATGGATTGGCACAAACTTTTTTCCTATGCTGGTACTTCTCAGTTCTGCTCTTACTCTACTTATTCCGCGTGGTTATCTGGCGGCTCCCGAATTTTAATATCCAGTGTAAAGTAGCTGGAAGCTATCTCAATATCTCAGATAGCACGTTGGTCTTTGGGCATGTGCAACTTAATGTATCATGAGTGTTTAGAAGACCACAATTTGAGCGGGAAAAATTTACAGAATGTATTATCTTTATGAAAGTGCAAATTGACTGCAGTTACTACCAGACAATTGATTGATTGATTGTGGGGTTTAACGCGCCGACGCAACGCAGGCGATGAGGCGCGCCGTAGTGGAGGGCTCCGGATTAATTTTCACCACCTGGGGATCTTTAACGTGCGCCGAAATCTCGTACACACGGGCGTTTTTGCTTTTCGCCTCTATCAGAAAAGCGGCCGCCGCGGCCGGGAATCGAACCCGCGACCTCGTGCTCAGCAGCGCAACGCCTTAGCCACTGAGCAACCGCGGCGGGTTACAACCAGACAATACTGGTTGCAGACGGACAATGGTCCTATTTAGTGAACAACAGGTTGGTTTACGTTGGTAGTAGCAAATCTAATTCTTTCTTTTATTTTCTGTGATTTACGGAAAGTTGGCCAACCCCGTTCACAGGCATAATTTCGCATTTAATGCTGGACTTTTCTTTTTTGAATGATCGAGTGTTTTTTAGCAAAAATATGTTGCTTTAAGCATTTTTTAAAAGTCGAGTATCACGGCACATCGATGCACTGTGGTTTTTTTATAAATGGTAAAGAACAGCTTTTTTTATAACAGGATTCTCAGTTTTCATGTGTATTGCCGATACCATGTCTTGCTTCTGTTTTGTTCCCACAGCCTCATAGGACCCAGTTATATTATCTTTCTTGAGCTGAGCGCGGGTTCGCTTCTTTGTCGTGTGCCGCGACGAGTAATCGCGCTTCAAAAGAACTTCTCTCCACCCTGTCGATAGAAGCTTGGAAGTTTCTGATTTCATCAATAACTTACTCTATCTAATTCATATTTTAAGAAAAACAGCTTTGAGCGATAAAGGCTTAGCCGGCAAACGCCACGAAATTCCATTCACTGCGATGGTCTGTGCACGTGACTCTATTGTCACGTAGCAAAAGATGACGCCGCTGTCTTGAAGGACAAAGAAGTTTATTGGAGTGAACTTGTGCACCCCTAAAATCAAAAAGAATACACCGCGGCGAAACAGCAGTCAACAAAGTGATGCGCGCAGACTGGTGTCGGCGAATCGAATACCAAGTGTCTAGTTGGAGTCTCTTATATTTCGGCGCGAGTGTTTCTGGATCCGTCGATTTACTTCCAGAACATTGTAGATAAAAAGATTATTCTAGGCTAGTGACGTTATAGCGAACGCTCTCTCTACCAGAATGAGATAACCCGTGCGGCATTATAATAAAGAATGGAACACGAGTTTCGCTAGGGACACAGAATACACAGATGGGCGCGGCTGGGCCGTAAAAACAAAACATAAACAAACAAAACCATGGTATATTTAGCGGCATTACTCCCCCTCTAAGGGTGTATTACCCGACACTAAGATAAAACGACAGTCTGAATGAACACCAACAAAGAAAGTTCGTCATCTTGCCCAGTAAGGTTTCAGGTGAACCACATGGACGACCTCGGGTCACGTGAGTCGTTGTGGTGTGCCGAGATCACCATAGGGGATCACGCCGTAGGTAAGTTGGCCAACTCCTCGTAGAATCTGCTATGGTCCGAAATACCGCCACAGAAGCTTCTCACTGAGTACGCGTCGTCGGATGGGAGTCCAAACCCTCACACGATCCCCTGGGTGGCACTCGGCGTCTCGGAGTCCGGGGTTGTAGCGTCTCGCATCCACCTGCTGCTGGTCCGTTATACGAACTCGAGCCAGCTGGCGGGCCTCCTCCACACGCTGAAAGTATCCTTGGACGTCGGCGTTGAGGTCGTCATCTTCTACGTGCGGAAGCATGGCGTCGAGCATTGTAGTCGTCCGTCTTCTGTAGACAAGCTCGAAGGGTGTCATCTACGTAGTTTCCTGGATCGGTTTTTGTACGCAAACGTGACAAACGGGAGGACTTCGTCCCAAGTGTAATGTTCAACGTCGACATAAATTGCAATATATCCGCGATCGTTTTGTTCAGAGGTTCCGTTAGTCTGCTCGTTTGGGGATGGTACGCCGTCGTTCTTCGGTGATCCGTGGTGCTGTAGCGTAAGACTCATTGCATAAGCTCCGCAGTAACGGCCGTTCTGCGATCCATATTATGACTTCAGTGGTTCCATGTCGCCGGACAACTTCGTTTATGAAGTACTTCGCAATTTCTTGTGCCACCCCTAGGAAGGGCAGCGGTCTCTGCGTAGCGCGTCATGTAGTCTGTCGCTGCTACAACCCACTTATTCTCGGATCGTGGCGTTTGGAACGGGCTCAGGAGATCCATTCCAATCTGTTGAAAGGGCCTCGAGGGGACGCTGATCGCCACAGAAGTCCGACGGGTCTCGTCGGTGGCGTTCATCGTCGCTCGCAGTCACTGGAGCGGCGGACACAGTGGGACACATCGGTTGTAAGGCGGGGCCAGTAGTACTTCGCCTTGATTTTTGCCATAGTGCGTGATGTGCCTAGTTTTCCGGAAGAAGGGTCGTCATGGCACGCTTCTAGAATTTCGTCACGAAGGAATGCGGGAATGACAAGAAGATAATTCCCTCTCGTTTCGGGGCTGAAATCCTTCTTCACGAGGACGACGTTTTTCAGGCTGAATGCTGGTAAGTTCCATTTAAACGCGCTTGGCATGCTGACCATGCGTGCTTCGAGATAGGTGATCATGACGCGTATCTCGGGGCCGGAACGATTCTGAGCGGCTTAGACGCTTTCTGTCACGACTCCGAAGAATGCACCGTCTTCGTCGGAATCTTGTAGTGGTGGGTCGACGGTGGCTTGAGACAGGCAGTCGGCGTCGGAGTGTTTCCGGCCGGAATATAAGACGTGGAATTACTGCAGGCGCAAGCTTCACCTGCCTAGACGGCCAGAGGGGTCCTTCAAATTGGCGAGCCAAGGCAGCTCATGGAAGTCTGACGCAACCTTCAACGGTCTTCTATTCACGTATGGGCGTAATTTTTATATGGCCCATATATATCCAGGCACTACTTTCTCGGAGGTTGAGTAGTTTTTTTCCTTTTTCATAACACGGCTCACATAGGCGATTACTTTTTCTCAACCGCTTTGCTTTTGGACGATCACGGCACCCAAGCCTATATCACTGACGTCCGTATGCATTAGGTATCGCCGTTTTCATCGGAATCAGCAAGCATAGGCGGGCTTTGCAGGCGTTGTTGCAGCCTCGCCGAATTCTTCCTCTTAGGCGCTTTCCCAGCTGAAAGGTGTGCTGTCTTTTGTCAAGTGCGTGAGTGGCTCTGCAATTCGTGCGAAGTTTGCGACGAAGCGCCGGTAGTAGGCGCATTGTTAGAGAAATATTCGCAAGCCCATCTTTTCCTTCGGTGTTGGGAATGTCGCTATAACTGAAGTTTTCGCCGGGTCGAGGCAGGACTCCCACGGCGTAGACGACATGGCCCGAGAACGTGAGCTCATCGTACGCGAAGCGGTGCTTTTCATGCTTCAGCTTTAACCCGGACGTACTTATGCCCTCGAGTACATACTCTAACCTTGCAAGGTGTTTCTCAAAAGTCAAGGAGAATACCACAAAGTCGTCGATGTATACGAGGCAGGTGTGCCACTTCAGGCCTGCTACCACAGTGTTTGGACTCTTTGAAACGTTGCTGGTGCCGTGCACAGCCCGAACGGCATCACCTTGAACTCATATAGGCCGTCCGGGGTTATGAATGTAGCCTTCTCTCGATCTCTCTCGTCCACTTCAATTTGCAGTAGCCTGTCTTTAAATCCATAGAAGAGAAGTACTTTCCGTGGCAGAGGTTGTCGAGGGCATCGTCGATTCGTGGCAGGGTGTACACGTCCTTTTTTCTTGATTTTGTTAAGTCGCAGGGAGTCAACAAAGATTTTTAATGTGTCATATTTTTCCTTCACAAGAACGACCGGCGCAGCGTAGTGGCTTTTTGATGGCTGTATAATGTCGTCGCTGAACATATTGTCTACTTGTGTCCCGGATAGCTTCAAGCTCGTGTGAAGACGCGGTGTACGGATGACTGTCGGCTAGGTCGGGCTGCATGTTTGGTTAAAATTTAGTGCTTCGCTAATGGTGCCTGACGTAATTTTGAGTTCGACGAAAAGCGCTCGGTGCACCGACACAGCTAAGCAAATAATTTGTTGCGTTTTTCTTGCGGTAGGGCCGGGTTCACATCGATGGGTTGCGGAAGCTTGAAGGCACCTTCTGGTTGCGCGTTCAAACTCGGTGACCGCGATCACGTTACTTGCTTCTCGCGTTTCTTCGAGGAACGCTTTTGAAGCGCCATTGTTTATATGCTGGTACTCCTCGGTGAAATGAGTGACCAAAACGTGTGATGTGTTTGCCTAAAGCGCGCAATGCCTCTTGCGACAGAGACATGGCAGTCGAGAAGAATACTTTGGTCACCCTCTACGACAGCATCGACGTCAGGAGCAGCCTATTCAGAGTAGAGTGTGATCATCAAGCTAGCGCGGGGTGGCAGAGTGACGTAATCATCGCCGATCCTTAGGGCAGCCCAGTGTTCGGGACTCGGTTCCGGCGTCTTGGAGTGATCGGAGGAACACGCTATCGACACTGTATGCAGATCACATATTGCACCGTTGTCCGTCAAAAAGTCCATTCCGAGAATTGCATAATTCTCGGAATGTCGCGGGAGCAGTTAGACAAAATGACGAACGCAGCAGGCTACGTGGTGCCATCAATGGTGACACGCGGTGTGCACGTTCCACATGGTTTTAGGAGATGGCCTGCTGTGCGTGTGTGCGAACCGCCCCATCTGGTCGTTACCTTCTTCAGTTAGACGCCAATGATCCGCTCATTACGGAGTGGTCGGCTCCAGTGGCTATGTGGGCGACTACATCAACGCTGTCTATAGACAGCTTGACCATAGACGCCGTCATCCTCGAGTTCTTAGTACGGCGGGGGGTGGCATCTCGCTTGTGCGTGCTTACGCTCTCGCACTGTGCGTCGTCGTTGTCGTCGCCTTCTCAGCGGCAGTTTCGGCCATGTCGGGTACCCGTTGCGCCGTGTGGCTGTCGTCGTATTCGGGAGGGTTGTGAGGGTTAGGTCGCGTCGTCGGGATGTGGTCATGTCATGAATCACGGGCTTCGGCGCGTCCTTGCGTGGTTGGAGGGTTTCCGAGTTTTAGCTGTAAAACAACTCCCCCTCCAGAAGTTGCTGCTTTTAGTTTCCCCTGCGCGGGCCGGTAGATCTCCCACGCGTGAAGTCTGCGTTGCTTGGACGGCTTGCCGACCGCTATGGGGAGGGTGGCAGCGAACAGTTGAAGCGTTCTGGGCCTCAGTTGCTGTTATACAGGTATTCTTCCATCTCAGTAGGGCGCTGGCCAGGTAGGGGGCGTGGTGAATCGACGGAGAACCCTAGCAAACAGAGCCTCTTGTAGGGGCAGCGACATAAGATGGTGGTGGCCTCTCCGCAGTGTAGCAAAGCGGACGATCATCGGGGGTTCGCCATACCCCCGTCTTCCCCGGCGTCCGGTTTTGAACTACAGGTGATCAGGCGGGCGACAGTGGACGGCGGTAGAGCGGGGATTCCTGACAACGACATCGAGCTGGGCGGGGTCGATAAGCAGCTTCGTAATAGGCCATAGCGTGTGGCTCATGGGGTCATCCGACGGCGTAGAAGTTGCCAGTGCGAGTTGAACTTCTTCTCTGGACGCGACTTGGGACTGCATAGTCGTGGGGACAAGTTTACGCAATTCCTTCCTGACTATGGCGCGGATGGTGTCGCGTAGTGTATCAGAGCTAATAGCCCTGGCTCCACTCGCCTCCAAACCAGCGGCATGGAGTGGGCGGTCGTTCTGCCTCCGTCGAATTTCGAGCGTCTTTTTCCTCGCGGTGGCCTCAAGACGCGAAATCGGACACGGTGTTCGGGGGGGGGGTTATGAACAAGGCGGGCGAAGAGCTCTTGCTTTACCTCTCTCATCATAAACCTTAGCTACTTTTCCTTAGTCATTTCTGTGTCCGTACGCCGAAATAGTCGCTTCATCACCTCGACGAAGATCATCACCCCTTCGTTGGGGGGTTGCGTTCGAGTTTCAGACGAAAGCGCAGCTCGTTCTGTTCGCACAACGGTACTAAATGTCCTAACGAACTTGCTTTTAAATTGGGTCCAGTTGGTCAAAGGGCTCCCGTGGTTATGGAACCAACTTCGATGTGAGTCTTCTGAGTAAGAGAAAACACATCGGAAAGTTTCTTCGTCGTCCCACCTGTTTCAGATCTGGACGCGCTCCAGTTTCTGCAACTATTCTTCTGGGTCCTCTGCTGGGGCTCCTCGGAATGGTGGTGGTTCCCGGAGCGGCTACAGGGCGATAGGCGACGTTGCTTCTTGCACCATGGTGTTGTTTGCAGTGGTCATTCTCTTTGGTCCTTCTGGCAGAAGACCAAACGCGGGTGCCACACCTTGCAGTCTGCGGATGGCTCTAGTTGGAGTGGCTTGGTGGCTTTCAGAGGTCGTTGGGCTTCCAGAGGTCGCTCCCCTAACAACTCCAAGAATACACACCCGCCGAGGTGGCTCAGTGGCTGAGGCGTTATACTGCTAAGCACAGGATCGGGGTTCGATTCCCGTCCGTGGCGGCCGCTTTTCTGATGGAGGCGAAAAGCACAAACGCCCGTGTGTACCAGATTTCGGCGCAGGGTAAAGATCCACCGTGGTCAAAATTATTCCGGAGCCCTCCACTAAGCGTGCCCCATAGCCTGCGTTGCGTCTTGGCGTTAAACCCTACAATCAATCAAAGAGTACACAGTCGGCGAAACAGCAGTCCACAAAGTGACGCGCGGACTGGTGTCCGCGAATGAAATACCACGGCGTCTGTTATGCAGGCATTTTGAACCGTCAATTTACATCCAGAACATTGCATATCAACAAAGATTATTCTAGGCTAGTGATGTTAGAATGAAACGCTCTCCGTATCAGAATGAGATAACCCGTGCGGCATAATAATAAAAGGTGGAACATGTGCATCGCTTGGGACAGAGATAACACAGAGGGGCGCGGATGGGCAGTAAAAACAAAACATAAACAAACACACCAAATGCATGGTTTGCTGCACAATTGACTGGTTTTTCGACGCTTTTTTGCTCCTCAGCGGAGAACGACTTAGCTGTAATAAACGTATCTTGACAACAAATTTGATCCGTGCATCGCTGCGTGAGAGCATATTTTATATTAATATTTACCTTCAGCAGAACGAGGACTACTTCTTACCTTCCCTCAAAATCACACTCTTCAGGGGACCCGCTGCTCCAGCCTTAATTAGCTTTGCCCACAACTTTCGTCTTAGGCTGTATGCAAAGAAGTAAAAGTGATGTTTTAAACAAACAATGAAAATATATTTGCGGGGTGCTTCTAAGACAAAGTTCTCGTTTACATATGTCGGCTGTAAAGATCATTGTTATTACCAGCACAGATGCGACGTATCGGCTTTATATGGGAGCCAATTTTACTGATATTTACTAATTTTATCATTCTTGTGCTCAGCTCCACATATCTCGAAATGTTTCACAAAATATCAGTTTTGCTCCTCATTTTGTTTTTCACAAAAGAATAGTGTCGCAGCCTCGCGTTGTATGGCATTCTTTGTCACCTTCCTCTCCATGTGTGATATATGTGATGGTGAGTTTTATTTATTTCTATAAATAAAGGGGCCAAAAGGGACAGTCCAAGTTTTATTCTAATCGACAAATCAGTCGTCGTAAAAGCTGCCATGCTGTCTGAAGCATGCTCTTCACTCAAATAAGCTATATAATAAAGAACACAATTAGGAGCAACTTTCCTGAAGGAGAATAAAAATTGAGTACAGGACGTTGTACTAGTCAAGGAGTCATAAAACAAAATGAAAACTAAATAAGAATGCATGCATATAACGCTTTGCTTTCACCCTGCTTTCCAACGGACTCTGTCCTCTCACCGGTTGAAATCATTGGGTGCGCAATGCGACTTGTGCTTTTGCATGGGTACGATTTATCTCCTACGTATGGCGCCGTTGCTCAATTTTGCCGCTAGGTATGGTGACAGTTGACGAAGATGGTGGACTGGGCAACATCTCCTTGCATGCTTTCGCTTCGTTCCTCCCCTCCGACACTTCTTTTGAGGTATAATAGCATAGAGGGCCAAATTCGGCTACTGCCTAGTTAGATCCCCTTCCTAGAACGCCGGGCTATATTCAACGCTAAAGCACCAGGTCTAGGGATCGTTTTTCTGCTGCAAGCCGACGCAACCGCAGATCTATCTATTCAATGGAGAGTTGATTGCTTTCGCAATAAAGGTAAATTTTCTGAACGAGCTTGTCGATATCGGCTTATCAAACGCGGAACTACCGCCTGCCGAGAAATACTTTCTTCGTGCGGACGATATCTCTACTCACGTGACCCATTTTTTTAGGGTAAGCAAATGTTTACGAAAACTAGTTTTATGAGCCCCTGCAGTTAAGGCAGGTACAGCTCTGATGAATGGACCCATGAGAGGTCGCCGAATGGCTTTGCTGCGTGACTTCACCAATCTGACCGCAACAAACGAATGATATGAGGACTTTGCTTCCGGTTCTTCATGCGGTGTTTGTATCTTACATCAAGCCAACATGCTCATTGTGTTTGTATCTCACAAGTCAACGGGGTGATTGCGCCCTTTATATACGTCTCTGGAATGCGCCATTCGTCATAATACAACATTCACATGCTGCTAAAGAACGAAATTGAATCTTTTGTTATTTTTGGGCGGAATAAAACATTTTTCCTAGGAATAAGCAATGAGAATGTTGAAGGCACGAATGTAGTAAATCAAGGACAGTTGTACTTTGTATTTATTACCTGTTCTCTGGATGCTTCGACGTTTCTATAGCCTTTATTTTTTTTGGAGTCGGTCATACCTAGCCTAGCAATGTTAAAAGTATGCGTAATCTGTGGAGCTTGCAATACTTCTAGTTATGTAAATAACTTCGTATGCCGATGAGATAAAGCATCAATGCAAACGTTCCGAAACTTCTTTCACGCGCAGCATAAATCTCCGAAATTGTTCAACATATAGCACCAACAGTAAAGTACTTCACGTCACGTAGATTACTCTCGCAAGGGCGAGTTATTGCTGTCGGGCAGAAAACATCTTTTTGTAACGATGCCGGCAACATCAGCTTAAATAAAGGCAGTTTTTTCTAATGTAGTAACAGCTACATGAACCATGCGTGCTTATTTTGATTTCACTTCACACTGTATAGCTGCGAGAAATGTAGGGACTTTTATAATAGGTCCTCTATTATTTCAGTTTTTATTCTAAGCATAAGCATGGGTAACATTTTGGTCCTTGACGCTCTTCCGATGGAAAGATTGCCTTGAAGGCAGAGCCCGGGGGAGGCAAAATTCGAATCTCTTCCGCGGAGGACCTTGATATGATGTCGTACGCACGTATTTCTCATTCCTTTAGTCTCAAGAGCGTGCTAGAGCAATCACGCTGTCCTATTTCAATGCCGATTTTTTTACAGTGTCCTGAGTGGCAACAAATATTATCCTTGACAACAATTTGTGTGCACCAAATAAATCCCAAAGAACAAGACTGAGGTGACTGAGGGCCATCTTGAGCAATCAAAATGCTTTTTTGATGTCATTGAATTTACGGAATCTTGCGTCAACCCCAAAATTGGGGTCGCGCAGTTCACAGGATACCACATTGTTTCCGTAAACAGAAAAAGCAAGCGTGGTGGCGGTGTTTTCTTGCACTTAAGAAAATCCTTCACATATGGTATTCAGCAGTAATTTCCGATGATCATCACCATCACCAGCCATCTACGCCCAATGCAGGCAAAGGCCTCCCCCATTATTCTCCAATTATCCCTTACTGTGCTAACTGCGACCAATTGATACCCGCAAACTTCTTGATCACACCTTCCCATCTAACTTCTGCCGCCCTCTGCCACGCTTGCCTTCTCTAGGGATCCACTCTGTTACCCTTAACGACAACGGTTAGCTTGCATTCGCATTACATGCCCTGACCACGTCCATTTTTTCTTCTTCATAATTTTCGATAACAAATAATAATTAAAAATCAGTTGTTAGAGCGTATCGTAGCAATGTCACGGGACATGTCGGACAATGTCGGACGATGACGAGACGACGACGACGGAGGAGTGACTGCTGTGCAGCCTACGTGCTCTCTGACATCGCCGGCTTATACTTATGCTAAATAGTTCATCCATTCATCCGACATGGTTCCTCTCACCTGTGTCCCGCTGGCACATAACAGTATTGCTGTTCTTTTTATTTACCCTGCTCCACGTGATGACAAAAAACATTTCTTTGCGATTACTGTATCGTCTCTGAGCGTGGCCCGCATGAATGCTTTACAAAATAATTTTTCGAGACGTAAATAGGATTCTCCATTGAAACAGCGCTTCTACAAAGAATCTGCTTAAATGTATGCTCTCTTGTGGTTATGGCAACGCATAAACAGCCCTATTCAAGAACCCCTACAGTGAGAAACGTTAATTGGCGTATGCTGCGCAATCCTGCTTATGAATACAATCTCGTCACGAGTCTCTTTGTAAAGAATAAGTAATCGCTTAACTTTCTTTACATTGATTTTTGTGAAGAAAAACCAGAAAGTCCGAGTTAAATGCGGCGAGTTATAGATTACAAAAGTGTTGCCTAATTTAGCTATTTTGTAGGAGAGATAAACTGTGGTGAGGTATATGATGAGTCAGCCAATGTCCACAGATTACGATGGGATTTTAGAAAAAAATCTTCGCAGCTGAGAGAAAGCATTTGCCAGTTTTTGAGCTACAAAACGGAGTAAAGCAATGAAAGAATGAATTACACAACACTTGAGAAGGCGCCTCTCAAGAAAAATCTGTTCTTCGCTCGTTTCTTGCAGAGAAGAAATAAGAATTATCAAGTAGAATTTCACATTTCTGAAATAAGCTAACCGCTGACCGGAAAAGAGCGAAATATGTATATTACCAAAACAAATCTTCTTCGGACATAAATATTCTTCAGTTACTTTGGCAGACATTTAAGAATAATTTCACGAAACTAAAAGCGTCATTGCCCTCCGACATCAGTATTAATGGTATATCTTTCCCCGGCGTGCAGTTTGCAATGGAATGTTAGGAACATTTTCGGGATGAGGGTTTTTCAATATTTATAGGAGCAATAGAGTAGACAACTGAAGCTAATGGCTTCATTACTGGTTCTTACAGTGATTGCTTGTTTTAACACCAACAGAATTTCAGATATTTCAGTCCATAACGAATTCGGACAATAAATGATGTTCAAAAATAAATATTGCCATAAAAAGCAGTTGTTCGCCTAGCAATGACTACATTAACGTCCCTCCATAGTACAAGGCGGTCGTCCCCCTTATAGCAGGTACACTTGCACAGATTTGTAATAGTTTGCTATTAACCAGTATATTTTAAAAAACATGTTCGTAGCGCGTGCATTGGTAATCTTTAAAGGAGAAACGAAGGAAGACTTCCACAATTGCGCATCAATCTCTGTGTTACTGCTATTCTATAAAAATTTCAGGACGTGTAATCTAGAAAAGAATAAGTAGCTCTCTACATAGAAGAGGAATATTTGGTAAGCAACAGTCCTGATTTCTGCCCGGCATGTCAACCGAAACGGCACTGCTCAGTATTAAGGAAAGTTGCTGACTAACTCACAGCGAAGACTTTTCATTATCAGAATTCTTCTGGATCAGAGTTTGGTTCAATAAAGCCCATTTTAATTCATACATAAAAAACGTATGCAATTCGCAGCAGAGCCAATAAACTTATCAAACGTTATCTCACATAAAAAATCACTCTAAACGGACCCTACTACCCTTCTTGCAACTTTTTTGAAATTCTAAATGCTTGCAGAAGGCAGCCAACCAACACATCCAGTACGTACAGCAATTACTGCTCTATGCCCATCAGATAACTTAGAAACTTGCTCAGGAGGTTTTACTCTTGTTCCTGGTATGGGCGTGCTTCTATCGCTGGAAATACGTCATTACAACAGTGTAGGGTCTATTGGCTGGCTTTCTTTCAGTTACAACAATGACCGCGTGCGATAGCCACTTGAAAAAGACGACCGCAAAAGCTAAGAAGGCGCATTTGCTGCGGTTAAACGACTTTATTCTCCGCAGGACCTAGGCCAATGTCCTAATTTCTGCCTTAAATTCGCCGGGTCCAAGCATTACTGCAGAATGCTCGTGCGCATCCCGTGCACGTGTTCGGAGAGAGCTTCCTGCGCAGTCTGGATGTTCACTGTTGGTGGGGGAGACAGCCAGAATTCCCAAGAAGTGATGGGGGCGAGGAATGGGGCCGGAGATGGGATGCTGCATTCCAAATAAGAATGATAGATGGATGTGTAGGAATAACAGGTGGGACAGCAAGGATGGCCGGGACTCCAATAGTTGCAGTGAAGCATGTGATTGGGGAAGTGAATAAGTTTGACACTGCCGCATGAGGCACGCATCTTTACAAATTAAGCCCCATCCTAGGTCGCCCAGATTGCGCTGACGTTAGGTTATGGCCCCAAAGCTTGTTAGCTTCCCCGTCTCGTGTCTACGCCCCGAGGCATGCGGGCACTGGGCCTGCAGTCGGGCTCCTTGGGAACGGGACGAGAGCAACGCCAGAACCGCGCGCCGGCTAGGAGGCTTCAGAACACGGCATCAACCACCACAATGACTGAGCTTCATTCCGAGAGTCTCCGTTCTTCCTCAGCGCGCCTCATTGGGTCGTACCCTTCCCCACCATCGGCCAGCCTGATGCAGCCGTCTGAACCGATGAGGGGTTGATCGTTTTGGTCATTGTGTTTTTCAAACGCACCAGACGCATTTCTACTACAACTTAACACAATCAACCCCTTTTGAGAAAGTTGTTCGCAGCACGATTCTAACTTCCGCGGATACACGGGTAAATGGTTCGGTCTTTCTAGGGATGGTGTACACATCACGTAGCCTGTGCATAACTAGATAATTACATCATAACCGCTGCACCGGAAGTAGACGTGGAGGCGCCTGAACGGAGAGCATAAAAATAAATAGACCTCATATTATGCGATAACCCTGGCGTCGTGCAGGATGTGGAAGTGCTCGGGAGGGTGAAGTGTAGTGATCACCGGGTGGTAAGATCTCGAATTAGGCTAGATTTGAGGAGGGACCGTAACAAGCTAGTGCGAAAGAAGCCGATCAATGAGCTAACCGTAAGACGGAAAGTTGAAGAATTCAGGATAGCGCAGCAGAACCGATCTTCATCTCTAACCGAGGAACAAAAGTTTACGAAATATGAAGCCAGCGACAATCTCACTCGCATTATCACTGAGTGGGCAGTACAAGTCGGATGTACGATAGCTAGACAGGATACTGGGTAACTTTCTCAGGAGACGAAAGATATAATCAGGAAACGTCAAACCATGGCAATCTCCACCCCACTTGACAGTATAGAACTAGAGCAAATTTCGAAGTTATTCAATAAGCGTAAGACAGCTGGCATACCAAATTATAATACGGACAGGCTCGAATATGCTGTAAAAAGGAAAACAGCCTGAAAGCAGCGAAGAGGCGTCTTGGCGCGGGGGAAAATCAGATGTATGCACTTGAAGACAAGCAAGGGAAAGTCATCACAAAGAGATAAAGCAGTTATAGTACCCGAGGATTTCTGTAAAGATGTATACAGTAGCAGCGACAACCACGATATACCGAGCGACAAAGTAGTTCAGGTGCGATATACATCCCTCCAGTAAAGATAGAAGAAGGAAAGAAGGCTTTCAATAAAATAGAAAGGGGGCAAAGCCCGTTAGATAACAGCTGACCCCTTGAAGGCTGCCAGACAAATTTTACTTAAAAAATTGGTAAACCTGCATACGCAATGCCTAATGACCTCTGGTGTACTGGAATCTTGGAGAGTCTCGAACATCACCCCACTCTATATGACAGGTCCATGAAAAATTACAGGTCAATCAGCTTACTATCAGTCGTCTAAAAGGTACTTACCAAGGTAATCGCTAACAGAATTTCTGCCACGCTAGATTTCACCAAACCTAATGAAGAAGCATGGCTTGGTACAGGCTATTCGAAAACGGACCTCATTTACACGATCAGTCAGGGGTTAGAGAAGTGCGCGGAATTTACTATGCCCAGATTTCTGGTCACGAACCCAAAGATTACGCCAAAGATACATGATTGGCGGTAATATTGTCTTCATAGATTATGAGAAAATATTTCACGCGGCCGAAACCTCAGCAGTCATTCAGGCCTTGCGGAGTTAGGGTGTAGGCGAGCTTTACGTAAGAACACTAGAGGATATTTACAATTCGTCCACAGCTACCATCATCGTTCATAAGGAGAGGAGTAAAATACCTATAAGGAAGGGCGTCAGACAAAGAGACACAATCTATCCAATGTTATTCAGAGCATGTTTACAAGAGGTATTCAAAAATTGAATTGGGAACAGGTGGGCGTAAGGGCTAATGAAGAATGCCTCAGTAACGTCAGATTTGCTGAAGGCATTGCCTTGTTAAGTAACTCTGAGGACGATTTGCAAAGCGTGCTTACCGCACTGGGCAAGCATAGTAAAACCGTCAGTCTGAAAATTATTATGCATCAAACTGAAGTAATGCATAACCTCGTGAGAGTACAGCGCTTTCAAGTAGGTGGCGAGGCAGTGGAAGTGGTAAGCGAATATATCTACTTATAACAAGTTGTGACCCCAGATCCCAACTATGAGGCAGAGATAATTACGACGATAAGAACGCGGTGGAGTAAATTTGGCACAAATTACCAGATCGTGAATAGCAGCCTATCATTTTTCCTGAAGAAAAAAAGTGTATGACAGCTGCATCTTACCGGTACTCACATAAGGGGCCGAAAATTGGAGGATCACTAAAAGAGTTTAACTTGAGTTGAGTACAACTCAGTGAGGAATGGAACTTAAAATAATAGGAGCGAATAGGATGAGGGAAGAAACGCGTGTTAAAGACGTATTAGTAGAAATTACGCAGAAGAAATGAGTGCGGCCAAGGCATGTACTGTGAAGGCAAGATAACCGTTGGTCATTAATGGTAACAGAGTGGATCCTAGAGAAGTCAAGCGTGGAAGGGGCGGCAATAAGCTACATGGGAAGGTAAGTCAAGACTTTTGCGGGAATAAATTGGTCAAAGCTAGCAAAGGACCTGTATAATTGGAGATCTATGGTAGAGGCCTTTGCCGTGCACTGGGCGCAGGTAGGCTGATATTAGGGAAAAAATTTAAAGAAGAAGAAATGGGCGCGGGCACGGCATGTAATGACAAGGCAAGTTAATAGTTAGTCATTAAGGGTTGCAGAGCGGATCCCTAGACAAGGCAAGCGTGGCAGGTGGCGGCAGAAAGCTAGACAGGCAGATCAGACCAAAAAGTTGCGGGGATAAATTGGCCAGAGTTAGCACAGGACCTTGATAATTGGAGATATATGGGAGAGGACTTTTCCCTGCAGTAGGCACAGATAGTATGAGGATGATGATGAGATGATGATGATGATGTACGCAGTTTTTTTCTTCCGCGTCCTTGACTGGTACGCACGCGGGCTGCTTTAACACGGCCGCCCAGTTTAAAGCTGTGATATACGCGTCCAGATGGTCGTTCAACAGGCGATTTTCGAATGCCATGCTTACCAAACGCGTTGACCTCTTGGCCATGGTATCGATCGTATGCGATTCTGGAACACCATTGTAATGATTGCAGCCGGTTTTCATGAAACCTGCGCGACATCCATGCGGTGATTTTCCTGGTGATGATTTTGTCAGTTGACAGGGGTTGCAAAATGCGACGAAAAGTCTTACGTCGACGTGGACGCGAAACCAGTAAAACTCTCCCAGAACTGAAAATCGTTCCCTGTATCCCCATATGACCGACCCGGATAGCTTCAAGAGAGCTACGAAGAATCGATTCTCAGAACGTTTCGGCCAAAACAATCTGGCGGGGGCGTTTCACGAGTCACTTGGTCGCACTGGCTGTACAGAATGTCGTCCTCCTCTGGGAAGATGCACTAGTATTCCTTGCGGTAACAAACGTCGCTTGCCGACTTGCAGTACAACGTTTCATGAACGATCGCTCTTCTGCTCTTGATCCAGCCCCCTCCTTCTAAAGAGAGGAACCCATAACTTGTAGCCTGTTGGAAACAAGGCTGTTTTTGTTCGGTGCTTTGAGAATTGCAGACATCAGCACCAGAACGTCAGGTGGTTTTGCCTCTCTTTCATGTCCTGGGTGCCTGTGCTCTGCAGCATGAAATTGAGTTGTTCGCTCCTCGTAATCTTGGCAAGTTGCCAAGGACGAAATTGTACGTAGGGTTTTCTATGCAAATGGCGTCGAATATTCATGCAAATTAGGGGTGTCAACGTAAATATTTGCTCTGGTAACTGCATCGCATGTCCATTAAGAAAGAAGACTTTCCTTGTTTCCCAAGAAAACATGCCTTCGGGAATGAGGCCGGGCCAAAAAATAATGGTGTTCTTCCTGTACCTCCCAGAGCGCGTATAAGTTCCTCCCGGGCACACCCTTCTACAACGCAAAGGCCGTTTGCTAGAAATCGAGGCACCCTGTAGTCCCTTCGAGTGCGGAAGCCTGAGGTTCGTGCGCGTTCATAGAGGGAGCAGTTGAGACAGGCTTTGTATTAGACTTAGACGACTATGTAAAGATACACGACACAAATTGTTCCGGGTTCATTGGTATCTTTTTGCACTCGTCAGCGTCATGCCCTGACATGCCGTATTTCTTGCAAATCTGCAGGCCTCTTGAAGAGATGCGACAATGAGGAGCTCTGTCGCCGCTGCGGTCACACACAAAGCATTTCACCGGCGGCTTCTTTTGGCAGGTAACTACCACTTGTAGTTAGCTTGCCCTCAGCGACATTCGCAAGGTTTTCGATGTTGCCGGCGTCGATGAAGCGATCTGAAAGTTCAGCCAAAGTGCTCAGCGTCTTGCAGCCCCGCTCCTGCAGGAAGACAGAGAGCTTGGGGTGGCAACAACAAAGCAACTGTCCAGAAACGACAAGGCCCCTGTTGCCTTTGAATGTTTATTATACCCCGCCATCTCGTGCAGCTGTCCCGCAGCCAGCTGTCGTCCGGTCTCACTATCCATTGCTGGCCCTGTGCTGAATGTACCTTGGTAGCCTTGAGCGGTGAAGCGAAAGCGCTGCAATAGGCCTTTTTCACCGCTGCGTAATCCAGCGATTTTACAGATGTCATTTGTCCTATCACGGTCAACACTTCCCCAGAAGGCACACGCTAATGGCTGTGGCTCACTTCTGTGTTGGCCATTCTGGTGCTGCAGCTACCCGCTCAAAGCACTTTAGATATGAATGCAAGTCATCTCGGTGCTCATCAAAGATATTAGAAGTTCCTGGGGATTGACCATCACCACAGTGAGTGGCACGCCGATCGGTCCGACCCCTTTTGTGTGGGTGGCGTTCTCCTGGGACCCACATCTAATGGCATTTTCCGCAGTCGGAGCTCAATGAATAGGCCTTTCTGGCTGTCTTTCGTCCGCACTCTTATTTCTCTCCTCCTCCTCGGGACCGGCTTCCCGTCGAACCACTCATTCTGCGCGCCAATGGCCCGTTCTTTTTCGATACACTCGTGGACATCAGCCTAATATATGCCGTAGGGGATGCCTAGCGCGGTAAGCTTCTCAAAGGTCCGTAGTAAGGCTTTTCTGTACGATATTTGCGTCTGATGGCTCAATATGCTAGCAGATTGCTGCGAGACTCTCGACTTTTGTGGTGAACAGAGGTCCATATAGAACCTGATACCCGTGCTAAACCCTCGCCTTATCGTACATCACCAGCACATGTATTTCAAAGCACAAGAAACATGCGTGCACAACACCACGACAGAGATCCTCGGTTTTTGCACTTGAACCCTCAATTGCCCTTCACACTCGCATATTTTAAACGAAAGGACATTACCTGTAGGAACAACATAACTGAAAGAACACCAATACTTTTAAATTTAATTTATTCATGATTATGTGTAATGAATAAGCCAACAAATCCTACAATATCGGCATCGGTCAATGAATATAATAGGTCTCTACGCCGACACTAGCGCGTGCTAAGACGCCAGCAAGAAGAGAGTTCACCACAGTCTGCTTCATCTGTGTTCCTTCTTACTTTTTCCCATTCACTCCGCTGTCTCTGATTCTCACGCATTGCTTCGGCTTTTAAATGCCGCAACGCAGCGTTTCACACAATCAAGTCACGCATCCCAGCAGCCATTGCTGCGTTCTATCCCTCTCAGTTGTCGTATTTGCTCGTTGAAACGAGGCTGGGGCTTGTAACCAACGATGATATTGGGTCACTGTCATTGTCATTGCATATTCTTTTGCGCCTCTATTTCGTGCATCCGTTGCGCACTCTTCAATAGCCCCAAACGTCGCGACCCCTGTCGGGTATCGCGAAGCCTGCCAGAACCTGGCGTTCCCCAGCCACTAACCCAGATGGTGCGTGCAAGCCGCGCCCAAGTGCGAGTTCGTCTTTACGATCACACTCTCCGCATAGTGTACGTGGTTTGCTTCTCTACTGCCGCTGTCTGTGCGTGCATCAAGCTGAAACTGTTTCCTGACACCCGCAATTATGCCTCTGGAAGGATGCTTTTGTTATACCCTAATGTAATGGCAACCTATGACCATAATTTTGGCTCATTCGCACTTTGAAAAAATATGTTTTGATCACACCATGACCTAATTAATAAATGGCGTAGGGTCTGCACATGAAGTTAAGAATTGAATCCGTTGACACCCGGAAGCATCAACTTAGTGCCTAAATTTTTGAAAATATTATTCCACAACGCTAAACGGGGCACAAACGCATAGCACAATGGAAGACCGACTGCACACGACGACATCCTCAATGTGGCATAGCCCCGATGTCCATTCATACTATTATGGGCGCCTGTTATATCATTGCTTCATCGTCCATGGTTTGTGTCGTTCGTCCTGCAGCCGCGTATAAATCTTAAACAAAATTTTCCACAATGAAGTGTGCCACCGATGTTAAGAAACATCACATTATAATTGACACAATGCAAAATATGCCATATCAGCCATGCTGGCAGGAAACAGGATGAGGGTACAATGATTCTCGTATCAAACATTTTGTACCTTGGCCCCTGATCTTAAAGCACCCAAAAGGAAGCACCCAATTTCAAGTTATTTTTTGCGCTCTTACGTGCGGGAAATGCAACCCGCAAAAATAACCCTCTAGAGTCATTGAGAAATCTCTGTGGATATCTCGGATATACGAGTTGATGGCACAAGAAATTAAGGAATGCTACAAAGCGGAAAAGCCACCAGGGGACCACGCAGGACACACGCACACTGCATGAGCTCCGGCTTCTTCGACCGTTCTTGCCATTCCAATGTCACTCAAAATGCCTAAAGAGTTATTGGCAGCTTCTTACCACCACGCCGGTCACGTTGATACCACCCACGTCAACATAGTACCTTTGATGCATCCAAAATTTCCCATCGAAGAAGCTACCACGCCGGCAGCCACCGCAAGGCCTACTGCCGCCCAGCAAATTTCTGCCGCCGCCCCCGCGCCGCCTCTCTTCGAGCAGAACCAACACCCAGCTGACACCCAGGAGTGGTATTGATCAGGCGAAGATCAATACCGCTCTCGCCACCTCCCACATGGCTGCGGAAATCGTGAAGGATTTCGGGATATCAAAGAACGCGCAATCCCGCAACCCGTATCACCGGTTTCTGTGCCCGGCACTCAATAAACCAATCCAAGATGGCCACCACGCCTCGACTGTCTGATAGCGACTATAAAGTTATCCAATGACCACGCACAGCGCTACTTGTTGCTGCCGGTAACGACCAGCAACTAACCGAAAGCATACAACACGCAAGTGAAATTCTGACCCACGCGTTCAACACCTACGTAACAATACAACCACAAGCGATGCAACACGTAATTGTTGTGAGTACGCTGGAGTAAAACTTCGCAATGTCGCTTTGTGAAATTAGTACACTACAGCTCCGTGCAACAGCCAACGAAGTATTACCCTACCAAAACCACTTCCATGACGGCGCGTGAAGTGATTCATGCGTTGGACAAGGGCACCACGACGGAGCATTTACCCTGACTTCCAGCATTCAATGGACTCTGCATACTGCACGCACGAATGATGAGCACCTCCAGGTCGGCACGTCGGAATTTTCGAAGGACCACGTGTACCGTCCTGCATCAAAGCCTGGGCATTCTTACCACGATGTCGCCGTTGTCGATAAACTCTGCAGTCCTACCCTCTTCGTGGTAAACTTGGATACAGACAGGACGTTTGTCCTAACCCGGACCCGATTGTATCCGCCCAGTGCCACATCAAAAACCCCGCACTTGATCACCAGTGTGCACCTGGGGCTAAATTCTCTAAAAAACGGGCGTCTCTTTGAAACTACGGCGTAGCACCATGCAAATGCATGTGTTCTGGGGTTGGGGCTGTCGCTTTGCATGCAGTGGGAGCTGCAGAAAAGCAGTGTGGAAAGGGCGCGAAGCGACAAGTGAAACGATGGGGGGCAGTGGGCGTCGCTTCGCGCCCTTGCCACACTGCTTTTCTGCAGCTCCCACTGCATGCAAAGCGACGGCCCCAACCCCGGAACACATGCATTTGCATGGCGCTACCCCGTCGTTTCAAAGCGACGCTTCGTCGTTTTAGAGAATTCTGCCCCTGCTTGCCAATTCTGCGACGTCGATTTACCCATTCCCAGCAAGGACTGCCGCAGAAAACTCTGCTCTTCGTCTCTACCTCTCCGGCTCCGGGACCGAGCTGCTACCACACAGAAGACCTCCCATAACCCGCCCGAGCATCACGCCCAGTCGAAGCCTCGACAACCCCAAAAGAACTTCCATCGCGAAACCCACCCGCAGATAAACCACCCTGCGGCTGTAATCCCCCATCCAACCCAGTACTCTAGACCAATTTCTCCAACTGCCGACAAACCCCAAACCAAGCTGTACCTCTGTTACCACTGACGTCTACTTAGTTACTGGATGGCGCTTAGCTGCTGTTTCGGCTGGGCGCGCGCACGGCCACCGCAAGTTCGACGGCTCGTCGCGGAAGTCGGGCGTCTGCTACGCTTCTCAACCGCTGATCAGCGTCTCCATTGGCGCATTTTGGCATTTTGTTCTCACTTTATTGTATTTTGGCGATGCACATCGCGTTCAGATGAAAACTGATGCTATATCGAAACATCCGACGTTATATGAAGATGAAATTATTTACTAAGGAGAACGAAAATTTTACTTACGTCTTCGTTTGAGAGGAGACGACGCAGCTCGAACGGGATTCATGCTAGCGAATGGAATTTATGATTCGTGTTAAAGTTCGCCTTTTAGAATAAATTACCAATCGTGAAGGGACTTGTATTAGTCGAAAACAATATATAAACAGCCATAAAAGTACTTGGATTATCCGAAAATCAACTAGCTAAGCGAGTTCAATATCTACACGGAGGAAGCTGCCTGAAACAGAAGGACCGATTTGAGGTTTGCTACGCGCCGACAAAAAAAAACAAACTTAAAATGACTGTGCGCAGCTTCCTCCTGTTTTACCTTTGAAGGTCAGTACATGGGAACCCTTTTCAGTATGAATCACAAGCATATGTGTATAATCAGCAGGTCAAAGTAATTTTTTGTAAAATGCGCTTTCTCATCATTGCCTGACAAAAGGTATCGCCCACTTTAAGTTTTTCTCTGGAAGCGTTGTACTGTTGACCACGAGTTCGCCGATTCATTTCTCGGTGGTGGCGGCCACTTCTCTGTTGGAGCCGAAAAGCAAAAATGCTCGCGTGTTCGAGATTTCGGCGCACGTTAAAGATCCCCAGGTGGTCAAAATTAATTCGGAGCCCTCCACTATGGCGCGCCTCATCACCTGCGTTGCGTCGGTGCGTTAAACCCTACAATCAATCACGTTTTTCTATGGAAGGAAAATTTCTGGCTTATAAACATATTCACTGCTAGTTTTCAGGGACACCCACCCAGTGGGCAGAATCAGTGCCTAATGCAAACTGGAATTGCCTATCCCGATTTAGATTCACCTAGTGGTTACGGCTTAGATTGGACATTCAAGTGAAGCCTTTAGAGAATGATAAAAGAGATTCCGAGGAACTGTTTCGTTCGGTTTGAGAGACCTGCAATTATACGAAAAAAATCAGCAATCACTCAGACCGTTTGTGCACATGTCCTCGTCACTGACAACGCAATGCCCGGAGATGGTTGGCAAGAGTGCATGCACGTTAATTTTTAATTATGCTTCCCGCCTCGCCATTTGAAAAAAAAAAAAAACAGGCATACATGTACAAAGATAAATTTTGCGCGTTTATTGTACTGGAAGCATCTAGGAACTGCAATAGACAAGGCCGTGTAAATGCATTTTATAGTAGTTGAAAATTCAAAAAGAAATGCAGTTTCTTGGAAATGTTCAGTTCATAGATTTTTATGCAGCACATCATGCGTTTCGCTGCGTATCACTCACGTCGTACGGAATATTGTAATACTAACAAGTGGAACGCCTATGACTTCTCTGGTCTTGTGCAGTTGACGGCGCAACAAGCAGGCGTTTTTGGCGGAATGCGTGCAATACAAGCCCATACGTAGCATGCGGTATGCTGGAACGCGGGCCATTTGCCCGACTTCCGGGACGAGCGCTCGAACTTCCGGCGGCCGCGCACCGGAGAGCTCGAAGCGCCATCCAGCAACTCTAGTGGTGATCAGTGTCTGTTAGCGACACCCCCGAAGAGAAGAAGAAAATGCGCACCGATGCCAACAGCTGGTATGGAAAAGTACACTTCAAACCCAGATCAACGTATTCTGGAGCTACAAACTAAACATTTAACTCTCGTCGTCACGACGTGGTCCCTTTGCACCCCAAGCACCTGTTCCCTCAATACCCGTCAACATACAACGCCCCTTCCTTCCATCTTCAGAATGAGCACGTTCCGAAAACCTTAAACATATCATGGGCAACCAGATCAGCACCCGTTTTTGTGCCTTGGAACAATGCCTCCTCAATATTAAATAAACAGAACGGATAGCCCACACAATTCCCAAGCCACAGAACACTCACCAAGACCCAAGAAACGCAGCTCTAACCCCCCATGATCACGTCTTGTAATCCGCCCATAGACGAATTAGGGCTTCCATCCAAGCTACTTGTATGGCCATAGAACTGTCAATCGTACAGAAGAAAGTGACGTCACTCCTCCTGCATACACGGTAAAATTCAGTTGACATCATTGCCCTTCAAGAAATCGACACCAGACTACATTCTGTTATAAAATACAAAACATACACGACAGACTCCCCACCCAAAACAGCCAGCTATTCCAAGCTTCTCAACCGGTAGAACCACAACCTTTTCCCACTACAATAGATAAGGCATTCGTCAAATTGCTGCACACAACAATTCCAATACCACCGTTTATATTGTAATTGTATACAGCTCAGTCACCTCATACATCTCTGGAAATGATCGACTACTAAAACACGTACGTCGACGTACCCCAGGACGTAAGCTGTTTTTCATAGGAGTCTTCAAGCTGTTTTTCATAGGAGTCTTCAATTATACGCCCACAATTTGGGGTTATGTGAAAAATAGCCTGAAGAAAACTCGGCTTCAAGAAGCCATGCAAAAAAATAATCTCCACCTCTGCAATACCAGCGGCACCGAAACTTCAATTGGCAACAGTGTCGCCTGCCCTCACCTCACGTTCTCCTATAACATCAACGATGCCATGTATAAGAAAGCTTGGTAGGCAGTAACTACATCAGTCAACTTCAAATTCCACAACGCCAAAGCCATCAGCAGCGAATTTGCACGGCCACACTGTCTTACCACAGAAAAATTTCTGAAATTCGCCCACCGATCTTATAGGGAATAAGAAGTCTGGACCACGGAGCTCCTCACAACAGCCTGAAAACACAACAAATAATTAGCGCTAACTCAAGATAAACCAGCCAAATATACCAACCCCTTCCATCTCTGGGAAGCCCGAAATCGGCTTTTTATATCGTAGAGGAAACGGAAAGCGAACTGCAGGCGGCCGATACGCATCGCCAAACTCATGATCGAAGCGGAAACTTACGCTCCTCAAATAGCTCAACCAAACTGATCTGAGTTTTGCAATAAACTCCAAGGAACCCTAGGAAGCCGTCATACCACCTTCGCCGCCACCTCACGGGAACAAGATATTTCATATCGATTATGGCACATGAACTACGAAGCCTGACACCTAACCATATAGTTACGGAGCAAGGGTTAATAAAAGAACTAGATGAACCCATCAAAGCAACATGTTCGAAGCAAACGCAAGTTATCCAACCATACACTGGTGCCCCCAATCCAGAGTTAGATGAACGTTCTTTAAAAGCTGAACTAGAAGCAACAGCACACAACTTTATAAAGAACACCACTCCAGGAAAAGAAATAATTCCGAACAAACAGCTTCGCAACCTCGACCCAATACCTTTTAAACCTACTAAAATACACCACCAATCAATGGACGCCTAGCTCCCTACCACCACAGCGAAAAATCGTGGATATAAGCATCATACCTAAACCGGGAAAACCCATGAATACAAAAAATCTACAACCCATATCCTTACCCTTCTGTGTTGGAAAACTCTATTAGAACATATGCACTACAATCAAATTTCACCCCACATGGAAGGCAGCGGTTAATTCCGGAATACGATGTATGCATTCCGCTAACATCTCTCCCAACAAGATGCTCCACTTCAACTGAATGAAGATGTCATTGATAAATAACAAATTACCACAAATTTACAATCCTGGAACTTAACCTCAAACCACCCTTTCAAAAGATCACTCCTCAAGAAATTCTTCAAAATCTCGGCTCCGCTAATTGAAGCCAGCGTCTATATGACGGCCTTGCTTCTTTCCTAACCAAGTGCACTGACACCGTGGAAATGGGGCATCTCAGTTCCGACACTTTCCGAACCATACCTAAAGGAACCTTACAAGCCTCAGTGATATCTACACTCCAGTGATATCACCGCTATTAGTTTGCAAAACCTACGTCCCCTTCTAAAAACGATCTCCAATTTGTGACACGCCTTATACGTCGATTATCTCACTCTCTGTACTCTTACGGACTCCATAGGTGACCAACTAAGCGCCCTCCAAAGCTCATCCAAGTAGCACTACAGTACCTGCAAGCCCGAAGGTTGGAATGCGCCCACAAAATAATCCGTCTTACACTGCGCAAACGAACACTTAAATAGCTCGCCAACTTCATACCACATCGTAAAATAAGTAATAACGAACCAAACCCTAACGTTCCCCACTTGCTAATTCAGGCGTTCATATTTTCGAAAAGCGGGTGGGGTGCATAAACTATCCTACCACACCAACGTACTCTCACAAATATTGCACCTTATCCATCCATTTTCTCGCCGAAGATCTGGCCTCCAATATTCAGATACTCTGTGCATATTCCAAGCCATCTTTATTAGCCGGATGCATAGGGTGCGGCGTACCTAGCCGTACAACCGTCCCAACAAGCCAAAGTGAAAACTGCGATACGGCTAGAGCACAAAACTACACTGGGATTGTACCCGCAAACGGCAAAACGTTACCACAACTAGGCGTCATCAACACGTGGGAAGAAATCCGAGAAGCGTGTCGAATTTGCCAATTCCCACGCCTGAAACTCAGCACCACGAGAAGAGACAACCTCCTCCTGCTAGGGTATTCGACCCCACAACAGCAAGACGAGAAGGCACACTGCAGTGACTATTCGACAATACAATGAATACATCAGAGCGGCGCCAATCGCAAGTAACATGCATCCGATCAGAAACAATCCACAGCGAGCAGGAAAGGCACGAGAAATTTATGCAGAGTATGATCACCTCCCTTTCTCTGGTCATGCAGAAGCATCTCCACATCCCTCCAAATACGCCCACCTTGCCAGTATGACCGACGCCAACAGAAAAATTAACCGCAGTCACGACCCTTACAAACTCTATAGAATCAGCTGAAGAAGTTATAATCGCCCTAGCCGCCACCTCTTGCTAAAAATATATTTATACTGACCGACTCCCAAGCTGCATGCCGCAATTTTTTGACTTCACGATTATCCCCATTAGCGTTGGATATTTTAAAAAATTAATTTCCAGGAATACAGATTGTCTGATCACCTTGCCTTGATTTCTTCAAAGGAAATGAGTCGGCACACTCCTCTGTCCGCACGAAAACACACCGCGCATATCCCAAGAGGGAGATAACCTACAAGTTGACGACATCCTCAATCCTACGCCCCTGTCAAAATATGCCTACATACTCGCCCATTAGTAGCACGCCCATCAATACGCAGCCCTCCACATGCACCTATCCAGAACCGAAGCTACAATATTCCGACGACTACATACAAATTCTTACCTCCTCATTACCCTAGCCAATGCAGTGTAGCCGGCTTTCTACCACGCCTCTTGCTAATAATGCCCCTTCCCTGGCACCATATATCGTATGGTATGGGGGTGCTAACAAACCCCGCCCCTGAATCCTAATCCCCAACCTACATACGAGCAGTAGGTGGCGCGGCTGACCCGCTCTGACCCCTTCCCCCGGCGTAACCTGGTGGAGAGGGCCCGGATGGCCAGCGCAGGCCAGGGTATCCTGGATTTGAGGAAAGCCCCCACCAGGCGGGTGGCCAGACATCAGCACCTAAGGCTCACCAAAATTAAATTTACTCTTTCCCCTCCCACTTAGCGGTTTTTATACCACACTAAAATGCGGAATCACTGAAGCTGTTTTGAAACATTCAATTGCGATATAAAAGTGAAATATTTAGGCGCAAAGCCTTTGCACAATATGACTAATTCAATTCGTTCAGATGGTGTGCTCTGTTTTATTCTAAATGAAAATTTTTCCTTCCTAATAGAGATAGCGTTATTTGCACCTGTCAAAAAAATGGCTACGTCGAATTTTAGGCACGATAGCAGGAGTGCATTGGTGGGAGAAAAATTGCAGAATGGAACAATTATAAAGCACGTGACCGTCGCCGAAGTTTTCGTTTGTATAATTTTGCTATTGCTTAAAGCTTAGTCTGTCAAAATTTATATAATTTGGTTGATTTTTAATGAGATTCGTTCCTCGTATGTTTAAAAGGCTGAATGATTGAACGCACTCAATTCCGCGGGGTTCATAGTCGAAACGGTTTTGGGGGACTAAAACTACGAAACAGAGTTCAGACATAAGCAGGGCCTGCAGGTCATACTGCAAAGATTATTGTACACACCAATTCTCATTAAAACATTAAAAGTCATCAAGCCCTCCACACTGAATTGTTTTATGCGAAGCTTTGAGCGCAGAAAAGGTGAAATGTTTTGCAGTTGAAAATGGCATTTATTTTTTCTCCTCGGTTGTACAGTCATTGCGTGCCCGTAAGCACAGGTTATGTTTTGGTATATCGTGAAAGAAACTCGTGTAGTTTACAAAGGACGAGGTTTTAGGTAATAGGAGTACACTAAATGATTAGTGTAGTGTAATATCTGCAGTTTGTACAGTTTTGAAAAGCGCTCTTTGCTTACTTTTTTTTCTAATCCTTTGCGCAATTTTTTATCTTTGCGTAACCTCAGTTTTTCGTATACCAAGGAGTGCGCGTAGATATACTTACATTTGGCCGTTCCTCAAAGAGAGGCGCGTGAACCGGTATTCGTTGTAAGTTATACTTCTCATTTTGTCTCTTACGCAATCTCCAGAATCCCCCAGCGGACTCCCTTTATAACTCCTCCTCAACAGCCAGACAGGTTTCGAGGTGTTCAGCGACTGTAAAAATATTTTCATCAAATAACTCCAATTAAAATAAAAGTGAGCATTTCGCAATTAAAATAAACATTTTGCCTGAAAAAAAAAACTGATATTAGGGCACTTTTATTGCGTGTCACCTTCTGGTATTTGTTGAAATTTTGGGCTGGGGGTGTACACTCCAAGGAGCCACGAAAGCTAAGGCTTTTATTTCTTCGGTTTTCAATCGACTGGCGCTATGAATGTAAACCAAGGTACTCGGGAAGAGAACGTATTTTAAGGAGGAGCTTATTTCAATTCGATAGATCCATGTTTGTTAAGGAAAATAACTTATTCAAATATTGAACGCAGAGATGCAATAATGTTGTCGGTAGACCCATTACCAGTAATATCAAAAGGAAATGTTGGAATTTCGCAGACGTATTTTGACGATTCCAGCTACGCCCCTGACTAACTCAATTAAATTGGGGCAACAACTTCACTGCTGTATACGTTATATCAAACAACCAATGCCTTCATTTCAGGACAAACCTACCACAGAGGGAAAGAATATCGGCTTGTGTAGCTAGAGTACGGCTTTGCCACGTTGAGAGTGACAGAAGCTGTTCCACATTAGTCACAAAATCCCATACTAAAAAAGAAACATCGCATCGGCAATGCTCTCAGTACATAAAATTAGGTGGAATGTTTCCAAACGCAATTAGTTTTTTTTTCAAACAGCAATTAAACTATTAGACGCCGTTTTATTGTCCACAACTTCTGCTCACCAAAACAGTGTTCAATTTCAATAGACTCCAACAAAACGGAGCATAATTTAGAAATATTTTTGGTGGGGCCTTGTGACAAAGAAAAAAGTAAACTCAATATACCTATCCATACGGACACAAAAGAAATCAAGACAAGACATTCATAACACTGTATATTAAAACTTTTGTTCCACGAGTGAGTGCTTGTACCTGAGTTTCAAGCTTCTTTTTAGGTGAATAGGAAGTATTTCATGTGGCATTTTATTTAATACGTGAATCTGGAAATGGTGGCAGAAAAGTACAAAGTGCCGGTGCTGTTTTCTGCTCCACAAAAACGTGGCCGCCTGTGTGCGCAAATTTCCGGCAAGCCCAAACCGAAAAGTGTGAAAAGAAGCATGCCAAGCGCTTTGTGCCCTGTGACGTCGGGGCAGTTTACGAGGCAGCGCCTTCATGTGGGGAGGCCTAAATCGGCCAGACAGCCAGATGTGCGAATGACCGGGCACGCGAGCATAGTTCTTTTAACAATAATACGTGCACCCATTTACCCCCGCATTGCGAAGACTGCAGGCCTGTCAGTCCTTTCGAAAAATGCAGACCTTTCTTTGAGCAGATTATAGTTCTCGGCAGCAGTGATAATACAGTGGTGAGGGAGCCCTTAGAAGCGTTTTATATTAACCAGAAAGGGGACAAGTGCGTCTGCGATACATCTGTGCTTTTGCATGCCAGCAAGTTTGAGTTTTTGAAAACGTCACTTCGGTCATGTCCATCGGCTTGATGCTTTCCATTTTGCGTAGCGTAGTGCGCACGCTCCTAATGATACATGCATAAATATGAGAGGATGATTCAATAAATGTTATGTGCAAGTGAGCGCTTGTCCTGTCGTCTTACTTCAGTGTCGTTGTCCAAGTCGCGCTCAGTTTTTCCACCAAAATGCACCAACTTGCCCAACAGCTTTGTTTATTGATAGAATAGAGTGCCCCCTCCCACCAGTCACTGAGCATCGCTGATGCACGCATTTGGCGACGCCTTCAAAGCAGTACCGTTTACTTACCCCTGCCCTCACCACATGTATCCTTCACCATACTGGCACTTCTGTGCAGTGATGTTGCGGGATCCACATACCACCTAGTACAGAGAGGCCACTTCCACCCCCATAACCATGGGCGTCGGCAGCATTTTGTCTTGAGGCGGGAAACCCAGTGTATTGAGGGGAAAGAGCAAATGTTTTAAGGTGGGGGGGGGCAGTGAGCTGCCTTTGTCATCACCCTACCGACCCCCCTGCCCACACCCGGTACTATCAATGTCACAACAGCAATTGGAGACCGGGAAGACTAGCTGATGGCTTGAGAACCACGAATTCTTTGTCAATCGAGCACGATCAGCCGCGGCAGCCCGCGGCTTGCTGGAATGCGAATGTCACACCTACTATTAATTTCTTTGCGTTATTACGGGCTCAAATAGGGTTTTTAAGCGAGACTGTTTACCTCTACCCCCCAGGGTTTTGTGCAGACTGTCAATGTCCACAGAAAACTCCCGAAAACAAATAAAATTTACTGTCACCGCAAATGACCAAACCTGGAACGAGTAGAGAAATGGAGCGAGGGCCCGTTGTTTTACCGATTGCGCTACGAGCCCATGCGGAAACGGGGAACACAGACACTGCAATCTCGAAGCACATCTCCAGGTTTACCCTCTGCGTTGTTGCTGAATGTCACGTCATAGCGTCATGCGACCTCTCACACCACCGTGCGCTCCGCCAAGGCAGGTATAGCGGCCGTGTGCGCACCTTACGCATCAGCTAGGAGTCAATAAAAATTAGAGAGCTCACACGAGCGCATGGCCTCTCACTTCTCCTCTGTCTCTGCCGCCGACATCATCGCCTCCGTCGGTGGCGGCAGAGACGGAGCGGAAATGAGATCGTCTAATACAGCGCTTGAGTTTCCTTGTATTGTACAAAAAATTGCGCCCACCTCCCCGCGAGGGGAACCCTGTGTAGATGCGACGCATCGTGGGGTTCACGTGGTGTTTCTCTTGAATTGATTCTGAAATCGCGTGAAACGTACGTGTCTGGAAAGCGTATGATTATTATGTTTTATGATTAATATTATGTTTTATTGGCCAATCTTGGTCAATCTCTCTAAGTGGTATGCTTGGGGCTTCGCTGTCGCAATGACCTTTACTCCATTATTGTTGCTGTAAGTTGGAGCTTCTTTTCTTTTATTGCAAGTGTTAATCATTGCCTCATTATGCGTTGTATCAGTAGCTTCTTGACGTAGTTTGAATCAGTCAAGGATATAAGGCGCGTTCGTAGCATTTGATTCTGTCTCGCTTTTGTGGCGCAGTGAGAAGAGCACCATGTACCTCGCGTTCCGCTCACAGGGTCGTGGGATCGAAACCGAGCGCCGCTAACTATTATTTTTTTATAGTGTAGGGCGAGGGCTGCCGACAACGCCGTATGGAAGGACAAGGCGAGTGAATGAAGTGCAGTCGCATCTAAAAAAGTGTTTCCATTCATGTGTTTCACCAATACAACTCAACCAACCACTACTCATAAATCATGAACTGATTTAACCCTAGCAAATAATTGTCTCTTTGAAGTAAGCAAGTGTGTGGTTAAGTGCGTTTTATTTGTCTCTCTTTTCACTTTTTCTAGAGCCTGGTGTATGAATTCAAGAGACGTCGCATTGGTATTCGTTGTGGCTGTCGTTTACAGCGTCGCTTTCCAACCACCTTCAAAGGATAGATTTGCCCGCATTTTCGTCTGCTTCTCTTACTTTATGCACGAGCTTTATTAAACGTGAGCTGAAATATCTTAAATTTTTGCGAACTATTTTTATGACAATTTGGTGAGCGTATTATGTATAGACAGCCGATCACTCCAAAATTTAATTCCGCAAAATAGCGGAAATGTAATAATAGTTAAAGAAATATGCCCTTGAAATTATTGTAACTAAGGGAGTAAGGGTCATACCGAAGTGCTTTTACATCATATTGGTTTAAAAAACTTGAATTCTTGTACAAGAACTTGATTAGGATATTAGGATTCAAAAATATTTTCCTGGCGTGAAAGTACTCTTTTAAGCGAACCTATATTGTCGCGAAATGTGGTTATGCTTGGCTGTCAATTCAATGAAAGAGACCTATTTTAAAAGAAAATCTCGGCAGGATATTTTTTTAGTTGCAGCGACACCAACATCCCCACGCAGTGATGTAGAAGCTTCGCATGCCTCCTTGGAGTTGTAAGAATGACTGATTAGCATCCCCGCAACGGCCTCTTATCGGGCCCACTCCCTAAAAATAAACGCAGAAGGCCTGCCTGGTGAACAATGACTTTATTTTACTAAAATATTCTTCCGCAGGGTACCGAGTACTTCATCGAACGCTTCTTCATCGAACGCCATTTCATCAAAGGAAGGTCGCTTTCTTCAGAGAAATTGCATAAAACAGCGTTTCATCAAATTGGTTGTTCCTGATTTGTCAATACGGTCTAAGCGATTGGTGCACCAAACGTTTTCACTAGAACTCTTCGAGTCGTATTCTGGCTAGGTGCAGACAATGCGGGCTGCATACGCAGTTCAATTAGGTAAAGCGCATCCGCAAGAATGAACGCAAATGCTTGTTTTCTCTTCAACCCTCTCTGACCTACCTACGCTAAAACATTGCAAAAGTAAAACCTCAATGATGACCTTGACCTGTGCCATGTAACAAATAGAAAATAAACCAGGACTGTCCGCAGTTATGACTCAACGCTTTTCTGCATACTTGAAATATGTCACCTAAAATTGCCCACTATAGGGGCATCAATGCTGGAAAGATAACAAAAACGAATTGTATTTGTAGAACAAATAGGAATAAAATCGCGTTGCATGGAGACGCCGTAGTGATTACACTCGCAACACAAAGTTTGATTAACATAAGCGAAAAGCAGGCGTAGCCTTAGAAGTAAAGCAAGAGTTTGTTTTCCTGGAAAGAAATCCTATACCTAAGTACATGCGGATATGAATGCTTGCGGGTCGGGAGGGCGAAAAAAGGGCCGCAACGTAGGCGGCCATACACCTGCTAAATTATCATTCACAGAATACAAGCGGAACGCGCCCCACTGCATTCAAGCGCAATTAGCTGTGACAGGCATAAGGACATGAGATTTCACCACACATACGTCATCGGAAATCAAATCGCATTCATGGTATATTTACAGCTTTTCTACGTAGTGAAGGGTAGTACGATTACGAGACGGCGTTGTCATACCGCGTTCTCAAACCGCGTTCCATAAACCGGCGTTTTGAGCAACTTTCCAGAACCGTATACCTTCTGGGTTGCGGGTTATACACGAATTGCCTGTCTTCCAACTAGCCATGGTACACAGTGAGGGCAACCCACTCTGTGAAAATTGCTTGCTAATCTAGCCCATTCCCCTTGTTTTCCCCTACTAATTTCGGGAGGAACGTACCTACATCACCGCGTAAACAGGAGTTGTCATTAAAAACACAAAACAGCAGACATAAAATCTCAAGCAGCGTAACTTCTTGCTGGCTTTGATTGCTAAAATTTTGTACTTAAATTGGAGGTTTTTGTTTGTTATGGAAAACATTTATACGAAAACGCTGAAATCTCCAGGGGTGGGGCCCGGGCTAGGGTTATGATTTTTATTCCTGTAAGGGACACTGCATGTAGAAATGCCACCACTTTGTCAATCACTGTATGCATTCGTCTACATAATTGGTTATCGTATAGAAAGCTGGTGCGTGTCACAAGCACAAAACGAACCGAAGGCTGATGCACCCACCCTCATGACTCGACACAATAAAAAACGTTTCCTACATTTTTATGGTCGTTTCATCTGTCGAATATTATAAAATCTCAATAATACGGAACGCTTCAGGGCATGGGCACTTAGCGAAGTGCAAAAGAAGGCTGCCCGAGAGGGCAGTCTCGGGACAGAGTGCACGTTGGTTTTTAAGCCTTCAATTGAGGCAATGTCTCGATTACCCTAATTCACCATCATCTTCACCATAACCAAAGTCTTGACGCAGGAATCCCTCATTCACCTTCATCCACTTCTGCCCTGGGCCACCCGAGTCCATTCTGTGCCTGCTTTCAAATTTTTGTATTTCATCTCCCCACCGAGTTAATGGCCTTCCCGTTCTTCTATACCCGTCTGTAGGAGTCCATTCCATTGCCCTTAAGGTTTACATGTTGTCAGTTTCTCGTACTGCATGGCCAGCCACGGCCCATTTCTTTTTCTTAACCTGAACCATATTATCCTCTACTCTGATTTGTTCCCTAATCCAGGTTGATCGTTTTCTATCCGTAAGCTCTACACCTAACATTATTCACTTTATGGCATGTCGCGTGGACCTAAGTTTACCTTATAATCGCTAACTAAGGCGCCGAGTTTCCCCTCTATATATCATCTCCGGCAGGACGTATTGGTTGAATACCTATCTTTTTATGGATATAGGTACCCTAATTTTTATTAGCTGCGAGTGCTTTGTCGAACGCACACCAGCCTATTCTAATTCTTCTGCGCCGGCTTTCTCTCTCATTGTCCGGGTCAGCATGGACGATCTGGCGAAGGTAGCCAAATTTCGTATTTCTTGAAGTTTTTCGTCGCCCATGCTAAAAAGACGCGCTGAGACCGTTCATTCATAATTACTTTATTTTTATTTATATAAATCTGTAGCCCCATAGCGAAGCTGTCTGATTCTAGTTCTTCAATAAATTTTAGGAGTGTTTCTGCAGAGTCACTGAGCAAGACTATGTCATCTATAATCCTTAAATGCCGAAGGTATTCGCCGTTTATCTTTGGGCCTACGGTTTCGCCATCAAGACTCCTGAATACACTGTCCAGACATGATGTGAACCTTTTTTTGGAGATGATACCTTCTTGTGGCACTCCCTTGCGTATCAGAAATTTACCACATCGCTTGTGAACGGTAATTCCGCCCGTGCCTGCCTCATATATTTCATCTAGGAGTCTTAGACAGGTGGGCAGCACAAACTTAGGCAGCTGCGCAGCGCAAATTCGTGCGCAGCGCGATCTGCAGTATCCTCTGACACGGCGAATAGCTGCTGCGTCACGGGGCGGCCTCTGTAGCATTCACCGTGGTCCCGCGTAATTTGCAACAACAGCGCCAAATCCTCCCCTAGTGGTACGTGGCGTCTGAAAAACGTTGCACTTATGGTCATTACAACGAGTGGCGAGGGGAGAAAGGAGGTTGGGGACGTCGCGGACGCTGCTGACGTCATTTTTCCCGTGGCAGCCAGGCCGGGTCGCCGCCTGAAACCGACGCTCGCCCAACTTTCGCGCCTGCCGCCGGTCGCTGCCTCATGGGCCGCTCGGCAATGGTACCAGGCGCGAAAGTTGGACGAGCGGCGGCGATGACTCGAAATGGCCGCCGCCCGTCGTTTGTTACGTGTGCAGTACCGTGTTAATAATTGAACGAAGAAAGCATGTAGGTAATAGTATGTTTTCTGGTGTCGAATTGTTGTCTTTGTGGCGATAATAATTGGAGTGTTACACAAACAATCTTTTTGCTTTGCGTTTATTCAATATTCATATGAGGACGTCTTTGATTCGAAGTCATGAAAACACATCTACTACACTCATATATTGCCGATACATTTTATGTACACAGTATTGGACTAAGCAAAAATATGACATATGCAAATTTAGGGATACAATATTGTACAATAGGGAAAAAAACGTGCTACAAACACAGTTACAATAACACGGTTAGGCGGGCTAGTTGGTATTCTGAATTCATGCCTGTAACTTTTGCGCAACTTTAGATGGAGACAGATACAGGTCTTCGTGTCCCTTTTTGTATCTGTCTCCGTCTAAAGTTGCGCATAAGTTACAGCCATGAATACAAATTTAGGTACACAATACTTGATTACGAAAGAAGAACTTCGAACGTTCTAGTCCCTACACCGATTTTTTTTTTTTTCGCGCACACCTCGGCGGGAGAAGAAAGAACTTGAAAGTTCCAATTCAATGTATACTATTTCTTGGGCTCACCTCGAGACAGCAATGTTCCGTAGACACTAAAAAAAATTCGTTTCAGTTCAGAGACACAATAAGTGGGAACCTATATGTTAAAAGAAAGCACGCACACGTATGCTTCAAGCCCTGCCTTTCGGGCGAGTAACGCAAACTCTGAAAGAAAGCGATGACCCGCCCATTAACCTGCATAAACTTCCGAGAAATCATGTTCACAACCAACAAAATGCAGCCATAAAAACTTGCTTGCAACACAATGACCGCACTGTAGACACTCATTGCTGGATTATATCTACGTACAAAAACAATGCGCAACCATGTGCACGTCGTAGAAACACAGAACACAAATCGAAACGCACCCGTCTTTCTTGTAATGGCGCTAGAATTAACATTCTGCTTACTAGGGTGGGAGGAAAGGCGGCGGGGGGGGTGGGGGGGGGGGGGGGAGAAGACACCCAGAAAAAAAAGCTTCCTGTATTTAAGCCGCACCGCAGATATCGGCTGCAGGTTGTTACAAGCTACCCCTCTAGCTCGTGTATGGGCAGCGCCTCTTCTTTTCAATCCTGTCCGATAAGGCATGACCATTCTACACTTCAGAACTAGGAACCCAAACCCACTCGCGATAAGATAACAAGGCGCGGGCGCGCAGTTTAGATTGAACAGCAAAGCCTGCAATGCTACTTGGTTTTATTTATTTTTTAATGAGCGAAACGCTTGCAATGGCGGCTGCAGACCACGCATGTATTTCGGTTTGGCCTTCCTTGAACACCGCGGTGTTACGTCAGGTTTTTCGGAGCACTGAAGCAACGCTTGGCAGTAGTTTCTCCGCAAATGTACGTTTTAAGTGCAATGCACTTCTTAAGCGACCCTGAACCTGCGTCCACCGGCGATGTCCGCGCACGTGGAGATGGGCGCGCGCAGCCTGGCCGCTGACATAGCAAAATACCCACGTGGGGGATTGGCCAGGAATCTCCTCGTCTTCCTTGGCAACGGGGGGAGATGGGCGCGCGCTGCCTGGCCGCTGACATGGCACATACCCACGTGGGGGATTGGCCAAGAATCGGGCGTGAGAATGGCTAATGCACCTGCTTAAAGGAGTACTGACACGAAATTTCAAAGCTGAGATCCGCTATAGCAAATAAGTACAACGACAACACAAATAGGTGTCTGTGAATAAATGCATCTTTTTTTTCTTTGTAGTTGTGCGTGTGTGTGTCATCTCTCCTTCGGGAACATTACCGAACCGCGCAAATTCAACTCGTGCATTCGCACTTTCACATTCTTCCCCTCGGGGAAATGCGGGGAATTTTTATTGGAGCAAGACGTCGGAGGAAAAAATGCTTAGGGCGCAGCACCTCCACGCGACCAATCGCTGTGGTAGTAGGTACGCCGTGAAAGGCAAGAAGCGCGTACAGTTGAGCTTGCCTTCTTTGTGGGCAGGTGCGTCGTGATTACATTGGAGGGATTGAGGAGAGTCACCGGAGGAAACGTCCAATGAAGTCGCAAACCGCCCTCGACTTGGGGCCCAAACATAGACTCATACCTGCTGCACGAAACAACGAAAAATACCTTGATAAGTATACTGAAGCGACGTTCCAGCTGTTACTAAGGCAATTAAAAAAATTTATAATGCCACCACAAATTGATCTTGCGAGCAAGAGTGTGCGTTCCAAGGACGCATTTACTTCTACTAAAACTTTGCGTACCTACACAGCTGGGATATATTTGCACATTAGTTCCCACTCCAAGAAGAGTGACATGTTCCTTAACTTCACGTTACATGCGCGAATATTTTGAAAACAGAAGAGAGCAATCGGTCGGCTTTTAAGGAATTCACTATAACTTGTACAAAGCTAATTTGCTTACCTGTCGTCTTTGGAGAAGGCGAGAAACTTGGCCGAACTGTACCGCCATGTCTTGCTGCACCACAGAACTGCGCAGGAGTGGTAACGCTCCTTCATTCGCTGCCCCATATTTAGAATACATTCGATGTATTTTATAAGGCAGCGAAACTTTCAGCCCGTGGAGGCGTTTAGGCAACCCCCGCAACCCTTCACACGCAGGCTCGCTCACGCACGTACCGAACTGGCCCGCCGTGCGCGCCGAGAGAAAGAAAAAAAGAATATTGGCGCCGGTGAGCTGTTGCGCATGCGTGAGGAGGCGCGGAAGCGTTGACGGTGTGGAAAGAAAGAAACACTGAGGGAAAGGGAAGGGCCGCACCGCAGCAACCGGCCGCTAGGATGGCCACAATTTCGGAAACCGAAACTAGCCAAAGTCGCCGACCAGTGGCTGCGTCTCAACAAGTGTTTGCGTGATCAGCGAACCCACGACAGCGCACGGTGCTCTGCCGTTATCTCACACCGCGTCACCGCCGCCGAGCATGTTCTGGCAAATTGTGTCTCAACGTTCTGCTCAAATGTCACGTGGTTCTGATGAGCCACGCAATGAGGACGACGACGTAGGACCCATCTACGCGCAGTTCACACTCCGTGCTAGACTTCTGTAGAGCGAGCTCGGCATACTGCCCTCCTCGTCACACCTTCGCCATACTTTCTTTCTTCACGTTCCTTCCAATTTAACTTGGGTGTCCTGTGTTCACCCGGTTATATCGTATCGCACCACCTCCGGGCAGCGCCTTGCGCCGTCTTCGCGTACCGCCCTACCCCTCACACTTTCGTCCCACTTTGCTGCTCTGTTTTCTTTCGGTATACGATGTTCTCCTCTCGGTTACAAGGCACGAAGTGCTGCAGGCTAAAACAAGGGAAATGCTTTGATTTCTAGACTCTTATGATCATAGCTTTAATATATACATAATAAAATTATTAAGTGCGAATGCACTTCTTAAGCGAGCCTGAATCGTCCGCCGCCGTAGTCCGCATAGCAACAGCTGCGGGTGCGCGCGCTCCTCGTCTTCCTTTGCAACGGGGCGAGATGGGCGCGCGCTGCCTGGCCGCTGACATGGCACATACCCACGTGGGGGATTGGTTAGGAATCGGGCGTGAGAAGGGCTAATGCACCCGCTTAAAGGAGTACTGACACGAAATTTCAAAGCTGAGATCCGCTCTAGCAATCAAGTACAACGACAACACAAATAGGTGTCTGTGAATAAATGCATCTTTCTTTCTTTGTAGTTGTGTGTGTGTGTGTGTGTGATCTCTCTTTCGCGAACATTACCGAACCGCGCAAATTCAACTCGTGCATTCGCACTTTCACATTCTTCCCCTCAGGGAAATGCGGGGAATTTTTTTGAAACAGTAGTTTGATTGGCATTCATTCATTTATTTTTATGCCACGCAAAGTAATTGTCCCTCCTCTCATGCTGTTACCCCGCGATATATGTTCGAAACGTTCGTGTAGACTTTCAGTAGAGGCCACCTTTAGCTGAAACCAAGCAAGGACGCCATGTATTAGAGGCCCAGGACGTTCTAAAAGCGTCTTAAAGAGTTCACTATTCACCTCCCTGCTCACCGGTATTGTTCTTAGTAGGACTTAATTGCCTGGCTAGTTGGCTCATGATGTACGAAAGAATAAGTTTTCGCAGAAGACTAGGACGAAGCACGAGGACGAGGGACGTCTTCTGGCAAGCCTATCCTTTGGTATTGTTCGTTAACCGATTTTTGACCTGCCTCGGTATGACCGGTAGGCTCTTTAGAATTACGCCGCTGGCAACTAAAAGTATGGCTGTAGAATTTGCTATTTCGCATTTACTTTTCAACATCCCTTCGAGTAAAATTTTCTTTCCTGCGCATCTAAAAAGACAGGTTTAATTTGATCACACTGCGTTCCTTGCATCAGCAGATGACATTAGTATGTAAACATAGACACTGGCATACGTAACAATGTGGAAGGCATAGCTTGGTGTTACGCATATTTCACAAAATCTGTCAAATAGGTTCTTGCTCGTTTTGCAGGTTCCAGAACGAGCTCTCATTTGCCATATTAAAATCACTGCGCAGGTACACTCCCGCAAGCAACTTAATGCGGCGTATATTTTTGATCAGAGAAGCCCAATAACTAAAAAATCGCTGAGGCTGTGGGAGCATTTTGTGCGTGACGAGGCTACGTCGCAAAAAGTAAAGAATACCTCTGCATACTCTCTTGGTGTTTTTCTGGTTCTACCTTTGGTCACCACCATTAGCGCTTGCCTCTATCTCGTTCTCTAAATGGTAATGTATAAAGATACACTGTCCTTCGTGTGAGGGCGAAACAAAACGGTACGGTTTTACGTTAGCCTAGCTTCATTGCTGTCCGTTTTGTTTTTTCTTTACAGATATGTGCTCCGAAGTTCAGATTCATGTCGCTTTAGCGCAGTGTTAACACCTTCGTTTGATTGTAACAGACATTTTCTTTAGCAGCCCGATTGAGATTTGTGTGTGTTCTCAGCTTGTTTGTTTCTTTGCATCTCCTTAGCCTAAGCGGATTTCAATGAACTGCAATTCGCCCAAAAAAGCTGCCGTCGTATATAGCTTATTAATTGGAAAGCATTTAGGCATCTAGCACAGAGCTTGATGTACCAGTCTATGGGTAATTTTTTAATGCTAGGTTTCAGTGCACTTTTTCAAGTGCGAGACGCGGCATTTTGCGCAGGAGCCAACTTTCTCGGAAACACTCAGGAAGAAACTACTGCAACACTTGCTTTTACGAGCATTCCACAAGAAAAAAAACTAGTTCCTGCTAGAAGCATCTTAAGTTAGGACGAGTTTCATTTACTTGCCACAATTATGCCACAGGTAAGTTGTAAACGTAGCTAAACTTTCGCCTTTTCGCCTGTTGCTAATACATGGGCATTGGTGGAAGGAGTACTGCTATAGAAAAAGGATGAACTTTTATTGAAGCTTTGCCAGTAAAAATTCATAAGCAATTGGGGACTGAGGCAGCACTAATATTAGGCCAAGTTTCATTTTCTAGTCGTCATTAATCAAAGCTGCATATTTGAATTTCTGCTTGCCTTTCTTGAATTTTTTACTTCATATCTGTGGCACACGATGCACCGTTTCAGCGGTTCACTTGCAGAATAAATGGCTTATACTTTTGCAAGTGATGACTCATTTTCCCTGCCATGAAGACCCTGCCAACCCCTCTATTCTCATTTTTCGAATACGTATTTATCTCAGCGCCCTGCGTCACAGTGATTATTTTCGAGAGGGGGATTGCTTGATTAGGTTTTCTTGCAAATCGTAAACTTGAAACACGATTTAGAGACAACTTTAAAGTGATTGTTCTGAATTTGCGCAAAATACGCGATTGCATAATGATATCGACATACTGCTTGATATGTTCGAGCAATCGTCACCTACAATCTTTTTTTAGTCTCCACTGGACCGCATTCCTTGTTTTTTTATTCCCCAACTTGAGACAGCAGTACGTTCGGTATCCGTTTCGTAGTATTTGAGCGTCAGCGGCAACGACACAGCAGATAAGTCCTCCGATCTCGCCATAAGAGCTCTAGTTACATGCGGAGTCAACACTTTGTCTTTGCATCCTGAAGAGTAATGATTGTTAAATATGCAGGGGCTATTCGTGGGCACGCACTCCTGTCTAACAATGAGTACATTGATATATTCTTCTTGTGGAATACTTGATTTTCTGCTTCACGGTACTGTTGAAACAATCTTCACTTATTTCTGCTGCATTTATGGGAGAATGTTTAGTATTTTGTAAAGTGATTGCTGATAGTGAACCACGTGCACGGTGCTAGGACCGTGAATACGTCAAACATTTTAGAGTGCAACTTTTAACCGCCCGCTCCAGCTTTCTTTGCGTGGCAGTCGGCGTCCTTGCGAACGAGCGAACCAGGACGATACCGAAGATAGACCAGACAGAGCGAGCACTAAAGCGAAGAAAAAAACATTGGTGAAAGTGTGAGGCGGAATTGGGCGGTATGCCGACGCCCCGCAAGCCATGCTTGGTAACAGCTACGCGCTGGGAGATAACGCTAGAGGAGCGCGCGCCGTCGTGCATTCGCTGATGATGCGATCACATCTGGAGACGCAGCAGCAAGGGACCGTCACGGATATGAGTGCAGTCCACGCCACCTTGTAATTTCGATTTAGGAATTACGGAATTGTCAGACTTCTTTTTTTTTCTCCCAGTGGTTGTTACTGCAGAGTGCACTTTATTGTATTTAAACTCCCTACCGTGTTTTGTGAAAAATAATGGGAACAACCTTGACATAAGCCCCATCCAGAACACAATAACCGCTTCAGCCCTGGATTGCATCCCTCTTGGGGATCTGTACAAAACACAAAGAGCGTAGCATAATCCGGCATTCAACCTTTCTTCATATGCAAATTTAGGTTTGTAGAAGGTAAATTATAGGCCCCGCAACCAAAGTCCTCTCGACGATCCAGGAGCCTTTTACTACGAGAAACTGTATTTTCTCTCTTTTTGCCCCTCTCACGGGTCATACAAAAAGTGGGGTTCCATTTTGCGAATTGAAATACAATTTTTAGCGCTTACAATTCTTTCGGTACCTAAAACTATCAAACTTTTTACCGTTGGCTATACTAGACAAGGAGGAAAATGTTTGGCTTTTTGTCTCGATCTTGGTGTTCGTACTTCTTCTTTATGCAATTGCCTCATTTTTTTGCCTTTTATCTCAGCTGTATTATTGTAATATTTTGTCGCAAGTTTTATAACACCAAATCTGCTGCACTCTAGAACGATCTAAAAGGAATTGAGCTTCCTTAAATACATAACTAAGAAACGTTTCCGGCCCAAGCTGCCTAATGTAAATACAGTGGGTCTCTAAAACATGTCATTCTTGCACAAGCCTAATCTAAATATCTTATTTTGACCTATATTTCAAGATACAGAAAGACGTCGGTTTGACTTGAAATATTTCTTGTGCCTACTCACGTGGCGTCCTTTTAGGGGAAAAGTGTATTTGAATTTAATTTTAGGTTGCAATATAAACCTCCGGAAGCTAGAAAATTAGCCCGCTGCCCCCATAACCGATGTCTCAAACGTTTTTTAAGACTAACGGCTTGGTACGAGAGAGAGCTACTCCCAAAATTTCATTTCGTGGGACATTTCTCGCTTGTGAACCAGTTATACTGCATGCTGTGCAGTAGAGACACGAATATTCAATATACTATGTTTTATGTTGTTATTCAGGATATGTTCGGCTGCAATCTATAATTACGAAAATTGTTAGACGCATCGAGATAAATAGGGGAGCTTTTTTAAAAAAAACGAACCGGTAGCAATTAACGTGCACATAATGTTGCACAGAATTTTCGTTTTGACCATAAATATGCGATGTGCTTACTTTATACAAGTCGTATATGGTAGGCCTCGGGATTCCATAAACGGTTGATACAACAAATAGGAGCGTAATGCACAAATAAGGGGTGTACATGGTACAAGAACGGTAAACGCAGTGTTGAGGGTGAATTTTTTCTTTGGCGTATATATACGTACGCGGTGAAATATTTCCTTTGGTGCTTATTTTTTGTGCTCTTGGGCAGGACAATCGGTCAGAAGAATTTTAGGTTTCATGCAAACGTTTCTTAAAGAACAGCTGGATTTCTCTTTTTAAGATTTCAAAAGGGTTCTGAAACAATATACATAAGAACTTTTATTTCGGGCTAACTCCTTGTGAGCTTGCGAAAACAAGATTGGAGGAAAACAAAAGCAATGCAACCAATTTTTCCTTTACTTTTTATACAGTTTCTTCATTGCAATGGGTTTATATACCTGTGCACTCTAAATGTGTTTTTTCTGCTATTGTCTGCACACGCCTTTGTCTTTGTGACCACACTCGAACTACTGTCCCGATTTTCTCTCAACATAATACTTCCTCGCAATCTAGTCCGACGCCTTCCTTAATTACATACAGGTCCGGCGCACGTGAGGGCTTTTTATGGGTTAATCTGAAACAATCTTGAGTACATTAGTGCTTTTGGGCGCTCTTTCGAGTGGGAATGTTTAATTTCGGGGCAGCCAATGGCAATTACTGAGTCGGCCTCGAGCATCTAACGCCAGCTCTCATTACATCTTGGCAATAGCAACGAATAGTTATGTGAGCATTCTGGTTGCTTGTGTTAATGGCCAGGCGAAAAGAAATTCTGTAGATTTACCGCCAATTTATGACCAAAACAGTTATCGTGATTGGTTAGTCTCTCTTCATGTGTGCGCAAAAATTGGGGGTTTTGATTAATTCACTGTAGAGATTAACCTGCCGAAGCAACACATGCGCTATGAACGCGCCTTGGTAGAGGCTACGGGATTATTGAAAGTAGCTAAGAATGAAGCCACTGTAGCTAGTTGCTGTGGCAGCTTGCCAGCAAAGGCAGACGCTAGATATAGCATGCTCACCGACGAATTCTTCGTTTGTGCAGGTCTCCACTACACGTCGCGTGCTTTCGTGATGCCGATCGTCATCACTGTGCGCCGCTCATCACCGCCGCAGTTTTCGATGGAACGGCCCAACTTCAGGGGCCATATACTCGGATTCATTAATTTCATGGTGAATTCACTGTGTTTTTTTGCTTATGGAAAACGTATGCAATCATTGATAGGTTGCACCAATAGCTATGATAAGGTGCAGTAGAATTTGGCGCTTACTTTATAATGATAACAATAAGGTATGAAATATTTGGCATAAAAAATATTATACCACTTCGCATGTGTTACAAAAATTAGGGTGGCAGCTGAAGCTGGCAAGAGAAACAAATTCCTTCAGGTTAAAATGGGTGTCAACGCTGCACGGCGATAAAATAACGTTGATCCGCAAGCGATCGACATCCTGGCGTAGGGCAGAGCAATCTACAAAGGACACACTCGTCGCCCGTGAGTCGTACATCAAGGTTGGTTTCATCCATAAACAGTATTGCACAACGGTCTTTTTTGATCTTCAGAAAGCCTATGACACCGCTTGGCTATACGGGATACTTAGTGACCTCAAAGGATTCGGAGTTTCGGACAATATGTATAACTCTTTCTAGCTGCATGGCGGAAGCAACCTTTCGTGTAAGAAGAGTTGGCTCTGCCCTTTGAAATGCCTTTGTGTAGAAAAGTAGCGTGCCTCAAGGCGGCTTTTTGAGCTGCATATTGTTCACGGTCAAGATGAACTCACTTAGGAAGGCATTGCCACGAACCATTTCCTCTTCAATGCATGAAAATGATGTGGAAGTATCTTTTAAATCGCGCAATCTGTCAATTTGTGAACTCCAAGTCCAGGTTGGTGTCAACAAACCAGCTGGCTGGGCTGATAAAAACGGTTTTAAGCATAAACTAGTTAATAACACTTGTGTTGTGTTCTGCAAAAGAGGTAGGCTCAGGCCAGATCCAGATCAAACTGAATGGTGTCTCGATTCCGGCCCAAAAAAAAACACAAGTTCGTAGGTATAGTTCTTGATGAAAAACTTTCCCTGGTCCCGCATATGGAGCAACTAAAATATCTTAAAAGAATGTATATTGTTAATGTACTCTCGCATTACTAGTATGGTTCTGACAAAGAACTTCTTTTGTGCTTGTTTACCAGCCTGGTAGGCTCTCGGTTGGACTACGGCAGTGTTGTATATAGTTCAGTAAGGGAAACAGCTTTGAAAATGCTGGACCCAGTGCAGCACTTGGGCCTCCGGCTGGCATCTGGTGCTTTCTGCAGTCGCCCTGTGCAAAGTCTGTACGTCGAGTGTGCAAGTGGTGCTTAGGCTACCAGCGCAAGTATGTGGGTTTACTATATGCTGTTAAAGTTTCATCAATGTCTCACCACCACAGCATATGTATAATGAGCTATATATACACATCTAGACTCTTTTGAAATCATTCATTTTTTTCTGCGCCTTCCTTACTCATGGAGAGGAGGGGGCTTCTGAACTTTCTGTCGCGTTTTTAGTCACCTTCAAAACACCTGTCAATAATTCTGTAGGCCCATGGCATCTTGTCCTGTATGACGTGATTTTTGTTTCCCCAAATTTAAAAAAAAACATAACAGCCACAACTGCCGTTTTGCAGCATTCCATGTATCTCCAGGAGAAGTAAGGGTGCATAGAAAATGCACCCTTAGTTTTTTAGTGATGCATTGAAAAAGTCCACTGCGGTGTGTTTGCTGCACACAGACCCAACTTGAATGCTTGTAAAACAATGAATGTGAGTTCCACAATTTTGACGACAAGGGCATATGGTATATTACTTGTTTGAAACCCCATTATCAGACATATAGTTGCTATGTCCATCATTTTCCGAGATTCACTTAGCGTCATGTGCACATTGTCATCCCAAATGTCTTCCAAAAGTTATGTCGTCAATCTCGTTTTTAAATCTTTAAAGTCATCATATGCCTCAAATCGAATGTGACCCCCTGCTGGGTTTCAGGCCACGCTGCAGTCCATGTCAAGGACTTGGCTGATGAAAGGGCTGCTGCTGCGCTCAGAAACACTCTACATATAACAGCAGTACCCAACATTGACCTCAATCTACTTATCAGACAACACCTGCGTCAAACACGGCAAACACACTAAAGTGAACCGACAGACAACAAACTACATGTAATAAAGACACAGTTTGGGGCGATGCACAAGTGACGCACACACCAGACAAAGCGAAGTGACCTTAGCAAGGGTTACGAATAGGCAACAAACATGTAACGCACTCCCACCTACTCATTCGATCGCCAAGACCAATGTGCAGCAGGGCCTGTCCATAACCCACATGCTCATCGAAGGCAAGGCACTTGACGCAACCCAATGAAAACACTTCCACAACTATACAGACAACAGATTTGGTTACACCCATTACACTTTTTAAGAGATTAGCCCATGTGTTCAATCAAGCGCGTCTTTGAGTTTCTCACTGATGTGCAATTTTTACATCTCATTTCTCATCATGGATCATGACAACTTATTTATTTATTTATTTATTTATTTGTGGAATACTGCAGGCCAAAAAGGCCCAAGCCAATGCTTGGGCCAAAGGCAGGCCAATGCTTTTAGAAGTCATATCACTCAGATGAACAACTATTCTTTGGCGGTCCTTGCCCTTATTTGGCGGTACGCCATAAAAATCCAAACATCATCATCATTCTCCTCACCATTAGGCTTACCAAAATTGACTAGACGCTTTGTCCTCTACCCGGTTGCTTCAGGGCTAAGCATTCGGCCCGAAGAATGCCAGGTGGAAGCACTGGTCCACCTCATTTGGCACCAGGCGAGATGACACCTTTAGCACTTTCAAGTTAACCTAGGACGAGCAGAAAAACTGCTTAACGGCTGTGCCTAATGGCTTCTGTGACTACTTATACCTCACCGGAACATCATCTACGAGCGGGCCAAGTTGAACTCTCGCTTCTAGATGGATGGTGAATCCGTCCATGATTTCGCCACAGCCCTGCACGAACTAGGAATCTTGGAACTACGGGGAGCTCCGTGAACAGTTAATTGGTGAAAGACAAGTCGTGGCCCTCAAGAACCACAAACTGTCGCAAAGTCGGCTGCTGTACCAACCTTAGACTGCATGAAGGCTGGAACTATAACTCGTCAGAATGAGGCAGAACAACAGGAGCAGGCAGAACTCCTTTCAGCCACGCCAAAGTGAAAAGTATACATCGATGCTCTTGAAGCATGGCGGAAAAGACCAGGCAAAGACCTAGCTGCAAGGCCACCTCCAACCGCACACAGCATTATGGGCTCTCAGACAAACGTGCCATTGTGTGGCTGGTCTGGCAAAGAGCGTCACGCGAGGCCCACATGAGTTGCTAAAGTTGGCATCTGCAGAAATGCAGGAAAAAGGGTACGTTCTCAACCGTTTGCGGATCATCAAATGCTCCAGAAAACATCGAACAGGATCCAGGTTTTCTGGGTATCACGGCGACAACGGCTTCATCCAGGTGGGAGGTCTCTTCACTGTTCGAGTCACAGACCGTAGTCTTCATAATCTACACGGGATTGGACGAGACTGTTTTACCGGAGCAACAATTCCGACAGCCCTTCAAGCACGTTGCTCGTAATCCCACCGACCGGAGGCTTCAGGGCTTGGATGGAAAAACTATGCGCATCTCGTGACTAACAAGGCTTCATTTCAACATCAAAGGCTGACAAAGCATGGAAAACGTCTCCATCCTACTCGCTCTACTTACAGCCCTACTAGGAAAACCAGCCACAACCAGAATTGGTTTGTTCCCATCTGTGAACAATGTTTTGGATTTCACGTCTTACCATTGCTCGGAAAGCTCAAATAGGAGTATGACGTCGTGCTCCAACCAGACCCAACTCTATTTGCTCTGACTTCCCCATGACGGTTACTACTTCCACTCCACGAGAAGACCAAAGCAGAGCAGCGAATATAGAGAGTTGACGTTATTACTCCTGTCTCACAACTCACATCATGGTGTGCGCCAGTGGTCGTCGTATGGAAGCCGTCGGGGCCCTCGGCGTTTGTGTACACCAAACAGAACTAAACAAAAAAGTCTGTACTACGCCAGTGGCATCTGACCCCGGCTGTTGAGCACACCCTTGGCATGCTTCAAGGTGTCACATGGTTCTGGAAAATCGACGGAACCTCGACTTTTTGGCAGATCCCGCTGTCTGAGTGAAGCAAATGTGTCAGCACCTTTATAACTCCTTTTGGTCGTTTCTCCTTCAGCCATCCACCATTAGGCATCTTTTTTGTGCCTGAACACTTCAAACAACGCATTACTGACATTCGTCAAGGCCTCGCAAGGGTTCCCTGTCACACAGATGGCATCCTTATCTCGGGTTCTACCAAGCGCGAACACGACAAGTGACTCTGATGTACTCTCGAGCGGATTCGACAAGCCAGTGTAACGCTGAACATAGAAAAACTATAGCATAGCGTTACGAAGATCTCGTACTTATGGCGCGTCATCGAAAACAACCGTGGTCGACCTGATGAGCGAAAATTGAAAGCCATTGCAGAAGTGCGGAGGGCAGCTTCCAAGACCGAAATTTGGTGGCTACTGGGCATGGCGACTTACGTCGGTCGTTTCCTACCGAAAATGGCCGAACTTCTGCAGCCCCTGTCCAGCATGCTGTCTTCAAAGGAAGAGTGCCTTGGCTAGGCCACGCAAGAGAATGTATTTGGCAAACGGAAGACAATGCTCTCACCAGGCCCACTTCTCCCGGTGTACAGCAAGGACGAGACGATGGAGATCCCAGCGGAAGCCTCATCCTACCGGCTCGGTGCCGCCTTGCACCGGAAGCAAGGAAACGGCCGCTTCTCTGCAATCGCCTATGTTTCTCGAGTACTGACTCACACCGAACGTCGACACGTCCAAATTGAAGAGGAATGACTCGCTTTAGTCTGGCCACGCGAGGAGTTCCATAACTACGTCTTCGGGATGGAGTTTTGGCCTGGGAGCGATCTCAATTCCCTAGTTGCGCTTTCCGGCTCAAAGCCCCTCGACGACTTGACGCCTCGTAAAGAGGATGCGGATGCTCTTATTGCGTTACGCATGCGAGGTCGTTTACGTCGCCGGCAAAAAAAAAACTGACCGCAGCAGATGCCCTATCAACGTTTCCCGTAAATGGCAATGAGACAAATGACCCCGACAGAGAAATCGAAGAACACGTGGGTGAGCTGTAATCGACGCTCCTATTTTAGCCACCCTCCTTAGAAGAATTAAAAACTAGCAATAACGAGACGAACTTTGCCGCCAGCTCCGTGCACCTACGCAGGAGGGTTGGCCGAACCGTCGCGACCTCCAGCAAAATCTATGGGAACTCTGACCGAATAAATACAAATACAGCATCACCGAAGTTGACGACGTCCTGAGAGAGGGGTCCGCTCTCCGTGCAAACGCACAAAGGCCATTTTGGAATCGACAAGTGTTGTGGTAGAGCATGAGCTGCTGTCTGGTGGCCTACAATTGACACTGACATCGAGAATCTCCTAAAGTCCTGCCGGATCTGCGGCCAGCACAAGCCTAACAGGAAGATGCCGCCGCAGCCATTAAAATTTCACGAGCGTCGTTAGCAGCGCGTCGGCATGGAGCATTTCTTTATTGGATGAACATAGTAGCTTGTCATGACCGACTGCTGCTCGAGGAACCCCTAGTTGGCCGAAATCGTAAGCCTTACTAGAAAGGCCGTAGTAAATAACTAAAAGTCAATTTTTGCAAGTCGTGGTATCCCCGAAGTAGTTGTCACTTTTAATGGTCCACACTTTTTTACGGGACCTGACTCACCGTTTACAGACTTCGCAAACAATACAGAAAACATGTGATATCGATTCGCCGGTACACTCAAAGCAACAGGCTCGCGCAAGAAGCCGCAAAAGTTATCAAGGGTTCCATCTAGAAGGCAGGCGATGCCTAGAAAATGCTGTTGGCGTAGAGGACAAGCCCGCTCAAGAACGGCTACTCTCCCGTCGAACCCCTTATTAGTAGATGACTCCGCACTACTTTGCCAGTTTCTGCGGATAGCCTAGTCTCCCGCCTCCGGGACAGAGACAAGATGAAGACAAACGAGGCTGAAAGAAGAAAGAAGCAACAGCGACACTTCGCAACCCGCCGCGGGGTACGAGACCTTCAGGACTTAGTGCCCGATAACTGATGGCTGGATTGTTGACCTTAGAAAATTGCCCACGGTCCAAAGGCATGCTGGGAAGCCAACGTATGTAAGGGGTATTTAACCGTGGACCACTTTGCATGGGGATACATTAGAGAATTAATTATAATGGCAGAAAGGTTTTGCCACACGAGCAGGGGGAAGGTCTATCTATGCACATGGACTGGAGCCAACGCACGTGGCAGGAAAACAGCGTCACGAAAGATGTCACGCCAGACCTCGTGGTAGTGAGCAACGTGGCTAAAAGAAAACTGCTCATTCCAGTGATCTTGGCAAAGTTCGGGCAGCGATTACATCATCATTGCCACCTCAATAGCGGCAGGTCCCACCAAACCATAAAGCATACTTTGGAAAGTCATTAACTCACTGAAATCAAGTAAACACTTCAAAAGGCGGGAGCCATACAACGATATTCAAGAGAGGACAACTATAATACGAACTTGTGGCTATTTATACTACAACTACAACCCCGAAGACACAGACTCAACATGCAAAATCTAAACTCCTGATTATTTGCAAAGCCGATTGTAGCCCCACAAATAACCATAGGTAAATAAATGCAATAGTCCACAGAAAATGCACTCAGCGAGGCTTGAAGTCCAAATACAGGATTGCGCCGACACGTTTGCGCGGCAAATCTGCCGCGAACAATGGGAGCGCAAGGTGCTCGAAATGACCACTATTTAGGAGTGCAAAGACTGCGGCATTTTATTGATCCCAACAAAAGAACATCCACACAGTGCAGGGTTTGTACAAACACCTTCACACGAGCCAACAGGGTGATATACACAAGATCAGCGAAAGAATGCTGGCTAGATATACACCCGTACATCCATGTGCAAGTAACGGAGACTATGAGGGTGCTCCCAACGCGAAAGTGGATGAACCATTTACCACAGATCACGTAAAGGTAGCCCCGCAAGAGCTAAAACTTAAGCCAACCCCTGACCAAGACACCATCCTGAAGAAGATGCTGCATAACCTCGAGACAATTAGTGCGAGTTCTTTCTCAATTATTCCAACTAGTGCTCACACAACGCGACACTGCCCGAAAACGAAAAGAAGGAGTGAGTGGAGCTAAGGCCTAAATGCGTAAAGGCAGTTATTGTAGAGAATCCTAGAACCATATTCCCGACATTTTCCCTCGGAAAGCGCCTAGAACGCATTGTGCTGAATTGAAAAAATAACAATATAGAAGACAGCCACCTGTATTCTATACTCTATGGTAAGCTTCAGGCGCGGTTTGGCAACACAAGACGTGATGCTGCAACTACAGTACCAGATCGTCAACAAAGACGTGGCAATCACTGAAGCCGGCCTGATCGCCGCGTGTAATCTAACCAAAGCCTCATACAGACTCAAGCAGAAAGCAATTGTCCGCACCTTCGAGAAACCAGATGTATAAGAAAAGACCTAGAATTTAATCCGGCCGTTCATTGACGCCGGGACTAGACACCACACCATTCACGCGACACCGTGCCAGTCACCCAAAATCTCTACAAGGATCATCCATAAGCCCCAAGAATCGGCCATTTCCCCTCAGTAGTCAATTCCCCCATGATCAAACTCACCAACCAATTGCAAAGCGTAGACTAAGTACACCACTGCCTTTACTTCGAAGACGTAGCGATGAAACGGGAAAGTACAATACTTAAACGGTGCTGGGCGGTGTTAAGAAACACGAACCGTCGTATTGACCCAAAACATTGGGACAAAAAACGAAAGACACTTTACAAATCGAGAGAATGCTACTCGGGGTAGGGGAAACACTCATCCCCAAATAGCCCAACAAATGCATTCTCGCCCGCGACCTCTACGCCAGCGGACACAACGGCATTACCATTTGCGAGAGGGGGTGCATCTTACCGGACAGGAGTCCCTGCATAGAAGCATGGAAGCCGGGTGCCGAACCGGAATTTTTTCGGGTTCCCCGCGGGTTGAGGTTCAAGCCTTTCGGGTTCAGTTCCGGATTTGTTTCCGGAGCACCTTTCCATTCCGGTTCCAAACGGTTCAAACCTGTTCAAATGGGTTCAAACGGGTTCGGAGGAAAAAAAGCCGTAATGTTTTTCGCGTGGTATTTTTTTAAAGCTGCGTTTTAGTTTCATTGGGACGTCGGTATAAAATAAATTTATATTGCAGGTTTCTTGCAGCAACTTCTATTTTGGGAAATTCAAAGACACCCTGCAATCCTTTTTTACACTTTTTTAGAAATCTAAAACGCTTCCAGAACGTAGTCAACCAACACATCGAATACTTAGATTAGAGTGTCGCAAAGCCCCTCTGCCAACAAATTACTGCTCTATGCCAGTCAGGTAACTTGGAAGCTTCATAAAAATTCTTTTCTCTTTTTCCCGTCTTTTACCACTGGAACTATTTGTTACAGCGGTGAAGAGACCATTGGCCGACTTTTCTTCAGCTGCAGCAAAGAACGCGTTAGATAGCCACTTGAAAAAAAATGGAGATGCTTGCACCATAGCGTTTCTGAGTAAGTATTTAGAGATGAAACTGCCCCTGGGAGTCCATGTCGTCGTGGGGGGTTATAGGAGCATCCCCGCTTACGGGTTGGGCTTGGCATGACAACTGGAATCTCAAACGGTCCTTTTAATCTGCTTACTTCTCTATGCAGTAAAACGTCTACAAGCTACCAGGTAGCCGACATCCTCCCTGTTCTGTGGTAGCTTGAGCCATGGCAACTGCGTGTTTGGCGAAATATCAGGCAGTGCGTGATCGTGCCTAAAGTTGTTCATACTGGATCGGAGAAAACGTATGACTGAGCGGGTAATATGCCACCGCCAAAGAAAAAGAAATCAGACGTACTTCTACGAAAACCAGATACGACGGATACGGGCGCCTGCATCCGTCCTATCTTGTTTTCGTCCATTGACGCCACGTTTCCCTTTTTTTGAAGTATGAACCAATTTGCTAAACAACAGGTTTTGTTTAAACAGTAGCTGACGGTTGGTGCACCGGTTGCCTCGAAGGTGACGTTTTCGTAGACACACTCAAAAACATTTCCAAGCTCTTCAAACGACTCATTATTTGAAATAATGGTAAAATTATAAAATAAGAGTCTGAAAAAGTTTCTCCCAAAATATTAACGTTGATGTTAACTACCAGCTTGGTCTGCAGGGTAGCAAGCACTACCATTCCGGCAAAATTACGCTTTACTTCCTTGTGAAGGCGATATTCTTTCTTGGGCAACTTTGGCGCTATTCTCAACTGCACTAACGCAGGGGATTCGCCATGTTTTTTGCGTAAGCACGACCATGACGTGATGCCCCTATAGCTATGACGACATGCAGTGTAATTTGAAGCCTCACTCATAAAGATCACAACCAATTTTTCAAATATTGCGCATAAAAGATATAAAAACACTTGGCATGTACTATAAAATTAATACAGAAGATGTGGCTGACAAGAGAAACACATTTCTGCTGGTCAAAATTGGCGTCAACACCACAAGGCGTTCGAGTAACGTTGATCCAAAAGCGAGCGAAAGGTGGATGTTGAGCTAGAGAACATACCACAATTTTTTACTGTGTCTATTTATTTCTTTCAATCACTTTTAGTAACTTAGTTTGGCTCTCTGCTTCAATGCAATCTTTGTGGCGTTATCACTACCGGTTATCACCTTTCCGGCCGCCACCACTGCCACGCTATCGTCTGCTGCTATGCTACAAGTTTATGGCGTGATCACATGATCACTATGTGTCACTATGTAAGTTTTGCAAGGCTTGAATCATCGCTAAGGTGGAGGATTTCTGTTTATGAAGGCATTGAAGGACGCACCGCCACGTATTGCAATATGTTTAAAATTGTTTTTTACGTGTTCCGTCGTCGCATTTCATTGTGGTAGTATTAGTCATCGTCATAACAATCTATATTGTGGACTTCTTCATGCATGACTTGCGGGAACGGTTCGTTTTGTCCGCAGCCTGTCATATTTCTCCCAAAGTGGATCGCGTCAGCACGTGCTAGAACCTGTGCTCCTCCCTTGAGGCACAGACGCACATGAACTGTTTTCGTGGTATTTTTTGCGAGCGCAACGCGCAAGCCTGGACGACGCCGGGCGCTCCTCGTGAAGCTCGTGTTCACTTGGGCGGTAAATGGCGGGAGTAATATAATACAGGGTATTCTGATGTCGCCGCACACATTAGGGCCAGCAGCATGAGCTCCGCTGTTAAAAATCCCGCCATCTCCACGAAGTGAGTGACGATAAGAGGGGTGAAGCTACAATGCTTTTCGTAAAACCGAGAAACATTCGCCCAGATATCATATTGTAGCGTACAGCGAATGCGTGCTCCGGGTGGTAGGGGTTTTTAATGAGGCACGAAAGACCGGACAGCGACAGCCAAGGGTCTAACCTACAGCTCGAGAACCGAGGGACCGGCCCCAGCGCGCGCGATCCGAAGACGAAGATTATGTTTCTTCTTCCTCGTCGTCGACCGTTGCGTGTGCCCTTTCTTATACAACACGTGACATTTACCTCCCCCCCAGGGGAAGCATCGTCCCGATGCTCGGGTGAAAGTGTGGTGAAACAGCGATCCAGTATGAGCGTGTCACGTTCTTGCAAAGTAAGGCTTCATGCGGACGATGTGGACCACTTCCGACCGGCGTTGGCGACGCCGGGATGGAACACCGTCTTCCGGAATAACTGCGTACGTGACGTCACTCAGTTGTTTCAGAACTCTGTAGGGATCAAAATAGCGTTTAAGAAGTTTTTCGCTTAGCCCTCGACGTCGGATGGGGGTCCACACCGATACATATTCGCCAGGCTTGAAGGAAGCGTGCCTGTGACGAGCGTTGTAAAGAGAGGAATCCTGCACCTGCTGTTCTCTGATGCGATACCGAGCGAGCTGCCGCGCCTCTTCGGCGCGCTGCGCGATCGCTTGCGCAGTCTCGTCGGCATTTCCGTGGTCGTGTGGGAGCATGGCATTCAGCATCGTTGTTGCCTCGCGTCCGTACAGGAGAGCGAATGGCGTCATGCGCGTAGTTTCTCACCTGACTGTGTTGTAGGCAAACGTCACGTATGCGAGAATTGCGTCCCAATTTTTGTGTTCCAAGTCGACGTACATGCTTAGCATGTCTGCAATGGTTTTGTTCAAGCGTTCGGTCAGGCCGTTCGTCTGTGCGTGGCAGGCCGTAGATTGTCGTTGTGAAGTACCGGTGATATCCATGATGGCTCGTACCAACGCCGAGTTGAATGAGGTTCCCCTGTCCGTGATCAAAATTTCTGGTGCTCCATTGCGCAGAACAATGTTGTCCATGTAGAATTGAGCCACGTCGAGCGCAGTGCAACGCTGATGAGCTTTTGTTTCGGCGTATCTGGTAGGTAATCGGTCGCGACGATTATCCACTTATTTCAGAAGAGGAGGTGGGAAGGGGCCCAAAAAGTCTATGCCGATCTGTTGGAAAGGTGTTTTCGGTATTTGTACAGGTTGCAGTAAACGAGCTGGGAGTCCAGGCGGTGTTTTCCGCCGCTGACATTCGCGTTAAATTGGCCAACCAACAAAGTGAATGGTGGTCGCTAACTACCTTGAAGGGACGGCCGTAAAGGTACGGGCGGAATTTCAAGACCGCCCATACAACAGCCAGACATTCCTTCTCAGTGGCCGAATAGTTGGTCTCCGCACGGGACAATGTCCTGCTTGCATAAGCAACAACTCTTTCAGCACCGTCTTGCCATTGGGTAAGAACGGCGCCTAGACCTACGTTGCTGGCATCAGTATGAATGGTGTTCGCAGCGTCTTCATCAAAATGGGCGAGTACAGGTGGCTCTTGCAAACGCCGGCGCAGGTCCTCGAAAATATTCGCGCTGCTCATTGTTCCATACGAAGGCGACTTCGTTACGGGTAAGGCAGGTTAGTGGAGCCGCGATGTGTGCGAAATTTTCAAATGAAGCGCCGGTAATAAGAACACAGGCCTAGAAATCGCCGCAGGGCCCTTTTGTCCTTGGGCGTCGGGAAATTGGAGATAGCGGCTACCTTTTCAGGGTCGGGTGTGATGCCGGCGTTGCTGACAACGTGGCCTAGGAAACGGAGCTTTTCATAACCACAATGGCACTTTTCTGCTTTCAATGTAAGACCGGCGGCTCGTACGGCACGAAGGACTGAAGATAGTCGTTTCACGTGTTCTTCAAATGTTGACGAGAAAACTATAACATCATCCACGTACACGAGGCATGTCTGCAACTTGAGGCCTGACAAGACAGTGTCCATCATTCTCTGGAATGTTGCCGGCGCCGAACACAAACCAAAGGGCAGGACCTTAAACTCGAAAAGACCATCCGGTGTTATGAAGGCGATCTTCTCGCGGTCGCACTGATCTACCTTGATCTGCCAATACCCGCTCTTTAAATCCATAGAGGAAAAGTAACGGGTGTGGCGAAGGCGCTCTAGAGAGTCGTCGATTCGGGCAACGGATAGACGTCTTTTTTGGTCACTTGGTTTAGCTTCCTGTAATCTACGCAAAGCCGTAAAGTGCCACCCTTCTTTTTAACCAAAACGACGGGCGACGCCCACGGACTTCGAGATGGCTGAATGACATCGTCTTGCAACATTTGTTCCACTTGGCTACGAATTCCTTCACGTTCTTCGGAAGACACACGATGAGGGTTTTTGCAAAAGAGGCCTTACTGCGTCATCAGGGATGATACGATGCTTCGTGAGTGGCGTCTGTCGGACCGCAGATGTCGAAGAGAAGCAATCCATAAACTTCATGAGCAGATCGCGGAGTTCTTGGCACTGCGTGAACGGCAAGCTGGGGTTGACATCAATCGCGGGAACGGGACTGCTCTCGCCCGGCGGGGCGCCTTGTAAGGCGAAGGAGTCTTCGTGGCCGCCAGGAATGTCCTCGAAAAAGGCGACTGCAGTATGTTTGGCGGCGTGTTGGTGCTCATTACTGAAATTTGTCAGCAATAATTCCGCTTTGCCGTCGACTAAGTGCACGACACCTCGGGCAACTGCAACGCCGCGACTGAATAAAAGCGCATCGACACGTTCTGCGATGCCGTCTACAGTGCTTCGCACGTCGCAGTTGACGGATACGAGCATGCAGGAGTGCGGAGGTATGTTTACGTCGTCGTCGATAACCCGAAACGATGAGCGACATTCTTGGCTTTCTGGCAGGCAGGGGCTCGGCGATAAGGTGATTAAGCACTCGCCCACACCGATGACAGCGTTATACTCTCTTAAAAAGTCCATTCCTAAAATGAGCTCCCGGCAGCACTCTGCTAGGACCACGAAAGTGCCGACGAAAGTAGCGTCTTCTATGCTGATCCTGCCAGTGCACTTCCCCACCGGCGTCATTAAGTGGCCCCCAGCAGTGCGAATTTGAATCTTAGGCCATGGCGTCTTAACTTTTTTCAACCGATCAGCGAAGGTCAGGCTAATGATCCAGTAATCCACTCCGGTATGAACAAGGGAAATAACTTCATGTACATCCAAAGATACGACGAGATCGGCGCTTCCACCATCGGCGATAGTCACTCTTCGTCGTCGTGTTTTCCTTCAGCGGCTTCGTGTGATTTCGAAGGTCTTGCGGGGTTATGCTATCAGCAACCCTGACTCCTGGAGTTGCTGGTTGTGGTTTCCCCGCCTATGGCTTGGGGATCTTCCCCGCGGCATATCTGTAGCGTCGCGCCGGCTAAGTGGAGCTTCGTTCTCTGGGGACGGTGATCGATATCGGCGGGACGGTGAGGGCGAGGCATTTCGGCGAGCAGCGAGGAAGTTTTCGATTGCAGCAGGTCTTTGCCCGAAGCGAGGCCGGAAAGCAGCAGGAGAAAATCTGGGAAGGCCAACCTCGCGGTACAGGCAACGGCGGTAAACATGGCCTGCTTCACCACAGTGGTAGCATAAGGGTCGGTTGTCATGGTACGCCAGAGGTCCGTCTTCAGTACCTGACCTCGGAATGAATTTCCCGACGGCCAGGGGCGTGTACCGGCGTCCGCTGCCTGGGGACAGACGTCGGCTTGAGGCATACAGCTGGGCGCTGGGGCGCTCGCAGGAGGCGGTTGGCGACGCACTGCCGACGCATAGCCTGCTTGGAGCTGCTGTGGCTGTTGTTCCGGGGCTGCAAACGTTAAGGCCTGCCTGATTTCTTGGCACACGATGTCGACGACTGATACAGACGCCGGCCCGGGGGGAACGAGTCCGTGCAGCTGCAACTCCTCCCGAACGATAGATTGGACGAGCTGCCGCTGTGATCCATCGGTGGACGCAGCAGTCACCACAGTGCCAGTGGTGCTGGAGAATCTGCCGGCCCCACGGTCGTACTGTCGGCCCCGTTCCTGTAGGGCTTGCTCGATGGCTGTTGCCTCTGATTAAATCTTTTACAGTACGAGGAGGATTTCGCACGAGGCCAGAGAACAGCTGCTCTTTTACACCGTGCATTAGGTGTCGCAGCTTTTTCGGCTCGGGGATATCGGGGTCGGCTCTCCGAAATAGGCGAGCCATGTCCTCCGCGAACATTGCGACCGTTTCGTTGGGCTTTTGAATTCGGGATTCCAGAAGTCCCTGGGCGAGCTCTCGGCGGTCTTTGCTGGCAAACGACTCCAGAAGCTCCCGCCGAAATTCATCCCACGTCGACAATTCACCCCTCACCTCTCGGTTTTCGTACCAGGTCCTGGCGCCGTCGTCCAGCGAGTAGTACACATGCCCATGTTTTTGTTGAGGGTTTCACTGTTTCCAACGACAACCTCTTATTCTTCCTCTCCTCCTTGTTGGGTAGCAACGAACGCGTTGAACGTTTTGACCTCTTCGGCCAATCTTTGGTCGGCCAGTCTCTAGGGGGATCCTGCCACAATCATCATCATTCCTCCGTGTATGGCAGCAACAAGGGACGTGACAGGGCCCGAGCAAGAGTCCTGAGCTCGCAGGCGACGAACGACAACCTCTTCTTCCTCTCCTCCTTGTTGGTTAGCAACGAACGCGTTCAACGTTATGACCTCTTCGGCCAATCTTTGGTTGACCAATCCCAAGAGGGATCCTGCCACAATCATCATAAATGTGCTGTGTACAATATGTGGTGTACGGGCTGGACAGGGCCCGAGCAAGAGGAGCTTCGGACCTAAAATGGTGCAGCTTGCACTGGTGACACAAGGCAGGGAAACAGCGGAGCTGAGGGTCAACCTAGCTTCTTCTGAGTTTGCTACGCTTTCCTAGCTTTTGCTGCGCTTCGCTAACTCTTTACGTTTCGCAATGTTAATGCTGGCCAGGGTTTTGCCCGCGCTACCTAATGGCATTTGAAAAAATCAAACGAAAACAGCATCGAATAGTTCCACTAGATAGGTTTCACGTTCCACTTGGAACGTCCGTGGAGTAGGGCGACGTGGTTCGATAAACGTTGCAGCAGGGTGCCTCTATTCACGCCTCTCCACCGTACAGAAGCGCTAGCATCGACGCAGCCGACTTGGACACGTGCAACGCGCTAAATTTAAATTGATTCAGCAAACCTTGAGCTTGTTATCTTTGTAGGAACGACACGGGAGAGGAACAGCATGAGAGGTGAGCGGGAAGGAGAACGGAGCTATTTCTCGTCAGGGGTGCCAGTCGACTATCGTCTTTCGTCGACATTTGCAACGAAAAGAGCAGCTACGCAGCCATTTTTAATGAGACGGTTCATAGTAGGTCAGTGGATTTTTATTTGTGTTTGTCCAATAGTTGCCTCGTCAATAAACTGTGGCCCTTATTTTACGTCCCCCGCCTGTTTTCTTCTCCTGTAGTTAACTTTTAACCTCCTGGTCCGTTAAACACCTGTATATCACCGTACACCCATAGGGAACCCATTTCCCTGATCAAAAGAAGCATGGTACAAATAGCGGCAAGCGTAAGACATGAGTAAGGCATTGCTATAGCTCGCCTATGTCTTGGTCATTAGGAATGTTACGCACGTAGCTCTATTCCTCTCCTTTGCGCAGGTAGATTGTCGCAAACTCAAGTCTCATCAAGAAGATGCAATGGCGGGCCAGTAAACTAGGATACGCTTCTCTAATAAAATATTTGAGGCGCTGTGTGTACACAAAACCCTTCAAGAAAACCCCTAAAGAAACCTTATATCAACAGGCCCCGAACGGCACGCCTCTAATGTTTCACCAACACGCCGAGCGGCAAGAAAACCATCTACCCCTTGCGCATCTACTACTATAACCCACGGAGAAAACGCTCTTTCCTATCCGAATCACACAAACACATCCACATTCTGCCCTGCCCAAGAACACACATTCAGCCTACAAAGATATTGCAAACACAAGTTTGAGCATTAGTTCTGGAGAAACATCTGCCATGAGAACCGCACGTCGCCTACATGAACACCTGCTCTTGCAAGCAACGCAAAGCTATCATTTTTTTGTCACCGAGCAAGCGCAAACTGTTCTCTTCGCCTACTCATTACGGCAATGACACCTGGAAGCAAGTGAACTTCAAAAACATTAGCTGCAGCGCTTGGTGACAGCGTTACCCCAGAAACACTCAAAGCGGGGGTTATTATCAGGTTTCCACTCAGCAATGCTCCCATCCACTCAATACAATTCATTGTAACTATGCACTTATTAACAACTATAAACAGCACACACAATTCGTTGCAACTATGTCTTAGCTAGTTTGCAAACGCCGGCTGTCGTGACCCTACTACTCACAATTATTTAATTTTTTGACAATTAGGGTCCCCTAATGGTACGAATGAGGCCACTTGTATGGGTGTCATGTTTCTAAAATAATAATTCTAGACATGCTACGTCTGCACTGGCGTCATAAAAACTTTCGGGCACATATATATGTGTTTGTCTATTTTTAGAGTTTTGCCACTCCGTTGGAGGCAAGAAGAAATGAAGAGCATTTTCACACAATTTGCAATAACGTCGTTTCTATTCTGCTTAGAGCGTGTGGCCTCTTCTTCTTGTAAGTGTTTTTTTCCATAGAAATTTCACACCGTCTGGGGACAAAAGAGTTTCCGAGATTTGTTTTTAATTTCCCCAGCAATTACTTATATTAGCAATGAAGCCTTAGTTTTTATCATTCTTGCACACCATTTTCGCAAAACTGGTTTGTCCGGGAACAATTGCGCTTTACATCATCTATATAATTATTATGACAAACAACGCTGGGCTGGTTTCTTGCATTTTCAGCTGTGCTTGAGGAGGACCGCATTGTATACCCTTTACTTATTACCAGCCGCTCAACAAAAGAAACTAAAGTTCTCCGCATTAACTCAACCATGACTTTATTCCTAAGGAAAAGCAGTGTACTTGGTGACACACTGCGCGTCATAGTACATGAGTCCCATACAGTAGAAGAACGCATATTTGTAAGTACTATTGTTTCATTTCTATAACTCAGCATCAATGATGTCATCATTTTGATAACGTGGATGTTCTGGGGCGTGTACTGTACCAGCTAACAGAAAAAAGCCATGCTCTATTTAAAAAAATGATAAATTCGTATAGCCTATGTGCTTATAAATGTGTAATTACGCCAACAAAACTGAAAATCCTTTGTTTGACACTCAATCCCGTGTCTACAAAAAAAACATCAAATATTTCTATACAACGCTAGAGAAACTTAACATACCTAGGTCAAGGTCATTTGGGTGCAGTCGGCAATTCCTCCCTGAGAAAAAGTACAGAGTGTTCTGTACGCCGAAATAGAATATTCTCTAACCCGACAAATGTCAATGCCTCGCACGTAACGGGGACAGGTAATGACGACTATGTAACCTACTCCACACGGACATAGCTCTGAGGCCATAGAATAAATGTACTCAAACAACCTTGTCAAAATAAATCAGTTTACTAAGCAACCCAAACGGGAACCTCCTTCCGGATGCGAAAGCTATCTAGTGAACTAACGCATATTTCTTATTTTTATCATCTTTAAAGCATAGTTTGATTTTGCTAATTGGCAGTCGCATTAAAGTTGTAGATTTTCTGGTTAGTGTCGCACAATTGTAAACTGCTGTAACACTCGGTAAATTAAAAATACTCGACCAGACGCTTACACGACACGCGATACTCGTCAATCTGTAGTGTGTATCATTAGTTCAACCCATGAGTACACCAGGCTACCGCGAAGTCGCTTTCACGTACCCCTTGACACGACGCAGCCAATATGGACGTCATGCCGGTACATAATTTTATTAAAAGATAGTTGAGACTTCTGTCGAACTCATACCAGGGTTTCCGCCATCGGCTGCCCAGGTTTGAAGTCCGTGGCTCGTCGCCGCAACAAGCGTTGTTAGGCCGCCGCATACGGCATTCACGGCAGTGGATTTGAAAATTAGTTGTGGGTATGCCCTACGTGTAAGCGCGTGTAATTTTCGGCTCCATCCTAGTCACGGCAGCCACGTCGACGACACAAAACAGTATTACCGCAGGACGGCTATTCAAGGCTGTTGTAAAATGCAGCTTCGAGCGGTGGACTGAAAAGGAGAGAGCGGAATGTAGAAACCTAAAGAAATTTACTCAGACAACATATTTTTTTTACATCAGCTGAAGCCTTCTATGTTTCTCGACGGTTGCGACGCATCGTATTGTCCCTACCGTTCATCAGTTTGGCATCCTGTTCCCAGTTGCCAGGTATCGCTTCAACCTCGCATTGCTTCGTTGTTCGTCCGCCAATTGTTGGACGTCGTTAACTTGCACAATTTCATTGTTGTCAAGTTTGGGGGGTGATCGCCGTTTAATTTAGACGAGTCCGGTTCCCTCATGTATTTGTAGGCTACTTTCTGTAAACACATCGCGTCCCAGGTGCCCGTGAAGGAGGTGGTACATGGTAGACAGAAAATCGCACAGTAATCCGCGAAATAACCACTTAGAAATTCACACACGAAAAGCTAACCCTGGGCGCGGGAGACAATACAATTTTTTTGCGTTGATCCCTGTGTTGATGACGCAACAAAATAGTTGTGAGTAGGAACTGGGCTCTTGACTACAGCTGTCATTGTCAAGGGATGGTCACGCAAATTTGTTGATGTGAGGACTCAGCAAATAAACTTTCTGTATAAAAATTAGGAAGGCCGGATGTATATTTTTCTGAACGGTTAATAAAGCTACCACCCGTATGGGGAGAGTGAGAGCTTTGAATGCGGTGTTATAGCACTTTCGATTGAGAAAAAGAACCGGGTGATATGCAATTGATTCTGGAGTCGAATGATATTTGAATGCGTATTGTGAATGGCTGACGTAGCTACTGCAGTGAGCTAGCCTCACGTAACAGCATCAAGAATGTAAAAATGCAAAAAGTGGGTTGATCAATGTCGCTCGTTAAGTCCGTGTGTGCTGAAGATCTCGCGTCATCGATAGAATTGATCACAAAAAAAATCTCGTAGCTCCACCTTGTCCCCCTTTGCAACTGCTGAAATCGTAAGGCGCCCTTACCTTAGGTCGTCGTGTGGCCTTTTTTAGGATAACGGTGCACGCGGGATGCTTGGGCAATTTGACGTCTCCATCACTTACACAACAAGCTACAAAGAAACCATCAAATCGCCAAGGCCTCCTTGTCTAAGCGAAAGCCATCCTGCGCCTCTTTCTGTCACAGCACCATTTTCATTAACAGCGAACAGATGGATGGGGATAATTAACATACAGCGGGAGAGTTTCAAGAATTTTGAGGTGGGCATTCTACACCCACCTCAAAATGGAAAGCAAGTCGCAGCTATCAGCGTCTCTAGGTGTGAGGCGTCACGGCACTCTTGAGCACTGCCGAGTAATGTACCCTTGTAGACACAAAAACTAGGTCAACAAACGTGCATTTTGCGCAAAATATGATACTCAAGATAACCCCGAGTGCTCACATTGTTCACCAAACTGCCCACAAGGCGACGCTGCCCTCACTGTGCGACTACAGACAGCAAGCCTTCAAAAAAAGAAGCAATTAAAAGAACACCGAGTTTTCCAATTAACTTTACTCAAGTCTTGATTGTAATGTTTAACGCGCCGACACAGCGCAGGCGACGAGGCACTCCGTAGTTGAGGGCTCCGGAATAATTTGGACCACCTGGAGATCCTTGCCGTGCGCCGAAATGCCGTATGCACAGGCGTTTTTCCTTTTCGCCTCTATCAGAAAAGTGGCCGCCGCCGCCAGGAATAGAGCACGCGACCTCGGGATCAGAAGCACGACGCCTTAGCCACTAAGCCACCGCGGTGGATAACTTTACAGAAGCCTTATCCTAATCCAAGTGACGAACAGCGTCTTTCCGTTCTTGAGACATCCGGCCTCCACCACTTTCTTTTAACTTGCACACCCAGACCCGAATTTCATTTTTTCACAGTTCCTATAAACCGTTCCCGTCCCCAGGACAGAAAAAAATCGACAAACCGTGATATGATATTTTTGTACCCTCTGTAAAAAAAATTGTTATACCACCAACGCTAACACCAACAGGTGGCGCGCGAGAAGAAACGGCAAGTTCTAACTGTCTTGCGCGCGGCTTTTGGGTGCGATGATGGCAGCTCTTGGTTGCAATACGTCGTAGTGCGTTGTTGTCTTGATATAGATGTTCTCTGTATGGTGAAGTACACATATGCCGGCCGCCCTACAGAGCCTTTCGCGTAGCCGTAAGAAAAAGCCATCGCTGTAAACAGAAAAAGGCGGAGCTTAAGCGTGTTCTAATATTTTTTGTTGCGTAAACGATACCGTAAAAGAACTTCAGTCTTTTGGTCAGGCTCATTCCAGCGAAATTCTTTAGCGGTAATACTGTGCAAACGAGCCTTGTTAAAAAAGTTTGTTGGCAATTTTGGGGCCACTGATACTATAGTATTAACCCTTGCACTGCATTTGATAGGGCAGAAGGATCTGTGGAAGGTGCAAAGCAATGAGTAAAAATAGAAATAGTTGGCCCAAAAAACTTATTTCCGAAGAAAAAGACTACATAATTGTGAACAGAGGAAGTTCCCTCAGACGAGGATTGGAGAAAATACTTTGGTATTGCTAAAAGATTTCTGAAAAAAACAGAGAATAATCATAAAAATATTTGCCCTCATTGCGCTTAAAATGTGCTAGCTCTTCCAGAAGCGGTGAAACGTGAATTGTTTACGTATTGCGTCCTCAGTGCACCTACATCAGATCATAAAGGTACTTGCGATAACGATCTTTTGGAAGCACAAGTAAGTGCGGTAGCATTGGGAATCAAATTTTGCTGTACACTGATTTCTCGAAGTGCTTGCCTCAAGGAGTACTCTGTAGGGGATAAGAGATGCCTGGCGGAGTGCCATTGAAAACTGTCGTACTGCTCGTTTCGAAAGCAGCTACAGCGTATACAGGCAATGGGCTTCCCATTACCGCTGCAGATATATGCCACGATAACGGCGGTATTTCTTGTCTTTTATATTTTTTAATTTACATTTATGCGAGTGAGGGGCGATTCCTGCCTATACAAGCGGATTTAGGAGAGACTGTAGGTAGATATGATAGTCTATTGCTGTTGCGAAATTCTTCATTATACCCGCCCATGTTTCCAACACAGAATGCCGGCGTGTGAGGTCGTGTGATGGGTGGTACCTTGGTAAATTCACCGGTGCTCAATCTGTGAAACTAGCATTACAGGGTGCCTGTTACTAGAACGACCCTGCTGATGCCATGTCCCCAGATATGGCAGGCGAAGCCACGCTTAACCTTATGCTGCCCCCGTTTGGCCTGCCCATATGTCAAAGCTTCCAAAGTCGCTTGGTAGCTTTGCCGTGCAGTAATCCCGACATTGTTCCACCCACCTATCATCGGCAATGCGAAAGGCTTTGGACACATTAAACAAAACCTCTAGGCTGAAGATAGGCGGGAATGATATCCTGGCAACAAATCAAAAGTAACGTTTTTGCCGCCCACGGCTTTGAGATTTTTGGAAAAACCACCGCATGGTAAGATGCAACGGATACTAATTTCAACTGCTTTCGGTTGGAGCAGAATCCAAAGGTTTTCATAACTTCCTTTCCATTTTCGTGTACTGCATGTATTTCATGTATTAGGGGAAAACGGATATCAGGGAACTCGACAATGCTTTTAGAGACGACAGTCCTTCGTCGGCAAAAGAAACTTGGAAAGTTTGGTCTCTCAGTCTGTCCGTCTGCCTGCCCGTCTGCCTGCCTGCCTCTCTATCTGTCTGTCTGTTTGTCTGTCTGTCCGTCCGTCCTTCCGTCCAACTCTCCCTTGATTCAGTCATGTGGCACCCTTAGAAGAATTCTTGAGCAAGAAGCATACACAGTAAAACATCTTTATAACGAAATGGTATGTAACGAAATAGTGAATATAACGCAGCAATCGAAATTACCTTTGGACTTCCCATAGACGCCCCATATGTTGAGCACCTCGATTTAACGAAACTAACATTTCTCGCAATGGGTATAAACAACCTTTTTTCCACAGATTATTTACGGAGCTATTTGGTAGCCGTCAGATCTATGTCATATAGCGCGCGACGGGTTACATCGCATTCTCAGATGGGGTAATTCAACCTCGCTCCAGCGCACTAAATTGCTGCAAGCGTCTCGCAACACTCGTGAGGGTACGCTTCTCCAGCTCTACCTGTAAGGTGCCTTGATGTTCCTCGCGGCACTCTGCCAGGATGCGGCAGACCTGGTATGCCGCTTCTTTGGCGCTCACGACGGACGCCAGGACGGACTGGACCTCCGGGCTGCAGTTGAAAAAAAACCTGATTCTCTAAACAAAGAAGCTGCAAAAACTATCAAGGACTTTTTCTTTGTGAAATGGGCCGCCAGCTGTAGTGTTCCCGAATGATCATGAATGAGCCGTTTCGCGTTGGTAAAGTAACAATTTTCTATTGTTTGTTGTTTCGACTGTTTTTCTTCTTTTCCACGGCTGCTTTGAATTGTGTGGTAAGTACATCCTCTCTTGCACGTATATTGTCGGCAGAAATGGACACTGGCTATATCAAAGTAATCACGACACCCCTTAAACTTCGTTAAAGGATATTTATTTTTACAGGTAAACGTTCTCCCAATTCTAAAATATGGTGCAATTTATTTGGCCTACCAATCTCTTACCTAACATGGGCGTTATATAGATTTGCCGTTTTGTAGTCCTGACAGACTAGAAGCCACCTTACTCACGGTAAAAGTGAAATGCTTTGACACATTTGATGAAGATCATCAATGTTGTCAACCTTGTTCAGCAAAACGTAGACATCAGGCATATTTGTGGAAACCTAAATAAATAAATGATACTACAAATTGCTTTTTATTTACAAATAAATGTTCCCTTGATTTTTCGGTAGCAGAATTAAAACTCGTTAATGCAACATATTAACCAGAAAAATATAAAAAGTAATCCCGCCTGAGCTTCACGGTTTGGCAAGGTTTGGTTGATGGTACGCCTAGGCAAACAGTAACAACCGGTCCCTTTGGATGGCGCTCCAGCTGTGCGAACACAGAATTGACTTGAACTTCCCAAAGGTTCATTTCGAAGGAGTCACACAAGGAGGGGAGAACGTGTGACATGGGTGAGCGAGATAGGAGAATAACGTACGCTGCAGGGGAGGCAGAAGGCTGTCGTCTTTCGGCAACGTTAGTAGTGAAGGGAGAAGATAGCACCAAATAGTAGGTGTATCGTGGGGGGCATCAACTGATTCTTCTTCTTCGAGCAAAAACACTATCAAGCACCCACAATCCTAGGGTACCTGCATAAAAATCGGTTCTCTGGTCTTTTTCCATGTGTGAACGCGGAGATACTTGCGTTTCTTTGCCATGCTCTGAAATTCAAGTAATGTTGGCGTCTACTAAATTTCGAGAAGCCTTGCTTGCCTTTAGTTGAGGGCAATAGTGAATTTTATAACAGACGCTGTAGTCCACTTTTATAAAACGATCATCAGATTTTTTCGCACGGTCTTGAGGAAACTGTGCTCGTTGATTGTTTTTCCTAACTACTTATATTTTATGCTCGAAGGCGGCAGCCTGTATGTATTTACTGAATCAGATCTCTTCACTGCGCCTTTGCTTAGATTTACCGAAAAAACACAGGACTCTACTTCTGAGCTACCTCATAACAAATTTAAGACGTTTCTGTTCTAAAAAATGCCGCGATTGTTACAAATACAGCGGATACTCTGTTTGAAGGCCAACCCAACCAATTGTCATGTTCAATTACGTAGACGAAGCGACAAAAAAGAACTGGTGTACATCGCCATATGTTCGTGGCCTGACGCTTAAAATACTTAAACCCAATAAACCTCCCCGTCGGAGACCTTTTATATGCGCTTTCTACCCTGCTAAGCGTTAATTGTGGTTTCACGTGTGTTCTAGGCCGGGTGGTCACAGTTGTTACGCGAATAAGTCAGACAGAGTAAAAAAACGCATGGGCGCCTGTAAACTGCAAAACGTTGGAAAATGACAACCGAGCGTGTCGAAAGCTCAATGTATGCATATCCCTTTCCGAACGTAACGTTGGCACTTACACCAAACTACTATAACCATTTATAATATTCAAGGGGCATAGAAAGTCCTTAACTTGAAAGAAAAATAGTTTTATTTATAAAAGTATTTATAAAAAGATTTATACTAGCTCGCATATTAGTCGAAATAATAGTTATAGAGACACAACTGACTTCTCATTTTCGAGATTATTTAAGCAGGATGGTTCGAGCACCGGTCCTGTAAGGGCGTCGCATATTCATCGTACCGTGATCCTTGCTGGCTGCTTGTGCTCTCCATTCTAGCACGCGTTGGGTGGAGAGTTCTAAGCCGGACAACCGGTTCACCCACTGTTCGTATGTGGACCGGAATAGGGTGCCAGAGCTGCGGGTTGTTGGCATTCTGGGGGAAAAGTTGCAGGCGTGGTAATCTTGGGTAAGGTAGATATGGTGGAAGAGGGTTGAGTAGGAGTAGCAATTTGTCTGTAGCCAGCGGAATGTTTTCGCTTCGGCTCCTCAAATGTGGGAGTTGCGTGGAGAGAAGCGTTGACGCTCATGTCTGAAGAGAGAGGATGTCCGGGTAGGTATTGTGTGTGTGTCCACGCGTGCGCGCGCCCGTGTGTGTGTGCGTGTGCGGGTGCGTGTGCGTGTTTGTGGCGTGTCGTGTGTGTGTGTGTGTGTGTGTGTGTGTGTGTGTGTGTGTGTGTGTGTGTGTGTGTGTGTGTGTGTGTGTGTGTGTGTGTGTGTGTGTGTGTGTGTGTGTGTGTGTTTGTGTGCGTGTGTGTGTGCGTGTTGGGGGATGAACTTCTCCCGCTCGTCGAATCTCTTAATAGATGGCGTGGTGGCTATGTACTCCGACAGCGGCATGTACCACCTGATTTCGGGCGAGGGCCTTATTCCCAGGCTTCCAAACTATATTGACGTCGGGAAGCTCGCAGATGTTCTTTACGATATTGAGGTCGAAGGGCGTCAGTTCGCCAAGCTGCCGGTCATGCCGAGGGACGTACGAGTCCAAGAAAAATGCGATTTATTGTCTATTTGTTGTGGCCGCTAGGGGGATGGCAGTTTCCCCAGCGGCGTTTGTAGATGTTCTGCAGATTCTGGAAGCTCACTGCGTCAGTGGCAAGGTTTTGTATGCTAGTGCAATTTATTTTGTGTGATTCTTGGCAGTAAAAATAAACGTTGGACCCAGCCGGCTATATTTATATTGGGGTCCGCGGAAATGTCGTTTCCAAAGTCTTTCCCATTAGTGAGTTCTACGGCAAGGAATCGTTGATTAGTGAGCAATTTCAAGCAGTATAATATGGTGATTTATGCCGAGTGTCTCTTTAAATCGCGTCCAGATGACACTCTTGATGTTACATGGGAAAGTGAGATCGTGTGTGGTTTGTCGATATATGCTCTAGCCAGTTCTTGTCGGGATATGCGGAATTTTGTAAAAATGCGGTAGATTTAAAAGTGTTCCATCATATAAAGTATCGCCTTCCTCTGTTTAGGTACAAATATTAAGTACGAATAGACTGACTTGATATTTATTGCGTTGGAGTATTTGTACAAATGTATAGTCAACATCTGTTGCAAAATTCTGGGATCGGGCCGTTTGGACAGTTTGTATCAGGAAAGTGGTGCAAGAGCCAAGGCCGCTGACATGTGGTTCGTATTTGCGCATAGTTGCCAAGTCCGAGTCTGTTTTTTGCAATATGCCGAGGTTGAGTTTGGGCTGCTAAGTCAGCGGGTAAGTGTGGCTTGTTTGTTGTGGTACGAGCGGCAGTTCTATTGCAACCTGGTCGCAGTAGATGAGCGTTTGTTTCTTGTGTTATTAGCCATGGTCAGATTGAAGGGTCGAAGATGTTTTGTCTTGTTTACACTCACATTTCAATACCCTGAGCATTAAATTAAAAGTGAGCGAAGAGTAAGACAACGCGCCCTCTAGAGGCTGAAGCACTTTAGAAATATAGTCATTCACGGCAACTTGTATGTTCAAACTTTGCAGAGCGCAAACTTCGGCCTACTTCCAAGTACTCATAATTACGCCATCTGTCGTTATTGCACCCGTATCAGTGTACATTTCTGCGCACTTCATATCTATGTGCCTTTCTCGAACCCAATTCAGAAATTGGTAAAACACTGCTCTTTCAGGTGGCCTCCCTGCCACCATTTAGCTCTTCCCCTACAAAGACATTGTACAACACTAAATCCGCATTAAATAATTGCCTCATTATGAAACAATATTGTGCGGCGGTGCGTTCATTTGCAGTTATATATTATTCGAGGTTTCGTTAGTCTTCGCAGTTCGTATTTGTACATGTCTTATCACTCTCAACGGCGTGATGGGATGCCCCTGTTGGCCTGATTCAAGGTATTGGCGGTTTTGTAAAGCTTGTTCACAGTTAAAGTTTCGATATTATGACGTACGTAAACCCTTCATGTAGAGTTATCTGTAAATTGGGCAAGCATAATTACTTCCATTCATTTGCAACGTGTCGTGTGGCAAGTAGTCGTTTTATTTCGGAAATAAGTACGTGTTTGTAGAGGGACATCTTTGCGTCATTCAAATTCCACAGGTATTCTTTCAACACCGCTACAGCGATGTGTGCTACGAGTTTGCGTGTTTTTACGTAGAACAGACTGATTGATTGTAGGATTAACGCGCCGACGCAACGCAGGCGATGAGGCCCGCCGTAGTACAGCGCTCGTGTAAATTTTGACCACCAGGAGATCTTAACGTGCGCCGAAATCTCGATCACACGGGCGTTTTTGCTTTTCGCCTCCATCAGAAAAGCGGCCACCATGGCCGAGAATCGAACCCGCCACCTCGTGCTCAGCAGCACAACGCCTTAGCCACTAAGCCACCGCGGCGGGTACGTAGGACTGGCTACATTTTAATCCGACTACGGAAATATACGATATACATCTTAGTCTTGCTTACAATGAGAAGCCCCTACACAAAGTCAGCAGTCTGGGGTTACAGCACTTTCTTGCCGTAGACGCTCCAGTTGCTTTCAAAAACACCTCTTCGTTGGGTCTACTTGCTGGCTGTAAATTTGAATTTGCATCGAGGACAACACAGTACCAGCACGTTATTAGCAAATGATCGTAATTCATAGTTGATGATTTGGGTACCCAGAGTTGTAGTGCGGGGGAAGCATTTTATATAATTAGCAAAACAGTGTGCCATCTCTGCTCACTGGAAACACCACGCAATGCATGCAAAACTTACCACAGAAACAGAATAGAGATACTTCAAGAAAGCGCGTGTCGATCCTTCTCAGGAATGCGGGGCTTGCGCGGAGCAGCTCGCCTACTGATCTATGCTATGCCAAAACACGAACACGCGGGCGCCTTTGCTGCTACCCGAAACATTGCCGGTGCTGCGCTACAATACCCGCTCGTTGGCATGCGTATAGCTACTTGGAGTCTCAGGGCAAGAATGTAGAGCCAGTTAGGAATAGAAGAATGCGTCTTTCTGAGAGATATGTTTATGCCCTGTGCTAATCCGGTCGTCTGCTAGTGCTCACTGCTGTATGTTTAATGTGCGGCGTAGACATGCATTAGGCGTTACAATTACCTGATTGTCTGGTGCGCGCTCATCAAAACACTGCTTAACAGCGAAAATTTGGCATCGTTGTGAGTAAAAAAAAAAACTCATAGTCGCTTCACGTCGTTCAGCTTACAGGGCTATATGGTGTAATCAGGTGGTTTAAGATAACTAACTTCTCACGAACGACTAGTTCAGAAAAATGCTACAAAGCTGTCTATTTGCACCAGCCACAAACTTTGATGTAATAATGTATGTGCTAATTTATTCATGTCTAACCATGTTTCCCACAAGTTATACCTTGTTAAACGAACATCAATGAAGAAACAAACGGCAACAATAAGGGGAAAGTAATTTTTTCTTAGGAGTATAGTACATGATTGACCACAAGCAATAAAGAACCGGAATAAGATCTGGCATTTCATTCCAAAAATAGTTTTTCGGCTATTGAAATTCTTCATACGGCTACTTGTAAATGATTGCCTTGGTTTTGAAAGCTGTTATAACATGAGGTAAGCTGCTTCTTGCTTATTAGCGCACGCATCGCAATCGAGGATCACGTCATCAGGTCCAATTACCTCATAGCCTTCGCGGTAAATGTTCAGCTCAGAAAAGTGCCTGTTTATGGAGCGCGAGGTTTTCGGTGCGAAAATATAAGCTTAATGATGCTTCTTGTTACGATCGATCGTCAGGTTTACGTATACACCGCTTTTTGGTAACTTCATCTACTAAGGATAGAAATAAAGGTGCCAAATTTCTGAAAACACCACCTCAACACTTTTGCAGTCTCATCAGTTGCATTCTTCTCCTGGGTTGTTCGCGCTAAGTCGATCAAGTTATAAGGCGAACCAGATGAACTACCCTCGGACCGCTCGTCGTTTAATGATCCGTTCACCACCGTTAGAAACTATTTCGTACACCGGAGCCCGAACACCTAGATCAATTCTTTATGTTCCTGGAGAACGAAGCAGAAGCCTCTCACTGATGCAAAGCCAGCAGGTCAGTCTAAAAACACATACCTGGTGTAATTGTCTAGCCAATCCTGCACCATTCCCCCTCCACTACCAGAACCTTTAACGTGCAGGAAGCTATATTCTTGGGAAACCACTAACACATATTCAAGACTGCATGGGTTCATCCTTATGTAACCCCTAAAAACGTAAACCTTAATGCCCACACTGCGACATTATCCATATGCTATACCACGCAACATGGCAATTTAGGGGTGGTGAAGCCGCTACAACAACTCACATTTACCGCGTGCTTTTGGACACAGCCATGACCATCTCTGAGTGGGAACACAACTCACCTGTATAGGCTCACTGAAAGGAGGGGACAAGCAAAGTGCTTTACTGAAATAGGAACCCCGCAAGACCACGTGGTAACTCTATTTAAGCGTAAGCAAACCATTTCGGCTCTCGCTTGCACTGTCTCCTCTTGTATCCCGTATAAAATTTGGCGTCCTTGCGTCCGATTTCACGCTGTCCCCAATCCAGCCTGGCTCATTCACGCCTCGCCAAGAGCCACGAGTGACCAAAATTTACCCATCTTCCCGGCGATGGGGAAACCATGGGGTAGATTGCGACGCATCGGGGGCGAACATGCTGCGTAAATAGGACACACAACAACAGCAATCCACAGGCTGACATAACGGAAACGCCAACGGCAACCCCCCGATTTCTGTTATTATCGGGGTGGCCGGTGCTTGTTACGGTTTGCGCCGACCATCGCGAAATCAGGCCTGTTAGTCTCCCTTTGAAATCATCGGTGGTCACCGGAGGATGTCATTCGACGGAGCGCCGGCGGAAGGACTGAGCGGAGCGGCGCAGTTACCGCGTTTATATGCTACGGTGAGGGGAATGAGAGAGAGCAGCGCAGAGCAGCGCATGCGGCAGGGTATTAACCCAGCAGCCACGCACAGCTGGCACGGCGACGAGCGAGCGCAGCCGAGCGTCTAACACGAAGATGGCGCTGCGGTGAGAGCGGCGCTATCGCGCAGCTGGCGCGCCGAGGAGAATGGGGGAGGGATGCGGACGCCGCCGGACAACGCGGTGGGACAAGGCGGGGTGAAAGGGATGCGTCGCATCTAAAACATGAAGTGCACGTTTGCTGACGAACACCTGCGCGATGCTGCCCGGGGATGGTATTTGTAGAACGAACACCCGCATTTCACATGGGCAAGCTGGAGCATGGCGTTAATCGCTGCGTTGAGCAAATTCTCTGGCACCTATATGACGCTCTTTCCGTGGTGGCCAGCTGCCTGTCATCATAGCAGTCAACAAGGCGCACTCAAAATCGCTGTCACCGCCCGTGACCCTGCAAACCTCCGCAATATTTTAAGTATGTAACGCATGGTATTTGAAAATAAAGGTCACAACAGTAGCAATAGGAATGCAGTGAAACCAATACTCTTTGTCATACTACAGTGGGGTCTGGTTAACCCGTGCCAAACCCTGACGACCAAACGTACACATGGAACGCTATAACGGCTTTAATTCTTGAAACATACTTTTGTGATTGTGTTTCGGCTTGATAGTACTTTGTCTCCATAAACTATAGCATACTTAGGTATGTATTGATGAAGTTATATGCCTCTAAGAGGCGAAGACTGACATGCTTGTCATTCAATGTTGTCGTCTTCAGTCTCCATTGGTCATAGTTTTCTCCTATTGAGTTCTGCTGCTGGTGCAGCAACTGTTTGTAACACTGGGGTCATGGCTCAGCGTCCGGAGGCATGCAAGCTGAGAGTTGGTGAGCGCAAAGTTGGTGAGCGCAAAGAGTTATTTTTTTGTGCCAACAGCAAAGTGCAGAATTCAGTTTCATTCATCCATTAAGAAACACTTGACATAGTCGCACATTGGGACCCTAAAAGCATACGCACAGCATTGCTAAGTATTAAAAAATCAGACTGCCAACTCATTTTGAAGAATGTTTTAGAATATTTTAGAGCTTTATGCAGCAATGGCATTCTTCTCAATATATTTGTAGTTCCATGAAACAGCGACGTTGGATATATTGGTACGAAGATTTAGTTTGTGTCTCCCTAGTTTAATAGCTCATTCTTAACCAGCATACCAATGGACGCAGGGTGGGTTATGAAGAAACCAACAACATGGTTACTGTAAGTGGTGAACACATGTTTACGCTAGGCTGCGGTAAAAAACATTACATAAAAAAGAACCCAGAGAAATCTTGGAGGTCCAGAGTGAAAGTGTTACAATCAGTGCATGCCAGCACAATAAAATCCGGGCAAGAATATCTGATAAACAAAAAATCAAGGTTTTCAAAACAGTGTACACTCCGCATGACAATATACAGTCACAGCGGACAGCACACGGTGCGTACAATCTTCCACTTGACAACTGCCAAAACTAGGCGAGGCAGCCTACTATCCTATCGACGAGAATGTTTTGAGCCATTCTACCACTTAAAGGCGGGAGTCGGCATCTTCACGCTTTTCAATCCTCTAGGTGCAGATGTGTAAGAGGTGCTCAAACAAAATTCTTCAGCCACAGCACAGAATATTACTTTTACGAGACATCAACGTATTAAAAGGCGATCTCCTACGCCCCGCCTTTATTCATATGTTGTTGAAGGAGGTCATAGCGTGCCGAGTACGGTTCGTAGGGCTGTCTGATCGAACCGGTCTTCAGTGGAAGCGAGGACGTGCAAGCTCTTTCTCCCAGTTGTTGGCAACATGCACATCCCTCGTCACCAGGGTCCCTCATGTGGATAACACCTCGGGAACTCAGTGTGGCTAAAAGACCACGCAGATTACTTCATTCTTTCAGTTCATAAAACACATACAAAAGTCTTCAAATGGCTGTTCATACTACTATATTTAGAGTAGCTAAAGGAGCTTGGTATCAGGAATTGACCAGGCTATCGCAAAGTAAAGCCACTCCTATAAGCCACATTTATACCCAGAATGACTGTTCTTGGCCAATTAAATTTCTAACACCTACTACAAGTGGGTAACACTCAAGGTGCAAAACACGTCTTCCCTAGTACTGCAAGCCATTCTCATCACCAGTCTTATTTCTTCAATGTGCGTCTGATTGTACATGACATTTTTTTACTATTAACATTTCCTTGGCTGCAATAAACCTCTCCCCAAGCCACATTTCTTTTTTTATGCGGGGCTCTTGTTAGAACTGTGTTGATTTTCACAGGCTGGTGGCATGCCTGCCTCCTCTTACACTGCTGGTCATCCATTCAATAATCCTGACTTGGAAACTGGTAGCATGCATGACGCAGCCTCTTAAGTTGCCTGCTGGCCTGCTCCTTGCACTCTTGACACAGCTGGTACCTGCAGCAAAATGAATGCCACGGGGTAGGTTTGGCAAGGCGTGTGTAGAGATGTTTAGGCCACAATTCTATTCTCTGAATATCCAGAACGCAATCATGCCCAAAGGGCTTTAGACCTTTCAGGCATGTTAGTGTACTTCAGCAATAAAGCGCTTCAGCAACATGAGATAATCAATAATTCAGGCTTTCTTCTGAAAACCGCATAGTTATTATCAGCTCCTTACTTCCTGGTTGAACTTTTCATTGAAACCAAAGAGAAGATACACAGCACACACAAAGACCCCCCAAAGTTCCCAAAGATCGTGTTTTACCAGGACACGCCTCTATCACCTGGATTATTAAATACTTAAATTCAATCACACAAATACGGATAAACGTTTTGAATTTTAACGGAAGAGCTTTAGAATAACCAATACATGAACGGGGCTTGTGCATCAAGGGAACGATACCCCAATGGCAATCTTTAGTTGTAATTGAGGAAAACATCGACTAATGACATGTGCAGTGATACTTTCATACGTAATTTAAAATTCTGTTGTCTCGTTTCGGCACGCTTGTATGGGTGGCTTAGGCAAATAACCTGAGCATTCTATTCCACACGCGTATCTGGCTACACCAGGACACGAAACGTCGTTGGCACTCTGCCTTAATGCAGGTGGTCATCAGTTATTACTGCAGAGCAGTGTTGTGTAGGTGTAATGTACACTTGCGTGCACCCAATGAAAACATTATACGCAGTAACTTTACAAAATACAAATTGCCATTAAAATGCAGTCCACTGCCCAAGCTTTATTCCCTTACCTACCCTCCTCTCTCAGTAAAAATCGGCTGTCGTCTGCTAGGTTAACGTGAATGACGTACGAATATCGTTTTGCTGTGCGGCCTGGTAGCCATCCTGCTTAATGTGTTGATCGCTCTCACCAAATAAAATTGCTAAGAGAAACCACTGAGACAAACTCCCAGGACATAAGACTATACACGAATAGTAAAACAGAAAACAAAAAACCGGATGAACCATCCGGTCAATAAAACATCGCCTTCGCGTTAGCGATAAACAGCTTTGGAATCTATGCTCGAGTTGTCCATTTTAATTTCCTTGAGGCACCAAAGGAAACGATCAGTTTTTGCTCAGCATAAATGAAGCACCCTTCCTAGATTTTGCCAGCATGTCGATAGTGCGTCGAAGTTAGACATGAGTACCAACGAAGAACCGCCATGGTTACTTGTGATTATACGACACGCATTTCCCTACTTGTGATCTTCCACAATTGAAAACAACCGTAGCAGAGCCCGCTGACCTGCTTCAACCCGCACGCCATCGCCGACTCGCTCTAAAAAAAAACTTGCTTTGCTGGCTTCGCGGCCGGATCGCTTAACTCAGCCGGCTGTGAAGTTTACCAACCTGTTCAATTCTAATAAAAAGAGGATTATAAATCTTAATATAAAATTAGCGTAAAGTGCAAGGTGTTTACATGACTCTAATACTTTTATACACTCTTCTTTATTATGCGCGGCTATTGTATTTCAAAAAAAGTACTTAAAGTCAAATTAGGATGACAGGTGTGTCAGTCCAGGTTACAAAATTACGTATCCTCCAGTCATGGGCTCCTCCAGGAGGTTTGAAGCCACCATTTGGCAGCCCTCATAGCTGCTAGCGCCAGGGTTCCCTCTAGCGTACATTATTGTGAAACTCTATGCCATATTACAGATTTACCCGAACCATCGCTGTCTCAGTAGTAGCTTCTGGGTGGCAGAGATGAGGTATATCTGTGGATGCTTGATGAGCACGGCTGATAGCGGAGAGCTAGCAGCAACAGGGAAATAAAAAAAATGAGCCTAATAACGCTATCGCCTTGATAATGCAAACCTCAGGAAGAACAGAAGTAGCAGCGGCGACTCCCAAGCCTATTTCTGGCAATTTTACTACGACGTCACAGAGTCTTTGGTTGGCTGGCGGCAACCGACCTAAGCCATTGCTAAGAGTCATTACTGCGATTGGTAGCGGTACCTCTAGCTCCGTTTGATGTCGCGGTTAAATTCCGGGCACGGCGGCTGCTTTTCTGACGGAATGCGAAAAGCGAAAACGCCCGTGTGTACGATATTTCGGCGCACGTTAAAGATCCCCAAGTGGTCATAAATTAATCCCTAGCCCTCCACTATGGCGCGCCTCATCGCCTGCGTTGCATCGGCGCGTTAAAAACCCTACATTCAATGAATTAGCTCAACTTTATTGTGTCCATTTCAATTCTAACGTGCAACAACACAATGGTAACGATGTTTTAGTGATAGGCCCATTTTACTTTAGTTCTACATGCATAACTGCCCTAATAAGCGATATTTAAACTTTCCTCAGGTTTTTTGCCTTGTTGCAGATAAAATGCCCAGTGTTAGTTTGTTCGGACTGTACAAAGTTGTATCTTTTCTTTGTAAGTAATATAGGTGCAGGCATCAAGACGAATTTTTATCACAGTTTGTGTGCTCTATATTTCGAAGTTAAAAACAAGCATTACTTTTTCCAGACGAATACAGATGATCTTCAGAAACACTTGTACCAGGACGACCAACGCTTGGCTTCTGTAATAATTTCCGAAACAGAACTTGGTGCCATCCAAGTGGTATGTGCCGCGTTATTCTTTTTTTAAATCAGCGAACTCCTACTTACCAAAAATGCTACGCACTAGTGCTCTGGGATACTTACCCATGTCGTTCATTCTTCTAAACTTTGCTTAGGTGCAGTCAGATTATCTGTGGTGACAATGTGCAAATGATGTTCCTCAAACTTTTAGACCTACACTTCTATTGATTTTCTCTGTCTACTGAAAAATTCCAAAACAAGGAATACAGGTGTAAAGCTTGTACTATACCGGGCCATGTTTCTATCGCATCTCCAGTATTGTCACTTGGTATGGGGCACCACAACTCAAGCGGATATTGCCAAACTTTCCAAAGTACAAAAAAGGCAGTTCGCATCATCATGAACGCAGCATACGATAGTCATACAGCCTCCTTGTTTGAATATTTGAAGTTATTACCAGTGACCCATTTTCATATATCCTTGCTGCTCAAACGCTACCGAACCAATGTAAAAAGAAATAACAACGCACTATGCAGTATTTCGAAACTTCAGCTTAAAATGTACTCATGAAGAATTCGCCGAGTTGACCACTGGCAAATACCGATGAACCGAACGAATTACAGTGAACAAATGCTACGTTATCAGTTGTCATTTCATTTGCACAATGTACCATGTATCATTCGTTTTATGTATGTGGATTTTATGATGTACTGTGTGTGTGAATTTTATGATGTGTTGAATGTGTGAATTTCATGAAGTACCACAACTGCTAATCAACCAGGTGTTACATTATTGTAAATTTTATGCCTGTTCTGGTTGCATCTCCTTTGTATAAGGGCCGTGGACCCTGTCAAGCCCTTTCTGAGGCTTTTTGTTCACGGTCCTCAGCACTTTGTGTTGGAACAACTGATTGATTGATTTATTGATTGATTGATAATTCCGCAATTTGCTAGGATGGTTGACGAGCAGTCTTGTCTAAGAAACATAAGTTTCAGGTTCGGGGTTAGCATGGTCACAATTACTAAACGAACTATAAGAAGGGTAACACGTTCTTGTTATTTTAATAACTTACGCAATTATAGAAGCTGTCTCTTATTGCTAGGTACTCCTAAATTTTATTGTATTAAGATACAAAAAGCCCCAAATCAGCAGGTGTGAATGAACGGTGCGCTCCACAAATACAGATCTGACAGATACAGACTGAAAAATACAGATCTGACAGAAGATAGTTTAGAATAAATTTTACTCGGTACGTTAAAATGACATCTTCATAGAATGCTGAGTGGCAGTCGGACCACTGTAATGAATGCCTGAACACTATCAACGAGAAAGGTGCCAAAAACTGTGAAAGAAAAACGTATCTGGGTGGCCAATTTGGTGCTCACAAGTAAAGATTTCTCGACTTGAACTCCGTAAATGACATCGTTGCCGAAACGTGCCAAAGTGTCTTCCTTGGCAAATAATCAGAGAAGCGTCATCCAGGACACAAAAGGCAACAAAATAAAAAAAAATTGAAACCAGGACGATGATTGAAGAACAGTGAGGAAAAGGCTGCTTTTCGCATTAGTTGGCACGCCCACATTCGGCTCGAACGCACCCATGTTTAAATTTGGAAGGTGTAGTTGCAAGAATGTGTAGTTTCAGTGTGACGTAGGCTAATGAGCGCGCTCACCGCTACAGCGCTCGCGCGCCACTGGCATCAGTAGGCAGAGACCCCACGGCGTCCGGAATAAACCGGCCTTCCCACGTGGTCTGGCCCTCTCCTTCAACGCCTCCGTTAATAGCGCTCTACAAATGAAAACGCCCTTATTGCGCACTTTCCGGTACACGTTAAATATTTGGAGATTGTACAAATTATTCCCTAGTTCCAAGTATCTGCACATCTCATAGCTCGGCTGTATCCTAAGCGTGTCAACACACATAAAACTGTTGGAACTAAACTGGGGAAAAAAATATACGTGCGCTTCCTGCCCTAGGTGTTTAAAAGATAAGTGGATGTCAAAAAAAATCAATGCTAATAACCATTTGTAAATTAACTAATTATGGTATAACAATGACTGCCTTGCCGAGTTTGCGGGCACTCATTTTTGTTCCGCAGGACCAATAATGACCCGATGCCGAACAGTAAATTCCAACTTGCCTCATTTTTGTAAGGTTTGCTTTGTACCTTTTAAAGAATCTGAACCAAAAAAAAAGATCAAAGTCGCTAAATTCTACCTTTGAGAAGCTGGACAAATGAAATACTTTACGTTTCAAAATTTTTATGGAGGTAAACGTGAGTATATATAAAGAACACCTTTTCTCGGAAAGCATTCCATGCAGCGGGGTTTTTCGGACAATCTGACCTGAATGTTCGGCTTCACAATGTTTCAACATTGTGAACCCAAAATTATAGCTCTTCAATCTCCCCCACCCCCCCCCCACCGCCCCTGTCAAAGTGGTTTTCAGTCGACCTCTGGCAATTTACCTAAAGAGCATATGTGCCGTTGTAAAAGGCACTGAGGTTCGTAAGGTTCATTTATTGCGGCCCTTTCGAAACTCCAACCTGTTTGACGACCTCCTCTTACCTGAATTCGGGAAGAATATGCACACTAAATAAGGTTCGAATGTATTTACAAGCCATGCACTAGGCCTATTCGAGAAGTTTTCACGCTAACCTTTTTTTTTGTTTTATTCGGCGCCAGCATGTTCAATGATGTACTCTTTACAGCCACTGTGCAAAATGTGGAAAAATCAGCGGCATGAATTTCTCTAATTGAGATCGTTTGCATGTAGAGTAAACGGCTGCGCCTTTGCTTCGCCCGCCGAAGCTTCAAAGAAAGAGGACTATCCTTCAATATATTCGTTACTCGGGCAACGCACACTCGCATTAACAGCGTCTCTGTAAAAGAGTTTGTAACGCCGTTATTCTAGCCGTCATTTCAAAAACGTACAATAATACGTGAATATTGGTCAGACCCAACTGCGAACATTTCGTCTTAAAAACATCTGAACATGTTTTTCCTTAATAAAGTGAATAACATCTTTTACACAACACAGGAAGGCCTTTTAAGCCCAACTTTAAGAATATTCCCGTCTACAACATCAAATATTTCCGAAGCTGGAAAATATACCCCACACATTAAGACCGGTGCACGACGATTACACCAACCTTGCTCCCATAAAGCGTAAGAGCAAAACTTAAAATTTGATTTTTCTATCTGTTGTAATGACGTCGCAATGCCAAGCTGCGACAACCATAGAACACTTTTGGGAGGAATCCTAACCAAATGTTTGTATATTTCTGTAGCCCTTTATACTGCGCACGTCAGGCCTAAAAGCACGTCCAAATTCCAAGGATTCAGCCAACGAGGTAAGCGTTCCCACTCTTGCGGAGCTTCTTTTCTCTTAGATTTGCACTTCAGATGAAATACATAGTTATAGAAACCCTAAAATTTTCAAACAAAATGAGGAAAGCTTGAACGCACTTTTAATAAATACGCGTGGGCGGGATGTACAAAACATTACGAAGGGGGTTTGTATGTCATTACAGAAATCACTTATAAATGAAGAAAAACGTTTACAAGCCCATACACCGCATACTATGCATAAATTCACAATTAACGGCTGTAGGCAGGCAAATCAACAAAATGCTGTAATTGGCGGAGCCATTCGGGTCAACTCAAAGGGGTAGATGTTTCAGCAGCGCTGATTTTTTTCTGCTTTATATCAACAGGCAGTTTTATAACAAAGTTCGCAGGTGGTAGGTTTCCTTCAGGACACGTGTTCGATTCCGACATATCACAAAAACTCCCGATGCATAGTTCCGGATGCTATATTTGGTATTTATCTACTAGTACTTTCTGCTATACACGCGAGTTATCTTCGCGTTGTCCTTTTCCCCGGGGCTTCTCCTCCAAGCCGCAGCAGCGCTGAGGATCTGACCCCGGGTATCCTCAACCGACAAACTCCGCTTCCGATACAAAAAAAAGTTCATTTATTTGCAGCCCAGCGGGCGGCTAAGAAACAGTGCTAGGGAGGAGCCCGGAGACCGCGGGCCGAGAGCTCCGGCACCCGGACCGCGTCTTTCTGTCTTCATCGTCCCCTCCTCCTGCCGCTGAGGACGGGTAGAAAAGGAAAAAGCAAGCCTTCTTCTTTGAGGTCCATTCCCATTTGGTGGCTGTTAGGACATGCGGTGCGAGCAGGCGCGGCCTTTATCAGAATGCGTGGCGTTTCAGGACGATGCGCGACACGCTCTTGTCATTTCCCGCGCTGCTCTTCCCAGGTACGGCACCAGTTACTGTGTCAAAATGCCCGACACCCTACACCGTCACTGTGAAACATAACTTCCGGGAATGTTTCACACACCACACACGTACATCACACTCACTTCTCGCACGTGCACCGTCGCTCTTTCACTTGACGACACAATCAGCATGGCCAGTGCCTCTTGACCCTGGCTGCAGGTCACCATAACAAAGTATAGCCACAACACTCTAGTTCAGTCAGAGCGAACGGCCTTTAGAAGGCGGTACACACCGGCCGTCGTCCGAAAACACGATTGCCATGCGGCGCACATAGTCGCACAGTATCAGGGGCCCCTCTACTTCTCGCTTTCTCGCTCGGGGAGGGACCGCTGCTGCTTCGTCAGCATGCGTTGCAGCCACGCTGCACTAAGGTGAAGCTGAGTGACGCTTTCGCATCTTTCTGTGTGACCCTTCGGGTGCGGCCGCTTCTGCACTCGGAACGCCGCTCTCCACTACGAACCGTAGGTCAGCGTAAGCAGCAGAGGGCTGTTTAGCGGCCAGATCAACACTGACACACAATTCTGGAGAGGCTATCGCTTCAGCCACTCCTACACTCCTACCTGCAACTCCCTGGGGCTGCATTAAATTAGAGGCCGTACCCTGATTTACACTTTCCTCTCTCAGCTCACTGGAGCTTCCCATGCAACCACATTTTCGCGACTCGACATTTGGGTACCTCCAGAAGCACAAGATGCGCAATTGCGCGACACCAAACTGCATCCGATTCTTCGCGCGATTTCCGTGCTGCCACATCCTGCAAAGCAACTGGCTGCTCGCCCACACTCCCGGAATGCTCTCCGTCTCCGCACGCTGCGACAGCGGGCTCACGCTCAACTGAAGCCAGCCCCAGCCCCTTCAGAACAGCTGATTTAGGAACTTTATAGTTCCTCCGCCCCTTTCTGTGCGAACCCTCGTGTTCGAGCGCTACTGAACCACCGTGCGCGCACTAAGCGCCGTTCTCTACCACACACCATTGTGTGGCGCAACGAGTGGAGAGGGGCTCATCGGCCACATGAACGCTACCATGCGATGCAGCTGAGGCAGTTTCTTTTGCTTTGAGCTTTTTCGCGGGCATGCGCACGCTCTCATTCCCCTTTGACTGCCTGCTATTTCCCAATGCAGCCTCGGGCGTAACACCTTCCTTCACCTACTTCTTCATTTAGGAGAAGTTTCCTGTGCGGGATAACTCACTATCCTGCTCCACAGTTGCAGGAAATCTTAACGCCCACGCAGACACGTGGGCCACTGTATTAGCTTCGCCTGTCCGCGTGACTTTGATCGTGCCGAATCCCGCGAAACAGGAATTTCACGCACACCAAATGAATTGGCTCCACCCCTCACATCTTTCGGCGTACTGGTGCCCCATGTCCACTCTCTCCTTCAGTGCTGAACATTGCTCGTTGAGCAATCGGTGGGGCAGAAATATTGTTACCACTCTTAAAGCGTCACTCTTCGAACGCTGCACCGCTAACTCTGCCTCAGAGATTCTCAATTTCGGCTGCAATAGCGCCATCTGCTCAGCGAACGACATTGCAATGATTGCTGTCCCTGTACCGTTTGTATCCAACGCTTCCTAATCCTCATCTTTATCCCGCGGCTACACCTAGATACCGGCTAGATGTCATGGTGAACCGCAGACCCAGGATCAAGTGAGGCACTGACCTGCATAGCTCTGTGCCTGTAGAGATGCCACACCAGTGCAGATGGGGTATACAATATTACGCGGCTACTTTCGCCGAGGTGTCCGCCAAACAATAGTCAGCTGACTTTCCGCCTGCCGACAGCTCACTGCTCCTAACGGTCCCCGTTCAGGGGACTGCTGATGGCTCCACTTACGCTGGTCAAGCTGCTTCTCCGCCGCTTAGCAGGTCGCAAAGATTGCCTCGGTCTCTGTTGAGAGGTCCGCTGGGCACCAGTAGAGCAGCTTCTTCACCTGGGTGGCAGCTCGCTGCTCCCGCCGATCTCGTTCAGCAGACCGCGATGGCCCTGCGTGCTCCGTCCGCCGAGGGGCTCGTCTCATTCGCCGGCTGGCTGAGGCGTCGCTGTTGAAGATGCTGTCGACTGCGCCAGCTATCTTCGCTATGTTCTTTTCCCTGGGGGCTTCTCCTCCAAGCCGCAGCAGCACTGAGGATCTCACACCGGATATCTTCAACCGACAAATTCAGCTTCCGATACAAAAACTGTACATATATTTACAGCCCAGTGGGCGGCTAAGAAACAGTGCCCGGGCGGAGCACGAAGATGACGGGCCGAGAGCACCGGCACCCAGACCGCGTCTTTCTGTCTTCGTCTTCCCCTCCTCCTGCCGCTGAGTACCGGGGGAAGGGGGAAAAGCAAGCCCCCATGTGAATGGCTCTTAGGACATCCGGTGCGAGCACGCGCGCCCCTTTCTCGGAATGCAGGGGCGTTTAAGGCGCCCTGCGACACGTTCTTTCCATTTCCCCGCTGCTCTTCCCAGGGCCCGCACCAGTTAGTGTGTCGAAATGCCCGACAACGCCTGTAGATGGTAGTTGCAGTAGTAATAGTAGTAGTAGTTGTAGTAGTATTAGTATAAGTAGTAGAATCACTAATGCAATCAGGCGTGGTCGCTCAGGCTGACGTAGCCTTGCCTAAACTTTCGGCAGTTGCTCGGCTAGAAAGATATCGGCTGGTCTCGTCTCGTCAATGTATTCCACAATAAATAAGGTGACAACTTCGCAGTAAAGGTTCCACGTTATCGCCGTGAAGATTGTCGCTTTAAAGTCGTCCCCCGGGAGTGTAATCGGTTGAAAAGGGGCAACAAATAACGAATATTCTTTTGTTGTTACGCGACAGAACAACAACATGAGCCGTGGAAGACGTTATTGAAGTATTTACAATTTGTCTGTTACCGCTCTACCAATGTTTGTGTCCTCACCCCTGATACTTCATGGTCTGCGTTGATGGCCTGGCAGTGCGCTGCAGTCCAATTTTGCTGACGTAGTATCACCCTCTCTTACAAGCCGCCCACGCATGTAAAGCCTAGGCAAGATAACAATAAATGATGAGGTCCTTGCCACACGGTTGAAGATTTCGGGTCTGGAACAGCGACTCCCGCAGGGCAAGAAAAACTACTAACTACGTATTCCACAATTTCCGCGGAGAGCGCGCCTAGTTTTACCAGCTCTGCAGTAGCGGTTTTCCGTCCATCGTATGCGCCATATGGCAGTTTCAGGATGTGTGTTCCCATGGCCGCAAGTTAACACATATCGAACAGGCGAACGCTTAATGTAGAACAGGTATAGAAGGCAGACCGCGTCAGCTGCAACTCAGCTGACAATTATGAAGCTGAGAGTGGCAGCTTTTTAATCGCACGTTGACACATAAAGAACCAGTACAGGAGCGATATACAGCTTAACCTGTACCGCGACAGGAACTGTACGTCCTCGTACAACTTCATCGGATTCAAGCGGCCACGAAGAAATGGCCGCAGAATTTTCGGCAGTTCATAAATGCTGCCAAAAACCAAATCCGTAGCTCGGCACGCGAACTGAATGCAGACAGCCGCTGCATTACATCCGACCTGTAAGTCGCCATGTTGGAACACTGCGCCGAAGTCATCTTCAAGCTAGCTACGGCCGCGACTTGAAATTTGCGTCGTTTTTTCCTCTAGCCAAGGTCGCCTCAAGTAGCGTTGAAGTCACGGAGGGTCTAAATCGCGGCGGTGTCGTCTTGAGACGGCTGCAAGTCAAGACCGATTTAAGTCACGTTCACGAATTTACGAGTCACATTTACTACATCATTGTTGCTGTGAGTGTGAGCTGACTACATTTAAGTGGAAGTGATAATGTTTGGACACCACCTTGGAGGTGCGTTAGGCTATGACGCGTCTTTCGCATTCCGAGCAAGTGTTACCACGATTACAGCGAAGAAGGAGTGTCTGGTTCCCACAAAGTTTTGCCGCGATTACAGCGGAAGATGGAGTCTCTGGTTCCGAGAAAGTGTGGCCACGATTACGGCAAATGCTGGAGCTTTCTCTTTGCCAGTCTTGAACGATCTCCATAAGTGGATATGCTTAGCTTGACAATTGTGTGTCGGGTACGCTGCTGCCGAGCGGTCGCCGCATGCTGGCCAATCTCCCTATGTGGGTACGCTTGGCTTGACAATTGTGCAGCGGGGACACTTCCCGGGGGTCGCCGCGAGCACGCACGCAGGTGCGCGCGTTCATTAGCGCTCGGCGTTTTCTTCGTGTTTCTAACTGCGGACACGAAACTCTAACAATTTGCTAAACAGCTTCGCTGTTAAAACAAGGTTCCCAGAATAGAACCCCTCACATCAAGGTGGTAACAAGGAAGGGGAACCGCTACGGAAAACATCCGCATTTGCGAAACATTCGCAGGGCGTTGTGTAGCACATTATCATGGCAAAATTACCATTGAAGTTTTCTGGAATCAAAACCGCCATTCGACTACGTCAGAAAAGAGCAATGATGTATGAATGAACGAACGCACTTTCAAGAACGCACTTTCTGTACATGTAATGCAGTAACCTGGTTCCCCGGAAATATGCTTATGTTTACATACTGCCTGTACTTCTGCACTGTTACCTGTTTTCATGCACTGTACCACCCCCTCTGTAACGCCGTAAAGGCCCTGAGGGTACTCTAATAAATAATAAATAAATAAAAACGAATAAAACCCTTGATGACAGAATTTTCGGTTGTTAGGGCACCTTCCCTGTGGAGGCGATCCGTAGTGCCGGATCTTGCTGGTTGTTCGGGCCTATTTCACCAGGTCAAGCAAGAAGGAAAATTTTTTGCTGGTCAAGTGAGCCGCCCGCTGCTGTATGGAGGAGTTGGTAATTGGTTGCATATTCTGTGGTTTCTATTGACTTCATCAAATGAATGCAAATGATTGTAGAGTGCTTAGTATTGTAACAACAAGAATATTTCAATTTCAATTTTACAGGTTTCAATTGCTTGTTTTTAAATTGCCCTACACACTACTAGGTTTTTCAGCAAATTGCGACTCAGTAATTAGGATATAATAAATGTGATAGTCGCATAGGTCCGAAAACGCACTACAAAAAGTCTTTCGGGCGTTTTGAGGGTGGGGTGCAGGTTTTAAACTTTTTGCTGTACCAATGTAACACTTGCTGTACTCTTGTGTGTGTTTTATTTCTGGTGCTTCTTTATTTAACGGCCGCAACAGCTGACCCCTACGTATGAAACTACTACGTATACATGATATTGGGTCTTACTAGCCACCTGCATTCTTGTCGCCACTTTTGGAGTTCAGGTTTAGATTTGGCAAGTCCGGATCACAAAAACTTATCAGTATTCTGTGCAAAACCTTGGATGATGTACGATCGATTGCTTTTGCATTCCGACAGGTTTTAATTCAAACTAAATTATTGGCGCAACGAATTTAGGTCCCAGTATATCTATATCTACCGGTAAAGAGAACTTACTGTTTTCGGCAGATACCGGCACCGAGGTTGTATACCCTGAAGTAGCCGTAATGTGTGACTACTTCTTCCACCATTCCTTCAAACATCTCGACGACCTGATCCAATACCTCATGATCACTCTCAATTCGGTAAGTTTGACATATCCCTGTCTTGCTGGAAAATACTCTTAAATACAATGTTTTAATTTATTTATGGTCTGTTTCTGTGGTTTTTTGTTATTTCCCCCCTGTTTCCACTACTAAATTATATTTAAGACACGCGCATTGTGCAAAAGCGAGGACTACCATATCAACGTCAGCACTGTTTGGATCACACTAAGAACGTTTTGACGAGTACCATTGTGGTACCAATTTTCTACACATAGGTGGCTTGCAGATGCATTGTACTGAAACCGGTTTTGTTTCTGTAGAGTATGGCAATTATGTTTTAACAAGGCGCATGCATCCAGGCAACAAAGGGCAGTTTTGTAGTTCGGTTGGTACCACCGCACTCCACAAAACCATTGTTGCCGGTATCATTCTGAGAGAAAGATGTAGGTAATTTAGTGTGGCGCGCTCCTCCAAGCCACCATTAATATTTGCTGGGCCGGTAAAGGCCTCCATCAAATTCCTGCAAATTTATGTCAAAATAAAAAGCAGGGTTGGGAAGAGTACTCTTTTTTTTAGGGCCACACAAGCCAAGGACGGGAATTATGCTGCCTGATGTTATAAATCTATATACTGTGATTCCGTCAACCACGCCCTTCTGTCTTCTTCAGTAGGCCCCCGTTTTTGCTTTGCATGTGACCATGACAGTTTATCATGCCTTCTCATCAAGCCAACGCCAAAATCTTAAGCCAGATATACCTGGGGCTACTTCTTTTCAACAAGGCTGCTCACATCGTTGCTACTTGTAACGAGGAGGGAGCTTTCGCTTCCAGCGTTTAGGGATCAATGTAAGACGTCAATGTTAACACTTGTACCTACGTAACGAGAGTAGAAAAGCAGGCCTGAAAATATTATGCAGAAAACTAATGTAATGATCAATAACCTCAAGAAAGCACATCGGTTTGAGAAAGGTGGCGAGGAGTGGAAGTAGTAAGCCAATATATCTACTTAGGCCAAGTTGTGACCCCGAATCCCAACCATGATGCAGAGATAATCGCAAGAAAAAGAATAGGGTGGAGTTAATTCGGCAGGCATTCTCAGAAAATGAATGGCTGCCTACCTTTTTCCCTGAAGAAGAAAGTGTATGACAGCTGCATCTTAGTGGTACTCACCTACGGGGCAGAAACTTGGAGGCTCACAAAGAGGGTTAAACTTAAATTGACGACGACTCAGCGAGCAGTGAAACGAAATATGATAGGTGTAACATTAGGAGACAAGAAGAGAGCGGAGTGGGTCAGGGAACAAACGCGTGGTAAGGACATAGTAGTAGAAAGTAATTAAAAGAAATGGACGCGGGCAGGGCATGTAATTTGAAGGCAAGATAACTGTTGGTTATTAAGGGTAACAGAGTGGATCCCTAGGGAAGGCAAGCGTTGCAGGGGGCGGCAGAAAGTTAGATGGGCATATGATATCCAGAAGTGTGCGGGGATACATTGGTCATGGTTAGAACAGACCGGGATAATGGGGGATTAATGGGAGAGGCCTTTGCCTTGTAGTGGGCATAAAGAGGCTAGTGACGGTGATGATGATGATGTACAACATCATGGTAGCACATCGCCTTTGTGTTGCACAGATCGCAGTATGTCACAAAACGCCGCCAACCCCAGCGCTTCGGGAATCTGCAGAACCAGGTTGAAGCAGCGACAACGTTAATGTCCGCCCCTTAGAGCGTCTTGTATCAAGCGCCCCTTAAACTCCTCTCTTGTTAGTCTTCGTGATGTAAACAATGATCCACCTTAGGCTCTATTTTATACTATGTGCGGGCCATCAACTGTCATTATTCCGTCAGGGAACAAAAACACACTGAGCAGAGTTTTCGGGAAGTCAGTACCTGTGGTTGCTTTTTTCGAGAGGGGTGACTTCGTTCCCACTTGCGAATACAACAAAAGCTGACGTTATTTGCAGTCTACGAGCAATATCTGCCATCACTGTACAACGTCGCTCTCCATTAACTTAAGTGTAAGCAAGTCACACATTATTGTCATCTTTGAATAGTGGTAATTTATAGAAGCCGCCTAAGAAACCACGCCAGGAAATGCTGGCATATAGGAGATCCACGAAGAAAATGCTACTTCAGTCCCTCACTGCAATAATTTTGCATACATTAAGGCGCCAGCATCAGCTCTGTTTGAAACTTCAAACCGGCGTTCAACTGTTTTACGGGCATGGGACAGCTCCAGGCCCCAGCGGGTTGTCTATTTAGCGCGAAACTGCTCAGTTCGCACGTGTTGGCGAGGTTGTCTTTTTATTTCAATGTAGCGCATGTATTGCTCCATAAAAGACACCTTTGTGCCACAAATAGCCGCAAGCATTGGTGCGATATGAGGCTCATAAATCTTTAGCAGGAATACGTGTTTACTTTGTAAAGAAACCAAATAAAGAATAAAAAAGAGAACTGAGCACAAACAAAGTATCTAGTCACGTACTTATGCCTGGGTTGCAAGAATACCTTCCGATTAAGAATGCCAAAATCAGATAAAAACACAGTGTTCTGTCAGATGATAATGATGATAGTTGGATTTTTTTGCGCAAAGCCAGCTGGGGCAAAAAGCGCCAAACAAAAGTATATAACAGAAAACAGTGACGGCTAAAATGTGTAATCCAGAATAACAGTACAATCAAATAAACGCAATTGTGACGCCTGGTGTATAGGGCCAATCTTGATTATACATGATAGAAACTGAGGTTTAAGAAGTTAACATCTGAGAATTATTTCAAAACTCGTTGCACAGACGTCATGGCATTACCACCCAAAACAATGAAGGGTGTAGCGGAATGTGTTGTCTGTATATTTGTTTGAAGTGTTTGTGTCTAGTTGTGTCGAGTGCCTTGCGTGTGATTAGGATGTGGACTACGGATAGGCCCTCCCCACACCTGCTACATGCGGGTCTTGGAGAGCGAGTGAGCAGGTGTGAGTGTGTTACATGTGCATGGCCATCCCCAACCCAGCTAAGGTAACTTCAATGTGTCTGTTGCGTGAGTCAGTAGCGTACGATCCCAAGTGTGGTTTTATTACGTGTAACTTGTTATCTGTCTGTTGCCTCCAGTGTGCTTTCCATGTGTTGTGAAGTTGGTGCCTGATGTGTGGCCTCATGACTGTGTACGTCACTGTTGCTATGTTCAGTGTATTCCAGAGTGTAGCAGCAGTGGTCATTTTATCTGCGTTTTTATTCCCGGCTATTCCACAGTGGCCAGGAACGCAAAAAATGGTTATTTCAAGACTTGAGGCCTATGTCGACATAAAGGCTGGAAAAATGAGATTGATTACATAATTTTTTGAGCGTTTTCTGCACGAAAGTGCACGTACAACGCTAAGAGAATCCGTGTACACTAAGGACTTTGCACTGTTATGCTGGTCAATGTGATGTAAAACAAGTGAAATGCCGTGTGCTTCAGCCGTAAAAATGCTGTTGTGGGTGTTCCTTATTTTTTCCACGTTAAAGTTGGGTCCGTTTGCAGCACAAGACACAGCATCAGCTGTCTTTGATGCGTCGCCGTAAAACTCAGCACACTGTAGCTTCTCCTGCAGGAAGAGGAAATGCTGCATATTAGCTGCCCTTTGTGCCCGGTTTTTGTCGAATTACACAAAGGACAGGTCACAAGAAACATCCCTGAGTTGACATAGTGCAATAAAATCAATGATGGGTGTTTTGTTGATGTGTGAAAATGACAGGGCTAGCTCAGCAGCTTCTGCTCTCACTCTGAGAGGGAACGCATTGGGAATAGATGGACGGTTTAAAAAGAGCTGCTGTTAGGATGCATCATGAATGGTCGAGTTGATTTGTTGAACCATCACTTGATTGATTTGAAAGGATGATTTGTCATAGACATTATTTTAGAGGCACACAGCAAGCCACTGTACATCCTCTTCTGATATAGGGACCATTTGTGACACTCTGCATATAGGCTTTCGACGGGGCTTGTGCGAAGGGCGCCAAAAGTATGGCGAAACCCCAAATTTAGAACAAGGTCAAGCATTTTAAGTGCCGCTTTCATTGCCGACCCATACACGATGCTGCCCTAGTCCAAGCGAGACCTTCCATTGCAGTGTAAAGATGCAGGAGAAGCTGCGAGCTGCTTGTTGCACCGTACGATTGGTGAGCGACGACATTAAGGATATTCATAGTTTTTAGGCATTTTTCCTTAAGCATTTCCAGATGCGGAAGAAATGTTAGTTTGTTGTCGTATATTAAGCTTAAAAACATATGCTCTTTTTTAACAGGAATCGATACGCCATTTATAGTAATGTCAGGGTCCACATAGATCCCGCGCACACGGGTGAATACAAAGGAAGTACTTTTTGCGGGATTCAGCTAAAAACCGTTTGTGTCCGCCCAGAAACCAAGTTTCTACACGTCGAGCTAGACTTGACGTTCACAGATTTACATATTACACGGTTTAAAAGATATTTTCACATCACCTATATAAGCTGAACAAGACGTGTTTGGTGGCAATTCCTAATAGAGCGAGTTTATCTTAACTATTATGAGTGTGCAGCTCAAAACATCGCCTTGAGGCACGCCATTTTCCTGAACATGTACATTAGAAAGTGTACAACCAATTCTTACACAAAAAGTTCACTCAGACATGTAGCTATAAAGGGTGTTAAACCTGTTGCCCGAAACACCGAATCACTTCAAGTCACACAAGAAGCCTTATCGCCATGCCGTGTCGTACGCCTTCTGCATATCAAAGAAGATTGTAATGCAGAAGAACTCTTTGTGAATGAAGGAATTTTTAATGCAGGATTCCAAAGCGAAAAGTTGATCGTTGGTGGAGCGCCCCGCCCTGAAGCCTGCCTGGCAGCTCTGGAGAAGTCCATTGTACTCCAGGAAGAACACAAGCATCCGGTTAATCATACTCTCGAAAAGATTGCACAGGCCGGTTGTCTGGGGAATGGGTCGATAGCTAGCGGGAGAAGAAGGGTCCTTCCCTTATTTCGTGAAATCCACAGCTATCGCCTCCCTACAAGACATTGGAAGCTGCCCCAAAAGCCAGACTTTGTTGTATAAATGAGGGAGTGCCTCAAGTGTGTCTGCGTGTAAGTGTTGTATCATTGTGTATGTAGAGTTGTCTGGGCCTGGAGTTGGCGGTTTACTTGTGCTCAAAGCAGACCTCAGCTCACGTAGTGAAAACAGGGGGTTGTAATAAGTGTTTGGTTCGTTATTGCCGCGTAGGTACTTCTTTTCACTAGAGGCTTTATGCTTCAGGAAAGTGTTCGTGTAGAGTGCTGAACTTGATACGTGTTGGAAGTGTTTGCGAGTGTGTTAGCCTTGTCTTCCAGTGTGTCCCCTGTTGTACTGACCAGGGGCAGGCTGTGTGTCTGTTGTCCTTTGAGTTTGCGTTTTCTGTCATAACAAAATGTAATTCAGTACTGGAATTCAGCAGTCGATCCGGTCCTAAGACGTTCTCGTGAAAGATTCTGATAACACTGGCTTCCGTTTCTTTCAAACAAGGTAAACATGAAATTTTTGCAAATGACGGATCCCTCAATAACTTTGAAGATGCCCGTCATAGAGCTTTTAAAGGTAAGTTTCGAGCACTCGGTTCACTTTCGTTACCGCAGTGAGTGTAATAAATGTTTATTCTTATTATTACAGCGCAAAAATAAGACCATTCTGAAATATATCGACGAAAAAACAGGCACTTTAAACGACAAGGAGTCATTATCAGCATTAAGAAAATATGTGTTGGAACACTGGGAAGCTTACAGTTCTTACGACATCGTATATTTCGTAACAGGGTGAGATTACTGAAAAATTGTTTTTTTAAGAACACACTGAATCGAAATCCTTAAATGCATGTCTCTACTAGGCGAGATTTCATAAAACTTGCACATAAGCCCAGAAGATTGCAAACGCGAAGTTTAAATATACTTTCCGTGGGATTTCACGGTGGTCACTCAAAAATAAAATAGTGCAAGCGTGATGTTGCTATCAGAAAAATACAAGCCAAAAGTGAATCCGATCACGAATTACGCGATAAGCTCAAAGTATACACACGAGGACTTCGTCTCTCTGGCAATGTTCTCACAGTGAAGTGGTGAAGGGTAATTGGCAACCATAAAATCTTAGTAACGAAGAACGGCGAAATTAAACGCGGTAGAGCATTCTAAAAGATCAAAAATTAGTACAAAAATTTACTCCCAACCTTTGTTTAACAGACGACAGCATTACATATCTGTGGTCCCTTGCGACGTTCGCAATTGGCTTCATGCTGTCCTCGCGCTGTATAGGTCATGCTTTTGATATTTAGCCTCCACATGGTGCTTCCGTAATAACTCTCCACACTGGTGTCGTACACGTTATTCATATGCACGGAGTAATTTTTCTTCATGCAGGGATGCTTCTTTTACGTTTATGTGATGCGAAAGCTTCCGTCTTTTTTGTGTGTGCGGCATTTTCATGATTTTTTACTACTACCTGCAAGGCAGATTCCTGTGAAATTCCAGGTATCAATTGTGGCACTAAGCTGTAGATTCTAGAGGCCCTGACGGACAATTTAAAGCAAGACCCGGGAGGCTGAAAACATAGAAATTATAGTCTAGTGCCCGCGACGATTCACATGTATGACTTGCTTCACTACTCACTTCTGAGAACGGGTACGCACACGGCACTGTCTGGGAACCAAGGCGCACAGCCGGGGCAGGAAGAGCGCGATGCTCCGTGGTTCGCAGGTGCGTGCTGCTCCTTAGTCCTATATGCTGCTTCTGTCACCGCCGCTCCGTTTTGTATATCTGTCAATTTGTCTATCTTCTACAGTTTGCAAATATATTCCTTGTTTCCACGCAACAATATAAAGAGAAGGGACATTTTTACGTTGGACATTGTATTGCAGTGGTTATGGAACGCGAGCTGTAATCTATGAAATCGAAATGCAGTATTTATTTATCGAAACTGCCTGCCTACGAACACGTGCTAGAAATCGGTCTGCTTTTCCCCCTCTCTCTGTACGGGTAGGTTACATACCCATAATGTTCATTTGGCACTTTAGTCAGTTCCTTACGGAGATTTCAGCTGCCACTGTCATGCTCGAATTTAGGAACATTCCAATACATTACAGAGCAGCAACGCGAAACCATTTGTGTGTTATATACCAGCATAGTACAGTAATAACTAAAGGTAAAATCTGGGTTTGTTATCAGGTAAACATGATTATTGAGGCGCCATTACGCCACGTTTCAAGGAGGTGAGATTTGATGAACAAATTCAAATTGTAGAAAGCTTTTGCAATTGGAACACACACCGTGAATTACTCTACTAAATGTTCAGGCTGAGTTAATAATATGAAGGGTTAGAGCGACAGAAATTGCTTTTCAGAACGGTTTATTAAATATCTCAAAGTTAGAAACAGGTCTTCCGCAAAGACCATTACGGGTGAAGAGAAAAAATGGAACGCATTCAATGAATGTAATGGTAGCTAACTACAATCGCCCCGCCCATAGTAAGGAGAATTTTTCTGTTGTGCGAAATGAATCGGTCATTACACCGACCTTGAATGGTCCGCAACACATTGGGCTTTTATAACTGCGTGTCCCACAGGAAAAGAAATTATTCCAGAGGAAAAGAATACCTCTTCGCGTATTGCAGTGGTTTAACCAACTATCAACTATTGCGTGTGGTGCAAAAAAAAGCATGATTACATATGCAGCAGAGGACTCAAAGTCAAGGACACACATATATTGGACTCGACATCATTTGCTTTACACCTGCACGAACACGATCTTTTGATAATGGAGAAGCGAACGAACCTTTTAGTGTTCGAGACACGGGATCACTACCTATCAGTAAGGCATGCACGTCAGCTTGAATGAAATAAATGGTGTATGGACGAGAAGAACCAAATACAATAAATACTCTGGGAATGCGGGAAAGGCTGTCAAGTTACAGGTAGAAGTGTGCAGAAGGCGACACAACAGTACAAGATAGGCAAAGTCGCTTCATCAGTGACGAATGTCGAGAGCATAAACATCTAGGCTACTAGCATATGAAGATCCAAAAATTGATTTCACCACCAATCAGAAAACACTTACCTCTTTGTTCCAAACAAAGGTTGCAGAGATAGGCATGTTAAAAATACGCAAAAAAAACATTTCAAACGAGACATGTTGTTATTGCACTCATAAGAATATTTATACAATTATGCACAAATCAAAGCATTTTTTAGATACCGCTTCAAGGATTTATTGCTTACGCACCTGCAAACCGGGAAAGAAAGGATGCTGGGCACTTTACGCTGACATCTGCACGAAAGGTGAATGCCACACACCTTGCCTCCTCTAGATACGTTAGATGGAGGCTCTTAGTTCAACTAGTTCAAAGTACATTTTGCAGCCAGGTGTTTGGTCTAGCCAAAACGCCGTATTAAAACATCACAAAAGACCGCGGACAGCTTTAACTGTAAAGAATAGATCAAGATATATATTTTGACCACCAGGCTTCGATTCAAAATATCGTCTCCGTGTTCAGTGTTTCTGCTAGCGTTTTCACTGAAGGGGCTACAAGCTCATCGATTCCGCACAAATACTTACTTGATTATAGTGGTTGTTCCTCCGGATATTTCATTCGCTGCGATATTTTTTGCGTCTTGTTCTTAGATTTACAAAGACCACCTGTGCCTGTTCCTCACCTGCGGGAAGCCTTCGCGAAGAAAGTTGGGTTTAGTCTACTGGTGCGAAATGGTTCTTGGTTAAGCTGCACTACAACGCCGACTTCATTAAGCATGCCTTACGAGTTTCCATAGGAATACCAGTAAACTGTAACAGATAGTCTACATTTCTTATGAAAAATGCCGGTTTGTTGAGATTGTGGCGCGTGTTAAACATCCGTAGGTTGTCAGAAAAAATCCGAAGCCCTTAACTATGGTGTGTTTCCGTAAGCCTGGTCTACCTTCGCCTTGTTAAACACCTGAAATATTAATATTATTTGTTATAGAACTTGTGTTCTAATCACACAACAAACTTCAATGCATAGAAGAGAACTGAATTTCTGACGTCCGGGATTTTATGAGGAACTGATTTTTGAAATACGATGAAAATTGCGCTATGCATAGTTTCTGGCACTCCGAACACATCTTATTTATCCACCTCTTTGGCAGTCTAAACGATTTTACCAAACTTCACATTCCTACATTTTGCACTTTTTTTGCTGAAAATATCAAACAAATATTAAGCACAACCATTACTCTTCAGTGCCTTCGGCCTCACCCTTCCGACGACTATTACATTTATCTGCTGTGCGTCGAAGCTTTTTCCTAGTTTCATGTTTTTCTGTGGGTGATTTTTAAGAACGTAAATATAAACTAACATTGGGATCTTTTCACATTTTAACTTCCCTTACGCAGGCAGAAGTTGGCCTATCTGAACGGATCGCAAATTTTAAGAGGCACAATGGGTAAGCTTTATTTTTGTATATCATTTTTATGGTGTTTGCTGCCGAATCCTACGAATTTTTAAACGGTACTTTTTCGCTGATTGACCCCAGGAATCGCCTACGTGGCTGGAGCGTGCGGAGACTACAAGGTGGCGATAGGAGAAGACAGAGCAGAAAGTTTTTTTGGCATCAGGCCCATGGCTCACGAAATCGCGCACTTGTAAGTTAACTTTTTCTCTCCTCGTAAATATTGTTTGCCTTGTTTTGAAAAGTTCTGTGTGCAGTAACTGAGACAATCCTCAAACAATTGGCAACTAGCGTCGCAATAATTAACAATGTAGTATTATTCTTGTCAGACTTAAATTGTACAGTCAACCCTGTTAATGAGAATACCGCCGAAACAATATTGTTCAAACGAAACGGGTGTTCAAAACAACGGTAGTTTCTTTGGGGGCAATAGAAACGGCACTTCCATAGGAAAGCGCTGTATTATGCGTACTTATGCCGTACTGTTTAATATATATTTACGTCTCGATAGTTACAGCCCGCAATTAAAATCGTCCAAAGCTTGCACTCTTAAGGTTTGCGCCTGAGTGAGGGCTTCCGCAGTACAACTAACAGAAAGCGCAATTTACAGGTGAAGAATTGTTATAATGAAATTAATTTCATCAAGACCAATATTACGCTGACTTATAACAAGAAAAACGATCACTAACATATTGAAGATGAGGCATGCACTGTTCGCAATACAGAACGTGGTATATCACTATTAAAATTTTTCTCAAATAATTACAAATGTATTGAACCGCATCTATTAAGAGATATGATAATTTCTATTCTTTCCGAATTCGATGCAGTGTGATGGTAACTCGAGTGCAAATTACTTGCCATTCGTCAATGATCGATGGATTTTGATTAGGGCGTAAAAGATTATCACGATTTCGCCAGTTGAGTTATTGCGATTTTATGTCCTTTGAAACACCATAGTTTTTACACGTATTCTAGCAACTTTAAAGTATCCAAACTATATGCACACCTCATGCAGTATGTAAAAAAGGCGACTACAAAGAAATCAGCCATTAATCCGCTAACTGGTGCTTGTCTGCTCAGATACTTGCCACTAAAATGGCTAATCGTTTAGGACCAGTGGCTTCACACGGAGTGATATGTTCCCGTATATTGTCTACTGGTCGCACATCTCCTGCCTAATTGTAATCCTTCTTTTCTGAGAAATAATATTCACGCTCGTCAAATGTTCTTGTTTTCTTAAAAAAACCAACCCAAACAGTCACGAAAACTCGAAATACCCAGGTAGGCCGCCATGTATTTAACTTTCTGACGTGACAAATATTTGCATAGTAATACCGAAACTGGTGAACTACGCTGATAGCTTACACCCGGTTAGTAAAAAAAAAGAGGGGGAAAAGTAATATTTAAGTCGTGCTTAGAAATTTTGCAGCTGTCCCAAAATTCTAGAAGGGTGAAACGATTTCGTCATTGGCTTGTACACATCCATTCTTGGAAGGTGCGAACCTCAGCATGTACGCACAAAAGGTGGTAATAAGCGACTTTCTCATTTTAGATGTGGTTGTGGTCTGTATGCTGAATGATTTTTAAGAATGCGTACTAGTACCTGTCTCTTATTTTTACTCGTCAATGTTCCCCTGTTTTTTAGGGAAGCTTCCTAAGACTCACTTATGGTGTATGTCGCTTCGCAAGGCACTCTAAGAAAGCAAACTTTCACCTATGATGATGATGATAGTGAGTGAAGTAAATAAATAGCCTCCCATGGGTCGGTATCGAACATGGGTCCCTCGCCATAAAAAGCCGGCGTTTAGCCGATTAACCCGTTTCAGTATGGTCGAATCAGTTGGTTTTGGCAAAAGGCTGCATGGACGTGCAAAATTAGACCAAAAACAATTTTGCCCCCTTCGTCTAACGACGGCGATTGTTGAACGCGTCGATCAAATTGCGAAGGGTGAAAGTTAAATCCGCTGCGATCAAACAGTCAAGACTGTGTATGAGCCACAGTGAAAACCCAACAAGGCAAAGTCAAAAATTAAACGACCATCAAGGTATCCCTTACCAGAAAGCTTCGCATTCATGCGTCGTCTGCGTTAGACGAAGGGGTGCGTATATTTTTTTCTTCTTCTCAGCCCCTACCATCTCGCCCGTAAATTGCTCATCGTGAAACCAGTCTATCCCTCGGTAACCAAACATTGAGCTGCGCCCACCAGTGCATGCCGCAGTGGTCTTCCTAGTAGGGGTAGGATGGCCAGTAAGCGCTTCTTGAGCTCGAGACTTCTGTGAGGGCGGCAGTCAGCGGAGATGATTAGATGGACTACTACTGGTTGGCCAGACCACAGGTGAAGATTTCTGTAGTTTTCGGGTGCTGTAACAATGCGTCCCTTTCTCTCCCATGGTTTCGAACAACCTCAGATGGCGCAACCCCAGACCTCTGTGACATCGTCCGTACTATTCAATATTCCTTTTCTCACCCTACACGCACTATTACGGGATACTTTGATTCATCAACACGCATTTTTGTGGATGATTTATTAATCTTGGCGACCCAAGGCTGCAGAAGCAAACCACAAGATGCCTTTGAAAGCGCGGCTGACAAGTTATTACATTCCAATCACCCAAATGCTTCACCAGCGAACACACTAAATTGGCACTCCTCATACTCCCATGCCGGAAAAGAGGGCTCCAAGCCCCTTGAACCACAGATACACAAGTAACAAATACAAATCTACACGTACGCCAAGTCACAACCCGCCGAATATTTGGGTTTGCTTCAATAACGATGACTCAGGAGCTGCTCTCCGCCATCAAATACGCGACTCACAAACATCACCCACCTGATACGTCGAATTTGCGGTCAGAAGCACGCCCTTACTAGAAACAACACGTGCAAGCCTGTGCAAGCCTTTCTGCTCAGACGAATAACGCACGGAACCCCGTTCGTTGATGTAAAGCTGCAGTCGACAAAATGGACGCACTCATGCCGAAAGTGTATACAGCCACTCTTGCACTCACAACGTACACTCCCAATCACAAACTTCACAAACACAAAACTCTACACAAGCTCATGAAAGCCTAACGAAATTTGCGCCTTCACAGAATAACGGTCACTCCCACAACGAGGCTGGTTATTAAGAAAATTGACAGACCAGAACCGACCCCTCATAACATCTCGCAGTGCATCGCTTGCAAACCTTCAAGAAACTCCACCTTGCTCCAGTGCATAAACACATTTAGCTAGCCTGTAATAAAAGCCAGCGGGAGGCGTGTGTTTGATAACTAACCAAGAACGATGTCGAAGGCCCCCACACTCGCTATAGCAATATTTCCCCGACTGCCCACAGCCCCAAACCCACATTGGTAAATCTCGTCTCCACCCCGCACGGGGCACCTTGAGTATTCATGGTGACGGTGAGAAGCGACACCGCGGACCCCGAGCTCCCAACATAAGCCGTGTCCAACCGTGGCGAGGTGTTTAAAGGTGAAGGGTAGAAGCCGTAAACGGTGGCCGTCGGAGCCTTGGTCAAGCTCCGGCCGATGGGCTCCCTGCCTGTCTACCAGGCAGGGAGCTCCGGGACCTCTTTGACTACCAGGGTAAGGTCAAAGGAGAAAGTACCCCCGTCTCCCTGCTTTCCAATGTATCACATGGCATTTTCCAAACCCCCCTCCAAACGTGATCGGCCCCCGAAAAGGGGCCGCACCGAAGCTACATTCCCACCCTTGCCAACAATTGCACCCCAAAAGCCAGATAACTATCCGCGATTCTTGATTGTTGAATCTCTTGACAAGTCGAATCCTATCTCCTCCCAGTCAGTGTTCCTTATCACCAAATTCCTTGAAGGCATCCTGGGCAAGTCTTTCAAAGCCAAGAAACTGAGAACCGGCGAAGTCCTGGTCGAGGTGAACACTCACCAGCAAGCCACAAGCCTCCTTACCCAGAATCGCATGGCAGATCTGGACATCAGAGTCACACCCCACCGTAGCCTCAATAGCTCTCAGGGTGTGATTTCTGAGCCAGATCTGATAAATGAGACAGAAGCCGATCTGCTCGAAGGTCTGAAAGGCGAGGGCGTGACGGCAGTGAGGCGCATCACCATGTGGCGAGATGATAAGCAAATCATGACAAAGCATATAATCTTAACATTTTACCGTTCCACACTCCCCGAGTCCATCAAAGCAGGTTTCATTCATTGTTCTGTCCGGCCGTACATCCCGAACCCACGGCGCTGTTTCAAGTGCCAACGGTTCGGGCATGGCACCACCTCCTGTCGTGGAAAAACAACGTGTGCGAAATGTTCATCGCAAGATCATGAGACAGATAACTGCCAGGCTGAACAATTATGTGCAGCAACTGTCATGGACCTCATGCTGCGTACTCCCGCACGTGTGAAATGTTCCAGAGAGAAAAAAAGATAATCAACATCAAGGTAACAGAAAACATCACTTTCCCAGAGGCGCGGAAGAGGTTCGCCTCTTTCCCTCTGGGGAGGTACGCCGACGCAGCTCGCCGGGGGGCGGAGCGGCGTCTGGTTTCCACAGGGACCCAGTTCAGCGAGTCTGACCTGGTCCCTCCTCCCCCCCCCCCCCTGGGTTGCCGCTGGCAGCCCAACCCGCCACCACGCCGCTTGCTGAGGCAGCAGCGGTTGTGGTGGCAACGACTTCCGTCGGGACCGGTGCCGCTCCCGCCTCTGTCTCCCCATCCTCCAGTGCGTTGGAGGGTACCGAGGTGATGGACACCACGGGCCCCGCACCGGCTCCCACCGCCACCGCACCGCCCGTGCCACCTCTAGCGCCCCGGACGCCCTCGGCGGTGGCGGCTCAAACGAAGGGCTCCCGAGGGGGGGCCAAGTCCGGGGGGCCCGGTCCGTCGGGCACCCCTCGGACATCCGACGACGAGATGGATGTCGGGCCGTTCCTGCCTGCAACGCAGCGCAAGGAGCGGCCACCGACTTCCAAGCCTACAGACAGGCCCAAAAAGCCCAATCCCAGAGTAACAGCCCCGAAAGACGACACATGAACACACACACACACTCCAGTCATTCTTAAATGTAAATAATGGGAACAGACAACATCATTCAATGGAACTGTAGAGGCCTTATCAAGAATCTAGATGATGTGTACGAGATACTTCATTCACATCAGCCAAGTCTCATGTGTCTTCAGGAAACACACCTAAATAGTAAACATACTAACTTCTTGAATAGCTACTTGGTTTTTCGAAAAGACAGGCACACTTGCACTTATTCTTCAGGTGGTGTGGCCATAGTAGCCCGAAAATCCTTAGCGTGTCACACCATCCACCTAAACACCATGCTTGAAGCTGTCGCGATTCGAACAATTATTTATGATAGGTTAATAACGGTATGCTCCCTCTACATCCCTCCGGATTACCAACTATCGAACACTGATTTTGAGGCCCTGATAGATCAACTACCTGAACCGTACTTAGTCTTAGGCGACCTCAATGCACATAATTCAATCTGGGGCTCTTCCCGCACAGATGCCCGAGGTCGCCTAATTGAAAAATTTCTAACATCATCGGGAGCATGCCTTTTTAACAAAAACCAAGCTACATATTATAACATAGGACAAAACAGTTATTCACATCTTGACTTGGCTCTTGGCTCTGCAGTTCTTTTCCCATTTCTTGAGTGGCATGTGGACACAAACCTATATAGTAGTGACCACTTCCCCACCAAATTGACTTACATAGGCAAAGGTACAAACACTTCCCCCTCTCATAAAAGGTTCTGTGAGGGAAGAGCAAACTGGAGTACATTCACAGAAATATCTAAACTACACTACACATCCATAAAACACCTACACGTAGAAGAGGCGACCCAACTGCTCACGGCGCACATTCTCGACGCAGCCGACAAGTCTATTCCCCAGGCCTCCGGTGCCCCACGCAACTTAAGGAGGCCCTGGTGGAATGAGGACTGCAGGCGCGCGCGAGTGGCCCAGAACAAGGCGTGGGGTGTCCTTCGCCTGGTACCCCACGTCTGATAACCTTGTATCCTTTAAACGGGCAAAGGCACTTGGGAAGCGCGTGCGCCGTGAGGCAAAAAGGGAGAGTTGGCATGCCTTCCTCACATCCATAAACTCATACACAGACACACGCAAAGTATGGACACGTATACGTAAACTCAAGGGACAACAGACACACAGCCTGCCCCTGGTTAGTACAACAGGGGACACACTCGAAGACCAGGCTAACACACTCGCACAACACTTCCAACACGTGTCCAGTTCAGCACACTACACTAACACTTTCATGAAATACAAAACATCTAGTGAAAAGAAGTCCTTGTGGGATAATAGTAATTCAAACACCTCCTATAACTCCCCCTTTACACTTCATGAGCTGAAGCTGGCTCTCAGTTCTTGTAAGCCTTCAGCTCCAGGTGGAGACAACATTACGTACACCATCATACAACACTTACACACAGACACACTCGAAACACTTTTGCACCTCTACAACAAAATATGGCTTTCGGGGCACCTTCCAGGGTCTTGGAGGGAGGCCATTGTAGTGGCTTTTCTGAAGGAGGGAAAGGATCCGTCTTCCCCTGCTAGTTATCGTCCCATTGCCCTAACAAGCTGCCTGTGCAAGCTGCTCGAGAAGATGATCAATAGGAGGCTCGTGTACTTTCTAGAGTACAATGGTCTTCTCGAGAGCTGCCAGGCAGGCTTCCGGGCGGGGCGATGCACAAATGATCAACTGGTTTCTCTAGAGGCCTACATAAAGGATGCATTCATTCATAAGCAATACTGTATGACAGTATTTTTTGACATTGAAAAGGCATATGATACAGCATGGCGCTACGGCATTCTTAGAGACCTAAAAGCTTTTGGTATCTCGGGTAACATGCTGAACACTCTTTGTAGTTACATGTCTTCACGAACATTTCGTGTCAGAGTTGGGTCGGCGCTATCAAACGTTCACGTGCAGGAAAATGGTGTGCCTCAAGGTGGCGTTTTGAGCTGCACCTTATTTATAGTAAAGATGAACTCTCTCCGAAAGGCACTGCCGCCAAACATCTCTTGCTTGATGTATGTAGATGACGTTCAAATATCTTTCAAATCATGTAACATATCCATTTGTGAACGTCAGGTACAGCTTGGGGTAAATAAACTTTCTCGCTGGGCAGATGAAAATGGATTTAAACTTAATCCTTCTAAAAGTAGCTGCGTTGTATTCTCAAAAAGGCGCGGTATCCTGCCCGATCCCGACGTAAAACTCAACGGTAATTCAATTCCAGTGAAAAAAGAACACAAGTTCCTGGGTGTGGTGTTTGATGAGAAACTCACATTCATACCCCACATAAAACGACTCAAACAAAAATGCCTAATACAATGAATATTCTAAAAGTCCTGTCTCACCAATCATACGGTGCAGACAAACAACTTCTGCTTCGCCTTTATGCCGCGTTGGTAGGGTCACGGCTGGACTACGGAAGTGTTGTGTATGGGTCAGCCACAAAAACAGCACTGAAAATGCTAGACCCAGTGCTTCACTTGGGGCTTCGCCTGTCTTGTGGGGCATTCCGTACTAGTCCTGTCCACAGTCTTTATGCAGAGTGCGACAAATGGTGCTTAGCGTACCAGCGAACTTATGTTGACCTTCTATATGCCTCCAAAATCTCATCAATGAATAACCATCCCTTTCAACCGGTTTTTAATGATACATCCACAACTAAACTCTTTTTAAACCGTCCATCAATTTCTGTTCCTTTCTCGCAGAGAGTGAGGGACGAGGTGAATATTCATGAGGTCTCCTTCTTAGATACATCCAAATCATCTCACGCTGATCTTCTAGCACCATGGCATCTCCATCCTGTGTCGTGTGACTTGTCTTTCCTTCAGTACAATAGGAAGATGACACCAAGAACTGGGATTTTGCAGCATTTCTTGTATCTGCAGGACAAATACAGGGCTGCAGAGTTTTTCAGCGATGCCTCTAAAACGTTCACAGCAGTGTCTTGTGCTGCGCATGGACCCAATTTTGAAGCATCTAAAACCTATGAATGTAAAGACAAGTATATTTACAGCGGAGGCATATGGTATTTTCCTGGTTATAAGTCACATAGTTGAACATCATATTACTAAATTCGTTATCTCTACAGATTCTCCGAGCGTCACCCATGCCTTATCATCGGGAAAGTCATCGAAAAACCATGTCGTTAGTCTTGTCCTCAGATCATTTATGCAAGCTTATTCTTCAAACCTTGAGGTGACTTTGTCTTGGGTGCCGGGCCACTCTGGCATCGGCGGAAATGAACTGGCGGATGAGATGGCCGCCAATGATGCATTTCGAAACACAGTAGACATTGCAACACTACCTTACACAGACATCAAGTCACACATTAGACAACAACTCCATAAGACTTGGCAAGCAGATTGGAGCGAACATACAGACAACACACTTCATGTAATAAAACCACACTTGGGACAATGCACTACTGACTCACACAACAGGCACATTGAAGTTATCTTAGCTAGATTGCGGATAGGCCATACACATGTAACGCACTCGCACCTGCTCACGGGATCTCCAAGACCCTTGTGTAGCAGGTGTGGGGAGGGCCTATCCGTGGTCCACATACTCATACAATGCAAGGCACTTGACACAACACGACACAAACACTTCAGAGAACTCTACAGACAACATATTCCCCTACACCCATCGCTGTTTCTGGGTGACGATGCTATGGTTCCTGTGAAACGCGTGTTTAAGTATTTGTCAGACGTAAAGTTTTTAAACCTCATTTCATATCATGCATAATCAACTCTGGCCCTATACACCAGCCATCACCATCACCATTATCTTTAATTGATTTTACTATGTCCGGTTTTTACGTTTTATACCTACCTTTTGTGATAATCAATAGTCTTCATTAAATAAATCCTTCTCTGGCGCTCTTTGCCCTCGTTGGCCTTGCGCCATGAAACACAAACCATCATCATCAAATCTCGTCTCCATCACCACATTGGTAAATCTCGACTCCAAAAGAAACATCTTCACGACATCCACTTACTACAACAATGTGTCCTCAACAGAACCCCGAGCTATAGCTCACGCAACATTTACCAATCGAAATGAGCCGTGCCTAACTTCTCTACAATATTCTCAAAATGCGTGCTGATTACACAAATTGGAACTAGCCCCTCCACAGGCTGTCCCAGTTTTAAAGGGAATGCCCAAAGTTATTGAAATAAGTGTTTTTTGAACCCCTGGCACTTTCGGCGTTGCAGGACCGAAACATCCCACGCAGCGCACGGAGAACATCCCACCTGGGCATTCTCCCTTCAAGAAAAGGAACCACAGATGCATGGACTACACGACTGCCAACCCTGTTGCAGTTGATTCACATACAACTCACTTTTCACATAAAACTAATTTCACATATAACTCACAATATCCTATATTTCTCACCAGAGAAAAACACAGCCTGCCCCATTGCAGACTATCCAAGTATCAAGCGGACATCGATAGCAGATTTCAAACAAAAATCGTCTACAACCGCGCAATCCTATCTCATTTCTCCCTAACTGTCCGCACTTTGAGAGTTCTCTTACTACATACCACCTAGACTACGCATGTTCATATCACCCCAATCTCACCATACACCCCCTTCCCCTAAGCAGTTGAAGTCCGCGATATCTAGCTCAGCGCTGGAGCGAGAGCGAGCCCTGATTCACCGCAGACTCGCGGCCTCGTGGACTTGTGAACTGAACAGTATACAGTACCGCACCCTTTTTCTCAATTAAAAGTTTTCCTACTCATCCACAGTCCCCTGCCGTACGCTTTCTATTTATCGCTGTATTAGCCGTGTCTGGGTGTGTTTCAATTCGAATATTGCCACGTAGCCAATGACGACGGAGCTTTATTCAATAAACAAAGTTTATTCAAGAGAACTTGCGCTCCGCTATGAACTCAACGAACGCAGAAGCGACGAAGGAGCAGTCAACAAATAAGCGTGCGCAGGCGAGTGTAGGCCAATCAAATGAATGCCACGGCGCCTGCCCTACGAGCATCTATCTTTGTGTGTGATTGTTTAACGGAGTGTTCCATAACGCCGAGAAAATGGACGATCAAAAAACATTTTTCATTGTACTTACGACAGGACGAACCACTCTCCCTATCAAGTAAATTTCCGTGCGACATATGAAACAAAAGAAAGGATACAAGCACTTCACTTGGAACACAAACAACACAGAAAAAAACACATAGTTTAACGAACAGAATGTATGGTTGACGGCAATATGAGAGCTTGCATACATGGTCCTATAAAAAATTGCTGAGCTGCGCCTGTAATTGATCATCGTCATAAAGCGAAGGAGTGGAGTGTGTCGAGGGCTACAAACTCTGACACGAAACGATCAGCTTCAATGCCTTTTAAATAGAGGCGCTCAACCACAACAACTGTTCTTCTACACTCATACAAGATAAGAGGGAACCACATGACACTCATAAGCAAATGCGCATGCGTAAAAAGATGCATAGATAATAGTGGCGCTGTGTATTGGCTAAGTTGAAGTGTGAAGGATTTACGGGGGTTTTAATATTTCAAGCGGCATAAGACCATAATAACTATATTGTAGTACTTGTCACTCTCGTGGGATCACCTAATGGCTGCACTTAACTGAGTCTTCTCGCTTACCCGCCCCTATGTAAGCATTCGAGGTAAAGTTTCGGTAGAAAAAGCAGCAACCACCACAATTTAGTACTGTAACGAAGCTGCCTACGTTATACGCGAATATCCTAGGGATAAGAAGCTCCCTTATGAATTATTTCCTATCACCTGATTACAAATAACTTTTCATTATGCTTGGTTCTGTTTGGGTTCTGCCTTTTGATAACATATGAAAATTCTGGCTTCGCATGATTTTTTGTACTCAACATCATTCTTTGAAAGAAAGGTCGCTCTACAAGACGGGCGCTTCTGTAACATATAATAGTGCATATTTTGTGCTCTTAACGGAGCTGGGTCCATTGTGTGTCCGCAAGGCTTTTGAAATGAAGTATTTTTTTCCTGCACCTTTCTCAAGCAGCGTTCTTATCCCCCCCCCCCCCCCCCGTAGCCACTCGCCGTACTCGTTTTACTTGTTGTAGTATATGTAGATACATTCCGCATTCGATCCTCGCTCTTTAAGATCGGCGTCAAACTATGATAGCGCATGTATATATCTTTTGCATGGGGGTGTCAGAAGCTGTGCAATACCAGCAGTTTAATAATCGCGGTGTTTTCTCAAATTTATGAAACGCGAGCACCAGCCTAGGCCGTGATACGATTAGCGCGTCACAACCGTGCTCGCGCGTGCTGCAAGACTGGCTAGTGTGGCGAAGTTCCCCTGCGCTTTGCGGAACGCCCGCCTCCCCCGACACGAGTTGAGACAGGTGCCCGGGGGACCGCCGAGACTTGAAAACGTCAGCATACACCGCTCGCCGAGACATCCTCTACCCATCTCTCAGATTCAACGTGTGCAGCTACCGCTGGCTATCATGAACTCGGTAAACAGTGTTCGTGTGCATCTGCACTGTGTTCGGGCCGTGTGGAAAGTGCTGGGTATGCAGAAGAACCGTTACCGCTTCTGTGTGTAAAACCCACCCGGTGGATAGTTCCAAACAGCCGACATTTGAGGCTGGACTAAGAACGCCACCCTGCCCACCTCCTCATTGCTGTTTCTGTAACATCGTTGTTCATCTTTCGCCATGCAGTAAAACAGTCAAGTTTTGCTTTCGAATTTTTGTCGTCAACACAAAGGCAGCTGCTTTTCCTGGCCTGTAGTCCACCACGCAACCACTACACGACGGAGACGACGGAGCCCAGTTCGAGGATGCCTTCGCTAATGTAACAACTGGGGCAGGGGTGAAGGTGCAACATCCCAAATATCAAGGTGGCTCGGAATTCGCACAACTCACGGTGGACAATGGTGATTGCGGGACATTTCTTCCGTGAGATTTACCGGGCTTCTGAAGAGAGCTGGTAGGTAGTGGGTCTCATTTGCATGCGTTATTCGCTCCAGATTTTTTTAGTGCAGTGGGAAAGTAGTACTTTGGCCGGCCATGAATTTGAAAGCGTTAAAAAACCGCAGTTGCTGAAGCTTGCAAGAGAGTTGTGCTTGAATGTTTTGGACGTGCTGGCAAAGCCAAAACTGATACAGGCTATACTCGCCATAACAGATGACGATGACGAGCTGTTGGGATGCATTGAGCTTATCAATGAAGAGGAGGCCACCAGGCGCCAGACTGCCGAGGCAGAACGTCAACTCGAACCAGAAAAGCGAGACGAAAAACTAGGGTGGCAGAACCAGGAGCGTGAACTCAAGTGGGGAAAGTAAGCTGAAGAGGTCGAGTGAGAGAACTTCCACGTGAGCAGGTGGAGAACAAGCAACACCATTTAATCCAGATTAAGCGACTCGAAGTAGAAATGTCTCGACCTAAGCATCACAGTTACAGCAGCAGTGACGTTTCGGAAGACTGACTAATATGACCCTACAAGGTAGGGAAATAGATGGGTCTTTTTTGGTCAATTTCGAGCGTACGTACGAGAACGCCCAGTTTAGCCTCGACACGTTGATACAAAAGCTGTTTACGCTGTGACCGAGTGCGGCTTCGGACGTGATGGCCCGCTAGCCAAAAGAGGAGTTGGAGGGCTAGCAGAAAGTAAGTCGAGCCTGCCGTTTCACCAGATGTTCCTTCAGGCTGGCAGTAAAGGGCGAGTCATACTGGGAGTTCGCCTATAGGCTGAGGGCTAACATGGAAGAGCCACTGAAAGAGGAAAAAGCTTTAGTAAAGCACAACAAGGTGGTTGAGCGCAGCGGTGTAGAACAGTTTTACCGCAGTCATCGGGAAAACGTTAGGCACTGGGTGCAGGACCGTGCGGATGCAAACACTCTCGACAGATTGAACCGATTAGCTAATAAGTTTATCGCACGTCGGGGTGAGCAGGGCCCGATAGACGGTCAAGAAGATTTGGGGCACAGAACTCACAAGTCGAGGCCGAGAGGCGAGCTTTTCATGGCAAACGGTAAGCGAACACGATCGCATTCTCGGATAGTGAGACCGACCGGAAAAACTAGAAGGGCGCAGAAGCTCAGGAGCAGCGTCGAAAGTAAGCTTGCGAAACGAGCAAACAGGCTATGTGTTTTAAATCTGACCACAAGCGGCCCTTCACTGCGAGTTGCAAGAACTGCAAGCTTGTCTTTCACGTAGTAGGCCCGAGTGAGGGCAGCAGGCAGCTTTTGTAGCCTGGCATACTCGAGCACCTGGTCAACGGCAAACCGAGCCGAGTACTTCGTGACTACGCGGCGACGATAGACATCATCCGAACCTCGTACATTGAGCCGGATCAGCTGACAGGAGAGAGCGTTTGGATAAAACAAGCTGTAGCAGCGTGGAACGTGCACCCACCGATTTGTAGAGTCAGCTTCGGAGGTCCGTTCGGTGAATTCTTAACCCAGGAATTGGTTTTGCCAGGCCTTTTAGAGTACTGGTTCAAATTTTCGAACAAGTCGGATCAGCCGACGCCCAAGGAAGGTTTAATTTTCGAAGCGCTTTCTAGAAAGAAATCTAATGAGCTTGGTGTGAAAGACGTTACCAAGGAGAGTGAGACGTTACCATCTCGCAGCGCAAAGTAACTGAAAGGCGTAACGCATTAACGGAGCATCACGACCTAGGGCAGTATGAGTACACTGAGCGCGATCATGTGTCGGCGTCGGGTTCAGAATGTTTCAGTGTTGACAGTCTTCGCACTTCCCGGTGATGCGATTTTGTTTGCGGTGTTTTGCTCTCGATTGCCTGACCAAGCCTGAAATGTTTCTTGTGAACAGCTCTTCATCCAGTGACAGACCCAGTGAAACTCCAGCAGAGTGCTGTTTGACCCAAGCCTGCAGTCGAGTGGCTGTCAAGCACATCTCTTCGAGGCCATCATCTCTGGACAGTGGTTGGTGGCATTTTTCCATCAGCACCTCGCACCCTTCGTTTGGGGAAGCTAGAACGATTCAGCGCGCCACTGCCCTCTTCGCGTGTGCTGCAAGTTCAAGTAGTGTGGCGAAGTTGTCCTGTGCTTTGCGGAAAGCCCGCCTTCCTCGAAGCGTTTTCAGGCAAGCGCCTCCCTCACGGGGCCCTCTGGCTGTGACTCATTCCGCGGCAGCTGCAAAAACACCAAAAAACCGTTCTATGAGGGGCACTTGGAACTGCCAGGGGACGCCGCTTGCCGAGATTTCCTCTACCCCCCTATTTCAGACAGAACATGTGTCACAACCGCCGGCCCTCATGAACTCGTGAAGGGGTGTTCATCTGTGTGTGCACTGTGTTCGGCCGTGTAGAAGAGCACTGGGGAAGGAGAGATATCGCCACCCCTTCTGTGTATAAAGCGCACCCTTTGCGTAGTTCGAATCAGTCGACTTTTGGGCCTTAACTAAGAACGTCTCTAGGCCCTTCGGCTCGTTCTTGTATCGTCGCTGTTCATCTTTCGCCATGCAGTAAACCAGTTAGGTTTTGCCTTCGGATTTTCGCTGTCAGTACCAAGGCATCTGCTTCTGCTTGCCGCTCGTCTACCACTTCACCAGTACATGACGGAGGCGATGGAGCCCGGCTGGTAGATGCCTTCGCCAATGTAACAGCCCGATGTAACGGCGGATGGAAAAACCAAGACTGCTACCAGCGCTTTCTCAAATAACGCCTCAATTTTACCATCTTGTGCATCAAATATAGAACAGAATTGCATTTTTACTGTATCATGGTCGACGACTGAGTAGATTAATTGCACGCGGGATATAGGCATCCGGGGAGAAAATTTCCGAAAGTGGGCAAGCATGAGGACGGTGTTTTTTACTTCACCTCACCTTCATAACCAATCGTTAAATTTTATGAGACACTCTGACTGATTTTGGTGTTAACCACGCTGATGATACACCTGGAGTAAGAGGCGCGCCGCAGTGTAGGGCTACAAATAAATTCCCACCTATTGGGCAGCTTCAACGTACGACTAAATATCAACACAAGGCGTTATTGCATATCCTCTTCTTCAGAAAAGCAGCCAACGGGGCCTTGAAGGGACTGATAGTGCACCTTAAGCGGTTTTAGGGATGGCAAGCGGGCTCCTTTGCGTCGTTTGGTGTTGGTATTTACCTTAATACCCGCGTGAGGAATTCGTGGCATTAGCTATTTATGTCTTTTTTGAAAAGGCTGGTTCGCAGCATTTCGCTGAAAACCTTTATTGCTCCTAATAAGAGTTTGTGGTTGTAAAGAAACACATTTGAAATGTTGTTGGAAACGTTTTCTCTATAGAACTTTGTTTATATGTATTTAGCTCAAAAGGAGCCTTAATGGAACAGCCGTACTAATTTCTTCACTAAATGTTTTTATATATAAATGGCTTCTGTACAGAATACTTGCCTGTCTTGTGCCGCTATGTTCGCGTCAAAAACGCATAAATGTTTTAGTATCTCCTCTTAGCGCATGGTACGACTTGCCAAAATTGCAAAGTTTATAAATTTACCCAAGTTGAGTATTAAGAGGTGTGAACTTTATGCAGCGATTTTCCGGTTGCAAGAAAGCAAGTATTTGATTGCCCTTAAACAAATGTTTTGGATTTTTGTAGATTGGGCTGTGCTCACGATGGTGAAATTAAAACAGGAGTAACCAATAGGACTGCAGACTTCACCAGTTGTTCATATGATGATGGCTTCCTGATGGGCGATTACAAAGTGAACGACAACACCTTGAAGTTTTCCCCTTGCTGCATTAAGGAGATGTCAAATTTTACAAGGTGAGCATACAGGCCCTGTTTGGTATATTTTCTAGAAGAGCCACAAAAGAGAATTGCCAGCATTACTTTACAGTAAATCTATCGCATTTCTATGAAGTAGCTATAATACAAAAACATTACCGTTTACACTTTTTGTGATTTCGTACATTTTTGTTAGTACTACGATTTCCCCCCTTATTTCCCAGGCATGCCGAGGTCTTCAAGCCCTCAAATAACCACGAAGAATATTTGTTCTCCTCTAAAATAAGGATTGTTTTCTATCTTTGAGTTTAAAAACGTTTCATTATTCCGAAACGAGCATTGACAATTCGAGGTGTTAAGGCTTCGACGTATTATTACTGAGAAGCTGGATATCCATTCCACACCTAATGTTTTCGGCGAAGAGGATTGTTTAATCAAGTCAATACCCAAATAGACGGGTAATACATATCTGGGCTTATAAATGGTGAACAGGGATACTCTAAATTCTGAGTCTGAATCCTTCAATAAGGCCTATCGACGGAAGCATCCTTGAAAACACATACACAAGGTTACCATAGAGATCTATCACGGTAGAAGCTTATCGTCGTTTGTCTGTGTCAATCCCTACCTACATTTCTAATGGCCCATTCCCCTACTTGAACTGCTGGTCCCAATTGCGTAATAAAGTTGCTACTACTACTACTGTTTTAAAGCCCTGGCTCTAAACCAAATCGCAATCGTGGAATGGCTGCCCACGTCGGATGATTCAGCTAAAAATTTGGTTGCCTTAAATATTGGCTAACGCCATTCGGCTTCCAGTGAAAAGTAAATAGAAACAGCCATCTTTTCTTTTTAAGATGAGCTTGACAGAAATATTTCTATTACTGCCTAGTGCTTTTGTACTGTTTGTTCTGTTTGTCGCGTTGGTTTACCTCCAGAAACTGTTCATTCCATTAAGAAACCAAGTTATATAAAAAATATCACCTGACATTGTGGTGGGGCATAGAGCGTTCTGTATTTTTCTCTACCTTAGTAAAAACTACACCGTTAAGATTGCTGAAGCATCTCTGGTAGCTTTTTTCCTGACTGAGAGCTGCGCTCATACGGTTCTAGCTTGATGCGGTCTGCAATTTTTGTACCAGAAGAAACCAGATTGTATTGCGAATAAGGACAAAAATCTATAGGTATAATCGTTCACTGGCCGTGTAGGTTTCTTACCAAACACGAATACAAGAAAGCACATTTTATGTCTTGGCTATGATTAGGAATAACAGCTTGCTTGAATTGCGTACCCTTTGAGTAAGCATTTCTGCTTGGGGTAGGACGTATGTTAAAGACGGCCTGGTTGCTCGGCCCATGGGTGCAGCTTGGAGAAAACATACTTAAAACATAATTTCTTTTGACAGACGAAGATGTGAAAGCTACCCTGAGAGCGCGCAAGAGAGAGAAAGAGAGAGATAATAAAGATGTTTGATTGCAAGCTCATTGGTGTACAATGGTGCGTTGGCAGCGACCCAATGAAGGTTGTCTGAGAGTTCCTTTCGCGAATAATTCATTAAATTTGGAAGTATTAAGGTCACCGCAAGAGCGTTTTCCTGCATGCACACCCAAGTCAGATTGCGTAAGGACTGGGGTTGTGTAATTTACCCGTAGGAATGACGTTGTTGTGTAAACGTGAAATTAGTGCATGCGTTGTGCTTCCACAAGAGCCTTCTCGTAAGTGAAAAGAACAAGACTCCAAAATAAAGCCCTCGAAGCACCAGTCCCGGCAAACAATCGAAAGGTTTACCACTTTGAATTCCACAGGCTATGTCATCGCGCTAGTTTTTGCGATGTGCATGGGCTTCGCCCAGATTTTATGGAAGAGAAGACGTTTATATTTTGGAGAGTTATGTGGGCTCAGGGCCAATCAGAGTCACTCAATCACAGAAACAATGCAGGGAAAGCTCACATCAAGTTTCTGCTCCTTCCCGGCTGTGTGCCGCTCTCATGTTACGTGCAACAGGCTGCCGTGAAGGTAAATGGGTTCGTCTACCTCCAGCGTTCATCTCGATTACTCTTTATACCAAATTGTGAAGAAGTCACATCGTCAAAAGTGGGTTGACAATGCGCCACCGGCAACGCGGCGTTGGTGAACTGATTTAATGGCCTTATTACGGAAGAACGACGCAATCGAGACCTGAGCCATGGCTTCCCGTTACGGGGGTGTTAACTATATTGACAATATTTATTTCTACGCGATGATGATGATTTAGGGCCGCACACCCCACCCATCGGGAGATTCAACATCCTCCCGCGCCCGCAACGTTCGTATCTGGCGTTAAACACACGCTGCACCGCACATAGAACTTGCTGGCTAGTCGCTGGCTTCTCCAGGTGGCACCGCTATTGCGTCTCAACCAACTTCCGTCATGGTTGTTTCTGACGTTTCTTTTCCAACGATGCGCGAACTGAGTCTCGCCGTCCATTTAAAAGCTTAAGTGGATCCTCGGGCTACTTGCCGACACATGTTCCTCCACTCCTGACATCTTTGACTTCACGCAGAGTACCATATCTAGACTTGCCAATGTTCGTTGAGTCTCCTTGCATATGTCTCTTTTCGCTTCTCATCTTCCAACAGACTCCATAGAAAGTCGCCATAGTCGGAGTACGACGGAAGGGGAACTGTCCATTCCTGGTGTCTCAAACCTGCAGGGAATGCGTGCTTGTTCTGGGTGTGCAGGCTGATATGATAATGACGGTGCCCAAAGGTCGCCGAGTTCTTCGTCTGCTCAAAACGCCTATTCATATCGCTCCCTCCGCCCACGAGACAATTCCTGTGAGGACGTACAAGATGTGCAATATCATAAATGGTTGGGTTTCGTTTCCCGACTTCAATCCGTGTACAGCTGTCATGGAGTGCTGTCTGCTCTTGAAATTCCAACTGTGCATCTGCCGTCGTACGACTTTAAGCAGAGCTTGGCGTCGCCAAGGCGAAGCGCATGGCAACAAAACTATGCGTCCATCTCGCTGAAACGTTTTCATTTCAGTAGGTCGTCTGTAAGTGTAGCGGGAGGGCTGTCGGGAAATTATCAAATTTCCGCTGTTGCGATAGCCTTTGATTGCCGAGTATAGCGGTGTTCCCTAATAGCTCTTGCACCTGCCTCGGATTCGCGTTTCAATAGTTTATGATACCGCCGAATTTATTTTCTTGCTTGGTGTCAGGTCCCGATACGGCTTTTCCATTTCTTCACACGAAGGTGAAGCGATGAGCCAGCGTGATTTCGCTTCTAGACCTTCAGGCGGATGGAACGGCTTAAACTCCTGGATGGGTGCGACATTGCCCGCTGCTGCAACGTTTGTTCATAGTCGAATTAATGGAAGTTCCGGTAAGGATCGGCCCTTCATGAAGTCAGGAACGAAGATGTACTCAAACACAAATGGAGGAGGCACTATCTTTTCTTTCCCGTATTTTACGTCATGTTTTTTGTCTTCCATTTGCAAGGAAGCAGCCGATACATCCTTGTCTGTGGCTGGCATAGTCTCGCGTTCTTCACAAAAGCCTCTCGTTGGGACGCTGGATGCTATCTCGGTTCTGGGTCCTACCTGCATGTCCTTGGGTTTAGCCCAATCTTCAGCCTTGGATGCTGAAGCCTGGGCTGCAACGACGGCTTGTTTTTTCACGAAAAAAACAAAACAGTTTATGGACAAATTGCTCTTAATCGTCCTATCTTTTTCTGTTTGAGGTGGACAGCCCCTCTTTGCGTCGCACGTTTGCGCTCTATGAAACGGGTTCTTGCACCACCGTACAGTAGTTGTGGAGAGGATCACCTGGCCTCACGCCAGTCTGAGTCGAGGTACGGGACGTCACTGTGGGCGTAAAGCGGTTGCATCTGCCATTATTTCGTTCGCACCTCGTCAGGGGCGCGAAAGTCAAGACGTCTCTCTGCTCCGCTGGCAAGCAGGGCTCCAAACGGTTCGCAGTGCACACATTGGCAATATCGAGAAGGTTTGGGTGACTGCCGGCCGTAGTCTTCAAATGGTCCTCAATCCGCGTGGACCCACGTGGCTCACCGTCAAAAGCAGAAACTTATAGCCTCGGCAAGACGACTCCCGAGGTCGATATGCGTGAGCCTCGTTGAGGACAGTCATCTGGACGGGCGTAATAGCTGTCGGTCTTATGTCTGAGGCCGGCAGGCTTCCTAGACTTCAAGGAGGAACGCAGCTCGTTGAGGGCACGACATATATGTCTTCGGTACGCCACTGCGTTAAAGTGGGCACGTTCCACATCCTCAGGGTCAAGAAGATTGATGATTCCCTGCTCCACCTTATAAAGTGCGCTGTCCTTACTTTGGAGAAGGTCAATGTCCTCTTGAAGGTCGTGAGGAGTCGCTGAGACGGCTTCAGAGAAGATCGTTTGCTGCCTTGTGCAGTCTGGTACTTGCGTCACGAAGGATACGTCGCTTTTGGTGCAACTTATCCATCGCACGCATACGGTCGATCGTGCAGTACGAAATCAGGGCCGGCCATGCTGACCTCCGGCTGAGGGCGGGGCTTATCAGCGGAACAACAGTCGAAATCACGGGGTTCTAGAAAACTCAAGCCGGAGTCGACGTAGGTGGTCTCCTTTGTCGTCACGTGCGGTCATCCTCCCGGGTTTCGGAACCAGAACCTATTACGGCAGAACGACGCAATCAAGACCTGGGCCATGGCTGCCCGTTACGGGGATGATAACTTTACTGACACGGTTCATTTTCACGCGATGATGATGATTTAGAGGCGCATACCCATCGGGAGATTCAACAGGCCTAAATGTAAAGCCGTTTCACTGACCGTAGGTTGTGACACTGGCAAAATCATTCGCAATAAAGTAATCTATGCAGGCAGTTTGTGATGACTTGAGTGGTTAGGCTGCACTTAGGAAGCCTTGAGCTGAAAAGAGAAAAAGCGTGTCTTAACCACTTGTAATATTCAAACCCCCTTCTGTAAAAAGACGAAATTGCTTGAAGCGCGAAGCTTTCTTACTCTGAATAAAACTGCGAATAAAATGGTGAAGTGGCAAAGACAAACCAAGAAAGACACTAAAGAAGTAATCGCTGACCGGTACCATAATCATCATCACCAACATATTTTATTCTATCGTAGGACGACGGCCTCTATTATGGATCTCGAGCGGCTCCTATTGTCAACTGCCCGAGTCCAGCCTTTGCCTCGGATTTTTCTTATTTAGAAACTGCATCATTTCAGTGACTTTGACCTTTTTTATACACGTCTCTCGGTATCTACTCTTCTGCTGTTACCGTAGTGTTCCACCAGTTTTGAATTTGCTGCAGTACATGCTCTCCGCAGGTCTATCTCCGTTTTTCCTAGCTTGTAAAATATTTTGTAAAAGAAATAGCGGGTTCATTGTGCGTGTAATAAAGGTATGATAAAACAAATGAGTTATTTTCTGTAGGGCCGTAATTTATTTCTCAAGAGATTTTCTAGAAGTATTCCAGTTCGCAAATATTTTCGCGAGCTGTGGTAGCGGGCACCAAAGATAAGTGCCAGAAGAGTAAAGACCATGGGGAGCGTTTGCCGAAGTAGGTCTACGGATGAGGACTAAAAGTACAAATAAGGTTACTCTCTTCACCTCAAATCATGTTATCAATGCCTCAGGTGGAGCATCAGTTATAGCCATCCCAAAACCTTTCTGGGTATTACTCAAGAAAAACCCTAATGGGGTACCAAAAAAGAAGGTACAAAAACGTATTCCATCGTTTTCTCTAATAGTTGTAAACAGCTGACGCGAAAAAAATACTACATATCGAAAGAGGTTTTGTTTACATGTCACATCACGTTTCTATTGTTCGCAGGATGCCCGAAGCGGCATGTTTACACAATAAAAGTTGGGGAGTCTATGATATGGGCTTTTTGTGGAATAACACTCTCCCCGGTGAAATAACAACAAGAGACAAGCAATGCCGGGCTGCGTATCCATTGCTATGGGGTACGCGCTGGGTGCGGGTAAGCGAACAATTTTTATATAAAGGTTTAAGTAAGATTTCCTTTCTCTGTGACCGCCTCACGTTCACTCTTTCAGCGAATGGGCGAAGAAGACTGCGTTATACATTGCTTGGTGGAGAGGGCCACGAAACGAGATTGCCACGTTACCTGGCGGTTGGTTCTTAGCGACGGCTCACCATGTGGAAGAAAGAACCGACGTGTTAGTATAACAAATTTATTTATTGTTTCCGTTTACCGTAATTCTTTTAAAACAAGATCGAACGCATCCCCCGGGAAAATAGTGCCATGCTTTACTAAATCTACCCTATGATAATTTCAATGTCACAGATGCGGATAAAAAAGGCACATTTTTGTAGGATGCTTCCACGCCTTTTGTGGTTGGTTGCGTACTCCTCTCTAAAGTGTCCGCCCAATAGAACACTTTCTCACGCGCCAGAGCCCGAAGTTCAGAAGACAAATTTAAGAGCTGTAATGTTGTTGTTATAGGATATTGAATTTTTTTTTAAATGATACGTTTTCTTCAAGAAACTTGACAAATAATGAAGCACAAATCTGTCTGTGAACAAGCTTATGTAATGGTATATGCCGAGTTTCAGCAATTTATGTGATAAAATACATACATATTTAAAGTCGAAGATAGCTCGACGTTTTTCCAGTTCTATTTGATCTGGTGCGCAATGGTAGAAAAGGGGCAACCTGAGGCCGGGCAATAGAATCAAGGTAAAAAGAATGTTCGCAGAACACTTCGACAATGTGGGATTGTGCTTGTTTATTTCTCGTAGCTCTCTCGCCACGATTCATACAAGAACAAACTAAGCAGAGTTCCTAATTGTGCACTAGGCGAGCATGATTTGGACGTTTAAAATGCGCACTTGGCAATTGCTTTCTCCATTTTTATCAGAACAATTATAAACTTCGTTTTTACTTTTTCGGTTTTTCTTCTTAGAGTTGCGACAAGCGCTTCAATACCGACTTGTGACTCTCGTGCATTGTCTTTAAAAGTGATAATATTACTTTCGCTGCCGGATCAGATTTATTGTCTCGCTGCTTCTATGTCTGTCAGTCATAACCGCCGAAAGAGGTACAGGTAAGAGCCTATTTATTAATTTGTTAACTAGACACCAGGTTTTGGAGGATGAGATACTGATAAGGTGGAGACAATTTTGCAGATAGAAAATAAGGTAGCGAAAAAGGGGTATTTAATCACAGAAAAATTGGCGTAAGAGCGACCGAAAGGGATTTCAAACAGAGTGTAGCGGGAATAAATTGGAGGATAGGACAAGAATAGAATGGGAAGAAGGAGTGTAGCATGATGGGAGCTTGTTTTGATGAGGGATGAAGAGGGGACAATTGGTGGTCATGTTTGAATTTGAGAACAAAGATGACCGAAAAATGGCGCAGCTAAAGAAGAGGCTGAGTTGATGTCGAAGAAAGAAGGTATGAATGGAGGAAAAGGCGGATTCGAATTACATATAGCTACTCGCGTGGCAGCGAGGAAGGAGCATGAGAAAGGAGGTATTAGTGGACTAGTCAGTGGGAGAAGGAATTAACTCTAATTTTATGTTAGTTCTTGAGACGTGAGAGGGAGGGGGTCTTCTGAGACCAGACGTCCGTGGCTGGTCACTGCCTGGCGGCCCTATTTCAACCAACCGAAGCTGATCGCCGGGGTCCGTTCAGGCATTATGCGCCTTTCCTCTGCTCATGGTTGGGGAGTGAAGGGCGGAAGGGGGGGGGGGGCGGTTGGTGTTTGCGAGCATGCCCAGATCATGTGGTACAGTGTGCAGGGTTGGGGATAGAGCTTGCAGGTGGCGGTGTAGGAGGTCGGGCTGATTGCGTGGAGGACGGTGTCTTGCGGGTATGTGTTCGTTCGAAGGCGACGGTAGGTGGTGGCTTCTTTCTTAGTCAACTTGTCGTGGGTCGGGGGTAGGATGCGGCCTTCGAGGTGGTAGTGCTCCAGGATATCTCCGCATTTTTGAGGCACAGAATGGTACTCTTCCGAAGGTGACCGTGGAGGGTTGGATGGGAACGGCAAATAGATATGCGGGCGGGTGTCAGCATGAGCCGTCTCGTTCCCCTGGAGTAGCAACAGCTCGAGCGACATCGCTTAATCAAGCGCCGCTCCTCGCAGGTAGCCGAGCGACATGGCGTGACAGGCTGCGGGGCTGCGTGAGGGCACGTGAACATCGGGTGTCGCTGAGTTCTGAAAATATAGAATCTTTTCCTCGCTACAAACGGTCGTCCTGTCTATGGCTCCTTTCTCTCGCCCCAAAATGGTGCCCTACGGACTGTACAATGCGGAGGTCTATGGGAGCAATGTCACGGGCAGCCTGATGGCGACAGGCAGAGTGCGCATCTGTGTCTATGGTGATAATCTCTTGAGATATAGTGGCTGCGAGGGCTATTGCCATTTCTTCTGCAGCTGTGGAGTCGTTGTCAATTACTGTTGAGGAAGTAAGTTCAATTACTCCGTAGCCTACTGCTGTCATTGCGAAGGCTGTTTTAGCATCGTATTGGGCGGCTCAACGTAGCGGATGTCTCGGAGCTTCACTTGAAGCATCTCGCGTAGCATTCCATCGCGTGCTTGTCGGCGACCATGGTTATGAAAGCGGTGCATATATTTTACTATAGGGGCGACGGAAATGCATTTGCGTAGTTCCAGGGGATGGCGTTGGCGGGGTTGGTGGCAGGAATTTTGAAGCCGAGGTGACGGAGAAGGTGACAGCGAGTGTGTGAGTGCTTGAACCGCTCGATCTGGTTGACATGATAGGCCTCTCTAAGTTTGCCACAGGTGGTTTATAGTTACATCTGTGGTCATTTGAAAGTGGAAGTGGCTGGGGGTAGCGCCACTGCTACTTTATAGATTGCAGAATGATGAAGTCGAGAATTTAGACTTCACTATTTTTGAGAGCCAAATATTTAGTTCCGTATATCATGCGACTAATTAAAAGGGCTTTTATGAGGCGGATGAGTTCATTTTCTTTCAGTCGTTGTCGACAAATTGCGATGATTTTGGTGAGATGTGTGATTTTTAATAGTGTTTCTTGAGTATATAATAGCAGAAATGCCTGCGCCGTCTGATCGAATAGCGAGTCGAAGAACACGAATTAGAACACGTTAAGATGCGAGTGCCAGGTAGGCTTAATTTCGGGTTTGGGAGGGGCAGTCGTTTACCGTTGATTGCGTTTTTGTAAGACAAGAAGGGCAGATTTTTCTGGCGCACTATTGAAGCCACGGACTGCAGAGTAGTTCGTTGAGTAAATGGCTTCTTGGATGACGTCTTGTTGCTCCCTAATTAAACACCTTGTGTTCTAAATAGTGAGATCGTCTTCATGAAGTGTGTGTTGTGTGTGTGGAATTTGTAGTAGAAGTGACGGAAGTTTTACTATGGCGACATTAAAGAGAACTTGAGCGGCCCCTGAATGGGTTAGCTGAATATGAATAAGGAATAGGAACGATGGGTAGTGGAAAGGTAACATGACGTTGGATAGTATTTATGCAGATATTAAAGTTTGAAACCGACAGAAGAAACTGAAGCGGATACGGAGGTAGAAAACAAAATTTCGAAGACTGTAACAGTGACAGTATCGAGGGCGGGGAAATGGAGCACGACGGGAACTGCATACATGGGACAAGGAAAGGTTAGGGGATACAGGATCTATCTGGTCAAAAAAGAGTGCGGGGCGAAGACACACAGAATAAAACGAACCTGACGGGATTCGCTTGTCCTGTCTTGTTCCTTTCCTTGTATTTTCGCCGTGCCGATGTACCAACCAGCCTGACTTTCCATCATGATGCAGGATTCTGAGGAGCGTGGAATATTGGGGAATACTACAGGTAGGAGAGATGGAGAGGTGGCAAGAAAGGGACGAGCCAGAGGGAAGGATAGTGTGTGGCGAAGAGAAGGAAAGCACCATAGAGTGGTTGGGAGATATATTGCACCGGAAGTAGGGAAGATGAGGGGATTGTTTTCAGGGGATGGTTGCCGGGGAGCGCTAGGCAAATTCCGCGGTAGTAAAAAAAAACGGACAGAGGACAGAGAGGAGGTAAATTCTAAATACAATTCAGATAGGGTGAGGCCTAGGCAGGTGAGGCCAGACAACGTCTAAATTACTTTAACAAACTCTGCGGCCGACGAAGGCTTGCATCCCCGTAGCGGAAAGTGCTTCCTGTGGGATTTCTGCCCCGGGATATTTTTGAGACATAGCGAAAAAGGTAGCTGAACTTCAACAGGAGCTAGTTTTTACATGTCCAGAATAACTTTAAGGACAGCACAGTATTGTGTCTTAAGTCACAATTGATGGAACCGCACAATTTCACAGTAGGTCAGCTTAGGCCTGGGTGATTGAGTGAAACTGATTTTTAAGCAGTATAAAATGCATATTGTAGTATGCCCAGTTGACTTGAAACAATAAAATTCACTACTGTGCTCAACCTTCCTTTAGGTCTGCCTTAATGGAGAGTGCGTTAGGAGGAAGAAGTTGAAGAAGTGCATACAAAAAATAAACAGAACTTCATAGAAACTTCAGTGACAAGCACTGCGTGCACTGCACATCTTCTTAATCACTCGCCGCTAATCGAACAGCCAAACATCTTAGGATGGCAAGCGAAAAAGCGTTTTGTCCTAGGACCTAATAAACACAACGACCTAATAAACACAATTCTGTTTGCAAGACCTCTTTAGCTTTTGGTCTCCGTCTCTTGCTGCTTGCCTTTTCATTTTATCAAACTTTTAATCGGTCGACAAATCCAGTACCTGGAGTCAAAATTCACAAAAATATTTTGGCGAACACAAAGAAAAGCAGGAACGAAGGTCGCTGAAGAAAATGTGTTTTGTACAAACGGCTATTACGTTGCTTTACGGGGGCATAATTTTTTATTCGCATACAGATTTTTCAAGCAAGAGTATAGCATTTTTCTTCTTGTGGTCCTTGAAGTACTGTGTCTTGGCTATAAAAACAACGTAGGGCATCTTGTCGAAGCAGCGATATCTTGCACTGCTCCAGCGAACGAGCGAACTGCCGCTGAATATCTTCAAGGGATGCGTTGGCATTAATTATATTTAAATATACTAATTATATATAGTACAACATGGTCCGACAAATTTTTCGTCACTTGGAAACAGCTTGTGTTTTGTGTTTCTAATAAAATTCGCTTTGCCAAAAACAAAAGATTGACTCACACGTTTCGAAAGGTCATCACAGTTTCTGAACAAAAAGACCGCACCAGGTCGATTGTGTCTCCTTTATGGATTTTAAGACGAAACCCTTAAGGGGCTCTTTCGTGAAAAAAAATGGAGCAGGGTACACTAGTGGTGCAAGGGTGCAAAACAGCAGACTTGGCTGTCCATCTCTCTTCGCGGGTATTATACGGCCTTTCCTTGTTTCTAAGTGCCTGTGCGATAGAGCGTAATGGCTTTTTAGCCTTTTTTAACTGATTAAAGCAGCCCGCTGTGTCGATGAATTGCTTAATCTCCAACTTCGCACATGAGGCTTAGCTTACATTTTGCTTACACTTCGGCTTTTGGCTGTAACTTTACCAAAAATGCTCCTAGCGAGCTGATTCAACTTGTAAAGCTCTCGGAACAGTTTCACGATAACGGGACTGTGGCCTTTAACGCGGCACCCTGTCGTGGAAGTTAGGTAAGTTTGTTTTACTTGCTTTGACGCCAGAAAAGACACAACGCAGCAATCGCCATGGCGAAGAAATGAAAACATTTATATCTGTAAACTATGAAAACTTGAAAATTACAAACCGTCCAACGCACTGCATTTCCACAAAAACGCAGATTTCGCGGGAGCAACACCGCTAACCATTCTTATTGCGTAAATGGAGATGGTTGCAGAGAGTTCTGAAAAAAAAAAGACACAAAATACCAACACTAGACTAGTACAGCGAAAATGGCGAACGGCATAACGCCCTGCATTTCCAAAAAAACAGATATTACGGGGAAGAAATATTTATATTTATAATGGCCTAAATAGAGATAATTGGTCGCACAGAATTCTATAAAGTAAACAGAGATTTAGAAAAAGTAGAAAAATGGCGAACAGTGTAACCCCCTCCATTTCACCAAGAATACAGATTTGCGGAAGAAGCACCTTCAATTGCTATAATGGCGTAGATTGAGATATTTATGGGGAGAGGATTTGAAAAACCGAAAATAAATATTGAAAAGAAATAAAAATGCGACCGGAGCAATTCCCTCAATTTTCACAGAAATTCAAATTTGGTGGAACTGGCATCTTTATTCTTATAATCGCGTTATTGGAGGTAACTGGTCGCACATATTTCTAAAAAACAAAAAATAGGCGAAATAGAAAAAAAAACAGCGAAAATGCCGAACCGTGCTTTTCCACAAAAGAGCACATATGCGCGGAACACCTTTACCCTCATAATAGCGAAAATGGAGGTAATTGGGTGAGCATAATTGTGAAAATCCAAGAAGTAAGACAAATAGAAAAAAGTAGCTACAATGGCGGGTTTTGAAACTCCATGCATTTCCACAAAACGCGGATTTCGCAGATGTTCCCCCTCTAATACCAAGATTGAGATAATTGGTAGGAGATAAATCAGGAAAAATCAAGGAATATTAAAAATAGAAAAAAGGACGAAAATGGCGAACCCTGTAGTGCCCTGTAGCTCAACAAAAAGACAGGTTTCGTGAGGTAACACCATTACACATACATAAGCGTAAATGAAGTTAATTGGCTGGGCAGAATTCTGAAAACACAAGAAATAAAAAAATAGCGAAAATGGCGACCAGTGTAACGCTCTGCATTTCCACAAAACCAGATTTTGCGGAAGTAACATCTTTACACTTAGAATAGCGTGAATGGAGGCAGTTGTTCAGACAGAAGTAAGAAAAACGCCGAAATAAAGAAATAGCGAAAATGGCAAACCGTGTAAGGCCTAGTTCTTTTCACAGGAAGGCTGATTTGTCAGAAGTAACACCTTTAGTCGTTATAATAGCGTGAATAGAAGGATTCGGTCCCACACAATTGTGAACAACCAAGGAAGAAGAAAAATGGAAATAAACAGCGAAAATGTCGAGCCTTGTAACGCCTTCCATGTTCACAGAAATGCTATTTTGGTTGAAGTGTCACCTTTACAGATTTTAATACTGTGTATTGAGAAATTGTGAATTGAGAGAGAAAACTAAGAAATACGAGAACCAAAAAAAATGTAACGTGAATGACGAAAAGTGTAACGCCCTAAATTTACACCAAATTGCGCCTTTTCCAGAACGAACACACTTGATCGTTATAATAACGTAAATGGAAGCCAAATGGTTTGACAAAATTTTGAAAAACCAGAAAATAATAAAAAAAAATGTACAGCCAAAGTCGTGACCAGCGTAACACCCTGCTTTTCTGCGAAAAACACAGATTTCGCGGAAGTAACAAATTTGTCCTTACAATAGCGTAAATTGAGGCAATTGGTCGGACATAATTTTAATAAACCAAGAAATAAGAAAACAACAGAATTAATTAGCAAAAATTACGTACCACGTAACGCCCTCCATTTCCAGGGAGGGTGCTTACACCACATACATAGGGACAGTACTAGAATACGCCAACACCGTATGGTTCCCGATCACTGCTACCAGCATTACAAAGCTGGAAAGGGTTCAGCGGCAAGCCGTCAGATTTATACGAAATAAGTATATGCGTACGGACTCACCATCTAATATGATTAATTGATTGCGTACTTTTCACACTTGAATTTAGAGCGCAACAGGGGCGACTAAATTACCTTTTCCAACTCTTGCACAATCATTATAAAATCGAACCATATAATTACATCTGCCTCTCCGGAACCCGGCAAACAAGGCAAAAGCAGCCGCGCACTTTATTCGAATATTCCTGTCATAACGACGACTTTAAGTATTCTTTTTTTCCACTCGGCATTAGAGAGTGGAACAACATAAGAAAATACATCACTAACATGATTCATTACCTGAATGTTTATTAATAATCTCTAATTGTAGCCCCTAGCAGGAAAACATCAAATAGTTGGAAATCTTTCATCCAGCTTCCCATTCACATTACGCTGCAGTGCACTGCACAATGTACAGCCCCTCACGCCTTTGTATGCCTGCATCGCGTGCTTGCAAAGTATCTTTTTGTGGCGAATCTGGACTGTTTATTCCTCCTTGATGTTTGATTTCTGTAATACGTTCTTCCTGCTGTTTTTCTGATTTTATATAACTTGTTCTTCACGCTTGCTCGATATTGGTTACTTGGGTGTAAATAAAGGGCTACATTTAAACGCGTACCCTTCTCAGATCTGTTCGACCAAATTTTGTTGATACATGAGTCGCGCACTTCCATTTTCCTGTCGACACCGAACTCCTGGCTGTGTAAACAAAACCTGCATGTTTCCTTTTTATTAGCTCAAAGAATGTTTGTTCACCACTGTTATGGTATATACCGAGTATCCTTGCGGTTATTATCCGTGTTTATTCATGTATACCCACCGGTTCCACTGTTATTGTCTATTATTCATGTTTACTCATGTATAGGCGGTGAGCGCGACCACGGGCTGCACTGCAAAGCGTGCCTCCGTCACGTCAGCTTAGGGATTCTCGCATTTGTCGTCTGCTTCACTCGGGCTCGCTTTCCCTGCTGTTTCTTTGCGCTCGGCTGGCGTCTGATGCTTGTCCGCAGCAGTTATTGCGTGTGCGTGACTTTTTATCATATTAATATGCTTAAAATCGCACACACTAGCTCATGGTGTAAGTTAAAGTATAGTTTTGGATACCGCTATGAAATAAACATTGCCGGCGTCGCCCCATTTCTTGCGAAGCCGGGCCTGTGCGGAGCGCGAACAGTCGTAGCTAGGCGTCAGCTTCTGTATTAAGCTATCTTTCGAACGAAGGAAACCACCAGCTGCTAGCAACCAACAACAGCGAAAATGCGAAACCAAAACAAATTTCAGGCGTTCGGTGCTGTCGGCTTTGGCAGAAGGCATTAGGATTCCCGCTAATTATGTGTAAAGTACAAGTTTTTGCAACCTTGCAGAACGCTCAAAAGTATTGGATCACATCACTTTGTGTTGTCTTGGCAAGAAAGTATGCTGACGGGCACTATGGGCTGCAAAAACTGTAGGTTTAGTTACAAATAACCCACTTGTGTATAGGCGCGTGCTGGTTTTATACCAGGCTTCTAACCAGTATGGAGGTTTATTAAGCAAAACGAGTACCGTCTACGGTAAAGATACAGAAACACTATGTTTGTTCAGACCTGGAGAGATAGTTCGGTACATTTCCCACAGCCGTATCTTCCTAACATTAGGTATGCGTTATAGGAAAACTGCACTCAAGAGGAGAAAACTTGATTTAAAAGTAAAATCGAGCTGATTAGTGGGCAGGGTCCCCAGTTCAGGACAATAGAGTTAGAGTAATTTTCTTGAATTCATAGAACGCCATTCCGAGTAGACCAGGATTTGTTAAAATAATGAGCTGCTTGGAAATATTTATCGGTTTCGATTCTTGTAATATATGCACGTATAATTGTACTATTCATTGCGTTCCTTAGCGAGTATATCAAGCGTTCCACACTGTAATTACGTCGTAATTGTTCGGGTTGACAGTCAGTTCGTAATAACGATGGTTAAGATAGAAATTCAAATGCCACAAATTTCTCAGCGTTGTCTTTGACCGCTCAATGTCTTGGACTCCCCATAGTCGGCAGCTGAAAGAAAGGCTTTTGTATTTTGTGCGCATTTGTGCATGCTGAGTGGACAATCTTGGGGATGCTCCGTGTCCTCTCTTCTTGGACTCTATCAAGCACTCTTTCTCGGCCTTTTACGCTACAGCCTGCCGGCCCTGCATCAACTGTTTTCTACAAATTGGAAGGTCATAGATTCAGTGCTGACGAGAGCTCTACGCGTGTGCCTGGGTCTTCCCAAATGCACGTCGACAATTGGAACAATGCGGGAGGGTCGGGGCCTCTCTGTCTCAGTGCTTCAACATCAAGAGTGCCTTCGAACGTCTCTACGCCACGTCACTCGGTGCCATGCGAATCATCTGGCAGCCATCACTGCATCGCATGTAAAAGACTTGCTTCAAGCAAATTTCTAGCGACCTGTGAAGCCAGCATTGCCACCGTGGGTACTCGCACCATAGACTATAATAACGACAATTCCCGGAATAAGCAAAACGTCGTCCATGCCACACCTGCACTGAAGTTTTTCACACTTGAGTATTTATTTACCGCGTAATGCAGCACACCTTCAGACGCTTTGCTTAGGTCGGGTAGCGGATATCCACCTCTACATGGAATGGACCCTTTCTGTAAATTCCTTGTTCCACCCGACCTAAGCAAAGCGTCTGAAGGTGTACTGCGTCGTTGGCGTCTCAACGTGGCTTACATCCGAAGCTTGAAGTTCAAAATAGGGTGGGAGGATTCGCCACTGTGCCCCACGTGCGCTGTGTGCGAGACTACCGTGCACTTGTTGTATATGCCAGCGATTTTCCGCTGCGCGAGTTACAGCGGCGAGCTGCCTGTCTTGTGTTCGACGTGGAGCAAGCCTTCAGTTGTGTCACTTTCTTGGACCCTGGGACAACAGCAATGACTCATATTTAGGGACGAAAATTCTTCTGCGTTGTTTGCGAGATTCAGACTAGACAAAACTTTGTAATTCTTCCATTCTGTGCATGGCTACGTCTGTACGCGTTTGCGTCGTCATGTACGCTTTGACTCCTTTTTCTTGTTAGGCGCTCTGCGCTTCCTGGGCTCCACTCACTCACTTTTTTTCTCTTACTTAACTTTATTTTGAATTTTTTCCTTGCACTTCATTGCGTGCCATTTTTATTTAACTTTGGTTTTCTCTCTTTGGCTGCTTTCCCAATCTCTCACATTCACTTCACTGCATTATAATCATCCCCATCTGGCGTATTAAGCACTGCCGCTAGCAGAGCTGACCTCTCCGGCCCTCTCGCTCTCTCTCTCTCTCTCTCTCTCTCTCTCTTTCTCTCTCTCTGAGCACAAAAGGCACCTTCGAGACTCTGTACAACATTGACTTTCGCGCTATCGCGGTGGCTTAGCAGAAACCTTCTCATTGTACTTGCATCTGAAGAAACAACGCACACTGCGCATAGGCACCTTTTTTTTCACGCAGCTATAACGAAAGCCAACTTGTGAAGAAGGGAATGTATGCCACACAGCCGGGAGAAAATATCCGCACGATCTTTGTATGTCTCCCAAACATCCCCAAACCTACTAAGACGTTCGTGATGGTGCAGCAAAATTAATGCGTTTGGCACAGAAAAAAAAACATTCATCTGGTACAAGTCCAAAACACCGAAAGAAATAGAAGACAGCCATTTTATTCCATATGGCGCGATGCGCGTGTATAGGGCCCACTGCTTGGTACGTACAATTACACTGTTGAGTCTTCATTAGAGCTTCTCAAAAAAATACTCTAGGGAAGCCGACGCATTTTGAATACTTATTGCTGAGCTCTGAGCACCGAACCGCGCGAAAAAGCAAGAAAGGACTAGCTACACACGATCTTCTTTTTCGGACCGATGCTCTGAAGACAAATATCTCTCTCCGTCGTATAATTCAAACTTGTGCAAACACGGCTTGAAATTATTTAGATATGTCAGAAGCTGGAAAAAATAACTAGAATTGCTAGAACTACGTACATTTCATGCACTACAGCATCAAAGCGGGTGATTTCTAGCACAGGCCATACTGCCCCTCAAAAGCAAAGTGTAGCAGACGACAGAGGCGCGAGTGCTTAAGCCGACGTCAGAGCCAGGAACACCCAGCTATTAGATGCGACGCTGATAGCATCTCTTGTCGGCGGCCCTGTCCTTCCTGCATGCGTCCGTTGTTGTTGTCCGCAGCCACTCTCCCCCTCTCCTCTCCGATAGCGAACACTCTCTCGCGAGGGGCATTGGATTGAATTCGATTGGATTGGCTTGGCTTGGCTTCACTTGGCTTGGCTTGAATTGGATTGGATTGGATTTGGATTGAATTGAATTAAAGGGGATTGTGTTGGATTGTGTTGCGTCATAGTCGCGGCAGACGCACTGGCGCCTGCGCGTGTAGAGGTGAGAGCGAACACTCTCTCTCAACATCTGCAGTTGTGCGGCCCAGCGCGCTCCCACTCCGCCGGTGGGCGGCGCTGCGCGCGTTGCTGCGCATGTGCAGTACTGTCTCTCTCCGCGGTGTCCTCTCCTTCGGGCGCGCTGCGCATATAACCGGTGTGCCACTCTCCGGCGGCCTTTCGGTCGATGGTTGCTCTCCGCTTGCGCTTGAACACCCCTCAGCGTCGCATCACACCAGGGTTCCCGCGAGGGGAGGTGGGCTTAATTTTTTACTGTTATTGTCTATGTCTGTTTATGTATGCCCACCTGCTCTGGTCTCAAAAGAGACTGGCAGTATTTTAAATAAATAAATAAATAAATAAATAAATAAATAAATAAATAAATAAATAAATAAATAAATAAATAAATAAATAAATAAATAAATGTAAGCGTGGTGATTACGCAACAAATAATTACCTTAGAATAAGTTGGTTCAGTAAGACTGATTCAGCACAGTCGTCTGAATCTTGCTAATTTAAAAATAAAAAATCGGCCAATTAAAAACGATGATGGTGAGAATAGTGAGACTACAGCTGCGCAACGGTGGCCAGTTGCACCGAGGGATAACAACATTAACGTGCCGATAAGAAACGCAATTTTTACCAGGTGAGACTTTTTATACAAAGTCCTGCATAGCAGCTGAGCCGACTTCATCTACAGCAGTTGTGAAAGATGAACGTGCACACATACCAGCCACGCCGTTCGATAATTTATTAAAACCCTTTCTCATTAGCTACGTTAACAACAGTGCTTGGGAATCCAGGAGTATTAAGGCCTACATATGGGTTTCACATTATACACTTACAATTTCACACGTATGACATGTCAGGCAACGGCCCAACGGCGTGGTCAGGTTAAAAAGTAGGAGTGCCAATCGCACTGTCAGGTTTAACGTTTTGCTGGCGTATACCCACGCGGCTGAATAGGAAATACAAAAAATGAAATACTGCTCTTTTCGCATTGCATTCGCAGCTACATGACGCGCCGCAGCTAACGAGGACGTAAACAATCGTAGAACCACAGATATTTCAAGCTTTTTCTCTACTGCCCCTAGCCAGCGTTAATGAACCGGTGATCGCAAGCCATTTTTAAGAGAACGTTATGAGCTACGAGGCTATATCTCATAGCGATAGAGCGTGATTGGCCACCTCCAATCTCACTATCACCGAAAACAGAACCACGTCGAAGAGATCTAGCGTCGTCCTTCTCCAAAGCAAAAATGCGAGAATACCGGCCTTCACGGCTGGCGCTCCTCGTAGATGGGTTTTCTCCACGAAAACTAGCAGCCTTTACAGCCGTCAATTACACAGCCTTATGAAGATCTCGTTGCGCCCGCCAATTGAAACAGTCTAAACAAAACAGCCGTGTGATACCGTCACTGCAGTAAGCTCGAAATATCGACTGGAGGCGACAGGGTAATGCCTGAATGCGATGAAAACCGTTCTTCCGGTTTGGTACGAGTAACGCATTTCAAGGCTGCGAGTCATGATTCAAGCGAAACTATGGGCATAAGCAGCATTTTGGAGAGGGTCTTGTTGTTCTTGGCTGCTTAGCAAAATACTGGCTCACCACACAAAAATGAATAGCATTTGTAGCTTCCCTCTTGTATCCCCGGCAAACACCCCAGTGTCTTCAGCTGCAGCAGAACTGTCAGTCCCAAAAGGGCCTTCTACGCCTCCAGATCCATAATGCGCATGGACAATGAGCGATTGGTGCTCGCTCGTCTAGAAGACCCGCCCGGTGTGGTTCACGCGTTGAGAATGCAGTCCTAATAAGCGACATTTGCGAAGGAGCACCCTACATCTGTCTGTTGAAAGGCCTCTAAAGACCTACTCCAGCCGTCTTGACGACAGAAAGCTTTGCCGCGACGTGAGATAAAACTTCCACATTGTACACATAACGAACTGAGATAATTGGTTTTTATGGACCAGCAGTGTTGCTACAAGAAGGCAGCCACACCAACTAATGTATATTAAAAAGATTTTTGTCCCCTTAGCGACAGCTCGTAATTGAACACTACTCTCAGTTTGAGGCTAACGACCTCCTAAGGCACGTCTCTTCCAGCTGTGCTTACATTCTTCTATAATTGGCAACATATGTTGAGTTCATGCCTCGATGACGTTCCACCACCACATACTTTAATACCACTAGTACACCTTTTTTGCGCACACAAGCACCCGGCTGTGGTCAGTGTTCTTCACATATTTACGGTGGTAATTTCTGTTCAACGAATCATTTAAATGAAGCACTTTTCATTGACTCTGAAGTCTGCTTACGGGCTTTGAACGCGACTGGATTGCTTTCCCTATTACAGCTTTTCTGCCTCTGTGTGGTATTTGCGTCTTCTTCTTTGTCATCTACTTGTATGCAATAAAAAAAAGACACCACAGCGGTATTTCATTGCGCTACTATAATACACTCCCGTGTTCAAATCCCATCGAATTTCTCTTTTATTTTTGTTTTCTCTTTCCAGTAGCGGCCCTTCCTTGGCCAGACAACCATCACACCGGACAACCGCAACAACCACAACACAAAATTGTACGTGCAGTCCGCTATTCTGGTAGTTGATGCACAGGATAAATGCGAAGCGTCAGCGCACGCACAGCACGTGGCAGTGGCGACTGAGGGCAAAAACCGGTAGTGTGCGTTACTATGCGGGCATGTCAGATGTTCCCAATTAAGCAGAAGCGAGTATTACGATCTTTATCATATTGGTTATGAATGTGGTTCTGCGTTATTGTGCCCATATTTTTATTTGCGGTGCTCGTACGGTTTTTCGGAAACAGTTTGCTTTGTAGCTCACTAAAAGTGACAGCAATTACGCAGGATACTGTCGCCAGGAGGTTTGCGCAGTAATTTGCATTATGAGGTATTGCCAGCAGTGATTTTATACTGCGGAAGACAATCCCGCAAGTAAAAGCCACCCCCAAAAGCTCATCTCAATAAATGGTTGGGATCGGGCTGGTTGGTGTTCAGTAACTAACAGCTTCTGCTCATTAGAACAATGCTGACAACGAACAGCATGACAAGCGATTAATAGGAAGGACCGCTTGTCATTGCCTTGTTCTCGCATTTTTGTCGTGAGCTAAACCTGCAAGCTATATTATCGTATCAATAGCGAACGAGCCACGTGTTCTCGAAGAGATCTTGTTGAAAAACATAACTAGCATTCTTTTGAGGCATGAGAATTCGGCAGTGGCTTGAACCTGTTTTAGAGGAGCTGGGCGGGTGATCGGTGACCAACCTTTAGGTCACACGTGGTAGGTACCACCTTTTACACTACATAAATAATAGCTGCGGTAGCCCAATCTACCTTTCGTGAGGTACATACAAGCGTAACTTTCATTCCTGTCACATGGTTGCCGGCTTCCAAACCATCTGCCTACTTATTACGCACCACCTAATCGGAGCATTGTTTGGCTTCTCCACACAAAAGTGGCGTTCCTATCATCCAGGAAGCTCTCAGCCTTGCTGTCAAAAAGATATCAATATCGCTACATTTTGTAAGCAGAGCCTGGTAATCTCTCAAACAGAATAGCCTCGCACTCACCAAACTTTGTAGCCATGCCTCCGTGAAGTCGGTTCCGGTGCTCTGGAGTCGACCCATGCCTCATGGCGACGATCCCGTCAGCAGCGGAGATGATCTCGCCGTGGTGGATACGATCCCACTTGCTGCCAACCAGTGTTGCGGATCTGGTAGCGTGACCAGTTATAGCTTTCGTCGATCCGGAGTTGGGGCAAACATTGGGGCCGATTAGGGAGGAGAAAGAAACTTTTTGAACAGATATTTACACGGCGTTGACTGAGTGAACAGGGTTCTGCGCTCCTGCGCGCACGAGATGAATAACCAGGTGGGGTCCGCCCCTTCCAGCCTTTTGCTCGGCTGACGTAAGGGCGCACCAATACGTGGCACTAAAACTGACGTCCACACACTCACAAAGAGAAGGCACTTTTCCTCTCGCATGTCAGTCGGTTGGCTTTGGTGGTGCAACTTTCCTTAGGCAGTGGTGTCTCGGACCCACAACAAAGCGGACCTGTAACTTCCTGCAACTTCCTCGCGCATTCACCTGCCCTTGGGCCTTCGTAACTTTTAACCTGACGATTACATTGATGAATAGAGTGCCGCATCTAGCATCGTTTATTCATACTTCCTCAAGAGTGCACTGGGAAGCAAGAACATCTTGTGATGCACTTACCTGTTACAGCAGCTTTGCACTATTCACTGTCGTCAGAGGTAGCATAGAATCCCCCGTAGATCGTCATTGAAGGACAGCCAAAAATTCTGACTTCAAGTATTAGTAGTAGGCATCAAATTACGTCACTCTTTGTGTCAAGATCGCTTACAACTTTACCCTTAAGCTGTAAGTGAGGTCTTCAGCTTTAAACTCTCGCATTTTTGTTCTATCCAATTCACTACCAGCCATGCTAAAAACTAACCCTGAACAGTGTTCGCGGGCTACTTCTGCGAACATTCTCTTGGGTGACTCGTCAAATAGGATCATCTCTGTAAATCACAGCGCCAGTGCCCTGCAAAAATTATGCATTATAAATTTTAATGATGCAAGACAAAATATCCTCCCAGGGACAAATCTTTGTGACTACACCATCATGCCTCAAATATCTTTCGACATAGCAAAATTATTACAGGTCTCTCTAATCACTACTTGCATACCCATGAAAACATCCCCACAAAGTAAATAAAACGTCCGCTTACAGAGCCATCCTATTTTGAGAAGGTTTTCAACAATACTTATATATTCCCAGACCATCGAAGGAGGTTTTAGTTTCCAAATAGGGGAAATCACCTAATCCAGTTCACTACCGTATTATTTCACTTACAAGGCTTATTCCGAGCTAGTGGAGCACGTTATTTCCTCCAAATTAGTACAATTCCTAAATTCCAACTCATTTCACGAACTCGTCACAACATGCATTTCTAAAGTCATACTCGTCTGAAACTCAACTTGCCTCACTTACTCATAAAGTGCGTCACCTTATAGATCACTCCTGACACGCCGACGGTATCTTGCTGGAGTTTCAAAATTTTTCTTCGAGGTAATTCATAAACTACTACCCAGTAACTAGAAAAATTAAACATGAACCGGAATGTTCTCAAATGTTGTCAGTATTTTTTAACTAATCGCAAACAATGTGTTTCAGCTTACGGCCATAACGCCCGACTAAGTAACGTTGTATGGGGCGCTACACCAAGGATCTTTCCATAATTCCCTTTTATTTCCTATGGATACTCAAGACATTCATAATGCCGTAACTTCTATTTCGCACCTTTCCCAGATGATTGCGTTATATTTAAGGAAATAACCCGTGAAAACTATTGTCAAATAGTTTAGTCGTATCTCTTGCCCATTATAAGTTTTGGTAATACTTGGGTACTGGAACTCAATTAAAATAAATGCGAGGCCACAGGCGTTTCTAGGATAAGCGTAATTAGATGTTCCTACTACCTCAATAACGTATGCTTGCATACCGTTGACTCTTACAAATATTCCCCGCACGGGGCACCTTGAGTAATCTTGGTGACGGTGAGTGGCGACACCGCGTACCCGAGGTCCCCCATACTTCCGCCTGTCACCTACCGTGGCTAGAAGTTGAAAGGTGAAAGGGTTAGAAGCCGTGAAAGGTGGCCGTCGGAACCTTGGTCAAGCTCCGGCCGATGGGCTCCCTGCCTGTCTACCAGGCAGGGAGCTCCAGGACCTCTTCGACTACCAGAGTAAGGTCAAAGGAGAAAGTACCCCCGTCTCTCACTGCTTTCCAATGTATCATATGGCATTTTCCAACCCCCCCCCCCCCCCCCAGACGTGATCGGCCCCCGACAAGGGCCGCACCGAAGTTTCCTTTCCACCACTTCCTGACTGAGTCCCTCCGAAACCGAACAACTTATCCTCGCTTCATCGTGATGGAATCTGAGACCAATCAAAACCTCTTTGCTTCACAGTCGGTATTTCTCATTTCAAAGTTTCTCGACGGTATTGTTAGAGGGTCCTATAAGGCCAAAAACATCTGAACCGGTGAAATTCTTGTCGAGGTCAGTAGCCTGCGATTCAGGCCAAAAACCGTCTTGCGCAAACCAGCATCGCCGATCTGCCAATCCGAGTCACGCCCCACCGCAGCCTAAACAGCTCCAGGGCGTGATTTCCGTCTATGACCTACTGAATGAAAACTGAATGCCGACTTGCTGGAGGGCCTTCGTGGCCAGGGCGTAACAGCGGTCAGGCGAATAACTATACGAAGAGATGATAAACACATACCAACAAAGCACCTCATCCTAACCTTTGACAGGTCGAAGCCTTCCGGAATATATCAATGCAGGTTTCGTGCGATGTCCAGTCCGGCCTTACATCCCGAACCCGCGGTGCTGTTTCAAGTGACAACGGTTCGGGCACGGCACGAACTCCTGTCGCGGGCCGACTTACCTGCGCGAAATACGCCCAGCACGACACCACGCGCCGAAAGTTGTAACGTGCAACAGTCTCTTTGCATAAACTGCCAGGGTCCACACGCGCCTACTCCAGGAAATGCTGAAAAATTTCAACTAGAAAGAAAATCATAAACATCAACGTAACCGAAAACATCACCTTCTCAGAGGCGCGGGAGAGGTTCGCCTCCTTCCCTCTGGGCAGGTACACCGACGCAGCTCGCCGGGGGGCGGAGTGGCGTCTTGTTTCGGCGGGGACCCAGTACCGAAAGTCGGACTTGGTCCCGCCCCCACCCCCCTGGGTTGCCTCTTGCAGCCCAACCCGCCTCCGCACCGCTCGCTGGGCCAGCAGCGGCTGGGTGGCATCCACGTCCTGTGGGAGTGATGCTGATTCCTCCACTTCCGCTCCACCGTCCCAAACCACACGCGAGGGCACGGAGATGGAGACGGAGGCAGTCGCAGCGACCGCCTCCGCCTCCTCACTGCCTGTGCCATCTGTGGTGCTCCCCACGCCTTCGGCACTAGCAGCACAGGCAAAGAATACCCGAAAGGGTACCACGTCAAGGGGGCCCAGTCCACTGGGCACCCCCTTGCCATCAGATGATGACATGGACGTCGAGCCCTTCCGGCTTTCATCGCAGCGGAAGGAAGGGGCTGCGACGTCCAGGTCAGTAGAGAAGGCCAGAAAGCCCTCCCAAGAGTCCAAGCCCCGAAAGACCCTACATAAATAATCACACTCCAGTAGCTCTAACACATCATAATGGGAAGAGAAAACATAGTTCAATAGAACTGCAGAGGCCTTCTGAATAATCTTGACGACGTGCATGAGATTCTGCATGCCAACCAGCCAAGTTTAATGTGTGTCCAGGAAACACATCTGAATTCCAAACACACAAATTTCTTGAATAGTTACCTGATATACAGGAAAGACAGGGATGGCTGCACACACTCTTCTGGCGGTGTGGCCATAATCGCCCGCAAATCCTTAGCATGCCACCCTGTCACCTTGAACACCGTCCTTGAGGCTGTAGCCGTCCGCACGATAATTTTTAATAGGTTGATAACGGTATGCTCCATCTACATCTCTCCTGATCTTGCACTTCTGAGCTCTGACTTTGAGGCGCTGGTCGACCAGCTTCCTGAACCGTACATCTTAACAGGCGACTTCAATGCACACAATTCTCTTTGGGGCTCTTCTCGCACGGATGCCCGAGGTCGCCTGATAGAGAAGTTTTTAACATCCTCTGGAGCATGCCTTTTCAACAAGAAACAGCCTACCTACCATAACATAGGACACAATACATACTCAAATCTTGACTTGGCTATTGGTTCGGCAATTCTCTTTCCATGTCTTGAGTGGGGAGTGGGCACTGACCCATATGGCAGTGACCATTTCCCCACTTTACTAACATATATAGGTAAAGGCCCAAGCAGTTCATCTTCCCATAATAGGTTCAATGAAGCACGAGCTAACTGGAACACATTTACAGAGACATCGAAACTACACCACACATCCATAGGACACCTACACGTTGAAGAAGCAACCCAACTCCTCACGGCGCACATCCTCGACGCCGCTGAAAAGTCCATTCCCCACGCCTCTGGTGTCCCGCGCAACCAGGGGAGGCCGTGGTGGAATGAGGACTGTAGGCGGGCGCGAGAGGCCCAGAACAAGGCGTGGGGTATCCTTCGACGGTACCCCACGTCGGGCAACCTTATTTTGTTCAAACGGGCAAGGTGTTTAGGAAAACGTGTGCGCCGTGAGGCAAAACGAGAGAGTTGGCGCACCTTCCTTACATCTATTAACTCATACACAGACACACACAAAGTCTGGACACGAATACGAAAACTAAAAGGACAACAGACACACAGCCTGCCCCTGGTTAGCACAACAGGGGACACACTTGAAGACCAGCCTAACACACTTGCACGACACTTCGAACACGTGTCCAGTTCAGCACACTACACAAGCACTTTCATGAAACACAAAACATCTGCAGAAAAAAAAGCCCTTACAAGACAAAGACAAATCAAATACTTCCTACAACTCTGAATTCACTCTCTATTGAGTTGAGGGTTGCTCTGAGCACGTGCAAACTTTCAGCCACAGGCGCAGATAAGATTACATACACCATGATACACCTACACCCAGACACTCTGACACACTCTTCAACCTATACAATAAAATATGGCTTTTAGGGGCACGTTCCACGCTTTTGGAGGGGAGGCCATAGTAGTTGCATTCCTAAAGGAAGGGAAGGACCCTTCTTCTCCCGCCAGTTATCGTCCCATTGCCCTGACAAGCTGCCTGTGTGAGCTCCTCGAGAAGATGATAAACAGGGCGACTTTGTTACTTCTCAGAGTACAATGGTCTTCTCGAGAGCTGCCAAGCAGGCTTCAGGGCGGGGCGATCTACCAGCGATCACTCGTTGCATTAGAGTCTTATATCAAAGATGCTTTCCTCCACAAGCAGTACTGTATGACAGTCTTCTTTGATCTTGAAAAGGCGTACGATACTGCTTGGCGGTACGGCATCCTTAGCGACTTGAAGTCCTTTGGCATGTCGGGTAACATGATGAACACGCTTGCCAGTTACCTGTCTGAAAGAAAGTTTCGCGTGCGAGTTGGAACTGCACTTTCTAGGGTTCATGTGCAGGAAAAACGGTGTGCCGCAAGGTGGAGTTTTAAGTTGCACTTTGTTATTGTGAAAATGAATTCTCTTCGGAAGGCATTGCCACTCGTCGATTTCATGTTCAATTTATGTAGACGACGTACAATTATCTTTAAGTCTTGTAACTTGTCTGTCTGCGAGCGGCAAGTCCAGCTTGGTGTGAACAAGCTTGCCGGCTGGGCAGATCGCAACGGTTTTAAATTTAATCCAGGAAAGTGCACTTGTGTTTTTTTTTCCAAGAGGCGTGGTATCCGGCCGGATCCTGACATTGAACTCAGTGGTGTCTTGATTCCTGTCGAAAAGGAACACAAGTTTTTAGGCATAATCTTTGAAGAAAAGTTACATTCATCCCACAATAAAACAGCTAAAACATAAACGCCTAAAAACAATGAATATCCTGAAGGTTCTGTCGCATTTCTCTTTGGTGCTGACAAACAACTGCTTTTACGTGTTTTTAACCGGCTTGATAGGTTCACGATTGGACTATGGTAGTGTTGTTATGGGTCAGCAAGTAAAACATCCCTCAGAATGCTGGACCCTGTGCGTCATCTAGGGCTCCGCTTTGTCGTGTGGCTGCCTGTCGGACTAGTCCAGTCGAAAGTCTGTATGTAGAGTGCAACAAATGGAACCTACAACGTCAGGGAGCATACACAAACCTCCCTTTATGCTTTCAAATTTAATCCATGCCTCACCATCCTATAAATCAGTTTTTATGATAGATCCATGAGTGAACTCCTTTTAAATCGACCATCGTTCTCTGCGCCCTTCTCTTACAGAGTTATAGAGGAAGCGTCAGAGCTTGCTGTCTCCTTTTAGACACCATCCAAAGTTCTGTAACAGATTTCATAGCACCATGGCATCTCCGCCCTTTGTCATGCGACACATCTTTTACACATGTAGATAAAAACCGAGCTTCCACATCTGCAATTCAGCAGCACTTCTTGTATTTGCAGGAGAAGTATCAGTGTTCTGAGTTTTATACGGATGCCTCGAAAGACTCCCACCTCTGTGTCCTGCGCTGCGCATGGACCCGGCCTTAATGTCACTAAAACTCTGAACAGTTATACTAGCATCTTTACGGCAGAGGCTTATGGTGTACTTCTTGTTGTTATTCATATACTTCAAAGCCACATCCCACAATCCATTATCTATACAGATTCACTCAGTGTTGTGCGGGCGTTGTCGTCAACAAAGTCTTCAAAAATCACGTTATAAATCTAATAGTAAAGGGTATTATGTCTGTGTATGTGCACAAATTTGAACTAGGTTCCTTTGCTGGGTCCCTGGCCACTGTGGTATAGCCGGGAACGAAGCAGCGGACCGAATGGCTGCTGCTGCTACACTCTTGAATACAGTAGACATAACCACATTACCCTATACCGACGTGAAACCACACATCAGACAACTTCGCAAAACATGGCAAACACACTGGAGTGAACAAACAGACAAGTTACACGTAATAAAACCTCACTTGGGACCATACACCACCGACACACGCAATAGATACCCTGAAGTCGCCCTGGCCAGATTACGGATAGGGCACACACATGCAACGCACTCGCACCTTCTCACTGCATCTCCAAGACCTCTGTGCAGCAGGTGCGGAGAGGCCCTATCCGTGATCCACATCCTCCTACAATGTAAGGCACTTCACACAACACGAAACAAACACTTCAGAGAACTCTACAGACAACATATCCCACTACATTCATCGCTGTTTGTAGGTGACGATGCCAGTGTTTCTGTGAAACGTGTGTTTGATTATTTGTCAGACGTTAAGTTTTTAAACCTCATTTCCTATCACGCATAATCAAATCTGGCCCTATACACCAGCCATCATCATTATCTTTAACTGGTTTTACTATGTTCGGTTGACACGTTTTTTTTACCTACCTTCTTGTGGTAACCATTCACTTAATTATATAAACTTTTCTCTGGCGCTGTTTGCCCTTAGCCGGCCTTCCGCCATAAAAACCCAACCATCATCATCAACTCTTACAAATATTCAGATGTCCATATTACGTCTAACCTATCGTTGGATCCTCACAGGGCTACCATAACTACAAGTCAAGAATAGGTCGGCCGTGACTACAGACTTGGAAAATTTCTCGCCTCAGCTATTCCACAAAGTGTATTACGATAATGAATGACGCGATGAATTAATTCCTTCTCCGTCCTACCTTTCCCATAGCATTTATCACGCCCATAAAATAAGTTTGGATACATATTTTACGGGAACTGTCACGCACTGCTCAGTACATCACGGGACTCAAACCACCACCCTGAAGAAGTTGTCCTCATTACTGCTAACTATTTTTTCACGATGGCCCAGCAAACACTGTATAATAAGGTGAATTTAGTTTTGTATAACAAACTGCGTGCTTTATTCTGTTTCTGTTGTAAATATTGTAACCACACTCCTCTGTAGTGCCTTCTGGCCCTGAGGTTCAATAAATCAATCAATAAATAAATAAATATATACATAAAAAACATAAATAAATAAATCAGACCCAACAAACTAAATTGAAAGGAGTGGGTACCATCTAATGCCGCGGGCAGCAGTTTGAGGCGAACATTTTCCGATCTAACTTTTCTACAACCTGTCGGTCTGTAGTGACAATTGGTGTTTCGAAATTTATTGCATGCATATGACATTGGCATATGAAGCGTTAATGAGTTTTAGGACAAACTTGAAATTTGTCATTAAGACAATGGGGCCCATATTGAATGGCTCATAGCAGTTTGTGCCCCGTTTCTTAAGGGTTAACAATAAGGGGGAACATTGGATGTCTTTGGCAAATGGTAACAACGGTGAATGAACTATAACCGTTAATCATGCAGCACATCTCATCCTATGCAAGTTTTTGTAAAAATAGACAATAACTTTGTCAATAAAATGTTTGTTCGACAATGTTTCACCCCAACAAAAAATGCGGCAGGTACAGGGAGCATAGGAATGGCCTCGGCTATTTCGAAATCTAGAGGCGCTCCTTGACGGCGAATGTTGTGCCCTGCCGAACAAGCGGCCTAAAATACCAATCAGTCGTTACAAATTTTCGTAGAAAGTCTTCCAAAACAAGACAACGTCGTTGAAACTGTGTTCATCATATTCGTTCAGTGAAGCATTGCCGATGCTGAACAACATCTAAACGGGAGAACTAGATATTCATAAAATCTGCCAGGTGACACGAAAGAAATTTTGAAAATCCTGTTGATCGATTTAACAGCCCATAACCACTTTGATATTCTGTCGCATAAAAGAGCCGTGCACTGCTTAGTTACTCTGCCGCAACGTTATACAATCGCTAAAGGTGATACGCCTCCCCTTCTTGTAATTTTGTTGACCTTTCGGTAATAAACGAACACGTTCATATTGCCAGCTTTTTTTACTAGCGCCACATGTTACGCACCAAGGTCGTTGGAATGGCTGAATAACATCATCCTCGAGCATATGTTGCTACTGGTGATGTATAGCGTCATGTTTTTTCGGTGAAACACAACATAAAGTTTGATGAATTCTCCTGATGAATTCTCCTGATGAAATTTGATGAGTTCTCTGTAATGCTGCCATGCTTGTCTGGCGAACCCTGCTGTAATATATGGCGCATCTTCAACTGGGGATGCAAAGCTGGAGAAACATCAGAGGTCGCCGCGCTTCTGCCTTCGTCGGAAACCCGGCTGCTGCACCTCACAAGGGTTTCCGAACTTGCCGTTGAAAGTTCTCAATGACCAGCAGGCCGGAGAGTTTTGTCCAGAGACTTTAACATCTCCTCCAAAGTGGACAGCGTAAGCATGTGCTAGGACCGGCGGCAACCGGCTTCGCGAAATTGGCGTCTGTAGCGCGATCTATGCTGTGCTCCCAACTTCAGGCGTAAACATACTCCCGCCGCGAACACATGCTAAATGACAAAAAGACAAGCACGCCGTAGATCACGCCACGAACGCTGGGCAAAGTTTTCGCGAAGGACAAGCGGTGGTGGCGCGCACGGTTTCGTCATAGCTAACCAATGAAGCTTGACTTCCGCTAACGCGACTGGGGGCTGAATGTGCCAGTTGGTGCGCGCCGGAGCAGCTTTATTTATTCTTGAAGCGGTGACTACTCGCGCGAAGACATCACAGCTCGCTGTGCGAGGCTTGGCTCCGCGTACGCGGCTGCGCGCCAAAGTACTTTTCTATGGGCATTTTGTGGAGTGCCAATGGACCACGCTCAAGCTTAAACAGCTCTTCTGTTAAAACTATAGCGAAATTATAGAATAATTCTACAATACGTTCTTCTTTTTCGAGCGGTAAACTTGGGCAAATGGTGAAAATAACGCCCTGTCTCTGAGTGACTTGTATCGTTTCATGTAACAAGAGAAAATCTGCGTCAACCGGGACGATCTCACAGCTTGCGTTGCGGGAGATTTGTTGCCTACTGACATTCGTGTTCGATGCCCGTAAGGAAACGCGTGGTGGAATCATCATTTAGGGGACAACTTCCGAGCACTGCCGACACTGTAATGCCATTTCCATGACATGAAATACGGCAGTGAACAGAAACAAGGGCATGGATTGGCGTGGCGAAATACCATCGTTGGCGCTGATATTCAAGCAGCTAGTGGAGAATGTCACGAAATGCTTAGAAAACTTCAAGATTGCTTCGTATTTCCATTTCGAAATCTATACGTAATATCAGGCATTTGCGGACCTGTGGCAAAAGGGCACACGTGGAAACAAAATTTTATGCTTGGTTGCGAATTCTCGTGAAGCATCTATTCACAGGATCTTTTACATTCCCGCCGTCTGAGGCGATGTGAGGTTCAGTACCATGGTTTTCATTTTCTTAAGCATGCTTTGGAGAGTCATCCACTGTTTAAAAAAATCTGCAATAGCGTCTCCTAAGCCGGGCCCTTTGTACATCGACTGAGACAAGCAGCTCAGTTCTGGGAATATCAACAGCGCCTGCTAACAGGGGAGCTCTTGTCACTGGCCGTAAGTTCGGGGTTCCTGTTCCCCGAAAACTCGCTGCGAGGAACGCTATCGCAGAGGCGTCATACGGATGTCGCAATACCCACTCGACAAAGGAAAGACACGTGATAGCGGCCGCCGCAACACTCGCGACGAACGTGCACATGCGCTCAGTATCGTAGGAGAGCCCACCGCGCGGGAGCTCGCGTCGTCGTGTGCATGCGCTCAGTAACGAACACGCGATCCTCACGCGCAGTGTCTTCGCTGTTCTCGGCATAGCCGAGAAAGAGCCTTCGATCCGAAAGGCAGGGCGTGGTACTGCAACCATACATGTCCGCCAATGCTCACCTACAACAGCTTGGCGATTCGAGACTTGCGCTTAGGTGGAAGCTTCCCGGGATTTTTTTCTTCGCGTCAGCGTCCTCCGATTATACGTAGAGGGTCTGTGAAGAGGCTTGGACGTTGTCGGCGTTCCCAACAGTGCTTCTCAGGTTTCGCTTCTAGTTGTCCCGTCAAAAAATGGGGTACCTTCACCTGGCCTTATACTGGCGACTTTGATGACAGTTGATCGGACTGAAGGCTTGCACCGAGCGTGGTGAACGGGCCTGAAGACTCGCAGTTGACTATGTGGCTAGATATTCGTCAATTTCTGGAAGCCGTTCATCAACGCAACAGGGGCGAGCAGTATAGAAAAAATTAGGGAAGTCTGATTTCGCTCTGCGGGTAGGGACGGTACATGTAACCTGCGTGGCTGTGGATGTACCAGAACGGCCGTCGTCACAAGTTAACTTCTGTAATCGAAACACATCAACCAACAGGCAGTGAGGTCATCTGGCTGTACGCTACGACAAATGTGTTTAGGGGCTATTACGATTGCGCAAGTCAACGATATGAGTAGCGTGTTAGCAAAGAGCTAGGCACATAAGGAATGGTTTAGAGAGGGTGTCGTTGTCGGGGGCTATTTTGGACAATCCAGGTACACTCGACAACGGAACCAAATGCGCTTGTGGCAAAGGAAGCGCTCAAGCGTGGTCGGCTGAGACAGTGCCGTTATTTCAACAATTATATTCCATGCCTCGGGATTATTAGCGCAACAGCGACGATGCACGATCGGTCCTTGATCCTCCAGCGCACCCACCATGTGTGGCTCTCACGGTAAGCCCGTCCTAAACTTAAGACATGCTTTCGTGACAGTAAACCCTACAGCCGCTCAATGTCCTGTTTTCAGTTACACTAGACTGCTTGACGACAACAATTTATGCCGTGACACAAAAAGCGCATATTTTGTAGACACATAGGCACCGCAATAATTTGCGTTTACGTGTCACTGCTGTTGCAACAAGAAGTCATCAATGCCAAGTAACAGGAAGGAAAAAGAGCATTCGAGGAATCTCAGAAGCAGCAACATAATTGAATATTATTTTCAGCCTGATACCGAGAAATTCCTGAAGCACAAGTTTTTGAAGCTGTGTAAACATTTCAATAATTGCCAACATCTTTTAAGTTCACGCCCCGATGACTTCGAATCAACACACTTTAATATTTGCACCAACATCAAGAATTCGACATTTCCAGATTTTTGCGTTACTGCCACGGTTTCTTTTTAATTACCTTGCGTACACAGGCCCCACAATTTGCCAATGCTTGGCCTTATTCTTGGCGAGAAATGTGTCAATTACTGCGGCAACAATAAATATTTTAACAGAAAAATTCTTCCTGCACTTAAACCTGCTTACGTGCCTCGAAGGTTGAAAGCTGGCGTTACCAGTGACAACACCACTAGTTCTTCATCGTATTTGCATATCTTTCTTCCTGCATGTTCTTCGACTGAAAGAAGTAGAAAAGGATTAAAGTGATAGCTTATTGCTCGGATACTCTGGATACCCCCTTTCAAATTAAATCAAAGCATACCTGTTTCTTAAGCGAAACTTTTGGCCTGTTCATGATGTCTTTGTTGTCCACCCAATACGCACTGCAAAACAGCGAACTTTCCTTGAAGTGATGATATGCACTGTTGAAGGAAGAAAGTCCACCGCGTTCAGTAGCCGACATCTGTCCGATTGCCCCATTGCCGCTAAATCTAAACAGTTTTGATCTGAGGAGAAGTATATGGTTATGCCAAATTAGACAGAAAATGCAGAGCTGCGTGTAAGGACAATGATGGTTGAATGCCGGGTAAATCTATAGAATATTCACAGCAGTATAGCACCGTACAGCACAATGGCAGTGCAGTAAACCGTCCCGTTAAGGAACAGGTGTTTGCATAATTCATTCAGGTTACCCCTAAAGGCCCTCTAGAAGAGGGTATTACATAGGGGGGGGGGGGGGGCAATATCACATGGTGTGTAAACTACAACAACAAAAAAAGGAAAAAAAAACAGAAAAAAGCAGTACAACAAGATACAATGCAACGTAACAACTGCAACAACGCAAACCATGAATACGGGCAGCGATTGCATGCCGTTATACAATAGTTAAAAAAAGAGAAACAAAAACAGAACAACAAAAGCAAAAAAATAATTATTTGGTCAGCGTAGCGCGCATGAGCTCTAAAAACTTAGCCGAGTCTTTCTCGGTGGCAATGTGTGCGGGTAAACTGTTCCACTCAATAATAGTGCGCGGGATGAATGACTGAGCGAAACGAAGTGTGCGAGATAGCGGGCGCTTAACTTTGTTAGGATGATCACGGCGTGGAAAGATGGAACAGGGGGGTTCAAAGAAACTGTCATGTAATGACGGGTGATTGTAAAGTTTCTGGAAAAGTGATAAGCGCGCATATTTCCGACGAAGGGCCAAATCCTCTAGCTCAGCACGGTTTTTTAAGTTGATGATTGTAGGGTTTAACGCGCCGACGCAACGCAGGCGATGAGGCGCGCCGTAGTGGAGGGCTCCGGATTAATTTTGACCACCTAGGGATCTTTAACGTGTGCCGAAATCTCGTACACACGGGCATTTTTGCTTGGTTTTTTAAGTTAGTGACGCTGGAATAAGAAGAATAATCTGAGTAAATGAAACGAGCAGCACGGTTTTGCAATGATTCAATATTTGATATGATGTAGGCTTGATGAGGATCCCAAATGGCACTGGCGTATTCTATTTTCGGGCGAATTAAAGTACTAAAAGCAAGCTTTTTTAAGTGCGATGGAGCCTGTTTAATATTTCGTTTCAATAACCCGAGAGACCGGTTAGCAGCTGCAAGAGTGAATTCTATATGATGGTGCCATGATAGATCCGATTGAAAGTGGAGGCCGAGGTACTTGTAAGTAGATGGTAACTCAAGTGTCATATTATTCAACGAGTATTGACTAGGAAAACGGGTAGCAGCGTTAGTAAAGGACATACACTTTGTTGTAGAAACATTTAACGACATAAGCCAAGTTGAACACCAATGATTAATTTTGTTAAGGTCAGATTGCAAAGCTAAGCGGTCCGAATCAAACGAAATGTTTCGGTATATTACGCAGTCGTCCGCAAAAAGTCGAACGTGTGAAGATAAAGAATTTGGTAGATCATTAATATAAAAGAGGAAGAGTAGAGGACCAAGAACACATCCTTGGGGTACACCAGATGTTACCGGTAAAGAGGAAGAATAAACATTCATAGCAAACGTGAATTGAGACCTGGAGGAAAGAAAAGCTCTTGTCCATGCAAGAACGTTAGGATGAATGTTAACTTGTTCTAGCTTTAGTAGTAATCTGTGGTGAGAAACGCGGCCAAAAGCTTTAGCGAAATCTAAGAAAATTGCGTCGACCTGGCAACCAGCATCCATAGATGTATGAACGTCGTGAACAAAACCGGCAAGTTGGGTGTCGCATGAAAATTCCTTGGGAAAATCGTCCTGAAAATCGAAGATGATATTGTGACGTTTCAGATAGTTTATGACTTGAGTGTGTATGATATGCTCCATGAGTTTGCAAATGGTACTAGTTAAGGAAATGGGCCTGTAATTTAGCGGTGAGGAATGGTCACGCGGTTTGAAGAGGGGGACGACTTTAGCGGTTAGCCAGTCTTGAGGTAGAGTTCCGGTAGACAAAGACTGTGAAAAGAGAGCGCATAAAAATGGGGTGATGCGAATGATATAGATTTGAGGATTTTATTATTAAAGCCTATATTATCCGAGGTGGAAGAAATTTTCAGTTTCTGTAAAAGGGACAGAATACCCGCGTCAGTGATAACAATCTCCGGCATGACTGTGCGGTTGATACTATGCAATATGGGAGCGGATGAAGCGTCTTCTCTGGTAAAAACTGAAGAAAACGCCTGGTTTAAGACCTCTGCACATGTGGGAACGGAAACACCATCGTTATTGCTTAGTACAATATCAGGATAACATTTGGGGTTAACAACGCGCCAAAATCTGCGTGGATTATATGCAAGTATAGATGATAAATCATGGTTAAAGAAATGGCTGGTGGTACATTTTAAAAGCGACTGATATTCTTTATAGCATTTTTTGTATTTCGCCCAAGAGTTAGAGGTATCCGTTCGGACAGCCTGTTTATATAAACGTTTTTTTTGTTGTTCAACCGTCGGAGCTGCTGAGTAAACCCTAGAACCGTGCTTCGGGTTTTCACAGTGATGACAGGTATGAATTTGTTGATGAGACCAGTAAGTTTATTTATTAATAGCAACCAGTTTTCTTGAGTGGTGCGCTGGAGGTGACCATGTATGAATTCTTCGTAAAAGGCCGATAATTCATTTCCGATAAGGAGTCGAGAGCCCTACGCGATACTCTCGGCAAATATTTTCTGGGTTGGTTTGTTTGTTGTTGAACTTCCCGTTCCCACATCGGTGCTGAGCTTTGCGTTTCCTTAATGTTGACGTTTTGAGAGAGGGGTAGTAGATTTTTATTTACTCTGGACTTTAGCGATCGTTCACTGGACTGCGCATAAACACCAGCGAATGTTTTACGCTAAAAGGGCTACTTAAGCTTTATGCCTCAAAATTGGCCGTTTTGGCCCCTATATTTTCGTTTCTTCACAGGAGAATGGCGGGGCATAACTACGCGCGACACACGAGCTAGTAATGGTAGAGGCAGAAAATCAAAAAGGCCCTTCTTTGCTGTGTGCAGAGTTCCAGATGTTCCTAACACAGCTCAAAATGACATTTTGATCTCTAAGCTGTTTTCTATGTTTTAGTACTGCATAAAACTGCACCTGTATTTATGGCTTGCTCTACACGTACGGGATCTACAGAAACACCTTCCAGCCTTTTTTTTCGGTCCCTGTTTTGATTTTCTTAACGTGCTCATGACTGACAGCTATTTATGTGATAGTGAACCTTACTGGCCCCGTATCATTTGCTTCACGAGCTATCAGACGCAGTGAATTTACATTGCTCTTGTAAAAGCCAATGTTACCCAGAAAAGCCAGCTGTTAAGGCTCAGAAATTATTCGTTGTTTAGAGTCGTACTGGGCAGTCTCGCCGAACAAGGCACGCTTTCGGTAAGTGACATAGTTGGAAAATATCAATCGCGTTCTCGTGTGGTGTGAGCGTTCTCTTGTGGTTCGCCAATACTCCTGCCGTAGCAACCACAAATAACTACGCATACATAAGCGTTGTGGTCCCCCAGCAGGTCCTTCCTGCGGAGGGTACACATGTATTTATTCTGCGGAAGGTACACAAGTATTTTAACATGAAGTGCCAGGTTCCAATTCTCCGCACACCTTTCCTGTGTCACGCCACCGTATGACTAACTTTTCTTGCTCCCTTACATAGAAGAGTCGGTGTGGCCACCTAGAAGGTTCTGTGTTTTTAACGTCTTCTTTATCTCCTTGAGTACTACCATAAAAAAAACGATGCCTCATTTTTAACCTTGTTAGTTAAGTAGACAGAGGTGACCGACCTCTCAATAAATAATTTAGCTCTTATTGACTCTGTGGATTACCCGGAACAAATGTTTCGGGAACACGGTGATTAACAACGGTGTACACAGCGCTTTTCCGACAAGTGGCCTGCTTTGGAGGACCATAATAGGCAAAGTTACAACTCCGCACATTTTGTTGAGTTTATTTGCACGTCACTTTCACAACTACGTTTACTGAAATGCGTACTTGTAGTACAAAAATGTCAAGCTAAAATAAACATAAAAAGTACAAAAACCTACAGAGTAACCGTTACTACAGCAAGTATTACAAAACGGCAGGGCACTCTGCGCTTGCCGGAAGATTAATTTACAGGGTCGCCAGAAGCTCTCTGTTTAGGAGGGGGATACTTTATTATTTACTCACAAAACGTTCAGTGTCATTGTACTATTATTAGAGCACTCATTTTCCTACGTGTAGATGTGTTAATCAGAGCTCCCCTGTTGAAAATGGGTATTCGTGGAATGTGTCTGGAAGTATGCCTCCTTCATGTTATAATTGCCAGTTGCATAAATCATTCAGCTTAAGCAAAGTCCTGTAATTGACAGTTGTAAGAAATATCACACAAAGCATTACTTTGAATTCTCCGGTACGATTTCAACAAAGTATAAAAATAATGGCATTTTTGCTGTATAAATTCCATAAGTGATCCAAATAACGAAATTGCGAAACCTCAACACTGAGGTCATTTTTGTGTTGTGCAGTGTAAGAAAAAAAACGTATATTTCAACCCTCCATGTCACATCGTGCATCATGGCGGCTTGAGGATTACCGAACTGAGTACTCATATATTTCCAATATTTTTTACCAGACTGGACACAGAAGAATGAAAAGCAATTTTGTGCAATTTTTGCCCACAGTAATTATTTTCTGCCTGGACATGTTGGTCTCCTCCCTCCGTGAGTTGCCTTTTTTAAACACATATGAAAGACAAACATCGTCGAGAGACAGCGCATCAGATATCGGTACAATACTTGCAAGCATCTTTAAAGCAGTAATGCATTTTTATATCTCAATCAGCAGATAGTGAGCATCTAGACCACCTTTTTTTGAAAAAGAGGTTTGCCAGAAATATTGTTTTCACATTTATGACGTTTTCTGGCACACCACGTTCTAATTTGTTTTCTTTCATTTTTGTCATGTTTCACACAGAAAACGTTGTATATCCTGTAATATTAGGGAGCCGTACCACAAAGGAAACGCAAATTTTGCGGATTAACGCAACCATAACTCTACGCCTCAGGAGAACAAGCGTGATGGGTGACAATCTGCAGGTCATTCTACATAAGGCAAATAAAGTTGAACAACGAACATACGTAAGTTCTACCACTCAGTTTGTGTAAATCAAACATTTTTTATTCAGCTGTAATTACTAAAATATTTTCATACGACGCAAAATCACGACAGTGGGCTACTGGGGATGCTGATTGGGACACAATTATTTCTGTCACAATGACATACAACGTCACAACTCCCAACTAGTTGGCCTCAAGGTATTTCTACATCACAAAAACTGCGCCATCTGGCATGTTGTTTAATATCACCGCAGTGTCAATTCACGTTTTTAACGCTATGCAAATCACTTCGTTAGGCTTTTTCCCAAATGCACTACACAAACACCGGCGATAAATGCTTGTTTTGAAAGTGATTACCGTTGTATAAAAAACGTGGTAGCTATACTTTATTGCGAGCAGTCAATTTTGTTGGAGTGTTACATCGCATTTATTGCAAGAATTACTCATCAGTTGCAAGAAAAGATATTGCTCCGCAAAAGAGTTTGACTGCCTTCGAGCAGGAATTCCCACAAGTCAATAGTGAACGCTACAGGTCATATATCGGGTGCTAAATATGCAAACGTATTATATTTGTGATTTTCAAAATGGCCAAGCGCGTATGAGCCGAAGAGAAATGCTGTGCCAGAACTCTTGCTTCGCCTCAACCATTACTAACTTTGCTCTCATTAAACAAATTTACGTCACCTAACACAACGGTTAGATTCATGACTTCAAACCACATTTGGGATACGTTATGTGCACCTACAATGCATAAAATTCCTCTGAGAACAAGTTACTGGCGCGAGTTAAAATTCAAAAATTCTACTATGGTCCTGGTATTACATCAGCTAGCTAAACCAAAGTAGAGGTGGTATGCAAGTGTAAGTTATAGTAAAGTTTATGAAAACAAGAGAACGTCATGAGGGTCCATCAGTTCCCCCTGTACTAAGTGTGGTCGATGATGTTACATCGACTTTGTTCACAGTAGTAACACGTTCCAAACTGCGCCAGTACTTCCCACTGGAAGTGTTGGGTTACCGGGATAAACGTCATTTTCCAAACACAATGTGTAACTACCCGAGTTCGTTGCATGTGGCCAGAGACCAAGCAAACTTGCCGCCGGTGAGATATTTCAAAGATCGTGAACATCGCAAACGTCAAGGTATTCGTGGTTTCACAGAGAACCTTACTCGACAGACATTTACCATGGACAAGCACACACTTTGGAACACACTTTAGTTTACTTTACAAAATATAAAGAGGCACAAGGTAGTCTCCAAGACTCTAGGCAGACACAAGCGCCGAGCCACATCAGTGTTCTTTTGAAATGCTTCGTCGCGGGACCACATCGTACTATGGTATAACCACATTAGGCCATGCAATCAGAATATACGATTGCATAAAAGATCACTCTCTATTTGTTTTAATAGGCTGGCATAAATTAAGAGTTCGGTGACACAAATTTGTGTGCATGTACGAGGGGTGCGTGGCTGGATCGACAATTTTGAGAAACAAGTTCGACTTTGGGAAGGTTACCACAAAGTAGTTGCTCAAAGGCGATTTTGCCATATTGCTTAAGTGATTTTGTGACTGCTAAATAGTGGTGCAGCGTAGGATTCTGAGAACTACAGTAATATAAAGTTTGTCTTTTGAACAGCGCAAGACATATGCGGACGAAGCATATACGAGACACCACATAGAGTAACAACTGGCGCTTATTTTACATGTCAGTATTTTTCGTGTGACAACGCTTCTTAGACTGCAGCTGTGTCCCGCTTACGTCTTGTCCGCGTCGATTTTGCGCTGTTTTCAAGGATGTTGAATAAACACGACCACACTAATACCCTAATGAATTTTCTCTCAATAAAGGTAGTAAGGTCACGAAACAAAAGCTCTACTTTGACTTCCCGAAATACTTGCAGTACGCTTGTCACGTGCATTTGGCGCAAGAAAGGCTGGGCTATTACTAGTGGATTTAAATAAAGCTGAGGGAATAACATTAGATAAACCGAGTAAGGGAGTTAAAAATGCGAAGAACTATTGGCAAAGCATAGGAGTTCACTTATCAAGAAGGAACATTCAGCCGCAAGTGTAAACCAAAAATATTAGGATGATTGGGATTATCTTTCTGGAAAATCGCGCGAGGACGAAAAATATCACCGAGTACCCCAGCCCAGAAATCTAGTGATACATAAAACACACACTCTGCAGTATCATGCGCAGTGCAAGGACCAAACGTTTCCTCTATTAAAACAATGACCCTAGCAATCATATTTACAGAAGAAGAATGGCTGTTAAAGATGTTATAAAGAGCCGTATGCAAAAGCCAATTATATACGTATACTTCTAAGCTTTGTAACAGCACTATTTTCCCACAAAAGCGACAAGCAGCCAACCTTTAAAGGCTATTAGGTCAGCACACTTTCCAATGCTCCTTATAACAACTTTCTGGGTTCGCCGCTATGACGGAATATCTGCAAATGAGGCTGCTCAAGCGGAAGCAGCTTTTGCCCTTTGTAATGAGGTTTGTAGAGTGTTATTTCCGTACCAATAACTAACACTCGATAGCCAAAATCTCCGCAAGCAATGGGACCAACAATAGGATGGGCAAATGAAAAATAAACTTCATGTAGATTGAAGCTTGGTGTGCCGGTGAGTACATTTTGAAAGTTGGAAAAACAGCGGAAAAAAGAAACAAACACGAAGCATAAAGACAAAAAATACGCCAGCGTGCATTTTGTGTCTTCTGAACTTTCGGTTTGCGTGTTTTCTCGATGGATTTTCCAATCATCAAAACTTTAGGCAATTTAACCTAAACTTGTGATGTACACAACAGAAAAAAAAAAGATTATTCGTAGCAATAGTTAGCCGGCTACAAAGAGGACACATGCACTGTCCACATTCGCGATTTTTAAATGGCTAAAAAAGATTACAATGTAAATATATAGACTATGGCGTAACAGCCTTCACATCCTCGAAAAGTAATTTGGTGCGTATTTATTATACCCTCATTACTCCCTGTGATACATATGTGGTGCAGGCTGGGAACCTCTTTCCCTCTCACAGTCACTTCACCTCACCGTCATTACTGTCAGTAATGGTTTTTCGTCGATTTCTCTGCGCAAATGATCTTACCTTCTGGATCACCAAAGGCTCATCTGGCGCCCAGCAATCCGCTTTAGAACGAAGCGTATACACTGTAATCAAGTACCTCACCCACACGGTCTTACCTGTCACCAATCAAAAGTGGCCCTTCTCGTCCTTCGAGGGTGAACCCATCGAAGGCATTCAGACCCTGCACCAGACACTCACGGTCATATTCCTTCAGGAACCCATTCCAAAAGCGAAACCCTGAGAATCCTGGGAGTAAGCTTCCACGCAGATGGTTCCCGGGCAGCAGTCCTACCCCAGCTACACTTCACAATATCACAACTCGCCACACCTAATCCCTCGTATATGTATGCACAAACAGGGTCTTAAAGAACAGACACGTGCCAAATTGTGCAAGCATTACTACTAAGCAGCCTCACGTACGGCACTTCCTACGTTCAACTCCTACCCCAAGAACACTCAAAAGTAAATATATCATCTGTCAAGCCTGCACGTTAACCCTAGCACTACCGGATTTCACTCCAACCAGTACCATCCTTGAAATTACCCAACTGTCCAAACTCGTCGAAGCTCAAAAAACCAGCCAACTCTCTCACCTTACGGTCATTCCTCCTGGCCTCACAGTCTTATTACCCAAAACCAAACAGCAATACTGCCAATACCACTTATGTGCAGGCCACCAGCAATGTAACCACAAACCTATGGCATATGCGTCCCGAATACAACAAAGGACGTCGCTATTCCTGCGTTTTCTGCCTACTCTAGAAATACTCATCAGTCAACGACACCCGCTACATCGACAACTCCCTAAACCTTCCTATACAACCCTACCGGTCTCTGGCGCCGACGGCACCATCTACACTACAACCACATACCTCCACCTATATCTATCTGCAGCTTAAAGGGGCACTGACACAAAATTTTGAAGGCGAGATAACTTCGGAGATAGATTGGTGGGAACACATATACATCATCTGCAAAATATCAGCGGCGAATACAGCCTAGAACATATTTAAAATCAGTTTTGAAGTGTGCGAACGCAACCGAGCGCCACAAGAGGACCACGCGCAATTGTAAATAAACAACATCCAAAAAGTCACGAGTTTTGTGTTTGCGGCTTCCGCACTACCGGCGTTTTGCGCCGGCTCGCGCGGCTCGCCGCTCCAATCGGAGGGCCGGAGGGCGGAGCTTCTGCTCTCGAGAACGAACGACCCGATCGTTGGCGGCGGAGGTGCCGTGATTTCGTCAGCTAATCGGGCAGCTGGCCGTGACCAAAGTTCTACAGCGATTCCAGGCACACTGTTTCTATTACTGTTTATTACCATTGGATGCGAAAATGCGCCGGAGGCACGAAAAGCTCACTGAGCTAGCCGCACGGTCGCTGTGCAGGCGGCGGCCACGGCCGCGAAGTGGCCCAGGCCGGCGCAGGTAGCTCGAGTGATAGCTTGTTCCCGCTGCACGAAATTGTCCCCAAGTCCCGACCATGGTGGCTTACGTGAGAAAGGAGTTAATGATGCGATGGCGGGTTGCATTAAAATTTGTCATCTGCACCGCTTACGAGAGCGGCACTCGAATATCCGCCGCAGTGCTGAGCCGAACACATCTGTAGGCGGACCTGTAGGCAGACCGGCCGGCTGCTCCCAGCGCGCGTCTTGCCACCCACCGTCTCGAGCGTCGCGCGTCGTTCTTTAGCCGCGGTAGCATTTGCACTCGCAGTACCTGCGTCACACCCACGGTCACTTTTTAATTAAGCGCCTCACGAGATCAGTACGTGGGGGCATTCGCAGAAACTGCCGTCGATGCGGATTCGACAGTGCTACGGCGGCTCTGCTCTGTGATATCCCTCCCACGGTCACGTAGTCAGCTTTGTTCACACAAAATCCACAAAATCCATCGTTTCGCGGCACTCGCTGAAACCGAAACTGCGACTGGCCGCATTGAAAATGCCTTTTATAAAACAACCGTCGCACGCTGAAGCAAATGAGGTTTCTACAGGTTATAAGTAGGTCACTAGCTACTTATCGCAACAAAAAAAACAAGATGCAAAATTTTTGTGTCAGTGCCCCTTTCTTAGTCTTAGTCTTAGTCTTAGCCGCGCATACATCAACGTCCGACTAACGCACCGCTATGACCAAATAGCAGAAAGGGTGTCGAAAACACCTCTTCCGAAGAATTTTGAAAGACATATTAAAGGGTGGAAACTAGTTTGCCTATATCGATTGAAAACGGTGCCAATAATCTAAATTAACCATTCTCGCCACTATCAGTTTTTAATAAGGTATAAAAGGCCAGAAACATGAAAACAGGGAGACGACACCCCATACGCATTTGGGTACTAGGTATGGGAAGTCACAAAAGTGGTGAACGCGTGAGAGCGAATTGTAGAGGCATCTATAGATCTTTTAATGAAACAAACAGTTCCGAAGTGGCTGAGCACGTAATATAAACGTAATTTAAAACTTTCGGTGCGCTCATTCTGTCTGAACAACACACACTACAGCCTACACACTACAAACAACACACTGCAACAACACACACTACTGCGAGACATGCTGCTTTTCTCACTATTCAGTCAGCCATTCTGGTTTTAGTTTCGTTTTCGAAAATCAGTGGTGGGTAGTAGCGTCGTCAAATACGACGGTGAGCGCCCGAGCTTCTGCAAGCAACATACCATGCAGAGAGCACATAAAGGGCCTGTAAGAATACTTCTGTCGTCGCAGGTTTTTGAAATAACTCAAGAGAAGCACTTCGTTGGTTCGTTCCTTAAACTGTTTATTCACTTCTCGCTGGAAGCCAATTCGAGCAGTCGCCGCAGCGATGCTCGTCCGTGGGCCCCTCCGAGTCGTTCTTCTTCCTTTCGCGGTCACCAAGCGCCGGGGCGCTCCCCCTCGCTTCCCCGAATTCTCCTAGCGGCCTCCCTCCCTCCAGTTGTGGTGTCCCGTTACGGACAGAGGCGGCTCTTAATGGCTTTTCCTTTTCTGCGCCTGACCGTTCTGTCGTCCCTCTGTTCTCTCTTCCCACGACTGGACGGAAGGTCCGCGCACAGTTCTAACTACTCCGCCCCCCCCCCCCCCCACCCCACCCCCCCCCACCCCCCCCCCCGGAATGAGACAGGTCCTCATGCTACGCTATGTTATTTCCAAATGGGAACAGGAGCTGAACCGGTCGCCTTACTGTTTTTCCCTGCGGCACCCTGACTTCGCAAAAACGGATTTTGCCGTATCTGGCGGGAAACACCGCTGTCACGATGCCAGTCTTCCACAACGGGCGCGGGCGGTCCTCTCGTATTAACACCACGTCGCCAACCCCAGGGACCCCTCCTTTCGTTTCGGCGTAGGCCGAACGAAGCTGCCCAAAGTACTCTTTTCGCCACACATTCCAGAACAGATGCACGATCTGCTTTCGTTTCTGCCAGTGCAGTCGGAGTGAGGTCGCAGAGGTTTCCACGAATTTTTCCTAGTGCAGTGGCAGTGTGGTTAGGCGTCTTCCGGCCAAGAAGCTGGCTGGTGTGAGGGGGGCACCATTGTTAGGGTCGTCGTAAGCGCAAGTGAGGGGCCTGGAATTTATGACTGCTTGGACCTCGGCGAGCACCGTTGACAGCTCGACAAAGCGAAGGGTCTGCCGGCCGATGGTCTTCTTTAGGCCCAATTGTACACTCCGAACCATTCTCTAATAGAACCCTCCCCACCACGGCGCTCGTTACGCAATAAACTTCCACTCAATGCCCGAGTTGGAGAAGTAGCTCGGGGATTCCGGGGTGCCGCAGGGTCTTCCAAAGATTGCCCATGTCTCTAGAGGCGCATTTGAAAGTCAAAGCATTGTCCGAGTAAACTGCTGCGTGACACAAAGCGGCGAAAGGCATGGATGAATGTTTCTGTGCTCATGTCCGTAACGCGTTCCAAATGCACTGCACGCGTCACTGCACAGGTAAACAACACTATATACACTTTCGCCGTCTTGTCCAGCTCGTTCACAAAAAGGGGGCCGGCAAAGTCAATGCCGACAACCTTAAAGCGCTCTGCTTGAGCGGTCCGTTCGGGGGGAAGGAGTCCGGTGTCTGCCTCGATGTGGGAAGCTCTGTACCGCCGGCACACAACACAACATCGCACCACACTTTTCACCAGTTGGCGTCGACACACAATCCAGTGTTTTTTGCCCTTAACTTGAACGTTGACAGGAAACCAAGTGAGTTGTACAGCCAAGCGCTTATCTGTAGGACGAAGCGTTTCGTGTTTCTTTGCTCCGCAGAAAATTCGATGACAGGATCTGGAGCAAATGTTAGGAGGTTAGCTAACCATGTAAGGCCGAGAACCTTTAGCAGGTTGGCGGGTTGACCAAGAGGTACTTCGTTGAGGCTGATCCTGCGCGAACAGTTTTCCTCATTTGGCTACTGTTAGACCCCCACTTGTGCAGGTGCATCGATGCTGCAGCGAAAATGCGGTTAACCTCGCCGTACACCTTTACCGCTTCCTCTTCGCTGGGGGCGCCGCACAGCACGTCATCGACGTAAATGCAGTTTTGCAGCATCTTCGTTGTTTCTGGGTATTGCTGCTCCATTTTCTCAAGGTGGCACTGCAGCGTTGACGCCAAAAGGAAAGGGCTTGACGTTGGCTCGAACGGCACTCGAGTCATCCTGTACGCAGCGATTTCCGGCAAGGGCTTGCCCTCTTCGGGCTTACGAGTAAACCACAAAAATCTAAGCGCATCGCGGTCTTCAGGGGCAACACGTATCTGCAGAAAAGCCTTTTCCTCATCAGCGACGAGTGCGACTGGGTGGCTTCGGAAATATCCTTTCACGGCAGCTTCACATGGTAGCGGCCATTAACTGTCTCGATGTTGTTCTTGAATTCGTCCTTAACCTGACAGTTCGACGGGTTTTGTGTTGTTTCCGACACACCGACGCCCTCTAACTCCCAAAACTGCTTCAAAATTGGCGCTTTATCTAGGTCGGCTACTGTCGTATGTAGGACGACTGCGTGGGCAGACTTTACCAACTGAGATGTTGTCGAAGTCTGACCCTGAACTGCCCAACCGAATCTTGTCTCCACTGCCATGAGTTTGTTCTGCAGCTTTCTTAACGAGCCCGTGATGCACTCCCAATAATAATCAGAGCTAACAAGGATTCCGGTGCTCGCGTTCGTTAGTACGGTTGTGTCGTCATCCAGTGGGCAGCCAAGTTTTTCTAGCGACTTGCGAATTACGCCGTCAGGGCAGGGAATTTGTTGCTCGCCGATTGACGGTGTTTCCAGTGCCTCAATTAGCCTTTCCGTGTTTGCATTATGCCTGCTGATGAGGCGAACCTCAACCACCTGGAATATCCGTGCGTCGCATTGCCCTCCAAACACTCCAATCGGGAGTTTCTCCGTGCCGAGCAGCCGACAGCCGAGTCTCTGAGACAGCTCCTCTGTTATAAACGATGGTTGGCTGCCGCTGTCGAAAAGAATTCTTGTGAGACTCTTTGTGCTCTATCCAATGCTCCACGCTGTCACAGTCGGCATGAGTACGGAGGGGCGATCAGTTGTGTTCTCGGATGCATGCAGAGAGATGGGAGCGTTAAACCCCTTCTTCACCTTCGTTTCTTCGCCATGCGCATGCATTTTCCTCAAGAATTCCGGGTCGCACATCCTCGTTGCGTGCCGTCGTTTGCAAGCTTTGCATTCGATGCTTGCCCTACAACGCCTCGCAAGGTGTCCGCGCTTGGTGCAGCGGAAACACCTGCCTTTCGATGTTAGGATGGCCTTCTTTTCCCTCAGGCCTCTTTTTGCGTTGCAGTCGGGAGTGTCGTGTGCCTTCGATTGACAAAGTAGGCACTGTGTGTCGGACGATGTCCCTGCACTGCTACTCCTGTCACTATCCTCGGCCTGCCGGCGGTGATAATCCAATATCATGTCCGCTGGAAGCACACGTAGCAGCACGGGGTAGAGCATTGCGCTGTACGACTCGTCCGCCACACCCAACGACCTGTAGCCTGTCGTAAAGACGCCGCAGGGCGGGCACATTCTTTGACGACGTCAACGGCTGCGCGTCGATGAGGCCTTGCATGTGCTCTTGTATCAACGCCGCTGTGCTGTCGAAACGCTGTTTCAGAAGATCGACGGCGTCGCTGTAGCACTGGGCAGTCGCTGGGAGTCCTGCAATAGCAGCCGCAGCATCTCCGGTGAGCAGGGACCTCAAGTAGTGGAATCTGTCGCTTGCAGTCAAGTCCGCATTCTTGTGCACTGATTGTTCGAATTGTTCCCAAAACTGCCAATTTTTCTGCTTGCCGTCAAATCGAATGAGTTCTAATTTTGGCAGCTTCGTTTTGGGGGCTGAAGATTTCTGCGATTGAGGCTCGTTGCTGCTCGTGCTTGGGGTCTGCGCCTGACGAGGAAGACGCTGCGTCTCGATCTTGTGCTTGAGCGTGCCCAAGGAATGGGCGATCTTGCCCGAATATTTTAAGACCTGCTCGAACTCTTCGTCAGCGTCCTCATCCGTCAGGCACCGTTCGATCGCCGCGTCCACTTCTGACAGCTTTACGCTGGCCGTTTCAAGGCGCTGCAGCATCGCCTTCAATGCGTCGACGGTTGGCTTGGCGCTGGCTGCAAGGCATTCGTCGATTTCTTTAACGAAGCGGGTTACCTGTGATCGGACGGCCCGTCGTTTTTTTCGTTGAATCTCCATGTCGGTGCTTGAAGTGGAGTCGGTGGGGTCCGGTCGATGTGATAATCCGTTCCCGGGTTTCGGCACCAGAGTTTTGTAAGAATACTTCTGTCGTCGTAGGTTTTGAAATAACCCAAAAGAAGCACTTCGTTGCTTCGTTCCTTAAACTGTTTATTCACTTCTCGTTTGAAGCCCATTCGAGCAGTCGCCGCAGCGATGATCGTCCGTGGGCCCCTCCTAGTCGTTCTTCTTCCTTTCGCGGTCACCAAGCGCGGGGCCGCTCCCCCTTGCTTCCCCGAATTCTCCGAGAGGCCCCCTCCCTCCAGTCGTGATGTCCCGTTACGGCCAGAGGCGCCGCTTAATGGTTTTTCCTTTTCTGCGTCTGGCCATTCTGTCGTCCCTCTGTTCTCTCTCTCCACGACTGGACGGAAGGTCCGTGCACAGTTCTAACAGGGCCTTCATTGGAATCGGGAAAAGTAGCAAGGTGCAAGTCAGGTGGTTAAGCCAGCCGCCTGACCTTCTATCTCCCGTCCACGCGCGGCAGAGCTCTCCGATATAAGCAGTTGCGAAACTCCGCCTCAAAAAACGACCCGCACCTGGGCCCCCTTGCTTTTAGATGCAGAACATCTTATAGCGGGGGCCTGTCATGCGTCGAACGTGCGTCCGTCCGCACCGCTCCTCTTCACGCCAGCTGTGCGATAACGCGTGCTCGTACCCCTCCTCTCCCCTTCTCTCCCCGCGCCGTCTGTTCGCCCGACGCGCGCTTCTCCCTCCCGCGTCTTCACCCACCAGCTGTGTGATAGCGCATGCGCGTCTCTCTCTCCTCCTCCTCTCCACGTCAGCTGCTACCGCGCACTCGTACCCTCCTCTCCCCTTCTCCTCTCCACGTCGTCTGTGCGCTGGCGCGCTTTCCCTCCGTGTCTCATTCGCAAGCTGTGTGATAAGCGCGCATGCGCGGCTCTCTCTCATCCTCCTCTCCACGGCAGTTGCTTTATATACCCCGTGCGTGCGCCGCTGGATCAGTTGCTTCTTCGGTTGACATGCGCAGCGCCGTCTCGATGCGCTGAAAATGGACGCCAACAAATCTGCTAACGAACTGTCTGGCGCACCTTCGAACAGCGCCAGTCAGTCGGTTATGCTCTGCATCATCACAATCCCCCTCGGGGAGGTGCGGGTAATGTTTTGATTATGGAGGAAAGAAAACGTTCTTTTGATCATGCGTATGGTGGCGCTAATACGCCTAGAGCACGCACTATCCATAAAACACAGTAAATATTCAAACTGGCAATTTAACGTTGAATTTTATTTTAAAGGTGCATAACTTTTTTATTTTAGAACTTTCCTAAGTGATTCTGCTTTCTTAACTGTGATTTCTTGTCGCGGTTGTTTCTGCGTCTGCGAAACTGCATAGACTGATGGGACCTCCGCGGGCACTACCGCACAACATACATACGACCTGAAGTACAAAATTTACAGTTGCCGCTCGGCGTACATTACACTCAATGCCAAAACTAGCCAAGTGGCTTTTTAAGAGGCTTTGAATAATCCTTTAAAGCTTGCGTACAGCCAACGAAGCGAATTGTTAGCTCACTTTTTTGCCGCCGGAAGACCGCAGATGACCCGCAGCAGACGACAATGCGCGGGCGAGTGAGAATTCTACTACCCGCCCGTGAGTGAGAATTCTCACTTCTACTAAGAAGTGAGAATTCGCGCTCACCAGCTCTGACCTGCTGGAGTAGCAAAACCTGATCCAGTGGGGGCCACCCGAATAGCGAAAGCACGTGGCTTCCTGGGTTGAAGCGGGCAGCCACGTGCTCTAAATTTATTAAATAAAGGTTTATTTTTCCTCGTCCGTCGTAATTTTTTTTCTGCTCTCCCTAGGTCACGTGACAGTCCCTGTTGCATTTATCTAGAATGGTATGTTTTGCAAATGAGTTGAATATGCTTAGGCTACACTTTTTTGTCTACTAGATGGATGCAAAACTTCTTGAGAAACACCTGTACACAGATGACAGCCGATCGTCTTCGTTAATAATTTCCGGAACCGGTGCGGGAGGCTTATGTGTGGTATGTAATGCTTTTTTATCGTTAAACTTGCTGACTACTTATACTTACATATCACGCTAAATTGTGTTGCTCCGACGTTTAAAACATTCCAAATTAGGTGTTTTAAATTTTACCTATTTTTGTTACTTGCTCCTTTTTCTATGAATAATTGTCTGCTGGTATAAACAACGAATTTTGGAGACCAAGTCTTGCCTTCTTGATTATGCGAGTTCTCTAGTTAAGCAACTGTGGAGTACCTACTTAAGTTTTAAAAAACCGTAGACTACTAGACCTGCCAATGGCACAGAGGGCACTTCAAAATGAGAATGACGCGCGTCATCCCCTCGTCAACACACATCAATCTTTGCAGTGTTCCTGCAGAGGTTGATGTGTAACATCGACCCAGTAAAAAACACTAGTACAAAACACTAGTACCATATGAAAAAAGCGGAATATTGTGTTTTTGCTAATTCGGGATTATAAACCTTATCCGTGGAGATGTCGAAGGGTTTTGCTGATATATGTAGCCCGTGAGAATCATTATGCACTTGTTTTAGGAGTTTGCACTAACCAACACTAGTGGGGAAAATCAGCATTTCGGAAAAAATTGGATGTGTCGAAAAACTTCCCACGTATGTTTCACTCCGTGATATATGCAATTGTTGTTATGCCGATAAATATCACTCATTAAAAGAAAATTAACAAACCAATCTTCCGGATTTTGCCGTGCGATGCCGTTTAAAGGAGAAAAGATAAAAAGCAACCTTGGTGAGCCGGAAACGCTTAACACGTTTGGTCAACGCCCAGCTTAACTGCTGGTTCTACATAACTAACGTTTCAAGAGAACATTTATATTATGTTGTAGCAGCTCAATATTGCCTATTTTCTAGAGTAAACGGTTACATTATTGATGTTAAAAAGTCCCTAAATATTTTTCGCAAATATTTCATTCTCTCACACTGACGCTCAGTTCCTGACGCTCAGGATATGGCTCAGTTAATGGTTTATACAAGTGTCCGAGAGGGATGTATAAAAACTGCATTGCTAGACATTTTAGAACAGCCACATAACAGGGGGAATCGGTATTTTGGACATATTACGTGCATTTACAAATTCATCATTCGCTATTCATTATTATGATATGTCCGATTGGTTTTTAAAGCAAAGCAGTATTGACTGAGTCAAAGAGAATTTTGCGTCGGAAGCTTTTTGACCTCCGTTTGACCGCAGCTGCGCCGTTCCCTTGGAAACACATCATATGATTCGCCGCCCCGTGCTCCGCAATCGCCGCGTGCCGCAGTCCTCCCCGCCGCCACCGCCGTTTCGCCTAATCTCTCAGCAGCTGGATCGCCGCCTCACCACGATACTCGCCGCGCAATTGGCTAAGAGAAGGGCCGCGCTCGCCCAGTTAGTGAGAGTTTGGCCATGGATGAAAACCGACGGCGGGCCGTTTTCTCTGAGCGTTGCGCGGGAGTGGGAGATTTTGAGCCATTTTCGGCATCCGGCGTCTAACGACTCCGAAGATATAACCCCGCGAGCTGCTTTATTGGAGCATGTCTACCCAAGCCCCAGCACAGCAATTTCTCGCAAAACTACCTCGGCAGGCCCTGCATACCGGGCTTAACGTTGAGTATATAACTACGCATAAAATTAGTTATATCAAAATTAAGCAAGTTAATCCGAACCAAGCTTTCACTTTGCCTATTCACGATAAGCTGAGTGAAGCCTCAGCTATTTTCGCTGACAAAAGATGCTGATAAAACTCTCCTGCAATTAAATTATAAAATTATGGGCCAAAAATTCTGCCTCTCTGAAAGTCTATTTCAGTTCCCTTTTTGCGTGTTCGGATGCCCCGCGCCATCGTTGGTACGTTCCGTAACAACACGCTTACCACATGAGCCCATGTTATTTTTAATAAATCTGACTGGTGGTTATTGAGGAACTAGAGGAGGAGGAATAAACTTTATTACAGTATGCAATTTAGGAGCGGGTGGTGACCACTGGGCGCAACCCAGCGGTGACTTCGGCAGCACGTTCCACCAAGGCTTTCTGGACCCCGGGGTCAGAGCGGCCCAACGCCGCCTCCCATTGATCAACGGAGGGGAATAGGGGTAAGGGGTTTCGAGGGCACGCCCACATAGCGTGGCAGATGGTGTCGACATCTCCGCAGTGGGGGCATAGGGGTGATGGGTATTGATCAGGGTATATGCGATAAAGGCTGGCGCGGCACGGAATGGTATTAGTTTGAAGGAGCCGCCACAAACGTTCTTCCTTTGTGGAAAGTGAGGAGTGGGCTGGGGGGTATTTCAGGCGGAGGAGGCGGTAGTGCGCGGTGATAGCCGCGTACGTAATAAGGCTATCTCGAGTGGATTGCGCTCCGTGGTTAGGGGTAACCGAAGGGCCGCTCGGACAGTAAGATCTTGAGCTGCTGTATGGGCCGCCTCGTTACCCCCTAAGCCGGTGTGGGCGGGCGTCCACACGAGCTCCACGGGCGTTTTGGGGGGGTTTTGCAGAATACTTTTGAGAGCTTTGGCTGATATGAGCCCTCGGGCAAAGTTCCGTATAGCAGATTGAGAATCGGACAAGATGACTTTGGGGGTAGGACCTTGAGAAAGGGCTAGCGCTATTGCCGCCTCTTCCGCCTCAGTAGGTAAGTGGGTGCGGATGGTGAGAGATGTGAGTGGGGGGCGTTAGGACTGTTGATGACCGCCAAGGCATAGGCTAGTGTGGTTTTGGTAGCTAGCGGCATCCACATAGTGGGTTGTCGGTTTAACAGGGTATTTTCTGACACGTAACGAGCGCGTTTTTCCCATCGAGCGACGTGGTTTGTGGGGTGCATATTGCGGGGAAGCGGCCGGGGTTAGGATATTGTCTCGAATGGTAGATGGAATCGGGTGGGCAGAATAGTAAAGATTTGGGATGCGGATGTGTAATCGGCGGAGAAATTGGTAGTCCCGCAGGGGACGATGCTAGACGGGAGCATTGATTTATTGATGGGCCCTCAATTAGTTCCTCAGCGGTATTGTGGATACCAAGCGGTTCTAGTTTTGGCAGTGGAGGGTGCTGTGAGGTACCTGCAGGCGACTCGGTAGACTTTACGCGACAGGCGGTTTACTTTGTCAAGTTCTGCAACGGGTGGGATTGAGGTACGGGTGGGAGGAGGTGAGGCGACTGATAATGAAAGCTTGAATGAAGCGTAGGCGTTCTGCCTCCTTGAGGCCTTGGTGCCGGGGAGCGATGCGTCGGAGAAGGCCAATGGTTTGAGTGATCTGGGCGTTTTTACTTGAGTGAGGTAATGGGAGAGTTCGCGCGATTTTGTTGTATTGAGAGCCCTAGCACCTTTATCCGGGGCACCGTAGAATTTGGCCTCTGGCCGAGGAGTTATAGTAATGGTAGGAGGGTTCAGGGGGTTTACCGCGAGGAGGAGGGAGAATTAGTAGCCTCGGATTGTGCCTTGTGGAAACATCTGAGCCCTGCTTGAGCCCGCGGCAACGAGGACCATATTGCACCGGTCTTTTAAGTGTTTCTTCAATTTGGGCACTCGCTTCCTCCAGAACTCCAAAGGGTAATTTCATTCGCGTACATACTGTGTCCGAAGGTAGGGTACTTTGAGAAAGCAGTTGTGTGGAGTTGGAGTCGGCTACGTTAAAGAGCAACGGTGACAAACCTGATCCTTGAGGGGTTCCCATGGATGACATTTTTATTGGTAGCGGAGGTGACATCTTCCTAGGTGAAGCTCCGCGGAACGGTTGCTTAAAAAGGAACGGATTGTAATTATAGGTACGGTGGCCAACTTTCAAATGATTCAAGATTGCTGAGGATTGCTGCATGGGAGACTTGGTCGAAAGCTTTTTGAAGATCAAACAGCTAGAATGGCGGCCGTGTCCATACTTGAAGGAGGGGCAATGATGTCATGAAGGAGTTGTAGGGTGGACGTCTTGGACTGATAGCGAGAGCGGAAGCCAAGCATTGTGGGGGGATAGGCGTTGGAATCGTCCAGGTATGGAGTAAGGCGGGTGTGACAATGTATTCAAGGACTTTGCCTACACAGGAAGTAAGAGATATAGGTCGCAGATGTTCGAGTGCGAGGGGTTTGCCAGGTTTAGGTATGAAGAATATTTTAGCATGTTTCCATTCGCGAGGTAGAGTGCCAGTAATCCAGAAGTGATTATAGTATTTGGTGAGAGTGGCTATAGAGGTATCATCAGGTTTCGTAGAATTTTATTGGTTATGCCTTCCGGGCCGGGAGCTGTGTTGGTGCGGATCTTGAGGAGCGCCGCGCGTACCTCAGCTGGTGTGATTGTCCATCTAAATCCGAGTGTGGGGGTCCAGAGTAGTTGGGCGCGATAAAAGTGGGGGCCTTGTGCTATGTACGTAGCTTTGAGATATATAAGAGTTGGGTGTTGGTGCCGGGATATTTATGGACAAGCTGAGTGATTCGTGATTGGGTTTGGGTTCGGGAGGAGCTAGGTTCCAGTACGTGTCGGAGAAGGTGCCAGGTACGACGCCTCTACCCAGATTTCCGCGCTTCTGGTCGCAGAGTTGTACCCATTGGAGTCGGGCGAGTTCAAGGGCGTGGGCCTCAATAGTTTTTTGTAGTTCCGCTAATCTGGCCCGAGTTGGCGGCGGTGTTTACCAGCTCGCCACCTTCGTTCAATGCTTCTATAAGCTTCCCAGACATGGTGGAGGCGAGTATCAACAACGTTGCTTGGAATTTCATGTTTGAGGGGTTTGTCTTGAGATCGTTTAGCGGTTAAAAGTCCGGCGATCCAAGTGGTCAGAGAGGTGGCATCGATGCTTGTTGGTGGCGGGATCTGCTCACTTTCTGTACGGAACTGGTGCCAGTCAGTAACATACTGCTGACGCGGTTTCGATGCAAGCGAGTGGATGTGTTGGAGGTTCAATGCAATGATAAAGTGATCGCTGCCGAGCGAATGAGGTGTGCTGTGCCAGCGTAAGCAATGGATGTTGCGGGAGAAACAGAGATCAGGCATGGTATCGCGTTGCAGACTGTTTCCCATGCGCGTGGGGGTGGTCGGGTCAGATTCAATCGTTAGACGTTTGGTTTGGACAAGGTCCCACAGACGGCGGCCTTTGGGTGTAGTGCGATGGTACCCCCAAGCGAGACGGGGATCATTAAAATCACCAAGGATTAGCAGGGGATGATGCTATGCTGCTCGGATGGCATGAGTAAAAAGGGAGTTAAAGTTGTATATTGAGGAACTAGACCCGCGCCATGGCTCTGCTGAGAACACCTCTCTAATCCTCCTCTTTTCTCTTCCTGATGATGATCTCTACTTTGGCGAGCGGTCTTCTTTCTTTTCGCAACTCCTCCGCCCGCGACAGTGATGCATCTACTAAAAAATGACTTGAGGGGTAATAATTAAACATGCCAGAAACAAAATTTTCTAGGTCAGTTCAGTAGCTTGGTTCGAATCCGTCAAGCTGTTTGGTCACCATTCATCAGCAGCTTAATTTTCCATCGGTGCTTTGACGTCCGATGCTGCTTTCTAATGACGGTCTTCGGTAGTATCTGCGATGAAGGTACAGCGGCCCTCTGTTGTGTTGCAGGGAAGAAAATTCGCGCTGTCTCGCGTCTAGCTGGTCGCTCAAATCGTCTTGTTTGTGATCGAACTTGTCTCTGCAGAACCCTCCTGTGTCTTAGCCCGCCTGATAAATGTGGAGAAACTAGTCCCACTCCGCCTGACGGAATCGGTTCGTAGTTTAGGCGAATGTCCAGAAACTCTGCATCTCGTAATTTGCAAGACAGTCCTTTTCTGTTTCCTCGGCTCGTCCGGAAGTCTTCGCCTCTTGCGCCGGTCCCTGTCCGTGTTCATGGCATCACTGTCCGTGAGCAGATGCGTCGAAACAACGGGCTTTTGGTGATCGTGCGCGTACTCTGTAGGTTCTGCTAAGAGTTCTTCACTCTTAGCGCAGTCGTGACCACGGTGTAGCTTGCGTGGAAGCGTTCAAGTCGCCTGCTGGCAGGGGGGATGGTTTTCCGTTCTTGTCGTATCGTTATGAGTAATAGGTCTGCGCACTCAGATACCTTATTACGGGCGGCTGTAGAGGTAATCAACGAGCTCCATGATGGTGGGATGGGTGCGACTTGAGTGATTCCCGAAGGTCTCCGTGAAAGACTGTTCTTCGCGGCATGCTGCGTGGGTATCTCGTTTGGGATCAAACTCATCTTGGATATCTCGTTACTAAGCAGCCACTTCGCGTGGAAAATCATATACAAGTATTTTTCAGATTCTTCATAGTCCTTTTCGGAGTCTTCGATATCTAGGAGATCCCGTACCTGTCTGTCAAGATTATTTATGTTGTCCAGCACTTCGGTAAGAGATTCGAGGAGGATTTTAAGAGCACTTATTCTCGGTGTTTGGGATTCCACAAGGTTGTCTGTTGTTCAGACGAGTTCTGATATCTTTCCCGGAGAGTTTCCCTCCTTCAGTTCACTCACTGCCTCCCTGCCCTCAGTAGGATGAACTTCTACAGAGAGGGTGTCCTGGATACGGTACTGCTGCTGGACACTTCCGGGTTCCAAGTGGTCGGTGCGGTGTGTCGAGCAGCCAGCCATGGGAGGCGCCGTTCGAGGGCAAGGCTCCCGGGATCAGGACATCAAACGGTTTCCCGGGCCTCGCGTGCCTCGATGTCGCTGTGCGCCGTTATCTCATGTTCACCAGGCCGTTCCTCCCGGGTTTCACGGCACCAAAAATATTGAGGAACTAGACCCGCGCCTTGGCTCTGCTGAGAACACCTCTTTAATCCTCTTCTTTCCTCCTCATGATGATGATCTCTACTTTGGCGAGCGGTCTTCTTTCTTTTCGCAAGAGTGGTTAGTCATCGAACCTACTAAGGTACCACTTTTCCTTGGTAGCTGTCGTTGGAACGCAGTAAATTCGTGGAATTTCTTTCGTTATAGTTCAATGATTACACGAGTTCCAGCCATATCTCAATACTGCAGGCCTCCGGTAGGATCATCATGCGCTGTGTGTTGTCTCCCTTCGCTTGTCCCGTCCTTACTTGCGCCATTTCATTACATGATGTCAATACTCCAGTAGGAGCCCTTCTAATGACGTAACGTGGTACTTCCTGATTGTGTACAACTGTATTGTTAACTCACTATATAAAAAGTAACAAGTAACGGAACACGTGTTATACCCTTTATTGTCATTAGTATAGTGGCTCACCCGGGCTTTGTCGGGCACTACCGCTATTGAAGCATAAACTGCACATGGAAAACTTGATTGCGTGTCTGGGCAGTAACAGGGAATTTTCTGGCAGCAACAGTTGCTAAAGGCCTCGCTGATGTGAATGAGGCACGTTAACATTGTGAAACGTTTCGAAGGCATGCGGGATCGGCGGTATCAGTTGTAATGGTGTGACAAACTTATGTCAGAAATTAAGAAAGAAGAACCATTTCTTTCTCTATGTTAGGAAACTAGTGGGGTTTGCCAAAAAGCAGTAAAAAGTTAAGGTCTCGCTTAAATGAAGAATGAGCGTAACATCATAAAGTGTTAGAAAGAGAAATGGCCGAGGTGGTACAGGTGAAAGCGAAGAGGAAAACTGATTTTGAAAATGCCGATACATGGCATATGGGCTTTCCAGTGGCATCAAAGTATCCGCAAGCAAAATAAGCGTTCAAAAAGTCACCAAATCGTCTTCTAGCTTCACAAACAAACGCATTCATACCAATTGAACGACATGACTTCCAGGAATTTGCCCTCTTGTTTTGATGGTTGTGATGCCAAGACAAAAACGTTTTGTTTGCAAAGCAGAGAATGTGGTTATGTGGTAGTACAAACACTGTCAGTATCGAAGCAATAACAATAAAAATAAGGAGGCCATGTTTATGATAATTTTGTGCTTTAATTGTAGCCATTACCTTTGAAGCACAGAAAAATCATACCCACAGTGATACGGAAACATTGTCTCCCGTGCTGTCTATACGTTACTGAAATACATTATCAGAAATACCGAATCTACGTTTATATAAACCCGGTAAACTTGTGAATCCGAATACTTGCTAGCACTCGGTAATATACTAGTCACGGGGAGGGAGAAAATGGCGAGCGCTCGTGAGCGCCGGCGGCACGGCGACCGTGCAGTGCCCGGCTCGCTCAGTGGCGGTAGCAAAAAAAAAACTCAAGTGCTGCCTTCAAGCGCTACGCCGCATGTTATGCTTGGCATGAGAACACCACGATATGGATTCATTTGACGATGGATGCTGCAAGTACACTGCAAAGCAACAACAGAACATATAAATAGACCATCTCAAACTTGTAGGTATGCGTGGTGATGTGTGCTTCAGTGCTGGCGTATTAAGAAATCCCTCAGCTTCTCTGTATTTGAAGCCTTGAGCAATTTGGTGCAGGCTTCGCCGGGTGAACTGGTGGAAGTGTAGAAGGCTGAGGATGAATTTGGATCCATGCCTCGCCGCGAAGGAGACGACCACCTTTTTGATGCATAAGACGAAGATTACTAGCACCGCAACTATGCAAATAAACAATGATACCGAAACGTAACTATGCGTCCGGCAATTCTGACCCACAATAGCTTCACCGTTAAATTCTTGCGCTTGAGTGCGAGCTCCTGCAATGTTTTTTGTGACTGCCAAGGCCAAAGTACCAAGATTCGTTGGTGTACCTCCCCTATGTCTTAGTACGTATCTTAACGGTCTTTGGATAAGTGTCACCAGGGATCACTCCTCTTGAACAAGTCGAGCGCGGAGAAGCAACAGGGCTTTTACTTCTAATTAGATATGGTGTAGTTCATGGCTACAGGTGCTCATGTTTTGTAGAATCATGCCATGAATCAGCAGAGGAATGACCGGCCCGAGCTAGTGGCTCAGTCAACCAAAATGAAAATACTAATTCTTTAAAACCCATCCCACCTGAACGTAGTTTGATGAGATTCGAATACAGCTGGCTATATATTTCGAAGTTCCTAAGAGTTTTCTTCTCTTTAGTTCAGTGCTGGGTCGATTCCTTCATTTGTAAAATGCATGCCGTTCTTTTCGCGTATTAGGAGGGCCTCCTGAGTCCAACATTAAGAATTCTTCCACTCAGGACCTCGAATATTACAACGGCGAATAAAGTACCGCACATATTGAAGCCAATACACGACAGCCAACATGAGTTCCCTCCTATTCGCAGTAAGTGTAACATTAGGCAGTTTGTTTCCTCTCTCTTGTGCCAGCGCCCGTTACCTAATTGTTACTGCAAAATTAAAACTTGGAGTGACATTTTACTCCTTTTTGCCATCTTGTAGGTGTTCAGAGTGAAAAATTGAAGTTCACAAAAATGTTCACTCCACGTAAACTCAAGCAACCAGGTGAGCAATTGCAATCGGCCATATCTTCAGCTATTTTACTCCCAGTATGTTGCCGCGATAAGGCTGAATCTTTAAGTAAACGTAAAGTGTCTTGTACATACCGAGTGGCGAACTAGAAAAGTTTGTAGTTATGTGGTTTAACACATACAGGAATTTAGAAAGAAAACACCATAAATAAAAATCTGCAGTGCGATTTCTTCATCCCTAAAGGCAAAAAAATGATTTAAAATGCTGATACAATGTGGGGTCTTTAAAGGTAGTCAAGATATTAAAATAGTAATTTTTTAAGTAGAAAGTAAGTGTAAAAGTATTCCTGAACTATTGAAAAATCCATATCATGCAGGAGGTTTCCATAATAGACTGTCAAACAGTTACGAGAACGTCTATTTTTTTTGCGATATCCGGTAGACATATACAAACTTTCTACCATTGTAAATGTTTTTAGCCTACTATGATCGCCTTGTGCACGGGAAATGAGGGTTCCAGAAATGTTCTGCCTCGAGAGGTTAGTTAACAAATTATTTTAATACATGGCTACTAACATATGAGGCAATAAATAACAAACAGCAGAAACCTAGTCCCTAGATGGGTAGCTCCCTGACGTGTTCGTGAAAAAGAAAATTACTCCGATTCCGGACTTCTGTAGGACTTCGGCACGCTCCAGCAAGTCCGCCGACATAATTTTCAGGGCTTTATCAATTTTCTGTTGTGAACTTCTCCAACATGGCTTAAAATAATACACAGCAAATGTAGGTGCGCTCAGAAACTTTTGTTTTTAGATATGAAGAAAACTACAATAGCTACTGTGCACGACCAAAGAGGTGCTGCCCCCGTCAGCACTTGTTCAAAATAAATACAATTTCATTGCCATCTGGGGATACAAGTATTATGAAGGTTGTCATGTGAATACTTTTCCTGCTCTATTTGTGCCTAAACCTAATTTTTTTGATAAGTTAGAGGTTTTGACTCTATTACTAGAGAAACTTGTGTATTGTCTTGAATGACAAATAAAACCATCGTACAGGACAGGTTTTTATTTCTTTTAAAAAGACCTTCTTTTCTTTCTGGCTCTCACCACAGGCTCTTTCCAAAATGCATCTATTTTGGGCAAATCGTATGGTAGTGTAGCACATTGCGGTAAAAATATGGCTACATTTACTACCGAGGATGAAGCGCTGCTCATTTTCACGCAATCCTGGACATCCACTGCTCATAGAAGATGCTCTTCATGGCTCTTTTGTACATGTTACTTTTCCTGGTGGCCCTGTCTTCTGAACTTCAGCTGACCAGCATATGGAAAACATGAGTAAGGTCCGTCGTGGAATCAAAACCGAAGAAGCCAATCTCCTCATCCCATGCTTTATTGATACACCTGTACCGACTGTTAACGCGTCGCAAGAAATTCCACCACTCCACAGTTGACGTATTTGACTATTGCACAGCTATTCCTACAGAAGATGCGAATATACTAGCATTTCTTATCTTTCAAGTACTTAAAACTACATTTATGCCTTCCTTAGCAGCAGTTGTAGAAGCAGGCATAAATATTATGTGTTCTAACTTCTAATTCATTTGGCCTGCTAAAGCAGATATCAATTTTTTGAACAAACCATCTTTCTTTTTTTGAATCACTGGGTAACGTAGTTTGTTCCTTCAATTAGGTAGAGCGCTCAGCTCATGCATCGAATTCAGGTCTCCGCACACTACGGCTGCTGTAACATTGTATGTCTTCAGAAGTTTCGTTTTTGCTTCGAACTGTCACATCAATAGAGGGCATGCAGCAGCCGGCAAAAGAAAAGCTTCAGTTTTCAATTTACCTTGTGAGCATCCGTACCCTTTAACCGGCGCGTCCTCGAAAGTTCACAATGAACAAGGAAAAGTAGCCCTGCTGCAATTTAAAAATTCCAAGTGACTTAAACATTATAACAATCTAACAATTCCCAGTGACTTAAACGTTTCATTGAGTACCCACAGTGTGCTAGCAGCACAGGCTCAGGGCCGTTTGTATTAAGAAAGACTTTCCTGAACGATTTACGCGAATCATGAGTGCTACCAACAAATCCTAAGCTTCCATAGGATTACAGGTTCCCCTAAAGGGTGGTTCGAAGCTGAGTTCAGTTATTTGTTCTATTTCACCGCTCCCCCCGGTGCAATTTATTTTAACATTTTTGTTTACTTTTGCATTTTTCTTTTTTTGATGTATTGACCCCAACTGGAATCTTACAAACAGAAATTCCTGCTGATATGTTTTGTTTTATTATATCTTAGGACTACAGTGTTGCCCCATCCTTCGCAGGATGGGTTTTGACTTCATTACATTCAAGAGCACTTCGCCTCCTCAGCTTATTAAAAACAAGGTTGATGAAACAGAGTGAGTTTCATCATACAAAAACTATATTTTTACCAAACTACGAAGTACGTCAATTGTGAGAGTGAGAAGTTTCGTGGTAGTACAAAAACAACAGTAGAAACTTTTTTTACAGATATGCGGAAAGAGGCAATCTATGTGGAAATGGTCCTAATATGCGAGTACTCCTTTCGACGGCTTTTCAAAAATATTGAATCTATGATTACATACCTTATGATCACCGTCAATTCAGTAAGTTTTTAGTGCGCTTGTTCTGAATTGAGAAATTTTAAGCACATATTTTGCCCTTTTGAGGCTTGGAAAATGTTTTTCAAATTACTTTTAGGCATACAAGTTGTTGAAATGAATATGGTGGGTCAAATTAGCAGGTGTATTACCATCGTAGTATAAGAATGCGCGCACATTTTGCACCGAAAGGGTATGGTTGGGAAGATGGATCTATTGTTTTTTGATATTTCGCCCAATTTATATAAGACATTAGTCAGACAAAGAAGTACTTCGGCGACCAAGGCTTGTCGAAAAGCTCTGGAAACAAGCGTGTGACAGAGAAGTGAAGACATTTAAGAAAAAAGGCTGCTGGGGCGTCCCCACGAAATAAAACATCCAACTTCAGCTCAAGCACTACAAGGGGCAGACAGAGGTATGGGCCTGAATTCCTAATTCGTATGTATGCAGTGATTTCTAGTGAAGTGCAAGATATACTCAGAAAAGTAAATGCAGCAATCCTTCCTTAGCGCGAACACGGATACCTCAAAATATCAGATTTCGAAACTTTTTCTCGCCCGGTATTTACCTCCGTAGGCGCTACGTATTTTTCTTCTTTTATCTCAAAACGTCTTTTCGGCGGACCACGGATGCCTCGAAATGATGAAAGAAAGGACCCAGGACAATATCGCGTACACGAAGTTGATAGGGTCTCCGTTCGAACGCTTATCTCCCACTACGCGCTAAACGCGATCCTGAACGGAGTTTACACGGAGTACGTGTTGTACGAGATGATGTCCCGTTTATCGGACTGCTGTCCGACGCCAACATGTGGCCGACGCAGCTCATCATTTGGACAACGAGGATACTAGAGTGGTGCCTACAATTGCCAAAACAAAAAAAACACGATACGGATGCTTTGCAGAAATGTAGAATGTACGGGTGGCTCCCTACAATTATAGCCATGCAATCAGCTGCTCCAGAACGCTTTTCCGGCACAGAAACAAAGGCGAAACAGGGGGGCATTTACGCAGTTACTTCTTCCACAGCAGCAAGTTTTTTTTTTTCTTTATTACGAAAGTTTCCCTTTGTAGTTAAGCTTTTGTTTCCAGCACGATAGCTATTATTTCAGTGTAGTGATAACAAATGTTCAATATTCCCTTTCACTCCAAACTCGTGTTACATAGAAATTTTAACGGATTTCGGTAGCTAAATTCGCTATTGGCGGCCATTCATGATGAGATCTAAATGTTCCTTTTGCACCGCCACCTTTGCTTAGCCCGTCAAAAGCGTGTTTATTGTTTTATTACAAGTACAGTTTGAAGCTAAATGGTAGGTGTGATTTTCGTTAATGGGCCAGGCTGCCTGTTCTCTACGCTAAGTAACAGGTACGTGATCGTGCCACCAGTTGTGGAACAAGGGTTGGCCTGTATAATCTTTCGCTGCAGCTACGCTATTTTTCAACGCACATAGGAACCATTAGTGTTTATAGCCCGAGAAAGGGTTGTCAAAAATTAGGGGCAACACCTGAGAACATTAGTCACTAGACAACGTTACGCCAACGGTTCGGAAATAGTGGTACTCCCACCCAAGATGTTCCGTGAAGCCATTTCTAGGTCCGGAAACCCCTTGCGTAACTCGCCTGTCTTTCGAACTTCAGTCCATTCGTGGCATATTTTCAGTTCCGCCGCCATATACGCAACGTCTTTTCGGTCTACTTGTTTTTCTCTTCCCTAAAAAACTGGAGAGGGGGCTTTTGTAAAAGCTTCAAAATTCGTTCAGCCGGTGTCAGAATGTCTAACTATTCTCCTTTTAAGTTGCTCAGAAATCATGTAGGCTCCGGGGCTTGCCTACGAGTGGCAGTGGCACAATCAGCACAACTGAGCACACGAATTTCCAACATCATAGAGTACATCCCAATGATCGGCCCCAGACTCATGTCTTGCGGCCTCTTTTAGAGCCAACCTAAATAATCATGCCTATAGACGTGTCGAAGGTGAAAATGAGCTGATGGAGCCCTAGGAAAATACAGTTTGGTGAAAGGAAATTTTACCACTTGGAGCGTTTGGCATTTCAGTTCGAAGAACCAAAATTCTCCCTCTTTCACGGGATGGCTGGAAACTTTCTGTTACAGTTTTGTACAGCACGCGCATGTAAGCATGGTTTTCCCTGGTTTGAAAAGCGTAACGGCAACGCCAATAAGGAACAATTGATTGGTTTATTCTATGAATTAACGCGCCTACGCAAGGCAGGCGATGAGGCACGCAATAGCGGAGGACTCCGGATTAACTTGGACCACCTGGGGATCTTTAACGTGCGCCGAAACCTCGTACACCCGGGCGTTTTTGCTTTCCGTCTTATCAGAAAAGCGGCCTCCGCGGCCAGGAATAGAACCCGCGTCCTCTTGCTCAGCAGCACAACTCCCTAGCCACTGAGCGACCGCGGCGGTTAACAAAAAACATTAAACATAGCCACAGGTATGCAAACATGCAAAGTACGATTGGGTGACGTATTGATAAACTGTCCAAATCTAGCACAATTCCCTAATTCCCTAGCACAATTCCCTAAATCTACATTCACTAGATTTGGACAGTTTATCAATACGTCACCCAATCGTACTATGCATGTTTGCATACCTGTGGCTATGTTTAATGTTTTTTGTTAACCGCCGCGGTCGCTCAGTGGCTAGGGAGTTGTGCTAGATTTGGACAATTTATCAATACGTCATTTAACTAAAAAAACTCTAATTTGAATTGGCTGCGTATCACTCTAATTTTATATAGCTACGTATCAACCTCGCTCCTCTCTGCTCACCTCCTCAAGAAAGGTGTTCCCCATCCATTGCACGAGTCTACTACGGTTTCACGGCACACCCACGGCTAAGAAACACTGCTCTACGGATAAATACAGCTGCGTAGCAGCAGGTTTTATGAAGGTTCCTAATGTTGTCGTTGGCGTTGACGAGCGTAAAATACTCTGTCTAAAATTCTTGGATTGCTTCTGTAAATATGCAGTAGAATCACAATGGGCAGAATAGCATGACGTAATCGAGAGAATTCAGGAGACTTGAACATAAACGTTATCCCAACACCGCCTGTCAGGAATTTTTGCAATAAATCACAGGAAATACCCATGAAATAAATCGGAACACCAGCCATATTCTGGCAACACAAACGTAACTTATTCTTCTATATTTTTATCTATTTATTGCGACCGTGTATTTAGCTCTATATATAGAATATTGCACTACAAGGCACCAGAACTAAAATTACAGCCCGCTCATAGAAACAGTTGCTCTGACTTAGGCGAAGGCAAAAGTGACTCTTGTACACATTTAAAATCACAGATAGAGATGTCCTGCTGATTGTAATACTTTAGACCTTCTTCCTTGTCGTAGTGGTGTATAATCGTGAAATCGCATAGAAAACTCAGTTTTTCGAGAAAATATTTCTATTTTTACTGAATGTAGGTGCTAAATTGGCTTCTTTTAAGATTATAGAATGTGTTACATAGGGCACATTTTTGTGGCACATACGACAAATAAGGAACGTGCCCAGGTTAGGTTAGAACCAGCAACCATTGCACTAATTTTTTTCCAAAAATTCTGAATAATAAATCTATCGGAAGACCCGGCGGCCACCATTAGATTCGGCAGATCTACTGGCCAGCATCAGAATGCTTGAAAGTGTTGCACTGTTTTCTTCATCTGTTGAGGCATCGCCACTTCATGCATCAGATAAAGTTTGTTTTGTAGTGTTTTTCTTGCCCTTTTCTTTTCTTTCTATCTGTGTTTCGCTCACTTGATTCGCAGCATACCGAACCCAAGATCACGAAAGCAGACATTTTAGCTCTGAGCCGTTTAAGGCGCATAGCTTAAGCCAGAAGGGAGACAGAAAAAAAATTTATTAGAAGACCCGAGCTGCAACAAATGCAACCAAACATTTCCTCGCCTTTGGCGAAACGCTAATAAATTTTCTTACAACCTAGCTTTTTATTAATACTCATTTAAAGAGAAATAACGGTATCACAATATTTTAATAGGTAATACTTTCGCGAGCCGTCGGAATATATGGGTGACATCCAAGGAAGAAGTGAAGACGTTTCAACTTCCCAATGAGGTCCCAGTCTTGAAGTGAGGCCCTCTCAGATTTTAGCATTAGATCTTGCCCACTCTTTCTTCCTCTCCCCTAGACAGAATAAACAACTTCTGTCATCCAAACGCTATCGATTTAGAATAACTTAGGCACACAGTTCTCTTCATTACGGTTTTTATCATGCTCTTCCCAACCTATATTCACTGAAACGAATGAGGCTACCCTAGTAACAGGTGATCCGCACCATATACTGAAGAATGTATTTTTTGTCTTTTCATTGAAACTGTTTGTGAAACAGTGTGTCTTATTGTGTTCCATTCCTACCCAAACCAACATTCTCGTCACTCACTAACAATATACCACAGCAGTGGATGGAGGCGTTGACCAGACGGGCCCTACCAGTCTAGCATTGGCTGGAGGAGAGGTTCCACCTGAACAGCAAGCACAAGGTATCTTGCTCTGAGGGTACCTTTCACGTGGAGAGCGCTCGAAGATGCGCTTGCTGTTCTACAAAGTTTATCCACTACACTACATTCTTCGTTGCAGCTTTTGTTTTTGCTCTTTTATTATTCATTTTCAAAGTTCTGCTGCATAAACACGGAAATTTTTGGTCATAGCGCGCAGGCTATTATTAGCCAATATTAGTCGTGTGGTTTGGCCTCACACCATTAGTCAGGGCAGCGGAACAATGTCCCACAGTGTCTTACAAAACTACCCTAATGGCCCGCACCAATACGGGACAAAATGGGAATAGAGTTTGTGCCTGAGGAATAACAGACGTGGTTTTATACAGGCGTATTACAGATGGCTGGAGTAAGCCACTACGAATCTGTCATAATCTCCAGACCATGGTGGATTACTGGGCATTCCATGTGTCGACTTGGAGGTAGGGTATATTCTATGGTACCACAAAAGCCCCCAGTCTTTCGACCCCAGCTTTCCCATATTTCTACCCCTTCTTTCGAACCCGCCGTTCTAAGCAAGTGCTTATGGCAGATATGAAGAAGATCACAGCGAAGAACTCTACCTTCAGCATTGTCATCACGCCCCCTCGGAGTCACTTCAGCAAATACTCCTTTTGATAATCGTTTCTGTCGAGCTAGGAGAACTCGAGTACTATTTACTAGACATCGTCGATATGGGCTACGCATGCGAAGTAGCGTGGGCAAGCTTCCGGCTCCAGCTTCCTGTATACATGCACGCGTTACAGAAGGTGTGGGCACCCAGGATGACGTCACCTGCAGTCGTATTTAAAAGCACCTAGATATTCCGCACTGATAGCTTGGCATGCGCTTTAGGTTCTGCAATGTTTGCCGTCGTTTCAAAACTTAGTGATTTTGCTTTATAAGAATGTTGAGTACTTTCATCTTGTCTAACTAGTTCAGCCAAGATAGGAGTGAGGATCATAGAGCTTGTGTTCATACTCACGGCAATTCTGTGAATATTCTTGCTACTTAGCGGCGCATATTAAATTGGATTGCCGAAGGCAATACGGGCATTGAGCTAGCCTTGTTGTCCGTATGGAGCTCTGCCGGCATACTGGACACACGTCCATGGTTAAAAGAAAGGGTAAATGTGAGATTAGGTATGCTTGGGTGTTCCCCTTCTCTATGACCGTCGCTCTTTTCTTCCTCGCTGTAAACACTTTGCCCAATGAAGTACTAATTGAAACCATTACGTTATTAAATAATATCGTTGACAAGGCAATGGGAGGCCTAAAACTAGCAAGGGTGTGGCTATTCGCCGGCGTGTAAGAAAAGCGCCTTCGCGAGGTAGGTAGTTTATATTTGTAGAATAGTAGAATTCATCCGTGTTTCCTGGTCGTGCACGTTTGAGCCACACTTTACTGGTCGCAAAAGAAGCAGGCCATTCTATTGTATACTTTTAGGTAATTGAAATCAACAACACGAACGCTGGCAGACAAGAGTCAACTTTCTCCAATTCAATGTTTCACCATTAAGTGAGCGGGTATGAGCTTGAACTATGCATACACGCTCTTACTTGATGTTGTGAGACCCAATGCTTCATTTGCCAAACGTTTGTATTTCTTCCGTAGCAGTCTTTAGAGGCGCCATATTCGTTTCGTTTGAAAAAAAAACGTGAACAGCAGAAACCATGAAAACTGAAAACAAGCTTTCGTCCTGTAAACACGCCCAAAACTCGTCCGAAGGCCTCATCAATCTCACCCTGCGTTTCTCTTATTCCCGTAGCTATTTTACCGGCGTGATGAATGTAATGGTGCGATGGTAGCAATGATAGCTGTAGCGCTGTAAGCCATCGGTGGGACGTCACCAGGAACATATGCCGCACAGTTTCACTTAAAACTCCAAATCAATACAGTAAAGCATTGGCTTAGGACGCGTTACATGTCATGCAATTTTGATATCACAAGACGCCACGAGCCGGTCACTAAAATACTCCCGAAAATTGCATTCGTTGTCAGCAGCGCTCAAAAACGGAATTGCACAATAACGAAAAAGTTCGGAAGTAAATAGCTATGCTAAAATTAAAACCGCAGGCGTAAGCCATGAATTCGGTATTCGGTGGACCGCAATTTCAAGTGAATGGCGTTGTCCATGGTTAATAAAGCTCACGTTGTATTTGACAAGTTTGATCAAAACCCCATAAAATTTGCCAAGTTTTAAAGAGCCATGGTTCATACGAAGATGCTTCATAATATTAAAAATGGTTCCACGGGGAGTGTGTAGGACCGCCGTTTGGTAGAGGAAAACTTTAATGACTTTTTGTTCTAAAGTACGCATTCTGACGAAATTGAAAATTGCAAACTGGACTTATATTCGTCGCATGGCCACGCGGCAGCGCGTGGGTTATGAGCTGCAACATATAGATGACCATTAAAACAGATTGTTCACATGGGTCATACTTGCACAAGCACTTCAACTTACGGCGCAGCCTGTACTTTTCAACATCACTTAGCATTCAACTTTCAAGTCTAGCGTGTATCTTGCAGGAGTTAGGTATAATTGTTTTGAATATTTTTCCCGCAATACAGTTTTTTTTTATTTTAGCGGTACATACCTAACAACCAATTGTGTTTCCACTTACAATGCGTCTTTCTCTTCTTTTAAAAACAGGTGAACCTCAAATTCTCCTCCATGACAAATCCATCAGTGAATATCAGGATGTCTGCAGTGAAGATTTTCAAGGTAACGTTCTGAGCTTCATTAAATGCATATTTTGAGCGTCATGCAAAACTAATTGCTCATATTTTTTTTACAGAAAAACGATACTGTTCTCAAGTATCTTCCAGGGAGGTCGGCCTCTGTAGATGTGCGGGCATCGCTTTCATCTTTAAAGGAATTGGTGTCAAGTCACAGCGCTGCTTACAGATGTTACGATGTCGTGTATTACTTAACAAGGCAAGAATATTTGTCTTAGTTTGTGATTTAGATTAGGAAAATATACCAAATCCGAGAAATAGAGGTCGTGTCGGGGCTAGATAGTATCGTTTCAATTTAGGCCAATAAATTTATAAAGCATTTATGTATGTAATGCGTTGTCGAACGCTTCCAAAAAAGCTTAGATGAAGCATGTTGCAGGAGGAGATAGATGAAATATTTGGGGAAATGTGTAATAAAAACATGTTCGTAGTGCTATACACGAGTATGACTTCCCAAAGCCATGTGGAGGTATGGAAAAAATGAGTCTGATTTAAGAAAAATAACAAAGTCGCTGTAGAAGATGTGTTCTATCATTTTGGGACGGATACTGGTAAGGAATACCGGGCGTAAAGAAAAGGACAGTTTAAAAAATAGAATTACCTTCCCTATTTCTATTTTTCTCTACGCATGACCTTGCCGAAGGATTGTTTGAATATTGGGCAAAGTAATTCAACAGCAGACAGAAGTGCGTTTTGGCATTTTTTGTTAACACCATCAAACGCGGGATATGACAAGTTCTCCAACCACTCGCTACGCTTAGGGACACTAGATACATCTATTCGTACTTGAGGTTACATATTTTTGTTGAAGGCAATTCATTTGAGGAGGCAAAACGAAAATTGTATACAAATGCTTCACTAAGAATATCCGCACAAAGAATATGGGACACGGTTTTGTCAGGAGAATTATGTAATATTATAGTATCGTGAGAGCGGTGCTGATGGCCCGGCAAAGATTTTACGTTGGAAGAAAGCATCGGCAGAAGCATGTCAGACAAAAACTTCCCTCTGGCTATATTTCTAGGTGCTCCACAATCGCATTCTTGTATGCCTTCCAGCGTAATTTATCCCCTGCAGAAGAATTGGGGGTATCACAATAGACGAAAATGGAAAGAAATTATTACACAGAAGCTGGAACAAGGCAATGGGGATTTACAGTACCTTTATCAGGAACTGTTGCTATATTTCCGATAATGTACTGTGCCTGCTGGCGGGTCGTCTTCCTCGGCACTTGAAATACTCAGAAAATGGTGAATACAGTCATCGCTTTAGTACAGCATCATCTGCTGTGTTTCAAAACACAACAGTTCAGGTCAGTTCAGTGCGTTGCGCATTTTTGCACGTATTTTTAAAGGCACGCCAAAAGCGCTCTCGCGGTCTCATTGACACCACAGTAGCCGCTGCAATTACGAATGTATGTTTCCTTGCGCCTTATTTTCAATTGTGAATTGTCGCACCAAGGTGACCAAAAATAGTGGCCGTTTTATTACCCCTAAAAGAGAATTATCATTCCCATAAAAACTATAGGTTGTTTATCATAGAGAGAGAATTCAGGTGAATGAGCATACCTTACACATTATTTGGTTCCCTTTGCGAAGAAACTTGAGATTCTCAGACAAGTTCGTGCAAGCGGCGCACCGAGTATCTGCCGAGAACTCAACTTCGCATCGAAAGAACTCGGCAGCGATGCAGAAAACTTTTGGAGTCTCTATTTAGGGAATCACCAGTGAGGTACGAAATTCTTCAGTCAACCATCTACTTAGTGATACAAGAGTCGGAGGCGAACATTGCTCCTAGCACCGCTGGCTGGAAATAAATTCCCTACTTGGCCCAAAATCCCCTACGATGAGTACCGTTTAACCCAGGTTCTTTTAGGTGCTAGCAGAAATTTCGGAACGGGTACTCCATTACCACTGGCACTCACGTTCCCAAGTAGGTAGGCGAAAACATTGTCGATGTACAGAAACCTTTTTGGCGTCACTAAAACAATCACAAATATTCTATTGTCGCACTTGATATAAAAGGGGCATTCGACAATGTCACGCACCAAGCCATCCTACAAGGGCTAGCTACTACCATCTGCTGGCCCAGACTTTACAACTACGTCGCGGCATTTCTTAGCAACCGAACCGCCACTGTACGCATCGGCCATCTCCGATCCGACACGTTTTCAGCAATTCCCCGAGGAACACCTCAAGGCTCGGTTATTTCACCCCTACTCTTTAACCTTGCCATGAAGGACCTCCCACCCCTGCTCCAAGATATTCCGCATCTCCGACACGCTTTCTATGCGGACCACCTCACGCCATGGACACCCACTGGATCAATCGGAGATCAGGAAGAGGCACTTCAAATGGCAATTGACACCGCCCAACGATATCTCCAATCCAGAGGACTGGAGTGCACCCCCGAAAAGTCTGTTTACTAACGCTCAGCAAGAGATCTACCCGCAAGACCGCACACAGTATACCAGAACCAATATTATACATAAATAATCACCCTGTCCCTAATGTCTCTTACCTCCGGATATTGGGCCTCATTATACCTAGAGATGGATCTGGCTTACAAGCCCTACCACCATTACAGCGTACACTCAACCAGCTCATGCACATCATCCGCCGCGTCTCCAATCGTTGCTTGGGACTTCGTGAACACGACACCCTACGCATGGTCCAAGCCATTCTCATCAGCAGGATAGCGTATGGCACGCCATACCTGGCCCTGAGACCACAAGAAATACGGAAACTCGACGTCACTATACGCCAGGCCTACAAGACCGCTATTGGGCTCGCAATCAGCACGGCAACCAAAAAACTTTTGCAGCTAGGGGTCCACAACACCTGGCAGGAAATACAAGAGGCCCACCACGCATCTCAGATACGCCGACTACAGATAACGCCCACGGGAAGAGCAACACTTTTCCGTCTACACTACAAACGTCCCACCACGAGAAGATGAGAAAATTCGAATACCAGCAGACATTCGGCAACACATCCGCGTAGCCCCCATACCCCGAAATATGCACCCGGTTTTCAACAAACAGCGGCGCACTGCACGAGCTCGCTTGATTCATAAGGACAATCACCATTTACCATTCACTCGGTACACAGATGCATCGCCGTACCCTCATCAGAAAGCCATGCAGCCTATGTCGTTAGCACGCAAGGCACAGAACTGGCAGCAGCGACCGTTTTCCACCACTTCCATCGAGACTGCTGAGGAGTGTGCCATCGCCCTTGCCGCTACAACAGGCGAGGAATTTCTTACAGTTATAACCGATTCACAGACCGCCTGCAGAAACTTTCTCATTGGCCGCATCTCTCAACCAGCACTGCACCTTCTACGCCAACTAAAAAGACTACCAGAAATTAACATCATCTGGTCACCCGGCCACCAGTCCCTCGAAGGGAACGAGGCGGCACCCGCCGCTGCCCGTGCTCTTACACACCGGGCCGTTACCTCAGAGAGAGAAAACAACGACCGAAGCGCCTCAAAGCCAGCACCAATCCATACATACACCGAAATCTTATCCCACTACAAAAACGACCGCCGTCGCTTCCCGCCACCTCATGCACAACTAACACGCGACGAAGAAACCACTTTCCGGCGCCTCCAAACCAATTCGTATCCCCATAACACCCTACTGAACGCTATGTACCCCACCCAATACCCTGCCACCTGTAACTTTTGCCCTCTTGCTGGCACCCTATACCACGTGGTATGGGAGTGCCAACGGACCCCCACTCTAACCCCAAATCCCAACCCTACCTATGAGCAGTGGGTGGAGCAGCTGACCAGCTCCGAGTAAATGTTTGTCTCTCTCTCTCTTGGCGTCACTCTGAAAGATGGTGTCTTTGAGAACAGAGGCCACTCAAAACTTTGCTGCAACGCTACTTTAAACAAAAACGTTGCCAACAAACTAGGCTTAAATGTCAAAATATGGCGTGTTATCATCCTGCGTATTTTGCTACATCGAACACTAAGGGACAGAGACGTTAGCTTCGCAAACTGCAGTTTCACAAACCTGATCGCACAAATGGGTCGGATACCCCTACGAGAATACCTGTTAATGAGCGCCCACCTCCTGAGAGAAAACCTAGGCGTTTCTGCGGGTTTTTAAATGTTCAAAAGTAATGAAATATTGCTGTGCATTTTCGTACGTACACTAAAAGTGGAAACGCACTGCAGGAATGTCAACTTTACAGAAATACTACAAGAAAAATTTGGGGCCGCCTCCACTAGTGGTTCAAAGAAGATAGATAAACCACAGAGCTGCGGGTTGACCTAGCCTCTCCCCACCCTGACACCAGACACAAGGAGAGAGGGAGCAGGCCGACCCAGCAGTCAAGAGCCATTTTGGGCGGCACTGTAAAAAAAAACTGGCCGCGTATCCGCTTCTTTCGTAGCAAATGTCGTCAAATTACGATAGTCTTTGTAGACATTTGCCAAAGAAATGCTCCTCTCCCCCTTGCTTTTCCGGTCACCTCTCATGCTGTTCATGCACCGCCGCGCACATCCCAAGGTAAGCACACTAAAGGTTTGCTCAAGGCGATTTCATTTTATCGCGTTCCACTGCTACAGTCCGGGTTCCTCGATGCCAGCGCTGCAGTACGGCGGAGACGCGCGCGAATGGAGTCGGCCGACTACAGGGTTTATAGGACCGCGTGGCCGCGCTCCACGTGCGTTCCAAGAAGAACGTGGAACCTAGCTAGTGGAACCTTTCGTTGATGTTGCCGCGTGATTTTTTCATATGCCTCCAGGCGGTGGCGGTTTTCTGCAGTAGATGTAGAATATTATTTGCTATCGAAAAACCAAGCATCCATGAATTTTAATAAAGCAACACTGTAAATATCCCTTTTGTTATAATTTCCTGTCTTATATTTGCGTAATGTCTTGTACTTGTATAACAAAGTCGACAAGTATGAACATATAAACCGCGCTAAGATGTTTACGTTTGGCCATGAGTATATAAGACTATTGCGCAATATCAATTTTACTTTGGCTGGGTGGCTGATCGAGTCACACACAGACAGACAGACAGACCAGAATTTCTGGGTTGAAGTAGCCCAATAAAGACTATCGTCTTTAAAAACCATTAAACTATGCGCAGTGTTCTATTTAGTAGCAGTCGTCGTCATCGCCTTCGTAGTCGGCGGTTTCCGACGCAACTGCTGCGTTAGGCAAATCCTTCTGTAGCGCGCGATGGCCTCTCTAGACCTCCATTTCTTCGTCAGCTGGTTTAGTGGCCGCCTTCACGTGTGGATTGCGAAGGGATGGATTGAGAGATTTGTCGTCATCATCTTCGGCGTGATGAACCCGTGCGCACCTGTCGCTAAACAATGACGACGACGAAGGTGGGAGCTCATGCGGCGTCGGCCCACGCGCGAGCCTGGAGTGCGCTGGGCAGCCGCCGCGAGGCACACGCTCACGTGCGCTAGGGGTTTTCTGGGTACGCCGGAGGGATATTGTGTCACCCTAAGCAGCTCTGCTATGAAAAAGCAACATAAAGACAGCGACGAAGACACTTTTGGGGAAACTGGTAGCACCACCTGGCGTTGCCCTGGGAAACACATGGACGTGCGCACCCGGGCCCGTGAAAGATTGCGCCAGCAGTACGAGAGCGTTGTTCTCTGCGTGGCGCTTTTAGGGGCGAAGCCCCTTAAGGGCTGGGGCTGTTGGCGTCTCCAGTCATTATCGTAATCGTCGACTCATGTAGTCACAGTACTAAAACACCGCGAAGCTTCTTTACGCCTCGCGCTACAACGTAACGCGTACTGAAAAAACTTGGAAAACTGGCATACGCCTCATGCTAGAGAAATTCGGGCTTCAAAGACAAGAGACTTTTACAGCAAAGCTGTACAGCTCTAGCCCAAACGGTTTCATCTCTGTTGGGAAAATTGTCAAAGGCGCCAAGAATACACCTAAACACTGCATGCTTCGCCCCTCCCCAGGTTTCACGGTAGTGGAGATGGCCCAGGATTTTTTAAGGACGATAGTGTTGCTTCAACTACTTCTCGCGGCAATTTTGGTCTGTCAGTCCGTCCGTTCGTCCGTCCGTCCGTCTGTCTACCTCTCAATTGAGCCACGCGGCTGAAGTTAAGGCCGTTGTTGAAAACGGCGTATATATACCAGAACTCTTTTCTAACCATATTGATTTTGTGACATTGTTCACGCTTGTCAACATTGCGAAACAAAAAAAGTATTATGGATATCTGAGGCACAATATTATTACATAACTAATATTTGGAGTGTTCATTTATTAAATAATTCATGAATCCCTAATTTTCGCTGGAGAAAATGAAAATACAGCCGCTGTAGGAAACGCATCCTTGGTGCCATCTGGACTGTGGCGTTGGGTGCTCAAAACTGTGAACTTCCCAGGTCCACCGCCAGCTGCCGCTACCTGTATGTCTAGAAGTACCTTTGAATCGAGGAGGACATTACGGCCGACAAGCGCCTGCGTGCTCAAAATCCTGTCATCTCGCGAGCGTTCAAGAAACGTCCCTGCAGCGTTTCGAGCGTCTCGCGAAAGACCATGAGGCAAGATGCACCCGGAGCCAGTACGGCGCACCCCAGACGCACGACACTGGAATCATTGGTTTTGCACCCTCCAGTGGTCGTACCAATGGTCATGAAAAGCCTACACGTGGAGACGCGCCCACAATATTCAAACAAACCTTTTGTCGGTCTTTATGTCTGTCTGCCCATCCGTCGCTCAGACTATTGTCTTCGACTACATTTCCAGCGAAGGAAGCAGATACGCGGCCAATTTTTTTTCAACAGCCAATGTTTTTAAACACTGGCTGCAGTGTTTCATTTGCTGCCTCAAACATCCCGTATTAGGGGCGAAGCACCTTAGGGCCGAGGCGTGTCCGTCCGGCGTTCGTGCTAACGGCACAGCAGCGTATATATCGAAACATCTGTGAACAAAATGTTCACGAAAGGTTAACAAGGACAAAATAAAGGTTCATAAAAGGTTACAGACAGAGAGAGACAGAGAGAGAGAGAGAGAGATGCGCAGCAAAGTGTAAATCGAAACATCTGTGAACAAACGGTTCACAAAAGTTTAGAGAGAGAGAGTGAGAAAGGGCTGCGGTTCTAATGCGTATATAAGCCCGTTCCACACCACACATTATGCTTCTATAGATTAAAACGAACGTAAGGTGCGGCATGCCGCGGATCACCATGTACTCAGACAACAAGCTACCCCGGATGCGAGAGCTCTGGAAGCGGCGGCAAAACGGCAAAAGCGCCAAGCGGACCCGGCGTTGGGGTTCGGAAAGCAGCGGCTCAACAGCAACGCCGACAACAAGCTACCCCTGAGTATTTACTGTACATACGCGTTGTCATTCATTTACATGCGCGAGTGGGCAATGACACGGGTGATTTACGGTAAGAACGATCCGCAGTGCTTCGCCAACTCGTCATGATTCACTTCGTGGAGATGCGGGATTTTTTATAATAAAGTTACACTTCAAATATGAGTCATGTAGTTGTGTATTCAAGCTTTTCCTCAGGTATTTGTGCTTTTGCTTTGCTCAACAAACTTCACAAGTACAAACATGGCACTGGATTTATATGTTACGTAAATGTGTCGTCCAATTGTGTCGTCCAAATTGCGCACGGGGAGCTGAATTGACGTGCAGAGAAGCAGACAGACAGACCAAAGTCGGTGTCCAAGTAGCCCAAACAAGACTATCGTAACTGAAAACGATGGGCTCACTGGTCATCAGTCCGACGTCTAATCGACTGCGCCACTGCGATATGATCGAAAAAGTTTGAACTTTAAAGCGAAGCTTCTTTGCCTCACTGATGGCAACCCCGCAGGAACGCCAACTTTCCCAATCATGGTGATTGTGGGTAAAGTGAAAGATGACTGAAACGCGAAGCGTTCGCTCGTCGAAAAGCAATGTCTTCAAAGCCACAATGTTCAGTCCAAAATCCAACCATTCCCCTAAAAGGCAATGCAGAAAGCCGACTTACGCAATAGGGCTCTACAACGACACATCAAGCGCAGGCGCACAGTCAACATATTATCTCTGCACAGTCCCCTCTAGTGTACACCTAACAAACACATCAAGGACATCGTCAGCATCATTAAAGACCTGAACTTAGACGACAACGAACGAATCACTCACCACAATAGACTTCGATTCAAATCGGCTTGCGGCGAAGGGGGCTTTGCGTTTAACAAATCTCTGTCGTTAGACGAAGGGGCCGTGGTTTTTTTGGTTATGAGATTGACCTACTGCGCCACATAAGGGGACCAGGTTTGAAGAGCAACTATTTCTGCTAATCATGAACAGTGCGCGCAGCCTTCAGTTTTAATACACTCGCAAGTAACTTGTTTACTCGACTACGATATATGAAGGGGGAGCCCGTAATATTCCGGTAGGGGTGTTGTGATGGTACATGTTTTTAGACTGCATAAGCGCCGTCTGCGCGCCCAATGGCACTAGTAGCCTTTGCCTCTCCTATTCGTCTATTTGCGTGCCAAAAATATCTACTCTGACAGTAGTTGCAATACTATGTTCTTTGACTATGGATTCTTCGCTGCATTCTGTTTGTGAACCATTTCTTTCCCTGAACAATTTCGTTATCTGTTGTTTCACTCTGAATGATTATGTGCAATTTGTACAAGCGCCTTCGCTTAATTAATGAAATAAGTGGTTTTTACGTAGCAATGTAACTTTTATCGGGGAAATGGTGTGTAAAAATAATATTGTATCTTTTTTTTACAGTAACAACTTGTTTTGGTTGAATAGTACCAATATAAGAAGAAAAATAGGGGGTAAGAAATACGATACGTTCTGTTCTTCAAGTAGAATTTACTGCACATGTTGCGGCGTTTACCCATAATTGTTGTTCTAATGGAACTAGGACTGACTATCTTGGCTGGAGTTTGCGGACGGTACAAGGTTGCAATTGGAGAAGATGATGGTGGCTTGTACCCCGGCATTCGAACTATGGCCCATGAAATTGCGCACCAGTAAGCTTGCCACAAATATTTCTTGAAATTTGTATGTTAGTTTTATTTGTTCTGCATAGGTGCCTAAAAACAACCACATAGATTAAGTTTTTCTAATACGAACAGTTGGCACATTGATGTTTATTAATAATTCCCGGCGTCTGTACTATACAGTCTGCGCGTCGGTCACTGCAGAGCGCCGTTTTTTAGTTAAACAAGTGTGTTCTTAGATATAAAATCTTGCGATACGCGAAAAAGGCGCCGTGATCAATCATGACAGTTAATAGAATACAATACAGAAAACGCAAGGAACAGTTTCAACGGAGAGCTAATTGGTTAAGACACTAGTGAGGTGTTCGGTCTATTGCGTAGCACCCAGTCCGTACGCAATTGATTATTTATTACGCAATCAGAACGCAAAAATGGCTGCAGTTCATTGCACCAGAGCACTTGAGCAGGCGCCCTGATAAATAAAAAAATACAACCTACTGTCCCTTCATCGCAACTGTTTATGTATTTTGGCAACACAGAATATAACGCTGATGGGCCATGAATGGGGAAAACTTTACGTATATATAGCCTGAACAACTCTTTGATCTTACCTTCGTGGATGCTACCCAAAACGAGGGATTGATCGCTGACTTTGGTGACGGGGGGAAAATAGATGGTTCAAATATACCTGAGGATGTGAAGTGCGCATACGTCACTGTTTGTGTTGGCCTGCAGATGTAGGCCGATACTAATGCTAATGCGGGGATCTTGTCTTCGAAGTTTTAAATAAACAGTGCGTGTTTCTCTGCTTTGAAATCGAGAGGCCATTGCATCCGAAAGCACACCACTTTAAACCATTCCTACAATAAAATCCAAAAACTGTAGACGCATCTGGTACGACTGTATCAGCAAAAGAATATAATTGGAAGGCCGTTTGTAAGACGAGATAACTTTTTTATCGTGTACTAAGGAAACATTGAGAACACTGAGAGATCTGGTTTATTTTATTATTTGCTATTCCCCAATAGTGCTGTTGACGCTTGCATCCACCAAATAGTTTTTCCCCGACGCAGCATGTTTTTGTGTGAAAATGTAAGGCTACTAGGTTATGGTCGTAAACGAGAACAAGCCTCACTGGTTTATACTACGCGGTATTAGGTGTTTAGTTTATACAAGGAAACATTCCGCAGTAAATTGATGCAGACTAGAAATTGCCGGCATTTTGTTATCTTGTGCTATACGCGTGATACTGGGGTGTTCAAGGATTCTTGTGACCTAATATAAACTTGTTTTAATTATGTGTCTTCAAGCCATTCCATGTACATTTTTACCGGTAGAGAGTGTTATCTCAGCACACCCTTCAAAAACTACTATTGGCACAGTACCTCGATCAACCCGCCCTCATAGAAGAAATTCGAAACACTTTCTACCCACCATGCGCCCATGGAATACTCACTGTCTACTATATATCTGACCAACCAGAAGGTATGGATACCGGATTTAACTCTGAATTTTCTATGGCAGAATTCCGGAGGTGTCTATTTCAACCAAAGCGATGCACACACAGCCCCTGGACTGGATAGCTTAACGTAAAAAATCCTCCGTAATCTTCCTGTCCCTAAATTAGAAGAACTTCTGAAGCATAACAAACGGGTGTTGTTTTCTGGAAGTCTGCCGCCAGAATGGAAAGAGGTCCACGTTACCCTTATCCCCAAACCCGGCAAACCAGCAACTTCAACGACGAACCCCCGCTCCATATCTATGACCTCCTGTATCGAAAAATTAATAAAAAAAATGGTTTTCACTCGCCTCGAATGGCATCTAGAGGCCAGAAACCACTTCCCCTATACCCTGGTTGGGTTCCGAAAGTATGTCAGCACCCAAGATATAGCGCCCCGGTATTAAGGAAGACGCTTTTGAAATCCCAAGCACCGTGCAACTCCGCACTATCGTCGGCGTGGATCTAAAAAAGGCTTTCGATAACGTTGCTTATGACGCGATCCTCCTAAGCCTTCAAGAAACTCGGCCTGGCCCACGCCTTTTCAATTATATTAAATACTTTCTATCCAATCGCACTGTCCCATTTTTCGACACGACAACGCACCATCAGCCCCCTTCTCCATACGCCGTGGTACGCCTCAAGGCTCCATTCTATCGCCCATTCTGCTTAATTTAACTATAAAAATGTGCCCTCTAAATCAATTTCGTTTCCGGATCTCCGCCATGCCATTTATGCCGATGATATCGCCATTTGGAGTTTCCGAGGCAGTCCGGGTGTTCAGGAGCGCACACTCCAGTATAACTCGGATATTATTCAAGCTCATGCAACATCCGTGGACTTGGATTGCTACCCAGAAAAATCAGAATATGTCGTTGTTCTTAACCAGAGCAATAAAGAAACCGATATCTATCGTTCCCTTATCAGCCTTACTGTCAATGGCCACCCAATTCCCCGATGACCCCACATCCGCATCCTCAGCTTTATATGGCAACAAGATGGGAAGAGCACAGTATGGACCCAAAGTATTGTCAATCAGATCAATTTAATCAATAGCATGCCTCTTCGAGTCACCCGTCACAACGCAGGCCTCAAAGAACACGAGTTTCGCAATATATTAGAAGCAACTATTTTTACCAGAGTTTGTACGCCCTTCCCTACCTTAAACTCACAAAAACTCAAAACAATAAATTGGAGATCGCCCTCCGGAAATGCATATGAACGGAGCTCGGTGTGCCTGTGTAGGCCCCAAACTATCTTCTTGCCGACACGGCCCTCCACAATACTCTTGAGGAGAAAGTAGCCGCGCACATCGCTGCCCAACAGCACAGGCTCACGACGTCAACCCAAGGTCACACAATCCTGGCTGATATAGGGTTTGCGACATCTCACTTAGCTCGTCTAACAAAAGAACTTCCACCATGGGACACAATTCCTAGAATAATAGTCAAGCACATCCCGTGTCACATGTACCCGTCTTCAGACTCCGGCAGGTGCCGAAGTAGAGCCCTCCATATTTCCAGCCCATCACATGATACATATTACACAGACGCCACGTTTACCGACCACATGGGCACAACTCTTGTGGCAGGTCCACGTGAAGACATCATCCTTCAACACTGCAAGGTACCTTCTCCTACAGCTGCTGAAATTTAAGCCATTGCCGATTCGATCATGCGGCAAACCCATTCAACTAACCATATTACCATCCGCACATATCGACAATGTGCCCTCAGAGAATTCGCAACTAACTCCTTACCTGCGCACGTTCATCACGAGCTGACATCCTACATGGCAGTCCACAGTCACTTGCACGTATTTCTAGAATGGGTCCCCGTACATCAGGGAATTATAGGGAATGAAAGGGCTCATGCCCTTGCTCGTGCGAATCGAAACCCGAGCGACCCTCAACCTTGGCTCCAGGACTACAGCCCTAAGGAAGAACGCTCCGCCCATCGCAAGGCTTGGAGGCAACAGCTGAAGGACCTTCGCAGTTCTCGCTGCAGTCTTCCTCCTCCAACTTCTGACCTCACACGCCGCGAAGGCACCTACGTCCGCCAGGCTCAGGCTCTCTCCTTTCTTTTTGACCTAGTTCTTCACTATATAATGACCCGAGATGGCACGCCTCACTGTCAGGTGTATGGTGCATATCCAGACGTTAAACACACTTACTGGACTTGTCCTCGCGCCAGGCGATCACCTCACTTTCTTCATCCATAAATTTTACCATCTTCATTCTATACTCATGGGAAAGCTGGGCCGCTCCTACACCTGATCTTTGCCCCATCCTTTGGCCTCGCCATGCCCGGCACATTGCCCACGTGCAGGGCCCTTACACCTGCGGAATTTCCGCCTGCACTCATTCCGGGCCCACCATAACCCCAATTCCGGCAGCCCGGACATGGGCGGCCTTGAATAAAGTTTGATATTTCTCTCCCTCTCAGCAGTTTGTTCTATTTAAACACTCCGGCTATCACCGACGATCACACCTCCGGTTACTTTTTAGCTTGCGGATTGCGTAACGGTGTACTATCCGGTATTGATGCGGTTTTAGGGCAACGTTGAACGTGAGCCTTAAGCCTTTCGGCCGTAGCGGTGTCAAATGACGCCACCACACGACAGTTCCTCTAGCTCAAAGTGACGAAACCAGAACGGGTAGTTGTGAGGAGCATTGCCCTCCTGGAATGCCTGTTGCGATAGACATCACTACTGTTGGGTTTTATTGGAGCTTCACACTGCGAGCAAGCCGTAGCAAACCCCAAAGCGCGGACGTGCGGGCTAGAAACCAGAGGTATAATTTCGAGATTGTAGATGTATCATTACGAGAAATACAAGCTCGATTTTGTTGCAGGCATCGGTGGTCAGCAAGTGTACTCAACAGCGAAAACTTGTTCTGCTCATACGAAAATTTTAATAACTACACGCCGTACTAAAGCTAGGTGGAAATAAATGCAAATATACGTCACAGCCCTCATATCTGTTTATTGGGTCATCGTGCCCTAACTGTTGTAAAACACGCAGAAATCACGTCTCTGCTCAAAATCTAAAATACGGCTAATAAGTTACCATAATGATTATCAACCAGTTGTCGTAACACGAATGTGTTGATCAAGTGGTTTCGTTGAAAAACATAAACCTTAGTGATATCTGTCGCTAGACAGCCCTCCATCAATAAAACGCCGCTCAATTTTAAAGTATCTGCACAATATGTCTCTTACGCTTATTTTTATTTACGTCCACCACATTTTCTACTGAAGTTTGTGAAGCCTGGGACCGAACTTCGTGAATAGCAATGCATTTTGTGAAGAAGCTGCACATCCCTTGTGCCATCACTCTATATGCAGCAGCTGTCGTTAAGTGGTAGTTTTGATTTTTTTAGCAACACGGAAGGTTAACTCGTATTGTCATCGTCCGGCGAGATATCCGGCGCCCTTTCATAACCTATTTCTGAAAACTAGCGTCATATGTTAGTAAATTGCCCAGATCCACAATCCCCAGGATGAAATCAGCTTTGGGACGAGATATATTCAAGAATTTGTAACCTTTAAAAAACAGATTTTTGCTCCTACACCATGCTTCTGAGTTTATTTACTTGTAGGACCTTCGGTAGAAGCTCCATCGCTGCTAGTAGTTGTTCGGGGATCTCTCTGCAAAAAATAAACTGTAGTTAGTGGTCTCACATTGCAATTGCTATGTAAAAACTGTAGTCAAAGTATGGTAGTGCAACATGCCTTAGTACCTCGAGCCTGTGGTGAACAATACCGACGCGAGTAGTCTTTATGCCTAATCCCCGACAAGTCTCATACTCCAGTCATTGCAATGAATCTGTAAAGTTATTTATTGTTGTACAGTCGATACCATCAGATGCTTCAGGGGAAAAATCTGTAGAGGCATTAAGATCTCGCCAAGGGTGTATAAAACGCCCAAAAAACAGCCAGAATTTAAAAAAACTAACGACCCTTATGTCATTATAGCGCATCGAAGGATTTTAATTAAAATATGAATACTTACTCCCAGACGGCTGCAGGGCGTGAAGAAATGTAAGCGCCCTGCCCATTGCTCAACAGCTTGTTAAGAATGAACCAGCAAAAAAATCAGCACGTGAATACACCACGGACGCTAAAGCAGCGGGGAACCTTAATGGTACTACTCAAGATTCTCTTTATGTCCGAGCCATAAATGTTATCAATGAAGCCAAGTAGGAGGGAAATATTTTGAAGAAAACAAATAAAGTCATCATCATCATATCGCAAAACCAAATGCATTGCATTACTGAACCCACATAACGCATACTATGAATACCAACCGAGGTGGGTGGTTCTGCAATATTATATTGTGATTACAAGGATGAACCGTTTCTATCTAAGCCGTGATCTGCATTTCCTGACAACATGACAAGAAAGAGAAAACATTAGAGGAACTTATAATCTATTCTTGATCATCCGATGTTGGATGCTATCTGATATTGCTTTCTAGCGATATTAGGAAAAGAGGCGCCATTCCACGCATTCCAGAACAAAACTTACAAGTCATGATTTGGAACAAATGAAAACTCACAGTTTAGTTTCTCAATGGTGTATCTGCCTTTGTTTAAAGTAAAACAAGTCTTAAACTGAATTTAGGTAAACTTTACACAACAGCCAGACTTTGAAAACAGCATAAAACAACAGAACTTCGGGAGAGGTTCGCACGAAATTTGTGGAGACGGTAGCACTTGAGTGCATCTAGCCGCAAAGCGAAAAAATCTGCTGCAATTAAGTTTGAGGGCCTACTGAGGCGGCTGCGTCTTTATGATGTAGCTCGTGCAATAGGTTTTATGTTACACTTAAGAACGCTAGAAAACCTCCGTGTTACGAGCCATGGGGTCAGCTAAGCGAGTCCCGAATAATAGGAGGGCAGTTCTGGCGAAGTTCGGGAGAAAAGGTCCGCTTTCTAGCACCGCCCCGATAAAGGCTTGCTGTAGAAGCAACTTTGGGGTTGTGATCTTAGGAACACCTAATTTCCTGCCTGTATCACGTTTTCCGCACTTGCAGCCGCTGCCTTCTTCGCCAGATAGGATGAATATGTTGACTTTTCGCTTCACATATCGTATTTGTAATTCGTCCCGGCTCATCATTCTGAATACGCAGAAATTACGCCACGCATAATAACACCCAAAAATACCACACGCAAGAATATTTCAACCCATGTATGTAGCGATGAAAGCTTACTCTTACGTCGGTTGGAAACGTTGTTTCCGATCTGACATTTTTTTGTTAATTAGCGTATTATCTCCTTCAAGTGGTTTTCAACATGCTCTTAAGGCAATTTTAACAGCAGAGGTGTTCAAGCTTGCGCTTTGTCTATAGGCGTTCGCAAAAAAGTACCAAGAAGAAATACCCAGCGCCTCGTATACGTGGTCTGCGAGGGGGGCGCTCGGCGTCGCCCATACTTGCGCATTGGCTTCCGCCACTTGAGGAGATTGCAAATAATACCAAAATACAATTGGCTGAGGTTGCACAATAGGTGCAAGGCAGGAGTAACAGCAGAGTTGGGGGTTGCCCTAGCGTCTCTTCACACCGACAGCGGATCCTAGAGATAGGGAGCCGCCGGACCCCAGCAGTGTAAAGCCGTTTTGGACTTCACTGTAAAGCAAAGACCAGTAAAGTATGCACAGTGTTTTATTCAGTAGCAGTCGTCGCCATCCCTTTTGTCGTCGTCTTCCTACGGAACCGCCGCTTTACGCAAATCCTCTTGTAATGCCTTCTGGCCTCGGTAGACCTTTTCTTCGTTAGCTGGTTTAATCGCAATCTTAACGCGTGAATTGTGAAGGGATGTATTGACAGATTTATCGTCATCGTCTTCGGAGCGGTGAACCCCTGGACTCCGGTCGCTAAACGATGACGACGATGAAGGCGGGGGCTCACGTGGCGTTGGCCTACGCGCAAGCCTGAACGACGCCGGGCGGTGTCCACGAGGCACGCGCTCAAGTGCCGCTCGGGGCGTTCTGCCTACGCCGCAGGGATATTGTGTCACCCTAAACAGCTCTGTTGTTAAAAAGCAACATAAAAGTCAGCGCCGAGAGCACTTTGGGTGAACGTGGTAGCATCACCTATGACTGCCCTTGGAAACACATGGGCGTGAACACCCGGGCCACTGAAAGGTTGCGCCACCCGTACGAGAACAGTTGTTCCCGGCGTGGCGCTGTTAGGGGCGATGCCCCTTTGGTGCTGGGGCTGTTGGCGTCTCCTGTCATCGTCGTCGTAATACTCATCGTCGTAATCGTCGTCTCGTGTAGCCAGGGTGTTAAACACCGAGAAACTCGTTTACGCCTCGCGCCACAGCGTAACGCGTACTTAAAAAACACTGGGACACTCATATACGCCTCGTGCTAGAGAGCTTCCGGCTTAAAAAATAGGAGACTTTTACAGCAAAGCTGTATACCTCTATCCCGAAGCTGGTCGTGTGGCTCCTCTTGTGGCGTAAAGCTCCTCATGTGGCCTAAATCCAAGCGCAAGCCTAAACGAAACTGTGCGGTCGCCACGGTGCAAGCGCTCACGTGCCCTCGGGCCTTTCGGTCTCCGCCGGATAGATTTGTGTCCGCCTGAATAGCGCACCTGTTAAACACACCGAGCGCCCATGAACGTGCGCCTAATGAGGAGCGCACGGCGTCGTCCAGGTCGAGCTTGAAGAATACTGCCTCTTCGTTCAAGACATCATCTCTCGCGTGCTCTATCCATCCGTTAAAGTACGTTCGCGGCTGAAGAAGGGAGTGTGGAACCGACCGCCCTAAACACGCCGTGTTCGCGAAGACAGTTGCCGTTGGTTGCCGCTGATTCTAGCGCGTTTTTAAATGCTTTACATTGGGAGAAATGTAAATGCCGGAGGGCAAAATGATCCGTGCGTGCCAGCCATGGAGAACGTCCATCGGAAAGTTTAGAAATGCGTGATGCGTGTATTTTGCAACAGGTGGATCTCAAACGAAGGGCAAGGGGCCGCCAGATCTGCTGTTGCCCCAGCCTCGCATCACTACGGCAAGCTGCGTCATTTTTTTAACCGTGCAGCGGTTGTACAATCTGAAAGTTCGCCGTAGCATAAAAAAATGCCAAGATAACGCCGAGCGGTCCAGAACGTGTGCCTTGCAGGGTCTGCGAAGCGCCTTCGGCACGCGCTGTGGCTTTACAAACAAAAACCAACTGGAAAGAACCCCGATGAGGGAGAAAAAGCCGAGCGCTCGTGAGTGCGTGCCTCATGGCGTCCGCCGACTTCCCGTCTGGCGCAGCGGCTTTATCAAAAAAAAAAAAACACCAACGATGTCGTCAAGCGGTACGGCCCATGTGAAAAAACTCCAGAACAATTTCTAAAGATGAAAAGATATCCGGTCAGTGAGAGGTCACCGCGGCCGCCGCATTCTCTAGAAGCCATTATAGATACTTGGAGACATGGCTACATGTTAGCCAATCCTTCCAGAGACGACTCGGAGTTCCCGCCACCGCTGCCTCGAGTTGATGATGAAGAGTTGGTGGACGAATAAAGTGCTGTGGATGTCTTTCAATCCACCACTCACTTCGAGGAAGACGACAACCTCTTCGATGCGTTTTAAGACAATTACAAGCACAGCGGCTATTCAAATAAACAATGTCACTGAAATTTCACTGTTTCTGGCAATGCTCACCGAAATGACTTTCGGCATTAAAATACTGCGCCTGCGTGCAAGCTTCCCTGATCTTTTTCTTACTCGAGTACATATTCCAAATACCTGCAATGTTTCAAAATTTAGCAACTTCAATTTGCACTTCAATAGCACCAATCGGCAATCTTGCGTCTTGCTTTATTGGTTGACAGGTTTGGTTCATTCAAAACATTGCCTCGTTAGAATCACACTGACACTAATTTTGACGCACACTTCACTCAAATAGGCGATGTTTTTAGGGAAAACTGGAATTACCATGCGACCGACTAGGTGATGTCCCGTAGAAGAACATTTGATGTTATATGCCGCGCCGTGCGATTGGCTGAACCCGGCCAAATTAAACGCATATTCGCCAATGCATATAAGCATGCCGAACGAGCTATTTGCGCTGAAATGTAATGCATATTCATTTTAGAGCCGTAACAATGGTTGGATAAACAATTAAAGTTATGAAAACACACGTAAACAAAGAAGCACCGATGTTTACTCCTGTTGGTACTGGGTGCACTACTCTTGTTTTAGATGGACAGCAGTCCGGCGTTTCGGAGTTGTCGTAGACGACACTGGCCGATTGGCGTAAGCGATGTTGTCTTACGTGACCCTGTTCCTCAAGCATACGGCATGTGTTACGAAACGATTACTTTCTACCGTACCAAAAACAAGACCTGTGCAAATACGGCAAAAAAAAAAGAAACGGTGGACAATGGTTCGTGAATCAGTATAGTAGTGCCATCCTGGGGGAATGACGGTAAGAAAAGCTGCCGAACGTAAGGATGCACGTTAAGTTCTTTTGAATGCCCGCCATTGTGACTTCATGGCAGACGCCGCGAAAACACGACTTGGGAGGATTATCAAAATTTTAACATAAATTGATTAATTTCTGGGTGAATGCGGCATGCTTTTCAGCCGGACAAGCGCTGCGGGCACTATAAAACACGAAATCTCTCGAAGAAATCAAACTTGTATTTTGGGTGCATGGCCCCTTTATTTATTTTGCTTAAATTATCTCAAAACCGTAAAAGCTGTATTTTTTCCTTATTAAGGCTCATTGCAGGTTGCCGTGTATAACAGGGGGTTATGAATGCCTGCATCAGTTCCCATGGATGACAGGAGCACAGTACCCTGGACTACTTGGTGGTTTTAAACTGGTGCCTCGTACTTATGCGTCATTAGTGCAGAATATAGGGAATGTTCTGCTTCTGAGTCACTATGGTAAACATTTTTACAGTGATATGGAAGGCTAGATTAGTTTTTTCGGGAACAAACGCTGGCAAGTCATCTTGCACGAAGGATATCGATTTGCTTAGTGCGATGCCCTTAACTATTCGATAAATGTTTGAAACCCATTTATAATGTTTCCCGTATAGCATGCGTGATCGTTTTTTGCTTTAATGTTCATCTCGCATTGATGCTTTATATAAAATAGCACTGGTTCCCCGTTAAGAGTTCCTTAAGAAGTCTTGTTATTTCTGTTTTCTTGAGTGAAGCCTGCCTTTCATTCAGGTGACTCCCGAAAGCGCACATCTAAAGGCATCTTGCTTTAAACACTACACGAGAAGGCTTGTGCCCCTATGAATATTTTTGACTGATGCTAAAGAAACAACAGAAAAGACCTCTCGACCGAGGATTTGGTCACTAAATTTTTAAAAATCCGTAGGATATAAAATGGTTAAAATATCTTTTCTTTTTGGTAAAATACTGAACTCTTTTTTCCAGAATTGGCAAATTCAAAACAAGTAATAAAACTATATTTTGCATTTCTTGGTTTTAAGAAATGCCATTATCAAGGAAAACATGCATGTATTTCCCAGACATAGAGAGTGAAGGGACAAACTTGTGGAATTCATGTCTTCTGGCACCTATAAAAGTGGTTTATGTAGGGGGGTAACAACAAATCATTTATAAATGAATTGCTGCAAATACTCGTAATTTGGCACTAAACATCTTGAAGTCTCAGAAGTGGCACCATGTAGTGTATAAACGTGGCCCTACAATACGTTCACAAGCAGTTTCATTGGTTTCAATGTGTGACACTAAAAGAGCATAAAGGAATATTGTCACGAAGACAAGGACGATGCAGTTGTCTTGAATGAGAAACACGTTTATTGGAGCGAACTTGTGCTCCCCTAACAACTCAAAAGAATACAGAGGCGGCGAAGCAGCGGTCAACAAAGTGACTTGCACAGGCGAGTGTCGTCGAATCGAATGCCGCGGCGTCCGCACTGCAGGCTTTTTATCTTTTGGCGCGCGTGGTTCTCGAAACGTCGATTCGCATCGAGAACATAGTAGATCCAAGAAGATTATTCTGGGCTGTTCACGTTAGATCGGAATGCTCTCCCTATCACAACAGATAACACATGCGGCACAGAAAGAAAGAATGGAACACGCGCTTCCCTTGGCGCAGAGATAACACAGACCGGCGCAGCCGGGCGGTAAAAGCAAAACACAAATAAACAAACCCAATGTATGGTTCGCGGCAATATAAAGACTTTATTCTATTATTGTTTTGTGTGGAGACAACTTTGAAATGCCGCTTTTTATCTCACATACAGCTACAAAACGTGTGCTGCGGTGCGGCTAACTGTCATAATTTTAAGCAATACTGTTGCTGCATACTAAAGCTGGTAAAAGTACAAACATCGCTTTCAAAGGTTTTGCAGCGCTATCGGGAAAATGGCTTCAAATAAACGTGTTTTATTATAATGCACTCTCAGCTGGGATAGACAGCCTACACTGCACAAGAATATGTCGTCTGCCCCTATAAAATTGCGTCTGTGTTTATACTGCGTTTTGTGCAAAGAAGTAATAATTTCATTAGCCTAAAGAATATTTGGGCGTTCTTGCAGATTGGGCTGTGCGCACGATGGTGAACTTAGCAGCGGAGTCACCAAAACCAACATTGACTTCACTAACTGTTCATATAACGACGGTTACATCATGGGCGAATACATCATGAATAACAACACCTTGAAGTTTTCTCCGTGCTGCGTTAAGAAAATTTCAAATTTCACAAGGTGAGTAAAGAGCCACATTTTGTCATGTTCTCGGTAAAATTCCTCTGTGCGAGTAAATGGCTTTTAAATTATACAAGTGTGTTTCGTGCTGCAGCCTTTTCAACTCTTACATTAACAAAATTACAGATATTGGTTATCTAATATATTTTGTATTACCCAAGTGGGTCGGATGAAACTCCAAGAGCTTAAACTTAGCGTAAAAAATTATTGGAGTTATTTGACAGAGTGAATTTTATTTGTAGCGAGTGACCAGAATGAGTGCGACTTTACATTCTCGGGTAATCATATACCACAGGTTCACCACCCCTGAACGCAGCTACCCATGGACAGTGATTGGTAGTTTCGAGGGTACTCGTTGTTTAGAGCGGTCATTTCGCAATCAGAAAAGTAACATTCAGAGCAGCTGCGTAAAAGCACTGCAATCACCGCAGCCAGCCTAAGTGGACGTAACAGGTTTATCTTGAAGGTAACTGAGAAGATTGGCAGACGAAGTCGAGTCACGAAGCTGCAACTGTCCATATTTCGCGTCTTAGTTGAGTAGTTTTTTTTTCTGTGACAACGTGTGCTTTGGCGCTGATTACTATGCCGCTATCTGCAGGGAACAGTTATATTTCTGTGGATTGTTGAAACTTCACCTTTTTGAGAGTGCCTAGTGAGATAGTTCTGCACTTTTGATCCTTCACCATGGCTATATTTACCTTTATATTCTTGTTGTAGATGGTGGCATGAAAACGTGTCATCGCCATTAAAAACAATGTTATAGCGTATGGTCGGCATTATCAGAGTGACACAATATATTGCTTCTCAATGTCTGTGAGACCACACAGGTTCACAAAAACGTGCCAAAAATTTCCGATATAATTTCTACTGATAAGTATTATATTTAATTTGTTTGAATATAAGATCTATCGGTTTCAGAAAATGAACTGGTCAAGCTAGTTCGTGCGCAGTTATATGAAAACAAACCCGCGCCTGTTCTGGCTTCTTAGAACCACACTTTCTCGATTACCATTAGAAATCCTAAACTTTTATTTCCACCAACTACTTTCCCACCCAGTGCTCCATATCATATACCATCCCGGTATCCGTGGTATATTCCTGAACTTGGTGCTATTGCTTTCAGAGGGTTCCTCTCTGACCCAGTCAAGCCTTGATAACAATACGATGGTAATCTCGTCGCAACTTTCCGTTCCCCCAACTCGTCCTTATTGCTACAGAGAGGATTGTTTCGATAAGCTGCTTTGGTTGTGCCGACCTGAAACACCCATTGGTTTGTAACAAAATGCGATTTTAAAGAAATCCATTGTTGAGAAGTTCCATTCGAGTTACTGGGCGAAAAAGGCACAGGGTGGCAAAGGCCGCCGTTCGCACCCGCAGCGCTAGAGAAAATTAAAATTCCTACGACTTTTTTATCTATTTGAACTCTGTTAAGAGTACAGCTGAATGCCGCAGAGCGGTCTGCTTAGCGCAAAGGTTGGCGCGCCGCATGCTGCAATATGACCGATTTAATAAAAGACACTCTCCGCTTTCAGGTGACTCGGCACATTAACGCGCGGAGCTTTCATTTGTTACATTTTAGTGCACGCGAAAAGAAGCATGGCGCCGCACAAAGACACTAGTTTTGTGGGGGGAGGGGGGGGGGGTGCGTGAGAAGATTATCAGTGGGATTACGAGAACCAAACTCCATATTTGGCTTGACGTTGACTTGTGTTCCGAACCTGCACAAGTGGTAGCGTGGGTAAGTTCGCTTGAAACAGTGGTTCTTGAAATGGCGAGCTATGTACGCGGACAACAGAAAAGTGGCGACGGCACAAATCTGAAATGCGTCTAAACATGTTACCGCATTTATTCTTGCGGCTGGAAAAAATAAATTTCACTCTGGTTTCCTCCCAACTATTCCACTTACCACAGGACCCCAGAAACAGATTGTTTACGTGTTGACCGCTGCAAACCAGATTACCGAGGAATTCCATGGAACGCTACACTGCCGGGAGAAATAATGACGAGAAACACGCAATGCCGAAATGCTTATCCTCTACTAATGAAAACACGATGGGTCCGGGTGAGTCAACTGTTTTTAAAACGAATATATTTGTTTCGTCCTGACGAGTCTCAGTTCTCTATTGCAGAAAATGGGCGAAAAAGACTGCAAGATACAATGTTTTGTACAAAGGCATAGCGTCACTAATTGCCTAGTTACGTGGACTTTGGTACTTTCCGACGGCTCTACATGTGGAGATCGGGGAGAAAAGGTTGGTGTTTCATTTGCTTTATGTTGTTACATCATATATATTGTTCAAAATAAAATATGAATGCTTGTGGCCATCACAAGTCTTGCCAATATTTAACGATTCCCATTGCAGACGCTAATGATGTTTCAAGGCTGAGAAAAACGAATAAACACTGTACATCAATTCAATTATATTCAATTCAATTTTTATTCAGGGATGTATACATATTTACATATGGGTTGTAATACAGCCGGAGGTCCCAAGACCGAAGCCGTACGCTGGACCTCCGATGACGATACACAAAATATTACGAGCGACGTTAAAAAAAAATAAAAAGGCATACAGAACTATTGAACCATAAAGAACTACATATACAAAGCCAAACTATAAAACTATACAGAACTATTGAACAATACATAACAATGTATTCAGAGACAAAATATAAAACTAAATAGAACTTCAGCTACAGTTATAACAAGTAGTAGATTTCTAGCAAAATATAAAAAACAAGATACAATAAAAAATGGAACATTAATATACCAGAAGAAATTTAAATGTCAAGCAGGTAGTTCCTTACACAGTTTTGAACTTATAGAAAGAATTTGTTTTAATATAACTGGGTAAAGAATTCCAACAAGGTATCGCTGAAAACAGTATTGTATGCTTACCATAATTAGTTCGAATCTTAGGAAGCAAGAAATTGTTTTGACTCGAAAAACGCGTGTTATTCCTATTAGTAATCATGCGAAACGGGGAAAGCTCTAATACGAGTTTGCGATTAAGAATTTTGAAAAATAAGATACCGAGGCTGTACCGATAAATTTGAGTTAGAGGCAAAACCCGAAGTTGTTGAAATAGTGGAAAGGAAGAAGATCGACGGGGTGCAGAGTTAATGACGCGAATAGCTTGTTTCTGTAATGTAACGAGGTGGTGACACATGGGTGGCGTAAGAAGCTACCCCAGGATGTTATACAGTAGGTTAAATGACAGTGAACGAAAGCAAAGTATAAGCCCAGAAGGATTTGAGTCGTTAAAATATGGACGCAGCCCGAATCAATGCCCTTATTACCGAAATACGCCTTTTTAACAATTGAAATTAGAATGCTCATCAAATTTAAAGTTTCGAATCAATGAACAACGCCTAGAAAGTTAGTACGGCTGCAAAAGGCAATTTTTTTAGAATTTAGATAGAGACTTGAAAAAGTAGGAAAGTGTCTTGTTAGGGAGCAATAAAGCATAAAGCAGGTTTTACTAACGTTAATGGATAGTTTATTTGATAAACACCAGCGCTGTAGTGAAAACAAGTCAGCTTGCAATTTACACCCTAAATTACTAACATCGTTATCACTGGAGAAGATAGTTGTGTCGTCGGCATATAAGATACATTGTGAAGATACATCGCTCAATCGAATCCCCACTAAGAGGGCGCGCAGCCTCCAATGGAAGATCGTTTAACGGGAGACATAACTGAATACCTGTGTTCTTGCCCTTGCATAGTGTTTAGTAATTTTTTATACTAGGTGTAAATTACAATTTCAAAATCGTTAGTACCATTATGAAGTTTTCAATGTCCTGTTTGGCGAGTTAGTGGAGCAAAAAATTCATAAAGAAATGCGTTAAAACGGTATATAAGCACACTTTTTTTATTGTATACCTTTTTTGCCACCAATAATAGGAAAACGTTTATGAAAGATGTGTTTTAGAAGTTTCTTTTTCAGCATTTGAAGAGATATTAGCCAGTCCCTCGGAGAATGAACGCACGACATATCAAACACATCCGCGTAAAAGGGGCTATAGAATTGCGATTTCTACAACACATGCGCTGCGGTTCTGTGCCACAATTTTTTAATCAGGATACGATTGCTGTAGCTAAATTAAATGATTCACAGATTTTCCACTGAAAAGTTACAATCAGACATTCAGTTATTAACTGTGAAATTTGAAATGGAAACGAGGTTCTGAACACTTCGCAGTGATCTGTCGACACAAAAATCCACTTACCGGACATGAAAAAAGTAGCGGAAATGTTTAGAACGAAATGCTGGAGCATTGGTCCGCTATAAATTCAAATATAATATTAAAAGCTAGAATTACCATCCGTAGACTAAACAGTAGCGCAGATCTGTTTGGGACTCAAGTTATTATTTGTATTTTATTGTTTACATCACCATGTATTGCAGTTTTGTTTCTTGTTTTATTGTCAGAACTTTATGAGGATGTATGCTAGGTGTCTTCCAATTAAATGTGGTTAGGAACGCTTTGTGCTGCCCGTTCTTCGGTATTGCCTGAGATGTACCCTTTTTACAAGGGCTGTATAGATATATAAATACTTGGCGAATTGGATGACGACTGAAATATGTCCGCATATTGCAACGTTTTGGCTTTGCAAGAGAAATACCCAAAAGTAGCTCGAATAATTTTTTCTTCTTTTGTGAATACCAAAACATTTATTTCAATGGCTGTGGAGAAAAGAGCACTCGAAGCCTTTTTAAACGTGCACCAAATTTCTTTGATGATCAGAGCATAGGGCGCAACATAGTGACGGACCTATTATTGGAGCATTACACCGTCGCATGGCAGTCACTGCATTGGATAACCTGATGGTCAATCGAGGCCGAGCACTCCCACCATGGGAATCTGTGACATTAGTGTAACGCGCGAAGCAAGATGACTCGAAGGAAAGTGGTCGCCCAGAGCGCACTGTTACGAATCGTCTCGAGTTCTATGGCTGGTAACTGTTGAAACGCAGCATATATATTTTAAAATGTGCATTCAGTCTACATATACGGTAAATGTTTCCCGTCAGCCTCGGACAAATGTGATCATGTAAATGCAAGTTTGGAATTTCACATCAATTGAAGGCTGTTTTTTGTTCAAAATGGCAGAAGGGTTAGTTGTCTTATCATCTTCCACAAGTCGGATACATCACCAATTCAGCTGGAGAAAAACAATGAAAAATGATACGTGATCCAGGCTTCGTTAGAACCGGAGTCTACATAAACAGTTTTTCTTACATCTACGGTTGGCAATATATAACATGCGTGCTAAACCGAACCTGCTCCCTACATCTGTTGCAAAGGCGTAGACATAACGACTTAGACAATCACCAAGCCAGGGCACGCGACATCTTCTGAGGCAATCTTTAAAAGCTTGAGGACAAGCGACAAAAAAAAAGGAAAACAGAAAAATTAAGAGGACTTGCAACTACTCTTTAAAAAGTATCGATTCCGAAACCCTTCTTTTCTAGCTCTGGAACGTTCCTGCCACGGAGAAAGAAGTTCCGGCACTATATTATTATTGTCCTTTTCCTCTGCTTTTTGTTTCGTTTTCTCTGAGTAATTATGTTAAGACACATACCCGCGTTCGTGTCGCCAAGCAAAGGTCATTTACGACGACGAACCTTGCTACTTGCCTAAGAGGTAATTCTGTATCTGGAACGCAGAACATCACTTTGTAGAGCAATATAAACTTTTCAGACCCGCATTTTTAGTTATTAGACCACAACGCTTTACCTACATAAGCATTCAGACGGCGAAGATTATTCAAGGTGAGGTGCACCATGGTATTAGCGTTCGTATTGCATTCAGGAGGCACTTGGTTTAAATCCCTCTTTGCTAAATACGTATGTTTGCTTTGGACTCACACCCATTTGCTTACAAGCACTTTAGAGAAATTTGAGTGCCATCCGAACGAGGAAGCGGGCAATGCCCAGAATGAATCAGTACCACATACCGTGATATACATTATTCGCTACAACAAGCCAAGACCCGGCTCCAACATTACCTTACAATAATTTCCTCTGCTCCCGAGTTCCCAGAAGTTTTTATCAAGAATATTCTAGCCAATGCTTTTTAGTCTCCTGAAACATTCAGCGAATTGTTCGCACGCCTCCCTACCCGGAATTGGTCTCACTGCTCCTTTCAGGCTAGAGCACATCTCCATTATCTTTGAAAAAGCCCCTAATTTTACCTAATCAGCAATTTTTCACCATCATCTCTGGAGCCTACTTGCCTTCTCTACGCCCATACTTTAAACACGAAAACAGTTCCCCTCAACCGCCTACTTTGTGGGCTAAAGCGGTCAGAACGAGGAGTATAGTGAATGCCTTCTGCACCAGGTCCAGTCATCAGCGTGACTTCTTGGACTGCTCAAGCCCTTTCTGCCTTTCGCAAGTCTCTAAGGAACCATCCCCATCTTTCAACCCTTTCAGCCATTTATTTTTTATTTCGAGCAAAAAGCTTTTTTCTGTGTCTGTCTATCGCAAGAAGTAACATTGCAGAAAGATTTCCTTGAAAACCAGCTTCATCAGTTTGGTTTTTCATGTGCTAGGGCAGAGAGGGAGTATAATATATTTTATATATAGGGTTTGGAAATGAGGGGCTCGTTAGGAAATACAGAGAGAGGCTTAACTTTATTGGGAGGAAAACACGCGCCCAGAGTGGGGACCAAACCCACGCCTAGATCCTAGACCTCGTGGGCCAAAAGGTATTGGGCACTAGCAGTGTGGCTACTCGTCCAGCTGGAGAACACAGTAGCCCAGACTTGGTCTGTTGAGTCGGAGCTGACGAACGCGTCTTCAAGAGCTCTGCCGGTCTGATTCTGCTCGCGGGTGTAGCCTCCTAAAGGCAAGACCATAGCACATCTGCAAACTCTGCCCTTTCCTTACATTTGTGACATTTGTCTGAACGTTGCCCTGGGTAGCAGTAGCTGTACGGGACCGGTTTCGGATACAAATTTCGTCTAAAGGAGTCTCTCTAGGACGAGTTGCCTGTTAATAAGTTACGGGTGAGCGGGGGCTGGAAATCAGCCCTTTCTGTCCACAATTGATCACACGAGCGTGTAAAAAGTTAAGGAGACCCCTGCTGCGTCTTCCCAACTCCCTCCTGCCCTCCGTCGCCTAGAGCCATCCTGGCAACAAAATTTGCAACAACAAAACCGATCCTAACATTTGTTGACGAGATATTTTTTCCTTTAGCTTCCGAACACCTTTTGTGTCATAGGTCAGCCATTTTAATTGCCAGCTAAGTGCCAAGGCATACCAATTTTCCACCTAACGGGCAAATTGATGCTTTCCGTAAACAACGTAATGCGCCAAGATATGAGCTCATATTGAACCCAGAAGACATGCGAGATGTGCGTGTCTCCGGGCAACGCAATTATGAGGGCACGTGGGCTATCAATAGGACATTTGTACTATAAGAATGGGAACCCACTTATGTTGCCACTGCTGCTACACTTACTTTATTGAAGCACTACCGCCTATTGAAGCGACTCTACGGTGACCGTTATGCGTGAGCGCTAGAAAAGAGTGAGGCGCTAGGATACAGTTTTGCCTCCCTGCACATCAGAACCATACTGTCTGCGTCATTCAAAGATACAGAGCCAATATTGGCAAAGTTACTCGTATATTCTGTCACTGGTCGAGGAGACTTTAGTGCAGTGGCCCCAAGAGGAGGTGAAACAAATTTTCCGCTGCACGTTTTCCACCCTTGGAAAGGCGCCCGAATAGTGAACCGTAACTCAATGATCGCGTGCCGTAACAACTCACACTTCTAGCAAAGACTGCGTCTTGCTGATGGTCTTCCTAAACTTCGATCACCGATAAGTAATTATACTTTCAAACGCAGATCACTCTCGCTTTCTTAAATTTTTGGCAAAGCACCTTGTCAAACCTAATTCAATAATGCAGTATTTTATATTTCACATCCAAAAAATTAGACAAAGATAAAGGAGGCCAGCAAGAAAACAAAAGCATACAATGAAGACTGGTACAATTAGTATGCTACTTGGTGGAAGTAAAATGTGTCTGCGGCTTGGAGAAAATGTCCTTTTGGAAATGTACTGAGGTGTCCCTGCGAACACTAATTTTGGGTTAACACAAAAGGGACCTGAATCCGAGTACGTTGTTTTTGTGAAAGCGAGGCAAATTTTTCATAATGATTGCAACAATGCCCTTTGCTTTTGATATTCTTATAACACGTGTTCCGAAAATCTTTTCGCTAAGTGGTTCCGCGAGATATGTTTTTGAGACGTTTGTGGTTTTGGTGTGTTTTATCCCACTTTCTTTGCTCATATAACACGTGTTTTCTAATAATACTTCAGCTGCTAGACAGTGCTTTTGTCGTCGTTTCTCTTGTTTTCCTATTTTCGCTTCGATGACCATCACCGAACGTGCTCTAACTCGCCCAATTCGCGACATTTATTGAAGCTGTTGCACACATAGAGTGTTGGAGTTTTTCTGTAGGCATCACCCTATTTTTTGTGTTTACTGTTTGCTATGCATCGGCAGTCTATTTTTGCAAAACATACACAAGGGTGATTTGCCCAAAGACTTTGGTTTTCCGTGCTTCTGTAATGTTTATTGGCCTTGCGATTTTGTGGATTGTTTACTAAATTTATTAAATGCGCAGCATCTTGTCAGTTATTGTTCTTCTGATTCATCAGCCTTTGTTGTCAGCTGCTGCCGGCAGCTGTGCCAAATTCGCTAAGCTGTTTCTATACTAATGACATACCTAATTGTATGACTCCTGGAAGCCGACGGTCCTATTTATCTTTGATATCAACACACAAATGATGCCATGATCAGAATATTTCGGCGTATGCTAAACATTCTTGATTAGGTAAAATATGCTTTATATTCGTTTCGTGCCACTCATAACTTGGGGGAAAGCAATGCGCCTGCCCAACGGGAATGATTGCCGTATGCAATGATGTTCTGGATAACAATGCAAATAAATCTGGTACACAACGAAACAAATAAACAAGATTTATGTACGCAGACAACCTCATCATCTGTTAGAATAATTGACCATTGGATCCCGTACGTGTCTCCGCGTTTGACAATCTCGTAACCTTCTTCAATTTCCCTCGCGTGCTGGCTCTTGTTTCGCATCCTCATGACAACCAGATTCAACTGAGGAGCACAGCCGCATTACTTGAGGGGCTAGGACAAGCGCGACGATGGTAATCCCAGCCGAAATGGGGCGTGTTCCCTTAAACAACTTCAGGTATATTCCCGTTTGGCCCATATACTTGCCACCGCAGGGTGGCAGCGGAATGTTCTACACAGCTCATTGATTGATTGATTGATTGATTGATTGATTGATTGATTGATTGATTGATTGATTGATTGATTGATTGATTGATTGATTGATTGACGAATTGACTGATTTATTGATTGATTGTAGTGTTTAACGCGCCGACGCTACACAAGCAATCAGGTGCGCAATAGTGGAAGGCTCCGTATTAATTTTGACCGCCTCGGAACCTTGAACGTGTGCCTAAATGCCGAACACACAAGCGTTTTTCCTTTTCACCTCTTTCAGAAAAGCGGCTGCCGCGGCCGGGAATCGCACCCTCGTCCTTGTTCTCAGCTGCACATCGCCATAGCCACTGAGTCACCGCAACTGCTGTTGTACACAACTCCACAAACTCAGTTGCCGAAAAGTTTTTCGTGCTCTATGAAACATGTTTCACCACCACTCGCTGCTGCTCCTTCCTCCAACCTTGGGTCAGTACTGTAACACACACTGGACAGCTTTTTGCCTACACGAAAGACAACATTAACGTCGTACTGGCTGGCAATCTTTTTCGTGCGGTGCGAAACAGTGTGCAGATATGGAAAGACGGCGATTTTGTTCGCCTATCTGAGAGTGGTTCCGTGGAATCCTGGCCAGTATATTGTTGTTGCTTCAATCGATTCAACAATCATTGCGATACGGAACCAAGAGCCGAGCGCGGAAAACGTCCCGCTTGCAGTCTAGAAATTTGGCGCGAAAAAGGTTCGTGCACAACATGGGCACAGAACGTTTGTAGCGCTTAGCCGAGAAACGTAGTGGACAAACTATTTTTAACACTCTTGGAATGAGCAGACTCAAAATTTAACAGGAGTTTCACTGATCGGAGGGAAAAGACCACCAAACATCACCCTTTTGAAGCTGCAAAGACAAGTCTAGGAATTTTAGTGCATCAGTTCGGGGAACTTCCGACGTGAAAGTCAGGACTTTGCCCCTTTGTCTGAATATTTTTAATGCACGATACAGCTGACAAAATGGGCAGTTCCAAAAATCTAAGACATGTCGTGCAAGCCCGTAGAGATCTAGTTCTGAGGCCCTGTTAACTATTTCCCCCAAGAAAACTTAATAAGGGCAGTCGCCACCCTACTGCCTGTACATACCCCAGACATCTGCACAAAAAGACCTTTCGCGAAACAACTGTAGCGCACGAATAAAACTTGGCGTTCAATAACCTTTTACGTTCCGTTAAGTTTACGTTCAATCACCGTGACTAGTCGCACTCGTTGAAACTAAATTTCTGCGAGCGCGAGGAGTCGCGGTTATTGAACGTACACGAAAGTCTCTGAGAAAAAGCGTGATCTTGCAAAGGAAAAGCCTTCATTCCTTTCCTCCTTTTTCGATGCGTCTCTTGAAACTACACGCCTCCCCTCGTTTTGGCCGTGGTTGCGCGTTGTACGCATGGCCTAAGAACATTTGGTTCCGCTAATACAGGCTGGGATTTTATATTTTTTTTATGTCAAAACGGGACATGGAAGAAGCGACTTGACGCGGCCGACTTGGGCCTACACTTACTTGAGCTGATGGCATTACTCGCGAATGATCCACCCACTTGACAATATAAAAACTGATATTGTTGATTAGTTGAGATTGGTAATTGTTTGTTTGTAGGGTTGAACGCGCCGACGCAACGCAGGCGATCAGGCGCGCCATAGTGGTTGGCTCGTGGTTAGTTTTGACTACCTGAGCATCTTTAACTTGCGCTAAAATCTCGCACACGTGGCATTTTTGTTTTTCGCCTCCTTCAGAAAAGCGGCTGCCGCGGGCGGGAATCCAACCCTAGACCTCGTGTTCAGCAGCACAAATCCTTAGCCACTGAGCGACCGCGGCGGCTAAAACTGAGGTTGCAATACCCCTTCCCATGAAATATGACTTGATGTAAGGGCGCTCCAACTCAGGTTTGTAGGCTTCTCGCGCAGATATCGAAAGCCGAACAATACATAAATGATGGTCTTAAGTCACTTGATCTTTCCTTATTGTGTATTTAAATGTCCAGGGTTCCTTAAAATGATAGGAGATATTTCTTCCCTCCTTGATGTTCATTTGCACAGACGCCGCAGGAGGAGACTTAGCAAACCGGTGTTATATCAAATGTTTGTGTTCGCGTTTTTTTTAATATAAAAATTTATTTAAATGTACATACGTGAAATGTGTTTTTGAAAAAGAATGAACTGCACTAATTCGTCGACTCGCACTAACAGGTCTGCATGAACGGACACTGCGTTGAAAAGGAGCAGCTGGAGTGCGCAAGAAGACGAGATAGGAAGAGTTAAAGTTTTCACTGACAAACATTGTGCCTCCCTTAACACAAGCTGGATACACTCACAAAGATCTATCCCTATGGTCAGACACTTCATGGTGGTCACTAGATAAACTGTTTTTGCCGCATGAACAATGACAATAAATTTGGTAATATTTACAAGCTGACTTTTATCGGATCTTTTCTCCCCTTATTTTCCTATATTAGTTCTTCCAATAACTTAACGCCCTATATTTGTACTGAATACATGACGCAGCACTTCATATGTCCTGGTTGATGCCCCTTGGGCATTATGAAATACCAATTTGCTCGCTATAAAAACGAACGGTATATGCACTATTCAAATTTCAATTTTGGGTATTTTACGCGTCGAGGCTACACCTGTTTGTCTTATCCCTAGTGGTGTGGGATACCTTTTGAATTTAACCCACAAGCGACCTTTGACCCATGCTAAAATCTTGGGATATGGGCATTTTCAATGTCTGCGTTGCTGAGAAAAACGGCATTGGCGCCGGGATCCAAGTGTTCTGTTTCGGCTCAGCAGAACAGGGCCTTAGCGACTCACATACCAGAACACTTGCGAGGAAAGCTGGATAAACGGTGAGATTTGCACCGCAGACGGTATTTCATGGATGCGAAAGAGAACCTCTGGGTCTTTCACGCGGGATTGCGCGAAAGAACGAAGAAGAAAGTGGTTGTAACCTAATACCTTCGTGCGGTTGGCCGTGCCTTAAGTGTGAGGGCAAGGCGAGCTAGCATTCACGTAGCTTTCTAACAGCGGAGCTGTTGTAGCTTTCTTCTTGGTGTGCGGATCTTTACAGGAAATTCCTCTCAGCGAAGTAGACAGAGGGAAAATGCTATGCAAAGAAGAGAATAGGAAAGTAACAAGGCAGCAACGAGACCACGCGGAGGTATTTGGCAAGGCCCGCCTCACGAAAAAAATGTTAGGGAGGTCCCTTTAGGGAGTCGCCATTTTCCTGAAGTTTATACAATTTTTCTTTAGTTTTCTAAATTTTGTTCGGCCAATTATTCCCTTTATGTTATTGTAACAATAATAGGTGAAACCTCCGAGAAATCAGCATTATTGTGGAACTGCAGGGAGTTACACGGTTCGTGACTTTCCGTATTTTTTTATATATCTCTCGATCTTTGCCAAAATTTGTTTCGATGAACTATCTACATTTACGCTATTATAACGATTACAGGTAGAACGTCGGGGAAGTCTGTATTTTTGTGGAAATGCACGGCGATACACAGTTATGGCTGTGTGGTACGCGCAAGGAAATGCTAAGCACAAAAACGCTTCCTGCGCTCGGAATCTAATAAGAGTAACTCGCGTCCTGATACCGGCGTCAATGCCATTGACCAATTATCACATTCGGGGCGTACAGCATTTTCTGCAGGCTCGTAGTGCGAGCGTTATCTGTGGACATGGCTGAGCAGAAGCGGACTTTGCCTTCGTACTTTGGCACTTTAGCTTTTGTACTTTAGCGATAGGGATTGTGGACTTTCAATTAGTACAGTTCGAAAAACCGGGGGGTCTTAGGAGTGGGGAATAGAGGGGTATGCCAAAGAAGGGCAGGTGGGGGACCGGAGACTTGCGATGCGATGTAAATGTGGTGAATGGGAGCGGGTAGAGCCTGGCGGAGAAGAACGGTTTGGGCGCGAGTGAGGCGCGGGTCTGGAGAAGGGTAGACTTGGCGGGCGAGTAGGAAAGTAAGAATTTACGGGTCTCGCGAATGAAGACGAGTGGAAGGAGGATGGTATGAGGTTGGCAGCTCAGGGGATAGATCTGGGAAAGCGCGTTATCTCTGCCGTCCTTGCGTGGCCAGGTCCCATACCAGAAAAGAGGTGAGAAGGATGTCTGTTGAAGTGTCATCACTAGGTTAGAAGAAAAGGGGTTGACGGTATAGCGTAAATAATTTCGGGTGGCGGATTGCGAATTTGTGAAGATATAAGTGGGGTGTTCTTTCTGAGAGCAGCATTTATGGAAAGAGCGATGGAGTGCCCAGGGAGGTGGCATCTGGCGGGCAGAAATTGAGCAAGAGGGATAATAGAGTTTCAATTATTACAGTTTGAAAAAAGAAAGCTTCTAATATCTTCCAAGAGGTAGACTGCGAGTTAAAGCAGAAACAACTGTTTTCTCTGTCCTTGCAAGAATTGGCCGCATTTGTTTACAAACAAGCGACCTTCAAGTGTCGGAAACAACAAGAATTTTCATTCAAGTAATACACCAAAACCTCCTAGTTTATTTGGTCGAAAACGAGATGTACGACCCTCACCTAAATTGCGGCAGGAGGTATTTTGAGAAAAGTGAGTTGATTAGTAGCCGCTTGAGTGAATCCGAAAATTATGGTAAATAGAGCCCAAGCCAGCATCTTTAATTCAACTGCGAAATCTCTGCTTGCACGCTTCAGTTGGAGACTTGCCGCGTAGTTCATGATTGGCTGAACACTCTCCCTCGTGAAGCAATAGAGGTAGTTATTTTTGAGCCAACGCGGGAAGTATATGTCGGCATGGGCATGGCATCCGTTGGACTGATAAAATACGTTGGACTGATAAAATGGGCTCAGTAGCACTACACCTTATACGGTGATCCCCCAAATCTTCTAAAATGGCTTGCACAGCTTTTGGAATTATGCTTATAACTCAGTGAACAAACCTACGTAGCAGTGACATTTACGTTCATCCAAACTGCCACATTTAGGGACTTGTAATTTTGAGCTATTATTCTTATTGTAATGTAGCCATCCCGTATGATTGATTTTTGGTAAAAATACACCCCTAAAAATGAAAGGGTGCAAGGTTTTGTTTTTAATTTTTGATTATATGTCAGGCGCGTTCAGATATCGAGAGAGTGTTTCTAATTATGCTATACGAATGTAAAAATATGGCGTTACGGGGTTTCTGCTAGCTAAATAAAATACGAAATATTTTGTTTTTTTATTTTCCTAGAATGGTTAACCGTGCTTAGCCCTCTAACAGAACCAGTTCGTCTCTGTTGACAAATATTACCCATAAAAGACCCCCCCCCCCAACACAAAAAAAATATATATATTCGTGAAGCATGTCCGAAAAAGCAGAACAATGCGAGCGGCAATTTATGCAACATTCCTAAAAATGTTTAAAATGTGTCGCAACACAAAGTTGAATTGCTGGATCTCGATGTCTAAGATATCCAGAGAATATTGAATCAAAGCATAGACGCTCAAAAAAAAAACTATGTTCTTTCAAACCTCTTGAAGGGAAGTTAAAAGAGACAAATAATTTACTAAGAAGGTTCCCAACTGCCTCGTACGCCCATTAAAATATAAAACAATTTTATTATATTTGTAACGCTCACAAGGTCTTTAAACTAAATTGACGGTTTGGCAGACTTACTGCAGCGAAAGTGGGCTTAGCATCAATTTCTAATTCATGCCCTCTTTCGCAATACCTGTTTACTTAATTGCACACTACACATGCAGCAATCGCCCAGTACTGCTTCTAAAAGTTTGTATACCTGCATGCTGACCATTTATTCTGCAAACAAAAATTAGACTCTGTTGCACCCAGCGCAAAATCTGTTGAAACAGAGGAGCACTGGTTTTCTTCTGGCGGCACGAACGCCTGCGAGCGGTCAGCCGAGAACAGCAGCGCCGCGAGACCACTAAGAGACCACTGCGGTCTTTGTGAGGCCACTTTGTGAGACACTAGGGGACACTGATGACGATGATGATGATTATTATTATTAATGTTATTGGTTTCCCCTTTGTGGCGGGTGAGGACATGTCATCTTACCAAAAAGGACCAATATACTTATGTTTTATACTATTGATTTAATACTATCGCTTCTTAGGGCAGGCACAAAACGCTTATTAGGCAAAGAATACGTTTTTTTTCTGTTACAGGGGGTAACTGTCCAAGGATATATTCCCCTCTCTGCTTTTCGTCCACCAGCTTTCGAATCTTCTTTTCGTCGCCTCGACGCCTTGCGAGGCCAGTGCGCCCTCTCTGCGTGATTCTGGGAACCAGTTTCTTTGTTTTTTTTTTTGCGATAGTATGCCCGTTGGCATAAATACTACGTCACAGGTATAGATTAACCCTCGTTTCGCGAAGAAACGGAAGGAGGGAGCGATGATGGGGTCCCCAAATCCACCGATGAAGGTCAGGTGGTCGGCCAAGGTGGAGGCTCGTGCCTCGGAGGTGTCTTGTTCTCGCCGCTTCTAATGAAGGGCAAGTCCACAGCAAATGTTCAGTGTCCGCATCTTCGGCAGCAGCCTTGCAAGAAAGGCCACCGGCGGCTAGAGTTCCTGTATATCGCGTAGCGCAGGAGTTGCGCGTATGATTGCCACATGCAACGGGTTCCAGTTCGACAGAAAGCCCGCTTTCAGTTCTGCGCACAAGACCCCGTATCAGCCAGTTGTGCTCAACTCAGCATCGGCGGTTGTGGAAGCGGCGGCAGCGGCGGCTGCTCATCTGATAAGCGGCCGAATATCGTGCGCAGCGGCCCGGCGGCAGCTTTTTCACGCGAGAAGGGTGGCTTTCCCTCACGACCTGGAACTCAAGATGGCGGGTGGACGCGCAACTCTGCTCAATCAGCTCCCCAAGAGGAGCTATATACAGCAAATCTACCGGCGGCAAGACAAGTGTACCCTCTATAGGCGGGTCTGACAACCTGCTCCTAACGCTGCCAGTATGGTCCCGAGAAAGATTTGCTAGTCGGCCGTCCGGTGGCCGCGAAGGGGGCTCCTTCGTGATACATCCAGCGGCGGCGCTGCAGACAATCGTAGCGCGGCCGGCCAGTTCTGGCGCGGGGAGAGGTGCGGCGGACGGCGCTCCGACGTGCTGCCTCCGTAGGACCGCGCGGTTTCAGCCGATTGTAACCGTGCGCTTTCGTCCTCTCCTCAATTCTGTCTAAAAAACATATTAGCTAGTTCAATTAGTCCCTACGAATACCAAGAGTTTTTTTACCGAAGCGTGAATTGATGGGAGTACGTTTTCGTATATTATGAACGATCGAGCCAAACCAGGGAATCGTGTCGCTGCGTTCTATCCTCCATTACCTCTTCAGGGCAAAAGGCTTCCACACATACTCGGGGGCGTCCCAAACACTGTAGGCACAGTATCTTGTACTAACTGTGGCACCTTACGTGAAATTTTGCCTTGTTACCTTACAAAGAATCGTTTTTTGTGTATGCCCCCGCCGTACACTGCCCTGGATATGTAAACGCGTGAAAACATTTGTGTGATGTGTGGGCGCTCCGCAAATTCTTTTGTGGCACTTTCCAACCATCCTGACGTCTCCCTGTTTGCGAGTCAAATATGTGCTTTGAAGCTTTAGCGGGTTCTGCCCAATTCGCACTGTTCATTACTTTGGCCCCATCGCATGTCTTCGCTGCCTCTTCAGTTGGGAATATCTGTTAAATGTTACTGCTGAATAAAAATATGACGTGTGTACGCATGTATACGATGTTTTTTGGCCCTTTCAGTCAACATGCAGAAAGTGGGTACTATTAAACCTTTGCTTTTGCGCGCCTGCAATTTTTTTTTTGTGAATTCCACAATTTGGAAAATTTGCTACCTTGAGGGGCACGGGCAGCTTATTTTTAATAAAGTCATGCCGCCAAACAGTAACTGCCCTTGCATTCTTTATTGCACAGGGCTTTATTTTGGTCGCCCGCATAATAGGAGTGAATAGCGAGACGCACTCGGGGAAAGCAACAAGGGAGAATATTATGTGTTACGTTGAATCATTTTATTTGCGGCTGTTTGAAATTAAGAAGAAAACTTCTCGCTACATATTTAGTCCAGTGACATTGCCTTGCTTTACCCCGCCCCCTCGAAGTATTTAGGAAGGGGTGGTTTTTTTCCTTGGTAAAGGATTTCACTACAGCTTTTGTTTTTGCCTTTTCTCGATCTCGAGCCAGCATGGCCGGCTACATGCCGCCCACCTTCAATGTGCTACCCGCTACGCTATCACCCTTGATCTCCCAAGGAGTTGTGCTACAGATGTCGCCCATTTTCCTCCTTGTGGACGTCATCCTGCGTCATGGTGTTCGGCGACAGTTGCTCACGGACCGTGGACGGTAGTTTTTGTCACAGGTTGTCGAGGACCTTCGTCGCTCTTGTGAAACAAAGCACAAACTTATGACTGCATACCGTCCTTATACAAATTGCCTTACTGAGCGGCTCAACAAAACGCTCACTGACATTCTTGCAATGTAAGTTTTCACAGAGCATCTATAATGGGACGTTACACTACCTTATGTCACATTTGCATATAATTCCTCTCGTCACTTCCTCCTTCTTTTTGGCCGTGAGCCTACTTTACCGTTCGACCCCACCCTACCGACTTCAAGTGATCCGACGACTGCATATGCTCATGACGTCATCGCCCATGCTGAACTGGAGCGCCAGGTTGCCCGAGAACGACTTGTGGCATCACAAGCATCCCAGAAATCTTAATACGACGAGCACCACCGCCCTGCACACTTTGCTCCTGGCTCCTTGGTTCTTTTGTGGACCCCTTCTCGCCGAGTTGGACAGTCTGAGAAGCTCGTGTCCCCCATCACTGGCCCCCCACCGCGTCGGGCGTGCTGTCACTCTCGTCACCTACGAAACTGTGCCTGTGTTGCCTCTGACGTCGTCTGGGCCCTCAGCACCTCAGCTCGTTCCCATGAGCCGCCTCAAGCCATACCACCAACGGAATCTACCAACTACTTCTCCTCCTTCTAACAGGCACCGGGACGGTCCTTCTGCGGCGGGGGTGTTGTGTGACAGACTTTGGTCAGCTTCCCGAAAAACTTACTCGGAGCATAACCCCATATCAATGTGGGCAATCTCTCCCTGGGTATGTGCTCCGGTGGAAGAACGCTGGTCGATGACTAACGGAATGAAGAGAAGGTAGACGAAGTCAGAGCTCCCGCTGGACTAGGTTCGTACCATCAACCCGCCTCTGTCCCGGTGACTACGGTGTCTTTTGTAAACACACCCTCTTCCTGACAATCTATCTCTGCGTTGTCACATTACAAATGCATGACGTTCGGGGAAAATCCAGTAGTCTTCCTAATTTATTGGATCACACACTGCGTGTGGTGCCCACGGCTCTATTTGAACGTAGTTTCTGTTTTAAGGATGGTCAGAGGTGTACGCCGGAAGCAGGAGGCAGACCCAGAAGCTCCGAGTCAGCACCAGTTTATTCCAAGCTCAGTTCTAGGAAACTCCTCGCACTTCCCTTTCATGCGCCTTGCCTGCGATGTCGCTGCGGATGCCACGCGACCTTGGAGGTTGACCGTACAACATCTCCCTCCGAAATAAACGAGTGAGGGAGGTTCAGCGAATTACACAGCGTCCACAGCGGCTATGTGCTTTCTGGGTTGACCCATTGCCCGCTACCTTGTTACGATTGTTGAACCTCCGGTTGACCAAGCGGTTCTCGTTCACGTCGTTGCGGTCATAGGCGGCGCCAGCTTGCAGAGGCTCAGAGGTCGCCAGAGAAGCAGTGGGTGCAGGCGGCGGAGAGGGCGTTGTTGGGCTTCCGAAGCCGATTATAACCGGCGCAGACGGCGCTGGAGTGCTCGAGCCCCTGTTGCCCGACGTTGGCGAGGTCCTAGTCTTAGATCTGCTCGCAGATACACCTCCACCCCTGACAAAGCGGGACACCAGCATCACACTGAACTCTATTCGGCCTTTCATATTCCCGACTGCTCTTCCCAGGTTTTATTCCTTAAAGGAATGTGAGCCATCGGTTGTTGACCTGACACGGGGACAGCCCGGGTACAAGTGCCTCGACCAGCAGGGTCATCGCCAGCCTCTCCTGCAGTCAGGGACCCTCAGGAAGCGTCAGAAAGAGTCGAGGTGTCGCGCGAGGGGAACGCAGTTCAAGTAACGTATCTAGTTGGAGACGCTCCCCCAGCGCTAGCGGATGCCACGTGAACTTGGAGATGGACCGTACATCTCCCTCCGAAATAAACGAGTGAGGGTACAACAGTCTCACTGTCTCAACATTGTGAGAAATAATGGTTCCAGCGGAGGCAGTGAAAGAGCTACTCTCGTTGCTGCGGTTTCATCCCTCGGTCTCACTCGTGAAGGTCAGTGGCCGCAAATAAGCCCTGTAGACCGATTCGCGAGAAATTCCGGCCGTGAAATTAAAGAGTTTAATATTAGTTCTATCGCATCTTAAACAGTCAGCTGATGTACCTCGAGCCATTGGATTTCACTGCTCTAACTGGCTGACAAACCCGGTGCGCGCCCGCTCTCATCGGCTGTAGCTCGCGGCGCAGGCCGGCCGGCGGCTGCTCCGGCGCTCCGATTGCTCGCAGCTCCCTCTGCGCAGCCCTGTGAGTGCATCAGTGGCGCGGACACGCCTCCCCATAGAGCTGGCGCGGGGACGGCCGACTAGCAACTATTTTTAGGGACCATAGTGCCGGACAGAGCAGACCCGACACAGCAACGCTGCTACACCAGACCTTGGAAAAGGCTTGAAAAACCGTATATTATTAGCACACGACAATCACTGGGTGTTGCCGATTGCGTATCTATATTCACCTAACCACCTTTTCATACGCAAAGAAAAACCTGTACCAAAGAAACAATATAACTGAAATCTGCTGATGCTCAATGCGTAAATTTTGTTAATAAATCCGCACAATTCGAGCTATTTTATGCAAACGTTTCTGTGGTTGTACGACCTATTTATCTTTGAGTAAAATCATGTAACAAACTATACCGCACTTTAAGATATAATAAAAAACCTCATTTCAATGCGTGGAAAATTTTATTACATCCGAATATTTAGCTTCGCAATTTTACGGAGATATTTTGTTGGTTTCGTTTTTCTCTTCCACGTCTATCGCTCGTAGGACTTGGCGAGGGTAGTCGGCGACCGTGCCAGGTGGAGCTCGTTTGGTGGGGCAGAAGTACGTTGTCGGCGTCAGCGGCTCGATCTCCGGAGCGTGTGTAATGTAGTCGGTGATGTTGTACTGATACTGGTACGGCGAAGGCATGTTCAGATCTCCCGGAGGCACAGGATTGGTCGCCCAGGCTGTTGTTGCTGCAACGCAGGGCGAAACGAGAGGGAGAACATTAGAATTCAGCCGAAACTTCCAGCGCCTACGCTGCCATACCTTTAGCCAATTTAAATGCCTAGCTTCAGGTACTTTTGCGGGATATTGACCGTGGCACATTTACTATAATAGATATATTTCTGCCTATATTCCGCAAAAAAGTCAAGCGCTGTGACAAACACTGTTACTTTTGTGAAGCGGTATTGAGCGCAGCTATTTTGCCAACAATAATGTTCTATTCTTCTTGCTATATGTAATGCGGTGACACAGAAGTGTTTTAACGTGCAGTATAATAATCAACGGGTGGCGCTATCTGTGATTTTTTTGCAAGTATAATTGCCAAGCCCGAATGGGCTTTACGATGCGTAGATCATCGGGGATAATTTTGGCGCAAACAGGCTTCAAATTGGGGCTGGAAAACAAAATTCCAACTTACAAAAACCCCGCATGGTTAGAATAAGAGAAACACAAACGGACGAAGCGCTGTTCAGAACTTTCTCCTGTAGCCCTTCCCTTACTCATGTCGGTGCGCTGTTTCTATCGCTTGAAATGCACGCGGACCATACCCCAACATTAAGGTCTTTCCAAGGCTAATCAATTATTATTACAAAAACGCAAGTTTATAACAATATCGTCGGAATGAAAGATTTTGTCTTCCGCCGCATCGTGTAGACGGCCGGGTTTGCAAAACAACACCACCAACCCACACTTCCCCCAGTTGTTCCAGTTTATGAATGCCTTTTCACCGAAAAGATCTTTCTTTAGTCTCTATATCTTCTCCTCTGGTTAAGCAATCCTGACCCTGCCACTCAATGTGATACATTTTTTATCGTTAACTCCACTAAATGATCACGGCATTTCCACTCTTCCGCTTAGATGACCTTCCTTGTCCATACTTACAAGGTCTGTGAACTTTAGCAGGCGCGCCTTCTCTACGCTTTAAATTTTGCAGTCAAGAAAAACAAAATCAGTACTGATAACTGCAGGGACAAATTCTGCCGAGAGAAAAGGGATAAAAAACCAAAAATGATAAATTGTTTGGCCGGCAAAAAAGAGAACTACATGTTTTTTTTAGAGGCACATAAACGGTGGAATGCATTAGTCTCTTCTTACGTGATCGACGAACAGAGGCGAACTAGCGGAGGCGAACTAAGGCAAAAAAATTACTTAAAAGGAAAACATTATCTTGGTTTATATGTGTATCACATTAACAATAATAAAAAATGAAACACTATCACTGAAATGTGAACCAGAACAACAAAAAAAAGAGCTGCTTCTTTCCTTCGCAGTAACTGACTTTTAACATGGGGATTTACATATATACGAATATCGCGCCGTTATTTTAATTCCAGGTTTAGTATTTGTTTTCATTTTTCGTGTTCTGGTTGACGTTTTTGTGTTAGTATTTTATTTTTTCCTATGACCCTACAGGCTGAAAATGTGTGGGCTATGACATGACGCCGGAGACCAAGACTGTGTAGCCGGAGTTGAAATTTGTTCAAATGCTTTTTCAGAAATAGTGTTCCGTCTAAGTGATTCTGACCTCAGACGTTTATGTTAGCACGAAAGCATTGTTTCGCTAGATGGGAAAATGCGCACTCGGAGCGGGCATCATACGAAGCCGCCCATAAACCGCTTAAACATTAGCATGCGCTCGACGTGCATTGATTGTGACGCTTCTTTAATAGCGAAAAAAAACAAATACCCAGGGAGCACAGCTGCTGCCTTTTACTGAGCACGCGCATAAAAGAACAAAAACCCACGAAAACACCAATCACATCAATCAGTAATATCGTTGCAGCCTCAGTTTACCTTCAGCTTTGACGGAGACAGCGCTTAAACAAAAAGATTATTCATTCTGCATAAAGTGTGGTTCTGCTCTGAATCTGATTTCGGCATTGCAAACGTAGCATCGACATCGCCGGAATACAAGACTACAAGTCTCCCCAAATGATCCTTTAACGTACTCATTTCGTAACAATATGCCTTTGAGTCCTCAACAATATTGTTACATTTCTCTGAGGAGCAAATGGCGTATAAAAGTAGGTCGTATGTGAAGTAAAATACAAATGGGAGCTACAAAAATTTTAAGTGTTGTATAGGATAAAAATCCGGGCAAGATCAGCAGTTGGACAACCTGTGGGCTGCATGCACAATTGCAGCTCCAAGTTTTAGATAATTTTTTTGCGATGCTAGCTTTAACAAAGGCTCCAAAAAAGAACTTTTGTGCTTGCAATTATTCGCTGAAAACTGCCTTAATTTTTTTATTAAGTTTAGGAAATTATGTTTTGCTTGCAAATTATACTTGCACTTTTCGCGTAAAGGTTACACCAGCAGAGCTATAATCAATGCACCTTGCATGTATACTTTAGGGGAAAAAAGAATTCATCGTGCGTATTTCTATGCTCTGCCCTATTTTCGGAATTTGAATTCATATTTTCAGCTCACTTCTTCGAGGCAGTTCGTGCTCTCGAACCAAAGGCAGCTGAAGTTTTGCGGGATCAGGGTGGAGCTTAGTGGGGAAACGGCTGCCGTCTCCAAGACTTGTCAGCACTGGAAAGGCCACAGGCAGCTTCACTCGTCCAAAAACCTGGCCAACGGAAATATTTACACTAGCTGGTAATATCGCGCACAAGACATCAGTTGTAGATTTCGGGCCAAGTTGAAGATCTCCAGGTGGTCAAAATTAATCCGGATACCTCCACTACCGCGTACCTCATCGCATGCGTTGCGTCGGCGCGTTATACCCCAGAATCAATCGATCAGTCAAGATTACTTCAGAGGCGGTTGTAAGCATGCTCGGGGGGGGGGGGGGGGGCAAGAGGGTCAGCGTAATGTGTTAGATTAGATGTGTTAGACACACATCCGCGCAGATATCCCACAAAATCACACGCACCTTTAAGCAAGAGACTTGCCATGCTGAAGTCTCTTGCAAATCTCGGGCTGAAACGTTGGCAACAATCGTGTTCCCTACCTTCCCTGAAGTTTTCTTGTGTTCTCTGCCATCTTCCAAATTTATTGCTCGCTATATATGTGTACACACACACACACACACACACACACATATATATATATATATATATATATATATATATATATATATATTATATATATATATATATATATATATATATTCCTGGACTGCCAAGCCGACGACCTCCAGAATACCGCTCTGATGCGGTGACCACTACGCTACCGGCGGGGCTATTATCCCCTCCCCTTTCTGGGGCATTTATGTTAAAGTATTCTGGAGGTCGTGGGTTCTATCCAGCGGGCATTTTTTTGCAATTTCTTTCTGCCTTTCTAAATTCTTTTTCTGTTTCAATGACCTACTACATTCTCCCTTTGCTTTCCGAGGTTTTCTTGACTGCCAACCCTTACTTCTGTCCTATTTTCAACGAGCCAATCATCTTATATTCTGATTCGCTACATGCGCAGCGAGGGCCTCTGTCATGGCAGTCTTGGTGCTATAGGGAGCTTAAGAGGGTCCAAAGCTGGTCGACCACTCTCGACATGTCGTAGACACTCGAGCCACGGTCCGGGGGTTAAAAAGAAGGTCCCCTTAGAAAACCCACTATTAGCATTCGAACGCCATAAAAATAAATGGATCGGTTGGAAATAAATTTGTTTGCTTTGTTGTCCGTTCGTTTTATGGTCATCTGCCGGAAATTTTCACTGCTTTCAAGTAAAAGCTTTCCACTGCATAACGTGTGGGGATACTTAGGTATATAAGCTTGGGCGTGTTGGTACGACATTCTTTTGAACAGCGCAAGTAGACGAGGACGAGAAGTGGACAGGACACAGCGCAGTGGGGATAAGTGCAACCACCTAGTTTGCATGAATAACAGTTGGAATGGGTGGCGCAGTGTAGAAGAAAGGCCCGCCAAAACCAGTTTACCTGGACGAAGTTCTCGGACCAACCCAAGTCGAATGAGTCGCCCGACTCTTGGAACACCGTCATACGGCTGCTTTCCAGTGAAGTTAGATTTCGGCTCAGCTGGTCCAGGTGAACGAACAGGAAGGTGGCAAGTGCCGTCGAGAGGTAAGTTCCCCCAGCCACTAAAATGGTAACTTGCACGGACACCAGTGAAAGTCCGAGGCTAATCCAGGCTATTACGGCGTGTATTCCACCGGTGAGCGCCGTGTAACCGGCCAGCAGAGACGAGTACAGTAGGGTGAGCAGGAATGCCTTGAGGTTCGTGAAGGAAACGCAGTTGTTAAACCACGGGCAGTGGTGGTCCATCCGGGGGATGCACCTGCGGTTAGATTGATTATTTAGAGCAATGGTTTCGACGGCTCAAAAAGTATATTTTCCTAGAAATTCTATACAATTCACCCCAAGAAAAAATTTTGTTACTGGTATACCATGTTGGTCCGGGTGTTGAGTACGACATCAAGATTGAACACCACGCGTTTATGGACCAAGGTGAAGAAGGGCACGGGGATCGTTTTGTGTAGGCCTCTCCTTCATGCTTGTTCTATAAAGTGAGCTGAGCATCCTTAAAGTTGCTAATCATTGAGTAATATTCGGTCTTGAAGATTCTTTCGGACTGCTGCAATTTCACTAATTTTCTACAAATTTGGTGAATTCATCAGAGAAATGAATATTGAACCCCTATGTAAATTTTCAGCCAGTGTCGCAGGTTGAAATTTTGGAAATACCTTTAATGCCTTCGGTTTTCAGAAAAAGTTGGCTCAAGCTAATAAAACAAGAGTATATAAAAGGCAGTAGAGATTCTGGGTCGAAGTTGCTTGCTGTGACCGGGTACTCGCTTTTAAAGTAGACAAAACCATGCCTAGTAAACTCAAAAGCGGCCCCAGATTTATTATTGGGTGTGCGTGCAAATGCATTGGCCTAAGGCCCCATTAAAAATGTCTATGTGACTGGAAAATGTGACTGCTGCATGACGCCCTCTTGTTTAGAAGGCAGCCGAGTGCTACCGGACAGGTCGAGGGTGACAGTATTAGGCGCTGACCTTACCTAGCACTGCAGCAGTCACCAAAGAGCCAAGGTGCCCAATTAATGCTCCATCGCTATCACTGTCGGTACTTCAACCACTTCCTTTGAAGTTGGCATCCACAACTATTTCGCGGATATGTATTAGCGCGATTGTTCAAGTCGAGATTACTTATTTGTGATTCGCTACTTAGGAGGATTGTTTAAGCGTTTAGAAAGTGTTTTTGAGATAACAATTCTATCAACACTTGGAACTATCATTATCCTTTGAACTGACGCCACCTTTTGCAACACAGAGCAGTGGTGACATCTGTCTGGCCGTGATATAAAACCGCAAGACGTCACAGTATCGCACACAGTTTTCTGGGCCGAGGGTCAAGATGCCGCGGTTGTCCCCCCAGCTCACCAAAGGTAGCGCCATCGTTCTTCAAAATCTTTCAGCAGCTCAGAACGCTGGCGTTCAACATCACTGACGTAGAAATCTCGCGGTATCGGAGCCACACCTGCGAAATAAGAAAAAAAAATCAGATTGCGTGCTCTTTTATGTAAAAACTACTCTACGGGCTACAATGGAGATAGGAATTTTAAGGACCCCTTAAAACACATGTCGTTTCTAGCTTTTGTGATGCTCACAAAATAAATATACGTTGGCCCAGCAGGTGGCGAACGTTTTGTTGTCTTATTGTTCCGAATTCATCCATTCATGCGCAGTCTGGTGCCTTAGCCAAGAACAACACACATGATTTAAATCACCTTAACACACCTATTTATTCTACCTTGCGTACACCAAAATAACAAAGACTGCAATTTATGCCGCAGGTCGTAATGAAATGTTAAAAATTTGTTCCCTTTTACTCTGTGAAAACAGATTACCTGCCAAGCTGCAAGCCCTCCCGGAATTCACGAAAGAAAACACATTTTTTTTTAGAATTTTCCACCAAGCGTACTTCCTTTCCAATCACCTGAATGAAATTTCGAAAGTCCCGAGCGGTATCTACCCGACGAACGTAGAGCTGTATCGTTCCCTCCCGCGTCGTAGGCATCGTCTGTTTTTGTAACACTACAACCGAATCCGTTCTACCACTGAGGAAACCGGAACGGTCGCATTGGGCTGTTTGACGACCACGTTTAGGCCTCACGCCAGCACAACGGACATGTCACCAGTCAATGCATGAAACCTTTAGCTGCGCGTACCACACCTCCCCCGCTTTACTCCCAAGACGGGCACGCATAAAGTGCTCATGAGCGGGTGATTAGAAGTGGAAGACACTGTCTAGCACCTCGCTCTCAAAGCCCTTTAGGCTGAACACGGGACACTGGCAAAGTCGGTGTTCAAAGCGGGCCAGTTGCTGTTCATCCGGGTGGGATTCGATGGTATTCGACCAGCTCGAGCTTCAGACGCAAATGCGGCGGCAGCAGCTTTTCGTTGTTTTCGTGCCCACTCACGCTTCAGTTCGGGCTGCCGCTTCTGCAGCCTCCGTTCTTCTGCCTTCAAGCGAACGACATGCGTACGTTCCATGGCGAGTGAACACCTCGAATGCCTCCACATTTATTCTAGGGAACGCACTTGGGTAAACATTGCGCTGCCCAGCCGTAGGCATCTTATTGTCTGTGCAACACACCAATCCAGACCCAAACCGCTCGATTGCGCAGGACAGCTGACATGGTTCATTGAGTCATGCGACTCCCAAAATTAAATCTCCCACCATCACAACGGGTATGCCATCCGTAGCTGGATTGAGCCTTTCTGCGCGTGCATGCCCCGTTCCTCCACTTCAACCCGTGCATGGCCAAACCGGCAACCGGGGATGGGCGCATAATTGGGCATGAAATGCACCGGCGAAGGGACAGAGAAAAGCATTATATGCGGCCAGACTAAGATTTATTATTATTATTAATATTACTTGATAAAAAAATTCCCTCGCACTTCCCCGAGGGGGAGAGTGTGTACGTGCGTATGCACGGTTGCATTCGCACTTAAAAGAAAGATGCATTTATTCACAGACACCTATTTGTGTTGTCGTTGTACTTGATTGCTAGAAGGCTCGCTTTGTGGTCCGTGAAATGGACCGTCAAAGGGTCTTGGAGGACGGTGCGGACTTGGCAGTTTCTCGCAAAGGCCAGTTCGATGAGTACTCCTTTAGGCGGGTGCATTAGCACTTCTCACGCCCGATTCCTGGTCAATCCCTCACGTGGGTATGTGCCATGAGGAGGCGCCAACACCCGCAGTCACTGAGCGGAGAGAGAGGAGGATGAGAGTAGCGCGCGCCCATCCTCCCCCCGTTGCTAGGGAAGACGAGGAGGAAAGACGAGAGCGCGCGCACCCGCAGATGTTTGTTATGCGGACTACGGCGGTGGACGATTCAGGCTCGCTTAAGAAGTGCATTCGCACCTAAAATTATGACCGGCTGGTCAATGAGGGCCGCTGACACGACAGTATCGGTCGGAATGGCTTTCAAGGTAAAGAAGAATTATGTTCTCACGCGCGCGTTCTAAAGGGGCAAGTTGCTGTCAACCGGATGAACCACGGTCCAGGTGGAATTTGAGGTGGGAACGAACGATGGCGCTACCTTGGTGAGCTGGGGGACAACCGCGGCATCTTGACATTACATTCTCGGCGGTGGCGGTGGCTTTCGGGTGTTTTTACGCCCATTCGCGCTGCTGTTGATTCTCCGCAATCATCTGATAACGGCGCTACAACCGCTGTCAACTTACTGGGGAACTTGCTAAAGAGGCATAGGGAATAACCATTGTGATAACCATTGTGAAGGAGGGGTCGGCGGTGGCAAGCAGGAGCCTTGGAGTGGCTCTGGGTAAATCGGCTTCACCGGAATGAAAACTGGCGGGACGGGCGAGGCGTACACTCCTTTGAAGTAAAATTGTGTGAGTGCGCAGCAAACATATAAAAACGCTCCTGTCTGAGTGAATATTATTTGCATATTGCAGCGAAGCTTGGATTGCCACAATGATTACGACGCCTTTTAAGTCTTTGACTTGAACCCACGACGGGTAACTTGCCGGAGCTATGGTGTTGATTGTGTCGCAGTTAAACTTACACATTCGCAATAGGTTCTTATACTAAAAGGATGAGGAGTAAATAAAATAAAGTTAACTGCTATGAAATCTCAAATCACATTAGTCAAATCGGCGCAGCTGGCACAACAGGTGCAAGGCTGGAGAAACAGCTCAGTTGGCGGTCCCTGTCACTTCGTTGGAGACCCGGCTGTTGTACTTCAAATTTATTTCCCAACTTGCAGCTCAAAGGTCTTGATGACAGGTTGGGCAGAATCGTTTGGTCCGCGAGCTTTCACATCTCTCCCAAAGCGGACCTGTTTCGTACGCGCTAGAATACGCGGTCAAGGCCAAAGCAAACACCCGCTGTACGAACCCAAAGGAAATGCTGTGCGTCCGGAATGCGATGATAGCTCAATCTGACTGAGGCCGGTATATAAAAACGCGATGGTCGTAGTTCCATCAAGCTGCGAGTACAGCGGTTTTTTTCCCGCCTACTCAGACATTGTACGTGACTGGAAAAAAGAACTTGACTTCAACCTCAACTTCAAAACGCGAAAGACCCAGGTTCAATTCGAGCCATGGGAGGTGTTTATATTTCTTTTCAGTTGGCTGCACATCATCTTGCTCTCCGCGCTGCTCACCCAGTACCACTCGGTTGTTTGGGGTTGCGCACTGGTTAGGTTGCACGTTACCCGGCGTGAAAGCCCCTGGTACGACTCTCGAGAGCCCCCTAACGACATTTCCATGCGTAGCGTTCTTTGCCGAGCACCCCCACAGCCTGGACAGTGTAACGCCCTGCATTTTCACACACACAAAAAAAACAACAGGTACCGCGGGAGTTCCACCTGTAATCGCTATAATGGCGTAAATGGCGATAACTGGTCGCCGGCATTTAGAAAAAGTTAAAAAAATATTCTAAATATAAAAACACACAAAAAAGGCACAACGTATTATGTATGAAATTTCCACAATAATGCCGCTTTTGCGGAAGCTTCGCCTGTTTTCATTACAGTAGCGTAAATGTAGATAATTGGTCGAACGAAATTTTGAAGAACAAAACAGTAAGAAAATATAAAATAATTACGGAAACTCGCGGACCGTGTAACGCTCCGCATTTCCACAATAATGCAGATTTCTGGAAAGTTTCAAATGTAATCGTTATAGTACCGTTAATGGGAATAATCGGTAGGACAAAAGTTTGAACAATAAAGAAATTCGAAAAGTATTTAAAATTGCGGAAAATTGCCAAATGTATAACGCATGGCATTTTCACAACAATGCAGATTTTCAGAAAGTTACACCTGTAATCGTTACAATACTGTAAATATAAATAATTGGTGGGACGAAATATAAAAACTTAAAAAATAAGAAAAATGTAAAATATTTACGGAAACTGGCGAACCGTAGAACGCCCTGCGTTTCCCCAATAATGCAGATTTCGGTTAAGTTACAATTGTAATAGTTTTTATAACGTAAATGGAGATCGCTAGTCGGACGAAATTTTGAAAAACTTAAAAAGAAAGAAAAACATTGAAAAAGAACGGAAAATGGCAAAACGCATAACCCATGACATTTCCACAGTTATGCAGATTTCGCCAAAGTTCTACCTCCAATTGTTAAAATAACGTAAATAAATAGATTTGGTAGAAAGAAGTTCTGTAAAATTAAAAAAAAATATGGAAAAATAAAAATAACGCCAAATGGCAAACCGTACAACGCATGGCATTTCCACAATAACGCAGATTTTCCCGAAGTTCCACCTACAATCGCTAAATTAACGTAAATGAGATAATTGGTGGGAAGAAATCTTGAAACACTAAAAATCAGAAATATATAAAATATACGCAAATAGTGAAACCTGTAATGCCGTCCATTTCCACAATAATGTAGATTTTGCGAGAGTTCCAAATTGTAATTGTTGGAACTGCGTAAATAATATGATTTGTATAATAAAATTTTGAAGCACTAGAAAATAAAACAAATATTAAGCAATTACGAAAAATGGCAAACAGTATAATGCCCTGAATTTCCACAAAAATGCAGATTTCGTGAATGGTACATTTCTAATGGTTATAATACCGTAAATGTAGATACTTGGTCGGACCGCATTTATAACAAAACAAAACATTTGGCAGTAAAAAGACAAGCGGCATAAGAATTCTGCGTAATAGATAGATAATTCTCTGTATTCCTGCAGAATTTTTTTTTAACCGCGCACTCCCGACACCTTCCTGTGGGATCCTTGCCTTCTCGCCGCTTTCTCTCTCACTTCCAGGTCTATTGTTGCGACGGACGGATAATGCCCGGCCTAAGCAGTTCCGCTGTTGACAAAGCATTTATGAGCCTCTGATAGATTTTGGCTCCATCCGTGCACACCCAAAAAACTTAACTCTACTTTTTGTATGTTTCTCATAGTAGAGCGAACTACAGTTACAACATAAAGACGATGGTGCTGTCTAATACTAGAGACGTGTGGTTCCTCCAAAAAGAAGACAGAAGGCAAGGCAACAATTGGAAGCCGAGTGAAGTCCTGACCTTTTAGAATTTGACGCTGGAACTGCTGGTATATACTGATAACCAAGCATTCTTTATTACCATCCTTTTTTTTCGAAGCTCTGTCTGCACCAGCCAGATATACGGCCCTTAGCCCTTTTTTACGTCTCTCTAGTTTTGCTTTTGCCTTAAGGGGAAAGGGGGGGACATCAAGCTCACGTTCATCTGAAATTGTATGTGGTTTTATCACCAAATTGAGCATTCATATCAGAACATAAAATAAACGCCCTTGTTTCTTAGTTGGTATGTATGCACTAGGAAAGATAACTACTTATCTCCGCTAAAAGTACGTAATAGTCAAAAGACAAAGCACTGTTTCTTAATCAACCTCGGGATAAACGGCGTGACCAATCGGCTAGAGCGGGTGACGGGTGTCCGCCACACCATCTACGCCGACAACGTCACGCTGTGGGTCACGGGGGGAAGCGACAGTCACATAGACACGACGCTGCAAGAAGCGGTCGACGCCATAGAAGAACAACTGGAAGGGTCGGGGCTAGTCTGTTCCCCGTCCAAGTCGGAACTACTGGTGCTCCCGCCGAAGAACGCGCGCAGCAAGAGAAATTACGACGAAGACAGCGACCACACTAGCTCCAATATCACCGTGCGTACGGAAGGCGGGCAAGTCATTCCGTAGGTCTACAAGATCAGAGTGCTCGGAATGGTGATAGAGAAGAATCGCGTCAACGGCGCGACGGTCACCAAGCTAGCGACGAAAGCATACGCGGCGATGCGCCTCGTCGGAAGGGTCTCCAACAGAAAAGGAGGGATAAAGGAAGAGAACCTCACGAGGCTCGTGCAGTCATTCGTCATTAACCACATTGCGTATGTGGCCGCCTTTCACAACTGGCGGCGGAGCGAACGCGCAAAGATCGACGCAGTCATACGCAAGGCATACAATACGGCGCTCGGGCTCCTGGGGAGCACGAGCACAGACAAGTTCGCGGCCGTGGGCGTGCACAACTCCCTGGATCAAATAGCAGAAGCCCAGCGAGTGGCGCAGCTGGGGAGACTATCAGGAACCAGAACGGGACGACACATACTACGGCAGCTGGGCCTGGTGCCCAAGAAGAGCAAGACGACGAGTAGGGAACCTGTACCCGAAGGGGCGGGACGATGGATCACCTTGTGCCCAATAACTCAAACCATGAACCCCGAACACAACAGCTAGAACGGCGACTATCAAGAGCCAAGGCCCTGGTGGACCTGCACGACATAGACAGCGGTGCCGCGTACGTGGACGCGGGGAAGCACCAACACCAGAAAGAAGCCTACACGGCGGTGGTGATAGAGGCGACGACCGGCAACACGAAGACGACGGCGAGCATCTGCGTTGGGAAACCGCACCACATGGAGGAGGTGGCCGTGGCCCTAGCCATCGCCGATCCCGGCTGCACGACGGTGCTGTGCGACTCCAGGACGGCGGTGCGGAACTTTGCCAAGAACAGTGTGTGCAGTGAGGCCGCGCGCATCTTGCGCAAGGCCGAAGCCAACGGCAGCAGTGGTGGTGTGGTGATCAAGTGGTTCCCGGCGCACATGGGTAAAACCGTGGCGGCCCAGGGAGGGAACGCGAACCACAACAAGACGACCAACACCGTCGCGCGAGGACTTGCCAGCCGCGCGAAGACGACTAGCCAGGCCGACTCCGACGACTTAGTCGCGGGCACCGACGACGACGGTACCAAGGACACCATGACTAGTTACAACGACGTTGTGGAGTGGTACAGACTCAATAAAAGGACGATGCCGCCCCCTCACCCGAGGCTCGCTCTGGAAGTGCTTTACAGATAGCTGCAGACGGACTCTGTGATAACCCCGGTGCTCGCGAAACACATATGCCCAATGGTGTACAAAAGTGACGTGTGTAGACTGTGCAAGAAGGAGCGAGCCACGCGGGCTCACATCCTGTGGGACTGTAGCGTTAGCGCGAGAAAGGCAGCCAGGATGACAGACGATCCCGCCGCAGCTAGACGCAGCGACGTGGACATACGACTACAACATTCAACTCCAGGCCGTCCAGCAGATCTCGGCAGCCCTACAGAGACAGCGACCGAGCGACGCCGAGGGTGAGGAGGGCGGTGGCCCTTCCGCACCCATAAGGCGGAACTCAGGAGCAAACCTCGGGGGTCGGCCGGGGCGACGTTCAGGACGCGTCGCGGCGAAGACAAGCCCTCCAAGCTGAGGAACGTCTAAATCGATTTGCAGGCGATCTAAATAAATTTTTCCCTTTCTCTCTCTCAACAGGGCAGTTTTGCTCAGCATATCCCACTCGTTACGATTTTTGTTGCCTCCAATCATAAATAATGGCACATAAAAACGAATTGTCTCCAACAACATCTTCAAACTTTTTTTGTCGAAAACGCATTTGCAAATTTGGCATATATCATTTGAAAGTCTTCGACATCCCGTTATTTCGCGTATTTGCTCTAACACAACGAAAGATACTAACGTAGACATCATTTTTAAAGCGCTCACTGTGCCATCAAGGCACAATTGCCCGCTATGTAAATGTTTCCAAAAATGTAATAGCAGCAATAGGCCGACATAGCGCCCCTTTCTTTCTTTCGTGGCAGCCAAACGCATATGTATTCCCCTTAAACGTCAAATTGACTTGTAGCCTCCGCGTGGTTAATGGCTGTGGCTCACGTCTGTTATACACGGTTGACGACACCTTCAGCTGTTTGTACGGGTCACCCAGTAGGTGTCATGAACCGTGCTACTACTAGGTCTGTCCATATTACCAGCGCTACAATCTAACCAAAATCTCTACAATCCTCGCTCTACAAACAAACAAAATATTTTAAAGGCCCTTTTTGAAGTTACCGTGATCCCCCGTTAAAACAGGAAACACATAGAAAGCCGTTCTTATGAGCGGAGGAAGACTTCTTCTATCGGGTGAAACAGCTAAATGTTGTGATTGTCCAGCGGAACACAAATCGTAGCAATTAATTGGGATAAAATATGGACCGTTTTTCAAGTTCGCCACGTGCGACAGGAAAAATACAAAAACACAGCAGCCTCCCAAATCTGAATTCAAAATTTTTGAGCTCTTTCACCTGCGTTGAGATGAAGCTTTCGAACAATTTGTCCCTTATTGCCACTTACAGAAAGTGTTCTGAGAGGTATCGACAATATATCACGTCACCAGTGCAAGACCATATTAGAAACTTGAGCGCAGAAAAGCAGAACGCGGACGCAAATGTATACTATTTAATAGGACGACCACTACGAACATTCATACGCATTCGAAGCTTCCCAGACATCGTACACTTTAAGAGCGTTCAATCGAAACATAAGCTCCATTTGCTTACGCAAAATTAAAGTGGAGATGAAAAAATGAACGCTAAAAAGAAAAAAAAGGCTTTAAACTCACGTAAAACTACAAAAACAATAGCGGGCAATGGGCGTAGTGTGCATTACCATCTGAATATTCTCACAATTCCTTGCGCCACTAAACTGCTGATCCTTTTTAGTACGACAATCTGGCGGAGCGACTAAACCCCCCCCCGCCCCCCTCCCGCCCCCCCCCCTTTCCCTACCAAACCCGTCACCATCTTCGAGAGCATCTCGAAGTATTATCGGGTGCAACGACTCACTACCACCACGCCATAATTTGCTTGGTACCCCCCCCCCCCCCTCCTCCCCACCAAACCCGTCACCATCTTCGAGAGCATCTCGAACTATTATCGGGTGCAACGACTCACTACCACTACGCCATAATTTGCTAGGTAAGGCAGAACAAGTCGCGTTTACTCCAAAGCAACACATTTCCAACACCGTAGAGGCTGAGCATGCTATACCCCCTTCTCTACCCGTCAGCTACATACCCCAGCTGCGAACAGGACGGGCAGCGTATATGCGTTTCCCAGTCAGTTCAGCCAGCCGTCACCTGAGCTTGCTTATGGGGGATATATCACAGCATAGACGTACCTAAAGCATACATAGCAAAATAAAAAGCATAAAGCAAAAATAGACCTGCAATGGCTGAAAACCACGGTGTACAAAAATATTTAACAGAAGTGTCGAAACCGACCTAAAATGGCAAAACCCGCAAAAGCATACAAGAAGAAGCAGCTGAACCTGACCAAATGGCAACGAAAATGCCCGAAAGCCCGTTTATAATGCGTAAAGATGTCCTAAATAGATTGTATGCGTGATAACAAATGTTAATATTAAATATGACAAATCGTTGAAAATTGAAAAAAAAGCGGTGATGGGATTTGAACCCGGGTTAGGATGTTTATTTCCCAGGAGCGGAACTACTACATTGCAAGAACAAGCGGTTCTGAGCGACTAAATCGAGGGCCACATGCACAAGGACATAGCTTCAAACAGGCCCCTAGATGGCGCCACGCGTCGCTTGGCTGTGCTGACTAGGAAACGCCTATACGAGGCCGGGCACCATCTACCACATAGTCCTACCAACACGGTCGAAAGTGAACAGCCTGTACCCCCAGCTCTAGCCCTCACCCACGTGCCCCAACTTCCAACAGGACGGCGGTAGCATGTACGACATGGTCCTTGAGTGTCTCCTCCATCCGGCACCTCCAGACCGCCGAACGAGGGCGACACCACCCTATACCCTCGGAGACGGCCAATAGGGCCTCGCACGCGGAGGGTTAGCGCCAGCTGATACACTTAGAGTGTGATGCCCGCCGCACCAATGGGACACCGGAAGTAGGGACCAACCCAGTATGATAACCCGAAATAATTTTATTTCTTCAATGATGTCTATTCCTCTTACCAGGGCCCAAAACGCTTTTTCTGCTGGGGGGGGGGGGGCGCTGAGGGGGGTCTCAAAATCGTTTGGCATGGCTTGTGAATGCAAATTCAGAGCAAACGCTGAGCGATCAGGCATAAAAAAATATCACTCGAAAAAGGCGTTCAAGACCACGGTACTACTAGAAATAGAACTAAAGAACAGTTGGAGGCGATGCAGCCATCGTATTCTCTTCTAAATCGGCGTTCAGCCATTGTACCATAAAGCTACATTTGAGAACTCGCGGGGCGCATGTAATCAAGCCTTATTGACAAAACATGTCATGCTCCACCGACTCATGTGCCATTCTGTGGCATGTTTTTAACTGCAAGCTTCCCAGCCTACCTTTTAGCGTGGTGTACGCGAAGGACCACATGCATATGATGAACAAGACGTGGAAGACAGCAGCCATAGTGACACCAAGAGCGGGAGTTTCCACCAGCTTGCCGACCAGGAGGAAGTTGTAGGCGTAGTATACCCAAGCATTCATTAACAGGATAGCAGCCACCGGACTCCACTCAGCGAAAGGACCGTGACAACGCCGAAAGCAGCGGTACACCATCCAGATGGCCATCTTCGTTCTCCTCCCTTTCGCTTTCCTTCCTGTTGTTTACGTGTAGTTGTCTCTCACGCGACACAGCCACGGCTGCAATACCGGACTGCTACTAAAATTATTTATCCATTTCTTCCGTCATTGTTGCAGAATGAAGCGCGTACAAACGTTTGTGCCGCTTTTTAAGCTATATATTGGGATAGCATTGGTTTCAACTTTTTGTCGCTTTCATAAAACAACGGAGGCCGATAGTCCAATCTCGCAACCTTAATACACCGCACGTACCCACGCAAAAGGGTTGGCCAAGCTCAGTTGGGTATCATCATGGCTAATTGAGACTCTTTCGATGAAGAAAAACACAACACAAAATACGAAAGCGATTAGGTATTGAAAATTTGAGACAGCAACTTTTGTCGATTCTTCCGCAATTAAATAATTTCGCACGATTCCCTCAGAATTAGGAGAAGCGTAGAAACGTTAATCAGCGTTCAACGCGATTTATACTGCACGACGTCTTCTGCTGGTTAACACATTAGCGTAAGTTTTTTCAAGTCACAAATCCGGGTTCTTTTGCATTACATCACGCTTATTTCTTTAGTACAGGACATCGGCGTCACACGCGTACTCACGAGTGTTATTTCCTAGTTATGCGTTTTCACTGCCACTGAATCGTTTTAAGCCGAGCTAACTACACTCCCATGCACACGCATGTTTAAATACATGCATCCACTGCCTTTATTTTTATTGAACTCAAGTTGGGCAACCATAAAGAAAACCTTGGGCGCTCCTAATGCGCATTTATCCCTCCGTGTAGATCAAACCTTGCTGGTGGTCTCTTCCGTAGGCGGAGGTGGCGCTACGAATGATTTGTGTCAGTGCGGAACTCACGCCAGCCGTAACCCACACCTGGCCACCGGATCGACGGGCCCATTTCGGCTTCATAGTTTCTCAAATTGCTAAATATGAACATCGAGCACAGGTACCCACCATCTTCTGGAAAGTTACCGTGGTCTGTAGGGCTACCAACATCGGAAGCTAAACACCGCCGGACCGCATCCAGGCCTACCTCCCGAGTAGGAACGCTCGACCTTTGGGCCATAGCACCAATCCTTCTTAGGCTTCATTCCTAAGAATGACGTCTTCCAGTACATTTAGCTATACTCGCCTCCACCGCAATAGTTGCAGGGCAAACTTTCAAATTAAAATTATTTACATAGACATATATATGTGGTGAGTGCGTGCGCGCGCGAGCGCACGGGCACGCATGTGTGTGTGTGTGTGTGTGTGTGTGTGTGTGTGTGTGTGTGTGTGTGTGTGTGTGTGTGTGTGTGTGTGTGTGTGTGTGTGTGTGTGTGTGTGTGTGTCAATATTTGATGCGAATCCTGCCAAGGATTCACCAACTGTAGTTCGTATAGAATCAAAACTATCGGATGAAGGGAAGCCGAAACTTACTCAAGTACAACCAAACAGTACTTAGTCAAGTATGACCCCGAAAATATTGTTATCACAAACCGCAGTAGTTTGTGTCAACACCTGATTTGCCTTTCTTTAGAACTTGAACGATGCAGCGCAGACGTTATAGTGAGCCACTAACGCCGCGGTGTGCTCGGGGAAATCATTGAAGCTTGAAGGTTCCAAAAGAAGGCAGGCGTTGGCGCCACCAGTCCTGATGAAGAAGGTTAGGTTGCTAATTTTGTGGCGCCATCTATCACACGCTTCGAAAACATCTTCGAAAACATTTCTTTTTGCTGTCTTGCCACAGGGCCAGGCCATGAAAGTGTTTGAAACAGGATCACCGCTAACAGACGTGCATGTGGCTTCGGTAAAAAAGAGCGGGCACGTCTCAACCTTGCTTTCTTTTGCGAAAACAAGCTTGGCCATTAATCTTTAACCACTTCCTTGAAATTGGTCCACATAATACTTGAAACACCATAGCAAAAAAAAGGTACTCTCCATATAGGCCTCCTGAGCTGGAGTTTTGGCGACTTGCAGCGCCCCTAGCGGTCGATGCTTCTGCGTAGTACAAAAGCAGACGACCCTTGCCGCCCTCCATGTGTTTTCAATTACAAGCCAGAGTGAAAGTTGGTTGTGGCGCTTTGTGGAGTGTTTAAATGACTGCATACTGTAATAAATAGCCCTTAAAGTATTTGCAGGGGTAAAGAAAATATTATCCGCTAAAAGAAGCCGATTTATCGGCTTTCTTTAGAGAGAGCTGTCGCGGTGGTCGCGGCGTGGGACAGTATCGCCAGGTCGGGTGGTTTAACTGTTTGACGACAGTTAGTTTTTTCTTATTGCGTGCGGTCGACAAAGGAAAGTTCACGAGTAGCATAAAAACGGAACGCTGCTCATCCTATATCCTGAGGTAACTGCAAAAGATTGCTTCAGCACGAGCATGGACGCGAACGCAAGAATTGCGCAGCCGACTCAGCTGACACTGCTGGCCTGTCACCGCCTTTGAAGCGAGTGGAAATTTTTGTTTCGTATTTTCGCAAACTAAACTATTCTTGCGTAACGTTTTACGCCGCACGATTTACGAACGGCGGGGTACATGTATACTAGCGAGTAGGTAAGGCAATAGCGTCAAATAAAACAGATTGAGCGCTATTAATGGACGCAAAATATGCACCAAACCACACGGCAAACATGTACGCAATAAAAAAATGCGGATATCTAAAATTTGTTACACATTAAGAAAATTTGCCACCTATTACATTTTCGAAATAAAAACGCATTGTGCGACATAGCAGCCAGAAATAAGTAATGAACCTTTTCTGCAAACCCGCATCATAAGCGCAGGAACGCAGGTTTTCTCCCCAATACTTAAATATTTTTCTTGTTTTTTTTATTTTTGAGTGCAGTCCAACCATTTTGATTTAGAGCTGGTATGACAGGAAGCGTCTCTTTCCTGACATGTCTCGTGAAAGAGAGAGAAGAGGTCCTTGTTTCGTGCTACGTAAGCCTCTGAGCATGATAGTGAATTTGCATAGGAATAATGAGCAATCTCTATATTTTCTGTTTCCCTGATACAGCGGTTAAATGCGTTGAGTTAGGGAGCATGAGTCACCAGGTTCTATCTTGTTTGAGCGGCGTCTTTTGTGCTGGAGTAGGAAAAACAACAATGCCCGAGTTTCTCATGTTAACGACCGTGTCCATGGTCCTAATTATTCCGTTGTCTTGTACTCAGTGCACTTCACAGGCCACGTTTGGCTGCACTAGATAAAGCGTTGCTTTTGCTTCTATCCTTTTGCATTTCTGGGGTATATTTACGGATGCTTGTTTGGGCTGCTGGAAACTGCGTTTTCATCAGTTTTACGTCCTACCACGAATGTAATCCTATCACGAATAACATTTGTTTTGTTTCCCTATTTCTTTCCTGCAGGAGCGTGACGACATGCGCCCCTTGCTGACAGCGGCACGGAGGATAGGTCTCCTCTCAGCGGACAACTACCTCGTGCAAGTGGAGCACGCCTGCGCCAAGGACGGCAGCCATGTATAGCCGGAATAGCCCTATACTGGGCGCATCGCCTGGACAAGGTGTGCGAAACAGGTCTTCGAAATAGAAACTCCAACATTCGAAGTGGAGTACGGTTTACTTGTGTTGTGTATGCTGCTTACGCAGTGGTGCAATAAAAGCTTGAAAGTGACATTCTCTTTGTCGTGAATATTTTACGTGGCCAAGAAATACAGTTTCTGGTCTCTGTGTTTACTCCTGCTTTCCGAATTGTCGGTATAATGGCACGACAATTCCATTACTCCCCATGAAGTATTTGCGTGAGCCAACACATCGTCTTTTCGTATTCATTCTTAATTGAGAGAGGAGCATTTGCAGGGATGACAGCAATAATTCGTCTAGGGGGAGTAATGGGAAAAATTAACGATTGATACTCAGAGGGCCAACGGTTGGTCTCCAGTGAACTAACAGGGGAGAGTAACAGTTTATCTGCAAGGGACCAACCGTTAGTCCTTATGGTGGACCAACAGTTGAACCGTCAAGGGACTAAGTGTAGAGGGACTAACGGTTGGTACCCTTGCCGTTAGTCTCGAAAAGGACTAATGCTAATGGCAACCCATTTAGTCTCCAAAGGGACTAACGCCCACGCCCCGTTGGTCCTCTTTGGCTAAGAGTGTACCTGCCGCAATGATCGCGCCGACCTTTGCCCCGTGAGTCCGGTCGCCATTCCTATCGACGCCTGTGACGCTGCACGGGACCATTGAGGCTCTATACGAAAGGAGGCGGATGGTGAGGAAGCAACTGACAGGTGTGATCGGCAAGGCTCAAGACTGTTCGCGAGGAGCAACTACCTAATGGTGAGCTGATTGATCTTCTAAAAACTCTGACTGAACAAAACGAATGCTTGGCGAAGATTAACCGCGAAGTAGAAAATACCATGGACATTGAGAAGCTGTAATAGGAGATGTTTGACGCATTTGATTTTGAGGCCAATGTAATATCGGCAATAGTTAAACAGGAAATGAAAATAACCGGGACCATACCTAACGCGCAAGCTCTCGCTGTGTCCACCAATACCCGAATAAGGTCTGTAATAAGACAGCGCCAGGAAAATACGGACATAGAAAGCGAGAATATTAATACTCTAGTAATCCATAAACACGAAGGCGAGTACAAACGAGAATTGAAATCTGAAGGTGTGCCACCTGTAGAGGACAAGATTCTTGATATCTGTGTTGAAAATAACTTGTGCAATTCGATGGAAAATAACTGTCCAAAAGAAGTAGGACTTATTCTTGGTACAGCGAGACCTGTAATGAAAGAAACCACAGTTGACGACTCCGACGACCGAGAACTGACGTCACAAACTACTACTATGTTGGCGTGTCCTATTGAAACGGCATTTATTACTGCCACCGAAAACTGGCATGAAGTGTAAAACAGCGGGCCATTTGAAGAGCGAGAGGAAAGAACCATTGTATTTCCATTTCGTTCATTTATATTTAGGATGCCTGGTTGCAGTGAATCACACTAAACCTATCAAAAGTCGGCAGAAAAGCACAAACGTAGCTGCCATACCCGATGGAAACGAAAGGAAGACTGGTTCATCATGCAACACGACTCATTCAAGACCCCAGACGCGCCAAAGGATTCGTGTTGTCAGGATCAATATAAAACACCGAGTGGTCCACAGCACAAGCAAAGAGAATAAAGCGAAGCAGAAGACAAAGAGAGACAGCGCCTTTGAATTAAAAAAAAAAAATCTGCGTAACTGAACAGCCAACTACGAAAGCAAACTTCTGTGAAGAACAAAAAGCCGTGCTGGCTGTCAAAGCGTTTTGCATCGACAAGCACTAGTAAATTTGTCGGTTCAAAGACTCTCGTCTACGCAAAAGATTCAGCGGCTGCTCACCCAGGCAACAGTTCTACGCTTCGTCGTCGTACAAAGCACAGTTATCACCAGTGCAAGAAGAAGCGGCGATGCCTGACACTGCTTGCTTGTACGGACATGAATGACGTTTGCGTGCCACCTGGACTGCTTCCATGACATGGACTTTAAACACATGGATAAAACTTATAGCCATCTCCGCGCGGGGGAGGATGTTGGAAAGGATGACGCCTTGCCTCCCTCGTGCCCCTCATAATTATCATCAGTGTTATCTTCCATTAAAGCAGGCATCGGAACGGGTCTTGGCGGCTCGTCCGTTTTGCCACCTATTACATTTTCGAAATAAAAACGCATTGTGCGACATAGCAGCCAGAAATAAGTAATGAACTTTTTCTGCAAACCCGCATCATAAGCGCAGGAAAGCAGGTTTTCTCCGATTACCGGGGAACCACGCAGCTCACTCGGCTGCACGGGAGTGTATAACCTCCAGTCCTCCGCTGCTACCCGACTTGGCTCCTCCGCCTCCTGTGTCATTACCGCCAGCCATGCAGATTCTACGGTACAAAAAAGACAAAAAAGACCGCCTCAAGAACCTTCACTCCAACCGGCTTTTTATCTGCTCTACCCCGCTCCCAAGATAAGCCGAAATTTTTATGAACAAATATTTTCAACTTGAACGGTTTATTTTCAAGATGTCCCAAGCCTCGAATATCCCACCCTCTACTCCCACTTCCCCCACTTGACCTAGCGTCTTCCTATTGTAATAAAAGCTATCTCCTCCTCCTCCCTTTTTTCATAGACCACCAAATGAAGCGTCTTTTTTCGAAATCAGTCTAATCCACATACCAAAACTAAGTCAGATAAACCTGCACCGCAATGAAGGTCCTTGCAAATTTCCCCTACAAAAAATGTCTCAAAAAATAGCTGAGACAATGTCCTGCAAACGTGTACGCAGATGGTACTTCATATGGAAAATAAGCCAGACCCTGCTGTGGCACGGATGAAATGAGCCAAATTCATTTGCTCAATGGGGATTTTCCTTTTGGTGGGACTTTTGGGGCTGTTTTGTGGGTGTTTTTATTATTTTTTGCTGCTTTTGAGAGCTGGTTTATCATGAGTACAGAGAGCAATGAGGACATCGGCAAGTGATCTGCCGCCAAATGTCTATGATAGCCTGAACCGAAGTAAACGAAATGAAACTGAGAGATGTGATAGTATCATTTTATCTTGTCTCCCTCGTTCTTACGGACTAAATTTGGTTATTATTATATTACTCCCATATTTCCCATTTATGTACCTAACAAATTAGCTTCCGCTTACAAGCTGTTACTCCCATATTTACCATTTACGTACCTAACAAATTAGCTGCCGCTTCACAAGCGACGGCCAATCCCCCCTCTCTGTGTTTACGAGCCACTTCATTAAGGTGAAAAAGATATGAGCAGGCTTCTTGTGAGGCGTTTTGGAAATTTATGGCAAGGCAATGGAGAGCTTCATAAGAGTCTTCAGGCGTGCTCAAAAAAGTACCCTACGGAACCATTCGAAAATATGCTTCTAATGCTGCCAAGAGGACTCACCGGCTCTTCATGTTTAGTCTTAGTGTTCTTGAAGCTCTGTTGCATGTTTACTGCCTTTTGCCTGAAACTCTATCGCACCATTCTTGAAAGTCAGTTGCAATAAAGTTTCCATAAGAATATCGCGTCAACTTCTCTGTTTCAACTGAGTACTAGCCAAACTCGAACTTATCCCTAATATTGGTCAAATTCTTCGCATAATTCAAAATTTCTTGTCGCTATAGATTTCCCTAGCTGACTTGTAAAATATGTCATTATATAGTTTTGAAGAGCATTGCATTTAGGATCGTGCTCCAACCTTTTGTATTCTCCTTCCCCTCAAATTCCCGTTAGGTGGATTTGGCTCACTTCGAAAAAAAAAAGCCGCAAAAATTGATCAACCCCAGGATAAATATACGGCAGCGCTTTAAAGTGTGTAGTAGGAGAGAAGAGAGGAGGCGCAAGGAGAGAGGAGTATAGCCCAAGAAATTTCGGGGGGGGGGGGGGGGGGTTCTGGCGGCTCCTTGGGCCCCACCTCTGGTACGTCCCTGGTTCTATCACAGAGACACGCAATCTACTTGAGATTTTGTGCAACATGCCCGAGATTTTATTAAAAATATAAAACTTTCGGTGCGTAGCTTTGAACTAGGTGTGTTGGAATGCTCTCGCTAGCGCGAACGTGGTAATAGATATAATTAAAAACAACGGTTTTTATCAAGAATAATTTTATTTTTAATGCACTAGCAGAAAACTGGAGGGCTGACTGCGGTAAAAAATTGAAAATTTGGGGATTTGACGCGCCGAAGCTGAAATTCGGCTATGAGGCATGGCGTAGTGGAGTACTTCGGATTAATTTTGACCAGCTGGGGATATGAAGCCCAAATCTTGATGCATGGCGGTCGTTTTGCTTTTCGTCTCCTTCTGAAAAGCAGCCACCGCAGCCGGGAGCGAAACCACGCCCCTGGGTTCAGCAGCACAAAGCCTCAGCCATTGAGCCACCGGGTCGGGTTCACTGCGTCCAAAGCGAAATAAATTTTTGTTGGTAGTACCCTTAAACAAAGCTTGTGGTCAGTGGAGTTCGTTTTAGTTTATTTCTGCGCCCTGCCTGGTTACGTCTCCCTTCACATTGAGTAACTATGCACCGCCCAACCACCTCGGACACGCGAAAGAATTCTAGTGTGGCCGAAAAACACAACAAAGAAATATTAGAAGGGTATATGTTATCGCAAGGAAAACGGGACACAAGGGTAGTTTGCTGTAGCTCCAATAAGAAAGGTAGGTTGGGGAGCACGGCACGTGAGTCGGTGTGGCGTAAGCAACCGGATGCCGAGTGGCATCCGGAAATCACGCGATATATCAACCGGTCTCAGTTCGGGTCTGGAGCCCATTTCCTTCGCACAAATGCACTCCGACATCCACCTGAACCACCCCTGCCACCTCTTGTATTTTGGTTCAGTCGGCAGCCTTTCCACTTGGCAGCGTTTGTAGCTGGAAGGAACAATATCAGCTTTATATGCGGCAGCAAAAAATCGACATTCCAGACAAGGCCTTGACATTACAAGTTTATTTCAGTCCTTCCTGTTGTTGAAGCTTCTTTCGTTGCTATGTCCAATAGGCAGGAGATGTGCAGTGACTGTAAACATATTGCGGTTCATGTTTCGTGATATTGCGTCTGTGTCGTGTTTCTTGTCCGTCATCATGCTTCACAGGATCCTGTAAGATGTTCACAATAAAACAGATGACATAAGAGTTGGTTATATGCATTGCCTCAGCACTTCGCTGTTTTTAGGACTCATATGTGTATTTGAATACTGGACTGTTAAAAGACATACTAATATCGTTGAAAGGACATATTAGTGGCCGGTTTTAATTACGGCTGTACAAAAGAGTTACAGCAAATTGCTTCCGTTTCGTTCAAGTATTTCTTGTTGCTCCTTAAACGCATAATTATCTAAGCCTGTATATTCGGCTTCGGGAGGTGTTTTATTAACTTGCTTGTTTTTCTGGTTTTCTTCATATCAACCTTCTTCTTTAGCCTGTCTTACACATAATAACGAACATGCATGGTAAAAACAGACGTCAGGCCAATTGGTTAAAAATGTTTTGCGAAATTTTGTTGTGTTTCTAACTCATTGCAAAATGCCCAAAAGCGTGAGAGGGGCCAGATTGTAGTGGTGCAAATAATAATTTAAATTTCGTATGCCGCAGCGAAACTTAGTTAGGTCAACTTCACATTCTCGTGATTGACGAATCCGGCACTTGGTTGGTTGGTTGGTTGGTGCCAAAAATCAATGGCGCGTACCCACTTTGGTGGATTGGCCAAGTCAGATTTGGTAAACTGGTTACGAATTCAAACTAACGGTAAAATAGAGCTGTGGAGAATGTGTGGGAAGTGATGTTAACAATTTTGACAGCCCAAGAAAAAACCTATAACACTGTGAAGCAAAAACCGATAATACACGTGCCATAAAAAGAAAGTACGAGATGTGTTTTAACAGGGTAGGCGTCCTGATTGTGAAATAAAAGCGTGAAGGGCGCGACAAACATCCCCGTGGCAGAAACCTAAACCCGATTCCCCCAATGACAGTAAATTCGAAACAGACAAAGAAAGACCCACGCACCGGAGGGGAACCTCCGGGAAGCGATTTCGGAGAGACGAGAATCGCCGGCAAAACAACAGGAAAGGATCAATTGTTGTCTCCTCCTCTTGACAAAACTCGCATATATCCAAAGGCGCTATGCGTGAGCGGTAAAGGTAGAAATTCAAATTGGGCACTCGGCAGCAAAAACTGGTCAATGTGACCTCGCACAATAGCGACTGCATAACGTCACTCTTCCACGAATACCGGAGATGCTCAATTTCGGGCAAGCCGGAGATGCTGTCCGGGGGCAGGCTGTGCAGCAAGCTATACCTGCGAAACCGGGATGCAATAACTTGGCTATGCACCATTCAGCACCATCCAGCCGTCCATTCAATGCCACACCTGCCAGATATTCAGCGGTTTTATTGGAGTGGATACCCCGGTGTCCTGGAACCTAGACCAGGCGGAGTTCTTGTACATAGGGTGGTGTGACCATTGAGAACGTTCGGATTAGGGGATAAAGCTTGGAGTAGATAGGGTGGAGCAGACTGAAAGCGAGTCCGTCACACTAAGCACTTTCAAATTGTCTTCATTGATTTTTGGAGATATCCCAGCTTCTTTCTTCTCTTTCTCGAACATCCTTGATCTCCTCCTCCTTCAGCTCATTCAAGGAGGCCTGAATTGTCACATTACCCGAACTATATTTCACGTGCGCGAAAATACCGTTACGTGGTTAAAGGAATCAAACACAACCCCTACACTACCAGAAACGGCTGCAGGCGAAGCTTGTGCAACCCTCTGAAAACGCAAATCATTCTGTTGTGAAATCGCTGTCAAACGAAATTCCCATCCCGTGCCTGCTGAACTCATGCAGCGGCATTCAGCTGTCGTTTCGTCTGTGTTTCGCTCGCCGAAACTCAGGGTGAACTCACCGAGCACTGCACAGTCACAGCACCACTACCGTGGGCATCCCTTCCGTGCTCCCTTCTGTTCGGCTGAGCGGACCAGGTGCTAGCCTACTCATAGAGTAAATGGCCTTCAACGACGAAGGAAGAAAACTTTATTAAGAAAGGATGGCCCGAAGCCGCAGGGGAAGAGGGAGGGCAGGAAGGACGCTAGTAATGTCCAGCCATCGAGGCCGCACAGACGAAGCTCCAGAGTGCTGTCAAGGTGTTCTTGACGCACCAAGAGGGCCGAGTCCACTCTTCGTATGAGTAAACCCACGCCCGCGGTTTTGGGCGCGAAGCACGGCAAGCCCCGGGCAAGACCAGACGAGGTGAGAAAGGTCAGGTTTCGATGTGCCATGGCATGCGTAGCAGAGCACATGGGGGTCCATGAGAGAAGGGGAGAAACAGGGAGCAGATCCGGTCTGTTTGAAGTCCTGCGAGGTCTACAGAAGGCGAGTTTCCCGCCGATGTTGACATCTTTGAACCAGCGGGTGGTATGCTGTTGCCTTGTAGGGATTCATTGCCCGAAGGGTCAAAGTGAATGGCCGCCCTCGACAGCGTGCGACGATGTCCGAGGTTATGGCGAAGCCGGAACGGGCCCGGTTGAGAAAAACCTGGGCGCCGTGAGATAAGACAGGAGGCAGAGGATGCGGGTTCTGGGGTACTGATGTCTGGAGGTAGAGGCTCCGGGCATGTCAACGACGCTGGTTCTCCTCGTCCGGATCGAAGTGGGTCCGCTGGCAATGGTCTCCCCGTGCTGACGGTGGTAAGACGAAGATGCCTCGCTCGCCAGCCTGTGTGCGCTTTCATTACCGGGATGCCCTCCATATCCAGGGATCCGCCGTACTGTTACGGGCGTGCGGAAGGTATTGTGCAGAGAGCTGCAGTATCGTTTAATGCAGTGTGCTGCAGAGTGTTTCTGTGGAATTCCTATAAGGGAGCGTAAGGCATCGGAACGAGCTAATATACCTTTTTCTTCTCCGTTTGGGAGCAGAGGGGCGAGAGGAGGATCACTTCTGATTGGCGGAGAGTATGCCGTGATCCGCCTTGCCAATTGCGGAAGCAGGGGAACGGCCGCCGCGAGAGGCGGTCAAGGATGCGTTTCCGTTCGCCAGCTCAGGTGAAGATTGGCCAACCGCGCCAACAGCAACACTGAGGGCGCCACGAGTCAGCCCATAGGAGCTCCGCTTGAATAAAAGCTTGATCACACCCAGAAAGCGCCGGAGTGCAACCCATAGAGAGAGCTGTAGTAATGCCGGCATTAGTAGAATAGTAGTGACGAGTGTTCCGCAGTGGGAGCCAACGGTATTCCTTACACCTCTTGATAGCCTACAAGAAGGCCTTTCACACACTTTTAGAAGGGCCTGTTAGCAAGCAGGGAAAAAAGTTTACACGGCTACTGAGGTATAAAGTGAACATATACACAGCTGTTAAGTGGCTTGTTGCGATAAGGTTAGGCGGCACTCTACAGCCCACCGGTCGTTGCTCAGGGCTCTTATCGTCGTGACAATAGCGATGGTCAAAGATGGACACCCACCCTTGTTTACTTTACTGACTGATACGCAAGTAACTGTATAGTTGGATTTTTATACAACAGAAGCATACACCCGAGTGCGGCACCCGAGTGCGACTCAAGGCTGTAGAGTCTCTAGTCGCTGCGGTGTCTGGAAAAACTTTGGCAACAAGTTTCTCCAAAGAATTACTCCAAATCTATAAGTGAGCGAAAGCCCAGTGGTAGATTAAACATTGGTGGTAAAAGTATGTTTGTTAGGAAGGAGCGCACCAATAAGATAGCAGTTAAACTTATAGGAAAAAAATTCCATCAGAACACTGCAAAGCACTCCCTTATCTTTGCATGTGTATGACAATGCTTTCACTTAAACATCGGCTTTTTTAAGGGTTTTGTTGTACGTGTATTTTGCAAACGCCTTTTTGAAAATGCGTTGAAAGGCGGAAGCACGAAGTATGATTTCAAAATTTGATGTCTTTAGCATAAATTATAAAAAAATTGTTTAAAAGCGGCTGAAATATGGTTAGCCTATGAACAAAACCCTAATAAAACAAGAACATATTTTTTCGAGATGTCTTTTGTTCCCATTATATAACAGCCTACTGACAGTGAACAATTACGTAGTGTGTGCACGAGGCAAATACGAAAAGGCAAAGAAAAATATTACACATGTTTAGGAAGTTTAGTCTTGTAACTACCCAGTTGTGGGGGGCCGTATCTCTTTCTTAGCGATAATAAACCACCTCGGAGTGTTAATACGTGAGGGAAAACGGTAAACATATTTGCAACTGTGATAGGTAAAAGCGGATGCGGTTTGCGTAACACAATGCCTTTACTCAGAAATGAAAAAAATTGTCAAATGGAGTTGGAATGTTTAGGCTTTCTGTCAAGAATTTAAATGCTCTGGTATGTTCAATACCCAAGTCGTAGTTTTAGAAACAGGAAAAATGCACCCTCTTTTAAACGCGCCATGAAACGAGTCAGACTGAAGTACGACATTGAGAACTGAGTTTACCACAAGAGTAAATAACTCTGTATTAGCATTCATACCGGAGGAGCAATATCCCGAGGGCCGCATTAAAATGGCTGTTTGAGCTGACTGCGGGTATCGTAACAGCCATCCTGGGCAGTTCTGGGACGCACAATTAGGACCACGCAGAATAGAGGTTTGACAATACTCGTGGTTTTCTTCACCAGTTTATAATAGAAGCTTAACAAATCTACAACAACTTCAACAGTCTTGTTAACGTGGTTGTTAGAGCCCAAACGTTCCAGATCTTATGCCTTGTAACGAGAAGATTGAAGCAGCTCCCTCATGCGAATTCGGCGCGTTACAGCTTTCACTACTTATGTTATACCACCAAGTCTAACACAAGCCATTCTAGAAACGAAGAAATATTCCTCACAAAAAATGCTCTCCATGTAAAGTTACTGAAATAAAACGGTAGTTCCGTCATGCGGTTAAGTGTGGCTTTCGGCAGCTTAGAAAGGTTTGATTGCCAATAGAGCTCATTCTTGTAGTAAAGCGCAATCTTGGTAGCAAACTGGTGGTGGCTCCAACAATATTATCCCCAAGAAAGGACCAGTTAGACTTGATCGCGACCAAAGAAGTGGTCAAATTTACAAGGACAGAACTGTGAAGAAGACACAATGTCATACCGAGCGACCAATAAAACAGCTTTAAAAACAGCTATTGCTCTCGCTATCATAGAAAAATAACTACACTAATCATCCGGAATATTCACCGGAGCACTCGTGCTCCACAAAGCTACTGAGTTCCAAAGACAGGTCATAAGGATTCCAAGAGTAGTGGCTATATGGGCTAAATGGAGAGTGTAATTCTTTCTTGAATGGTTTATAGTTATATTGTCACGAAGCGAAATATGATGGAGCTGGCTTCAAGAAAAACAACTGTATTGGAGCGAACTTGTGCTCCCCTAATAACTTAAAGAATAGAGAGGCGGCGAAGTAGCAGTCAGCCAAGTGACGGGGGCAGGCGAGTGTAGGAAATCGAATATTGCGGCCTCTTCTCTGCCGGCATTTATCTTTCGGCGCTAGTATTTCTCGAACCATCGAATTAGATCCAGAACACTGTAGATCAAAGAAGAATATTCTAGGCTGCTGACGTTAGTCATCGTCTCCTGTATTTTTACAATGCCAAACGCATCGCCCGCTTCCCAATGGGAGTGAGTGGTACGCCTGCAGTGCCCATATGTCGCAAGGTGGGGCCCCGAGCTGAACCGGGATCACCCGACCGCAACTGAATTCGAGAGCGGCTTGTGCCTGGTTGCCAAGGTAACCTAAGTTTGGGATCGTCGAAGGAGGGGTGCCCCCGCGAGCGTCAGAAAGCTCAGTCTCGCTGCGGAGCACGTTTTGCCAACGTTGCCGCTTTCCACCACGTGTCGCCCCGGGATGAACCAGTCACGTGACTAACGCGCTGGAAGGATGGAAATCGGGGGAGAGTTGATATATTGGAAATTGCGTGCATGTATTATCAACGCCAAATATAAAAAAAATCAACCAGCGCTAAACAATAGGAAGCCCATGCAGCTGTCATTTCCGCGAAATGCTCTTGTGGTCAATTTATGGGAGATTCGTTATAGAACGGAAAAAAAGTGTTTCGTAACACATTGCCACAAGATTTTCGATCCTACTTCAAGAGAACACGTCATCCTCCCCTTCGCTCATAGTGAGTTTCTAACTCTACTTTGGCGCAGAAAATGGTTGCTTAAGATGTTAGACAGTTCCTGTTAGATAATTTTGCGAAACTTAAACAATGTCTGCGGCCCGCACTCAAGGACATCTTCAAAATACATACCAAGGACAACATTCACCTGACGATCGTGGCAAACGGCGTATATTTTCATACGGAAAACAGTACTAGCCAAAGAAATTCTATTTTTTAGGTCTTCAACTTACTGGGCTTTAACAGGGGGGGGGGGTTATTTAGGATGTTTATCTAAGGAGCTTCTCGCCACTACCGCTGGTTTTTCGTGTTTCGTTCGCCTTTGTGTCCTGCGGCGGAGAATAGAGAAGATTTTTAGATATTTGCGTAAGTTGATTGCATTTGTGGTCTTAGCGCGATCGCAACCAGCGTGAGGCGCGCCGTAATGGAGGGTTTGGATTAATTTTGAGCACCTGGGGATCTTTAACGTGCGCCGAAATCTCGTACACACAAGCGTTTTTGCTTTTCGCCTCCATCAGAAAAGCAGCCGCCGCGGCCGGGAATCGAACACGCGTTCTTGGGGCAGCAGCGCAACGCCTTAGCCACTGAGCCACCACGGCGGGTGCCTAGGTTTTTAAGCATGAGTGGAACCGCAAACGGTGGAATAAACCCAAGTGGCTCAAATCAGGGCAACATTTTTAACAGTCTTTCTGTTTACAAAAATGGAACATGTTTTTTAGCGGGCATTTTTTTCTGCACCCTGGTGCAATGTAATTACAGCAACAAAACGGAACACTATTATAAAAAATGACCCGAAAAACCAGAAAAACGCCTCACTTCCTGTTGTTCACCTAGTACGAGTTTGTGCGAGCTGTGTAAACGTTGGCATGCCATCCGTCAGTTGAAGTGATGAGCAGCAGGCAAAAGTGCATCATCCTACTGTCCGCCAGACCACCGCACGGCATAGCACTAAGAAGGCGGTAATGCAAAACAAAGGCGAATGGAACTCGCACTCCTCTCCCATCCGACAGTCTGCTTTCGCCGTTTGGCGCACGTCTCCCTCTTCCATCACCCATGTTGCCGAATCGTGTTCCGATGTTCTGAGCGATCGGCTGCAATCCAAAGCTACGCGTCGCGTCGGCACGAAGCCGTCTCCACAGGATGCGTGCATGTGGTGCTTTTTCTTGGCATTTTATTGCACTCGAGCCTTTTCGCTTTCTACGGAGCTCACTCCTTTTTTCTTTCATGGTTTCTTACCATTGTCCTATATTCGGCGATGTCAGCTTTTTTATCTCTTACCGTACTTTCCTTCTAGGCATTGCCTTTCCTTTGTGTTTTTATATAGGATGAATGTTATTTATGCTTACTCTTGCCTTCTTATTGCACGTTCCGAGGAAGTCTTCTCTGCGGCCTACAACTGGTTGTTCTTCCGAGCAGGATCGATCTGGTCTGGCAGGCGCACTCCTTGATGAGATTCTTTGACCTAGACAGCCAATCCGCTACTGTCAGAAGGGAGCGCTGTTTCCCGCTTCACCGCTCACCAGATTTCGGCCTTTCTACCGTTAAGGCACGCGTCAAGGGTCTCGGCTCAGTTGCTCCGTCTCCATTTGAGCCCTTGTGTAGCGCTTATTTTCTACCTTTTGGCTAAGCTCGTAGTGTGTTTGTTTCATCTAAGTAAGATAAAAGCTGGAAAAAATCCGGCTTACTCCAAGCTTTCGCACGTCGTTCAGCGTAGCATGTCGCAGTGTTGGCCGTTCTATTATATGGATTAACGGGTTCATGACTTCGACTCTTTCCTGACAGCGGAGTAAGGCGGGCCGGAATGGGCTGAGCGATGGGGATGCGCATGGCGGAGATACTGAGAAAAGGCAATGGCCACGACATGGGAGGGAGAACGGAGTAGATGGGTGAGGTAGCTGCGTCACACACTATTCTGAGTGCCTCAATTACACGCCTAATTAGGCTTGTGGTCAGTGCCAAGAGCTTCTTAACCAACCAAAATTTTATTAAAGCGAAGGGTAAATGATTTTTCGTTAGAATTTCGGAGAGCAAGGAATCGCGTTTTCTGTGTTTGATTTCCATTGTTAATTGTAGTGGTTCCAGCTAGAGGGGAACAAACCATATCTAGCGTATTGTATGCGAGCCTTTTAACGGGTCGTTTTAAAATTGTGTATCGTTCGTTTTTTTATAACAAGAACCATTGGCAAATATTCCCAAAATTATTTTACGTAAGATATTTTGTCCTTTCTATTTTGAAGCCATAGGCCACCTGTGGCCACATTCCTGCCCCCTGGACAGTCCAGATCTGCTTATTATTCAAAGCTACACATTGATCATAGTATGCTCATCACCAAACACTGGGGATTTACCCTCGTTAGCGTTTTGTTATTGCCCATCACCAATGCAAGTTGTTAGTGCACGTTCCTAACCTGAATTGAAAATCCTAATAATGCACTAGTTCCGTATTTTCGATAATAGTCCTAAAACCCCGTTTGGAATTATTTACTGTTGTTTAACTCTGTCTCAATTAGCCAATACGCTGCGGGTGGTTACCCTAGGGTTATTTGGTCACCGACGGAGAAAAATACCCGAAGAAGCGCTTTCCTTTTTCGTTGAAACTATTAGGGAATCTTGAAGAAGACAGCTAGGCAAATGTTTTTTGAGTGCAGGAAAGAGACGTGCATGAGTAAAAACTATTTTCTACTTATGCCCTCCACGAAAAAATTCTGACGTGAGTGTCTTGAATCCAGGCAGATTTGGATTGAAAACGCGGCTACCAGGCTCCATTGAGTACAGATTTCGTTGAAACATTGTCAGAAAATACAAGAATTCCTTCATCCCGAACACTTACACTAATCTAATTTTTTCAGGTGGATTGGGCAGCTTTTATTAGAACCGCAACCATTTTAATTCGGACGTGTTAAATGTCTTGAAAAAAGCAGATAACCGAAGTTTTTCTACACAAAAAATTATCATCATTACAAACCTAAACGCCTCCATTCATCGACCAGCACCTCATCCTGCAAATAGATAATGTTTCTCACCTCCTTTGTAGTAAAACACACTCAGGCTCCCGAAGAATCTTGCAAACCAACAAGCATTGGTTTTACTCGTTTGTACATTTACGGTGCTTGCAGGTTCATTCGGCCTTCTTTGCTTTTCAGGACTGCTATTTTTTTCTTTTTATTGTAGCCTTGTATTAGGTTTGTGTTTTTAAACATGGAGTGCTTTCTTCTTTCTGGGAATCATGGGAAACGTAATATAAAAATCTCCCCTGAAACCCATTACGTTCGTAAGACGGGTCTTGCTCATTTTTGTTAACATAGCCGCACTCGCTATTGCGACCTCCCACGACGGAACGTTAATTTATCGCTCAGTCCCACATTCGCTCAAGTTCGTCAAACACGCGTATAGCTTGGCGACAGCTCGTGGTTCATAAGATCTTACTTTCTTCTGTAAAAAATATTACAAATATCTTTTGAATATAGCCGCCAGAAACTTCTCCTACAAAATGGAAGAAATTTCTTGCGCAAAACGCCCCCAGAAAAATTATTATGGCGGCCTGATCGATTATAGCAGAGCGTCTTTCACTCTTTCCCGGAATAATGAGCTAGGCCACAAATACCACACTGAATAAAAATCTGTACCGTTATAATTTTCTATTCCAGAAGTTAAATTAGGGAGAAACGTTTGTGCGTTAATAATCGCGAACCATTAAAGGCAAACAGCGTCCCAAATACTGGTGACAAATCTAACGCAGAATTCAACTTTGATGAAATTGGTCTGGCTAGATGGGCACTTGTGGATAAACGTTAGACCGGTAAAAGAAAAGGTGAAGGGGCACATAGACTTGTTCATGGCCTAGCGAAATCTGGGGCCAGATATGTGAAGCTGACAATATATATTTTAGTCGTATGTTTTCTGGATGAAAGTCATTTAGTACCTGGCCAAATATTGATCGTAAAAAAACCTTGCTGAGGTAAGACAGGGGGTTGTATTTTATCTCTTAAAAGTTTTATATCTCGATCGGCAGTAAAAACTATTAATAACAATGATACACCATTTAGAGGGGAAGCGATATGCAAGGCTTAAAATAAATGGCCGGAGAAACCATAAAACACTATTGGATTAACATTTTGTAGAAGGAGCAATTCAGTAACGATGAAGCAGCTCATTATGCCAGAATGTATACTTTCACGCTAGCAAAATAATATAAAGAATATAAATTTAGGTTTGTTCTTTGCAAAAAGTGCGAAAAATTTTGATTAGGTAGCGGCAATGGCAGCTTGGCCGCAAAAAGCTGACATGGTTACCTTAACATCTGCACGCAAGATACTTAAACACAATTGTTTACTGCAACTTCTGTGATTATTCTGCCGGTGTATATGTGTTTCATACTATGCAAAACGTCGTATAACTTCCTGTAGAAGGACACTGTAGAAGGACACTCAATTTTCTGTAGAAGGGCACTGCACATACAATATTGATCTGCCAACCCCGCAGTAATTCAAGCTCTTGCAATCATTGTGTAAGCATGCGCAGGGCGTGAATCTGTAAAGCGGTTACCGCTAAGGATCTTGGAATATTCTGATATGGTCGGTTTCACCATGCAGGAGCAAATGTGCACTTTCACTGAAGGTCGGCCGCTACAAACCGCCTATTATATACCACCAACTTTTCTCGCGCGTGTTACTCAAAGTTAAAACATGTCAAGGTGGTTTGTTGCGGCTTTTGTTGGTTTTCGCCGAACTTATGAAGGCGAAAAAATGTTTACTGCTGTGCTAAAATGTTGTGGAATGTAGTGTGAAATGCAAGGACTGAAGAAAGCAAATGGCGTAGCCTCGCCACCATGCGTAAATATAAAGGGGTAAAATGGAGAGAATCTAGGCACATGGGTTCTCTATTTCGATTAGGGTTTGCATGAGAACATCTGTTACTCTACGGTTCTAGAGTGCCACGGAAATCCACTTGTCCCAAACACCACAGATCGCTCTATTTCAGCAGAAAGCGGCTTTTACTATTAAGGCAGCTCCTTTATATCATCGAGTTCGGTTTCCTCGGATAGTTCCGGTGATAAAACAAAAAAAAACAATTTTGTTAGTGCTCTAGAGAAGCAACGGAAGGCGAATACTTTCAATACAACGAAGACCGTGGCAGCATGTTTGTGGCTAACAGAAAAAAGTTACCACAAAACATTTTTGGGTTGAAATTTCTGCCATGCTACTGCCTCACTTCCAATTACAGCTGTCGCCGATCCGTTGCAACCTTCTGACTACACGGAAGCCAAGAGAAAAACCTGAAGCAACATTCGCTCTCTGATGCCCAGGATGCCAAACGCATTTAGTTGAGCGCTTTTTTAGATTTACTCAGTATAACATGTAAAGCCTTGGATTTCGGTAGGAATTCCTGCCCATGAAGCTTAGACCCCTGGTCTCCGGTGTAGCAGTTTTATTCTGCACCACGTTCGCTTATACTTTTAAAAGTTTTATTTTCCATTCTCCTCTGCAGTGTGGCTGCACTGGTCGAATGGGAAAAATTGTGGTTGGAAATGTACTCAGAACCCCACAAAAAATACTTAGAAGTTCCAATATTGAGGTAGTATTTCATACGCTCCGTTTTGATGCGCAGCAAACTCCTGCAAGTAATTCAAGTTGCATATTTTTTGGTTGTCATCGGGTGGTGTAATTTTGAGTGACGGAGACATTAAACATTTATAGGTGTAGTTTTACTCTGGCAAGCATATATGCATAAATTACTCGTCATAAAAAAGCAAATTGATAGTAATTATAACTGGCCGACTTCAAACATATGTGCTTCCTTTATGTGCTCTTATGTGTGCGAAAGCTGTGGCCAATAAAGTTTCTAGATTAGTTTTTGAGGCGGCTATAGCTTCCGCACAGCCCTAGCGCTTCTCACATTTTTGGTGGCGCTTTTTAATTATTCGACTTTTAAACACTCTACCATTTAATTTATTTTTCTAGGGAACGCTTTGAGAATGCAGTGAATTCCCGTTAAGACATACTCGTTTAAGACAAATCTTTGCTTAGGCCGAAAAGCTGTTGAACGTTAGGTTTTTCATAGATCAAATGCAAAAAAGAAAATCCTAGAATGCAAACAGCCTTGCTTGGACAATTCGATTAAGAAGCAACACTTTTGGAGCGACCACCACTGCTGGCGATTCAGGCCAGCGAGCATGCAGTCGCGGTGGCGTAGCATTTAGGTAACCAAATGGAAATATAACTAAAATAAATTCCGAACAAGAATCAAATTTGCGCATCGGAGGAAGAGAGGAAGCAAGAAAAACAGACCCGCGGAGAAAGCCACCCCTTCTGCCACTCTTGAAGCTTCGGAGTCAACAGAAAAGCAAATAAAAAACAGTGTGAGGGAGAGTTAGAGGAAGCTCGCCCATAGAGAAGAGAGGGGTAAAAGTAAGAGGATGAAAAAAAAAAGCAAAGACGAAGACTTGCTGTTCGAGAAGGCAGCAGCTTCCTGACCAACGCTGTTTCTCAGCGGCAGCGTGTGAGTTTGTGTTGGTTAGCGTCACCAGTCCCAGTGCGACATCACCGAGAAACACAAAGTTCCATCTCTGTCTCTGCTACGGTGTCCTTTGAGGCAGTGAAGGTACACTCTTCGTTAACGCTTGGACTAGCTAAAGCCAGGGAAGTGCACTTGAAGACAGTCTTCTATCACGTTCCGCACTCAAATAAATGATTTTTGTCTTATTCCTCCATTGTAATTATGCTCCATTTACGCCTTGCGGCCAGATATTTGCATGAACGTGGGCGTGTCGCCGATTCTTATTTGGGAGGACTTCGGATAAAACGAACTTCTGATACCACGAGCAAATCATCATGGGTCTCTTCGAGGTCGTCCTAACGGGAGTTCAGTGTGCTAAGGAATTAGTGCTACGGTGGATACCATCATACGAAGTTCTATGCTTGCCTTTGTCGAGAAAGGGTGAGTATTTTTTTCTGTCGTCGCCGCCATTTTGATGAGGTGTCTTTTTTCAAATACCGTGGAAATGCTCTCCTCTACCTAAAGCACACTTGGAACCAACTCTTTTATTGTGTAAAAACTGGCAAAAAGGGCCCCAAAAATTTTCTTAGTGTTGCTAAGGATAGAGCAAACTGCGTGAGGGTTACTATTTTTCGTTCTTAATGGTATTGAATAGCCTAAGTTGGAAAGATTAGCAAAACAACACGAACAAGCTCGTTCTCCTCGAACATGTGCGTGGAGTTTTGACGTGGAGTTTTGAGCGGAGTTGTTCCAGGACTGGCCCTGACAACAGTCTCTGCTAGTATCGTGTACCATTGTCTCCGCAGCATGTTCACCGCCGAATTAAACCAGTTCCTGGTATTAAAAGTTACAAAAAATAAAATATCCTATAGCGTTGATATTTTGATAAAAGATGACTTATATCGCCCCACGAATATTGTCTTCTCAGCAATGCATTTGTGTTTGGAGAAGATGCCAACTTCAAAGTGATCGGTGGAAACTTGGATTTTCAAGCTGGATTCTTCACATTGTGTGTTAAACAGTGAAGCATGGTCATCTGCGTACGAATAGTGATCACAGAAAACGGCTCTAACTATTGTAGTATTGCGTATATCTCAAGACCAAATACATCATATTTCCCCTCGAAGGCCTCTCTACTGTTATCGGGGATAGATTAATTCGTCGTTACAGAACGCGTGTCTACTGTGAACGCATGTCCATCTACGAAGGGAGTACCGTTGCAGAAAATGGCTCTAACTATTTTTTGAACAACACATTACGGATAGAAACTGTATGAAAATTAGCAGCTAATACCTTTTTAACAACACCTACAACAGCGTCACTGGCAATCTTTCTTCACAGAGTGAAATGTCAGTACTTTTTTTCTCCACGAGACCGAAGATAGCCTTTTTATACATTCATGAGGGGAGTACGTGTGCCAAAAATACGGCCGACAAAATTTCTACAAATTCTGAAATATGATTCACACCTCCCAGTTCTTTTCTACTAAATGTTCTTTCAATCATCAGCTAATTGCACTAAACGGGGGCCGAATACTTGCTGCAGATATTGCTGCTACCTCATTGCTGGTACCTATTTTTTGGATATTTACATTGTTGAAAATTAGCAATCAGAATAAACTGCATCGCAGATGGCACGCTCCACTTGAGAGGGGGTTCTCGAGCTGCCAACAGTGGAGATGTTTTCGATACCTATAAAGAGCAACGAAATTCACGCCCCTGTGTCCCGTCCAATAAAGTATCCTGAGGGATGTCACAAAAAGTAACCATTTTATGCTGAGGTGAATTGAATATTGCACAGGTTGGGCTTGAGGAAACCCGAGAACGCGAAATATTGTAAAAGTGGAAAAAATTATGCCATTATTGAGTGAGTTTTAAGCTTGACATAGAAAAGAAAAAAGAAACCTCGAATAAAACTATATTCATCTGGAGATCCCGATAAGGACATTATCGATATTCATCTGAAAATATCAATATGGGGATTATATTTTATAAATGAAGCACGCCCGAAAGCTATGCATAAACGGTGTCGGGAAAACGTCCGGTTTTCTCAGTCTGTGGCGTACTTTTTATGTAACTACTCGACGGTTTTGTTGGTGAAAGGCAATCACTTGGAGGTAGAGAATGGGCGTTTAGTTCGTCCAGTTGGATGTCTGGCGTCCCGTTTCGCACTGTAATTATGGTATTTTTTGCTCCACGGAGTAAGTCGAAGAGTAATGATTCCGATTGTGACACTGCAGCTTCACAACATTTCCAGGTAGAGCAAGGATTTGCAACCATTGCACTTGAGCCTGATCGCGGTTTGCTTTCTACTTTTGCACGTACCGCTTTGTTACAATTGCACAAACACAATTTTTCCTTTGTTGGGTTTCTAAATTCATCAACAAATACTGAAAATCAAAACACCAGAAAGGCTTCATTGTATTTTAAATACTATTTTTAAAATAAATAAATGTAGGTAATTGATTGATAAGGGACAACGATGCTTGAGCGGTGATCTATTTTAGGGTACCCTATAACAAACTGTTCGTATGAACACCATAGAGCACGCGTTGCTCGTTCTTTCTGGGGGTAACTGGCAGAGAATCATCTGCGCCTAATCTAATGGACATCGTACAATGGGCGGCAATATAACATATCTGAAAATAGTTGGGCGGAAGAATTTCTTTCGCATTCTGCAGTGTAAAGTGTAATCCCGCATTTCTCGTCCACAGCTCGAAATCTTGTATGACTACAAATGTGACCGCTGTAAATCAGTCGTTCTAAAACCTATTCAAATATTTTATTGGGAGTGCGAATACTTGCGAAATGCTCTGAAATGAAGGCCTTATCCCTATTTATATACAATATATAGAATTTATAGTCCACACATATTTATAAAAGATTCAAATTGTGGTAGTAACATTTTAGTTCATTGTATATGCGTGGCTTTATTGAAGCCACACACCGCGTAATTTATGTGAAACACAAGGTGCTTCCCGTCACGTAGACAGGTTGTATGCATATTTATTAATAAATAGCCAACCAAAGTAACCGTCAAGGTGGCGTCGTCGCGCAGTGGCCACTGGTGCAGCAATTATCGAGTTTTTCCTGAAACCTGTCCCTCCGGGAATGACATGCCGTCATATCCACCTTTAAAACCCTCCGTGCCTTAACACGTTGGCGAAGTAAGAAATGCCCAACGACGCTACACCGCTTTTGAAATAGGAAACAGCGTAAGGGTGGTTGAGTGCACGCGCAAATTATTAAAACTCCAGAAACTATGGTGCAGCTCGGTTTATGCACCGTGCCACAAGGTGTTCCCGTAATGTCATTTATCTTCATTAACCCCTACTCTCCTCTACGCTTTCTAGTACGAGAGTTTAGGAATAGTGCTCCCTTGATGAGTCACAAACATAATCTGCAACTGGAGCAGTACATGGTGAAAGAAGGCAGGTGTGACCTCGCGAAGGCTGCTGTCCTCCGTGAAAATAGAGGGAAATACAGAAAGAGTCGTTTGCTGTGGCATTTGTTGATATACATTGTTGATATACATTGCTGGTTCCGGCCATTCTGTACACTGCGGATTCGAATCCGCAGTACGGCGGCAGTGCAAAAGGACAGAAATGTCGCTGGGCTCCATCTTGCTTTGAGATGGTTACATCTTCGCACACAAGCGCTGTGCTAACGCCCTCGTCAATTAAATTTTTATAACATCAGAACATAAAAAACCATAGATGTAAAGCAATTAGTGAAAAAGAAAAATCAGGATGCTTGAAAGGGGACAGCTTGTTTTTCCGCGAACAAGCTCATGCACGCAAAATTGAGCAGAAACAACAGTGCTCTGTCCCCTTTACCCTGTGTTTCCAAGCGGGACCCCCTCTGAGTAACAAACACAAGTCAAGCGTAGCAGCCGAGACAGTGATCGATACCTTTGAACGGAAATCCGGGCCAGCACTTCTCCCCTTCCGCCCAGAGAAAAACTATACACCCAGTTTCTTTCTTAGCAGTAACCTGCTGTGGAACAACAAACAAACAGCCTTAAAGCGAAGCCTTCATCCAGGGAAAGAAAGAAGTTCTACTTCTATTGTTTACCCAACTCCCTTCAAAAAGGGGGGTTTCTCAATTTTCATTGTGGGTTGGGAAAGTCTTGGGTGTTTCGGGCAGAACACGGTTTTTTAAACGCCAACTCGCAAGCTTCTGGGTTGGCTCGTTTGGTGCCAACACAGAAGCTATCGTAATGACGATGTGAGGTTTTCAGGGAAGAGTCGACTTCAACCTCAACCCCATGAAAGTTGAATTTTTTTAGTTTTGGATGGAAGCTTTCCATGCCTTAGTGATGGCACTCGTGTCCGAGTAGAACAGACTGCAGAAAATCCAACTTTACACAATGGGTTTCAAAAGGGTACCAAATCATATAACATATAGCAGTAACGGTATATGTTGGCAGACCTAACCGACCTCTCGAAGTAAGCAAAATATTGTTTGGCAGTACTCATGATTACCGATAGTGATGATGACATACATATACTCTCTAAGAAAAGTTTGACATTGTCTTTGTACTTTAGTCGTGTGGGTTTAGGAGGTTGATTTCTGCTTTGGATTTGAACGTACGTAGTTTGAATTTCAGAAAATTGAACAGTGTATTCAGACTTTCGCTTTGACGCCGGTTGCATTGAAGAAAGCTTCGTGTTTAACCATCTTTTTTTAATAACGTACTTCGATTTTGAAGTGTTCCATATGACTTTTTGAGCATTCCTGGACATGTTTCGCGCATAAAAGCAGGATAACACTATCTTATATGTAGCACCGACAACTTAAAGAACTTTCTACTGGCATATATCGAAAAATTTTGGGGAGGGTGACATGAGTGACGCCGCTGTTTTGCGCGCACGTTACTCATTAGGATGAATGTTTTTAGGCCACGAAAACGCGAAAGCTGGCCTATAAATGATAACTTTAACGTGGCAAAGTACATAACCGATGCGTACATTCATTGCAGTATTATGTATTAGCACGAGGTAGTCATGTGCACTAACAAACTTTTTCGGAGGCAGTCAACAATAATGGTTTTTAGGCAGTTTCAAGCCTTTAGCTTAGACGCTTGAGCCGTAATGAAGTAGTGTATTTAAACGTAATACTTCAATATATGACTCTTAAGCCGCAGCGGTAGCCTTATTATATACAATATATATAAAAATATATGATATATATGCCGTGGCGGAAGGTGGCTGGTAGAGGCGATATGCGAAAACGCCAGTGTTCGATATTTCGACAGACGTTAAAGAAGCCCTGTTGGTCAAAATGAATGCGGAGCCCTTCACTGTGGCGCGCCTCATTGCCTGTGCATGCTGGTGCGTTATCAAGCTGTGGTTAAAGATCACAATCAATCAATCAATCAATCAATCAATCAATCAATCAATCAATCAATCAATCAATCAATCAATCAATCAATCAATCAATCAATCAATCAATCTCTTTGGTCCAAAAGTTGTGTACTTCGACCCCTTCAAAAGTTTTAATGCCATTCAGTTATTTCGCGATAAACAATTTTATACAACGCAGTATTATTACAGCCAAAGCTTTACTAGGCCATTCCTCGCAAGCTCACTCATCTCTTCCCAATGACATTAAGCCGTCGAAACTCACGTGTAGCAGGTGGAACATCACAATGCTTGGTGATCCGCTGCTTGGAAACGATGCAGCTGGGCTCTCTGGAAGCCTCGCCGCTGCGGTACCATGTGAGTAGCGAGGGCTTATCGGCTGCTCCTCCGGCTCCTGATCCCTCAGTCTTGCCGTGGATGACGCACTGGCTGGCCGTCGGCACGCGTGCTTCAGCGGAAGCGACAGGCTGTATCAAGTAAGCCAGTGGATATAGCTGGACTGCAGGCTGGAAAATATCCGGAGGTAGTGCTGCTCCCTCAGGTTTTCGTGGTGGCTGCAGCCAAACCGTGGGTCATTGCTGCCCAGCCGTCAAGACGCGTCCTCACATGTCTAGCGTGTGTCCCTATGTGCGCCGGGTGAAGTACTTCCCAACCCCGTTAGGCTGTCGCAGCTCAATTCTACATGCCTAATGTGTGTTTTCAAGGTATTGGTGTAGGCATGACTGAAGCAGACCATCAGTTGACGGTAGACTTATAGGGCTACGTGAACAAAGCTGAATTGAAGTCACGGCGGCCGCTTCGCTCTAGTGTCTGTGCTTGCTTCTCGATGCCTAAATTTGAATTGAAAGTAGGATCGACCAACCTCGATAACACCAGCCTGCCGTAATGCATTTGCTAATATGTATGAGTATGAAACTTTTAACACGAATATAAAGCTTGTAGAATGCACAACTCACAAAGTTTAGCAAGGATGACAACCCTGCGCCCACACTGTATCTCGAATTCATTAGTTGAAATGACGATAGTTTTCTTTAGACCGCTGGTTTACGAAGACCAAAGTAAATAGGTGAAATTTAGCAACACCAATGTACGGCTGTTGCTTGAGGTTACGTCCTCAACAAACAGTGGTTCCAGTTGTCGATTAGACATTGTGATTGTGGTTGCGAAATGTTGTCAGTTTTTAACCGGTGAAGCCCACTTGGTGAAGAGCATGGCTATAAATGGTGCTTCGCAAAGTTGAAAACTTTAAAATGCGGTAAAACAAGAAACCAGACAAATACCTGGAAAATACTGGCCATTTGGACAAAAATTGCGATAATAAGCACCACCGCTGTTTAGCTGCACCAGAAATATTCACCGCCTATCACGGCCCAAAACCTATCTTGCTTGTTTTTGTCCGGCGGGATTTGCTTTAATTTCACTCCGGACCCATCACGCTTACATGGTATCTTCTTTCGTGATAACTGCGCCGTTATGGTAGCCTACGTCAAGCATAAACGAGCTTAATTATGCACTCTTCAAAGAATTACACGAGAATATAGGGCCATGTTTTCAACTGAAGTTTGTGCCCCCATAAGAGCTTTGGCAGCTGGTATTGTTCCCTCAGCCGACGGCTGTGAACGGCTCTGGAATCATTATGCGCGCCGTACGTCAGGAACTAGTAGTGTCCGACAGTTGAAGAATTGGAGAAATAGCTCGGTGGGTCGTTGCAAGCAGAACCCTGATTTTATTCCTCCTGGAGGGTTGAAATGAAACAAAACTCCGGTAATTTACAGCGAAGAAGCATTCTTCCTATATACGAACCTTCTGCATAGCTTACAAATAGATGGCTAGCGCGTAAATAGCGTAAATAGAAACAGAAGCTTGTAGGCGGGGCAACAGGGCGGACGTTTTGTCGGTTTTCGAAACCGAAATTTACCATCAACAAGACCAGCCGACTTCACGAAGTGTAGGTACCAGACAGGAGGGTCAACGAGCACACTAATGTACGGTATCTCGACATCATCTTTTTTTTATGTGTCATTCGTAATCAATGCAGGGCGGGAACTGCGCTTACCGTTATCGTAGTACGACCTGCATGATAAAGTGCCTGGAAGGAAAAACCACTCTGATTAAAAAAGCGCCAAGCTGATTTGTGCGGTGCCAAAGTTAACGAGAACAAGACACACACTTTTCATTTGAGTATTTGAATTTCATGACAAACGGCACCGCATGACGCTTTCTTTACCGAAATCCTGAAATTTGACTTTTACGGGCATCCTCAAACTCGGCGGAATCTCGGTGTCCGTTGCAACAGCTGCTTTGTAGAACGCATGTATAACCAGATATTACGAACGTTCCGCGTTAATACCGTGATGTCTATTAGCTAAAAAGGGAAGCAAGCCGCCTGATAGCACGATTCACAATGTTGTTGAGCTGCCAGACAAGGGTAAACAAACGTAGCGCGTGGCACACGGTGTGTTTCCTGCCTGCTGGTGCGTTCTCTTCGAGCATCGTAATTAGTTGCGTCTTTGGTATTTTTGTCGCCATTGAACTCGGAGGAAATGTTAATCGTGCCGAAGCGCACCAAGCGGATGATCGCTCGTTGGGAAGCAGCCCACCGCGCTGTAGGCGCTCATTGTCGGCTGCTAGCATCACATCTCTGTAAAAGAAAGCAAAAGGGCGCAACCTCGCTGGCATGTAAATCAGTGGCATTGATTTGTCTGATATGCGGGTTAACCTTTACAAGGAGGAATTAAAATTTATCTGTTGGCGCTTTCGACTTCTGCAATGTTGGCGCTTTCTACTCCTGCAATGCATTAGCGATAAGAGTAATACATGCTTGCCTTCTGTGAATGACGAACTGCTCTGCACTGGATGGAAAAACTAAGCCGCTCAAAGATTTTCTTGTACCTGTTACCAAGTCCTTAAAATGGGAAACCAAGTTCTCTAACTTCGCTCCTTTAGAAGACCTATCTTTCGGTCCCTGCACCTCGTTGTCGCGAAGAGAAAAGATGGAGTGCCAGCTTATAATGCACGGGACGGCTTCAGCCTCTGGAAGTAGCTGCTTCAGAACGTGTCTTTCAATATCGCCCGCACAAAGGAAACCAGACAAGCAGTCGCTACGCCTTGGGCCACACGGCAGTCTCGAGGTTCAAATACACCACACGTGTTTTTTCCAGGTCTCTCAATGCCGGGACCAACTGTTTCCTGACTTTCAACACCGGCGAAGATTGCGTCGAAAGTGACAAGCCAGTGAGAAAGCGGCGCACGTGATAAATCTATATAAAGAAATGTTACTTGCCCAGCCCCGACTTCCTACTGTTAACAGGCAGATCAACAATATTGTTGACCTCCTCTACGTCTTTTCCATTTTGCGAAACGTTACGGTGCTTGTCTTGGCCTATCTCTCTGTGTACTAAAGAAAAAGAAACCAGAAAAAATTTACCTAGCTTTTTCTTACCTTGCTTGTAAAGGGAATCGGCCTTCGTGACAAAAGTAATGATTTATCGCTTGGGGAATCGTTTAGTGGGCTTTAATAAATTAAATTTGGTTTCAGCAATTCATCTGGTTGCATTCTCGAAAACCGTGGCGACCAAGAACGATATTCTTTCGAGAAATGTATCTTTATGGAAATATAACAATTTAACAGCAACTACAAATATTGCAGGGATAAGTGTCGTACGCAGGATATCGTTTCAAAGAAGGCCAGAACCCGCATACATAGAAGAACAGAGAGGGGCGAAAAAATACAGCCCTTAATAAATCGCTTGGGCAAAAACAAAACGAAAGAATGCATTGAGCGTACTCTGTAACTTCTTCACTTTGTTTTACGTTGTTAATTTTCGTCTGCGGAAAGTAAAATATTTCGCCGATTGTTTTGTTGAGAGCAAACGCTGAATTCTCACTAGTTAAGAGTGTGCAAGCCTTAATGCAGAAAATTGAGTTTGTGCATTTTGTAGTGCCCAAAGATTTAGGTAGTATCAGTGGCCTCTTTGTCAAACTTCTTCAATTGGACCTAAATATTTTGCATGGGAATGCTGCCTTTTAAAGCCTCGTTGCGTAAGCCACTAACACGGATACAGTCAATTCCTTTGTTTAAAAGATTGTTGTTACTTTAAGAGTGGTACAGAAAATCGAAGAACACAGAAGAGACCCTGTTAGTTTGTCATTTTTAGTGCTTTCACGCTCAACTGTAGTTATGTTTTGTTTTGCTTTACTTATGTCGGTGTGTTCTCCTTAGTTGTTTTAACAACAGATACTGGGGAGGTTGACAGGATTAGTTCGAATATACTTTATTAGTAGGTTTCCAGCGCATTTGCGCCTGCTCAAAATTGATTTACACATGAGGGGCTTTAGCTATTAGAGGAATAGTGGAGAGTCAGCACTTGTTGGGAGTGTTCTCCGTTTGTGTTTACCATTTTTTTCACAGCTGCAATGTTGTGTTTGTCTCACAACTTACGCTGGTCATTTGTTGCTCGGTGGCGTCGATTGGGCACGGGATATCGTGGTCTTCGCTCTGTATTCTCTAGAGGGTCCGTCAATGCATAGTGGCTAAAAATGGCGCGAGAACAACTCAAATGTATGACATATGCTTTTAAGTTCATTTTGCAGCTATTTTTTCTGATCCGTCTACTGAACCCCAGTACAATACCAAATTGGCATGTCTCTCGTTCTGCTTCGCCAACTCATCTAATCGTGGACGTCGTTTCGGCTAATGGGGCTCACATGAGTAATCCGCTCTCTTCGGGAGGAGGAAATCGTCTGTGGGCGACGATTCGCTAGCCCTAACCCCTAGTCTAAGCGAAAAGTAGACTAATAGCCGGTTAGTTATGCCGGTACTCCTGTTGATTACAGTTACTGCAGCTGCTAAGCGCCGAACTGTCTAAAGGGAATTGCTTTAATGGTGGTTTGTGTGCGGCCCACCGTGGGAGGACAGTCAACCGTGACTAGGTAATCGGTTTAGGTTTAGCTTCCTCTTTTACCCGCCCATCGCTTATTTTTTTCGCCTCGCTCCACACTTTTTGAAAGATATTTTACTTCGGCCTTAATTGCTGCACAACATAAAAAAAAAAGTTTCTTCCAAAAGTATCTGAAGGAAAGGCTTGGCGCCGACAAAAAAATTCACTCTTTAAATGTAGTCAGACTAACGGGAAACACACTCATTTACTGAAATTCTTAGCGTCGTTGTCTACCTTTTTGGAAAGTTTTTTTAAACTTGGTACTGATCACGCTACATGAAAAAAGTTATCTAGAAAAGCCTCCACCAAGAAGGGCTTGACTCAAACTTAAGACACTGCCTTTTCATATAGTGCATTTTCCAAGCCCTATTTGTAAATACGCGAAGGCGTTAGTATCAGTAAGTGTAGACATATTACGAAGTTGATGCCGAACCTGTCATGCCATAAATATCCCATGTTGTCAGATACAAAAAAGTTGCTGATTTACCATTTTCACATTTGTCATGTCCTCTGCTCCTGTCAGACTGCAACAATTGTTTCAGTTTAGTGTAAGAGATGTATTGTTAATGTAACATCCTGATGGGTAGTTGCTTAGCACAAAGCCATCGAGCACAATACATACAACATGCGATATAAACGACGGACTGCTCCCATAGCAGCCCGGCTAACTGCTTATCAGTGTGCGGCCCGTTGTTGAATGGAAAATGGTTACGTCATTACAGAAAGTTGTTTAGGGGTTTAGTTTTAAAGTTACTTCTAATTGTGACCGCATTACAAACCATGTTTGTACCTTTTCAAGTTAACATTGTTGCAACAAGCAATTCGGTTATTAGAGTTAGGGACATAAAGTGCAAATTCTATTTTTTACGAAAACCTTTGCGGGGCCGCCCTCAAAGCTATGTCAGAGCTTGAGGTTGCTGTGTGAATAAAGAGCATGGCCCGCTAAGCAGTACCTTTTGGGAAGCTAACCTTTGGAGCATCAAATCTTACTACGAGCGCACTCAGGAAAGAAACAATTAATTCCCGAAAACGCCATTATCAATTTGTTTCGAACGGCCCCTCAACTGCAGCTAAAGCAACAATTTACAACTGCCCTTTGGAAGCAAGCTCGAAACGACTAAGTGGCACAGTTGAAACGATAGGCGCACCCACACGCCACCTATTCACCCCTGAGGAGTAAATAGTGAGTCTCTACATAGTTTCGGGCGAGTAAATGTGATCGACACACCCGGTGAGCTTCGCTCAGCACTCCCGACTGTGAGCACCACTCAGACTCAGCACTCGCGAGTGGTGAATCCCGTTCACTACTCATTGCTAGGAGCGCCACTAACCACTCTGGAGTGGTGTGTGGCACTTTTGGGTAGTACCGGTTGCTCATATGTGGTACCGTACGCTGATCACGACACATTGACATCACTGGAGCGCCCCTTTTATACCTTTGCAAAAGAACGCTGCTACTCTGCAAAACATTTTTACAATGTTAAGGGCAACTCTGGAGACAAAAAAAAAGTAAAGAGGATCGAGGAATGATCCCTAGTAGATATTGATTTGAGAAATGGTTTCAAAAACTACTTGCAGCACTTTGCGCGTAAAATGACCAATATAAGAAGACAGGCATATCTATAGAAAGATTGTTCTTGGAGATCTTTAAGAAAAGTATATCCATAAAAATGCATCCATGAAGCATCCTTAATGCATAAAAACACAAAAATACTTCCCAAGAAATTGAGTGTATTTCCGATTATGCCTTTTATACATATATTTGCGGCCAAGCTATGACAGTTATGGATGCGGCCAAGCTATGGCAGGTTAACAGCCAAGAAATAATCAATCAAAAAGGGGCGGCAGCCAAAAAGGATTTTAATGAATATAATTATACGAACATTGACAAGCCTGTAATTGATTTCCACTCTTCCCTTTAATGTTTTCTCAGCCAATTATTGGCACGCCAAAATCTTTACACAAAACTCGCCCGGCAGTGAAACGTCCTCGTCCGTAACTGTCCATGTGCTGAAATGACAGTGAACCGGAAATCAGTGTAAATATAACCCAATGAACAATTTTATCCTATTTCTTACAGTTCATAGATTCCGGTTTATTTTATAGTTAATTCCTTTACTTTTTTCAAACATTCGTCATTAAAATTTTCATATGACAAATTGATAGCAGTGAAGTCATTTTTACAGCAAAGTTGCATATCCCTCGTTCGTAACTCTTTCTTGTTTTCATTGTTCGTCAGCAGGATTGTCCCTCAAAACTCGCTTTGCCTCAAAGCGAAATTTTGCCAAAACGTGACACGTTGGTCTCCTTGTTTTTTGATGCAATCACAAAACGGCAGAAAGGCCCGGATCACACCACCGTCTTTGCGATCGATCAGCAGGACGATGCCTTAGCTACTGAGCTACGACTGCAGGGTTAACCACTAAACCTAATTAAACGGTTCAATTGCACAAAGAAGCTTTTCAGCGCTACTTCTCTATCGATAACCACCAGGCGCGACAGCATTCATCAGTAGGCAGCGAAGCAGTTTTTTTGTTGCGCGGTCCTTCATCTCGGCATCGGTCGTCTTCCCAAACGCGGGCCAAGTGCCGTCTGTTCATCGATTCCTCATCCCGGCAAGAAGGTGTTTCCCGTGGTCGATCACTGTAAAGGCTAGCAATGCTTGTAAGGATTTTCACACGCAGGCGCGCGTAAGGTGAATGCGACAGCGCTGGCTATAGCATGACATGATAAAGTTACATTTTCTGCTCCTTGCCCGTGATTTTGGGACGCACACCGTGCAAAGACGCTTCGTCACGTCAGTGTAGACCGTCAGCTGCCTTCACTCGCACACGATGCTTCAGGTGCAAGAATTATGGGGTGCTCGGAGCACCCTCGTTCCCGTGCTTCAATTTTGGGCCGTTATAGGTACAGTCTTTGTCAACAAGAGAGAAACTCCCACCTCCCTCTCGCGGGAACCCCTGTGTAGATGCGACGCATAGGCGGGGCGGCGAAGGGACCCGCGTTTTATAGTGCGCATAACGTTGAGGGGACTGCGTAAGCCGGTCCCAGTCGATGACGACGTTGGCGTACTTGTAAAGCGGCGTGGACTCTAGGTGTTTGAGCCAAGCGTGGATGTTGCTTCGCCGGAGAACGGCACACCGGTTATATGCGCAGCGCGCCCCGAAGGAGAGGAAACCGCGGAAGAGAGAGTACTGCACATGCGCCGGCCCCAGCGCGTCTGCCGCGGCTATGACGCAACGTGCCGCGGCTATGACGCAACGTGCCGCGGCTACGACGCAACACAATCCAACACAATCCACTTTAATCCAATCCATCCAAATCCAATCCAAGCCAGGCGAAGTCAAGCCAAGCCAATCCAATCCAAGCCAATCGAATCCAATCCAATGCACCTCGCGAGAGAGTGTTCGCTATCGGAGAGGAGAGGGGGTGAGCGGCGGAGAGCGCAGCTGGCGCTGCCGAGGAGAATGGGGGAGGGGTGGACAACGCCGACGACGACGACGACGACGACGCCGGAGGGACAAGGCGAGTGAATCAGATGCTCTGCATTTAAAATTTTGTGGGCCACAGGTACCGTGGCCCGCAGCAGGCGCGCGGCCGAGTAGGAGTGCTGCGCTTGCCGCTGTCAGTTGGTTGCGCGGCTAAGAGAGCGAGGGGAACTTTTTCTCTTGCTTTTGTCGTGTGTCCGGCGCGACAAGAGCTGCGCAAAGTGCCTGCGCTAAAGCGAAGTGCGCCTGCTCTGAGAAATCGGCCTCGCTGCACTTATCACGCTACGAAAGGAAGCGAGAAAGTTCCCCTCACTCTCTTTAGCCGCGTAAGCCCTCATTCCCACAGCCGTTTTTCACACCCGTCACGTCACTGTCACGTCACCGTCTTCCGTCATGGGCGCCCGTTTTTCGGCCGATTTCTCGGCCGAAAACGGGGCGACGGTGACGGGAGGCCGAGCACTGCGTTTCCGGGACCATGCTTCGCGCTAAACCAGGTAATCAGAAAACAAATTTTTACAGCTAAATTTAGCAAAAAGTGAGCACAAACCATTTTCTTTACTTTTCAGGTTAAAAACGCTCAATTCTAGGCGAAACTGATCACTAGGCAGACGACCCTGTAATCTCACGGAGAGCTCCAGTAGGAACGCTACTCGTTCACGTCTCCGTCGCGGTTTCTTGACGTGTCGGTGCCGTGACGGGGAAGGTGACAGCTGTGTTAATGAGGGCTAACCAGCCGGCAGTGGCACGCGCAGCGCCCCTGCTCGGCTGTGCGCTTGCTCCGGCCACGGTAGCCGTGGCCCACAATTTTGACATAGACTGTACTTGCCTGCTTGGAAACGTCGTGTAAGTTTCAGTGTATATCTTCCTCGGCGGGTGTGCGAGCTGTTTGTATATGCGTAGGTAGCACTGACAGGGACGTTGCGAAGACTGATATCTCTCAGTGGCTCTGCTCACGTTCCGTCGGTAGTATCTGGTCACTGCACTGCGGTGAGAACTTTCCGGCTGTTTGAAGCGCTCAAAAGATGACGAACGGCTTGGTTTACCATTTGGAAACGCGATGTTCGTAATCAAGTTGGCCGCAAGAAAACGTGTCTTTGTCCGGTGTGCAATTCGCGTAGGGCCTGGTTTTGCGGTGGTCACAGCGGGGATGAACGAGACTGGAAATGAGGAGCAACTTAGAGAACATATTCTTTGAATTGTGCGTTGAATAGTGATGATGTTGATACAACAAGCTTCCTACAGAAGTTGTGTGCCGCCGGCTGGCTCGAAAGATGGAACAAGATAAAACCAACACTGCCTCTAAGCTTACCTTTGAAGCCGTCATCTTTCCCTGAGAGTATAAGATTAACAAAAAAACCCATATGTTCTCTAAAACATCACACTTTTATTTTAGACTTGTTTCAGTGACTACGATTTTATACCCCCAAATACGACCCCTGAGCAAATGGAGTTTCGTTCAACATCTAATTTTTCTCTGAGCTGGAATGTATAACCAACTGATAAAAATTAATAATAGCCATAAGAAGCTGTGACAAATTGTTTAAGAAAATAGCAAGGTTTTTTTTGGCTGCACTTTGTGCAACCTGTAGCGCTTCGTGTTATATGACTCTGTTTGTACATAACACTAAAATTTCCAGTCTACGACCGCTTATTCCTACCATTAAGGGACCACGGAAATGTCCAAAACATCAGGCAGTCCGAAAAAAAGAAATTTGCACCCCAAAAGTATAATGCCTTGGTGCCGCGAAAGAGTCCGAATAACCAGGTATGTCCGAAAAATTAGGCGTCCGATAAATCGGTCGTCAGCTGTATCATTAAATACCAGTGGCAGAATGTTGTCAGTTTGAAGTAGCGGAGTTGTGGTACAAGCCGTAAGTTCGCCGTTGCAAAAAACAAAAACCGCAAGAAAATGTCGGCCAGTCGTGAGCGCATGTCTCGCTGTGATTTCCGAGTGTTGTCGGAACGCGCAGTGACTTTAGCAATGAAGAGTGGAAAACGACGTTGAGAGAGAAAACGGCTAGCGTTCGTAAACGCGTGCTCCGCGGCGACAGCCGAGTCCCCGGCTGCAGCAGAACATTAGCGAAAAAAAAAAAGGAAACTGCAGTGCTGTCGTCAAGCGCTACTGTTCACGTAAAAATAAAGCTTTAGCGCTAATGCTAAAGATCAAATGATACCCTGCTTGGGAGAGCTCACCGCAGCCGCCTCATTCTCCGGAACCCATTATGGATAATTGGAGACATGGCTACGAGTGTGCAAACTTTCCCGAGACGACTTATATATTCTGCCGCCGTTGCCTCGAGGTGATTGGGTGTATACTTTATTGTCAGGGCTGTTCCAAAAACACAGAGAATTGTCCCTCACCCTCTATGGAAGAATTCCACGAACGGGAACCCGAGTATACATAAGGAGATTGACAGAAATTTAGTGCAGACAGCGTGATAAAAAATTCTTAAATATTTTCAGAGGAAGTGGGTTGCTAAACAAGATCATTCATGGCGTAAATAGAAACGGAATAAGCCGCAAGAAAGCACAAAGTATAACTCGAAATGTTAGAGCACAAGATTGCAAGATGTCCTCTCTACTTTTCTTGACGCTCAAAAAGAAAATTGTCCCTCGAGAAGGAAAGAACATGTTTTTTTATCCCAGAATCAAGCTTCATCGGCGATAACAAAAACGATTTTTGTGGGCAAAAACGCCTGCTTTTCGTGGCATAAGACACCGAGCCTATGTGTCAGGCTAATCAGGCATACATCATAGAGATTATAATTCGTTTAGAAAACCACAAAACAAGCATCCAAACCGCATTATGGATGATAAGGCGTCTGCGTGAAATGGGACAACCCTACCATGTGTTCCTGGTTAATATTATATTTGCTGAACATCTTTGAAGGCCATGCCAGACTAGTGTCACTTATTAGGGCAGTCCTCGCCCAAGACGCCGAGCGCATGCCTAAGGCTGGGCAGGACCCAGAATTTTCCGCATCTTTGAACACAGTTTTGCAGGCTAAATGTTGTTACACAGCGCTATGTTTCATTAGTCTTCCGAACGACGTCACTTTCTCACAGGTTCAAAGCCGGGAGGACAAGCTAAGCCTACTAGAGTTGACTACTAAAACGCATCAAAACAAAATGGCGGCGCGCATGAACCATCGCAGTGTAAACAAAGGTCACGTAATAAGAACTGACCCATGATTATGATTTCGCCATGAAAAAATAGGAGGAAAGAGCGCTGATAATGTGTATACTTATCTAGTGAGGCTAGCCGAGCGCAACCGGGAAATCCCCAGACGCGACGAGAAAGATTTCATATATCCTCCATCATGATTTGTGGCGGTTTACAACCACTTTGCTGGACATCCACTTTCGCAGGCCGGTATGGGGACCTTTCTTGATATAATATTACGTTAGGAAATTCACCATGGTAACTTACCAATATGAGGGAAAATGCAGGTAAGGAAACGAATACTATTGTTTGCGGATAGCTTATAAACAAATCAATTGCATAATTCCATCTACTCACAGTCATCTATGTTATTCGTCACCTCGGACTTATCTTGTTCAATCAATTGGCACATTTGTTTCAAATTGCAAAAAGTGCGCTCTTTTAGTATGGAACAGCAGCTCCTTATAAAAAAAAATTGAGAAAGCTTCAATTCTTTGTGCAGCACACTGCTTCAGTTTCATGCCATCAAGACTTAAAAACCGGATAAGACTTTTGGAGAATTGCTGCTAACCTAGCACAATTACGTCCAGAACTAGCACTGTGCAAGCGCCCTGCTTAGTACGTAAGCCTATCTAACTCTGGTGCTGGTGAAACTTTTTCAATCAGTGTGTGGCCATTGAGTATATACTAGTAATGATGAAATCCATGCCTTATTAGTTGCTGTCATCGTCAGTTGAAATTACCTCAAATATATAGCAGTGAGCAGCTATGCGGAAATTCTTGCTAGGCTACCCGTGTACGGCACTCATACGATGCAGCGTGAAGGGCTGCAGGCCACCAACCGAAGTAAAACAACTGCGCCCCGCAACTTCTTCCACCAGAGCTCCGTTCCAGGGATCCCACTTATCACGGCTGGCTGTTCAGTGCATAGTAATTACGCAGTGCTTTGGTAGGGCGGCGGCCACGGGAGCGAGAGATCAATATTGTTTCCGTCCCCGAAACGTTGGTAATAATAGTACACCCACCGTTAGGCTTTTTTATGAAGAAACAAGCGCAATTGGGGAAAAGGAATTGACTCAGGCTGTTTCTTGCGTCGGCGAGAAAGAATACACAAACAAATAAACTTTGGAATGAAAAATCGCAGCGACGTTTGTTCATATACAGTCAATGGTATTCTGTGAGCGTGCCCGCCAATCTTTGTGCCCATAAAGGGCTGATTCTGAAGTGGACAATTCGTCAGATACACGTCGCAATGTTAATTTTTACGGCTAATATAACACTACAATTGCGTTTAGTGTTAGGACAAATAAACTGAATGGGGCGAAAATTATTCTCGAGGGAGATTCTCAGTAGTGGAGGTAAAGGAAAGCCTTCAGGTTTTACGAAAATAAGAAGAGTGGGTTTGGCGGCCTTCGTCAAACTAGTAAAACAACCGGGTATACTTCTGCAGACCGGCATATATCTTCGCTACATTGTGTTTTTTTGGGCAATGAATATTTTATGAGTTAGAATTTTTAAGCGAACTACTTCCCCCTATAATGTCGTGTCTGTCTGTCTGTCTGTCTGTCTGTCTGTCTTTGTCTGTCTGTCTGTCTGTCTGTCTGTCTGTCTGTCTGTCTGTCTGTCTGTCTGTCTGTCTGTCTGTGTCTGTCTAATACATATTGCGTGCGGTATACTTATGAAAGCCTCTTTTTATCGAGCTCCCTAAAATACTTCCCCGAAAGCACACGTAAGAGATCAAAGCCAGGAGAACTGTTGCTTTCTTATACTTCAAAGAGAAAACCCGATATTCTTTTGCATCATTTTCGTTTGTAAGCAAGAATACATCGATGTCCGTAGAATTTGTTTTCACAAGAAAGAACTGCGTCCAAACCAAACGTCAGAATAAATATTGAAAGTGATATTCGCAGTCACGTTGCCACGTGACCAGATTTCTACGTTGTGGGTCGAAGTAGGAGGAGTCGCAACTTCCCCACATATCGAATTCCAATAAATCAACCTAGCCGCCTCTGCTTCGAGGCCAGAAAGTAGCAGAAAACAGCTCAAACAAATTCATTCACCGAGCTTGCAGAGCGTAAACAGACTTGTCTACAGAGAAACACAACCTGTAACTTCGATCCCTCTCAGGATGTTTTAATGTAAATCGACGAGAGCCTACTGCGCGGGTACGTATACCCTGAGTGGTGCACTCTTCTTCCCGACCGTTGAATCAGAATGTATGGTTGTATATAGAAGTCACGAGGGTACTCACTAACTTTTTTGCTTGTTGCGTTTTTGATTCCGCGAAGATTATTTATTTTTGTTATGGTTTGGGCAGAAGCTTTCGCAAAAGAAATGAAGAGTTCCCAGATCTAAGAAAAGGCTAACTTGTACGTCAGCCAGTTTCAACTTTTGCCAGCCCAACGGAAGGCGCGCACATTTTCAATGTGATGGGTGTGTTCTTGCGACATTGGTTTTCTTTGCTTTTGCTTCTTAAAAAACCTAAAATATTCTTGTTAGCTACGCACTAAACATATCATGTACCTTCTTTTTATAGATTGTTTGTTGACTAGTAATTTTTTTTGGATGGGGGGGGGGGTTGTCGCATTAAAATTTCCGGGCGGGATGAGAAAAGCCTAGCTGAAACCAAAACTTTACCCAGGAGAGGTTTCAGATGCATCAAACATTACACTTAATGCACCTAAGCAACAGACCGGCTATTTAGATGCTCCTAAAAGCATCCGTAAAAATGTGTGACAGGTGGCGCTGCTGTGTCTGCAGTTTACCATACGCCAAGTTTTTAGTTGTTTATTTCTTGTAGAACCGGCAATGTAAAAATCAGGTCTCATCGGTTATCGGAAGCTGGTAAAGGTGGCACCCTTTGTCGTTATAGTTATGATTATATCCATGCTTGTAGGCAGTGATGAACGAGCAAAAACACTTGCTATAGCCCGCGTCTCATGCCTAAAACCATATAACAGCGCCATAAAATCTATTTTTTTATAAAATACGTGGAAGCAGTATACAAGGTATTTCTAAAGCGAAAACCCATCTGACCAGGTATTCCGTAATTTTACAATTACGCGAAGAAAGCGCCCTTGAAAGACCACTTGATCGTGAAGGTGGAGCCAAGCAGGTTGTACTTGTTGCTACAGCGTAGCCGTGTATGGCTTCGTTTCTACATATACTCTTGGTGTATAAGTCGTCATTAAATGAAAAAGTACTTGGAAAGAAGGACTGCTGTTTGGACTTCCTTCTTGAAGGACCCCTTGCGTGATGTTTTGTCCCTGGTCTTCCAATTCTAAGCACGCGCACATGTCCGGTGGCCGATAATGCGTGCACATGAGGGTGACGGAGGGTGGGCTAACGTCACGGAGCAAGAATATTTAAGAGAGGAAACGCCCGTTGCGGCCGGCGTGAGTCGAGCGACCCAGATAATGTCACAATGATAACTACGGCGACCTACGGAGCTCCGCAGATGCGGCGGCGAACAATTTGACACCGGCACCTGGTTGAATGTATTAAATGCAATACTCTTGTTTGCAGCATTCACCACAATTCGTGAATTGCTATGCGCTCGAGCTGCTGCGCGACGCGGGGACGGAACGCGCGTTTATTTCGGACGTAGCGTGCGCGCGCGCGTGCGCGCGTTATAAATTGGCAGGTGCACTGAACTCACTTCGAGCTCATCGCACGCGAGGTAAGGCCGTGCGTTTACAGGTTTTACATTTTTGTGTGTTTACAGGTTTTTATTTCGGGCTTGGTGCTCACGCAAGATTGCTTACGCATTAAAAGAAAATGCCCCTTTAATTCGCTCGTACCGGGCGGTTTAAATGTGACAGAAAAATGGCGGGCTCTTCAGCCAACGGAAGCGCAGAAGAGCGCGCGCACTCTCGCTTCGTACACGGAATGTTTCGGCGGCCCGGTGAAATGCCGACGCGATGCCGCGGCCGGGTTGGACTGGGCGAGCGCGAACAGAACGCGCGCGGGTCGTGGCGATGACCGCGCACTTCCTTCACTTGCCGCCAGATGCCGGAAACTTGACGTTCGCCAAGTGCTTGTGACGTTATCAGGCTGCCCCAGGAAGCTCACTTTCCCCTCCTATTTTATTCTTGCTCCATGCCTAACGTGCAGGCGCCGCCAGACCTCATGATCTCAGCGATAGCATGCCTTTCGTGCAGGTTCAAGATAATCAACGCCGACGTGTTATGTTGCAATGTGACCTGTCTCCTTTCCTCCGTGATAGAGCGGTTTGTGTAGGTGTGTTCCACAAACAGTAATATTCCTACGACGCCGTAAAAGAACGAACCGAACTTTGTTGGTTCACTAGAATGTAACTTAAGAACTTGGATGTTCAAGTCACCTAATTAGCCAGAACGTATGCTCAATCACAAATTGCAAACAAACGTGTTTTTCTTCGTGCACTCATTGTGCTCCGCCCAGATTCGCCGCTCAATCTTCTTCACTGAATGGAAGGGCACTAAACTTTTCTATATCAAAACTCCCCTCCTCCATAGACAGAGCATTAGCCGCTAATACGTACATAGCTCTACTCCGAGTTTTGTTTACTTTTCATAATTCACAAAGTTAGCGTGACAGAATTCCTATCTGCTGTCAGCACACAGGCATCTACTGTAAGAGCGCCTTCACATAACATGGCTGGGATCATTGTGTAACAAAACGTTCACAGGGCAGTATGTGAAAAACACTTGCTCAGCTTGCACTAGCGGTGCAAAACTGGTGACACAGCAGTGCTGTCGTCCCTCTACCTTCGTCGGAGGTTCGGCTCTTGCCCCTCACAGGGATTTCAGAAATCGCCACTGAAACCTCTCCATGACTGGCAGGTGCGGATCATTTTGTCCTCATCCTTTCACATTTCTCTCAAAGCGCTCTTATGACCGCTTTGGCAGCTGCTAGACGCCACGGCAACAGCTTTGCGAACTCGGTGTCAGTAGCGTGAACTCGGCATCTGCGCTTCCCACATCAGGCGCAAACGCTGACTAGAAAAAATTCAGAGCCCTTCCACTCCGTGAAGAGGGATGGCCAGCAAAGCTGCGGTGCCGAGCCTCAACGTGAGGTTTGACAGGGTTGTAGTCCAAGGGGTGCATGAAGCAAAACACGTTTGTTTGTAATTTGCGATTGAGCATTGTTCCTGGTTGTTAACTGAAAGTCCAGTCCTGTGAAGTCACTGCTCCTCGCGCATGCTCAGCACGGCTCTTCACGAGCCACGTGAAACGGCTATCAAGCGGCTCCGACGCAGCGTCAGACTTGGCTACAGCGCAATTGAGGCGCCCACATGGGCACGCGCCGCCGGGCCAGTGCGTCCTGCCGCGGCTACTACGCAACACAATCCAACACAATGTACTTTAATCCAATTCAATACAATCCAATCCAATTTAAACCGTGCCAATCCAAGCAGCCAAGCCAAGCAAGCCAATTCAATCGAATCAAATCCAATCCAATGCCGCACGCGCTTGCGGAGAACGGGCCCTTCACGGCACACGCGAAAACTGCTCAACCTCGGCCAGTGTAGCTTACGCTACAAAACACACAGAAATCAGTGGGTTGAAATTATTATAGCGCGGGTATGGTAATCACGGTGCATGCTCTATGAAGGCCCTGAGGTTAGCCGGGGGTTGTCTTGCTCCGTTGGCCGGCGTGCGCTGCATTCTCAGCGCGAGCCACGTGAGCGCACGACTCGTAGTCGCCTTCGTCGTCGTCGTCGTCGTAACGAGCGCACGGAGCGCGCGCCTCGTATTCTGCCTTCGTCGTCTTCGTCGTCGTAAATGCGACGCATTCAGCAGGTGTCGTGCTCCGTCGGCGTGCGCCGCAAGTGTTCTCTCGCGCTCCTCCTCGCCCCAGCAACAGCTGTGGCGCCCTAGCAACGGAGCAGGTGGTAGCTCGGGCGGGAGTAGCGGAGGGCAAGGACAAAGGAGCGCGTCGCGTGTGAGGGCGCTCGCATCGCGGAGCTCGGCGGAGAGGAGCTCGCGCGCGGGGCGGGCGTGTTGCGCGGTCTCTCTCTCCCCTCCGCGTACCCTCTCTCCGCTCGCTGCGCTCGGAAAATGTATATAAATGCAGTGGAGCGCACGCCTCTCTCCGTTACTGCTTGCCGCAGCGCACTATCGGTGCACCCAATGCATTCGCATTTCCGCACGATCCCCTTCGGGAGGTGGGGGTTTTTTATTTTGTTTGATTTTTGCCATGGCCCAGGGGTGTGGCGCGCAGTTTCACGATTCCGGGGATCGGAGTGGGCTCCGCAACGTGGCGCTACGCTTGCTAGCATTCCTGTCTACATCGCTCTGGGACCGGAGATGATCTGCTGGATCCTAGCCATTTACAGCTTTGCTGTAAAACAGCATGCGACAAATCACGCAGCGAACGCTGGACAGAGTGTTCTTGAACGTAGAACTGGCCGACGCCGTGTGCTTCTTACGAGGCGGACGCTCACGTGCATTCGGTATTTTAAAAGCAGAGCATTTCTTTAACTCACAATGTCACCCGTCCGTTGGCGATCGGCGTCCGCAGCCAGCCAGCACGTGTTCCCCTCCCTCGCTCCTCTCTCTCAACAACAGGTGCGGGCGCGCATGCGCGTGCTCCGGCGCTGAAAGAGGCTTTGCAGCAGCAGGTGCTACCATCCCTCTCCCTCTACTGCAGCGCACTACGAATATAAAGCGGTGTATCGGCGCGGCTCACTCCTACTTCTCACTCCTGCGCTCTGTTCTGCTTACTCTCGAGTTTGGTCGGTCGGTCGAAGTTCATAAGCGATGGAAGCAACACCTTCAACCAGTACCGCGACGCGAGCCAACGTCAGGTTGCAGTACCAGTTCAAGACATCGTGCCATCCTCTTCATCGACGGGCGGCAGAAGACAAGGCGGCGAAGACGGTGCGCTGCCGACGCCGAACGTAAGCGCCTGAAGCCCGCTGCCGACGCCGAACTTCGTGCACGAGAAGCCGCGGCCAAACGTCAACGTCGGGCCGCGGATCCTTCGCTCGGGCAAACGAGACGTGTCTGCGCAACGCGAGCGTACTTACGTCTCTCTCTCTCTCTCTCTCTCTCTCCTCTCTCCTCTCTCTCTCTCTCTCTCTCTCTCTCTCTCGTCTCGCAACCCAACTACCTACCCATACGACAACAACAACTACAACTACCACCCGCCAACTACCACAACCTGCGCCCACGTGAACACCCCCAATGCCTCTGCATTTACTCGTGTCCCTCGCGCGGGGGCATGCGACGGAGGTTTCTTTTTTTCTTGGTATTTTGGAGCGCTTCCCAGGAGGCGCGAGCTCACGTGCGCTCGACTGGGCTGAGTTTTCTTGTAACGCTCCAGAGTCGAACAAAAAGCTTTAACAGATCCGGGGTAAAAGACCCGCTACGATTGCTCTAATAATACGGGCGATTTTTCATTTTCTTGCCCTAATTAGGTAGTTGATAGAGAAGCTGCAAATGCTGTGGAATCCTCGTCGGCTGTGAATACGTGGGCTGCTGCGGGAGGGAAACAGAAGACATCAAATTTGCGTTCTTCGATTATCTTTCGGTGCTTGCAAGTTAACAATTGGTAATCCAAGTTAACCCTTAACAAATGCACGAAAAAAGAATAAGTGTACTTTCTATAGCGCGGTGTGATTGGCATTCTGAGGAGCTCCGCGGGTATTGCACCTACACAAGGTGAAGTAACACCTATTACCTATTTTTGCTTCCTTTTACTGAACATAGAACCTTGAGCTCTTGAAAACATTTTCCGCTGTCCTATGAAAGATATCGCTTAAACCATTTCTCCAATGTAAAGCTCTTATGCATGTCTGAAGTATGGTCTTCAGTAATCGCTAAAAACATGTGTGCGTCTGCTTTTGGTCCGCAAACGTGCAAACTTTGGCGTGTGTTGCTTGGCACCTTGAAAAACGCCTCCGCTGTAGGCATGTATGCTCAGGCATTGCGCATATGTTTCAGCGCTAACTTTCAGTTCTCATAGCCTTTAATGAGGAATTTCTATAAAACATTTATGAAAGTTTTATAAAACCCTGCTTCTAACTCAGGCGCCACAAGTACGCTGATCCACTTTGCAGCAGCACGCACATACCCACACGCATACACTAAAAAAAAAAAACGTTCAAATACACGTATGCATCAAGGTGCTCCATTATTGTATGAAGCAGTTGTTTTGTGGAGAACTTACTCTTAAAATTCATCCGTAAGATGCTCAGGGCGTTCAAAAATAAATCACTTTGGTTGCTATGAAGAAATACCGCGGTAATTTCAAATATTTGTATTCTAGGTTACATAAAGTAGAAGTAAATTAAAAAACACGTGACATATGAAAGGTTGCACACTCAGGACGGGTTTGAAATTTGTGCCAAATGCATTTTCAGGCGAACCTTGCCACGCAACAGTGATTTCACCTTCCTCCTTCTTTTGTGTCTTCTTTGGTGCTCTAGTCCGTAGAGCATTTTCCGACCTTAGCAAGCCATGGCACTATAGCGTTATTAGCACAAGTATTATAGGGAACGGGCAGCCGCTGCATGGCACCACCGTCATTTCAGCGAACAGCGCCGCGCATGGCAAACCGCTCTTCAGTGGGAAGCCGGTATCGGTCAGCGCAGCGTAGTTGTGCATGGCTTTCTCTCGTTCTGCTGCCGCGCGGCTTGCAAACCGTAGATAACAACAAAAACTTTTTTTCAGATCAGTAAATCTTGAAGTAGAGGCTACCTTTACGAGGCATGCCATGCGTGTGATTTACGCGCATACTAAGTAATACAAGTAGCAGACGACTCTCAATGCGCCAAGCTAGAAGTCAAGCTGGAAGTGCCAGTGAATTCCTACGTGCAAATTGTTCATGCCTGCATGCAGTTTGGCGTATCGAGGAATATGTTGCAACTAAATGCTCCTACAAAGCGGGTGTGTGCAGCCGATCCAGGAGCTGCGGCACTGGCCTTTGGCAGTTGATGACGAAGCGGCGTCGTTCGCAAGCGAAGTTGGAAGGTACCTTATACGATTTAACCCAAAACAAATGTAGTGGTGAACGATGCTCCGTAACTTCATAAACTACGGTAGAAACATGTTTAATTTCACAGAAATGTGCTTACTACCGTAATCGGAATCGTTTACAGAATAAATACCGCATGATAGAAGAACGTTATCCCCTGTCGTGGAAAAGAATTACTTTACAGGACTTGCAATGGTTGCTGCCTAGTTGGTTAATGGTTTAAAAAAAAAACAGTTCCTGCGTGGCTGAGGAACGAGAGACAGGAGGGTGCCGAAAACTTGCCCCCAGTTTCACAAGTGATTGCTGCGGTCGAGGTTTACAAGCTGCCAAGCTACCTACGTTTGAAAAATCATGAACTCTTCCGCCTTAAGACGATGATGGGTGGTCGCAAAGCTTTCACTTGTGGGTTTCCTTGGTTGCCTTCTGGATTTCAACTTTGACTAGTTGAGCTTTGAATTTCCCCAGCACGCAGTTTGGTATTTTCATCGCAGCGTCTTTGACATTGACCCTTTCCCATTCTATTTCGCCTGAAGAAAGCTTAGCGTTTCAACAATCGGCGTCATTAGACGGAATGCTGGATTATTTTGTTGATACATTCTGCACTTCCGTGCTACCCTCTACAAGTATTAACGGCTTCCAGCATGTCTGAAATGCGTCTGTGCAAGAGGACTCGGGCTGATGCATCTCTAATTGAGGCAACTAATCGCGTCTTTTTCGGTTCTCATATAGGCTATAAAGGATTTTTAGGTAGTCGGCAAAAAATCCTTCAGCATAAAAACAGAAGCTGACGTTAACAGTGCCACATTTTTGTAAGTATGGATGCAGTCTTTATTCCACGGAGGTGCTAAAATGGAAGCGGAGGGGATATGGTTTGTAGTTCGGGCGGTTGGGTAACTTTGGCTCTTGATAAAGTGACCATTACCAACGTGGGAGTACCGCTTTGGCTCTCACGCCCCCATGCTGTCACCGTGTCACTCGCGAAAACCGAAGGCAAAAAGCCCACAGTTATAGAAAGAAAATGTAAAAACTGCCGCGACGTTTCCATGGCCACACGGTAATCGATCTTGTGCGTAAGTGCCGTTCTCTTCAAACCATACTAATTGAGGTATTCCACCGTTAAGGCTGGAGGGGAAACTGTACTCATAGAAACCAGTGAAGGTTGTTTAAAGTGATAAAAATGAAAATTAATATTAATAGTTTTACTCCTACTCAGATCGCGCCGAGCAAGGCGCGGAGCGCTCCAAAAGCGCTCATTCCCATCCTTAGAAGCATCCAATACGTTTACGTAGTCGTTAGTGCATTAAAAAATGAAAACAAGTAATAGTAGGTTTATTCGTACTAAGATTGGGTGGATCCAAGCGTGCTTATGTCATTGTAGCCGACACCAAACTTTAGAAGCTGCTGACAAGTTTACGCAACCGTTATTCCATTTAAGAACCCAACACATCTGTATAGACTTTGTTTCAGCGCACATATCTCCTCACAACACCGCCAAAACATTTAAAGCACCGAATAAAACACGGCAAAAACAACGGAAGGATTCGTAGTCCAATGCACCGGCTCATTCCACTAACGAGAGGAGCGCCAAATTGTGACGCCCCCGTCCAGCTGCCCGGTCCCTTTATGTGTGCAGAATTTCAACTGAACTCATTTCCCTAAACGTCTACTCTAAAAGGCTGGCGTGCGCACAGCAGAGCTCTGGCTTACTACACGACGATGCGGGATAGCTACAAGACGAAACTCAGTGGCCTGAGCAGTCGTTCACCTACGGCCATAATTAAACCTGTAGGCTAAGCCAGGGGTCGACAAGGACTTGGCCTTGGAGGAACATTGCAACCCCTCACCCCCCTCCCCTACAGCACCACAATAGTTGCTCGATTTTATTGTGTGTATACATGAACCAAGTAAAGTGTGTGCAAGGAGAGCAGCTAGAGCTCAAAACACCGCCGAAGGAGCACGCACGCGAGACAGAAGGCGATGAGAACGCACTTAACGCAGACGCGGTTAGCCGTGATGGCATTTCGTCGGCCGGGCGAGGGCCCGGTCTGTCCAAGCTGGCCTTCTTAGCACCATCACGCTGTAATTAGGTTTGCATTCAAGCTAAGAGTGCTGGCACAATAGGGCCGCCTGGCGTCCGCAATCTTTCGCGGCTTCTTCGTGCCTTTCGCTTCACTGCTTGTTGAAGTAAGGAGCCGGCCTGTCGATACATAACCTTACTGGCCCCAGGAGGTTCTACGCAAAGCGAAACCCCATATAACGGCGTGCAGGGGAAGGAAATTAGGTGTAGGCAATTTGCAGCTGTGGAGTTTGGAAGCATGCGGGGAGGCTCTTTAATGTACATTGAAGGCACCAGTTTTTAATTAGGCAATTTAGGGCAATGCGAGCGTCTTTATTTTGTAAGCACGCAGCTACTACGTATGGTGCGCCCCGCGCGTTGTGGTGACAATGCAGGCAGCGTGCAACGAACACAGCTAGGGATATCAGCTGCTATGCGTCATGAGCCCTGTGCGTGTTTGTGAGATAAAAATTGATTGATTGATTGATTGATTGATTGATTGATTGATTGATTGATTGATTGATTGATTGATTGATTGATTGATTGATTGATTGATTGATTGATTGATTGTAGGATTAAACGCGCCGACGCAACGCAGGCGATGAGGCGCGCCGTAGTGATGTTCTCCGGAATAATTTTGACCACCTGGAGATCTTTAACGTGCGGCGAAATCTTGTACACACGGGCGTTTTCGCTTTTCGCCTCCATCAGAAAAGCGGCCACCGCGGCCGCGATTCGAACCCACGACCTCGTGCTTCAGCAGCACAACGACTTAGCCAGTGAGCCACTGCGGCGGGTGTTTGTGTGATAAACACGCAATGGAAAAAGATTACGTGTGTGGTGCGTATCAAGCCCGGAACATGCGGACAACTGACCTTGTCTGGTAGAAGCACTCCTCTCACGTATGTGGTAGGGGTGGGGGGTTAGACGGAACAGCTTAGCGGCAGCGGAGGTCCAGAATGGGAGCAGCAAGTTGTAGACTATCGTACCGACAACTATCCGCACCTCGGAGTAATCACTTGCAGATGGCGCACACGGAGTGGCTTGGTACAAGGACTGGAACGTTGTCATCAGTGTCGAGCGAAGCACCGTGTTCTTTTTCTGCGCAATCGGCGCAGTTCGTTTTTCAGTGTCGCATTGTTCCCATGACCGTTATGTGTTTCCAGCTACTTTTTTTACTCGTCATTTTTGTTTTGTTTTCTCGGAATTATTCGGTGATTTCTGTTTCTTTCGTGTCGGCGTCGCTTCGCCGGGCGGGGTCAGGCACGCAAACCCTTCGCACATGAATGAGGTTCCTTCAATTGTGAGTAATGGTACCGAATGAACCGTAAGGAGCATTGATATTTAAAAAAAAACAAGGACCTTAGTTAGAATTTACGGAGCAAAGTGGGTAGTTAGCTTGCATTTCACTTTCCCGGGGCCACTCCCATTGGCGAGAAATATAGAGGCATTACAAGACCGGATGTGGCTTCAAGGTTGCACTTCGTCCGTTCAAATCAGGCCGTGACATTTTACGTGAGCTGGAAAAGATATTCATTGCGGGTTTGTTTATAATTACTTGTACCTAAACTAATAGAAAGAGGGGCTTAAAAATCGCCGTCGCAGCTGAACGCCATTGTGCACAAATAAATATTCGGTAAGCAAAACGCGTCCACAATTTTGCACGATTTTCCATCTGTACAAATGTTTAACTGCACAGCTCTTTAAAACGTTTCAAAAGAGTTACAAAGACGTTCTCTATCTTGCGCAGTGTCCTAAAAATATTAGAGGTCAACACCTCCGAGGTATGCTGAAAGAAAAATCAATATTTATGTTGCTGTATATGGTTAAAGTAAGGCTATATATAAAGAGAAGCCACTAAAATATCAAAAAATGCAATGATGCTTTCCTATACGGTGACTCTGAGACACCCGATGGTCAAATAATTCTGGCACCGTTGCATTCCGTACTGAATTCTCTGTTTGCAGGCATTGCGCACTCCACTGCACGCGCGACGCATGCTTAGTACCGCCCGTCGCCAGTGCCTGGAAGTAAGGGGAAAAGCGGTTTTCTTTCACTGTGCCAAAAAAAGCTGCGTTTGCTGCTCTTGATTATTTCGCTCTTGAGTTTTCTTTAATTGATAGTGAAACGTAAATCAATTTTCACATTGAAGTTCAGTCAACCTACTTCAATACACCTCATGCAGAGGGCCGCCTTTTCTAATTTTTGATGATTTTGTGCCGGCTCAGTGCACAAGCACACGCCTGAGTGCGCACCCCTGCGGACGCAAAAACACACACACACACACACGCCCGCACACACGCACAGACACTCACGCACGTCCACGCGTACATCGATGTATTCGACCCCATTGCTGCCTCCGCCACGGTGAAGTATTCATTTATGGCGACCCGTACGATATGTGTGCAAGTGGGGATAACAAATCTAGAATATAAAAGGGTTCATACTGCCAGATCTGAAAGCCTTTCATACAAAATGCCCTGTTTGAAAGGTTGACCTTGACGTTGCTGACCGTCAATTGAGGTTGTAAATGTGCGCCACTCGCAAAAACGTCATGTTGGCCAAATAAATGCCCGGTGACCATGGCTCAACGGAAGCGTCAAATGATATCTACAATGGCGACAGAAAAAGTGGAAAAAAAGACAAAAACAACTAATGGTAAAATCTCTTCTTTCAGAAACTTTACCATGCGAGCTCATATTGCTACCACACAAGTAAACTTTGGTTTGCTGGAAAATAAAATGCTTGGGCTGTCTATAACAAATCAAGGAGGTTTGTTAAGTGAAACAAAAAGTCGATAGCGTGTGGTTTGCTTTGGGGACATCATCGGTTTAAGCTTTCTGAACATTCCACTATGTGTGCTAATTTCTCCAGCATGCACTTTCGCTCGCTCTACATTTTCGTCTATGCGCATAAAAGACGAGCAGAAAAGGGGCCGTTACGGGGGGAACCCGCGCTACTCGAAATTATTTGCTGAAGAGAGGACAGGGGTGCCAGCCAGCTATAATGTTCGAAGGAGGTGTAGTATGGGTTGTAGCACATGTTTGGGAACAATAATAAATGAGGGAATTTGCTCCACACTGGTTCACTATTTTAGTAGATCGCCTATATTTCCGGCATCTTTATGTACAAATATCTCTTCCTGCGTTATTTCTATGAAATGAAGTATACTGGGGTGTGTGTCAGCGCACACACGCGTCAGTATAGTTGAAAAGCGCATTAAGCTCATTAAAATGCTGCGCTTTTCAATCAGTTTACCATTTTGAATTGGAGGATTACACGTGCAGCGTTAAGTTTGAGTGCAATGACCGTAAAATTCTCAGTACAGGTTGTTGTATTGGGCACACAGTAAACAAGAGAGCCTTAATAGGGCGTTTTAGTAAAGATGCTTTATTTTTTACTAAGTTTTCCGCGCCCGCCGATTACTTTTTTGTTGCTCTACTGTTTGCTTCTCTACAGGTCTACGATGCCCGCAATAACCACAGCTACCTTGTTACCCACGAGATCAAAATACGGGTGAGAGCAGAACTCAATTTTACATCATGCAGAGAGCCCTTAGGGTGCAGGAGTGTTCCAGTGTTTGTTAACGGGGCTGTTTGTTTGGTTCCCCGGCATATACAGCTTCCCATGAACTGTTTGTTGCCATTTGCGTAACCAATAAAATGCGCATTCCATTCATTACACTGAAACCCAAATTATTGTGCAGGTACGCAAGATGTGTTGCAAAAAAGCTGAGCACCAACGTAATGAATAAGGGATTAGCGGTTTGCGCTGCTCTCTTAAAGGGGCCATGCAGACAAAATACAAGTTTGGTTTATTTGAAAGACTTGGTGTTTTATAATGACCTCAGCACTTTTCCGGCAGTGAACAATGACTTATTTACTAAGAAATTATTCCTTATAATTTAAGATTTTGATTCTCTAGCCAAATGTTGTGTTTTGGGACCTTTGCTAAGGCGTTAAAAGGACACTACTTAAAGCGAACTTTAGCATGCCTTCCAGTCTGCAGCGGACTGGGTACGCCTTGTAAGCCACCACAGGTCCTTTTCATGAAACATTGGGTAGGCTCTACAAAGAGGCTAGAGTAAGACACTGTCGCTTATGCTAATCGCCCAGCGTCGTGTTAGACAACCCCAAAGCGCTGGAACGCTCTGAAGCGATAACAAACATAAAATACGCACAGGAACTTCCATGTGTCCGTGTACTTTCGTAAAATCTATTGTTTACACCACCATGCTTACTGCAATAAAGTGAATATGCATTACCTTTAAGTGCAAATAGCTCGTTCGGCAAGCTATAAGCCCTGTCTGCCTTGCGTTTGCTTTTGCTGGCCTCAGGGAATCGCGCAATTCTGCATATTACGTAATAGGACCTAGTGCGGAATATAGGTAGTGATTCGCATGGACCATTTCCGTTTTGCCTAATTAAATAGTTAATTTGAGCGAAGTTTATATTAAGAAAGATAGTGTCACTATGATTCGAACAAGGCAATCTTTCGAAAAAAAAACAATTTGTGCTTTCTGTGCATGCCCTCTTTAAGTTTTTCCCTAGCTTTCAAAAAATTTGGTTAAATTCTTGTTTGAAGATCCCTTGTTTTCTTGCAAGCAGCGCACGGTCTTTCACGACATTTCTTGTGGGCACCGTGCAGCCGGACACTACGTCAAGGTACACAGGTTGGGCTTATAGAATCTGCAGATGTGTGCTTTGTTCTGTTTTTTAACACAAACTAGGCCCTAATATAATTTTTATGGTCTGAAATAATAATTTTACGGCAACAGGCATTTTTGCGCTTGGCATAATTTTAGGTATTAGAGGCATTACATGCGAGTGCCAGCTGGAAATAAAGATATATGAATGGTGCCACAATCTCTGTATTTTGGCTACAGGAACGGGTTATATTTTTCACACAGATATAGCAGGGAAGTTTGCTGTGGTTTTTGTTTTGTCGGACAGCGAATCTGTAATATTAACTGCACGCGTAGTAGTCAACCGATCATGAACGCGTAAACTTTCTTTGGGGTTCGTAACTGTGCTTTCGTTCGCCATATGGCCATTAGGTGGCGCATATTAAAAAAAACATCAACAATTTGGTTGAATCATGAAAATCACCGCATATTTGTAATATGTTTTGTGCTCTAAATGCAGAACGGTATTTCACTTTCCCATACCATTATACGCATCAAAAGGGTGCAAGCATGGTTGCGTGACTGCCTTACGGCATCATAGCCGTACAATTTTAGCTGCTGTTGTAATGTAGTCGGTAAGACGTAAGGCTGTAACACACCCGGTCCCTGGTTCAATACCTGATTTGGGAGCCTCTATATTCGAACATATTTTAAACATCCACTTAGCTAAGTCTTTTACGGACAACCCAAAACCCCTTTGCTGATTTAGACCAAAGTTCAAAGGGACCAGAACGAGAAACCTAGACGCACGCAGCTGCATATGTAGTGCCTCCACCGCGACAGAATATCACACACTTTGAAACTTGCTTTTTATTTAACCATAGCCAAATGATATGACATTTAAATATATTCTCGCAAGTCAGGACCGAAGTTGAACTCTCGCGAAAATCGAAACAATTCAGTGACCAAACTGAATTTTCGGTCGACATTCACAGTTGAAACAGGCTCACTATGGGAACACTTTACTTCATTTACAACCACCATTCCTATGGAATTGACTTTTCCAGTCATCTGCCACCCACTGGCTTTCAAAGGAACATAAACGTTTTTGAGGATTTTATTCCAATAAACGGTTTCTTTTAGTATTTTGCAAGCATACCTGCAGGACAAAGGAGATCGCGGTTTTACTGTTATCGTGCTTTTTCACCTTTGGAGTCACTCCGTCTGACTGATCGCATTTTGCTCCCTTTCGCGGTGAGTCTAATGTTCCGTCCGATCGTGGAATTCAAGCGAACCAAGTTCCAGCGACGCTGACGTCGGAGAAAGATCTAAGGGGCTGCGGCGGCTCAGTTATTTATTTCAGGTGGGAATGGGCAAGCTCATCTTTTTTTCCGCTTAACCACGTCGAGGGGTAGGCCGAAGAAAAGCCACTTTCCGGTCGATACACGGCACCCTTGGGTACAATGAACTGTTGACCTCGGCCACTTCGCCGCCATAGATCGATGTGAATTTCTGAGAGGCGTATCAGTTGCTGGAGGTGCGGTAGTGAAGGAAAAAATATAAGGTGCAGGCCGCACGTCCTACGTTGATAACCGCATGAAGCGTTCAGTCAGTACTTATTTTTGTATTTAGTTGGGTGTAATGGTCATATTTCTCTTCTTACTTCAGAAATTCGTTAGAATAGATTTTGTCACGGTTAAAGTTGAATATTTAGTCAGCATTTATTTATTTGTTTTTGGAAATGAATATTGACCATTTTCCCTCGTAACATTCATAATATCCGCCATTAGCATTTTTAGAGAGGACTTTTGCATAATATAGCGTATGTTATTGTTCACAGCTTGTACACCAACTCAGCTTTAGAAACTTATGTAAAACTGTTGCTGTGACAAAATTCAGTAAATTTCTATTTTTGTTACTTCATTCTCATGCCTAAAATCTCTTATTTATTCCACCCGTGCAGTTGCGTTTTTCCCACTCTTTGCGGATAAAATTGAAACTATGTTTTGTAACGGTAGAGTCTTGTTGTTGTCAAGTACAACGAAGTAATTTTCCGCTACGATGACACGTCTGAAAAAGGGACGTACCATGTATTTCCGACTAAACACCGTTGATACTACCAAAGCGGTTTGATGACTCAGTCTTTTGAAAGCGTTTGGGGTTTATGGCTGACACCTCTTCCTTCGCGTTTTTCAGTATGAAGTAATTTATTGCAAGAAAGTAGAGCGAAAAATTCTTAGACTGTTTTGAACCTGTGACTGATTGTCTGGTTTACTAGAAGCGCTAGTTGGGGCTAAAACGCTTGTATAATATTTCGGTCATTTAGAGGCTGGCCATGGTGAAATTAGGTTCATTTACAGCTGCAAGACAGATAATCAGCTCGAGACTAGGTCAATGGACGGCATTTTTTATGCCCTAGCAGGAAAGAAATGTTTAGGGTATTGAATTTTTTTCCCTCACCTAGCCTAAAATCAATGACCTGCATTAAAAATACATTGCCTCTTCTCCAGCTTTGGAGTCCCTTCAAGAAGGAACAACTTCAGAGTTCAGCGATTGCATGCATGCTCCAGAGATTACATGTGTCCTCCCTTCCTTGCTTGGTCATTTGTGAAGTCAGCTTGTAATTTTTTATTTGATGCCCATGCTGACTCTCGCACCTAATTTTTATTTAATTTGTGGACGTATGAAATGAAAACACGGTTGTTTTCAGTGAAATCTTGTTACTACGAACCCCGCATTATCGAATTTCTCACATTTACGAACATTTTCAAGATCCCTGTCAGATTGCCTATATTTTGAAAGGAAAAACGGTTCAGATCTACGAATTTCAGTATAGCGCATATTTAAGATTACCGACCGTATTTTATTGTCTCCTTTACAGTTGAGGAAAAGCAGTAATATGAATTCGGGTAAAGTAACAGTGCCGAAAGTCTTGCGTAAAACAGAAACCGCCTTTTCTCTGCGTGTTCCCCTAAGTGAAGTAGCTATCATCATCACCATGTTTGGGCTAGTAATTGCTAGCGCCGCCACAAAGCTCTAGGGTATTGAGTAGTAGGTTGTCCGCCTTCTCCCCTTTTCTCTCTTGTTGCTTTGGGTGTCAGTCAGTGGCCGGTCGGTGGTTCAGTTGTTTCTCACGCTATTCACGTGTGTGGACAGGTATTTTTTTGTTGTGAGTGATCTAGCTGCGGCGTTTGTTCGAGATCCTTCGATGAATGCAGCTGGAGACACAGCCAAGCTGAAGCAACAGCAGGTATTGTCCCGGCGCAACAAAGACGTTTGCGGGTGGCAGAACGCAAAAGAAGATAAGATAGTGTAAAAAAGTGATTTTTTTACTGCACGTGAACAAAGTCCACTCTTTCATCACTCCTTGCGATAATGTACCCGATGAGGTATTGCGCAAAGTTGAATCCGCCGTGCATGCTGTACTCGCCGGAAGAAAATCACTGATTTTTTCAAAAAACGCTGCTTTGAAGTGAGCGCAACGTTTTTATTTTAGAGTTTGCTTTCCTGCACATGCATATACTCCCAAGGTGCGTCATTGTCACTCCTAGGTGTGAACTGTGGCATATCGCCGCACGTTTTTTATTGCAACGATATTTCAAAATAACGAATGGTTTTGGGTGGCCCCGTGTGATTGTTATACCGAGAATTGAGTGTATTATTATTTATGAGTTTGTATTCTCTAGTTTTTTCACATTTCTTTTGTTCTGCTTACAGGTCCAAAATTGACGAGGCATGAAAAACTCAGGGAAAGAGCTCCGCGTGTGGCGGAACAACGCAGTGAGAAAGAAAGTAGAATAATGATGATGCAGCTATTCGTAACAGGTGCAATATGCAAGGCAAATCACATGACACAAGCGACCAGGCCTCCAGGATAACGTGCACCATTTGATGTTGTGAGAGCCTCCTAGGCGACCGAGGTCTTCTAATCTTCTCCTACACTGTCGACCATTATGTTTTAACTATGATTTCGAAGTATTCACAATGAAAAAGCAACAGAAGAAGAACAAAATCCTCGGGAGGAGTAGAGATTATTTAGGCCATCAAATAATATAATAGGCGTGTGATCAATCGGGACTTACGATAAGGCTTGGCAAGACGTATACAAAGTTCGTACAACGGAGCTCTTCACAGTGCTTTCGCATTCGACGGGGTGGTTTGTGGGGGTAATCAACATTTTAGGTATGCCGCGGAGATGTGCGAATGACCATTCTAAGGCTACTTTATTTTATCCCTCCGTGATGAAAGAGTGAACGAGTGGGAATCGACGAGCGTTGGCTGGCTTTTTTTCCAACGCGCGGCATAGAAGATACGGCTTCTCCAGTTTATCGACCTAACACGACAGGCGCTGCTCCATTTTCCCGGGCCTTTCTTCCCAGTTCTTTCAACCGTTTCTAAAACAGCGGGTGCACCTTTGTTAGCATATATTTTGTTTGGATTTTCAAAGACTTTTCTGGCAGACGTCTGCGCTCCATTGATATTTTCTTCCACTGAGAAAATACACTTGACCTCTGAAAGAGATTCTCAACAAAGCAGCGACCCCCCATCATTTCTTCAGGGTTGGCTTTTTGAGATGGCCAGAGAAAATCTTATTGCGGTGCTGTTACCGACGAAGAAACTCGCGAGTTGGTTCAAAATGTATTAGAGAGATGGGACTGGATATGAGCGAATGAGCATTCCGAAGAAGATTCGTTTAGGAAGTGCTCTTAACGTCGTCGGCGGTAACAAAAGTTTCAGCTGTCAATCAATAAAATCTAACTTGGGCAATCATACTCAGCTCGCGGACTGCAGTTACACGTTTTATACTATGGGTTGTGCCACGATGACTGGGATAATTTTTACTTGCACATACCTCAGGACCTTTTAGAGCCCATGCATTTGGAAATGCAAAAATGAAATTGACTCAGCTAAACACATTATAAAAATATCATTTCTCAACCTAGTTTGAAACAATAGACACGCTTGAGTGCAGATGCCTACAAATATGCAGTAGACACAAACCGATGCCAACAAAACCAAATTGTACTGAAATCATTATGTATTTATTATTATACGTTACCTCTGAAAATCGTGCATTGTCAATACGACTTGCGGTGGTGACTCAGTGGCCCAGAGGTTGTGGTATTGCGCTGCTGGCATGGTTTAGATCCTAGCCGAAGTGGGTGTTTTTTTATGGAGACGAAACACAGAAAAAGGCATCAAAGCGGGAAATTTCTAGCGCAGGCACTGCTGCCTTTCACAAGCGGAGTGTAGCAGACGACAGCGGCGCGAATCCAATTCGAAGCTGACAAGGGGCCAGGGGGCGCCACTCAAACTTCTCACCGCCTTTAAGCTTGCAGACGAGCTCTTTTTCTTAAATTTAAAGCATATTCTTTTTATAGCAGCAAGAATGGTGGACTGAACAATGGAAGTTACGAACGCACACGTAAACGTAGAGGTAGACACCCTGGCTACCCTGGCAGTAGCGTATAAGGGGAGGAACGGCTGAAAACGCTGATTGGTTAACAGAAATCAACGCTCAAGAAGGCGATCCGTCTCCCTAGGCGACCCAGGGTGCCTAGGGAACCAAAAGAAAGGGCCCATCTCCCCGCGAGGGGGACTCGAGTAAATGCGTCGCATAGGAGGTGGGTGTATTGCGTTAACGTTTAGTGTTTGGGGAGTTGGTGGTAGCAATGCGTTGTATCAGCAGCTTCTTGACGTAGTTTGAATGAGTCAAGGATATAAGGCGCGTTCGTAGCCTTTCATTCTGTGTCAGTTTTGTGGCGCAGTGGAAGAGCACCATGTACCCGCGTTTCCCAGGTAGTGAATGCGTTGTATCAGCAGTTTCTTGACGTAGTTTGAATGAGTCAAGAGATATAAGGGCGTACGTAGCCTCCATTCTGTGTCGGCTTTGTGGCGCAGTGGGGAGAGCACCATGTACTTGCGTCGCCGCAGGGTCGTGGGTTCGAAACAGGCGCCGGTAAGTATTATTTTTATATATATGTAGGGGGAGGGGTGCGGACTGTTGTTGAGAGCGAGGAGGGTAGCGTGATGCGGGAGAGGAGGAGTGGGGGAGGGGCGCACCTGGAACGGCTGTTGAGGACGCCGAGGCACGCCGACAACGCCGGGTGACATCGTGAGTTAAAGAAATGCTCTGCATTTAAAAGGCGCCCATGTGTGAGAGTTTTGCAGCGCGGATAACAACCCCAGGCAGTCAAAACGAATCCATAGGCCTGAATACCGGCACGTACAATAGCCTAAATGTTGCTTGAGCATGTTAACCCAACAAAGTTTTAAATGTTAGAGTTGTTGAAGGAAATATATTAAGATGGAATTGACTACTTCGCTCTCCTCGTGGAGTGGTTCAAGAAAGAAACGCGTGAAAAGGACATAGTAGAAATCAGAAAGAAGAAATGGGTGTGGCATGGCATGTTTTAATGGAGTTAAAAATTTTACTGTACTGATGAAGTTCATATTGCCGTACAATTGCAACCGATGGCCATGCTATCAAATAAATAAATCTTGTTAGGATCAAGCGGTTGCAAGCTGGTGTTTTACACGCCCCCTAAACAAAGGTGGAATGTAGTAATTTATGTTTTATCCAAAACAATGGCGGTGGCTGATAGCGGTCAATTAAGGAAACGTATTGGGACATTTTTGTCAGCGGAAGAGCCGGTGGCTTTGTTGGAAAAGACAATTCTAGCAAAACTGCTGAAATGGCACGGTATCCAGAACCAACACCCAATAGTGTTTCGGGGACACAAATTGGATTTCACCGGAGCAAATACCATTATTAGGATCTCTCCTATCTTGATTTCTGCTTATCGCTTGCCAACACAATAAAACTATGGCAACCTATATTAACAAGTACATTGATCAGATCAGATTAAACTTTATTGTTGCCACAGTGGGGACCATTTTCAGGTCGACTTTAGTGTCCTTCCGCCGACGGCAGGATTCATGTAGTCTCTGCGGCGTCTTCGGCCACGTGGGCTAGTGAGACCTGGGTCATAGGGTCTGTGCTGAGCAGTGCGGCCTCCCGCTGCTTCTCGTTCGTAATTTGTAATAAAATGGGGTGCTTTTTAAGAGTTTGCAGGGGTTTTTGAGTAAAGGTCGGAAGTCGCGTACGTGTAGTTTATAATTGTGGCACTTTCTGTGCCCCTTAATGTGTAGAATTGAAAGGAATTTACTTCCGATGGTTCGCTGTTCGGCCGTAATATTAGCTGTAATGAGAGCGGCCCTGTAACAAATCACGTACATGAAGCTCGGACTTTGGCGCAAGCTGAAACCGCAAATTCAGTGAACAAATGCGGTGACTCAGCCAATAACAGCGCTATTACCCCCCTGTGCGTAATTAGCGAGAACGACGGCCGCATAGATTACACTGCCTGAAAAAACATGGACGGGGAATTAAGACCGCAAAATTCGGGATTGAAAAGCAACATGAGAAATGTAGAATATACTTGCAAAACAACGGTAGCGTAGCTTGGCTCTTTCGCGCAAATTTTAGGTTTTAGCACTAATTAACTCCAACAGGGCCCAGAAACAGAGCAAATTATTTCCAAATACACGGTACTGGTAAAAGAAATAAAATCGTGCAATAATTTGGTCGCAAGAAATACCCTTGACTCTGATTGTTGTAATGACGAATTGTTGCGATGGTGGAAGGAATTTTCGTTCGGTTATTACAACGAGGCAAAGCTAAAGACAGAAACGGAAGGGGCGCAGGTGGCTTAAAAAGGGAAAACTATTAACTGTGTACTATAAACTTAACAAGAATTCTACCGAATTCTTTCCTCTGATCACAGTTCACAATTGAAGCAGACTAGTTTATTGAGTTCTCTATACATCTAACCCCTCGTTAAATATCGACCATTATACACTATTATTACAGTAATTGGGGGTAATTATACAGGCAGTTTGGTATACAGCCATTCGAGGTTAACTGCAATAGAAGGTATGCCATCTACGGACCTTTACGCTTCCTAACGCATTTGGTGTATCACGTACGGGCGATAGCACCCGGTTATGCACGAGTGGGCTGCTAAGCCAAAGCGCATAATACATACTGATTTATTCGTTGCTCATCGCTTGTTTTACCCGGAGTTGAACAAAATTAATCACTTCCGCCAGCAGAGGCGTAGCCAACGGGCTGTTTTGGTATCAGAACACCAACCAAAATTTCTGATCGGGGCATTCCCATCTCTGTACACTCCGCATTTCGGCCTTTTTGTCGTCCCCGCTATTCACACTCCGCAACGGTATATTATTGTCTAAATACGAGAGGAGAAAAGCAGATAAGAAAATGAAAGTAGTCTGATTTTTGCGCGAAGGCTATCTTTCCTTCTAGGACTTCCTTTCCTAGTACGCGGATTTTTGCACCCCCCGAAAAATATTTCTGGCTACACAACTGCGCGCCTTTAATGGGTTCCTATCGGGGACGTGCGGCAATATAAAAGACTGAAAGTGTGGCTTAACTGGATGTGTCCTCATAGAGATTGTAGGATGTTCGTGAGCTGAAACGAATATATGGGAACGACCCATGGGAGGCGTTATTTTACGAGTGATGGATAACAAAACATTGGTTAGAGAAAACGCTGCGCGGTGTCCCAACAGATTGAATTGTAGAAATCTCAACTGAATTGATCAGGAGGGTTGTGAGAGCGCAGGGTCAGAGCGCATAGTGTTGGAGCGGGTGAAATGGGGACAGGCTATTATTAGGAATAATGAGGACTACAACAGGAGGCGTTACATACAGAGATAGCGGTGGGCTGCACCAACAGATGGCGCGTGAGATATGAGGAGTAGGAAAATCTCAATAAAGCGTGCACTGTACTTTGCCATGTGAGTTGAAACAGCTCAAGGGAAGAGCATGAGCGGTGACAGGTTGAGAAAACAGGTACTAAAATTTCAACAAAACTATTTCCTGATGTCTATGCTTCACTGGATGCAATATACAACCTTTGCTAATATAGTCGCAAAAATATAAGAGGATTCATTATATAATAGAACCCATAGAATGCGCTGATTTAAACTGTTCGCTTGTTTAATTGCAAAGGGTTCAAGTGAAGTATGCTTCCTGCGCAGTTAATTCATCCAAATGTGTAACTACATATGGATGCACTTATTGATACCACAGATCACCATTCGCTTAGTCAAGCAAGTGTATAGGTGTTAGCACGTTTTTTAACGAATTAGAAGTTAGCGTTTGAATATACACAAGTCAACAAATTTGTACAAACGAAATATCTCATACAGGTCAAGAAAGCGCGAAGTAAAATACGGCCGCTGAAGTTGTTCGTTAAAGGTTCAAAAATCACCTTCTTTGAAAAATAAATACTCAACTTTGGACTGCCGAAGTTTTCAGCAACAATATTACCATTTTCAGCTACGGTCACCAGAAAACAAAGAGTGCCATACACGAAAGAAGAAGTGGGGAGTTACGGTGCAAAAGTTAACAATAACGTGGAAGCAGAAAAGAAACGTTCGGAACGTCACAAGAGTAATCAGAAGAACTTCGGGATGACGTTCGCACAATAAGACCCGGGAAGTTTCGTTCCAGCTGGCACCGATGGCTTCTGAAAAGGCGCCGTTGAATAAAAACAGTTCTTTAAAGGGGTTACCCAAAGCCATATGCCTTTTAGATTTTCGTAGTTAGATATTCTCACATTGGTCATCTGATGGCACTTCCTTAACTTTTCCTAAAAACTTTCTTTGGAATCAAGTATTCAATAGTTATTTGGACTTTGGCGACATTTATTGAATGCTTTGTTCTTCAAAGCCTTTATTTTACTATACATCTTGCAAAGGAGGCTTTTTAAAAAAGCGCCAAATGTATTCATGCAAGTGAAGGCGCAGAATAACCGCAATATATTGACGATCCACTATGTGCCAGCTCTTGTAGTTATGACTACATAAAATTAAGAAATTTTGCTCTTGTTTTGAGCTGATGCCGATTTTAGAAGTTTATAGATAATGTGAATATCTTAATCCGAACGTTTGGCCTTGTCATCCGTAGTGCTGAATGTAACTAAAATGAAAATAGATTCCAGAACCCCGAAAGTAAAATCTTTTAACAGTTTGTTGACAGAGGGTTCTCTTTAAAAACTTTTTAAGGAACTTGTAAACCCCCTCACCAATAATACTGACGGTCTTTAAGTGCTTGTTTAGCGAATTGGAAATGGCTGAACAAATGAAACGGCAGTGCACGAGGAAAATGCATGAGGAGCAAGTTAGAAAACCTCGATATATTATCCCTCGTGTATCTACTTATCCTTCTTACCTATTTTAATAAGTTACCCTGCATGATGCTGGACCGATACCACCTCTCCAACACGTCACTTTTTCAGTGTTATATGCTCGTCTAGTAAAGCCAGGACTTATGTGAGCACGTTTTATTTCGGTTCCAAATGTGGACATTACAAATTTTCTGAAACTCTGTTCAATAGATCCGTTTTCACTTCCGCGTTTATTTGGCTGTAATAGAAATTATAGGAATTGTGAATCCTGTGTGGCAGAAATTTTTTCGCACGCTCATGAACGACAGTTACCTTGTCTGTGAAAAGCTGATTCTACTAGAAACCATGATTTACGACAAAAGAAGGCACGACAAACGAGCCAAAATTTGTTCATCTCTTTTTTCTTGGTATAAAAAAACTCGTACAAAAACTACGCTGGTAGGGGCGAAGTTCACTCTACAAACCTTACTTAGGTGTAAGATAAACTGCACGTAGATTTTGCTGTCATCTTGGGATTGATTGATTTAATATGAGATTTTAACGCGCCCACGCTCCACAGGTAATGAGGGGCGCCGTAGTGGAGGGCTCCAGATTTATTTTGACCACCTGGGGATCTTTAACGTGCGTCGAAAACTGAACAGACGGGTGTTTCGGCTTTTTGTCTCTGTGAGAAGTTGCCGGTAACATCATTTCAAACTGCGTTTCAGCTGGTTAGCCCGCCTAGTATACCATCGCTCGATCTACTACAGTTCCCACACTGCATCACTGCCTCTGCCATGGCCAGGGCATGCTTTCTGAATCAACGATACATTAGGAACGCGGTTCGGATAGTCCAATTTGTCATTAAATTTATTAATGATTTCTCAGTCTTACTAACAAATTAATCACGGTGATCAGATAAAACCAGGGAGCCTACTATCGCTTAGATTTTAGTCCTGAAGGGCTGTAATAGTACACATCTGAACCGCTAGTTCTAGACCCCGACTTCCCGTCCTTTAAGCAGACCAGTTACCTGCTATGCACACTCAGGCACCGATTTCTTGTTTTTTTTTTTGCAACGTGGCCGTTAGTTAATTTCGCGTCTATATCTGCGGAGCCCAATTCTTGCCATTTTGATGTATGCTGCATGTCGTTGCAGGAAAACTGTTCGAAAATGTTTCATTTATCCAGGGTTCAAATGTTCTTACGTCTTCATAAGTGATACTTCAGGTTTACTTTGTTGCGAAGTGTGTCAGTCTGACAGGGCGTGGGAGCTTTCGATACCTATGCGGATATTCGCCGAAACCATTTCGTTGTTCCCGCCAGAACAACTTTTTTGCTGAGAAAAAAAACTCCCAGCGCGGTTTAGAGGATTCAGTGCACTGGCTATTTGTGGCAGCCCTACCAAATGCCTTAGACTGATCTGGCAGCCCGCAATTTTATTTTACAAGGCTGAAGAACGAATACGTGTGCTTTAGGTGTCAAAAGGTCCGTGGATAGTATTAATAATGGGAAGCATTTGCCAAGTGCGAGGATTTGAGCTATTTCCAATATCTGTCTTGTCGCCTGAATCTGGGGCTAATGCCGGGATGGAAACAAAAACGAACAGCGAAGGGCGCAAAAATGCTGAGTGGCCTAAATGAAACATCGTTGTCAGCCGACTCTACATATCGGTACAACAAACCTTAAAATTAAATACTGGGAGCTCTCGCCACAACAAAAGGGGAGCTAAGTCAGTGAAGAAGAAGACCGGAAAAAAACGACATTGAAAGGCGCCATGTTCCTGTTTCTGGCTGGGTCCTTGTCTGCTTATTCTTTTTACCGCAACCACGGAGGAACTAGCTCAACTTTTCATCACCCATAGCTACAATGCGAGAATCGCTGGTGGCAGTGATTTTAAATGCATTAGGTACTCATGTACACCTAGGCTCCTACATAGGGTGTCAGTGCTAGTGCATTTCAGTGAGATTTAGGGGTTTGTTATTTCGGTATGGCTGTTTTATGTGCAAACTAAACACAATAAAAATATATGTAACATATAGGAAATGTTTGTGCACATTCCACAGTTTTTTCTAAAATTGAGACTGACAACATCATACCTACGTCATGGGGGCCCCAAAACTGTTCGTACTTTAACAAGCACTGTGACCACTGCAAATGGCACTGTCGCTTTAAACACGAAACGCTTACGGTATATGCTTGTTATTGAAAAATCTTGTACGTTCAGATTGTAGGGCTTCGATAGGAGGAAATAAAACTGCACTCCTTCATATAATTCCCGAATAACCGTGAGGCACAAATAGGTTTAGTTCAAATATAAAGTACACTTTAAATTGCCATCAGTTTTAAAGGTGTTTTGTAACATTATGCTCACCCACTTCTTACCCTGAAACTAAGTAGTGCTTTAAGGGAACTGCTTACAACTCGTTCAACAACTATTACAAAGCGATGCGCGGTAGCCGAACCATATACTGAACCCTACGCTGCGTCGTATCATTGTTCGAAAACCATGTTGACATTTTATTGCCACAAAACAACCAATACTAAGGACACGTGTTACTTAACTCTGATAATGGGGAGGGGAAGTCTTTAGTTATTTTATAAATTCGCTCTTTAAAAATTTCTTACCTTTTCAGACATTACAAGTCGAATGAAGCACCAAACCTTTCGAAGTGGCCAATAACGTGAAATGACAAACGCGCCTACAGGTCAGTCAGGAGATTACCAATACTATGAACGACAGAAACCAACCAGCCTCCGCAGATGTCTTTATGACATCCGAGGTAGATTTGTACGCGTTCTACGTACGGACCGAGTGGGTTGGGTTCGCAGGCTCTGCTGTAATGATTTGTACACGTTGACGCATGCACACGCTTGTATAAGGGCGCATTGGTATAAGATATACGCGGAGTAATTCCAACCCATTTTCTGCGTATGCACATTCAATAATACTTCAAGAGGATTTTCAAGTCAAAGCACGGCGGTTGGCATGCCATTTCTCCATTCACCTACCATAAGGATGCTTCTGTCGGCCATTCGAATTTGTTGATGATTCGCAAGCTATGGCGCTACGCACAGAAGTATGGTAGTGTATCCCAATTTTTTAAATAAGTCTCGTACTGGATGCGACAAAATTTTGTCACCTGTTCAGGTTTTTTCTTATACAATATACGTTCTAAGTTTATTCTCTTTGATCACATGTAATCGCCATAACTTCTGCCATGACGGCTCAATAACACACTGTACAATTTCATGTCAGTAATGCAGGCGTAAATAAAAATGGCACAGCCAGAAGTAATAACTTTTTACATAGTGTAACTAGCATGCCTTTTCAAACTGCATACAAACAAGTGCGATACCGCTTCCACCTAATGTACGTAAACAAGGTATTGATTACTTCATAGAACAACGATTTTGTTGTTGCTCACATAGCTGAATTAGGCAATGCATCAGTTTATGCAAACGATATTCTAGCCACTTGTTCGCGTTATGGATGTTTCTGACAATCTTATGGTGGTTGCTGCATTACACCTGCCTAGACCGTAGCCAGCAATTGTGATTTCATACAACATATTCCATACAAGACAGCTCCAGCGAGTAAAGAGGTTCTCAACTCGTTTTTGAACTAGAGTTGAGAAGGTATTCGTACACTAGTACGAAGTGTAACACACAGACAAAAGTTGCTGGAAAAAATGTGCATTTTATTTTTTACTGTGTAAGCAAGTCAGTTTTATACATAGTTTAGTATACCAAGACCACCAATTCGTGCATAAGCACGGAAACAGGCATTTCGTTTAGTCTATGCATGTTAAAATAACTCAGTTAGGTATTTGTGGGTATATTTTTGTGACCTCGGTGTACATACACGTTTTATGGAAAGATCTAGCAATATGTATTTGACTAAAGAAAGGTTTTACACCTATATGCTTCTAAGGTTTTATGCACATGTACTTGGGGGCATGTTACCAAACTTATACATGGCCTGGTAACGTTTTCGGAGCAAGAAGCTATCAAAAGCATCTTTTCTAACACGACTTTTTCAGCGGTATCAACTTCTAATTACTCCAACCAAACACCCTTATTTTTTTGTTTCTTGACGCCAGACGATCAGAAGAACTTAAAGCATCTCCACTAAACGTGGAAGCTGTCGGCAGTGGAGAGCAGTGATTTGCCCTACAGCTGTGGCGCCGTTTCCCTATTCGCAAGATCCCCTTACGCTATTCCACTGTCTGTCTCAATCTTCTCTTGATGAATTGAACAGTGGTTTGTTCAGTGTAATTCAATTTTCCCGCCTTCCCAGTGCCCGCGCTCTTCTCCTTGTACAGCTCGCACACTTGTTTCCCCTTTTGTTTCTTGTCCTACCAGGAAGAGCACGAGTGGGAGCTCTGATCTGTTCATACTTGTTTTCATCTTGCGCGTGCTGGGGCTTTTCTGGTTCATTTTGAAGCCGTCATTTTTTGTTCAGCGACAAGGTTTTTTTGCTTACAAATGCAAAAACCAACCCAATGAGCATTTTAAATAAATGAGTAAGGGGACTGCTGGGTAATTAGATGGTTTTTGCATCATATATACTTGCAGTTTTCTTTGCACTTAATGATAGGGACATGTATTACAAATTTTATTGGTTTCAGGAGGTTCAAATGGTGCTGCGTATAAAAACCTGTTGCCCCAATATCTCCCGAACGTTGGATCGGAAGACTGAACGGAGAGAAAGCTGCATCGGGAGTTCTCTGCAGTTAAAAGGCTATAAATGCGTCAACGCCAGTCATTCAACATACATATTTGAGTACAGAAGGCTCAAGACTTATGCTGCACAATTTGGTATGACGTTTTAGCAAAACCTTTTCTTGTCATTCCCTTCAGAGTGACGTGTTTTATCTGTCGTAACTACAAAATTTATTGGGCTTAGTACGGGTGTATATGCACCTCTCCGCAATATGCCGCTCCAGTGGTTAAGTTTATCACTGAAACGCTGTTGCCGTTACTCTCCAAAAGTATGAAGCTTTCCTTAGAATGAATCGAACCAAAAACCCTAGATGGAGAGTTATTTTTTATTGGCGTTAGCATCTGTAACTACTGCAACTGTGTAGGATCAGCTACAATCTTAGTATTTGAAGCATTATTTGACAAAAAATGTTCGGTTTTGTCCACAATTGCACCTAGAGTCTGCAGTAACACATCTCATACAATGATATTTCAATGGTGGGGGGAGCGTGAAAAACCTTTCGACTTTCGCGAAGTGTATTCACTCCCTCTTTAATGGAGCCAGGAATTACATAAAAGGAGCTACAAGACTTCACCTTGGATACATAGAGACAAATTTTAGAGCTTGTCTCGGTGTCGTTGTTTAGGCGTACCTCATACGACACTCATGGTGACCTTCACTCCACTGAAAATTTGTTTAATTGCTATTAGCGTTTTTAATACGTGACACTTAAAAATTTCTACATATCTGATGCGCCTCCTGGGCAACAATGTCAGAGGCGAGCTTATACAAAAAGGTAATCACAGTTTTATTTCATTGTGCCATTAGTAGGGTGTTTCCCACGACATTCTGGGCTGCTCAAAGGCAGTGTCATCAATGATCAGTTGTATAACGTTTTACAAAAGATGTATAGCTACAAAATTATGTCCAATAAATATTCATGGGTAAATGGCTAGGAACGAACTTTCAAGTTAGACAGAGACGCAATGTTTTATTTCCTTGTGCAAACCGGTGGAATGACATAGTAGTTTTAGCATTCCGCCATTCATAACGTCATTACACCACAAAGGGGCTTTTCCATGTAAATGCTCCGTTAAAGGGAAGCGTTATGCGGCTAGGTCAAAACCGTGCGTACGCATAAAACTGTTCCTTCGCAAATTGATAAATGCATTAAAAAACACGCTGGACCATAAGTTAGAAGGCACGAGAGCGTGGCTAGGTTTATCTTGCTTATTGCAGAGTGCGTTCGTAGGGAGCTTCTCCGTGAAGCAGGGATCAAGCGATAACGGTAGGGCCGGGGAGGGGGAGGGGGGTGCCATTTTGGTGCAGAGCAGCGTCATGTGGCAATAGCAAACACAGGCCGCACGTACGTTGAAACGAGGCCAAGCGTAAAACTTACATCTTAAAAGCAGGAAGCATAGGGTCAGCGAAGCCGCGAACAGGGACGGGAACGAAAATAAAAACCACAGCCACGTAACGTATTCGGACTTTCTTGAACTATTGAGGCAGTAACATACGTGCAAATACCGGCTGCAGCACGTTTCAGCTTTGCTGGTTAACCGTTTTTACGGTGCGCATGTACGGTACGGACCTCTTTAGTGACTTGGCTTGTCAGCGTAGCTCGTCTGCAATAACGCACCCACAAGCAGCATGGCGTTACGCCGTCATGAGCCTGAATAGAGGCTTCGAAATGGTGATCGCTTCTCCTGGTCGGGATTGAACCTGGGTTAAGTTAAGAAGCCGATGTCAATCCCATTGAACCAAGTAGGCACACGGTCCTTATATGTGAAGTGTTGCCGAAGTTGCCACGGAGGCGGCCGTTGCTAGACAGAAAAAAGGTACACCGTTATACAAAATACAGGCAAAATCATACATTGACGCACTAGTTACCACAAACAAATGACAACACAATCGAGTGTTTCTTATAGGCATTTTTGGCGGCTTGGACGCCCTCTATTGACTACTTTGACCATCAACGTCAGGCTTATCCTGAAACTTTTCAAGAAAGGACGGCATAGCTCCGTTGGCGAAGCACTGCTCCGCACTTCATAGCTTTCACGTCGAGTTAAACAGTCATATTGTTTTGACTAAGGCATCACACGCAGTGCCATATTAGTCCAAAGTGATTAACACACCCTGTGGAGCATAAACACTGAACTTAGCAAAAGGCACCCACCGTCTTGGTATCGGGACCACCTGGAAGTGTGAGTGACCTCGGACAAGCCTTCAGACTGTTTAAGAAAGGAAACGCGCAACAGTTCACTAAAAGTAGTAAAGATAACAATTCGGAAAAGTAGCATCCACAATTTAGGATCCTCCGATAGCAGTATCCAGACTTTAGAAGAAGGTCGTTCCCAAACTGAAGGAATTAGACACACTTTGGCGCCAACAAGACTCTTGGCGCGCTTTGCCAACCACTTTCATTCCTTAGGGCGCTGCGTAGGACGCCTCCTCGAACGGAATTAGAGCAAGCGTGGGCTGAGACTAATGCGATAAGCTTGGATCACAGAGCACCCGAAGCTTAGGAACTACGTAATCAAAGCAAAATAAAGGATGGAGATGGAGCCCGACAAGACGGGTGCTCAAGCTGACGCCGTTAGAAACAACCGAAATGGGCTGCTCGCTGCGCGCACTGAGCGAGGGAAAGTTAGGTTGAGAGAAACGAAGGGCCGTAGCAGCGAAAGGAAAACATTGAGGTCTTCGTCCTGCTTCCCCGCCTAAATTATTCTGGAAGTTGTGTCGCAGGGTACGGGAACTTTGCTTGCCAGGATTGCTTTAGAAGCCAACTTAGCGCCAATGCAAATGAATAAATCACATTCTGGAGAATATTATTAAGCGAAGCGTAATACATTGGTAGTTTCTCAGTTTTATTTTATTGGTTTTGCTTGCCCTGCCCATTTATAATTCGTTCAGCTCGTTACGGCCTATGGCGTCTTCAACCAAGTGTGCTTCTGTACTAGCAATGCTCGTTTCCGTTCGTATCCGTTATTGCTAACATGGACTTCTCGGTTGATTTGGCAGACCTGCGTTTTTTTTTTGAAGTGTATAAACTTCTTGCCTAATATCAATATCCGGAATACCCCCATTTTATTGATCATTCTTTCCAAATACGTAGGTAAGCTGGTTAACATTATCTTCCGAGTGCTTGGTAAATGTGCTCCATGAATAAATACTTTACGCCGACTTTTTTATGAGTTTAAATCGATACTCAAGATTGCACAATGTGGGTATATTCATTCAGTTCTCCCGACTCGTCCTTACACAGTCTGCAGCATATGGTACATGAATATGTTGATACGAAAAGGGAAAGCCGATCTTCAGCGTTTATTCGCGCCGTGAAGAGAGCGACGCAAGGCCGTGCACAGTCGTCCAAGCGCAGCGTTCCGAACCCAATCACGAGCGAACGTGCCCGCACGCATCGCTGGCGCGTGAACGTGCCACTTCGCTGCCGGCGTCTCTCTCATCATCATGACTGTTCATGTTGGCGGGATATTCGAAATCCGCAACATATGTGTTTAACCACACATTGGATTCCTAAATGTGTAGCTTTTCAACATAAAAGGAGTTTGGAGTCGTGTTCTTGGTCATTGGCACTATGAACGTGTTTATATAACCTTGCAGAAATATTGTCTTTTTATGACAGCCTTTTTTCCAAAAAACACCTTAATTTTATATTAAAAAAGCATGACTCTATATTATGTGTGTGGGCTCTCCAAGCGTGAATCTAAATTTTTGTTCATTTGAGGCCTCGCATCACTTTTATTACTTCGTCATTGTATTCTGATCAATACGTTGATGGTAGTACGTGTCACGGGTACGGATGGTGGGGTGTCTTGACCAGATCAGAGAGATGGGCGCAGGAAAGCCGTTGACGTGTTTAACAAAACATACATTAAGTGCGCGCTTTAAAAACCCTAAAGCAAACCACTAAATAAATCAATTGCACACACCCAATAACCATCAATCTCAAACTAAATATCCCAAAATACAGTTCAGAACAAAACCAAAAGTACATTCACAATAAAGTTTCTACACCATTAGTTCAGTTACATTCATCAATAAACAATAACACTGTCCTAAGCAAAGACTCTACCACAACTACTTTCTATTTCTATTTCGTCCTCGGTTTGCATGTTTCAGTCGGCTGTTATGGCTCTTCGATGAACCCAAAGAAAAACAGGACACAAACATTGGGTCAGACCCAAATATGTGGAAATGCCCGTTGCGCGACGACGGTGTCGGTTTCAAGACTGCCCTTTCGGAAGGTTCGTTAGACCTGAAGCCCGATCTGAAAGAGGCTAATACGTTGGCGACTTACAGTAACCCCCGAATATTTATTGGGGGGCGACTGCATTGTTACCTATGATCACTTCTCTTTAGGCCTTGTCATGCTGCTTGTGAGCTAAGGTTCATGTATCGTATGGCAGTGATTCATCACAGCTAAACGGCGATAGTGCTGGATATAGCAACCGGCGCTACCCCCTCGCGTACAAGTAGGGGAAGAAAATAACCACCCTTTCCATGAGCTGTAAGACGGTGTAATTTATTATTATCCCTGTATACATCGAAGAACCCCTTATGCGTTTTGCCTGATCAGGACGTCAAGACATTGTCGCAAAAGAAAGTCCAACTTTTTTTAAAGGTCCGGTTACCTAATATTTGCAGGAATTTTCGCATATATGCCCTGTGATAACAACAATACATATTTTTGGCAGCTTTACACAATGACCCTCAAAAGAATGTAATTGCGGGTTGATAAAATAAATACGTAAGTGTTTCATTACTACTACGTAAATTTATGCTTATAAAAACAAACATTCAGCAATGAAACAGGGTGGAGGTACACAGTTGGGACCCATGCACGTAAATGCTCTGTGTCGTTGGCAAAATACTGCTCATGAATTTATTATCTTTGGGAGGAAGCGCCGAAGTAGGATAAGAAATAGGAAGCCCCTTCGTCTAACGACAGCGAAGGTTGAAACGCGCAGCTAAAAGTATTAATAAGGTAAACTGTACTAATAGGGTAAAAAATAGGTAAATTTCGCGCTGGTATGGATCTCAACAAGGCTAGTCCAGAATGGGAGACGAGCAATGAACCCTACACCACCACAGCATGATGGTTCCAGCTGAAAAATACTGAACCTATTAAATAGGCGGTTATTTTCGCAAGGAAACCGTGTGTGCGAAACAGGTTTTCAGAACTAGGGAAATTTGAGCATGGTAATTACACTTGTAGCAATCACGCCGTTCCACAATTTCGATGTTTTACATTGTAACAACACATTGTATTTTAATATGCGGACTTTCATGCCGAGGCCACACATTATTTTTTCGGACTGCTCTATAGAAACGTTACAGCATGGTTGAATATTCTAGCCGGCTTTTCATCGTTTTTGGGGACGTTGTTCACTTTATAATAAACTCCATTGAAAATGCAGGCCTCATGCCATTTTCTACTGACATAAATTGTTGAAACGAAATGCTTTCTCGCATGCAACCTTTGATAAATTCAAAGTCAGAAATCCAAACTCGCTTGACGTTGTCGGAATGCTGCAATTCCATAAATGTCACTTTTATAACGCCAGAAACCCAGGTTCGATCTGAACAAAGGGAAGCGTTTTCTTTTTGCGGCACGCAATACATGTTCGCTTATTACCATCATCGTTTTGTGAAACCATTTTGTAGCGTTGTCGTTACTACAGTAAATTTTGGCGAAATGACGACACAAGGAAGGCATAGAAAGCTTTCTAATCGAATATGTACTGGCAGTTCGTGAGGAATTTTGTTCTAAACGCCCATTAAAACAAGCCAGCTTACTTCTAGAGTAAAGAAGGGTGAAATAGTTATGTCAATGCATCGTCAGCCTATCTACGCCCACTGCAGGGGAAAGACGTCTCCCATGGATCGTCAATTATTCCGGTCTAGTGCTAACTGCGACGAATCCATCCCTGCAGACCTCCTGGTCTCATCTGCCCATCTAATTTTCTGCCGCCCCTTTCCATGCTTGTCTTCTCTAGGGAGTCACTTGATTACCCTTAATGACCAACGATTACCTTGCCTTCACATTATATGCCCTTCCCACACCCATTTCTTCTTAATTTCTACTAATATGTCCTAACACGCGTTTGTTCCCTGACCCAATCCGCTCTCTTCTTGTCCCTGAACGTTACACCCATCATCTTCCGTTCCGTTGCTTGCTTGCTGAGCCGTTCTAAATTTAAGTGGAACCCTTTTAGTGAGCTTCAAATTCCTGCCCCATAGGTCAGTACCGGTAAGATGCAACTGTCTACACTCTTTTTCTTCGGGGACAATGGTAGGCTGCCCGTCATTATCATTAAATTCCTGAGAATGTAAATGCTTTCTGCAATAATTAAAAGTTGGTGGGGAGAGTAAATTCGCATCTAACCATTACACCGTCGTAATAATCTCTGTTTCTCCACGGGCTGATAAAAGTACCGGTTTTACCACGTAAGCTTTAGGAAATAACGTCGACAGAAAAGAAAACGCCCCAAGAGACCTAACGGAATAGAGATTAAGGTGCTATATAATATGTTTCAGGAAAAGGCAATACATTCTCTTACGGGTCGTTTTCCTTAAATTGTCTGCAAAAGCTATCGCTCCACTTACTCCTGCTAACGATGAAAAGTCTGTAATATTAGCACTTTTTGTGATGGTTGTTGTGTAGCCAGCTGAGCGGTCATACAGCTGATTATTTTCCAATACACAAAAAATATTTGTCCCATGAGGTGGTGGATGCACCAAAAAGTTGATACAAAGCAAATCCTGCGTAAGGGTGAAAACTGAGGTCAAAGCAAAAGGTTTTGGGTTGCTGTTCTTGTATGCAAAACCGTATGCGATGTGCCTAGCGGACACATCGCTAGTGGGGATCACGGAGGAGCCATTTCACTAACGACTAGCGGAGTCGTTTAGACCCACAGGCCCGCCTATCACTCGGACCACGTTTTGAGGCTTGACTAACGGGAAGTAATTTGCACCAAATGGCTGCAAACGCGGAAGATGATCTCGGAATATTCAATTATCGCACAAGTTTGGAGGGTGAGTGTTATCTCACTGCTTTGTTCATTGTAGCGTGGGCTGCGCGCGAACATCACAAAAAAGAGATTTGACTGCACTAACTGCATGATATCACGCGAAAGCTGCACACATTCGGCCTTACGATAATCTTTGTGCGACGTAACTCTGAGGTAAGCACGACACTCATGATTTGAAAAAATTTGCCACCCCCACGGCAAAAGGTCTCGGGCCACCGGAATAATTTAGGCCTAAAACTTCTTTTTGGCGTCCTGTGTTGTCGAATTCACAACGTCGTAAATTGTGTACACTCTGGTACGTAACAATTTGCGAAGATATGAGAAGCAACGGACGGCTATACGCCGGAGGCTTAGTTTTACATGAAGTCTTTGGTTCCTACAACGTGAACCCGTACCCGCAGCTGCAAATCAAATAAGTATGATAAGCAGTTTTAACAGCGGGTGCCGCATGAAGGTTTCGGCCTTAAACCGTTCTTTCAAGCACGAGCGTGCCAAGGTTCGGGCTACCATAGGTTACCTCAATGCTTACTTTTAAGGCATCATACTTTGTGTACGGCTTACCCGGTTACACGTTAAATGTGACGTAAGGACGAACGTGGGTCATTGTACCTCCGTATTTCCCGCCCTCTGATGCTCATCGACCTTTGCGCAGGTGGCTTACAACCCGTAAAATGCAGGAAGTATCCAAAATGACATTTTCTATAGACGCGTAATAAACAGGCTTCTTCAAATTTCTCGTGGAATAGCACTGCTAGGCCAACAGTGCGTTCACACTAAAATTGGCCAAGCAATGGGTAAACTAGAAGCCCAATATAAAAGCGCAGGTCATACAATTTTACTTGCTTGAACGGTTCTATGTAGACATCAGCCACAAAACCTGCAAGTTGATCGGCAATTCATGACCTCTCATACCATCGCAGAAGGCTACAGTGCTCATAACGAAAAGTGCCGGGGTTTTGTAACACATAACTCTATTGCTGCATTGCCCCTGTCAAATGGCCGCCCTAGCCGCGAAATAATCTATATTTGTTAAGCCGACTTCAAAAGTGCTCTTTCATGGCCCTCATTATTTATGCTGACGTTCGTATAACCGTATTTATTGAAAGGCTCTTAGGGCATCCCACTTTCATTACGATCACTTTTATGAGGGAGAACACCTCAAGTCCCCGCTGTGGCCAAATCTGTCGTTGTTGTATTTGTATTTGCTGCCCTGTAAAGAAAATGTCCACTGCAGTGTAGAGAAAATTAACAAAGCACATTCCATTTGAAAAAGGATTTTCACCATGATCCCCAAAATAGGAGCAGACAGCTTTACCGCTGAGCTGCACGACTGCATGCAGGGAAAGTAACTGTTGGCCTTTTGAGGATGCTAGAAATAATCGCGAAAGGCCAAAGGTTTTTTTTTTCAACAAATAATGTGAGTAAAAGCTCAGAAGCCTTCACAAATACTTACAAAACCTTAGAAGAACACGTTTTAAACATTCTCCTAATAACCCGTAGCCATTTGGTCTCCCACAGCCTTCGATCAGCTCAATACTTCTAGGACAACGAACAACCTTCACTGTCGTTTAAATCACTGGGGAACTTTCCAGATACAAATTATATTTCTTTGGTCCGCCTGAAAGGCCACCTAACCAACATGATATTTTCTTTCTTGAAGTGTACGGTTGCTGAAAACACCAAAAATCCCCGCAAATTCTACGTGCTATTTTAAAATTAAGGAATGTCTTTGTAGCGAAGAAATCTGAGTGGAATATTAAAACGCGAGATATTGAACTATGCAGAGTTCCTTGTACTTTACGAAAACATGTCTGTGGCTGTGATGGTTCTCCTTAATGTATTACAGTAATCCATCGTTAAAGCAAAATCGCTTTACTCGAAACACCTCTTTATTCAAATTCTTCTAATTCCGACCCAAACGCATGCATCTTAGGCCGCAGTACTCGAAGCGCACGAACAGCTGTACTCGCTTAGAGCGAAGTGGCGAGCGGCGGCGACCCAGCGGCGAGACAAGCGGTCAACATGGTGGGTTAACGAGCCGGTGTTTCCCCGGCAATTTTCTCGATCCGGTCATGCTCGATTCGCACCATCCGACTTTATAGGAAAGACCCAAATGCGTGGTAGGGTGATTGAACTTTGTTGTTAGGCATTGGTCAATGGTATGGACGCGACGGTGCACGAACACTGACACTCGAAGCGCAGAATTAGCAGTTTCGCCCACATCGGGGCGCCGAGTTATCATGCAAAAACGTAATGCAAAACCGATCACTTTTCATGATTATGCTGTGTATACAAAATGAGCGTTAATCGTTGTTTTTTCAGCTCAACAAAAACCACCTCGGACTCGAGCCACGGACTTTGCGACACTTTCCAGCGATAAACTCCAGTACCGCTTCCTGACGCCCCGCCACCACCCCCCCGCACCCCCCCCCATCCCCCATAAAAATGGCCACTTCCTTCTCCTCTTCATTTGCTCTACAGTCTGCGAGGCGTTCGGACGCCAGTCACTACCTGGTCAAATAGGAGGAGCGGTTGTTCACGCCCTGCATGAACATGAAACAGCCAAAGCTCACTGCCTTTTTTTATCGGAATGAAGTTTTGCTTCGCTTAGTACATTATGTTTTGATTCGCTGTAGTTGTGGCGCAAATAAATTTTAACTACTTTAGCTTTTCTCCAGTGGTCGCTTATATCGAAATACCGCTTATAACAAAATTTTCCGCCATTTCACTGACTTTCTTTTAACGAGAGATTACTGTATTTAAGTTGGCAGCCTACAAAGGTAGCAGACCGGTCCTTCGCAGACACCATAATTGGTTCAAGGGAACACTTCAAAAAATTTTAGAGTAGCAACGCAGCGCGATTAATCAATTTTGTTCCGTTGTGAGGTAGCTTGTTTTATTGGCGGTAGAACCACCGACACTATAGTGAAATCTTGGCTGAAGTTACATTAGCTCTTCCTTTTCATGTGCCTCGCCCTGCATTCTGCAAGACGTGTTTTTAATATTTTATACTGCAACTGTTATTGCCAGGTTGACGATGTCCAGATATCATTTATATACCAATTTATATACCTTGATCCTAGTTTACCGGTGTCCTTGATGGCATGAAACGATTTCTGTGAGGTTGTTTATTTGAAATAATAAAAATTTATTACGTCAGTAATGTTTTCTCCTTCGATAATTACGCGATGAAAGGAAAAAGACAGTCGAACGTCTTCCATAATATATCCGCCCAAACAAATTTGAAGATGGCGCCAATACGTTTTTCTCGACTATGTTACATAGCCAGGTTGAAACACACCTAACGTACCGAGCTTGAGAGTTCGCCTTCATTAGGGCTGCTTGCACCGTGGAGCACGCCCAGTCATACTAAACCGTTAGAAGCTTAAGTATTTGCTATTTTATGCTGAGGCTCCCGTTGAAAAAAACAAGCTAAATAATCGCTCTACATCAATTTTCGTAGTCCCGCAATGACAGCATCAAAATCTTCCTTCTGCGCAAGTTGGTAGTGGAGATGGCACTGTTTAGAATCGTACACGGCGACCACCTCATGTTTACTGTAGCAGTACTGCCAGCAGAGAGGAGCAGTGAACCACATTTTTTTCAGAGATTGGCAAGTAGAACTCTTACATTTCGAGGCACCTCAAGTATGCGTAGGATTAGGTTTCAACTACTTTTGCATAGCCAAAGATACTGCTGTGGTCGTCCGAATTCGTGAGGATAATAAATCGTGAAGGCATGAGTGCATGGTTGTTGCGTATTCTGGCGCAGGCACGTAGCCAGGAATTTTTTTTTTCGGGGGGGGGGGGGGGGGGGGACGGCGCTCGACGAAATATCTAGGTGAGGCTTCTTGCGCGTTCTTTTTCCAACGAAGCTTGAAATAACTGACTTTAACATGCGATTTTTATATGCTGAACGCTAACAGTAAAGCCTACCTTAGGGAGCTTAGATGATGATGATGATGATAATAATGATGATGACGTAAATTTTCGTTTGCCGGTCTATGGGAAGGCCACGGGTGATTCGTTCATCCGTAGATCAGGCGGCTATGCGGGCACGCGCTCGTGAGCGTGATCAGGAGTGTGCTCGTGAGGGGCGCGCCGTCCCCGAAGTTTGTCAGGCAGAACTGATGGCCAACACTGGTTGTTTACTATCAAGATTCCCGTGTTTTAGATTTTCTTTTAAGAAAGGGATGGTTGAGTTTTCTTATTAGCTATGAAGTACAGTACAGCACGATTTTAAGGATATCGCGCCAGCATCGAACGACCACGCGTGCAACCGTTCTACGGTTTCGTTTCGGAACCATGAAAATCAAGATTTCGTACTCTTCTCACCCTTGTTGGCTGTTCTATGCTACAACAATGGCCCGCACGACTGACTTGCCACCCATTGGATTTCAAGCTTTACATTCGTTGTACTCAAGCCCACACTTCGTTGCCTTTTATCTACGCCGACGATAACGAAACTGGCATGAAAGATTTGCTAAAGCTGGTGTTCTGTCTGCTTCATTTGAAAGAGTAGCTTTCCCGCGATAACCTTCGAATAGCAGTGGACTGTACAGTCTTTGTCAAAATTTCGTGGGTCACGGCGACCGTGGCTGGAGCAGGCGAGCGGCCGGACAGGGGCGCTGCGCCAGCCGCTGTCGGCTGGCTGCGCGGCTAAAGAGAGCGAGGGGAACTTTTGCTCTTGCTTTTGTAGTGTGTCCGGAGCGACAAGTGCTGCGCAAAGTGCCTGCGCTGAAGGGAAGTGCATCTCCTCTGAGAAACCCGCCCTGCTAGACTTATCGCGCCACCCATACTACCCAAGGAAGCGCGAAAGTTCCCCTCACTCTCTTTAACCGCGTAACCAGCCGACAGCGGCAAGCGCAGCGCCCCTCCCCGGCCGCGCGCCGGCTCTGGCCACGGTCACGGTGGCACCTCAAAATTTTGACAAAGACTGTACGTGCGGCACTTTCGTATATTATGGCGGTGAAGCTAGCAAACGTGCGTCTTCTTCCTTAAGTAAACACCTTTTTGTTATTTTTTGTGCTAGTAACGTGAATAGTAAACTTACGCTTAGCGGAACATCTTATTGCACTGCTGTTGAATGTTGAGCTTGTTGCATGTTTCTTAAATTTCATTCTATTTCTATCCGTTAAATCGAACAGACATGGCTTCACTAAAATTCCGGTTAAGCGAATACAGAATGCTGATTCTAACTAGGAGGGAGGTCTAGGAAACAATGGAATAGTGCCAAAAAGACAAACCTCCGCAATAAAGAGAATTGTGCAGTTTTGTTGATGTGGAGGAAATACAAGATTGGCAGACCAGTGCTTTTGATACAGCAGAAATTACGGAACTGCAATAGTCAATGAAATGCGATGCCGGTAGAAAAACAAACAATTCAAGGATTGATAGTTGACTGAACAAAATACAGTGGCATCCTCTGTCATGTGATTGTACGTTGTACCAGTGTAAAGACAAGGAATGACACGCTATAGTCCAGCCGACATGTATGCCTATATGAGGCTTCTCCTGCTGTTCCGCCGTTTCCCGGCAGTGCGGTTCCGCCAGCGAAACAGCGGGGCTGCCTCGATCGGCTCACTGCAGGTTCTCGGCGCGTGTCGGTGTATCCGGCGCGAAATACGGCGGGACTGTATATGTTGCATTGTACAGCATCTGGAGCAGGCGCAGGGATCAGACGTTGACGTAGCAATTGTTTTCAGCTATATGTGAGAAAGAATGTCCTTGAAACTGTAGGTTCCGCACCTGCTGGCGACTTCAGGCGGTTCTTCAGGCTACTTAAACCGCACCCCAGCCTGGCACGAAATATTTCGGGGGTGGCACAGGCCTGGTGTGCGCGTCCCTCGCCCTCCCTGGCTACGCTCTTTTTCTGTCGTAAGTCACCGTCGGGCTAACTGGCGTTGTAATACACAGTAGTTTCAAGCACACCCAACTGCGAGGTAGAATAGGAATTGCAAAACAAAATCCCCGTAATTTTTTTTACGAGTTCATTATACGTCATTATATTACGAGTTAGGAGTTCACTTTTTACGAGCTATTACGTCATTATTAGAAATAGCACCACCTGAAATTCACCGAGAAGTGGAGTCCTGGCGTAAACAAAAATCACCGCACGACATGTCGCTGTGGAACTTCCTTTCAGCAGTTTTGTTGCTGTTCATGCCTCTTCATTTGCGGCTCATGCCTGCCAAAAAAGGCGATCGTTGTGCTGCGCTGAGTCCTTCTGCTGAGTTAGGAAAGAAACGCGAAAAGACAAAAAGCTTATGTACATCATATAGAAGGCTAGGTCACATAAAGGGCACTCGTACTTTCAAGTTCATTTTGCTGACATTGTTATACCTTGAATCATCTTCTCCTTCTTTGTGGTTGAGTGGTAACTTCCCACCGTTCTCCCATATTTCATCGTGAACGGCGTTCCCTTTTTTTCTTATCTAGCAGCTTTAGTTCTGAACCCATTTTAGCATGCTTCGGTAAACTCTGCGAATGTACAAATTATTCAGTCCTTGAAGTATCACGTATTTTCTCCATTTTTTCCGTTACAAAAGGCTCGTGAAAACTTGGTGCTCCAATGAGGGAGGTTGTGGTGCGGGAAGAGAACGGGCCGGTGTTAACCATGGCTTCTGAGATGGGGTCTAACATCTTAAAGGGTCCTGAAATGCCTTCCGCCGATGCATGGATGTACATGTAACCAAATAAAGCAATGTATTAGCAATCTCCTCCTGCAAGAATTTTGTTAAAGCGATGAGTACTTAGCTGAGAAATCGTAAATCGAAAACCGCGCATTATCGTCGCGCCGTATTTCCTCCTCCTTTCAACTGTTTCTTCTCTGTTGGCCTCCCCTCCCATGATGCTTCGCTCCTCAGCGGTTGACGTACTTCCGCTATTGCCGCTCCCACAGACTGCCGTCTGCTACGGGCCAGCTCTTTCGGCTTTTTCATCTTTGTTGACACCATGGACACTCCTCTAAAGGCTGGAAAAGCGAACGAAAGACCTGGCCGCATGGTGCGGCCTGGCCTTGCCCTTTCGCGGTTTACGTAGCCGCAGTTGGTATCGGCGGCGAACTCGCAGCAGCGCAGGGAGAATCGCGCGCTCGTTCCCTTTGGTGCACCGCGCACTGTTTATCCAAAAAGCGCGGTCTCAGATGTGGGCCCGCTGGTGCCGGGTCTTTATTTTGCGGCGGTTGTAATTCCTACTACCGGCGGCATGTGAAAAAACGACATTTTAAACGACACAGAACCCGTGCACGACAACGCGCCGGATCGGATTGCTTTATCAGTGGCGATGAACGGGAAGGCGCAGAGCAACCAACGCCGCACTCGAGCAGCGAGCCTCCGTGTTCTGATAGTCGTAAAATGTTCAGGCACTCCGGCACTCCGCTAGCAGATCAGCCGCCGAGTCATTTCGGAAAACATTTAACAGATGGCGCCGTATGCATTAGCATGTCGCAACGCAAACTGAATGAGACGTTCTACTTAAAACTCCCCTCGCGATGTTTACGTAGCGGGACGCCAAAAATTGCAAAGGCACAAAACGCTGTACTAAAACTCTCTATTAGCAGCAAAATAGCGTGCGTACGTGAGGCTGCTTGCGTTTTACAAAGCTGCACGCGAGCGCTTACGTTTCAAACCTAGTGACATCGTTTAAATACACTCGCAAGCAACAGTGTAACATAAAATAAGCAAGAGCTTATTTTATGTGGGGACGGAGATGCGCATGAAGGGCCCGTTCGCACTTGCGACGAAAGCGAGCGAAAGCGATGGGAATTTCGTCGCTTTGTCGCGCGACGATCGTGTTTGTCGAACTGTCGGGAGAAATTTTCTTCGCGCGACAGAATTCCCGTCGCTTTCGCTCGCTTTCGTCGCAAGCGGATTGGAAAGTTCTGCCCCTGCCGTCTGCTACGCAGCGCGGAGGCAACCCGCGCGATCTGCTCGGGCCGGACGAACGCACACACTCCCGCACGGCAGCGCCCCCAAGCGGCAGCCGGCCGCGTACATCGCTCCCGGCGCCCGCCTCAGGCCCGCCCTCGGCACACTAGCAACACTAGCCAGATATTTCAGGCACAATAATGGAGGAAAGATCCCTTTGATTCCGATGAACACGTTCTTTGCTCCGTGTTTTTTAAATACGTGAAGTGGTTAGCACGTCGCCCTCACGCAGCTCTGTATGTCGTAGCATCGCTGACTGTCCGAACGAAGCTTGCAGCTAAGCCAATGCAGCGACCGAAGCTGTGTGTGTGTGGTGCATCGCCTCCTATGTGTAGCGTTCGTTTCGCGATTTAAATGCGACGTTGTACTTCTGCGGGTGGATAGTGCTTCCCATGGTCTGGATTATCTTTCTCGAAACGACGAACGACTCAACCTCGCATGAGGTATGTTAGTGTGCCTGGCTAAAAAGCTTCTCGCTTGCGTGCCAGAGTTCAGTGACTTGCTGTTCGTCCCCGCAAACCGCGCGCGAGGTGAGTGCCGAATTTACCACGGGCAGGAGGAAGCAACCGATCGTCTGTCAATCGCGGTTCAGACTTGCAAACGCATGTTGTGACGTTGTGTTCGTCTCGAAACGCATCTCTGGTTTGTTTTGAAGTTGAATAAAATGTATCCGTCAAACCCGGGCATTCGGCTCAGGGCGTTCTCTGCGATTGCACGAAAGAAGTGCCCCGGGGCTTCAACGCTTTCTTAGGAAGGTACTCAGGTAAGAGAATATCCATGTCGTGTTATGGCCGGTTTGCATTCAATACGACCGGTTTAAGCGTTTGTTTACGCTGTTTCGTTTGTCGTTAACATGTCCAAGCACTCCACTCCGCTGGCAGATCAGCCGGCGAGCCGACGCTGAGCAGACGACATCTTAAAACCAATAACAGCAGGCCCACGTACAGTCGCCCATACATGTAACTAGTGTGCGCGAGCGGAGAAATTTCTCTGCGTGAGCGCCGTATATTGAGCCAAGAAGCGAACAGGTTGAGGCCAGGTGGATGCTCAGAAAGCGCGCCCAGCTGGGTCCATCGTATGCTCGCTACTAGGCTCTTCCTGCTACGTGCGCCGTCCCATATGAGCGCAATGCAAAAGAACAAGCACCGTAAGTAGGAAAATGGTATTCTTCATAATTTGTAATTATAAAAACTTTATGGTTCTGCATTTCACCATCATGCATGAATTGCTGCACTTTAGCTTATTTTAGCATGATAGCAATCACTGTTACCCTTGCAAAGATTGGAACCTAACACTCCAACGTCGGAGAGAAGTACCACCCTTAACGAGGATGTATTTTTTGTGAGAGTATATTTGTGTATTTATACACAAAACTAGTATGAAAAATCAAGCCTAACAAGCGTTTCACTTTCGAAGAATAACCAAAAACATGAAGAAATAAAGATAATTTTTAAAACAGCTGTGATCAAAGAGGGCATTTTTAGAAAAACGTCCAATACATAAGACGGTTGAACATTTCGGAGAGCCTAAGTCTAGTCTTTCAAACGGAGGCATCTGCGCGAAAATGGGACACGCGAGCGGGGTAGTTTGCAGTTTGTCGTCTGTCGCCATGAGGGAATGCAATAACGCACCAGATAAAGGCGGAGTTCCTCCAGCCCATTCTCAGTTTTATGGGCACAGGGGACGAGTAAAGTGGGTTGTTGAAACTTCTGGAGAACTCGCACTCTCAAGGCTTCATTTCCATCCGAACTATGGTTCTAACCCACAGCTGTCAACTGAGCGTTTCTAGGCGCAAGACACGATTCCATTTCCGTAGCTATTTCGTCTCAAGCTGCTGCAGAAAGTAGAATGTAGAAGTCTGGAAAAGACGTTTGGAAAGTCGGGCTTTGTTGCCTACTAAATGTTAGACGCATGGCGAAGCTTTCGAACTGAAAATATGTAGCGGGCGTCATAACGATTGTCTTGTTTCAAGAACTCCCACAACGCGAAAGCGAGCCGTAATTTGCCGCCTGCAGTGTATCTTCTGATTCTCCATGTTAAAAAAGACATGCTTTAGCGTATTTTGTTCCTTCTCTTGCACGTTAAGAACAGCGTTATATTGGAAAAGCTAGTTCTTTCTTAAAGGGGGAATTCGTGGGGATGAAAAACGCTGCGGCGGTTCGCGTATACCATACAGCGCCGATCAAAAACCATCAGGGCTCTACATGCATGAGACCGAATCAAGCCTACTACCATTATCGCGCACATTTGCTTCTCAAAAAGCATGTAGTTTTGAGAGTTTTTGGGAGCGCAGAGTACAAGCAAAACAAAACTCAAGCCGATTTGTTCGTTTATTTTTTTTTATTTCACCCCTCAAGCACACAGTAGGAGAAACCAGGAGCTGAAAGGCTTGTTTCGTCTGCATTTCATACAAAAGCCTTCGTCAAGTGCGCCTGTCCGAGATCTACGAAAAATACACACCCTTCTACACTCCCAGGAATTCACCCGCGAGATTTCAAAAAGAATTAACAAGCAGCAGCTTAAGCTGCGTTCATCAGTATTTTCTCACGTTCATAGATGACGTGTGGCAGTATCTTAGGGATTAGGAAGATTATCGCGAACACTTAGGGAGCGCACTCGATGATCCCCTTCAAGCCAATTTACAAGTAATGAAAATGAAATCATGCTTTATAATCAACATATAGTTGTCCCCTGAAGGGTCGCCAATTTAACCAGCACAAGCTTGAACAAAAACATGGTAAATAAAAGTAAATCGAACATATCACATAACATATAGCTACACTAACTTCGCGTCTTGCTTGGCCTGGCGTGCAATTTATGTGCTGTCATACAGGATTTTTGTCAAAAAAAGGGGCAGCTCCGCACTAGTCGCGTGAACACCCAGCAAACAGCGAAGCTGGCAGTGGTGCCTAGCTTATTCTTCGTTCGACTCAGTTTATGCGTGGTTATGCTTTTTGAATAGGTAAAATTTTATGTGTGGTGTCATCTCTAGCCTTTAAAAAATCAGTAAACACTCGGTCGTACAATGTATGTACAATGTACGCGTGCCCACCGGCTTTGTGATGAAGCTCCAAGAGTAGCAGGGGCCCAAACGAACCAGTGGTTGTTAAACATTTAACACGAACGTGTCGTATACCCGTATACACCAAGATTTTGATGACGTCATGTCCGTCACGGAAATGACGCCAGCACAACAAATACAGAAGAAACGCCACAAAAAGTTTCATTGACACGGATGGCGCTGCCGTCTAGGAGAGGTGAAGCGAGGTGAATTGCAATATGACGCTAACAAGCGCCGACAGTTGGCGTAAGCTGCGCCATAGCGCCGCTGACGGGCGAATGGCGGGAATGCCGACTGATTTTATACAACGAGAAACGCCACCGGGGTTGCGGAACGCGTTCGCGTGCGCACGGTTAAAGCTAGAAATTCTACCTCTCGCGTTCCACAAGGTGAGCTCGTCGCAACGCAACCGTCTGCAGTGTACGCCACGGAACAGGACCGACGTGGTTGCACCTTTCCTGAAGCGACCCGCTAGCAGGACGTCGCTACAGATTTCCCTGCAGATTTTGGTGCACCTTTCACTTTCGTGCTTTACCGATTCCTATGACAGAGGAATCAACCACAGTTTTTGAACTACTTCGGTACCTGCCATTCGACTAGAGTGCTCTATCGTTTGGGACGCTAATTAAGAAGTTGATTAACTTCTTTCATTTTTTTATTATTTCTTCTCTTTGCCTCGTCAAAACTACACTATTCGTCCCAATGAGGGATAGAGCAAGCCACTCCGCGACGCACTTCCATAGCCGTGCCTGTACAAGTTGTATTGCGCATCCCAGCGTCGCGTTTCCGAAGCTGTAGTCGTATCAGTTGTATCGGCCCTCCTGCAGGTGGCGACAATGCCCCGCCAAAGCAGTTCGAGGCAAAGCTGCGGTTAGCGGTGCCGGCACATGCGATGACGTCATCGCTTGGCTAGGTTTACCTGCGCGCATTTGCCGGCCCACTCACCAGCTTACACAGCATCGCCCGTTAAAAAACGTAATGTCTCACGAAACTGACAAGAAAGACTGCGCGGTTAGTTTACCTACGTATTGAAAATAGGCATACATGCACGTTGTCCCCACAATCTTTCTGGTACTGTGTTAGTTTTACCTAACTTTATCCTAGAATTTAAAGTGAATAGAGACGGTTCACCATTAAGGCTCCGCAATAGTTCTGCATCACACAGCATATTTCCACTGATTTTGGAGCTGACATTTTTGTTGTATTACACCTAAATATTTTCAAGACTCAGTTTACCTACACAACAACGAACAATAAAACCATGGCGAGGCTAATGGCGGTGAGGTGCTTGCGTCATTTGTTGAAACAAAACTCTAACCTTTCACGCCCCCTAGGATGATGGCGCGTAAAAATATTGAGGTTGTTCCATAGTAGGACGTTATCTGCAGAATAGGATGTCAAATGACATACGAAGATAGCTACCCTTTCGTTCATGACCGCTCTCATGATGTAGCAATGTTCATAAAACGGTTAGAAGGCACCAAAAATTCGAACATGAAGCTGGGAGTTTTTTTGTTCCCTATTCATTAATTCCAAAAGTACCGAATGGGTAGCATGTAACCGGACAGCGTGATGGCTTTTGAGAAACCTTGAACTAGTTGCTATTTTAAATTGGGACAATAGCAATGGGGATGTTGGAAAGTACGTAACGTCCTACCATCTCTGCAAGAGGAGAAATACCGTACCCGCAACTTCGAACCAACTCTTTCAAAGCTCCCATTGGTGCTTTCTGTATTCTGCATGTGGATTTAGTTCAGGTAAATAAGCGCTAATGGCAATTGAGGAGCCACAGGCGGCAATGCAACACCAAAGTGGTTGCCAGCCGGAAATTATTTGGTGTGCTTTATTTTTGATTGAATGTGGAAGAGCACCTGCGGGATGCCGCAGATTGCGTATTCAAAACGAAATGACATTGGTCGATGGGTCGTCTAGTTGGAAGCACACTTCATACGCTACACCTCAGGCACCTTTCAATTCGAGTAACCCTAGCTTTTATCCTGTTCACCACACCGTAAATGTCGAATTATTGCTCTGCACACATGCGCTTTGTTGCATCTCACATTTCCTTCATCAATAGGAACTACGCGGTTTTGCTGTGCCAATAAAGAAATATCCCCAACAACAAACACGCCATCTACTCCGTAACGATGGCTAATCAGCGATGCTTTACGTGCAGCCGGTGTTTACACTTGTGCTGCTCTTTACGGTTCATTAAAATCTGTTTCATTGTGCACTGCGTGTTTGCAGCATGTTGTTTCGTTTCCGAATGCTCATGACGCGTGTCCTACGAATTTCGAAGTATCGTGAGGCAAGTGTTTGGCTTTGCGACCTTCACCCTGCTCCACCGGCACCGCCGACCGCTCCTGACCGCAGTTATCGCTTGATCTGTGCTCCACAGTGGGTCGCCACGCGCCCGCACTTATGCGAGCGGGACCAACCCAGCGACACACTTGCCTTTCACTTCTGAATCGTCTGCAACATGGTTTGTTTCTTCACGCGTGATTATCGAGTTGCGACCGAAGATTTTTCTGTGCACAAAGGGCCCCTTTCACCTACCGACATGAAGCTTCCCTATATTATCGTCAGAAATCAGCGTACATGCCGGTTTATGAAGCGTTGTCTAATTCACCCCACGAGTATGTGCTGCAATGTGGGTTCAGAAACTTTAGCAGCCTTCAGAAAGCTAGCGCCGGATTCCTAGAATAGACACAAATTTCTCATTCTAGATGCAGTGCTTGTGCTCTAATTGGAAGATTGATTCAGTAATTGGATGGCAAGTATAAAAAAAAACGGTCAACCCATAGTGGAAGCACACTGTCGTCAGCTTCTGGAATCCGAGCCCGAGTTCTACATCGTAAGATTGTTCCTTTCTACATACATTATGGGATCCGACGTGAACTGCTCGCTTTTAAAACACTTCTCAAGGCTTTCCGGTACCTGAACATCTTACCCTCTTCTTAATCTCTCCGTGGCGTTCCTTACACCGTCTTCATCGATTCGCATAAATGTGCTCCCATCCATAACAAGAAACCCTGTTTTTCATTCTCTGATCCGTGCTTCTTAGTACCTCGTCTTGTGTCCCGGGTATCTGATAACATCACAGATACATGGATTGCTTAGTACGTGCTGAATCATGCAGCGCAGGCGGTAGCACCTGTAGAAACGCGCGTTGAATCAGCATACATCAATCCGTGTGAACCGTGGTCCAATACACAACTTCTCATTATTGCCGCTAGGTGCATATTCCCTATTTTTGTTGTCGCTCAGAGCGTAGGCCTACCGCTTCTTTACGGTCATTGGATAGGATCCGGCACCAGCCACTTGTCATGCTGAGTCGGTATTTTGACAGGTATCAGTCGAACCCATGACACCTCAAAGAGTGTCGTTAAGCCTTAACATCCTACGTTCTCGATTTATCTGAAGTTTTACAATGTCGTGCTCATGCGTGAAAATTATCTCTCTCCTTCTCTCTCTCTCCTTCTGTTGAGCAGTGCGGCGACAAAAGTAAATCTGTTGTCATTGTACCTTTCCCTACAGGGCAATAAAAAACGCAGACGAACGTTTAACACTCCCAATTCGGGAGGCTTTACAACTGAAGCTTTATGCATGATGCGTCTACCTGCCTGTTCATGGTAAGTAGTTCGCGGTATGGTAATTGTGCTCTGGCAGTAAAATTTCAACAAAAAACGCGCTGACGATTGCTACACTCTCTAATGCGAAATTTGTGCTCAGCGCGAACTGCAGTCTCCTCGGCAACGGACAATATCTGTCACGCTTCACGAAGCGATTGGGTGATCAGCGAATGCATGGCGGTGCGCGCTACTCTGCCTTTATCTCGACGCTTGTCCCTGCTAAGCATGTTGTTGCAAATCATACTTGAATCGTCATGTGTTCATGTAAATGCGTAGCCGTGATGGCGGCTGACACTTGAAAAGCCTCCGTCAGGCTTCTAGCCTATTGCTTTTCCCCTAGTCTCTCCGTCCTTTCGCCCTGTATGCGGGAAGAAAAACTTCAACTTCAACCTCCCGCGCAAATGTCACGTGGTTCGGATGAGCAACAAATGGAGGATGAGCCTCTGGTGAAAGTGTGAGGGAAAGGCTCTCCTAGGTGGCGGAGAGGGGTGAAAGTGCGAGGTTGGGAATCAGAGAGAGAACACCGCGCAGCGCGTGCCGCCTTGCTCTTCACACTTTTTGCCAGACTGCCCGGTGAGTGAGTGAGCGCTTTAATGATGTATAAAGTGCAAAAGAAGTGCACTGGGGATATTTTCATCTCATTTGGGAGTTGACCAGCACACAACCAAGTCCGGGGGAAAAGGAGGGGGGAATGAAAGGGGATAGGTGAAAACAAATGGGGACAGAGAAAGAGCGAGAGAAAGAAAGAGGTAAGGAGTGCGCAAGGATTGCCGACAAGCATTGGGCTCCAGCCGTTGTATGAGGTTGGTCCTGAGGAAGGCCAGGAAAATTCCGAAGGCTTCCCGCTGAATGGAGTTGGGGCCCGTCGAGAAAAGCGAGTCCATCAGGGTGTGGCTGGGCAGCCTGAGATGGTGGAGTGTGGCCCGAAGCTCTGCTCGCGGGGCATCGTGCTGGCGGCCGGAGCAGAGCAGGTGCTCCAGGGTGTCGGGCTCTGGGCAGTGAGCACATGTGGGCCACGACCGGCGGCCTTGTCAGTGCGAGCGGGCGGCCACGTTGCAGCAATCGAGCCGCATGCAGAGGAGTATGGAGCGGGCATCCCGGCTGATGCAGCTTCTGAGACCTGTGGAGCTTGGCCGCTGATGACTGTGGGGTCCGGGTGCGTCGTCTGCACCTCCCGTGCCAGGATGGTTTGTGCGGCGTGAAAGGGGCTTAGGGCGCGGGAGGCAGAGACCCCATTCTGGCGAGCAGCACCTCTGGCCAGCGCGTCAGCCCCGTCATTGCCGGTGTTTCCGACATGAAATGGCAACCCGTGGAGCCGCAGGTCACTACCACTGGACTCCACGAGGTGACGCTTCCGCGCCAGTGAGCACTCAACGTAGCCGCTGGAGATCAATGGCTGGTACGCCGCTCGCAGTCGCAAGAGAGCGGGCCGGGAGTCGGTGAAGATGACTGCCCCCTAAATTTCGTTGCCCTTCTCGAGGAGCAGGTCTTCAGCAAGGTGCAGCCCGGCCAGCTGTGCATGTGTGGAGGATGCGGGGAAGGGCATGCAGCTCACACGACTGGTGCCGAACTCCATTTCCGTGCAGACGGCTCCAGCTCTATCCATGGACGGTTGCACGGAGCCGTGTGTGTAGAGCTGCAGGAGGCCGGCCGTCTCGTCTTGCAGCAGAGCGGCAACCTTCTGAGGGATAATCTGACTTGGTGTTGATCGCTTGCTACGAATCACCGGGAGAGTGGTGGTTTATAAAAACGGATAATGTTTTTATAAACGTCATACGTTAAAGATTTATTATAACTTCAAGTTCAACCTTTCGTTGATGAAATCGGTACTTGTTTCGGTCACCATTTTTATTTTCATGGACCGTGGTCTTATTTGCCGGGAAACCTGCCTCGTTTTTTTCAACTAAACACGTATTTTTATTTTATGCCATGTACACAGGACCTGTGCATTGTTGCCAATGATATCCCCGCATTTTTCGGCAGGCAATACATTTATGACCGTGACCACATTTCAGGAAGCTGGCTACCGAGAGAGGCTTTGTTTTACGAGTACACTATATATTCGCGTATTCCACCCGATAGTCATCCACGTCTACGTGTCGAAGCTCAATATGTAAAAAAATAGAAATACGATTCGTTGAGCTCACTGGTGAACTTTGCTCCCTCAACTACCGTCTTTAACTCCATACAGACCGCTCCAACAACCTGAAAATTTAAGATGAACTTGGAGAGCTGCAATAGAAAAGAAATCGCTCCCCGAACATCAGTTTTGCTATAATACGCATCACTTCGTGCTGCGTGCCTAATTACAGTTTTCGCTACATCATCTCGCCACCAGGCCTATCTCTACTGCACGCATAGCTCTACGCCTACGCCTTTGTAGAGAGGGCGGTATGCAGTATATAGAAAAACGAGTCTTAGTCCCGTCTATATACGCAATCTTAAAAAACGCTCCAATAGCATGGTGAGGTTTTTGTGAAGTAAAAATGTCTATAACGGACTGGACCGTGTGGACGCGAGGTCAATTTGTTCGACACTCGTACCGGAAAACGCCGTTATAATAGATATTTTTAGTGTTAGGGAATACGATGAAGGTTTATTGCCTTCTGCGGTTTTATTGAAAAGAAAACACTTTGTTGCAGTTGCTAGTACGGGTAACATTTCCAAATATTTTCTGTGCGCGCAACACGGGCGTGCAAACTGTGTGCACCGGCCTATTATACACGTGATATTACGGTATTACGCACGTTATGTTTGCATAGCGCAGCCAGACTATAGACATCCCGGCTTCTTGGAGGCTCCGCTAATACGGGCTGACACGCAGAAAAAACAGGCATGTATGTCTAGAGCTCAATGCTGTCTAGATTCTTGTCTTCCGTCCAAGTGTGGAAGGCAGTTACTCTTTTCTGGTTTCTTCTGTCAAGAATGCTCTGGCTTTTCCCACTTTATGTCTGGCCTTCCTTTTGATGAATGTGCGCCATCTCAGAGAGCCCCCTTGGCCATTCTTTTTATTTTTCTGACATGAAGTTCAGGCTGGCTCCGCTCCACGATCCCCGCTTATGGGATTACTTGTGATGTGCACGAAAACATCTCCGCCGATTGGGTGAATTTGCCGGGAAAAAGAACCCCTCTGCACGTTGAAGATAAAGAATTGAAGATTAATCGCAGGCAGAGGCGAATGCGAAACAGGCTAATGCACATACGGAGCCGCGGCGTCAGTAGCAAATATTTAGATGCAGGTATAAGTTCACAGAGCCATCTGATACACTTGGAAGACAAGAAAGGATTATCGGATTCAACAATTATTTATGTATTGTGTACAAGCACCTAAAGCAGTAATCATTATTCATTTTAGGAACCGATATTTCAGGCGTCTGGGATAAGAATGGCTCTTCCATGTAAAAACTAAATAAAACTAATCCACGCGTGAACAATGACCTGAAAGCTTCTTGGAAGACAGTAAGCAACGAAGCGCAATGCAGCGCATGCAGGTTCAAATGCAGAGCACATACTGGAGATATTGTTACCTTCCATGGAAACGAGTGAAAAATACTGCGCTTCAAATGTGAAAATATTACCAGGCTGTGAAATATTGGACAGCCGACCGGGACTGGCCGTCCTTTACCGGGAGGCCGTGATGTCACTGAACGTGATGGACAATCCCAGTGGCACCATGGCCAACCACCAAGATCGATGATAAGAATCAAGAATCAGTGTGCGGGGCGCAGTTGGCCCGACCTTCGTTATGGACGCATGTGAATAGTTCACCGCATTATGTAAATGCATCGCTTCATCGTTACATGGTTCATTTCATCTGCCGCGACGTTACAGTAGCATGTAGTAGCGAGAATACAGACCCAGCCCTTATATTCGAGAAGATCTTTGAATACTATTTAAGACATTAGCCTCGTGCCACATTTCTTGGACTGTTGAAACAAGGAAACAGAAATATTTTAAAGATGGCCTGTAGAAGAAATTATAACCTAAACCGGGCATCAGTCAGGTGCCAGCACCTTTTATTAGGACAAAATGAACTATATAGGTTTTATCTGTAACTAGATAGGTTTTATTTTTAGGGACAGAATAGTTCGTGCTTTTTATTAGTAGTTTATAGTAGGTAAAGCGAACGTCAGCACACACCTAAATTCTCTGCTCTCTAAAATGACTTTGTACGCGTGGACGCTTCGCCGAAATTGATGAATTTTGGGTTTTCGGGTCTGGATAAGAGAAAGGAGCCTTTAAAACCGCTCTTGCAATAATCTTCCTCACGCATTCATAATTTTTGGTTCCGCAATCTCCCTGACGCTTCCGAAGGAAACATCTCTTGTTTGCTGTCGGTACCATTGACGTAGCCGCTTGGTCTTCTTTAATAAAACGTGCTGTTGGGCTACTTCGTATACGGGCGACTTAGCGCAGAAAAGACGAGGGTGGCGGCCGACACCACGGCGATCCTAAAAACTGAGTTTATTTCGAAAAGTACAAGGATATATATGACAGGCATACACTAAAGGAAAAAGAACGGACGAAATAAAAGATACACCACGGACATCGGGCAGAGCGGGAAAAATCAGAAAAAAGTTTGTAACCCGCCGCGGTGGCTCAGTGGCTAAGGTGTTGTGCTGCCAAGCCGAGGACGCGGGGTTCGATAGCCGATTGCGGCGGCCCTTTTCTAATGAAGGCGAAAAGCAAACACGCCCCTGCGTACGCGATTTCGGCACACGTTAATGATGCCCAGGTGGTCCAAATTAACCCGTAGCCCTCTAGTACGGCGCGCCTCATCGCCTGCATTGAGTCGGCGCGTTAAACCCTACAATCAATCAGAAAAAAGTTCGTAGTGATGCACTCTCCTTATCGTCGATAAAAATCGACGGGACACACACGCACATGGACCCTTTTTTATAAAAAAGAGGTCCCCGAAACCTCACGTGTAGTGAAATCTCTGCTCCTTCGATTACTTTTGTTTGAACAGGAAAGGCTTACAATTACTATCGATTCCTTACAATGTTGCGTCAAGTATGAACCAGGGATGCTATTTTAGAATGCCCGAGATTGAGCTGAACTCGGGAGACACCAGCTTAGCGACGCTTACGTAACGCGATAAAATATATATGCGGAGTTCAAGCCCAATAACAATGCGATTAATGCTATTTGCTGAATATTGAAGTGACGTAGCTGGTCCAGGCCAGCGCGCTCCAAGGAGGCGTGACTAGGTCGTGGGAGCATTTTTCAGTGCGTTCTTTCTGTCCACTACTCCAGCTAGGTGGCTACTGGGGGCAAGCAAATCCAACTACTTCACTTTCATCGCGCTTTTGTTTTAATAATCTGTAGGTACTTTATTCATTTTTTCTTTAGTAATTTCAAATTTCCTATATTTTTAATTTAAGGCGTTGATACCAGCATTTTGTTTGAAATTTGTCGTCCTAACAAAGCAGTTTCTGCCCATTTCGGTCATCGGTAGCAATCACGTGACTTAGGCCAGTGGCAAAAAAAGACAACGGGTGATGGAAACGCGCCAAATTCAAAGTAGTTGCTGCGCGGTACTATCGAATCCCTCCGTCCTCTTTTCGACACAAAATTCGCAAGGGGCACTTGAATATGCTGATGAGATTTGAAGGCGAAAACTTGGCGATACTTATAACCAACTGATACATTGTACTTGCGATAATTATAAACAACTGATACATTGCACTTGCACATTTTACCTCGCTTTGTTTTTTTTTGTCTTTTAACATAAAATATGGCATTCCTTTGACAGTCTTCTTTTGTGCTATTCCATGTTTGCGTCAGTTTGTTTGCTTTCATTTCGTAGTGAACTTACCTAGCAAGAAGACTGGCCCACACGACAGCCTCCCTGTTCTGGGGGTCCTCCGCGGGTGACGTGCACCTGCCCTTCACACGTACCATCACCTTCACGCTTCACGCGGCAAGCACTATTCTGAAACTTTAACATTTCCAATTCCAGATTTGTGAATTGTAAAAACCGTTCCTCTAAGCTCCCAATTGCGGGCAAATCATTCAAGTGGGCATGAGAAAGGAATACGAAAAACGAAAAATTTTGAAATTTGTTTCCTTTATTTTGCTTTGTTCTTCACAGCTCTTGCTCGAAGAAGCCATCTACACCATGCCGTCTACCATGTCATCTGTGTGTGTAGACGATACGATACACCCAGACTCTCCTTGACAGTGACTTTGGGCAAACTACCCACATCACGTCTTACGCTGCATGATGTGCTTGGCCCCTGGTCATCTGCTAAAATGGCCTCACGTGTGACGAAAGCCTTTCTCAGCTTCCTCCGTAGTTCAGGTCTCGTCAACACTCTTTAACAGTAGTGAACATCGGTGATACGTGTGATATAGAACCACGTTCCTCATCTTAAAACTCTTAACCTCTGTGGAATGTCAAACTGAACATTTCGCGTGTGTATGTCTTCATCATGGCTGCGATGGTAACGCTGAATGTGCCGCCTTCCCCTGAGACTACTCCGTGATCTCAGAACTCTGTCAACTTGAAGCGAACATTTCCTCGAGTATACTTCAACATTTTCTTTTATTACCAAACTCCTGAACTTGCTTGCGACTCCAATTGTCACCATCCTTTTTCTTTTTCTGATTTTTCCTTCTTTCTATCTCCCCTCTGCTTTTATTTTCTTTTATTGTTTTTTTCTCAATCGTTTCATTTTTCACCTGACGTGGCATGTCAGGCTCTTTGCTGGACAAACCTCGTCAGTATCTACTTCTCTCTCTCTCCCCTCTCTCTTTTCCATCTAGTCGTTGGTTTTATTTCATTGAGTCCAATCGCCTCCCTCCCCTTCTTTCCTTCGCCCTCTTTCTGCTCTCGCTCAACTTCCTTCTCGCATCCCGTAGCTACTTTCGGTCTCAACTCTCCCCTTCACAAGCTTTGCATGCTCTACTGAAGCCAGACGACGCTGGACAAAACACTTTCAAATGCGTAAAAATCGCCTCCGTTAACCGATGCACGCCATTGATTATCTACTATCGTGCCAGTAAGGGCCGCGTTCAGACGTCAATATTTTTAATATTGACGTCATTGAATGTCTCAGCCAACCGAACTGCATGAAACGCCGTTTTTTAGCTCCATGGCGCGAGATATGGCTGTTACGTCGGTGGTCTGAAAATAGTCTAACGTTTTCGCAAGAGTGGTGTTACTCGCCACGCCTCGACCGAAATTGTCTGCCGCACTGATGATAAAAGGAGCGCATTCTCATGCAAAGCCACGTTCAAAAGTTTTGCGAGCAGACGATAGCTAAAGGGTACGCTCCGGCCACAGAAAGATAGCCGCGAGGTAGAAACTGTGGAAATCATGTCCTGCAAACCACCTAAAAAAGGTTGATTGATTGATTGATTGATTGATTGATTGATTGATTGATTGATTGATTGATTGATGATTGATTGATTGATTGATTGATTGATTGATTGATTGATTGATTGATTGATTGATTGATTGATTGATTGTAGGGTTTAACGCACCGACGCATCGCAGGCGATGGCTCACGCCGTAATGAAGGGCTCCGGATTAATTTTGACCACCTGGAGATCCTTAACCTCTGCTGAACCTAAAGAAAGACGGAAAACATGTATCCAGTGACCCTACTGCGCACATACCGGCCATCTATCCAATGGTGATGAAGCTTGTGCGATCGCTACCAACGCTTCCGAGGAATGTGCCCGTTGCGTAAAACCGCAGCGCACACAGCACTTGCTCCTCGGCAGTCATGGAGCGAAAGCCCACTCAAATTCGTCGCAAAGCGGCTGGGCGCCAGATGGCTGCCCTGAAATGCATAGTACTTTGGTGAGACCTAAACGAGCTCAAAATGTCTGCTTCCCCAAAGAAATTGATCTCTCGGAATAGATATATGCCTGCTACATGGAATTTCAACAATGAACCCCGGCGCAACAACCACCACGACCGGAGTCACTAGTTCAACTCGGCCGTGCAGTATCAATCCCGAGTTTTTTCCGAGTTCTCGTGTCAGTCAAATACACGCAGCCGATTTGTGGGTGCTGCGTACCGACAGAAGCCCCACCCAACCATGGCGTCCACTTCGCCGGAAGGGTAGCTTTGCAGCCACGAAATCGCTTGCATTGATGCTCCAGTAAATAATCTTAGCCGTAAACAAGAACGAACGATGTTCCCAGGCAACCGCCAGTGAACTGCTGCCACAAGGTCCGACGTGTTAGGCCCGAACGATAGGAGTGGCCAAAGATGAAGAGATCTTCTTAAAGTGGCCGTCTTTGTAATAAGTCAAAAAAATTACACCATCTTCCCGTGGGGAACCCTGATGATGATGCGAAGCATCGTGGCGGTTCCGTGTGGTTCCATTGTGTTGCCGTTATGTTGAATGATCTGGTTTTTACTAGCGCCAGAGGAAATTCCGCGTCCGGGTCCACACCGGCGGCAAAGGCACGCAAGTGCTGTTGTGTTACGGTGAGTAGGCGGCGGTTCTCGAGGCGCCGAAACTCGTCCATCATGTTCTTGTCGATGTTGTCTCTGTGGTAGAATCGGTAGTCTCCGTCACTTTCGGTGAGATAAAGGTTGTTGACATTGGTGCACCGGCTGAGAGAAATGTACACGCCCTCCTCTTCGCAGCTTTGTCTTCTCGTTCTTCTTCTTCTTCGGCGGTTCCCCTACGGGAAGATGACGACGGTGGTTGAACGCGAACCTATCTCGTGATGGATTGTTTGGTTGGCCAATCCCCAGGGGCATCCTGCCACAATCAGCATCAGAGGCGCTGCGGACGGGGCTGGTTGAGCTGCAAGGCGCATGGCGCTTCCCGCCACAGCTTTCCCACGAGAAATTGAGCATCCCCCTCTAAATTTTTCAGTTCGTCGTTTCCGTTGACGTTCAGCTTCGCGTGCCTTCGTTGTATCAGTAGCTTCTTGACGTAGTTTGAATGAGTCAAGGACATAAGGCGCGTTCGTAGCACTTGCTCCTGTCCCGGATTTGTAGCGTAGTGGGAAGAGCACCGCGTACCTCCCGTTGCGGCCAGAGAGTAGTGGGATCGAAACCGGGCCCCGCTAACTATTTCTTTTTTTTATAGTGTAGTATCGCGGGGCTGTGGGTGTAAGGAGGAGAGTTGCGCATGCGCAGTGAGCGTGTGGACGGCACGTTCACATTATACAGGAACTGGAAAATGGGGCGTTCGATTCGATACAGAGAAATCATTCGCATACTTGGTTTGGGCTGGCGCTGAGATGCACTGGAGCCCCCCTCAAACCACGTAGCAAACACAATTCAGTTGACGAACAGAACACAGACAAGAAACAATAATCTGACACAAACCAACAAAAAACAGAAGAAATTGAAGACAGCCGTTTATTTCCCCATGTGGGATGCGCGTGTAGGTGTCCGCTGCTTGTTGCATAGCATTGAGTAGCTGAATGTTCATAAGAGCGTTCATACTGTTCATAGGAGTGTTCATAAAAATACTCTTTACGCATTTTGAATACTTATCAGGGAGCTCTGAGCACTGAACCTCTCAAATAAACTAGAAATGACGAGTTACACACGATCTTGTGACTGATCTTTGAAGAAAGGTATCCTCTCCACACGCGTGTTGCAATCTTGTGCGGGATACAGCTTAAAATTATTTAAAGGTGTCGGAAACTGGCAATAATATATGAATTACTGCAAATAAGCTTTCTAATGCACTAATGCATCAAAGCGGGTGATTTCTAGTTCCAGCACTGCTGCTCCTCACAAGCGGAGGTTGCAGACGACGGCGGGGCGAGTACGCAAGCTGACATCAGAGCCAGGAGCGCTTCTCGATCATCTCACCCTCTATATATACCGGCCAGCTTTCGTTCTTATGCGGCAGAATCGTAACACATATATGTTTCTTTTTTTGCACATTCAGAAAATAAGTCCCCGCCACCAATACCCCTGGGCGATGCAGCCCAGCACCTGAGTTCACCACCCACAGGGCCCCTCCCCGCTTGTTCATTTATGTAGAAGCTTCTTTAACTCGTGTTTTTACCATGGGGCATTTAAAAAAGGTGTAAAGATGAAAAGAGAGACGAAAGTATAAATCAAGAGAAAGATAAGAAAGTAGGAAAGAAGAAAGAGAAGGGGTAGAAAAACCACCGATGGTAAGGAAATCAATGACACTGGTCGCGTCTACGAGAAGATATGCAGTCCGGTTTCATGTAGAACGTTCATCCGCGACATGCAGTAGCGGTCATCTTTCCCGAAGCGGTTGAAGTGACCCGGTTTATCACACCGAAGACGAACCACTCTAAGTGCATTGTTCGATGCACTCCTTGTTACTGCCCGCATCCACAAGAGGATCTTGACATCGGCTTCAGCCGCTGGAGCCGGGCACTTCGGACATACATTCTCCTGGGTCTTCTAGTGAGGGTTGCCAAGTCCAGGTGACAAAAGGTGGGACAGCCATCCAGCGCGAAACCTACTGAGAGAAATTTCCTCCTCCCACAAAAGATGAAAGAGGAGGGATTAGACACACGGGGGAATTACGGCACGTCTGTCGCTTCTGAGTAGTCATTTCCGCATGTATCGGTGGTATATCAGCACGATCCCATAATTCAGTTTGGATGGCACTGACGAAAGCAATCCATCCTCAGTGCAGCAGAAGTGCTTTGTCTCTGTGCGATACGCAATAAGCTTCAGGGATCGTGGTATCAGAACTCGGCGCTGGCTGGCCACGGCAATGAAGCTTCGTTGTAATACTGGTTGTTATTGCTGTATACTGCCATGGTGGAAGATCGTCTATGGTTGAAGTCACAGGAGGCTCAGTAGAGAATTCTACACTAGCTGCGCTATATTTAGCAGACTGCTAGCATGCCTAACCAGCAAAATGTTTGTCCGCTTCTCTAAAGCGCTTCTACAAAGAGCAATCATATCGCCGTCCGCGACCGCCCACCGCTCAGTGCAAGAGTTTAGCAGTACGCCTTTGTTAGCAGTCTACTTACTCAGGACATCTTCTCAAGATGTCTTTTCGAGATATTCCTCAAGGTATCTTGTCTTCCCTAATATCCTCACCTCTGCTTCCAAATACTCAAATGCCTTTCCTTAGAAAAAAAAGTTGTATCCTAGTTGTTTTCACCGAATTTATGTTGCATTGTGTTTTTTATCTAGATTTTGTTTTACTTGTTCGTTATTCATTCAGCTTAGATGTTTCCCACTCGGCGTTGCGGAATGCACACTCAAACCACTCCGCCTCGTGTGTGCACAGAGCCATCTGCTCTCAAGGTGGTTTCTGGTGGTGCTCTGATGCCATGCCAGCGGTCGATACCATTAGGTGTTCATATAGCGTTACCTATCCTCGCTGGTCCACAAACGAAACTGGAGCCGCAAGGACCGAATACGCGTATCTCTCTATATGAGGCCTTGTGACAGGCAATCTGTCTTGGTTGCACAACCAAGTGGCCGCAAACGAAACTAGACGCCGCTATGCGATGAGTGCATTTCTACCATCAGCTAGCAAAGGGGGAGTTTCGGGTAGGTCGTTAATGTGTCTTCAGCCGTAAGAGCAACGGGTGGACCAGCTCTACTTCTTGCCGGTGATCGAGTGGTATGGTGAAAGTATACAATAAGAGACCATCCTCGAGCCGTATAATAGCATGTCTCTGGCAGAAGAAAGGTTCTCACCGTCTTTTCATAACGCAGTATTTGTACAAGTGAAATAGTAGAAATGTGTTTCTTGTAGGGCGCTTATCAAGCTAAAGGCACCCTTGCTAGCTTTTTGTTTCAGGGTGTCTTTCTTGCGTAATTTAGCACTGTCGTTAAATGTTTTATCAATATAATTGATAAATCGTCTATAAATGTTCTCTTCGGCCATAGCCCGGTCGCATTTGAAGAAAAACAGTGATCTCCATTTTGAAGTTTTCAATGTATATCACATCACATCACATAACTCTAATACCTTAGAGACCCCCACGTAGGGGGTAATACATAAGGGGTGGGTTACAGATAAATGTACACAGGTCTGCAAATGAAAATGCGCGTGGGGAGCTTCTCTTTAAATGTTGATGAACACGTAATGGCTGGAACGTCACAGGGAAGGCCATTTCAATCCACTGCTACCCGGGGGTAAAATGAGGCAGAAACAGTAGTAATGCGAGCATGTGGACGGGCAACTTGATACTGATGGGCAGTGTGGTGGAAGGAAGTCCAAAAACGCCAGTGTGTCAAGATCTCATCCAACCTTCCCAAGAATATTTGCATTAAACGACTCCCCTACACCACGGCAAGGTGTGAGAATTAGCCACGTGACGAAGATGCTTTGTCATAATGGGGGCAGACTAGTGTACCACGGCTGCAGTCAGGCTCTTATGACTGACATCACCACGACCGTTTTGTCTAACGGGGTGCACTCGTGCGCCCTTACCAAGGTGTCGTGGCAGCGCAATTCCACCAGGAGCAGCATATATGTCTTTAGTTTATTACAAAATTCACAGAAGTCGTATTTATTGTTCAGTCAAGCCGTTTTAACCTCCTTCTCACATCCGAGTGAAATCTTTCCTCCGCGCTTACAAACGTCTAATGTCGTTTAATAGCGTAGAAGAAGCCACTCAGCCTCTCTGTATCCTGTTTTCATTCGCTGTAGTGAGCTGGAAGATTGATAATTAATGCGTGTACCAGGATGGCATGAACAAAAGCAAGTCCGGTTAACTCGCCAACAAATCTTGCTTAAGTCCGCTGATTTCAGCCCTCTTCATAGACAGCAAAAATGAATGCTAGAAATTTCAAGAAGAAGCTGCAGAACAAGGCAAGAAAAAACAAAGGAACAGATGAAAATAAGCACCACAGGCGAGCGCTTCCGCACGTGTCTAAGTGGTCAAGAGGCGAACAGGTTTCTAGCTACGAAACGGAGCAACAGAAATGTGCTCGAATGTATCGGGCTTAGCACCTGGGGGAAGAACCTCATAAATCCCGCACGTGGCGTAGGCAATAACCGACACTTTCCCACTGAGGCTACGACAACAATGAAAGTGCTCGTGGTAATACCCGAAACAATAAAAAAACCTATAAGCGGAGAAGCACCAAGCATCATCAGGCAGGAAGACTACAAGGAAAAGACGAAATACAAAACCGTTGACACTTTGCTAAGAAGTGCGCAAAGAAGCAACAAAGCGATGGCGTCGTAGAAAGAGAAAAAAATGAGCGCCCGAAAAACTACAACAGCGGCTTTCGAGGCATGCATTCTTAAGTGCAGGAACCGTGCCGGCAAGAGGCGTCCGCTTCGCTTGCATGCAGTAAGATCACTCCCTGCATAGAAACTAGAATCAGGAACATGGAAGGACAGGAAAGAAGGGGTAAGGGAAATCGCGAAAGCAGAGTGGCGTATCCGACACGACCGCTAGCTCTATTCGCCCGTGTTGCGTTCTGTTTCGCCATTCGGGAATAAACACTCGGTAGCAACGCTGGCGCTATTTTCACGGATACTCATCTTCTAGCTTCTCTTATCTGCTGCCCATGAACAGCGGGGGCCTCCCCTTACGACTGCGAATTTGAAGACGGGCAGGCTAAAACGTCCAGCTTGTAGAAAGCAGATGTGGGGAATTTTACTATATGCGCCTCTGTGTTAGCATACGTAAAAGGTTTAAGTACGACTGCAATGCGCTCATTCATTGTCTGGTGAAAAAACCTTCCGTTTTTTTAATTATTTCATTAAACGTGTATTTTATGAGTATTATTTTCCTTGGCAAGGTCAGTGTAATATTAATTAACGATTAATGTTCTAACTTTTCGCGAGCATTTACGTATGTTTTTGCTCAGTTACCTATAACAACCGCTGAATATATACGTGCAAAAATAACTCAGGAAAACAATGGTGGACCCAAATGCACCACATAGAGTCGTAATCAAAGCTCTAATTGTCTCGGAGGATAAAACAACAAAGTATTTTTCGCGCAGCGTACCCTTTATGACCTAGTGACAGCGAATTATGAAAATTCAAGGGTACGTTACCACAGTAACCCAAGGTTTTTCATTAAAATAACTATGTTGAGCCTGGCGCACAAGTATTTGGTTCAGCTTGACTGCCCAATAAAACACAAATTATCATAATTGTGCGTTTAAAGTACTTCAAACTACATATATGCCACTACGAGTGAAATACAAAAGAAAAACTTGATGACCTGCGAAAAAAGTGAATATAGGTTCCAAGGGAACAAAGTAGTCTGCGACTCAGCTGGTGAAGAGTTACAGTACCCCTGTGTTGAGAGTTTGAGAATAGAAAGTGTTCCCCTTAGACTCGTTGTCGAAAATTAGAGACATTAAATGCGAGGTGGTCTTTATAACACGTGACAATGGGAAAACTCTGCTGCTCGGAAAAGCATCGTGTTATATTTCCGCTAAACATCAATTGCTCGATTGTTCATGCGTGACTAAACTATGAAAAGCCAGCTTACGTCAAAGAGCCCACGCCACAAAAATTCAGGGGTCTACCCTAATTGAAGGCATACATGTGTTGCACCTACTATAACGTAAGAGCACCTCAGCCTTACGAAGACAAGTTCACATTACATCTTTAAACACACCCAAAAACAACAAAGAAAAATTGCACTGCCTTCTGAGAAATTTCGCTTTTAAAAAGTGTGCGTGTGCCGTATTTTTCTTCGCATAAATGTACAGCACTCTGGGGGTTTCTTTAATTTAAACCTGCTAAAATAAACCTCACGTCTTCCGCCAATATGTATGTGTTTTTTTTGTGCCCACAACTTTGAAGAAAGTTCTTTTGTCCTAGAAGAGACGTGGCTGTCACAAGAAAGTCTTTATATATTTCTATGAAACATGCTCCTCTCCCTAAGGGCCAGCAGCAACAAAGCGGGTGCCTCTGTTTATTACGCGCCGAGTTCCGGTCGGATGTCCGGGACTTTTACTCCTGGAGTAGCAGCAGAAATACCATGAGCGGAAGTCCCGTTAGCGAATCGGAGTCATGTTCATTATAAAGATAAACGTGTACCATCCACGATTCGTATACGGTAAAAGGTAAAGTCTGTGCAAAAATTTTAATTTCTGTTTCTATGTGCGTCATTCAAAATGTATCTTTCCAGAATTCAATCAAAATTAGGAAGGCTGCTGTAGACGGTAGCAGGAAACTTGACGGAAGTAAAAATCTTTTAGCGTAAGGGCTTCTTTTTCTAACATTGTGCAACGTTCAGGTATATGGTAGAATTACCGTCCTGTGTTTCTTTCCTTCTTTTCTTTCTTTCAAAATTATTTATTTGTTTCAATGACCAACCACAACCTCCCTTTGCTCTCCGAGGTTTTCTTGACTGCCAAACCTTATTTCTGTCTTATTTCAACGAGCCCCCCATATCCTGTTCCGATTTGCTACATGCATAGTGAAGACCTCGGTTCTGGCAGTCTTGTTGTCATAGGGAGCCTAGGAGAATTCAACGCTCGGAGACCCCTCTCGACATGTCGTAGACAATTGAGTCACGGCCCGGGGGTTTAAAAGAAGGTCCCCTTCACCCCAAGTAGTCCTTGTGACGCTGGCTACTACCCCCTAGCCGGGAAACAAAAATACCTTAACATAAATACCCCAGAAAGTGGAGGGGAAAATAGCCCCGCCGGTAGCGTAGTGGTCATCGGTCCAGACCAGTATTCAGGAGTTCGTTGGTTCGGATCCTACTCGGCGGGCATTTTTTCTCCACTTTCTTTCTTTCTTTCAAAATTCTTTAACCCTTTCAATGACCCATCACCACCTCCCCTTTGCTCTCCGAGGTTTTCTTCACTCCCAACCCTAATTTCTTTCTTATTTCAACGAGCCCCTCATTTCCTCTTCTGATTCGTTACATGTATAGCGAGGGCCTCTGTTCTGGCAGTCTTGGTGCCATAGGGAGCTTAAGAGGGTTCAACGCTGGTGGACCACTCTTGACATGTCGTAGTCGCTTGAGTCACGGCCCCGGGGGTTCAAAAGAAGGTCCCCTTCACGCCAAGTAGTCCGAATGGCGCTGGCTACCACCCCCAAGCCAGGAAACAAAAATACCTTAACATAAATACCCCAGGAAATGGACGGAAAAATAGCCCCGACGGTAGCGTAGTGGTCATAGCACCAGACCGGTATTCTGCAGGTCGTGGGTTCGGATCCCACACAGCGGGGCATTTTTTCTCCAGTTTCTTTCTTTCAAAATTCTTTATCTCTGTCAATGACCTACCACATCCTCCTCTTTGCTCTCCAAGGTTTTCTGCAACTGCCAACCCTTATTTCTCTCTTATATATTTAATATATATATACAGAAAGATAAGTCAGCAGTCTACAACGCCAAAGGACGCATAGGGGTGTGGTTAGGCTCTTTCCTTTATCAACTACAACTTACGGTTAATTAAGTAAACATTTTTTAATTATACAGAAGAAGGAAAGAAAGAAAAACACGCGCCCAGAGTTTTCTTTCTTTCTTTCTTCTGTATAATTAAAAAAATGTTTACTTAATTAACCGTAGTGATAAAGAAAAGAGCCTACCACCACCCTATGCCTCCTTGGCGTTGTAGACTGCTGACCTATCTTTCTGTATTTCCTCAACGAGCCCCTCATTTCCTTACTATATATATATATATATATATATATATATATATAATATATATATAGGTCTGAAAAAATAAAAACTCACACACAGAGCGCGAAAAAAAATAAGGTTAGTAAAGACAGAGACAAACGAGAAAGACGTAGTAAATAGAAAAAAGTTACTGACGTTTCAGGGAGATATATATATATATATATATATATATATATATTATATATATATCTTTCCATTTTTCCCTCTCCTTTCACCTGGGGTCCTACCCCTATATAAACCGTGCCTGCCCGGCGAGAGATTGCCCTGAGGAAAGCAAGTTCTCTTTGCTGAAACGTAGGCCACAATCGTGCTTTACTTGTTCGAAGTTTTATTCTCTTGGGTTCTCTACCATCTTCAAGTTCTACTACTCCCTATATATATATATATATATATATATTATATATATATATATATATATATATATATATATATAGGGACCATTGCTTTCGCAGATCCTTTATTCGGAAGCGGCAGGCGGGGAAAAGCCAAGATGGCGACTTAGCGTCCTTGCTGATGATGATCAGCTGAAGAGGTTGTGCCGGTGAAGATGAGTATGTACAGCAGATGAGGCGGTAGCCGGAAGCTACTGGTAATGATTGCTATGGGGACAAATTTCTTCTAGGAGGTAGCAAGACACAAGCTCAGCTTACACCAACGTGATATATATATATATATATATATATATATATATATATACACACACACCGTCGAGCCCCCTTATAATAGCCGCAATAATGTTCTAATAAACCCTCGGTTAGAATAAATGAATGCGGCATGGCCGTCGCCACATGCAATGAAGCAATGACAATCTGTTGAAGATATAACAAACTGGCTGGAGGGTGAAACTTCGGTACCGCGAATGATGACCAATCGCATCACCCTTTTTCAACGGACTGATTCCCGCAGAAGAAGAAAATCATGGGGGGAAAATGTAATCTCAAAGGACATCGTCATCGTGAGGTCTATGTTGCATGGGTATGTAGTCCATGTATGCCGTCATGGGTTTCATGGTCCATGTTAAAACAGTCGCCCCTGTTTCAACGTCATTAAGTGAGATCGCCCATTCCTTCTTAATAAAAATAACAAAAACAACACGACGAAGTCTCCCACGCAACATTCTGTCAGCACGCTGTAGGAATCCATCATATTTGTATTAATTCTTTGAAGGCAAGACATTTTTTTTTTGTTTTCTTGACAAACTTTTACCGAACATTTTTCAAACTTTTTGATATTTTGTCCACTTATAACGGCCCTTTCTAGGCATTTTTTTGCCCTCTCGGCCGTACTACTTTAAATGAACTGCGAGCTCACCTTTAGCGCCCTATTTCAATTTTTCGTCAGTACCATCACTGAGTTCGAAAAGTAAGCAAGCCCGCAGTTATTCCAAATTGCCCTCACGCGAGAGACCATCGGTAGTTCGAGGAGCTTGGGTGGAAGCAAAGTCCTTCAATGCTTTACATTGAAGGACTCTGGTGGAAGCATTCATGGGGCGGCTTCAAGTGCATCCGCCTTGATGGAATTTGCCGGCTTCGGTTCTTTGAGTGCAAAAGGAAAGTGATTGGTACAGCGCACTGGATTTCGAATAAACAAGCGGATCGATGACGTTGAAAGCGCAGATGCCACTCGAAGGAAATTAGAAAAAGAGGCATGCGTGGGAAGTAAGGGTGCAAAAGATGGAAGTAAACGCCGGCGCTTGTAATGGGCCACGGAAGCTCACTAAGTGGGTGTAAAGTTTTTATATATAAGCACAAAAAACGCTTGCAATACCAAACATCTTGTTCCGAATTCTTTGTTCGAAAGCACATTCCTTCTCGACGTTTGAGCCCCTCAGGAAGCAGTACTTAAAAAAAAAACTGTTTTGCCTCTTCGCATTTATAATTATCGCACTGGTAATAGTGAAAACGTTTACCGGCCTTTACAATTAGGAGATAGTTTAAACGTACAATAAGCGTATGCCTATCCTTAATTTCTAAAATGAGCTTGTTTTACCTTGTTGCAACTCATCCTAGGGGTACAAGCGTACTTTGGTTGGGTTTTAAAATTTTTTACCACAAAAACCTAGACTAAAACAAGCTAGGTGACGTACATTTGGAACACAATTAGGTTGCATTCGTACATACATGTAGTGTTGACAAAGGCACTATTTAGGTTGAGGTAGCCCCGGAGCTTCTTCTGGCAGTGCACACATGGACTGCGTTAAAATTTCGAGGACTTCATAATTCCCTTCAATTGCGACGCAGGTAGTAAAAAGGGCGTAAATGGGAAGCTGTTGGTTCTCAGGCAGCGCAAATGACATTGCACATTAAACACCCCTCTCACAGTAGATTGCCGCCCAGATGGGCTAAATTGAATTGTTTAATGTCGTTTCCCAGACTGCCCCCTCGGCTCTTAAACACGACGTGGTTGTTAGCTTTTATTGCTCCAGAAGTTGGCAGGAACCATATAGGTCGCTAAATCGAGTGTGCACTTTCTTGACTGTCAACTTTTACATATGAAGCCGTAACTTTGCGCTCTTCATTATTCAAACATAAAAGTTGTTCTAACCTTCCCACGCTTGAGCGTGTATATCTTCTTAATGACCTGAACTAAACCGACATATATGTATCGTGATGTCGCATAAAACTTTGTAATGCTGCTTGACTATAAAGACATCAAAATTGTTTTATTATACCTTTATTAGCTAAACCTCGCAGGAGTGAACATCTTTAAGCTTTTTGGTACCAACCAATGATTTATTATCATTTGTTGCTTCATATTATAGCCTCTGAAGTTCATTTTTCACAAAAAAAACTGGGTTAGCTCAGCAAGCAGCCCTAACATGTAGAATATTAGGTGGATGCTGCTTACCCTGTTGCACTACACTACTGTAATGGTAGCTGCATATTCTTAAGCCAGAAATACAAAATAGTTATCCCCAAAGAATCAGTGTGTATACATGGCTACAAAGTTAAAACCCAAACTGGGTATGCCTGCATCCATTTGAATAAAATGCGACGACCCTTTGAACGGCGGAGCTGTTGTAGCTGGCCGTATTGTGTGGCACATAACGCGTTAAAAATGCCAAAAGAATTTCGAGCGCTTGTGAGCGTTTGCCTCGATGCGACTGCCCAGCGTCCTCGGCATGCGCAATGGCTTTAGCCATAAAAAATGGCGACATCCCCGAGGAGCGAGAAAATTTCGTCGAGCGCTTGCTACAGCGGGCTTGGCTGCACCCACCGAGCGTCCCCGACTCGTACAGTGGCTTAAAAAAAAGGCGAAAACCCTGAGGAGCACATCACCTTGCCTATCGACAAACAGCGCCACAGCTGGCTCAACACCTGCACCACGGACATTCGACTAAACTCCAGGAACACCGGGCATGCGTCATGAACGTACACGGCGTCGCTGCTGTGCATCTGTTGTCCAGCTCTACCGCGCATGTAAAGGTTGGAATGAGAAACACGACAATATCGGTGCATACGACGATCACTACTACTACCTAAGAGCAAAGCGACGACACAAAATGTCAATGAGCAATTTCAAATCTGTGCAAATGCGTGTTGATGTGTCCTTCAGTGCTCGCGTAGAAGGAAACCCTGCAGCTTCGCTATGGTTCAATCCTTGCAGGACTTGGTGCATTCTTCTCCAGTGTTTTCACCATCCTCCCCGTAAGAAAGTACTACCTAACAGTGTTAACAGCGAACATTATACAATTTGCACTCAAAAGCACCTTATGCATTGTGGACTGCTTCTTGCGTGCCCCGAAAATGTGCCAAGACAGTGGTTCCGCCAATTACCTGCGCATGCTCGGAACAGTGCAGAAAATAGGGGGTCAGCTCTTCTTATATGAAATAAAATTGTGTGTTGACAGCGGATTTATTAAAGGTAAATGCTTAATTAGAAAAAGTTATTTTTAGGAAGATCAACATGGTGCATAAGCTTGTGAGACGAAAAAAAAAACAAATTCGTTCTAAGGTTCCCTATGCTCTTTCTTTGTAGTTTTATCCGAATATTTCTTACTTCAAAGCATATTTCTTTAAAGGGATAACCACTCTTAGTGTTTTGCAATATCCGTGCGCAGAGGCAGCGTCAAACTAATCAAAGCCTCTTATTAAAGAAAGCCGCAAGAATTGTTTACACGTTGTGTGACGAAAGCTTCGGTAGGCAACTTGGTTGCCTAACGAAGCTTTGACAGCGCGAATGAGTTCCATAGGCAAGTTGGGTGCCTATGGAATTCATTGGCTCTATCAAATGGATGTAGATTTATATTGAGCTCCAACAGCGTATAATCGGGCTCTTAGAAACATGCTGAATGCGTTTTGATTACCGTCCAAATCTGGTACGACAATATGCTTCTTCAATTCACTACAGTGTCGTTCGTTATAAATTGTATTTTCAACACAACATTCCTGCACTAGAGAGCTACTATTTTGTCTTGCTCCTCCTACGGTATCCTGCAAGGATACAATATCACGCTATAGCTGTGAGACATGTATTGTACCTGAAAATGTCTACAGAGGCCGCAGTAAGTGGAGATAATATTTAGGGGCTCACTGCACACCTCAACGGAGAGTTCTCCAGTATTGGTAAGATATTAATAAAGAATATAGCTCCTACTCTCTCAACATCGTTTTAAAATTAGCGTGAGCTTTTAAATGTTGGTGGTTTTAATAACTGCTTTTTTTTCGCGTTGTATTTTGGTTAATTTCCGTTTATTTTCACCTTTTTATGGCTCTTTCTCGAAGTAAATCTTGCCGATGAACACGGTCTTTATTATATTCTTCACCCCTTAGTGGGGTGAAACATTAGTTGCAAGCCGTCTCTTTACTTCGCCGAAATGTAGTAGCAGCAACCCAAAACACGCCATTTGGAAGAAGTTGGGCATATGACTAGGGCTCCAATTCGGCACGCCACAAGGAAAACAAAAATGGTTGGGTTCGTAAGCCATAATAAACAGTCAAATTTTGAGGTACGGCAACTCGTCCTAAGCTTTGAGGAACCTCGAGCACCAGCCTGGCTCCTTGCAAAAACGGCCGCATTCTTTCTAACAACACACTTTATGCGTGGAACACACTTCGGCCACGTCGATCTACTTTGACCCTGTGAAACGAAGAAACACGGCACGTACCATTTCTGAACTCTGCTTACTCGGGCATTTCTAGATCCTCCAAGATTCTGATAGCTCCGCACCATGCTCCTTCCAGAATTGCTTCATCAAATGCACAGATGTTCGTGAAACCAACAATAACATTTTTGTTCCCTTATCAATGCAACGTCTCTTTTTGATGTTCCCTTTTCGATGCAACGTTCCCTTTTCGATGTTTCCTTTTCGATGCAATTTATCTGCACCGTCCACAGAATAAAAGTTCTTACGACTCAGTCTGTACTATGTGGTTCCCCCTCTCTCACTTATGTTGAATTTCTTACATATTAAAACACTGAAGCCACAGCAGCTGCCTTTAGGAACCCGGGATCACGCGTTGCCTTTTTGTGCCATTTTCAGCTACCGAGTTTTATAATTGTTGTAGAACATATGTGAGCCAATAACAAGCGTAGATATGCACAGATAGCCCTTCTTTAAACTACTAGGAATCCTAGCAGGCGTTCGACGCATCCGCAGTTTTTATCTCTGAGGAAGCCAAAGGCGCATTTAAAGCCGAAAATATTTATATAGCTGGAAACAGCCTCCTTTGTTCACTTTGAAGTACACGTTCTAGAGTTTTTACAAGACAAAGTGTAACCACCAGTAATTCTTCCTAAAAAAACGTGTAGAAACCTACAAACATTTTTCAGAGAAATATCAAATGAAGACGACGGAATTTTCGCATCAGACAAACCTATGAGCAAGAATGTAGACTGTGCAAATATTTCGTTCGGAGAAAAAAACACTACAAAACTATATTGTTAGAGCGGCGGTAGTGATTCAGCAAATCCTCGCCGAATGTAAGCGGGTATTGAGTTACGACCGGTGTTATCCAAGCATTGGACGGATAACTCAAGCTCTTGAACCAATCCCGCCGTGGACCGATGTGCTAAAAATTGAAACACTGGGATAGTCATGTGCCCCGAATCCGGACAGATCTTTACCTAAACTAATGGCGCCGAGCTTTAAACTCTAGTCAAGCGTCACGGAAAGAAACGCCTGTATGCTTGGTTACTACGAAACCAGATAACAATAGGAAGAATGCTCCGAAAGCGTCTTTCGCGCACTTAGGAAAGATGTGATTCCGCTGCAGTGTCTTTATGACTAACACATTCCATTGCTGACCCCATAAACACAGATTCCATTGTAACTCACCATGTAATTTTCTGAGTCAAGTGAAAATGAACATTTCTTGTGGGGGAATTCGTCGCACTTCAGATTACCAATCAGTAATAATTATTACGGAACCGCTCATTAGGGTATGCTTCTAGCCGACGTGTAGCTTGTAAAATACACCTACTTGAAAAAGAGCTGAGGAAAAGATTCATAAACCGTAGCTAGTCCAGTGACTCTGTTGCGATTGCTAGCTGGCATCTGGTCATCGTCTGCTTTCAGAGGGCCGTCGTAAACGGGCAAAATAAGAAAAAAAGGTGGCATCTCACACGATTATTCTAATATACATTGTAGCTCAATCTCCCCGGGTAACTTCTTTCCAATTGCCTACAGCACTCCTTTCCCCAGTTTATTGGTTGCACCAAACATTGGAAGAGTGCCAAATTATTAATAACCCAACACAAGCAATGAACGTCATCGAGTAATTGAACAAGTGACTAAGAAAACGGCCATACGTGAGTGGGGGTTCAGCAGAATAGTTCAGACGTAAAGTCCAACAAAAGATAAGTAAGCAAGAATTCAAATGCAGCCGCAGAGCATTTGGCGCGCTTTTATTAACAAAGACACCATTTTCTCCATTAGTTTGAAGTCGAAGGTATCGTCAGGGTATTGAAACTTTCGAGCTAGCGGATTGTTGCGGCTGCCACGGTTTTTCGTTCTTGCTTGGGCATGGTAACACAGTACGGGTGGGAAAGCAATTCAAATTGTGCTTCGTCTCCCGCCTTGCTTTCATATCAGGAAAGATCAAAACACTTAAAAAGCTTCTGTCAGGGGAGCCAATACGCAGCTCTTAAAAAAAATGCATTTTTCGATGCCTGCCTTGGACTAATTGCAGAACTTCAGATTTTTTTTACTGGGAATGCGACTCACTGCCCTCGTACTGTCTTTCGCTAAGGTAGTCGGCGTGCATCCCATCATAGAATTTTCTATGTGACAAATAAAAATTAGTTTGTTAGAGTTTGCTTACAAAGAGTGTCAGTCCAGACTCTACAAAATCAATGAGGTCTAATATTTTCCTGCCCCCCCCCCCAAAAAAAAAAACAAGCAAACACACCCTGCGTGGGGCTCTGACGTTAAAGTTTAAAACTCCACTCGAGCCCGTCATGGTAAACAATAACCTAATTTATTTTTCCTTTCTATTTTTGAAAGAGGGGGCGGGGAGGGGTGTCTGTACCTCCTACGCTATTAAATAGCGCTCTTCGGCCCAGCATACGTAAGCACAGGAGGGGCGGGTTCAAGAGTGCTCAAGATTGTTTTTTTGCTTCGGAGGAAAGTGTTGCAATCCGTTTTCCCACAGTTGAACACTTCGCTGAAGCGGTTTTTTTCTACATATTTCCACCCTGAAGACGCAAGGCTGAATTTTCCTCTTCCTGATATGGTTGCTTCAGCGCTTCAGGAATTCTTCGAGAAGTTTTGAAACGTGACAGACCTAAAGGTCTACCAATGTTTCATGTACATCCAATCAATCACTGTCACGAGTGGGATGTGCAGATTTGTGCTTCGTGTTCGAAATTGACAGCCATAAAAAATATATACAAATGCTTCTCTCGTTACAAATGTCGCCGAAAGACGACAGCCGGCTTGGCCCCTGCGGAGTAAAGGCCTCCCTTCTTATTCCCGCTCACCTGTGATGCTGTTCTTTGCCCGTCTCGCTCCTCGCCAGATAACACGCTATAGGTTTGCTTAAATTAATTTAAATTTACCGCGTTTTACTGCTCGACCTCGGGTGTCTCGATGCCAGCACTCCTGTACGGCGGATACCCTCGTGAGTTTAGGCACCCTACTTCAACATTTATAGAACCAGGGTGGCCTACTGCACGATCGTTTTAAGCGGAACGTGGATCTCATCTTGCGGAACGTTTCGTCGCTTTTTCCGTTTGATTTTTTAAATGGCGCCAGGAGGTAGCACTGGCAACAGCAGGCGACGGTTTTCTGCATTGATGTAGTATTTCTTTGCTGTCGCAAAAAACAATTGCCGATGGCTTTTTAATAAACGAATAAAGCAAATATCCTGTATGTATTCATTTTCTGCCTGATACTTGCGTTATGTCTAGTTCTTGTTGAACAATGTTGGCAAGTATGAACACTGACATCGACATAGACGTTTAGATTTGGCTGTGAGTATATAAGACTATGGCTCAGATTTTATTTCGCCTTGTATGAACGGCTGAGTCAAGTCACGGACCGACAGCCAGACAGCCAGACCAAAAATTCTTCGTTTTAGTAGCCAAAGAAAGACTAGCACCTTCAAAGTTTAGGTGAACCTTCGTGGTGCTTGTCCTTCAGCATTCCTGATTTGAAAAAAAACCACAGCTGAAAATCATATTAGCAAATCGCTTGTGGCTGGCATATGAGCGAACAGGGAATAGTATTGTTACGTGCATTACGTTGTCACCGGCACAAAAATTTCACTGGCTGTGGGCATAGAATTCCATGAACCCGATGAACAGTCTATTCTGGCACTCCGGCCATTTTTGTCTCTTTGAAAATTAACATATGCCCGAGAAATAGCGTTTTTTGAAGGACAGGAACACAGCACACTTTAGAGTCCCATGTGGAAGTTTCGATTATGATTTGTCCTATTTCGCGTAAGCTGTGGGTGAAGTGCAGAGGCAAAACTTTAAGAGGAGCAGTGTAATGTGTACAATCCAAAACAAAAGGCAATATGATAATAAAGACGTCTTAGCAGATTCCCGTAGCAGAAAGCCGACTATATTTATATGTAGGGGTGTAATACTAGGAAACATTGCTCTGCATTACCACTAATAAAACTATGAGGTGAGGCATTTTTGTTACCTCTTATGATAAAAATGGCGCGCTTAGTCGTCTCAAGCGTCGTGTTCTGCGCCAGTGTGCAAACTGTTTGCTGGATCAAAAACCTGTCAGCCCATTTTAAAAAGAATAAGAAAGCTACGTAATTTTATCTGTACACTTTGTGAATATGAAACATTTGGCCTGTTTCCTTTCTTGTGATTATTTTTTGGTGTCTACATGTTATAACACCTACGTATTGATAATACTTCCCTGTGTACATGGATTGTACTTCTAAAAATCAGGTGCATCAATCCAAAGTTAGACAACACGTAAACCAAGGCTACTTAAGTGCATAAACATCTTTTAAAGAAACAAATAATTCCAAGCAATGGTCCCAAAGCCGGTGACTGTGCCCGAACTTTCGGTGAGTTTACAAGAGAAGCCAGAAGTGCAATATACCTAAGGAGCAAACAAACTATGCTATTGGCGCTATAATAGAACATATGGCGGCCACCAATATAACAATATACTCCAGCGCGAATATTGCCCATCTGCAGTCACTCCTTCTCACAGTGGCATATTCTTGAAAAAAATAATAGTTTTTTCATTCGGGCGTGTCCCGTGCAGGGCCGCACCGTTTCAAAAAAGAAGTCAGCACGCTGCAGAAGACCTAGGGGAGCTGATGCTCCACTGTCTGGATTACTTCACCGCTTACCGCACTGGAATGAACCCCCCGAGAGATACTGGGTAACTGAAAACACTCACGAAAATCTACTCAAAAGGTGGATTTAGAATGGCCGGCACGGGCTACAAGTGCAAGGGTGGTCGCGAGCGCGACTAAAAGCCGCATGGTTCACATTAAGTCCACATTTTGAGGAAATGAGTTTTGTTAGCTGCAAATTTCGGAGAAATTTTCACTTGTTATATAGGACACTTATTATATTCAGATGGCTGTTTTTACAAAGTGATCACATCCAGATACCAAAAAATAGAGTTCGTTTAGTTACTGACGCAAGCTACTACCAGCCTTAATTCCTCTGCTCATTTTGAAGATTCCTTTTGGGTATTACCTAAGGCGCATGTGCCCGTTAATAGAACCAATTTGTTCCCAAAACTCAGATTTTTTAGCAGAGTTGTTTATTTATTTATTTATTTACACAGTACCCACAGCGCCTGAGGAATTACATTGGGGGGGGGGGGGGGTAGTACAACTTAGATCAGAAAAATATAGGTAAGGCAACATCAAAGTCAAGAAGAAGACCACGCAAATCGCGCTCACGTACATTTACTTGTAATTGTACAACGCTACTACCACATATATAAAGAAGGCATCATTGTTATATAAACTGACAAGATGGCAAGCTAGGCAGTAATTTTACAACGCTACTACAACATAGTAAAGAAGGCATCATTGTTACGTACACTGATAACATGGCGAGGTAGATGGTTCCAATCACTAATGGTCTGAGGAAAGAAAGATCTCTTAAACACATCAGTTTTACAAGAGAATTGACGGACCTTAAACTCATGATCTACGCGCTTAGATTTGTAATGCGGTTCCAGCATGTACAGGTCACGTCGTAGTCCGGTGCTGAAAAAATACTTCCGTGGTTGTCAGAAAACCGCGAAACCCCACGAGAAAAGTGTGGTTGGGGTTTTCCCAGGTTCGATTGTGACACCGAAAACCTAACCACTGGTTCACCATAAAGGCTCAGTGGGTACGGAATTGCGGTGGTGTGGAAGAATAACATGTGCAGCCAATCGCAAAAAACGATAACTGTGATCGAACCCGAACCTTGGTCTATCGTGTTAAAAAACCGGCGTCGATCTGGTTGAGCCATCATCGCATTTCAGGCGCGTGACGTTTAAGTTGCGTTCGTAACGATGGTTTTGGCTTCTGACTTGGCCGCGGCTTCTAGCGCGTGAAAGGCGTTCGATTTTGAGGGAGATGTGCATGCCTGCGGACGAAACGATAAGGGCTGGCCAGTTATGAACTTTCAGTGGTAGGTTCATAAATAAATGGGAGATGATGACCTGTGGAGCGGAAACTAGGCGCCCTAATAAAAACCTTGAAAGCAAACCTACGTCGGCTCAACGTGTCATGTCGCGAATAATGAGGGGAACAAGACTTACAGACATGAAACAGGCTTCGTGGATCACAAAACAATCTATGGTAGAATATACAATTGTTCAAATAACGAAAAGGCAATGAACTCAGGCTGGCCACGTAATTAGCCGAAATGAAAATCGATGGATACCAGGGTTGCAGATTGGGCACGGAAAGACGGGTGCAGAAAAATTTGAAGGCCAGTTACCCGATGAAGCGGCAAAATAAGGAAAATCGGTGGCAACGAATGAATTCGAACTCCATGGGACTATACCAGTTGGAGGTCGATCGGCGAGGCCGTTGTCCTGCATTGAAGATAGTGCGCTGCTGATCATGATGATGGTGCAACAGCTGGGTCTGCGACGAAGGGAGAGAGTCTGCCAGCTCTGCTGTTTATCCAGCCTTGCAGCACTAGTGCAAGCAGTGTCAATTTTTTAATTTTAATTTTGTGCTAAGAGGAGTTATTACCAATCCACTGGTAACTCTACAGCATTCAGTGTACACAACAACAAACAGAAAATATACGGTGAACCCGATTCTCACCAAATTTGAAGACACTTAAGGCGTGGTTTCTTCTTCGGTAGTCATTGGTAGATTATTAAGTTCAGCTCCCCGACAGTACACAGGCAATGAGACGAGCCGTAGTGGAGATCTCCGGGTTGATTTGGTTGCCTGGGGATCATTACCATGCGCCGAAATCTCGAACACACGAGCGTTTTCGTTTTTTGCCTCCATCAGGAAAGCGGCAGCCTCAGCGGAGAATTTCCTCGGTAACTCGAATAAATATTACAAACGTTGTTTGGCCATAAAAATGCGAAGTGTTTTTACATTCAGCTACTATTTGAGACTAGTTGTGCAAAAAAAAAATCATATGATACCTCACCGTTTTACCTGCGAAGATGCAGCTCTTTGTTACTTCCGGAAAGATTTCAGTCACCTATTTTATTCAGCTTGGCATAGCGATCACCAGGACTGTGTTTGCGGCTTTTTTGGCAGTGACAGTTGCTTTCACGTGCTTCATGAGGTGTTCACAACTGAATAAAAGAGCGCTGACGACAAAGTGTCACGTCTGCGTGCACAGGCATGCAGGCCCGGCGGAGCCATCGCCAGCATTCACACATGACGATTAAAAAAAAAAAAAAAAAAACGTTTGCAGCGCAGGAGAACACGGTTTAGGCAAAAACAAAAGAAGACTAGAGCTCGTGTTGTTTTGTTCTTTTAAAGCAAAGCTTTTTACCTCTACCCCCCAAGGGTTCTTTCGCGACCGTTGGTGCAACGCCGCCTGTATAAACAGTGCCTAACGCGTGAGCGAAAAATGGCCAAACAGCCACTCTCCTGTTGCTCTCTCCTACCCTTCCCCGCTCCGTAGCCTTCCAGCGTGCTTTCGTGTCCGCCAGCCAGCGCCGCTTCTCGGAAACTATGCAAAATAGTGGAAAGTTTGTTTAGCGTTCCCGAGGCGGCGCTCTTACGCCTTCTTGTTTTTCACCATGCCTGTCTGTCTTGGTCTGTCACTGATAAAACTTCCTTTGTCACGAAGCAAAATCCCTTGCGCTGCCGCAGGCTGATGCCGGCTTTGCGCGCTTATCTACTCGGATCACAGGCACTGAAATTTCTGAGTGGGGCATCCCCCTCTATCCCCTCCGCATTTAAGTATTGTTTTGACCCCCCTGTTCGCACTCCGCATCGGTACGCACTTCTAAAATTGAGGACTGTACTGTAGAAGCGCCCGGACAGCGTGGCTGGATCGCAGCTGCTTATCCTTTTGTTTCCTATAATTTTCTGAAGTTTAAAAGCACGTGATATTATTGGAAAGTAATCGTAGAAGTGAGCGCCTGAACAAAAACGTGCACGCAATGTTTTCTTCTCCAAATACTACAGAAAGAAAAATATCAGTAAAATAATGGCTGCCCCATCCGAAAATATCGTTTTCTGTTAGCTATATGTCTACCCGACAATCAGTATGTTCTTAGACTATTTCAGTGCGCCTCCGTCTTTATCTTTGGAAAAATGCAGAAGTATGAAGCGAGCGACACGTTGAACAAGATCCCCAGTGCGCCACAGAACTAGCGCCCCGTCACGGCTAAGATGTAAGCGAAACGGCCCTTGAAGCCCAACAGGCAAGCTGACAGACACACGTCGTAGAAGTGGGTGCAGCGTTCGCGACTCGCGAGCAGTGACGTAAGGCGAGATGTCCGCCGGCACGCGCCACATAGCGGATCAGTGCCTGAACTGAGCGTTTCTACACTTCCCATTGAAAAGCGCGCGACGCGTCAGGCAATGTTAATACAGGCGGCGTTGGTTGGTGTCACCAGAAAACTCCAGCGAGCAAATAAAATAATTTACTGTCACCGCCGGGAATCGAACCCGGAACTAATAGACTAACAAAGCAGAGCCCGTTGTCCTACCGATTTAGCTACGAGGCCACGCGAAGACGGGGACGACAGGTGGTGTACTAAAAAAGCACGTCAACGGTTTTACACCTTCCGTTCTCGCTGCATACCACGTGAAAGCGTCACGCGACCACTCACGCCCGTCTAGCGGCCCTGCGCGAACCTTGCTCACGTGCTAACAGTTACAAAAATTAAAGGAAGCTCACACCAGTGCATGGAATCTCACTTCTAGTACGCCAATGTGCTAAAGCCTGTGGCCTCCAGTGTTCACGTAAAAATCCACAGCTCCTTGTCGTCCGCCCTCACGCCAAATCAAGGAATACATTCAAATACTCCTTGATTGTCAGGCCATTTCTCCAAGCCCTAGCATCAAGATCCGGGGTCTACGTCTCCAGACTAACACCAAGAGTGACGTCTCTGCAGCGCCTCAAAAACAGCATTAATCAAATCATACAGATGAACAAGCGAGTTGCCACCAAGAAGCGAGGCCTAAAGGAATCCGGTACCTTTCGATTAATTGAAGCTTTTGTCTTCTCGAGAGTTACTTACGTCAACCCCACTCTTCTCCTCGACAAGGAAGACATAGAGATGCTTTATATAATGATTAGAAAGGCGGTGGAGCAGGCCATTCGTCTTCTCATGAGTGCGTCCACACAGAAGCGGCTTAGCACGGGGCTCCACAACATGGTCGAAGAGCAGATAGAAGGCCATCTTTCTAACCAGAAGGGCCGATTCAGAACTGCGATGGGTAACCGCATGCTTCACCAGATTGGCTCGGCAGCCCAGAATGTCACTCCGCTTGACGTACTCCCAGAATCTTGGTGACTAAAACTAAAGATGCTCCCTTTGCTTAGAAATATGAACCTCTCACATGACGACGGTCACCGAAAACCACGGGCTGAAGCACTAAACACCACCCTAGGTGGGGATCATGCAGTAATCTACACAGACGCCTCCAAACATCAAGAGCAGCAATACGCAATCATCGTAGCTACCTCCAAAACCAACCTCCTTGCGTGTACCTCGCTTATGACCCAAGAAATGACGGCAGCAGAAGAAGCAGCCATCACCTTGGTTATCACTCAACAAGGGGTTCGGAGGGCAGTCACCGATTCCCAGGAAGCCTACTGGAATTACCAATCGTGTTGGGTCTCCTGACATGCACAGCGCGTGCGAAAAAACCACTCCCCAAACGGTTACATTCAGCTCATCTGGACACCCCCTCACGCTTAAATGAAGGGCAACAAATACGCCCACCCAACAAGCCTGCGCTTTTACCTACCCTGCTATGGAGCTGCACGAGGACAGTCACCCGCTTGTCACGTTCAGGGAGATAACCCAGCATTATCGCCTTCTGAGACAGACCGCACCTTCGCCTTACCCTGACTTTTCCAGAGAACAACAAACTACCATATGGCTCATACAATCCGGGCTCCTTCCCACAGCCTACGCGTCTTCACTTAATGCATCCGAATCGCTATGACGCTGAATGTAAATTTTGCTCAGAAGTAGGAACAGTCCGCCCCGTAATCGGGGTGTGCGACTTTAGCCCTGAGCACCCTCCTCTCTTTCCGTCAACTACCCAAGTAGAGAAATAGGAGATGCTGCTGTACAGGCCCTCTCTACTTACCCAGCTTCAGCGGGTGGACAGAACACATGCCGCGCGGACTGCATATGGGCCCCACAGAAGAAGGAATCACTCCCCGGGCGGCACTCTGGGCCGTTCAGAAATCTGAACAGAAGTATTTCTTCCTCCTCCTCCTTCTCTGCCGGAAATCTCGTTGCCTCCGTCCACGGCGCAGAGACGGAGAAGTCAGATCGTCTAACACCGGGCTGGAGCTTACTTTAATTTTATAAAAAAACTTTCCACTCTTGTGCTACACCAATACAACTCAACCAACCGCTGTTCATGCATTATGCATTGATTTAACGGCAGGGTCCAATCGCCTCACCAAGAATATCTCTTTGAAGTAATAAATGGTGTGGTTAAGTGCATTTCACTTCTCTCTGGTTTTACTATTTGTAGAGCGATGTGAGTGAATTTAAGTGACATCGCATGGGTAATCGTTGTGTGTGCCGTTTACAGCTTTGCTTTCCAACCACATTCACGGGGTGGATTGGCGTGATTTTTTTTCTGCGTTGTCCTTTTGCGGGGCAAACATTTAGTCATGCATATCCAACATGCCCAACTGGTTGTTATTGAAAAAAGACTGCGGAATGCATTTGAGCGTAGATGGCACGTCTAAAAAAGCATAACTACCCAGGGCTCATGGGTTTCACCGGCTGCAATAATTCTTTTCTTGCATGTTGTATACCTACTAGCATTAGGAAAAACAGATATATAATTTTAAATATTTGTTTCGCCGAGCTCTCCATGCTGACAATGCGTTATCGTTGATTAGCCGTTTTTTTTTTTGCGGTGGAAAAAAATACTGTAGATATCTTTATAAATAAAGCGTTTAGTGTGTCAACACATAAATCCTATTCGCCATTTTGACATTCACCCTTTTAATTGCTAATTACCTCAAACAGCAATGTCCGACAAACCATACATCAGCGTATTTCTTTACTAAGATAGTCACAAAACGGGAAGGAAAACAAATCAACGTGCGCACTCACCCCGGGGCTTATGAAGACATATATAGTCATGTAGCTAACCGTTATTTGTTCATTTGAGTAAGGATAGTGGTTTTTGATAATTTTCTCTGTCCTCCGCACATGTGGCATCTCCGAAAAAAGTGTGTTATATGGAGCAACATTGAAAGCTTGAAGGTGACCAAAATTATTCCGCAAAAGAATGCAATAAAGCAAGTTTGCCGTAAACTTGATTGACTGTAGGGTTTAACACGCCGACGCAACGCAGGCGATGAGGCGCGCCGTACTGCAGGGCACCGGGTTAATTTTGACCAGCTGGAGATCTTTAACGTTCCCCGAAATCTCGTACACACGGGTGTTTCTGCTTTTCGCACCCATCAGAAAAGGGGCCGCATGCGGCCGGAAATCGAACCCGCGTACTCGTGCTCAGTAGTTTCCCGTAAACGTAGGGTGGCTCTTCAGGTTTTAGTGATCCTTTTGGCATGGTGTTTTCAGATTTCCATTGATAAGAACTGCATACTAGCTACACAACCTTCAGCGGTGTTTAAAACTTCAGTCCGATAGTTTATAGAGCTTGAAGCTTCCGAAAGAGGCTTTCCTGATGTTCTAAATCATAAAATTTCAGCCACTTTGCTAAGGGCAAAGTTACGGCTTGTTCAAACGAGCCTAAATAAATAATTTCTCTTAACTGAAGAACAAGGAACTAAATAACAAAGAAAGGACTTATGAATCGCAAACGTTTATGGACTTTGTTCACATTGTTTGCCGGCGCGAAAATGGTGTCGGCCATAACATTTACACAACATTACTCTAATTAAGCAGTTCGGGTGCCCAACTGGAGCGAGCCCTAACTAAATGCTGCCTTCACGAGCTGCACACAAAACAGAGTTCGCCATAGCAAATGCCGTACACAACTTTTAATAATGTATGAGCGGAAGTTAAGCTTGGACATAAAACTGGAGGAACTCAAACTAACACGAAAATTAATTCTAAAACGAGAACAGCACGGCTGATTAAAGGAAAGAGCTCGCGCTGATCGCGATTATTGTCATATTTTTATGTCCATAAAAAAGAACAAAAAGGCCACTTCGGCTGCGCGCAGTTCCGTTCGGTATTGAGGGCAGAAGTTTACACACAAAAAATACAAGGAAAAGCGGTGGTCTGCCTCTTACGTAAATTATTAGTGAGTATATTTAATTAGGCGCATACAAAATGTGCTTATGCGGCGTCAAAAGAAGCGATCGCTCCTTTTAAATGAAATTTCGTATTCTCATGGCAAAAAAACCGATACGTGTCATTGATCTTGGCGAAATTTTTAGCTATAAAAATGATTTCTAATAAGGAAGTCGAAAAAACTCTGAGTGTCAAACAACAGTTGTCACTACCCAGTGATTTCGAATTCGATTCCAAGTGAACATTACCCTAAGCAGCCTTAGAGACGATTAAAGAAGCAAACTCATTTTTCTGCTACTGCGGAAATAAAGAATAATATTCTCGCCAATTTCTTTTTTGAAAATCTGTCTGGTGCTATTTTGATGGGTTTTAGGCTAAACAAACCAAATCATTCTTTTAAGGTGAGCCAAGCAATCTCAGGAATTGTTGAGCTAATAGCAGGGGTTAAAACAAATTGTTTTTATCTAGCCTTCCAACTGCAGGTAGCCATCCTAAACATTAACTCCTCCATTGATGCAGCGATGTTGCTTAGTCAATACGTATGAGGAAACTTAAAAATCTCTTTAAAAATGCATTATCCGTAATTTAGAATTCCCCAAAACACGTCTATTGTAAGAAAAAAATGTCTTTTTTTATGAAAGAAGCCACTCTAAAAGTGTCGGTGTGAAATCGCACGACGCTGCGCCTAAAGATATCGCGCAAGCAGAACCACCCACAAGGCGAATCAAGCACGCCAACACGTCGCCCTCAATATAACACACTGTGCGCACCATACAGATATATTAGTGAGTCAGTTGAGGACAAACGCTTTCGCCTGACTAAATCATAATTGGCGCGAATGTGTCCCCGAAATTTAGTTTCCTATACAAGCATTTCCCATTTAAAACCTTTTGGTGCGTCTCTAATTCAGAAGTGTGGTTTTATGCGTCCATTTATTCACTTGATGTACTTCATTAGTTCTTGTGGCTACGAATAAACCTTTCCGAACTGCTCAAGCTTAGAGAAAATACCAGGATGTTTTTGATGTTCTCAGCTAAGTTCCCACAAAAATTTCTAAAGCAAGTGCGATTGTGTCAATTGCAAGATAAACAGTAAATGTTGCTAAAAATTGTCTAAATTCAACCAATTCTTTAGACGAAACACCCTCATGTTCTTTTTTTGGTTTCTTGGCTTTGGAGGTCGCAAAGCAAGTCTGGTTTGTGGGCGCAATAATGAGGCTCCAAATGTTCTGCGGAGAAATTCCTGGTGTGATTTCGCAAAAGGCTAATGCTTGCTAAGAAGTGTCTTTACAATGGTGTGAAGCCGATCGCTCGATTCACCGGTGAGTTCATGTCCTAACGCTCGCACCAGGCATGCAGGGAACTTGTAGGAAACGCGTACGCGGCCATCTACTCTTGCGCAGAGAAAGCATGACTCCACATTTCTCCTATCGAAGGGCTCCCGATAATGGGTGCGCTTAGACGCAAAGTGCAGCTGTGTGTGGACAGAACTAGTAGACAAATTTGCAGTGATCACTTCGGAAGAGTGCGCGCCACGAACGACGCAGGGTAAAACTTGCCTTGTATCTCCTGGTGTCCTGAGACTGAGGCGTTAGTCAGTTCTCCGCGGAAGTAGTTTGATAGCGGAAGAACACCAAGAAGCCAGAATCCTTAAGTGATGCTCCGATTCAGAGCGTACTTTTTGTACCAAGGAGCGGGAAGGGACGTGGCGTAGAATTGCGCCAGAAATAAAAGAGCCCAGTGAATGGCGGTATTGTGTACTACAAGACCTGTCTTGTGATAGTCGGTGATGATAATTATAACCATGGAACAAAATAGCCACAGTGATAATAAACACAATGCATATTTTGACTCCAGTAAGATGTTCACAATGGACAAAAGTATTGGCTTGGAAAGTTGGGCATATAATATTTCATAAGCTAGGCATATAATGTATTCAATGCAATCAGGCACTAATGCCTGTCTTGCAACGTTAGCTGTCGCATCAGTCAAACTACCAAGAATACCAACTTTATTGTGACTCATACATCTAACCAATTCAGGTAGACTTAGGAAAACTGAAGATGCTGTGACGTTGTAGAAGCTAAGGAGGTTCAAAGATGTTTGAAGATCACAGGATTTGGAGTTTTGCTTCGAACCGCCACTGAGTATTCTTTAGGGCGCCCAATTCGTATCCCTGAGTTCCTCAGAGCACTTCTTCTCAGGCCTAGCGCCCGATTCTTGGTGTGGTAACTGCAAAGTCTGGTGTACAAAACGCCCATGATCGTTCTAATAATAGGCGCAATATAACTACTTTTCAGAGAAGGCATCATGTGTTTTGGCCAAACAAGAAATATTTATTTTCTCGGTCGGAGTCACATAACGGGAGAGCACAATCTTGCCGTGGCTGCTGTGTTAAAGTAGAACCCAGTCCACAAGATACACGAGAGAGGGGTGGATAGAAAATAGCGCCAGACCCTGAATGTGTGAAGCTGCTCGAGTAGATAAAGTCACAATAGTTGAAATCCTGACACGAATTTTTTATTGACCATCTGGGCGAATCCCTAACTTGGAAAATTCCATACCGACGCTGGCTGAGGAAAGTTGCGAATCTACGGAACATTAGAATCACATGTTCCCTCGCAGGTTAATATAGACAAGGTGATCGTACTGCCTCATGCAAAAGTGCCATCGGAGAGTGCGATGTATAATTTTCTCTCCGTGCAACGATTTGTACAAGTACTGAGAGGTAAAAGCGGTACCAAAAAAGTAAAAAAATAGGCCATAATCCAAACATTTTATCAGCAATGCTGGCACATATACCGAAAGCTATTCTGCGCAGAATAAATCGCCATGTGGTTCTTCAACAGCCCTCAACCGGCGGCACGTTTCCTCAGCTCAACAGCCGGGAATCGAATGCACTGTGTCTCGTCGGAAAGTCGGAAGCGATTTACGCAAGCGTTTTTGTCACTCTCGGGGAGCCTCAAGTTTTACTCCTCGTTGCCCTATGACGTCTTATTTAAATGCGGTGGCTGTATAACGTTTATTAGTTCGCTATTGCCCTGAATATAGGCCTTCCAAAAATGGCTTGATATTTTCTCCCCTTTTTTGGCTCAGGAAACTTCGATGAAGTGCTAACACATTTTGCAGGAGTGGGAGCGCATAGAATAAAAACTACAATATTATTCGGTTACTTTTGTGGTGGGGCACTTAAGAGATCTATGCAACGGCTGTCACAATTCCCTTGGTTAAACGCTCTTCCGACTGAGCCATTAAGTCGTACCCGGATAGCTGTACGAACGCGCCTGTGTCCTTCCCTCTAACTTGTACATTCATATGGTACTGCCGTCTAGGAGAGGTGAAGCGAAGTAGTGCGTCATGACTCTAATGAGCGCCGATAGCTGGCGCCTCGATAGGGCAGCGTGTAGCAGCGGAAGCTGCCGTGTTTATCCGTCCGCCGCCTATGTGGAACGCCGCTCAGGCTGTGGAACACCGCCACCGTGTTCCATAACCTGAGTTGGTCGAAGCTGAAGCGTCTGGCGTACAAGCCATGGAGCAGGACCAGTTTGGTCACACGTTTGCCTAAGCAACCGGCCAGCAGGACGTCGCTCAAAAAGCACACCCACAAGACTGCTGCCGACCCGCATATCATGCTACTTTCGCTGTAGCGTACTGTGCCTTCTCCAAACGACTCGCTGACCACCCGCTCGGTTTCCTTCGTACGGTTTCCGGGCGCCTGGGGTTTCAATAGGATATACCCAATGCTCCGTCGCGTGTAATTGAGTGTGTAATGTTGGTGTCTCTAACGGTGCCATACCGTCGAAATATAAATAGGGATGTGGGAGTTTACATCGATGCACAACAAACAATCAAATGCTCTTATGAAGGCACATTTCACTTTCGTGTTTCACCCATTCTTATAAAAAAAGGATCAACCACATTTTGCACACTGTATCTGAAGGTATTGCTCCTCAAGATGCTTCGCAGTCACTCTATATGCGGGAAGAGAGCGCGAGACGCAAAAGGGTATTTGCGGTAATATTGTTTTGGCTGTGTACCAGGCAATCATAGCTTTACACAAAGTAGGCAACTTTGGGCAGCTCTGGTACCTAATAAAAATCATCGTCAGCGCCAACGGTTGCTTCTGCGCATGCGTAGGCTTTCCAATTGTGTCAAGTAGCTTGTGCGCTTCTTTACAAACCACTCCAATCCACCACCTAAAAAAACATAATGGTACCGGAGGCGGTGGGAAGCTACATATTAATTTGTTTCATCGGGCCCTGGGCTCTCCGGGCTTTGCTCCTAAGCGAGCTTGGTCTTAATTCTACTACTTACCGAATAACGAAAAGCAGCAGCAACAATTCTTCGCCCCAATTTTCCAAAGTGTAAAAACGTGAATCGAAACCTTATGTAATATTAGCCGCCTAAGCCGCTTTGAGGTATTCTTTGTTCACTCTGCACGCCGATATGTATGAGAAGAAGCCAAAAATTTTCTCTGCATCTGTCAATATGAGATGCCAAGACGAAATTATGAGCAACTTCACAGTGTGAAGTTGGATCACCATCGAAACTCAGGACAAAGGTCGGCACTTGACGTTCATTTTGCGGAATAAATTTCATTTTCATTTCGCAGAATCCGTTCATTTTGCCGATTCAGGGCACGACTGCGTAAAAAAAGCGTCTTTACACGTCCCAATCACTCGGGAAATTGCGACGTCGCTGGACTCTCACAATGAAGCGAATGCTAACAGCATTAAACAATTTTCACTCCAGTCTTCCCGCTGTAGTCCTATGAAATACTCGCTAATTAAAACAGCACCGTTGATTGTGCAACTGAATTTTACCCAAGCGCCATGACATCACGCGTAAACGTTAATGGAGCTAATCTTTATAAGCCTAATATTCTGACTTCATCAGTAAATCCACCCGCTGCGGTGGCTCAGTGAAAAAGGCGTTGCGCTGCTGAGAACGAGGTCGGCGGTTCGATTTCCGGCCGGTGCAGCCGCTTTTCTGTGGAGGGGAAAAGCAAAAACGCCAGTGTGTACGAGATTTCGGCGCACGTTAAAGGTCGTTAGGTGGTCAAAATTAATCCGGAGCCCTCGAGTACGGCCTGTCTCATCACCTGCGTTGCCTCGGCGCGTAAAACCCCTCAATCAATAAAATCATTAGTAAATCGAAAGAAGAAAAATATAATTTTCTGCCAATGAAATGAAAGAAAAAAGCGGGATTTACCTCATTCGTGAGTTCAAGATTTAATGCAAAAATTTTCGCCTTCAATACGGTGAAATATGCGATCTACCACTAGATTAAAATTGCAGGGAGATTGTTAAAAAATAAACAGGTCGTTGACGGTAGTATAAAAATAATTCTTTCAAGTGTTTTTCGCCCTGTATCAATATAGGGCTAAAGATAAAAAAATTTTAAACTGACTGGTATTGTTTGGGAAAGTCAAGTTGATCTGTGCCTTACTGTTTTGCAATTGCCTTGAAAAGTATGGGTGAAACGGTGGCAATTTTAGATGCAAAGCATCTCCTGCTCGGGGCTATGTCCTGCGTCCGTCCGTTATCCGCACCTCTCCCTCTCCCCACCAGCTGTGCGATAGCGCGCGCTGCTCCACCTTTACCCCTCTCCCCACCAGCTGTGCGATAGCGCGCGCGCTGCTCCCTCTTTCCTCCTCTCCGCACGCCGCTCCCTCAGATTGCTGCTTGTCCGATGAACTGAATGGACGCCAGCAATTCTGTCAGCGAACTGGCTGGCACACCTTCAACCAGCGCCAGCCAGCTCACTCCCAGAACCGCGAGCATCTCTGAAGTCAAGGCTGCGCAGAGGAGAGCTCGAGATGCAGAACGCAAACGTACACGCTGATCAGCGGATCCAGATGGCGTTCGGCAACGCGACGCCGCTTCGAAACGTCGACGTCGAGCAACAAATCCGAATCTTCGAGAAAGTGAAGCCGCTTCGAAACGCCAGCGTCGAGCAGCGGATCCCACACTGCGAGAAAGCGAAGCCGCTTCGGCACGCCAACGTTGCCAAGCGGATCCGGATGCCGCTCGTCAACGCATGCTTTGCATCACCACATAGTTCCTTTCGGGGAGATGGTGTAAGTTTTTGTATACCTTCTTCTAGCTTGAAATATGAAGCAGAGCATCGTCTAGAGCAGTGTGAAAGGTGCGTTGGAGGTGGGCGCTGAAAATGAGGGAATCTCCTTGCGGCAGAAAAATTCAACTGCAGACGCACTTGCCATATGAGGCCTCTTAGAGTTAATGGTACCGGCAGGGCCGAACAGGTGGCTACTGGCAGGGGTGATCCGGGTGAACGAGAGTTTAATGGGGCGGTCGACAAAGCTCGTCTAGCGGTGACGAGCGCGGCAGCAGAGTTTGTGAGCACACGGACACACGATCCTAGTTGGCTTTCGCTTGGACATTAACACAAAGTTTAATTTTCTTGAATGGGAATTCGGCAGCCAAGAAAGGTATGAAGAAATTCAAACTGCACACCCATCGTGGAGTATGCACTATTGCGCTGACTGGCCTAAGGGTGTTCTTGCGATCTCAGAGACTCTGAAGAATGACAATGTGAAAAACAAAACTTTGCTGGCCCATAGTAGGAGCGAAATTCCTTTGTTGCCTAAAATCCTTACGTCGTACACAGCGTGTTTGTTATTGTCCTCTTGCCATGTGGGTGATCACAAATCCCATTGACCTGTGTCATAACTTGTGGACAAATATTGTCCCTGAAATATGCAACAAGACGACTAACAGTTCATCATCATCACCAGCCTATATCTACGCCCACTGCAGGGCAAAGTGCTCTTTCATTAATCTGCAATTATCCCGGTCCTGTGCTACGACTAATTTATTGCCGCTCGATTCTTGTTCTCATCTGCCCATCTGACTTTTCAACGCCACCTGCCACGCTTGCTTTCTCAGGGATCCACTCTGTAACCTTTAATGAACCAAGAATTATCTTCCCTTCGCATTACACACCCTGCCCAGACCCATTTATTCTTCTTAATTTCTACTAATACGCCCTCAACATGCGTTTGTTCTCTGACCCACCCCGCTCTCTTTTTTCCCTTAATTTGAAACCGATCATCTTCCGTTCCCTTGCTCGCTGAGCCGTCCTCAAGGTAAGTTGAACCCTTTAGTGAGCCTCCAAGTTTCCTATCGGTAGTGACTACCGGTAAGACGCAGCTGTCATTCACTTTATTCATCAGAGACAATGGTAGGCTGCCATTCATTACCTGAGAATGCCTGATGAATGCACTCCACCCCATTCCCCATTTCGATAAAAGGATAAGAATGGGGTGGAGTGCAGTAAACCCACTCATTACAATATTTTCAGTGAGCTCAATGCCATGTCACTCTGCTCATTTCATGTCACTGCACCGAGAAATTTGAAAGTTGTGCAATATTTGGTGTGTTTTTTTTTTTCAGTTCAAGAAATCTCTCGTGGCTGGAATGAAGCTCCGCAACAAGGCTTTACTGTGTCTTTGCGGCCAGTTTACTCTCTTCTTAATGTCTACTAGTATGTCTTTAACACGCATTTGTTCCCTGATCCACTCCGCTCTCTTATCCCTTAATAGTTACTTATCCAGTGAGGGATTATCGCAGTTTTGATATTACTAGCACTGGCAAGCTTCAAATTGCTTCAAGCAATGCATTTTCACAAATACAAAATTAATAGCATTGCGGCATTTGGGGTCACATCAGTACCAAAGTAATTTTATGTGACTACAGCGAAAATCTCAATCCTGTCCAGCAGCATTCTGGCCAAGCAAACATAAGTCACGCGTAAGTCTTCCTTCTTAAGCAAGTAATAAATACCTCAACCCTGGATATTTTGCCTTTGTATTAGGACACCGTACGTATTCCGACAGTTTGGAATCTCTTCTTCCCAACCTAATCAAAACCAATGTGCCAGAACTGGCTTTTTTACGCGTTTACTTGCCCACAAACATCCGCGATAACGCGACCTAGTGCTGTTACAGAGAAAAAAAAACAGCCGTAAAGCCGCATTTAGGCCTTTTGTTAGACTTGCTAAAACAGGCGACGGTCGTCTTCAAAGCTTCATTTTTACTAGGGTACTTCATAGGAAAATAGTCGGTATTGCATGAGATGAAGTGCTTTACGAAGCTTACGCAGCATAAATGAAAGAGTGGCTGTTCGGTGAAAGCCAAATTTACTTAAAACTTCGAAGCGTTTACAGTCTCGTCGGTCTAAAAATCCCCTTTTTGACCTCTTTGAAATTTATAATGGCCCGATTTCACGACGTCATTATGTCGAGTTATATGAGTGGCGAACCATTCTTTCACTTTAAAGTCCCCGTACTTTAACAACGGGTGGAGATGCTGTAGATTCGTTATCTAAACCTATATTGAATAAGTTTTTCAAAAAATTATATACTGCCTCAAGGTTGTACGGCGCACTTCTTACAACGTCTACCTTGCGCATAAAAGAGAGGGTTTCCTTCAGGAGGGCGCTTATCGCTCGTAAACGTTGCATCCTCCCGGAGAGCTCCTGCGAAACAGCGCGTAAGGGAGCATTCAGGCTGTAATAAAGACAAATGCCGCAGCGGAAACAGCTTGTGTCACGGTGCGCGAAGAGAGTTCCAACTCAGGCGCGTTTTTACTAGCGTGTGCACTTCAGCAGCCATATGTTGCCTCCAGCTTGACAGACACAGGGAAGGCAGTTGGACATTTGTTCCACGCCCAACATTTTCCGGAAGAGCGTCACAAAATGCGCGGGAGGCGACTTGTGGTCCCCGAGCGCCTCTTTGCAAAGGAACTCCTCCCTTTTCGCATTCAGAAAAATGTGCCAGGGCGCCAACCAGATTTTGGTATTGCAAGTGCGCTGTCATTTGAATTTATATAAGCGGCAAGTATGTCAGTCACGCTAAATCGGCTTTGCTAAAGAATGCTTGTGCTGGCCATTATAAAGTACACGGTTGTGCAAATCTGACATATCATTTTTTATAACAAAGATGAGGGCGATCCTAGCAAGATGTGGCACGCGAAAATATGAAGTTTCTGTGTCCGTTCGTCAGCATCCCGTGGCGTTCCTTTTGAACACATCTCGCGTTGGTTACACACGCGCATTTGATGATCGGTATGTCCTGGAAAGTAACCAACCTGCGGCAAAATGAAGCCTTCAAAGAGCTAAGATGAAACAGCTTGGCAACTGACAGCATCAACTATTAAGCATGAAATGGCAGCCGAGAAGTCCTCTTTAGATATGTCTTGTTCAGCAATGAATAGCCCGTTAGGTAGACGAGTCTAAGTGACTTCGGGTTCCGCCCAGCAGCGTTATTTGTGGTTCTTACCAACCTATCCGTAAGAGACAACACAAAAATGCCTGTTAATGTTTTCTCCGCAGGGGTGTCATACACAAAAGAGTAATAGTTGTTTTAAGCCGTTATAATTTGTTCACAACGCAACATTTCCCGGTTATAGTATTGTAATGAATAGCCCCACGTTTGGCGTGAAAGCCACGAGGCGGTGGCTAGTGCATGCACGGTTAAACGTTGATTTATACATGATTGAAAAGAAGAAGAAGCAGGTAGATAGCGGAAGCAAGCACGAACCCGAGACTAGAGACATAAGTGTTACAAAAGACAACAGGCTAAGATGAAAATGTTCGCGATAGAGAAAAACAAAACGTTTTTGCCGCAGTCCCTCAGAGCGTCGTTGTCACGACCCGTGCACGGTCGACGGAGACGTCACGGCGTGGGTCACTCGATTAACGGCTTTACGCCCCATAGGGAGCAGGTAGAGGCCATCGGGCAGGGCATCGCAGACCTTGTACGTTGGTTACAGCTAGATGCCGATAGAGGGGGTGTAAGCCGAGTGACCACCTTCCGAAAAACACAGGCCCCGCTCTCTCGCCCAGCGCATCTCCAGCTCCATGCACGAGCAGCCCACGGGTTGTCAGCATCAGCAGCGGGCGGCTCTCAGAAACAGCAATGGTTGGAATCCAGGTTTTCACCCAAAGACGATCACAAGGCCGAGCTCTCTTGCCCAGCACGTCATAGGCGTCCACTGAACGTCGGCCAGATTCTATTCTCCGTACGCCCTGGCTGCATGTTTGGTGCGTTCCTCTTCGTCGTCCACCGGCACCTCATCACAAGTATATAAGGACAGTTGTAAGTGGGCAGGCACCTCAGAGCAGGCAGGAGAAGCGAAGACGACCCCATAAGACCGACAGGAAAACGCATAAACAACCAAATGGCGGTGCCTATGAAACGCCGCAAGGTAAGTAAATGTCACATTAGGCTGAACTGCCCAATAATAACAGTGCCGCACGGGACAAAAGGAGAAAAGAGGGCCGATACTCTGTAATCTTATCTAGTGACACTAGGTATGACATTGAAAATATTTTAGCCGAAGGTGTCAGAAAGTTTTAAATTGCGCTGCCGGTAAAAGTATTGCCTATAGTATCGATTTGGTTTTTATGAATACTTTCTCCATAGACTGTGAGCTTAGTGATGACGGAATTGCACACAGCAAGCTCCACAAGCAGCAGCAAATACAAAACACAGGGACCATCCTTTCGACTGATAGGTAGCTTTTCGGGGACGCTGCTCAGCTTCTCCCGTACCACGTTCATAAGAAAGCTGGAAGTTAAGCTGCAGAAGTGTACGTATCTTCTCGGCTGCACATGAACGGAGATAACAACGCGTGGTTGGTCAACCATATTTTTCAACCATTCTTCCTCGTGTTCATGCGGCATAAAAGAACTGAAGTGCAAAAACACAATTCTTCTGATGCCTAACTTCATGCAGGAAAAGTTGTGCTGTGTTAGGCGTCCCCAGTATACAAAAGTTAGAATTATCATGAAAAGAATACAAAAGTAGGTGAGCGCGGAAATAACAATGAAGCCCTATCAACAAAATTTAACTGATTTTATAGCCTTCGTAAAAAAGACTTCAATAGCAAAGAAGTTTTTAGGCGACAACAAAAGAAAGCGTCAGGACGAACGATATCTCAATAAATGAAGCTGTTCTCAGAAATTCCCATCAGCGTATGGAGTCTACTCACGGATTCTAAAGGCGCTCTAGCGGGTGAAATAACTTTCAGCAAGCCATTACACTTTCCGAAAAAACTTGACCGCAACGCCATTGTATTCTCAACTCACCCTTTACTCTAACTTAAGACCCATTATAAATAAATACATATTTTAGATTTAGTAACGTATTAACATTACACAGGCTAGAACCGCTACTTGGTTGCCTCGGCACAACTGTAAAAAAAGGATCCTATTGCCCCTAAGCGGCGTCCTAAAAAATGTTTCGGAAAAACGAAGCCATATTAAGCCTTCGTGACCTGTTTAGCATAATTTTAGCAGTAGATCTCAATTTTACAGAGCGTCAAAGTTTAAACCTACTGCAGTGGGGTGAATGGGGACCTTATCCAAGCCCCAGATATAAACAAAATTTACTGAAAGCAATGCAAAACCAAATTTCTTTGCAATGTACGATCTTTGATTTCTTTGCTGTTCTTCAAGCAGATTCTAGCTAGTCTTTGAAATCGGTTATACCCATGATAGATTTGAATTTGTTGAAGTGAGCTCAGGCCGGCAAACATTTTGGTATTGTAGGCTGCAAATATCCTTTTGCCATCCTAGGATATATTCACGGCGTTGTGGCTGGTGCAATAAGCCACCTCGGGAAATGCAGCAGACAAAAACTGGTTTATGAAATATATATTAGAGCAGGTTTAGGAATCTATCTGAACTCTTTATTTGTGAAATGAACAAACCACGCCGTATCAAAGCTCCAAATACCGTGTTTGATAGCACTTCACCACGGAGCGTGTACATTACAGCAGCCGACACAACCCAGAGCTTCACCAGGAAATGGCTTTGACGTTTGTGGGCGCTCAGGGTTACCTGCTGAAGTACAGGGTAGACTTTGATTTTTTCAACTGCAAAATCACATTAAATAGACCGGATGCTCATTTCTACCCCTTTATTTTATCCTTGCGCTATAACCATGCTTATGTTATTAGGACCACGATATTGCTTCACGGCTCCGTAGCCTAACAAGGAAAAGGCTTGAAACGCGCTTACAAAGCTAGCAAAAAAGACAACCTTTTTGCTACGAAGGATTTAAAAACAGGGGCCTATGTTTTTATTTAGCCTAATTCATTCGTCAGTTCGATACATTCCGTTAAATATTTCATAGAAGGAATTCCGTCTATAAACTTTAGTGTAAATTCCACAGCTATATTTTAATCGTATGTTTTGCCATTGGGCGTAAACAGAGGGTGCCCTATTCAAGCCGTCTTTCGTGAAGTTTACGTTTACCCATCATCCTCACCACAGTATGGAATATTCAGCACTGAAAAATAGGAAATGTGTTTTTTTGTAATAGGAATAATTAAAAGCACAGTGTATTCGGGCATACCATGCAGTAACACGGTAAGCTTACAGACAACGCGGAGTTAAGAGAAAAAGAGACACTTTTGCTGAGTTTTTTGCGCTTCCTATTGACCATTACACTCCACAATAAAATATTTCTGCCATTCGCTCAAAGTGTGCAAAAATGAATCAATTTTTGAGTGCCAGGCCACATTTTCTATTCGGTATTCTTGTTCGTTTGTACTGAGAATTTAAAGAGCACAATATTCCATTTCATTAAAGCATTGTACACTGCGTTCGGTTAAGAGACGCGCGTGCGGCTGTGTATTAATGATCTAACACAAAAACAGGAAGAATACGTGCGCAGAAAATTAGTTATAGACTTCTTGCTCCCTCCTGTCATATTAGGAGTATAGGCTCCGTTAGGGCTTTGTCTGAAGCTTTTTCCTCCGCTCCTCATTCATATATGTGTACTTACTAACGCCGCACGTTCACTGTTCGAGCTTCTTGCAGTGTTGGTTCTTCTTTGTTTACGATGGCCCGTTAGAAATGACTTAGTTATTTTTCCGGCGCTTATCGCTCGGAGCCAGCGCCATGGAGTAACAACGCCTTCTTTGGGTTTGCTCCTGAATGGAACTCTACTGAACGCCCCACCTAAAGAATGGACGACTGAGGGAAACCTCGACGGCTGCTAGCCGGGTTCAGCGCTCCCGCGAGTTCGCGACCCCTCTACGAAATGTTTTATGACAGACTCAGCGCTACTGCGTCGCAGCTTCAGTAACGACGAGGCTGGCTCGAAGCTATGACACACTATGCATCTTTTACAAAGACTTGTAGAGATGATATCGCCGAGAAGAAAGAATAGCGGCGTTGTGGTGCTTGATTCTTGGGACATGTTTCGTGCGACAGAGCAAAAATTCCAAAAATAAGATGACCTTGTGTAAATGTTGCCTGCAGAGAAGAGGAGCAATTGAATCATAGTGATTGTATTGATGATAAACAGAATAAGATGTTCATGAACTCTGATAACTACAGACGCTTAAGCGCAATGATTCCATACTTCAATACATTTGGTAGCAAAAAATAAACAAATATTTTAAAAACACATTTTTCAACCCTGGTGAAGTCAGGTGGGTTTTATTATATTTTTGTCGTATCTGGGCTTTACTCATGTAAAATATGTTCAATTTATTGCAAAAGTTCAACTAAATACGTGTCATTTCAACGTGATATATTTCATACAGTGTTATCGCCTTTTGCTGGGAGTAAACCTAACAAACAGCATTTAGGTTGACTGTACATACCTCAAATCATCTACTGCCCGCCATAGTTAGAAGTCAGCTTAAATTGAGAAACTACACAGGCCCCTTTGGTAAAACTGCTTCATGAGAGGTTCCATGCCCTCGGAATTATTGCACAGCTACGATCCCAGAATTACTTCACAGTAGAGATTGTGGCAAAGGGCTGACGGGCCAAAGTTTAAAACTGCAATTTGGGAGCACATCGAATCTCAGGATGCTTGCTAGCATTGTCTTTCTACAGTTTTTTGCTAGCAGACAAACGCGTTCAATTGTCTTTACGAAATCTGCATCCCGCTTCGCTGAGCGTTTGCTTGCCCAAGCACAATGCCGCTACCACAGCTGCTGCGGTCGCGTTGCACCAAAATATTCGTTTAAACACTGTGATTCCGACTGATAAATGGCAATGAATAAAACAGAACTTTTTACGGTAGTGTATCTTCTCGAAGACTTCATGGCATAGAGCAGACGTTTCATGTCATCTAGCAATGGCGTAACACTGAATCTAACCACAGGCCTTTTCTTCGCCCTAACGCTGGCTAGCAAAATCAAGGTACTTTAACGAGATCTTTTTGCAATCACTTTAGCAACAAAATGAAATTACCGTCCTGTTGCACAGCGACAACTAATTGGGTCCTCCGGCCTTTGCGGGAGCCGCTATACAAAGTTCGCGCAGATAGTCTACAATTCTGGGACACAGAAGTAAATTCTAGTTAACAAAAAGCACTTCTGACTGCCTACATTAAACCTATATTAATTATTGGATTCGACGAATCTCTTGCTCTGAGGCATGTACCTCCTGCGTCGTCGTCGCGCCGTCCGTCCGCATCCCTCCTCCGTTCATCTCTCCCACAGCTGTGTGCAACAATCTCACTCCGGCTCATTAGCATACCACAGCTGGCGCGCTTCTTTGGGTGCGCTTCGCTGCGTAACGCTGCATTAACAAGTGTTCCGGCGCGCGCAAGTGCGCACATGCGCGACTCTCCTCCATTGTCTCCTCTCCTTCAAACGCTGTGAATATAAAGCGGGTATCGCGCTGCGGCGGTTCAGTCACGCGCTCGCTCTCGCACTTGACGTGACCTTGCTTGACTACTTCGTGCTGGACTTGATTCTACCGATGAAGACGTGATGGAAGCGACGGTCCCTTCAGTGAGTGGTGTGACACAAGACTTACGCCCATCGTCCCGCTTATAGGAACACCCGCATGTCATGGAAATGCATCATACGCGTTCACAACACGTTTCACGCGATTTAGAGAATCAACCTAACGGAAACACCAATTGAACCCTCCGATGTGTCGCATCACACCAGGGTTCCCTCGCGGGAAGATGGGCGTAATTTTTTAGTTTCCCTATTATTGCGTGTGACACTGTACGTACATGCGGGACGAATTCGTGCGGTTGAGTGACGCCGACGCAAGAGAGTCGGCGTTTTATTAAGGACAGTAGCCTTTCCTGGGCTATGTAAACGAAAAAATTTTCGGACTGTCTGTATGTCGGTTGGTTCAAGAATTCAGCCACTTGAGCAAAGGCAGAGAGAGAAAAACATCTAATATGCTCGTGAAAAGGGTGAGTTTTGGCTATTCACCCTGTAAGAGGCAGTCTTAGTCCAAATGCCTTGTTCTGGCGGCCCATCCTGGCCCGTTCCACCAGTCGGCGCAGGTTCCAGTGCTCGGAAACGGTCAGCTGCTCCACCCACTGATCATAGGTAGGGTAAGAATAAGGAGTAAGAGTAAGAAGTCTTTTGGCCCTCCCTTACCATTTGGTATAGGGGGACAGCCGCAGGGCAGAAGGTTCAGGTTGCTGGGTATTGGATGGGGTACATTATCTGCAGTAGGGAAGTATGTGGATATAAATTGGTTTATAAGCGCCGGAAAAGGGTAACCTCTTCACATGGTATTTGTGAATTGGATGGTGGAAATATTTATTCTTTAAAAAAATTATATAGCCGTAACATTTCTAAACTAATAAATATGGCTGCAGTATTAATACTTCTCAACATTTTGGTGCAGAAAAACATATGGGGCATAATTGCGAGAACGTCATCACATAAATGTTGTTTGCAGTGGTCTTTTAAATGAATATACCTAGATTCTTTATTTTTTCGAGAACAAATAAAAATTATGGCGTAAAAATATGACATATTACATGTTTTGAAACGAAAATATGAAAAGCACTCGCTGCGCACCCTCCGGGCAACATTACAAGAAGAAGTCCAAGCATAACAAAATGTTCCTAGTAGACAGAGCGCCAACACTAAAATACGCCAAAATAGAATTTACATGAGCCAACCTACCCCGTGTTTATCACCGAAAAAGCAAGATGGAAGGGGAAGAATGATGAGAGGTGGGAAGGAAAGATAAGATATGAATTTAACGGCAAGAAGCTGCATACGGCTTTCGTCTTTTGATGGCACTCTCAGTGAAGTGAGCAAATACTCGGCCATTTTTATTGCTGCTTTTCTCAATTTTCAGAGTTATCTGGGCGGGTAGCCTAATGCTGTGACACGTTATCCCACTTGTCTTATTTTGATTTATGTAACAAGGTCTAGTTTCTACTGGGGATGAGATAACGTGTGTGGGGCTTTGAGAGCGGTTGGATACGGCCGAGATATCGCGAATGATAAAGTGAAGTGCGGTGTAGCCTATAAGGCCGAAAACGTACAGTGAGCACCGTTAAAAATTTACTCCTTGTTATAACAAACATTTCTAAGAAACAAGAAACGCAAGAAGCATTATGTCAAATAGCGTCCATTTTGTGACCTTGTGCTGTTATAGAGAAAGTATGGCTAGCTGTTGTGAAGTTTCGTGGTTGGCGAAATATGGTAATCGCATTACATTACCAAATAAAATATCCCGATTAAGAAGTTTGCAAATCAACCATTTAAAACGGCAGAGCAACGGAATGAAGTCTCTTGAAGCACTTTTAGGTGTAAACATTACACATTACCACGACATTGCAATCGCAATTGCAATAGCAATAGATTGCCTTCATTTTGACAATGCGAACCTTGCACTTAACCCAAGAATGAGGCTCCATTCTAGATAACACCACCGTGAAGCTTTGCCAAAAAAAAAGAACAAGGGTTACAAGTTCAATGTTCTAGCTGCATTACTTTCAACAAGGCTAAGCCTTCGTGGTTGGCAAGGTTGCGAAAGGCATGACACAAATGTTTGTTCAAAGCTGTCGCCGTAAAACTCAGTGATGAAACTTTGTTACAGTGTCATTATTGATCTGTTGTCTAAATATTGCTTCATCAAAAGGAAGACGGGGCATGCAGGAAGCCAAAAAAAATTTGAAGAAGCGAATTAGGTTTTTTTTGTGCTTGGCTCTTAAATTCACCAATACGGTATGGCAAGAGATACACCACCAGAGGAAGGGCAGTGTTGATAATTTAAGTGCGGAGTTATTACGGAGACTTGGTAGGTCGATGCGAATATTTATTTTGATCCATTGGCCTCTGTTTTGCTCGTTTTTCAAAATAAATATTGCCTTGTAGCCTTCGAGAACTTCCTCTTAGAGCAAGGTTGCGTAACAACACTGACAAGATCTCACTGACCCTTACACAAACTATTCGGTCAAGTGACGCTAGAATCAAGAAGATTAGATAAGTGAACGATGTGCTAAATGTGGCAGTTACGTAACGCCCTCTTTCCTTGTTTCGATAAGTTAAACAGAGTGGATACTGTAGCTTTTTATCAACCAGGCTGTTTGTCCTCACTGTGTCTGTGGTTTACCTAAGGAGCTTTTCCTTACAATTAGATTACTACACGTGTGATACCTGGGATAAAACGTTAACTAAAATATTTTAAGTGAGATGCTAGGCAGCAACGGGTGTTTTCTTTTTTTCAAACGATCGTCCAGCTCGGACGTATTTATCTGAGCATTGTGCCGACTTGTGATGTTGCTTTATGGCTGCCTAATCAAGAAACAGAACGCACTCTTCTTCGCCTTACCCCTGCCAACGCTTTATTACGCCTTTTATTCGGATTTTAAAGATTGTGCATTTTCCTTCAAAGCAACAGATTAGTTTCTCCACGTGTGTGTCTGGGAGAGGACACCATCCGTCACCACAGTAAACGGCTCTTCATTCTCCCAAACTTAGCCTGGTTGTTGGATGGCTATGCTTCGCTGCAGAACTTCAAGTTCGAATTTAACAGCTGGCCGCTGTTAATTTCACAAAAAAACGAACGCGAGTGAGCCATAAGAAGTGTTTGTTCTTTAGCTGTCTATTCTCAAAAATACAATGCGACACCAACCAGATGGTCTCACTTGTTTCCGAAGAAATAAACTCGCACTGATAAATCATGCCGTTGTTGCCTGCTTCAAACCCTGCCGAAAACGCTCGAACTATAAAATTGGTTACTGTCTGAAATTTTTAACAGAGCATAAAACTTATGTTTACTCTCAGTGACGGTTATGATGTGCTTATGCATGAGAATTCTATTTCCTATGCAATCATTACCATGCGCTCGATGCACAGACAATGGGAAGTGCTGCGCACTTGCATGTATGTGCACTGTAAAATACGCAGTAAGAAGACCCACACTTTTTTGAAAGAAAACGCCAATTATTTCCACTTATTTGATTCACGATAGATTTGACCCACTCTTATCTCTCTAGGGCAATCGCTCTTGTTCTTTGCTCCTTACTGCTTACTTCTTCCGGACAAAGGCTACGGTAATGATCTGTTTGTTTCCTTATCGGCACTAATTTGCATCAGCTAAACATCTTATTCGTTCACCATTTCTTTCTGATGGCCGAGCCAGCAAGGCATAGAATATCCAAGATAAAAGATGTCTGAGTGCAATTCTCATAGGCTTAGTGGTATGTGCGCTAGCTTAGGCCAACCTGTCTACCTGTTATCTTTGCCGAAGTAAAGTTCCAAATAGGTATGCCTCAAGGTTGAACAGTATCGCGAAACAATTGCCTTGCGAAGGTATCTTGTTTCTGTATCGGGACGCGCTTGCCTAGTGTATGTTGCCTTTAGACTCGTTTACTTCGTGAATTTTGTCTCACCTCAACGGGATTTATGCAAAAAAAACAGCTTTGCCTATGGCTACCGTTATTGGCCATCGAAGCGCCGATTTTATCCAAGCTATGATTGTCGTTTAGCACCTTTGTTATATAATTATCAATTCCGCCAGGATCTCGCATTATTGAAACACTGCAGGTGCGTTTATTTGTTACAACACGAACGGAAGGTTGTTTATTGTAGTAACAAGGATTCTCTCTTTCGGGACTCATGTTGGCGTAGCTGAGACAAAACCAGTGTTGTTGAGAAAAAAATACATATTAAGAACAACAGATTTCTCATGAAGAAACGTTTTGTTAGCCCTAAATTTTCTTGCTTACGTGTTATTGCTGAGTACTTTGTTTGTCTTTTAATTCAAGCAAGATTCAACACTTAACCACTTGTTCCGTTACCTATATATTAGCCCAATAAATATCCTTTTCACATGTCACTGCCAGAAACCCAACAAAATATATTTTGTATTCGTGCTTGCGTAGTTAACTGCGGAGTATTTTTTATTTGCTGTGGTATCCTGCAGATATCGTGTGACGTAAAAGGAAGACGTATCAGTTTTTGCTTTTCGCGCTTGTAGAGTATTTATTGTGATATCACCTTATACTTTTCCAGACACGGCTCACATCATAGCCCTAGCGCCGCATTGCTGCTCATAGTAGAGTTCTTATGTGTACACCAGCACAAGGTTTCCAAATTTATCTCGCCTATTAATCAGGCTTTTCATGAACCTGAACCAACCACCCGCTCACCTCCAGTGTCCTTGGCAAACTACCGCATCGGCTTCACCGTAAAAATTTTCGGGTAAATTTTCTGCTGCTTTTTAAACAACAACTAACACAAGTGTTTACCCCCTCTTTTAGTTGTTACTTATAAGTATGGTAAATTGTCCTGAAAATGCGTGTAGCTGCGGTATATCTACTTACGCTCTCGCGGCCCAGTGAGGAAAAAAAAATTTTCACGAGAGAATATATGCTTGTTTCCTCTGAAAGGAAGTTTGACCTCAGCAATGACTATATTTTAAATAGGACATGAACAATTTGTGGATGTTTGAAAGTTATACGCTCTCCGCCTGCCGTTGTCGTACTGTGCCCAAAGGGAGCTCACGGCTGCATGCACTAAAAATAAGCATGCTCGTGGTCAAGGCTGCCATATTGAAGAGAAAAAGTGAGGCAAAAGGTGGGCATACCGGGTATCCCAAAATCAATAAAGTCAATGTTGTTTTAAACCATGTTACCTCGTAGCATACAAAGCACACGCTACAAATAAGAATATTTAAGTCTTGACAATAATTTTTTTTCTTACCGGAATTCCACGTGTGATAGGTTTCAAGAAACGCACCAAAACTATCTTTAGGATTCATTGGAGAACTGAGGATTTCCGTTGCAGACAAGTTGGTTTGAAGCTTCCAGGTTTCTAATTCCTCTTGCTTGACCCAAGCTTTTTCCGCTGTTTTTTCTTATCCGCGGCACCGCTCAAGATACTATTGTTTGCACTTCATTACGGGTAAAGGTAAAAAGTCCTGGATAAGTATGTGCCCTTAGCATAAAGTTGTAGGCTGCACTACACCTACGAGTACTTGAACTTGTGGTAAAGTGCATGGTCAGCCATACGCTTCTCGTTTGTTCACATGAGGAAGAAATTAAGGTAAAAATCCACCAAAACTGATTTTAAATAATGGGGGGGAAAGGCCACGCGGACTTGAGACCAGCCCATCAGCCAATCTCTGTGCCGCGTGCTTGGTAGCACACAGGCCGTGAAGTGGTTAGCGGGAAAAAATAATTATCCCAAATCCTGGCGTATAAAGAACATCTGATGACGGAGAACACCCAGCGCCACGCATAAATGACGCGCTTAAGAACAACGTGAGGGAGGCATCCCAGAATCTTTTCTTGGGCCAGTGGTGCAAGAATGCGAATCTGCGCCAAAGAAAAAAACCCAAATATTCACCTCAGCCAGGACGAAAGCGTGACTGACACCTACATCAAACACGGCCAAATCCACAAATTCGGAGTAATGCCAAAAAAATTGAGAAGGGGTAAACTTGGCAGAAAACGAAGGCAAGGAGCTAAACCGAGTGGGGAAAAATCAAACCGAACTTTCTGAACGCGGCATTTTGTGCAGGCGCAAGGGGTGGTGGCTTCACATCCAACCACCTTCCTAGGGCAGAGTGAGACAATCTGAACCGCGTGGGTGTTCCAAAAAGGAGAGGCTCTGAAAGTGGGGACAAAGTGGCGGCAAAACATGGCGATGCCTTCCCAGAATTTAAACGGTGGTGTTTTCTGGCCGATCACTTTTATTCGCGTTCCTCTTGTGGGTAACGGCTTTTGCACTGGTTAAAAGTTGTTTAGTGCAGACAGGTATCAGTAAGCGAATTGGGAAATAAAGGGTACTCTGAAGAATACTAAGGGCGTGTTCTGCGCTAGTGCAGCATTCATAGACGTGGACAAAATATTTGGGTAGAGCAGAAGTGCGCTGCTCAACTGATGAAGGGTAATAGGATGATATGTTAGTCATGCGAAATTGCTCGATTTCTTAAGAGATCTGCCTCGACAGCCTTTTGGGAGCCTCCTTGCTTGACTTTATTTTTTAGTCCTGTCTCTCTCGTATGTCCTTTCAGCCTAACAAAAAACATAAATTTTCTAATTTTTGAAATTTTGTCTTCAAGCATTTGTTTTTTACGTTGTTTTTGGAAGATCAGGAGAACTGTCATGTAAGTATGGTTTGATTCCGCTTGTTGAAAATATGAACATGAACTAATCAGTGGTTTGCTAATGCTTTTTATTCGTGCCAACCCACTGATGATATGCTGTCTAAATATTACCGATATAAAATTATCCTTCTTGGGTCATCACTGTGTAGAAGCTTTTCTGTTATTGATGTTCTGTTTTTTTCTAATCGATAATTATGGGAACGCGTAGCACCATCAAAATCAAAGAGTTACCTTTGTCCGGATAAATTTTCGAGAACGTCCACATAAAAAACAGACCTAACTTCCGCAATACCCACAATAAACCAATTTATTTTCAATTATCCTGAACACGTATCATAGTCTAGTCTAATGTCTAGCATAGTCTAATGTCTAACACTGGGGATCATAGCTCCAATTAGCTAGATGGGGGTATGGGGGGGGGGTAGGGCGAACGTCACATTGTCGATTATATGTGAATTTCCCACCGCCAAAAGGTTGAATTATGCAAGCAAGTACGTTGATCGTAAAAGCTAAAGCAAAAATATTTATACGCCCATACAATAGGTCATGGATTACGTTTATTTGTTTTCCTAATAGCTACCAATAATGCTGCAATTGCCATTAGTATTTGGCTGGGTGTACGTCATTTATGACTTTTCAATTATGTAGTCGTGCACAAAAATGGCTTAACGGGCATCAAGACCCTTTTTGAGCTTGCTGCACAAGATTGGTCAAGTCAAAAGTTTTACTGGGCTCCCTTACATTGAAAGGTACCTGTGCTGCAAGAACGAGTTGTTGACCTTCAACTTTACAACTTTGATCCGTGTAAAACACCATTACCTCTGTTTTTACGATGCCTTTCGCAGTGTACTCCAAATTTCTCACAACGATTGCCGGGCCCTTCCCCGTCGGACATTGAGGGAGACGTCATCTTTATTTTAAGTAGCTTTCCTATTATCCCCTCAGCACAAGTTGCCGACCTATTTGAACTTTGGCGTAATATTTTGAGGTCTTCTTGATCGCTCTGCCGCTTCCAGCGAGATATTGGCACTCTTAAACAGCATGTGACAATCAAATCACGGGTCACAAATCATTTAAATATTGAAGTAAAGATAACCATGCAAAACGACTCTTAGACAGCCGTTTTTTAAGTTTTGCAACGCATTTCACGTTCGCTTCTTTCTTTCACCTTATGTAATGATAACCTCGCCTTATGCGGTAACGCACCTGTTCTGAAAAGGACCAGTTTCAAAGCTGCCACAGTACACAAGGAGATGCTTTTGCCCATTGATTCATTCCAGCCGCTGCTTGTTCAAAGTATGCGTGAAACAATATGCTGCCCTGTTTTGGTGGGCTAACAAACTGGCTAAAAAATTTTGTGCATGACCCCTGCACACTTATGTAAACAAACTTTGAGCTCTGTGGAAAGGTAGCGAGCTGTGGGGAAAGTAGTGGTCTCAATCAACAGCGGGTTCTTTCGGTGGCTCTAAACTTTCAACATTCTTGCTGTGCTAACAGACTAAGAAAAAGAAAATGTGGGATTTTGGGAGATGAGCAGAGAAATATTTCTGCTATAATAAATAGGCTTTCGACACTCCTATGCAGCAGGAGAAAATAACTGGTGGAAAAACCGTACCCGGAATGCCTAAAAAGCAGTCCTGGTTACAGCCTGGGTCGATGACGTCGTGTGGTATGCGCTCAAGACCAAATCGCGACAGCGGCTAGTTACCGTTCCGGTTTGGTCTCGCAGAAAACGCACCCTGAAGTCGCTACTGCTCCAAGCCTGTAGCAATTACGAAATCGGCCACAACTGCACGATGAATGCTCGGAATGCCCCGACGATAGCTTCCTCAGTGCACATTTTTTGTTTGTACAGCTGTCCCAGTTGTTCCGGTATACCTGGACATTCGTCTTGCCTCTATGCTATCTGCATGTTTGACAATATGATTTGTAACTCCCGTGCTTTTGGCTATGCACCGCTGATCGGACTCATGGCACTTCTCAAAAAAAAAGTTTATATACAATAACCAACAAACAGTGTGTTGGTGTCGTTGGTTCACATGGTGAAAGCTTGGGTAACATCTTTAAACAAACTTGTTTGTGGGCTAGGTTGGGTACGGTATAAACACATGGTTATTAGCTCAAATAAATCAGGAAAAAAAGTGGGACAAACTGGCCTTTGTCCCCTCGTAAGCCGCTATTAAACGTAAACCGCCATTTAAAACGAAGTTTATTTTAATTATATGAGAAGCACACAGGCATAGAAATCAATCACTAGACAACAGCGCTGAAAATCAGTAGAGGATCATGACTTGTAAGACAACGGATCATATCCAGTGAAACAAAAAAGCCGAAGGGCGTGTAGATAGCCTAAGGAGGTGTTCATTACGCTCTTCTATAAGGGACAACTTTTTTGCCACCACGGTTCACGGAGCGGACAAAAATGCGGAACAATCCGTCGAACACATCGCCCAAACAGCTTTGATGTAAAAAAGAACACGGGTAGCGCGCCGATTATCGTAAAACCTTTGCGACAGTAGTTTAAACCTCGTTCATTGTGTTTAGGAAAGAAGAGCGCCCAGGAAATCACCCCTGAACAAGTTTTATAGAATAATAAAACGGCTTCAGTTAGACATATTAAACGCGGAAGCGGAATCTTCGCCCACCAGGATACCAAAAATGAGCGAAGAGCGAGTAAGTTCCCCACATCAACCACCGGATGTCTGGAAATATACTTTCATTCAAGGCCCCTGCCAGAAAAAAAAGAAATGAGGACTCACCCGGTCCAGACAACGTCTAATGACGACAATCCTACCAGCCCGTGTAAACGACACACCAACATTGGTTAGGAGGCATTTTACTTCCTCTGGCAAAGATGACATTGCAGACCGTGTAAACCGTTACGGCCACACAAAATAGCCGACCAAAGCAGCGTGGCACCTAATAGGGCTTTAGGGCATCAGCGTTACTATCGCGTTAGCTCTTCGTGCTTTTGTTCAGGGCGCGACAATTCACCTTCGGCTATTACGGCTATCCCATGATCGGCCCGCGAAGACAGGACAATCGTAAAAAGGAGCGGACAACCTGAATGCAGAGCCGAAAGCAATCACATGCATGGGGGCACCCAAGAGGCCGGATTCTGGAAGGCCATTTGAGGTGCTTTGCCAGAAGGGACACTGAGCAGCGCGTAGACCGCCTAATACATTTCCGTGCAGCTTATAACGACACCACGCCCTCGGCACCCTTGCTATCTTAATCCGCGTCAATCTGCTCAGCATAGGCTACTATTTAGCGTGTGTGCTGTATATGTGTCTAAGGGTGGTGATTTACCACAGAATATTAGCGTCTGGATAACATAGTCTGCTTTGGTGAGCTGCTAATGACAAAGGAAGAAGCCTGTCGTGGGAAGAATATGCTATTTCAATCCTTAGAATCCACACCGCGTTGCTATTTTTGGTTGCATTAGCGAATATTCACTACGAAATCATGGGTGTGGATAAATCCATCTTCAAAAAATACCTTGTTATTCAAGTTTCTTATCCAAGTTTTTTTTCATGTTTTATCTGGGATACTAGATCGGTTTTTAACTACATAATGAAATAATGTTATCGCATTAAAAGGGTAAACAACAAGACAAGATGACAATGAACGGCACACAGCCGCACTTACGGCAGCCCAAGTCAAAGGAAAAAATTGCGAGGACAGCGGCGCGCCCCCTGTCGTCTACCAGAAGACACTTTTTAAAACAAAGAAACTTGAATGCCGACCACGTGACAGCGAAACACATCGAAACGATCTACGTAAACTCTGCTTCAACTGGAGCCCGCTAGTCGAAACTACGAGACACATGTACGACACATGTACTCCTAAGTGATTCATCACATTCAATAAGCTGCCGTTTCAACGCCATGGTCTTTGCACTACCACTTTGCAACGCACTCGAACAGTCGGAAATATGCTAAAATGTGACCAAAAGGCTACTTTTTGTGCATTAAAAAACGATTCCCTCTGTTTCAGGTTTTTTGACTACGAATTGAATGCATACTATTTAGGCATAAGCATTGCGGTCAACGCTATAGCAAACATGGTCGGTTGGAAACAGCGCGTTAAAACGGGATCACGAAGAAAAAAACCGGACAGGACGAGCGCTAACTATCCACTGAGATTTATTGAAAAAGAAGAAACATTTATACACGAAAATTCAAATCTGCGCATGCGAAATGGGGAGAATCACACTCAAAGGCTGAAAGAGATAACAGGAACGATTTACCCTTGCTTCGACGTTTAACAACAATCAAGGAAAGCCTCTTCTTTCTCGTGTAGACATACAGAGGGCTGACTAACACACTTATCACCAAGCCTGGTTATGTTAAATGCCTCTATAATCTCTCGCGTAAGCTGAATGTGATGACGCAATAATACAACTGTTTTATCGAAATGGGGCTGACAGGCGCGCGAAGAACGTGCACGGCAATGATCCGACAAATGAGATGGGGATGGTGCCTTTTAATGAATTAAAGTGCTCTCTTAACCGCACATTTAGGCATCGGCCCGTCTGCCAACATAAAACAGACCACATGACACAGGGATTTTGTAAACAACACCAACACAGCATGGCACATATTTGTTCTTGTTAATAACCGAGCACTTATGTCTACCTGCTTCCTTACCTTGTTTCTTTCGGTTCACTAAGGCACATATTTTTCCTAGTTTTTTGGCTGTCGATATGGCTACCTTCACCTCATTACTAGAAGAACTTTTTTTAGCCTATGAGTGGTCCGGTGAACATATAGGACCACGGCGTACTTTTTCTGTTGTGCTACTTCCTTATGTGCGCCAGTCTTATCTCGCAAAATTTTGACGAGCTCATTGCACGCTGAGCCAAAGCACTGGTTGGAAATCCTGCTTCTTTTATTTTAAATGCAGAGCATTTCTTAGCCTCGCCTATTCCTGCGTCGGACGGTGTCAACAGCTCCGCGTCCGCAGCAGGTGCGCCTCTCCTTCCCTCCTCTCTCTCAACAGCAGCTGGCGCGCGCATGCGTCGTAGTCAGCAGCCCGTTCGCTCCGTCGTGGTCTCGACAGTAACAGGTGCGTGATAGCAGCGCGGTGGGGCGTGGAAGGGCGCGCGCTGCTTGCGCATGCGCGCTCTCCTCCCGTACTGCTCTCCCTCTACTGCGCGCGCTGCAAATATAGCGGCTAGCGGTCGCTCGTGTTTCAGTCACTGCGTTTGCTCCTTCCTTCCTTGGTTGACGCTCGTGCCCACGTTTACTTCGTGTCGGCTACTCCAGCATCACGGAAGAAGCGATGGAAGCAACACTGGCCTTCAATCAGTACTGAGGCCCCAATGCTCTGCATTTACTCGTGTTCCCTCGCGGGAAGGCACGGGAATTTTTTTGGACCTCTTCTTTGAAACTTTCATTCATTAGAGTGTATGCATGATTTAGACAACGCTGAACGAATGCTAGACAAGGCAATAGGGTTCTTTACAAGTTTACTGTGTTCGGATTTGTAATTCAACAATGGTTTTATTGATCTAGGTCCTGTCCTGATCTAGGTCCTGTCCGGTTCTTTTCTTCATGATGCCGTTTTAACGCGCTGTTTCCAACCAACCATGTTGATTTACCAACTCGCCCAACTCTCCATCCTACTGCGATAGCAAACATTTGTTGCAAACACGGCCTCAGACGGCCACGTATGCGCATCAACCATCCTACTGCATCAAAATGGCGGCGGAAAAATACGGTTTCATCGCCGTTGTTTCTGCTGAAGGCCGATTCTTACGAATGGTAAACAATCGTGAACAATGATCGTAGCAAGGGAGGCCGATAGAAAAAGCAGGACCACTGGGTTCCTTTACTGCAGAGAGAGGCTGCAGTATACGAGAAATTCCAGTAAAACAGTCCAGTGCATGAATAGCCTACTGCGAGAGCACAGAGTAGCAGTAAAATCAGTTGCGGAGGCCGAACATTTGGCTGGTTACTGCCGCCGCTGCACGTGTACGCCACAGTTTAAAAGAACACTCGTCCTGCGGAGCTTACGTGCACAAACAGAAAATATTCGAAGTACGCCGATTAACAATAAGGTTGAAATATATGCAGGCCCTTTCAAAAACATCGGCTTCGTATTTCATTATTTTGCTGCAAATGTCAACCCTGCAACTCTCCAATATTAAACATCTACAAAGTGACCCTAATAGTGTACCTAACTGTTGTAACAACTGGCTCATGAACCTAATATTACGAAGCGTAAAAGTGTGTGGATATGACGGCAGCCCAATAAAACATCTATGCATGCGTGCATTCGTCACGATATTGATTTTGTAAGCGTTAACTCATATAAATATATTGGTGTACATATATCTTATTACCTGTCGTGCAACACTCACATTGCTCATATAATAAAGAACGCTAGTCTCTAGCTAGGTTATTTGTACCGGAATTTTTCTTCTGTACCTTCATCCTTAAAATTAAACCTGTAAAAAACACTCGTCCGCTCCAAAATTGAATAGTCAGGCGCCATACGGAATCCTAACACACCACGCTCATCCTCGCTCTTGAATCTTGAATCTGTCCAAAACCGTGCGGCTCGTTACATAGTATCATCCCATTCACGCCTTCCAGCGTCTCATTCATTAAAAATACGCTAACTCTGACCAGCCTTCCTTACCGCCGCAAAAAACTCTCGTTTTGTTTGTTCCACAAAAGTTATAATCCGAAACCTATTTTAAAAGATCAACTTATCGCTCCCCCTCGTCGCTTCTCCACCCCCCCCCTCTCCCCATTACGCGTAATCTCGAGTTGACCATTGCAGCAAGGTTGGTGTACCGTATTGTCGTACTGATATGTATAATAAATATTTTATCCCTAAAATCAGCGTACAATGGAACAACCTGCCTCCCACCATCGCTGCCGTCACTGATGCCACCCTTTTACGCTCCTTGTTGGATCGGTCTTTTGCAATTTGTCCTTTTTTCTGTATGTATACTGTTTTTGCAAGAAAACTATACCTTATGTATGTATTTGACCACGCCTTTTTGTATGCCCAATGGGCCTTAAAACATTAAAAATATATACAATAAATAAATAAATAAATAAATAAATAAATAAATAAATAATAATAAATATAAATAAAACAGAACACTAAAAATATCTCTTATGTACTGATGTCATTCCTCCATAATGCCGAGTGTGTTCTTTTTGCTCAATAATGATGACGAATGCTCACATTGCCACCGTATTTATTTGTTTAGAAATGTTTTGCCTATATAAACAACTCGTTCTAGAATTGGGTTGCTTTTGCCTGAGAGGCTAAATCAAACGACGGACCAAACTTTCTTCGTTTCAGTACCCAAAGAAAGGCTATCGTATATTAAAAACCTTGATTATCTTATGAAATATAAGTAATGTCGTGTGCGCTTAAGCACGTGTTTTTGGGTTGCGTCGCTCTCACAGTCCTTTATTTTCTTTTGTAATATTCATTTGTGTCTAGCGCCTGCCCCATCAGCATTCTTCTCTTGTGTTCGGGTATCTTTGCAATAGAAAATGTGCGTATGTTGTGGTGTCAGTAGTGCAAATCAGCTACCTCACCAGACCATGAACGAACAGCGCTTGTTGCCACTGCAAGTGGTCGTCAAAGGAGTGGCGCGAAGTGTTGGGAAGCGAAGTGTTGCTGAGACACCCGAGAGAGCATTAAAAACAAAGAATGCGTGCCAACAGCTCCCCACTCGCAGTATCTTTTGAAAACTGCATAAGCTGTATTTCTCCCCGTTAGCATATCCCATCTAATCCTACTGGGAACAAACATTTCTGGGTCAACAAACAAGGCCCAGGAAGGGAGCCGATGTATTGAAGACTCCGCCCCCCCCTCCCCACCCGCCTCTTCCCCCTATTTTCAAGCTGTTTTCTTGTTTATTGAATATAAGTGTTTCATATGACGGGAAATACAGCAATATTCTTGGCGCGTTGTTGATCGGAAAGCGTTAGAAGACGAGACGGATTTCTCCAATTAAGGAGCCAGAATAGCGTGGCCTTGCATTGCCCATGGGCCGTCAGCGATTTGCGTTGCGGCTATTGTGGCTCGATAGGGGCAGCAATTTATGCACCGTGTGACGTCTCTACTGAATAAGGGCTAGGGATTTAGTTGAGGGATTATTTGATGTCTTCTCTTAAGCCCCACAACTGCAGTTTTCACCTATGCGCGCGAATTTTCCTAACAGCTCGAGACGCCATGTCCACAAAAACTTCGGAGCTTTGTTGACGCGTCAACGCGCCTGTAATATCTCTAACTGCGCAGCTTAAAATTTAAGCAAAAAAAAATACCTCCCCATGATATGCAGACCACTTTTGTTTTTCAGAAACGTTACTAAGCAAACAACGTTGGCCTGTGTTATCTGAACTTCCGATGCCACTATCTCCGCTCTATAAAGGCTCTTGGGTGTAGCTGCTTTAGTTGCGAGCCCAAGTCATTTCAAGCGCATTAATATTGTAGCAATTGGCAGTCCAACAAATTGCTATCTGCGCTTTTGTTATTCGCCATGACATTACAAATTTCGATTGACTAGTGCAGTTATGCAGAGACGTTTCTGAAGTTGTTTATTTGCTTGTTTTGCGTGAGTGTCTGCGCCTGCGCCTTGATACCTGGGGCATATGGTACTGTTGAAACGTTTCCGCTCTTGTGTATTGAGTTGGACGTACACGAAACAAAACCTGTGAAACACAAAAAGAAGATCGACGGGGATTGCTGTTCTCACTACTGAGAATTTGCCAGCAAATGATTTTGCGTATTGACTTTGTGTTACATTGAGAGACATGCAAGTAGGTCAGGTACTCAGGCTCCATCTACTAGCCAGTGTACAGCGAGCTACACTCATGCACCGCTGGTTAAAAATACCATGTCACTTTACATGTCAACGGCAGACCTTACCAGAAGATTCCATGCCATTCAACGCACGAACAGGAGCTTCAGATCTGCGCCCTAAACTTTTTTGTGATTCTCTCCTCGTCTTTCTTCTTCCTTTTGCTTCGGCTGTATTTCCCTTTCTTTGCACTTTGCGGCCTTTTGGAACCAGCGTCCTTCATTGTCCGCTGCGCTCCCTTTTGACTCTCTTTATCCTTCCCTGTGCGCCAAGTTTTTCAGCAAACACAAACGTCGCTCAACGCCCCAGAGGCGCTTAAGAGCTCCGCTATAACATTTCCGCCCTAGTATCCTCCCCGCCTTCCTTCTTATTTTTCAGCTGCCTTCCATGCAACGTTCCTCCTCACTCTCCCTTGGCCTCGGTTGACGGGTTCGTTCACACCCGCTTTGAATACGTAGGGCCCCCAAAATGTCTCCGCCAGCACCAAGCTGAGCATCGCTGTTACTGCTGGAGATCGTTTTCATCTTGGTAAGCCTTTTTATCCTAAACACCGAGTTCAACACAAGTGCCTCCGAATGCCCTCATCCGATGCTATCAGTCAATGTCACGGCTACGGTTGACGCTTTTTTCCTTGCAAAGGCAAAACGCGTTAGAAAAACTATTGAAAGGGGAAAACAAATCTGTCATCCGTTCGCGCGTATACGTGGGCTTGTTTACAGAGCGTACCCCTTCCGCTAAAAGTAGTCTTTAAGTTTCCTTTTTCCAGCTAATATTTCCTTTTCTAGTCTAGCTAAAACTCTCCTGTGCAGTAGTTTGATGTCGATACAAGTGGAACACATGTGACACTTGGTAATCGCCCATTGGCGGGCAGGAAGCAGTGCCATGCTAATTTTAGGTGGACAATTCTTGAGGTTTCTTTAGGCATTAAAAGATTTAAAGCACAGTTTTTATCTGCATAAGATTATACAAACATTCAGTCGGTTACGGTATTTTGAGCAGTGACATTTCAAGTAACAATGCTGTTAATATTTTTTCAAGTGTAAAAACAAAAGGAGGTTCAGTGGTAACGACAAAGGCTAGACCAACAAGCCCAAGCGTTTTTGCCGATTATGGCAAGTTAGCATCATCACCGAAAAAGAACAAAACTACACGTCCCCCTTCAAAGCCTCTGCCTTACCTTCAACTCTTCCCTTTACGGTTAGCCGCTACCCGCAGTTTCCCTGAGAACTGCGCCTGCAGAAAACCTAAACCATTTGTAACCGCGGAGCAAAAACACCTCAGAAAATTTGGTAACGTCCAGTGAGCTTCGACCTGTTTTCATTGAAAAGCTTATACTACTCTTGTGCATCTAGAGAATCAGTTGACGATAGTGGATGTCAGCACCTAAGGTATAAAAAGGTTAGCACGAAAATTAAGTAACTATATAAAAACTAGTAGGTGCGCAGCTCAGACACGTCACCTCAACGACCTTCGTCAATGTTTTGGAAGTTAGATCCTGCAGTATGAATGAAGCAATATTATCAATTTGCGTGAAGGTGGTGGTTGCTACGATCACTAACAGCGTGAAAATCTGAATAAGCGGAACTACAGGTCCATTTTGGGCCATCGGAGGGCCTCTCCGATGGCCATCCCTACCTTTTCTTATTTATCCTTGCGGAAAGCGAAGCGGAGAAAAAAATCAAAGCCGTTCACTTAACGTGAAAGCTGCCGGAAGTGCAGAGCACAGATTCGTCATAATGGGCTGTAGCGCCGTTACCCACTCACTGCTGCAACCCAATAGAACTCAAATTTCCCGCCTTCGCAGTGCTCGCGCGCCCCCGGCCTGAAACCGCGCCAGTGAGGAGTTCTGTTATTTTTGTGCTTGCTTTTCCGCCCGCACGTGACGGAGTTGCACTGCCACTTTTATCGCGTACTATCGTAAAAACCAACCCAACGAGCGTTCCGAACTGAATTAACGGGGGTGCTGCCGCTAATACGTATATTTTGCCTCAGATGTAGCTTCAGTTCATTTTGCGCCAAACAACGGGGAGATGTATGACAAGCGAAAGCGGTTCACGAGTATAGAACGGTCATGACTATTTACACGGAATTAGTGCGTTATGCGTTACGCGTTACAGCCAGCTACGACAAGGTGAGCCCATAAAGTGTCTGCCCTTAAAAATCTTTTTACGTGGCAGCTGATCATTTGGTGACCTACAAACGCGAGACGACAAAGGTTACTTAGGGTGAACGAAAATTTGGCTGCTGAGCTTTTTTAGGGCGAAGCTATCAAACGCGAAAAGTGTTATAAATCGGTCGGCCTGATGTTTAGCTGTATCTGAGGAAGAGGATATATGCACATATATTTACGCAACAGAAGGCTTATAAGCCAGTGCTCAAAGATATATCACTCATGCGGTAATTGGCCAATGTTGTCGTATGAAAAAAAAACACTTTAGTGATAGGATCTCTTATGAACTCATACGTGTCTATTCGCGTGGTGTGCGGAACGCTAATGGTAATGTCTGAAAATATCAGCCCCTCAGTTTTCGGCCAAACGGTGCCGCCACGGGCGCAAGATCCCTCTTCGATCGTTTCACCAGTCTGGCCGAAATGTTATACTGTGAGTTTCTGAAGAGGCATTGGTGGGCAAAGTTTGAAATAAATTTGTACCAAGGTTTCCCATTTTCTCTTTTTACCTTTCTTCTTTAATTTCTGACGTGTACCTTGAATAATTTTAAGTTTTATAACGTGGAATGGCGAAAGGCCTGATTCAAGCAGGGCATATCCTTTTTGCTTACTGTACGTGCTTTATCTCACTGGGAAATTAAGCAATGATAGTACATAAACGCGGTTATCGTTAGTTTGTTGAAAAGTGTTTTAGTTTTGAACCCAGTTTTCAATATTAAGAATAATTATGTAACCTAGCTACCACTATTACCTTTCGATGCCACCCGCAACCTCCAGGAAAATTATTAAACGGCTCGCGTTGGAAACAAAAACTTCCATTTTATTGAAAAAAGCTGTGGCACCATCAGAAATCAACATATGTTACTCACTCAAATGTGAACACTACTTAGGCCGAATTGCGTGCAACAGTATCTGTTGTCGTATCTGTTATTCAGAATGTATGGGAAAACATGGTTTACAGAAGGACGGGAAGGCCGCAGTGCACATATGATGCTGTTGTGCGAAACTAGGGGTCCTGTCTCTCTTTTCCCGCACCACCGTTTTTTTATCGCAAAACTCTAATAAAACAGAACTTACGGTGCCGCATCGCGATGCTGAAAAGTAACTTCCCGAGCATAAAAGTTTCTCAAGGGGCAACCGAAGTTTCTTCTGCATGTATGCACTCCCAAAGCGACAAAAGCTAGTACCGCGCTAACAAGTGAAGCGCAATAGGGTAAGGTATTAAGACGATCGGTTGATGTTTTTCAGGGACCATGAACAAAAAAGTCAGCGACCAAGTCCTAATACAAAAAATAACCCGCTAAAATAAGAATCAGGGTCGGCCGGAGGTCCCTACGCGAACGCCGTGGGATGTGACATTTAAAAGAGCATAGGCCACATCACTTTACTGAAAGATTAGGGAAACTCACTGGGGAAGTCGAAAGCCATTTCTGGTTTAGGCCACAAGGGAGAACCGTATTGTGAACAAACATGGCTCTCTGGGGAATAGGTCACATGTGCCTGTCACTCACCCAGCGTATTTTGGTTTTTGCAGAGTAGAGAGAGGTTACGCGTCCCTTCGGCAAAGCACCTTATGCCTTACATATCGGGAAAAAAAAGCGCGTGAAGTGAAAGGACACTTCGTGTTACAGCCATAGAGCTAGAAACAAAGGTATGCGAAGGCGCACTGGTAATAAAAGGAGGGGTCAGCACTGTGATTCCGCATGCGTGCATCACAAAATGAAGCAACTGCTGAAGAATTCGCGTTTAGGGAAGTTGATACTGGAAAAATACCTTGAGGGGAAATGAAAGACAAAAACACAAGAGGGGCCGAGCTGGTTACGTTGTTCCGCATGTATTTGTGTAATACACTGCCCTGCAAGATGTTTAATCAGGAAATCTTGCCAAATTTTGCCACTGAAAGTGCATGCAGGAACGCTGCCATGGTGAGAGAGTGATTTCTCAGAGATGCAGGATTTTCTTTTTTTTGCATGTGAATGACAAGCGAGAGAGTTCATTATTTAGTCAGCATCCGGTTTTTCGATGGGCATGTTTCGACTCCCCAACAACGCGGCAGTTTTTGTAGTAACCGTGTGCAAGCATGAGTGCATTTTTGCGCGCGATTCTCTACGACAAATTTAAGGTGTCAGTAAGGACCGAAAAATTAAACATTATGTCAAGATAATGTTTCCAAGATTGCAAGATAAGATTAACAGTATTACAACATAAAACACGTTAAGGACTCTCTACAAGTTGTTCGCCCTAGTATTTGTCCTATGTTCTGTTTGAAAATAATCATGTACATTGCGTAGTGTGGAGTAAGAAAACTAAAATGTATCAAGTTATTATTGTCACCCGCATGAAGCTCTCGGTATTTGTTACCAACCAAAACAACTGTCTTGCGTCCGTTTGCTACGCTGTCAGTGCGGTCGAACTTCGCCCGCAAATATCTCCCCTCCCACGTTCGCCACTTCCCTTTACACCATCTATTCATACTTAAGGAACGCTGGTGCTTTTTGTTATGCATAAACTATCAAGAGAAGGGCCCAGCAAGCAGACCGGCCCACTGAATGACTGACATATTAGAAAATTTACCCGTAAAAATTGCCTCCTTCTCACAAAAAATAGCCATCTTCTTAGCAAACCTAAATGTCCTAGTGGTACATTGGAGATGAGTATGGGGTTAAAAAAGGCTAAAATGTTTTATTTCATATGTGATTTTTTTGCACGTGTCCAGGAATATGAAGCTGGATTTCCTTCATATATGCAAGGCTTATTTATCGACCAGACTAATCCCGTTTGCTGATTCCATATACCTGTTAGACCCCTTGATACATTCATACTACCGGCATCGTAAGGCTATGCTGGTGGTATAGTTATATTTCGACCCCCTAATCCACGTGAGATTGCCTCTTCTCTGAATAATGTGGCCGTCTATGCGCCATCCAAGTTTTTTGGGAGTTGCCGAGCTAAACTTTGTGCAGAAGCCTTCTTTCAACTGGTTTTTTTTTCGCAGAGTGGTTGAGTTGAGTTACAGAGAGACGTACACACTTTGCCAAAATTTTCTAGGCCATTCCTAAGCCTTACGGGCCACATAGAATCCAAACAATAAGCGATACCTTTAAATGTGGATAGCTTATTTTACTACAGTAAAAACTAAAGGTGTTTTCTCTAGCTTTCCGGCATGAGACGTTGCAGCCTGCCTTGGGTCGTAAGCTTTTACATTAAATTCCTATAAGCCTCCGCACGGGATATTGGATCCCCCATGGAGAAGCTGTTACGAATCAACCCGCCATTGTGCTTCGTTCAATACTCCTCGGCTGTGCGGCGAAGCCTCCACTACGTGCGCCTTTTGAGCAGGCACCCCGGTCGGTGACTCACACTTGCTGCCGATAATTCAAACAAGGTGAGACCTGTCTGTAACGTAGGCTCCTCGCTATCGGCACAATCAAACTTCGGTGGCGTGACGACGCAACATGCGGAGACCTGTCCGAAGAACGCGGAAGCTGTTGCGGAGACCTCCTCTATTCCCTCTGTCGGACTCAGCGTGCGCCGCTACTACCGACCGCTCAAGAACTCTAGAACGAGTGTTGTATTTGTCTGTGCCGTTCGTGTCGGGTGCAGAATCTAGAGGGAACGCTTGTCGTGACCATTGGCGCCTTGGGTATAAATAAGGTCCCCCAGTGCTGTAGTTCATTCCTGTTTCTGCAGAAAACCAATGCTGTCACTCTGCTCAAGTCCTGAACAGTAACGTCGCCCGTCGAGGCAGTGCTCTTGTCTGGGTTCCCATCTCTCGCCATGAAGTAAACAAGTTCCGTTTGCCTTAGGCTTCTGGTCTTCTTCGAAGCAGAAACATTGGCTGGCCTCTCGTTTTAACACGCTACCAAAGGCATGTCGAAGGCGACGGAGCTCGGCTTGGTTACACCTTCCCGTATGCAACAACGGGTTGTCAGCGGTGGGATGACAACTTTGTAACAGAACCGTTAAAACTCATCCATATTTCAGATGGTTAAAGTTTGCAGTGGCTGCCACTTACAAAAAATTGGTTCTTTTCGACGCAACGCCCCAGACGCTCGGTCATCGACTAGCGCCGGAGAGTAGCTATCTAGGATCCGCTGCAAAATTCTGGGCGGTAAGCGCTGGTGAATACACCTCCGCGAGTACGTGCCATTGCAGCATTAGTTTTCACAGCTTAACGTTAGGTATGACGTCTGTTCTTGTGATACTCTCACTTCCCGATTTCGGTCTCATGCAAGAACGAAGTTCCATAACTTGGAGCTGGAAAAAAAACAGTGGTTATGTAAACACGGCCTTATATCGCACACCAAAGACGTCAGCTAATAAACCACCAGACTTCAAAATAGCGGGTGCAGGGCAATTGTTTTGAGAAAGAAGAATAGCTTATTCAAAACCGCAACTAAATGCATCGTTTTTCTGCACAGCGCTTAGAGCCTATACCACTCCGGAAATGCCGCGTACAGCAGCCTCTGACAGCCGGACAAGAAAAGCCAGCGGTTGATAGGTTATTTTTCACATCGCCTTCGAGCGCCACCATAACGATGCTACATTTATAGATGAGACCACATAACCAATCACTGCTTCATTTTTTACGTGCCACGACTTACTTCAGCTGGCTTTTTGCTTCATTTGTCCTACAGGAAACATGTGGGAATGCGGCAGCTGCCATCTCCATTAGGGCCCGAACAGATTCTCACCGCAGCCAGGTCAGATGGACATCCTGGCTTTTTTGCTGGGCGTTCCTCTTTTTTTGCTGATATGCGAGGACAGGACAGCACGACATGATCACTCACAGCGGCCGCGCACTCCATGCCCCAAGGGACTGTGCGTCTTTTTCTCGGCGTCAGACAGCGCCTGGATGCGAAGTGCCGGAACGCTGGTTGCTGGAACGTCCTCCGTGTGTCCTCGCATCCAGCAGCTTTTGAGTAGTCTACATTTTTAGACTGCACATTTTTGTTTTAGTTTTTGTCAACGATTAGCAAATGGGTTGTAGTTTAAAAAAGCTTTCTGCGTCACAAGCTTGCAAATAAAATTTCAGGAAAGAATGTATTCATTTTGTCTTACACCATTAAGGAAGGACATCGCACTGAAAAACGTAAACATCAGTAGGGTGATTTAGGAAAACTTCAAAAATTCAGGAATTTCAGCATTAAACAATCACACTGCAACAAAACGGCTGCATAAAAAAACGGCTGTCTAGATCTTGATATTATATGGGCAGGCATGACATCTTGCTTCGCACTTACCTCAGCGATGATATCTGGACGTGCTAAGTTGTGCGCACTGTTTTTATTACAAACGTATTATGCAAAATGTAAGTTATGCTTTTCGAAGTCGAACCAATATTTTTTTCCCGTTATTATATGCGGAATCTCATGTTGTTTCCAGTTAAAAGATTTAGTAAATGTTTGGTTCCCTGACGATGCATATTTTCAGATTTCTGGATAGCGATCGTTGGGTACTCAAAGCTTTTCTACAATATCGAGCACACTTACCAAGCAAATGTTCGATGTGTATTCTCTTTATTATAAAAGAAATAGTTTCTGAGGCATTTTAGATGCACATGTTATAACAGCGTTCATGCTTTAAAATAGCAGCAAATTTTCAAACTGAAATATTCTGTTTTTTAGGAAATAATGTATGATAGCTATGCTGAGTGACCATGCTATATATATTTTGTGCGCTTGCGTTCAATTCGAATCCATGAGATATATATTAAATTAAATTCACGCATGTAACGATAAATACTACATTTTTATTTCTAGTAGAGACCACTCAGGCTCCAGGTTTCCTTTGCAGCGCCGTGTTTGTCAAGAACAGTTAGTGATCGCATTAATAAGCGCTTTTTAAGAGCAGATTCCTAAATACTCCGCCAATATACTCTAATAATTGGACACAATTCCGGTAGTTTTATTTGTTCATCAGTGTAACAGTGGGGCCCGTTACGTTATTATCTCAAGAAAATGTATTACTTGAATTGCAGGTAAACACGGCGTTTTCGTCCAGCGCAAAACTTAATGTACAGAAACATCAGTGGTTTCACGCTGGCGCTGACTCTACTGCGCATCCCAGTACTTCGCTGGCGCTTTATGTACTGCGATGCTAATAACACACACTACAGAGGCCGGGCTTGCGCGTCTGTTACACCGGTTGTATGAAGTCATGGTGACAATTGCGTTGCCCAAAGAGGGCATAAACTATACTTGACAGGCGGGCCATTTGAGTGACAGTAAAAGGTTTAAACACACCGGAAACCCACTTTGAGGACATAAGAGCTGCAGCCACAGAGTCTAGATGTAATGATGGGTCCTCCTGTTCAAGGCGAGTATTCAAAAGAGGGTAATGCAAACTCAGTGGTTTTTAGAAGGTACAAGACCGAAGCCCAAGAATTACAGAAACTACAATTCAAACAAGCACAATCTTGTTTTGTATGGGATTGCTACAATGCTATTGTCACTGACTTCAGATTGTCCGAGGTAATCATGCTACAAAAACACCAAATTTACTGAGCGGGTTCAACGAGTAAACGGTTTTTGACTAAAGCAGTAACTAGTTTTGGAGCAAAGCAACAACGTATTTTGTAGTTAACAAATGCCAAATATTCAAAAGGAAACTATACACAATTCCATATAACAGTAGTTACTCAGCTCAAACGAAATCTCTCGTGGTCAACCCTTTACAAACAATGAAAAAAGAACTTTTTTTGTTGCGCTATTTAAGGTAGATCTCCGCAAAACGGCAGAGTATTTGTAGAAGCCTTGAAGATGCTGGAAATAGTTCGAATATGTACGCAATCTTAAGCATGTGAGAAATGGGATATTGCGTGGTTTAGTACTGGGTTGTTCAAAAGCGTTTTCTCTCAAAAAGCAGCACGGAATTCCAGTGTTGCATTGTTCGACATCTGCCAACAGTGGTTGAACACCGCGCTGTTTAGAGTTTTTCATACGGGCTGGAAGAACTCCGAAAGCTAGTCATCATGTGGGCGAGGCGGCACGGCAATAAGTTTTCGCAGGAGCAGGCATATACCTTTTAAGGAAATTAGAAAACTGTCATTGCGATCTTACTTTGGTGGCTTCGAATGCGTTTATTACGCCACAGTGAGCCAGCAAATATGGGAAATTTTGCTTATAAAACCTCAACTACGCCCGAAAATAATATTAATACCTTTAAGATGACAGAGAAGCCATGAAATTATTTGGGAGCAATTTTCTAAGGTACCCGTTCACCGCAGAACTGAGAAATTCTGCTTAGGTATTTCGTGGGAATATTGCTTAAAGCCTAACTAGCTTAACACAATCTTCTTAAAAGTATTTTGAACGTTCAGAAAATTTAAAGCGCGACAGCGCCCGCATCAAATACGTTTTTTAGCAAAAAATAGCCTTTAATAAATGCCAAGCAGAGGCGTTGCGCAAGTATAGTGACCAACAGAAGTTTCTTAAATGAGGCGTCTAGTTGTGCCTTTAATAGTAAATCACTGCTTCTCAAAATTTGACTGGCGCGATTGACAATACTCTCTCCCTCGCGGGGAAACAACGCTGCTCTCTCGTGAAGTAAATACCTGGAATGGTGATTAGCCGATATCACAAAATGTTTGCTCTTGCCGGGGCCCTGTGCAACAACAATACACAAATTACGAACAATTTCCTGCAAAAATATTCATACGTAGGGTAACCAAACCTTGTACTAGCGCTACATTACCAACTTTTATGGGTTTTGTTTTTAGCAACTCTGCTTTGTATGTTCAAGTGCTTGCGTTGCAGGGTGGCAATCAATCGCGCACTGTTCTTTGTTCTCGTCTGGTTGAGGGTGCATCCTTAACGCCTAATATATTTTACCCTCCGGACACTATCAAAACCCTAAATAAAAATCCGATGACGGAGTGCTGGAGAGGTAAGGATTGTTTGAGAGTGATAAATTACCCGAGAAAGAGATCTATCACTTCGCATGTCTCGCCAAATTTGTTCCTCCTTCGCCGCCTTCGGGCAGCCTTCAATGGGTTTTGACATGCAGCAGTATAATTCAACTATAAATAAATCCAGATTTCAGTTAACTTCCAAAGTGTCTGCAGGAACAGTTGGTGCTTGTTTACTGTTTCAGGTATGGAGTTGGCGCAAAATTCAAATAAATGCTACGTCTTCTTCTAATCAGATATTAACTGTAGTATCAATCAATCTTTTTCAATCAGTCTACTACAAGCGCAGATGTTCACTTTGTAATAGTAGTATTTTATTCCAAGAATCTAATTTACAGATGATAACATCCATTTCGGGATTTTTTTTCAAATAGAGGCGGAAATCATTTTTACTTTGTTCGAAGGCAACCGTGAATTGATATAATGACCATCTTCATTACTTTGTATCATCCTGCTACATTTGCTGGTGCAGCCTTGGCTAAAAGAGCCCCGCCGGAGTTCAGTGCTTTACTCCTTATCTATATTTCTGCAGCATTTTACCGAATAATGTCATACCGAACTCCAAGAGTGGTTACAATGTCACCACCCTGTGATTACCAGAATATCAACCAGTGAAGAAGTATTGACTCGAGTAGTCAAGCTTTACGGCGGTTCGATTATGAAGTACCTGCATATATGAAAACAATGCATAAAAGATTTGCATTCGTTGTGGAGTTCGGACGTTGTCTGTCGTTATAAAAAAAGTAGACAATTACCGCAGCAAAGCCAGTCCTGGCTGGTGTAGATTTCGTATGTATATTTCACGTAATTTTTACTGTAAATGAAAATCATCAAAACCTAGATACGCCCAAGAAACTGCCCAATATTGTCGCCTGACCATCCTTTTTCGATTATCTAAATCAGATTTTTTTCAGATTTGCGGAGCACTGAGAACGCATTTCAGCGTCTTATTCAAAAGGCAATGCTAACTTTTTGCAATAAGGTTTACACTTTTCCAGAGTTGTTTACGTGTCCATAAAGCACCGGTGGACGAACACTCTGAATTCGTCTCCAGGGGCGGACTTATCAACTTGTTTGTTCCCCTACAAACCACCATCGCGAATGTATCTTTGCAATATTTCGGATAACAACTAATTTAAGGCAAAAGCCACAACGTTTTAAGGCAAAAGTCTTACGTATCCCATGGTGTGAAAAACTCGTCGTTATTGTTGTAATTTCCTGGTAGAGAAAATGGCCGCTGGTATAAAGAGTAAATAGAGAAATCAAAGGCCCTTAAGCAACTAAGGTTAACATGCGAAGCCTTCTCCAATGCAACCTAAGCCGATGTCGAGGTCCGAAATAAAACTGCTTCGACCATTTAGGAATTAAGAAAGGCGCAACCAGATAGACATCGGCATCATAAGGTGAGGGATCTAAGTTGAATATCAACCACGGGAAGTGTTTTTAGTATCTTGGTGTGCCTTAGATTGTCATCATCATTATTTTGGGAAACCTACTGCGTTAAGTTGCTTTCCCGCATTGAGCTTTAAACGCACTATAGGCGCCATCAGTGAGGCATAGAAGGCTTTGCTTTGAAACACATTTGTGTTAGTATGGGCCTCCGCAGTGACCGCGCGTGTGCTATTTCCCTACCGCCGCAACATATACCTTTGGTAAACCGCTTGTAAACTGAGACAAAGCTGATGGGCGTGTAATTTTTGAGATACTTGAGATCTTCCTTCTAGTGAATCAGAATTATTGTGGCGTTTTTCCAAGGTATGAGAACTTTCTGAGTCTTCAAGCATTCCGAAAATAGTACAGAAAGCAATTCCAGTACAGTATCTTCTGCCTCCTTGGAAATATTCACGGCTATATTGTCACCCCTGCAACTTTTCCTATTTTCATGCATTTCAGAGCCCTTCAACTGACTCTTTATGTACTAATGGACATCGAAAGCAGACCTTGTACTCTCTCTAGGTTTCTGTGTTCTAACATCGCTGGCCTACATTCCGTTGAATACTCGTTCTGCTACAATTATTATTTCGTCGGAGTTGTGTGTAATGTTACCCTGTCGTTCATGCTGTCTTTTTCAATGGCTATCATCTGTTAGTTGCTTCAAGCATCCCCCTATTTGCAGCGTGTACTCTATCACTGCCATGTTATATGCAGGACTGTCGTTTGCATTACTTCTGTTAACCAGTTTTGTGTGCTCGGCTAAGTCACTCCGATCCGCCAAAATTGCCACTTTCATGCTGATGCATTTGGACAATAGTTTCTTCGTTTTCTTAGTTAACTTTACGATTTTCGGCCTTAGCTTCGGCCTTAAATTCGGCCTTAGCTTGCATCTAACCATGCTGTGAGCGCTGCTACAAATCTTACTTTGAACTTCTACTGCATTGCGTGATACCTGGGTTTTCCCTTAAAATGAAGTCAACTTAATTTTTTGTGGTACCACTGGGGCTTTTCCATATCAATTTCCTGTTCTTTTGTTTGTAGAAAAATCTCTTTAACAACCTCCCTCCGCCTTCACCCCCTTACCCGCCGTGGTGGCTCAGTGGCTAAGGCGTTGCGCTGCTGAGCGCGAGGATGCGGGTTCGATTCCCGGCCGCGGCGGCCGCTTTTCGACGGAGGCAAAAAGCGAAAACGCCATTTGTACGAAATTTCGGCGCAAGTTAAAGATCCCCAGGTGGTCAAAATTAATTCGCAGCCCTCCACCAGGGCGCGCCTCATCGCCTGTGTTGCGTTGGCGCGTTAAACCCTACAAACAATCAATCAACCACAAGGCATACAGTGAGGACGTTTGCAGACAGCCTATGGAAAATGTGTTTTGGCAGCTGGTTAGATTTTCATTTTGGTGTGTCTGCACCTTTTTTGTTGAATTTTCATTTTGTTAGTCTTGGTATCCCCCTGGAGCTTGTCAAAACAGGAAGGAATTTCACATTTAACCTGTCGATCATTACCATTACTCATTACTTGCACTTGCAACATATGGCTTTGTTTCACCTAGCCTCGTTGCGTCGCCTGCAACGAGGCTCGCCTGCGTTGCGTCGGGGGGTTATACCCTACAATCAATGAATCAATAATTCAACCTCCACTTTCGCTATGAAAATCCAACTGTTATATCACCTCGACTGTGGCAATTGTCTATTCCACAATGGTCTGTCGTATCTTTAAGTTGTATCACTTGTTTAGCTTGATCACAACTACCGCGACTCCCTCGTAATGCTAAAAAAATACCCTACTTTTCCTGACCTTTCTCTGTGGAATAAAAATACCATCCACTATCCTTTCATCTCTTTGGGTCCATTGTATCACGGAATATTCCCGCTAGACAGCTCAATGGAGTCTTCTCCTTTCCTTCTAACTTCGCTTAACCCTATAATATAGCACTGAATATCGAACAACAACTCTAGTGGTACTGCTAACAATCTCTTACTAGACAAAGCGTGTGCATTTGACATTACGAGGGTCAAGTTCAGATGGCGGTCTGTCCGGATCTAAAGATTATTCACAACCCTCTGTTGTATCGCCGTGCTGATCGACACCGTGGACAGGTGCTTTAGAGCTGCTGGGGACAGAGGGCCGAGTTGAGTTGGTCAGTCATGAGATATGGCAGCCAACTACTTCACCAATGTGGGCAGATCCTTCTTTGGTGAGGGTGGGCAGTTTATGTCTCCAGGATCCTTCCTAGCATGGTTGAACCTTTATAGTTTAGCCCCTTTGGTATCGGGATGATGGTTACTGGCGGCGCAGCAGCACGCCATACCTCCATGTGTTGGACACGGAGAGACAGACGAAAAAGCCCCCCAGCACAATATTTTATAAATCTGCAGCGCCATTGTCTAAAATTTATTCAAATTCAACGGTATACTTTTTAATAGTAAGGAACGAGTCTCCTAAATTTTCCCGAAAGCTGTCCATAAAAATTGTCATATTTACAGTTTCCTGGTAATAGATTTGCTTTATCAGGGGAACAAAATTCAACAACTGATTTGCTGACATGACAGTTTCAAGTAGATTTGATTAACCGGTTAACAGTAGCGGAATGCAAGGTAAAAATAATAAAGGCAGGTCTGTGTAAAACAAATGTTGAACGATCTTGAAATTTTGAAAGGGTCTCGGAACCTTGAAAGATCCTAAAAGGCTGAATAACCTTGAAAGACCTTTTACTGCCACTGTCAGTGGGTCGGTGTGGATGTCGGAAGAAGCACTAGTGCGACAACCAAATCGGAGGTGAGTGCCGGATTGAATGCCGCCTGTCTTTTCGGCAGTTTCAAAGAAGGCGAAAAGGAGGCCTTACGCTGCATTCTGTCGTTAGAAGAAAATGTGCTGAATTTTTGTAATAAGCTTCTTGCGCCTTCCTATTCTGCGTATTCTTCTGCCGAGATCATGCGTATTGCATTGAATTTGGCACGTTAACGTCACAGTCGCTAGTAACCCAGATTGTGATGTTGTCAAACAAAGTCTGTGATTTAGTCTAGATTTTATAAGATTGTGGGCAGTCCAAACATGGCGACGCAAAAGAAGAAATACGACAGGTACGGACATTTCCCCGTGCTTGTGCTTTTTAGATCCAATTAACCGAATATTCTCCTTATGGTCAGGGTCGCTACTCAGCAGGATACAAAATTTCTGCTGTAGTCGGAAGTCTTTCAACGACAATTATTCCTTATTCTATGATGGTTACTTCTGGTCTCATTGGGAGCTGCCAAGTCGAACGATCGTACACAGCGTCATTTTTTGTAACATCTTGGACACCACGACATTCGTACTTGCCATCGTCTTCAAAGACAAACTTTGCCTTTCCCTCATCACTAGCTAGTCGGGAATCAAGAAAGAGGGCTTTGAAAAACTCAGACGAATACCTGAATACCTTTCCGAACAAAACCCGACTTGCGATATCTTTCCCGTTCTTCCTAGCAGGCAAATTCTTTAACCCACACCCCCTATACCATACGGTATAGGACTGCTCTCATGCCGCAACTTTAACTTCTGTACAAACTCTTTCCCAAGAGCCGTGGGATGACCAGCTATTTTCCACCTGGAGGACCAGCTATAGCTGATTTCCCAGGGGTAGCTTTTTCCATGTGCGCAGGGCATCGTGGTCTGAAAACGTGCTCCGTGAGATTGAACGGCGGCACTATTTGCACCATTTCCCGTGTGTCTTATAGAAACATTCATTCTTTGAGCTCCTACAATAGCGGTGCTTTTGAGTTTAGTGTGTCGTAAACAAGCTCAGAACAACAGTGTTGCCTTGCGAGGGTCGTCCCTTTCAATGAATAATTAGATATTCGTGCCTGAGAAAGAAGTCCTGAGTTGACCCGAAAACATACCATTGTAGGGGAAGAGTCCCTCCTGCTTCAAGAACCAACGTATTCTGCTTAACACTCTAGGTCCGATAGCTCTTCAATGCACGAGGTAAGTGAAACGGGCAGCAGGTGCGGTACTCAAGCCGTAGTTACTTTGCCCATTTCTCAGTCTTGACAATATTGACGTTCTTACCTTATCTTGGTATATTGCGCTCATTCCGGCATTTTACATGTATTTGCTAACAGCCTCGACCGAAACCTAGGCTTGACTCCTCAGCATCTTGTCGGTTATCCCGTATTGTTCCACAGCGGATTTCGGCGCTGACCTACTGCATGGCTCCCAGTTCCCTAGCCATCGTTTCGGATTATTAGGGCCTCATTCGAGCACCCCCTTCCCCCCTCCCCGTGTTGTGATTTTTTTTTCGAATTAGTTCTGATATATTTGTTACAGACTTCACTTCCATTTTCTTCTTAGGTATTCAGAAATATCATTCGGTTGAGCCTCTGCAAGATTACGCTTTGATGTCGCTGAATTCTGTACCAAAGAATATTCCAGGTTTTGAGGGGATACAGCTCCAGTTCAATACATCGCCCGTTCTGTGCCAGTTTTGGCGAGATTTCCGCGATTCGTATAGTTGTGTACCTATATTTAGCATCGCAAGACGTCCGCTTATTGTGCGCTTTAGGTTCCGCTTACTTGCCGTTTCTGCAAGTTCCGCTCCGCTTCTAAGTGGACTAGCAGCTGAGCTACGCCATGCTTTTATTTCTTTTTTTTTCTGGGGCAACCCTTGATGCTTTCTTCGAGCTCGTGTGGTGCGGGTAAACAAAGTTATTTCAATGAACTAGCCACAAAAAATGCAAAATAAAACACATGGTAACTTGCAGAGTACCCCATATTTTTGCCTTTAATTTGTCGTCTTTAAAAATACAATTCGGCTTTTGTCACATTGTAATTGAGTAATTGTGGGATTTAACGAACCGGCGCTACACAGACGAAGGGGCCCTCTGTAGTCGAGGACTTCGGATTAATTTCGACCACCTGGCGACCTTTACCGTGCCACGAAATGTCCAACATACGGGCGCTTTCACTTTTCGCCTCCATCAGAAAAACGGCCGCCGTGGCCAAGAATCTAATCCGCGTCCTTGGGCTCAACATTACAGCACCATAGCCACTGAGCCACATCCCCCATTCTTGTAACATTATCGGAGCTCACACTGGATGATATTCTGCCACACTTTGTTGAGGGGGAGCAGGAAATCGCTGTCAAACTACACCAGCAGACATATAAGGTGCTGTTTCAAGACACTATAAAATAGTGGTAGTATGATATCAAATACACGAATGTGAACTTAGCAATCATCTTATATTCTGCTAGTGCATAAACCGCCCGTAATCAAAATAACTATTACAAAACAGAAACATATTTATGGTAACCTGAATGCAAGTGTTTCTCACTGCAATACACCTCTTAATTCGTTTTTTTATCTTCTAAGGTTAGTGGTTTTTAAAGGCGTATTCTGTATTTATAAGAAGTAATATCGCTGTAAGCTAGTATAGCCTATTTTGATACTTTAACAATAGGGTGTTGAACTAATATTATGGTTTAAATTTGTATAATTACCATACGTCAAAATGTGTTCTTGACCCATTTGTTCAAAAAACAGTGTCATTGGAAAATGTAATGGCTTAGTTCCTGATTATGTCAGTTTTCCCTTGATTAGCGCTAAAAATTGTTTATACACCGAGTTACCAATTACGCTGATTCGACAGCGCGTATGCCTGTATTTACGAATTCTTGTTCATAATTTGATAGTTTTGTTTTCCATCAAAGAACGGCCTCGATAATGGCTTGAGTTTCATTCATTTTTATCCGCACAACGACGACTACAAAAGCTACTCGCTTTTATTTATATCCTCGAGTTCCTCCCCATGGTGACTGTCAATGATGGAGGGTGTAGACACAGAGAAACTATTTTGTACTTGTAGTTTTATTATTGACACTTAGTATTTCGTGAGTCATAGCCCTTACAAATGCAGGCACTCCTCTAGAGTTTCCAGTGAAGGACAGTAACTAGCATTAAAAAGCGCAAATGAAATAATAAAAAAACATAGCAAAAATACCCAACACCCTACAAAAAACTATAGCCATTGAGATTGCATCGCAACGGAAGCCTCCACAAAAGACTTGCCGGGATGCCAAAATCAGTGGTCACTGGCCGAAAAAGCACGCGCCGTATCCATTCTCAGACCTCTGTTTGGTGAAAGGAGAGTCATCCGCGATTCGTGTGGCCCTGCCCGTAGATTTTCGTTCCAGACGGAACCATCATCCGCTAATGGTGGGCCCTAATGGATGTGGCACAGGGTTCGCCGACAATCGATGTCGATACGAGAAGCAAGGTACAAAAACTTACGCATTTCCTGTATCCTGATATCTCCAAATGTCATCCGCGCCGACATTTCTTTTTGTACCAGAGATGTTACCCCCTTGCAGACAGGGCTTTCTCGTGCCATCCCTGTGGGAGAAAAAGCATATGTAGTGTTCAAAACCACAGAGTAGCACGCACACGCAGCAGTGCTTGCTATCACTCCATCATTCGGCCGAACATTACGCTTTGAGGTGTAGGAACATTAACAAGCGCCGGAAGCTTGCAGTAGTGTCAGTTTGATGTTGCTTTGCATGCGGCCATGCCCATGGCTACACCTACCTGACTAACAAGGGCATCAAAAAAGACTAACAGATGCGTTGTTGTCAATGCTTAACGCTGGAATTTTATGTTTTGGCACGACCCCAATACTCACAAGGTATTAAATACGGACACAGCAGCACTAACACTCAGAAATGTACTTTGCAACTTTTACTTTTCGATAAATGTAACCTAGTGAGCACGGCACAGTTTGGCGTTAGAAAAAAAAACCTGCTGTAAAAATTAGCCTTACTAGAAAACAAGGAATTCATTCTAAAATCATTTGAAGGTGCCCAGATGGTTGTAAAACTATATATTAACTACACAAAGGCTTTTCATCACCCAAGTCGAACAATATGATAGCAGAAATTAGATTCGTTTGGTTTTCAGCGGTACTGGATTAGGGCTGCCAAAGTCTTATCTGGAAAGTCCACGCCAACCCTGGCAGCCTTAATGGCCATTCAACAGAAGTTAAACTTTTATTACTTGCGTTCCGCAAGGCAGTATTCTCGGGCCGCTACTCTTCAATCTATATATTAATGGCATCATTATTATAGAGAAAACAAGGAAATTCATTATATATGCCGACAACACCACACTACTCTTTTCTGGTGCATCATTTTTGAGCCTCATTTGAAGGGCAAACAATACCCTGGCCGAAATAAGTAAATAGAGGAAGTACAATGCCCTCAAAGTGAACACAAATAATACTAAAGCTACTCCATTGGGCCAAAACAAAGCTGTATGTACTTTTGATACCAATCGGTTCAACGATTGAGTGATAGACATAGATATGCCATATTACGGAGTAAGGTTTCAATGATTTCTATAACTGGTTATTTTACTCGCGTTATAATTACTGCCACCTTGTGTTGGCACTGCAACTGTAACAAATCTACAAACAATCCATGCCTGACAAAAAAGGTTTAATAAAACATCTAATGTGTTTTTGGATCTCTCATCAGGCAAGCTCTTTCCGAAACAACATTATAAAAATACACCATTTGTATTCATATCGCCTAACCATGAGTTGCAAAAAAAGTGTCTTGTGTACGTTTTTTATGGTGAGACAAAAACAACCATCTGCAAAATCTGTTAATGCTGGTCTGAAAATATCCAAGTACAAAACCACGGTCGACTTTCAAAGGCACTATAAAGAAAGAAAAGGCATGAAAGTGTCTTTTTCAGTTACCTAATATGTGTTATCTGACACGGCCCACACGGGGCTTCATCACATCATAAGAATCGAGCGTCTTATTTGATTCAGGGGGCTGAAGACGTACTTTAGAAACCGCAAAAATTGCCAGTAAATGTTAAACATCCTTCTTACATCAACAGAGGATCAAAATAACTCACTCAATGCTTTGTGGGCTGGCCAATTACGCTGCGTTTTCTCACGGAAGAAACATACCCGGTAACTTAGTTTGATTCTTGCGCTTTGCCCCCAAGCCGACAAAAAGTGAGCATTGTATGCCCCTTATAAAATGGAGCTTTGGCGAATGCAGTGATATTGTCTGATATTAAGTAATGTATCTTGAAAATAAAATGCACTCCTCAAAGTATTTTTGTGCGTAGACTACACATTACGCCGTAAATATACCATAAAAAAAGAAGGTCTTACTGTCGAAGCAGGTATCAACAAATCCGCAATAGCTGTCACGTTGGATGACGAATATTGAACGACGCACCATCTTTGACAAAGACAAAGACTAAAAACGTACACAACACAAGCCTTCCTTTTAAAACGATAATTCGTATCGAAAATGGCGTCCTGATTAAAACACGCCTAAATTAAAAGTGGCGTTACCAACACCTACGCAGACAAGAAGCGAGGATAGCAAATACAACTCAAAGCAATTGGATAAATTTGCAAAGGTTTTACCACATCTACGTCGCTTCGGCCTTCACAAATGCTGTTTCTATGCCGAAATTACAATTGCCCGACTAATAAATTTATCCCCTACTCACTGTATTCCATGTATTCTATCATCTACGACAATTTTTTGGGTACTCTGATTTTTGAAGTTTATTAATTTTTTCTTAAGCGTGACTTTTTGTGTAAGTGTTAGAAATTGATCTTGCCATTTTCAGTAAGTGCGATCAGTTGGGAGTCGGCGCTTCGGTTGTGTACTTTTCGCTTCTGTCCTTGTCAAAAAAATGTATGCTGGTTAATGTCCGGCATCTAGTCCGCAACCAGTTCAACATTTTACGTTATTGAATACTGTGAAACGGCCATTGACAAGGAGCAGTAGCTCACATTGCGCTGCACACAACTACCACTCAAATATCACCTACTTGGCAAGAGGTAAACAAAACGCTCATGACTTTCAGCTTTCCCTGGGATGTTAAAAAAAAACAAAATGACCACGTGACGCCGGATAACGCAAGTATCTAATGGACCGAGCAGTGAAGCCAAATAACTAAACGCCATGTCCACGAGAGCTTGTCCGGGCGCTGTAAACAAACAGTTCCGGAATTTGAACCGCCCCAGGAATTCAACCGCGCGAGAGAACCAGACTGTGTGCCAATCGCAGATCGCTTAGGAAAATAAAACAGAACTTGGATAGGGCATTCCGAATACCCCCATGCTGCAGATAAAGCGAGCCCACGGTGCTTCGGCTGCCATTTGTTAGAAATACAGTCGGACAGACAATGGAATCTTGTGAAGTAAAGAATGTATGAGTCGTGGCATATTGTACTTGAAATGTGGGTCGACATTCCAGAAAAAGCAACAGATTTTTCAACCAGGGGTGGGTCTCTGACCCTAGCGGAATTTCCGGGTTGGCGGTCTTCTGCACTGAGGCTATGGTTACGTAAACACGAAGAAATACCGATGGTTTTTTATAGCGGGTGCTAAGACGATGACTGGAAAACTAAACTTTTTTTCTTGACTGTTCACGCCTAAACTTTACACGAAGGTAGCATTTTATGGTCTGTTTTGTTCGACAACGGGAACAACGACGATACTTACCTGTTTATTCTAAAAACAAATAAAAACGATTTTCGCCTATGGGAAAATGGTGGCCGATTTGTACGTGCGAAACCAGTGCAAGCTGATCTTGGAATGATGGCGCCACCTTTTGGGGCTCCTCCAAGATTAGGTAATTCATAACACACTCCAGAACAGAAATGACTAGCACAAGTTTTATTTGTTTTTATAGAGTTCAAATCCTTAGCTGCTACGTGTGCCCGGGTTTCGTGATGTACAAGGAAAGCGCCGGTGTCAGTGAAGCATGCACTACACTGTATTCGTCTTGGGCGCTGTTAAGTGCTCGAGTGTATCATTTATCGCAATGGTCTGGGGCTCCCAAAAGTTTGGGTTACCCACCCGACCTGGTTAGTCATTGTAAAAAAAGACCACACATTTGAAGAATTTTGGACTCAACACCTATGAAGCACATAAATGATGTGGTTAGAGTCGCAACACAGTAACGCTGCTTATCCACATGCTGAAGGCTTTTCTGCAGAACGGGGCACACTTTTCGGATTTACAGAGAGAAGTTACCCACTCATTGGGCCTTTATCAGTTGACAACGTTTTGTACTTTTTCAGCACGAAATTTAACTTGTAAGCGGCCTCGACAAAGTTACATATACTTTGGCAATAACATATTGAGGCAAAACTTGCTATATGGAGTCCTCATTTTTCCGTCGAGAGACTGTGTGGCGCGCTGTGGCGCAGATTTTGTTTGAACACAACGAATACCGTTCAAAACTATGGGAATCTTCAGAATTTTTGAGTGGCCAGGATTGTAGGTAAATAGACGTTTGTGACACGTCGTTGCGTGTTGCTCAAGAAAACATGGTTCACTTCGAGCGTTACTAAATTACTGCATTCTTTTTTTGCGTCCCCAATAAAGATATTTTTTGTAAACACCACGATCAGTTGGAAGTGCATCGCCTCTATTGTGTATTTTCATTGTGGTCCCACTACTAGCAAAAATATTGCTACAGTATATTTTAATTCCTCCGCACAATTTCGGCATTGAAGACATCGATGAAACATGGGCGTTGAGCTCTTTTTCCATCAGCCAGCAATAGCTGAATAAAGCTATCTTTCGTATATTCCAGCCGAAAGTTTTTAAATAAAATTAGGTGCATGAAACGGAGCGAAATCGTTTCTGTGAGATCTGGAAACAGTCAAACTATTCATTTTTCTAAGTACCGTTCATAGTTACCAATAGTTCTATAATTTTATTCATTCCGTTAAGGCATGGCAAAATATGTGACGCAATCCTTGAAAAGGACACAGTATTCTGGTTCAGTAACTCCCACTAATAAGTTGGCGAGTTTATTCGCTCGCTGTACCAATAGCCCTCAGGAATTATTTGGCAGGGCAGGCTGCTACGCCCTTTCGTAATACATTCTTACCGGAAAAAACAATGACCATTTCAGTAGTCGTCAAGCTCAAAAGATTCTAATTTATTAATTTCCCGTTTTGAACGGCCCAGTTTTCTTGTTTGCAGCAGCTATAGCATTAAGATTGTATTTAGCATGTGAAGCTCGCTGCGCCTTTTAATCATGTATTCTTATCATAAAGACGATGGGCTCTTCCTCTAAACGACAAGCATTACCATAAACGGAGGAAGAATAGAAGACAGGACATATAAATGACTAATAGAAGCCACGCCCGGGGTCACTACATTGCTCAGCAACGCGTTTAATGCACCATGTCCCAAAGGTTTGGTTCGCAGATGGAGACGGGGTGCTGAAAGTTTAAATGTGTCCCGGCGCGTTACACGGCTATATCTGAATTGCACCAAAGTACACTTAGGAAGCTTAAGTTCTGAAGACAATTGAAACAGCGCTCTAACTTCGAAACGACAGGGTTTAGTGAATTGCCCCAGAGATGACCCAAAATCTATTATTAAACGCCCAGCCCCTTCTTTCTACAGCGAGCAACGACGTCGCTGTTGTTTGTTAAAATTCTTGAAGAACACTGGTCACACCACTAGTTGGCGAGATGCCAGAAACGTATAGTTCCCTCAGAAAAAGCGCCCCCTACGGAATACACATAGAATTTTAACTTCCTTCAGTGCGAGCGGAAATATTTACTGCCAACATAAGGCCACCTTCACAAATTAGAGTAAGGGACTAGAGAACCCGTGTAATTGTCCTGAAAGCAAACACTCCACACGGAGTGCCCATACTTTTAACTTCCTTAATTAAGAGCGTAAATATTTAAAGCCCGAATGCGGCTGTCTTAACAAAACTTGGGTTATATTCAGTTCTTGAGATGCGAACGGCCTTTACTTGTAAAGCTTCAGAATGAGTTTAGATGAGCTTAAAGTGATTGAGTTCAGAAATATTTTGGTACTGTAGCTCTCCTAATGGTTGCTCTTTGCGATGCATCTGACCGTACTGTTTCAGAAAACTCTTTCTAAATAATTATGAGGAATTAAAGTGGGCAGCAACAATAACATCATTTCAACCTGTGGCACCGCCTTCTTTCTGCTTGTTCCCTAAAATGCGGGAAGGTCTCATGATAAGCATCGCATTAAATCTTGTTTACGAAAACAACCTAAGTAAAAATTATAAGGTAAAATAAGTAAAAATTAAGTAAAAAAGAAGCGTTTTTTGGGCACTTTCTGACTAAGCCACAACATCGACACAGCCACGACGTAAACGAACGTCTCTGCTTCAGTCCCGCACTTTCTCGGTATCTTTTTCCTAATATAACCGCGCTTTTTTTTGTCACATGGCTATCGTCCACTGGGCGAGGATATGCCTAAATGTACTTCACTTATGGTAAGCACCTTTGCAAGATGATAGGTTTAAAGCTAAATGTTTTCACGACGTTCAAAGAGTTTACCGCTTGACCTAACCTTTTCTTTATTGAAACCACCCCATTGCAATACGTTGCTTGCACAAAGCTAAGCGTGTCTCTTGGTAGCAAAGCGAACACGTGGTTGGTAAAACAAAATGAATTTTTCATGCCCGCAGACAAGCGAGTATTCAGCGGCTGAGTGTTATCCGCCGCTACAGCCGTCATGAAATGTTACACGTATGGCACATTATTCCACCCTTATTACTAACTCCGTAGAAACGGGAGACCGGGACGCAATCGTGTAGCTCCATTGTGCATAAGCACAAAACATTCTGGGACCTAGAAGACGTACTGAGAGTGAGTAGAAACTGAACAAGGCGCGGGTTTATCTTTGCATTTGCTGTTCTAACATGGCTTCAAGTTCCACGAAGGCCAATCCCAGCGAAAGCTATGGCCGTGCCATAGCTTCTCAAGTTTTTTGTCGACCACGCCGAATTTACGCAGACTAACCTCGGCTTTGAGATGCGGCTTCTAGCTAGAAAACTGTGGGTTGGCGGCAACGCTGATAATACAAAAATGCAGAAGTACGACCTGATCATAAATACAGGGCTCGTCAAAAGACTTCACATGCACAGAATAGTAAAGAAGACAGCGACATAATACCGTGCAGGTAATACTACGGCTGTTTTTTTTAAACTGCTACTCGAATCTGCATAGTAGGGGTAGAACAACACCAGACCCCCAACATTCGCCGATGCCCTCGTGCTTTACCATACGACTAATTTCTTTTAAACTACAAGTCATAACGACAGTGTGCCAGCCGGACTGCTCGCTACATCGGCCTGCGTACCCCATGGCGTGCTCTCGAGCCTGTGAGCGGAATTAGGCTTCTCTTAGTTTTATTTCTTTTGTGAATGAATGTAATCACAATACCTTGTTCACTTAATAAGGCAGGAAACTGCCATGCACTTCCACACCTTTTACATGTCCCTGTGGGCGCTAACATTCTCCCCTACCAACGTGCTACAGTCCTCCAAGAAACTCGACCCGGGTATACGTAGAGGGGACGTTCATTTGTAATCCAGTAGTATTTATGCGAGGACTGGTATATTGTACAGTGATTCATCAGTCACGGTAGGTAACGAAATCTTTTTTTGAAAATCACCCTTTCGCGCTAATACTTTGTATCAAAAATGTTTTGTGTGGCAGCTGTGTAGGAGTGAGAATACTGTTTTGCCGCCACCCTCACTAACAAATCTACCAAAAACAAGGTTTCTCTACAAGCAATTTCCCGAAAAACGATTATAAACAAAGTGTGGACGAATAAAAAGTGATTTTAAACATAATACATAAACAGGAGTGAGAAATGACGCTAATTGACGAGATCTTTTAGCATTGTTCAGTTATTTGAAATTTGTACTTCGTGATTTCTGCCTATTTTTTATGCTTCTTATTAAATGACATGAACTGACTACGAAGCACACAACGGAATAGGGCTGAGCCAAACGATAGTTTCTTGAAATGTTTCTAAAATCAGAAACTTGCAAGTGTGTTTCGCAACACATCTTAACACTGGCAGATGGAATGCCCTTGCTCTGCCGCACAATTTTTATGTGAACGAAACATAAAAACGATATTATCGATTATCTAACGACAAGCGGCATTTCCAAGCTTTATTATTTCACTTGGACAGTATCATGCGGTGTATTAGACTGTTGTGTCACACTAATTTTTCATTGAAATATACCGTAAAGTGTCCTACCATACAACATGGTTTAGCGCTGCACGCTTAACATGTCTTATACGTCGCTTTATCGTAAACACATAGTTATCATGCGGGGCCTGGCATATCTCGTCTTTAAGACACTTTTTGCGCCATAACATCTAAAAGAGAAACAAAATAGGCTACATGTCGGACTCTTTAAACACTGCTGGGTAAACGAGCAGTCCATAGTGTGGTATGTGATTTATTTTCTAACCAGTACCTGCCAAAGCGAGAATTAATAAGTGTTTACTTTTGCATGCACTTTCATATCATGCCAACCATTTCCGGTGTTATTCCGCTTTTGCAAACAAGTCATCTGTATTCGTTCTCTCTGCGACCTAAATAACACCACTTTCGTATATCGCCAACACCTAATTCAATCTCCTAGAAAAACGTAATTCGTTTCCGTCGAAGTTTGGGAGAAGTTTGGGGGTTGCCTTTGTGGCTGACACATTTGTAACGAGCCTGCTATCACCGTAAAGGTGGCGCTTACAGGCAGCGGTTTAGGCTTCCTGCTTCACCCTACAAATCACCATGGCTAAAATTAAAAGTGTATGATTGCGTCGGAAATTTTCTTTGTTTTTCTGTGTGCTATTAAGTAAGCGCAAAAGAGTTCTCCGTCGGTTCTCCTTCTACAGCCGGCAGCATCGTGGGTCACCTATTTATATCCAGAAGTTTCGCTTCTCTCGAACCGCCAAAGGATGTGGTAGTCGGGGCACCGCATACTGTAAGAAGTTTCTGTACGTGCGTAGCTGACGCAGTTCCTTCCCTGGGAAACTGCAACTCATGCAGTTCATATAAATTGTACAACAGTAATCACGCGAAATAACAACAACAGAGAACGTTATTCATTTTGAAAGTTTAAATTTTACCAAGAATGTTCGGATAAAGTGTTGAAATGACGAATGTTGCTCTATAAAAGCAGCCACCTCAATATCAATTTACATCTAGTATTTGCACCATCAAGGTTCCACGTTTAAAATGTATGAATTTCTGTTAGTTCTGTTTCTTTTCTGGTTGCTTGCCATAAGCCGACAGTAAATAAGCTCACTCAACCACTGTTTTGTTCTTGTGTAAGCGTAACAGTTTATTCGGCTATCTGGCTACCTGAACGTCGCTTCTGTGGAGCAGATAAACACAGTGATAAGAAGTTTCTGCAAAAGCTAATCTATAATGGTCTCTTCGCCTACAAATCGCGCTATTTCCTCCTTAGGCAGGCTGCAATATAGGCAGTTTTGTGAGGTTGTAGGAGAGCTAAAACACGCAAAAACTAAAATAGCATAAACTTATTCCAGTTGAAAGTTTAAGTTTTAGTTTCAGTAGTCGTATGTAGTAAGGATGACAATAATTGTTTTACCTAAACCATGACCAGCTTGACCAGAAAGTGGTGTTATTTTATTTACCATGACCAAAGAAATATTGTTGCGTTAACGTACGTAGGTCACCAATTGGGGCCGGCAAACTTTAAGAATAAAGTCCCTTCCTTAGGCGCGTACATGCGCTTAGGCGCGAACATGCCCGCACAGCTAACGCACGGACTCACGCCTCAGGCCGGCTCGACTTATCGTGCTTAAGGGTGTTTAGAAGTCCAGCTTGAAATAAAGCGCTTACACCATTTTCTCGACATTGAAAAATCAACTCTCCACAAAGCAGATGTCAAGAGGCCAAGCCACTGAAAAAACAGCACCAACCATATGTCGGAAACTGGCTCAAAGGGGACCTAAATATCTCGTGCGTTTTAGCGCGCCATCGCTAAATAAGCGTTTTTTTCTTTCCTTGATATCATGTGAAGTCTTGCAACGATGCAACGCAACTTCGACGTATCTTTTTGCCTCTTTTCTAGCCTCTATGACGCTGTTGGCGCTGAAGACTAGGCCACCGCTATTGACGGGTTCAATGAAATGCTGCAGGCAATCAGCGTTTCCGGCTCCGAGGAAAGCCGCGCGTGGTTTTGGCTGCTGTGGCGGCGTCTATGAGAGCGACAATCCGGCACGGCATATCTTTGTAGGGATGAATTTCGATCGTTCACATCTTTCACGCAACTTTAGCTAATTTTTAAAAGATCTGAATAACGCTCACAAGCACGGAGCGTCTTATGCAGGAAGAAACGCTGCACAAGCGACCGCAGCAACCATCTGCGTTCACGGTGGAGATGAACCAATTGATTGTAGGGTTTAACGTGCCGACACAACGCAGGCGATGAGGCGCGCCGTGATGGAGGTCTCCGGATTAATTTCGACCACCTGAGGATCTTTATCGTGCGCCGAAATCTCATATACACGGGCGTTTTAGCTTTTCGCATTCATCAGAAAAGCGGCCGCCGCGGCCGATACTCGAACCCTCGACCTCGTGCTCAGCAACAGAACGCCTTAGCCAATGAGCCACCGCGGCGGGTCCGGTGGAGATGAACAACTCACGAATAGGCACGCACCGCAGCAGCTAAGACTCATCGCCGCCTGCCAGATCCCGACTATTGCTGAGAGCAGTATACAAATGCGAGAAAGGGGGGTGATAATGTGGTGAAAGATTGTGCGGGGGATTGTCGTCGGTGCTGCTTTATAATGCGGTGACCGAATCACTGCGTTGATGCTGTCTTTTATGCACGACCCGGGCTTGGAGAGATATGTTCTCCGAGACAGCGCCGCATGCAAGGAAAGCAAGCGGGCCGCTAGACGTAGGTGGAAATCATCAGTTATTGTCGTGAGCGAGAATGTTTTTTTCTGGAGCCCTCTTATCTTGCGTGCAAACACTAGCTTCCTCTAAGCTAAAACTGACGGGCCATCGCTTGCACGCCCGACGCTAAAAGCAGTGATATGCAACTTGTAGCAGGTGGAGTATGCGCACCAGCTGCTAAAAATAAAAACCCGGACGAACCGCTGAGCGGATTGTCTCTTGACAATTCTCTCTTAATTTTTTTGCTCGATCGTATCAGCTCTTAGCATCCACGGCGCTTCGAGGAGCGGGGCAAGAGTGAAATTTCAGGCCTTAGAGCATTCACCCCTCTATTTAGGGTCATTTTGTGCCGCCATGCGTATCTTCAGAATCGTAATCCCGACGGAAATCCTGAAGACTAAATTCCCTCTGTTCCTCAGCTAATTATCCAAGCATTTTCGCCTTAATCACGCCAGCGCAATTCACGCAGGACGACCTCTCGTGGCTTACCCGCGAGACCAATGTAAAAAACCAAATATGAGTTCACCGAAAGAAACAAGCTCCCCCCCAAGGTCTCTAAGTGGCATTTAAAGGCAGGGTGGTTGAAAGCGGCGCGCACTCTGAAAAGGGAAGAGACTTTCTTACAATGCGTGGTCATTATCACAGAAGGTTTAGAATAGTTTTGTTGTCTTCACCTCCCAGCAAAAAAGGAAGCAACGTCATTAGCTAGAGGTGCACTAAAGAGATGGCCTCTTAGGCGCCTGCGCCGCCCACCGCAGGGAACCAAACGTTCGGGAAAAGAAAGGGCGAAACGAGAGCGATGGAATGCACTCGGAGTTCAGAAGATGCGTGCAAGGCTGAATCCAAATAACCCGACTCAGAGGAGAGCCACTGATGGGAGCAAGCTGAACACGCAAGCTGCAGGCCACGCTGGCATTTAGGTTTCTGGCTACTGGCCCGGTCTTTTCAAGGTGTCCGCTTAGCCTTTATTTTGTGGTAATTAGGTTAACGTTGAAGCTGCGAGCAAAGAAAGGGTCGGTCTGGGTGGGTGCACAAGTTCTACCAATTCCACCTGCCCACCTCTCAGCGATTATGTGAAGTCTGCGAGAAGCCCTCCTACTGCTTTACAAGGTATGGAAGCAAATACCTTTCAGAAGGGAGAAAGCACAAGCTAAAAGTACTGAACTGGGTGGACGTTTAGGCGAGAAGGTGTCCCTTCCTTTTGGTGGAGGGGGGGGGGGGGGAGTTCAGTGAGAAGCCAGCTGTTCTTATGGAGATCTGAACATTGAATATTAAAGCACACCGCGACGCTATCATTGCAGTTGGCCACGTGCGACACAGCTGCGATGACTGCAAGTATGTACTAAAAAGACGAATTAATCCAATTCTATGCGTAGTTGAGAGGAATGCCTCAATATAGCTACGCAAATACAAGGCAATAATTTACCTGGCTTTTTGCTAATCGATGGTATCCCAGTTTGCTAAACTAGAGAAATCAGTGGCTGCAATGCTAATAATCATTCATTGCTGTTGAAAATTTTATGCTTAAAATAGGTCTGAAATACTGATATTTTACAAAAATTATTTACCTTATCGAATACTTTTTCACCACATTAGCCGTCTTACTTGGGCGTTCAGAGGAGGGGCAAAAACGGAAGTGTAAACGGTGAATGCGATAGTTCGGTGATGTTGTGCGGATTGCGTTCCGAGCACCAGCCTGGGGTATTGTTATTTGCCTTATCTACTGCATCTCCTACTGAGCAATGAGCTTAGCTACGAAGTTGGGACCCGAACGTGTGCCTAATTATTCAACTAGTTTTCATGGGTGATTGTGCCGCAGCAGTATTCTCTGGTTTATAATATTCCTTAGGTAAGTCAATTTGTTAGCAATAAAAGTGAAACAAGAGGATCGTAAATCGGATAAAATATGCCTCATTGGTTTTACAGCGGAACCTAGAAGAGAGAAAATAAAAACTAGTACAAAAGGGAAATTGTGAAACATTATTTTTTCTTTCCTATCTTTAAAGCGTCCATGAAGAGAAAATACAAGTTTGCTTCATTCGAAAGATTGCCTCCTTAGAATCATACTGACACCACTTTTAACACTCACTTCGCTTAAATAAGCTATATAATTAGGAAAACAGTGAATGGTCAATGCGACCCACTAGCTGATTTCGCGCGACCACCTATGATGTCAGTCTATCCAACTCTGCTATTGGCTGAAGCCTTCGAAAGCAAACGCGAACTAGGCAGAGCTTGTACGCTTGCCGAACGTGCTATTTGCTCCTAAATGTAGGCCACAGTCCATTTATAGCAAGAATGGGGCGGTAAACAGTGAAGTTAATAAATCACACGCACAAATAGAAGTACCGATGCGTACTGTTGTTGGTACCGCGCGCACTATGCTTCTTTTAGCTGCACAGCAGTCCGCCGCTTTCGAGTGGTCTTGCACGCACTGGCCGATTGACGTAAGGGACGTTGCCTGACGTGACCCTGTTTGTCGAGGATAGTTGATGGTTCACGAAACAATTACTTTCTACTCTAACAAAAGAAGGCAGGTGCAAATACGGCCACAAAAGAAACCAACGGCAGAAAACGGACCGTGCATGAGTGTGGAAGCGCCTTTGGAAAGACTGACGGCAACCAGCACTGCAGCCGAATCACGCAGTGCCAGTTCGCTTGCATACGCGCGCTTATGACTACATTGCTGACGTTCCAAAACAACGCTTTGGCGGAGAATCAAAATTTTAACCAGAATGGATGAATATATCAGTGAATACAGCATCATTTGCGGCCGGACAAGCGCGAGGAGCACTATATTACACGAAATCTTTCGTATAAAACAGACTTGTATTTTGTCCATTGTGGTCCCTTTAAGTTTGCTTTTTCATACTAGAACGCTAATCATCAAAGGTCGCAACATTCCAGTCCATTCCCCAGTTCTGCTCTTACACGGCATTCAACAAGATAAGTATTTTGCTGATCACGCACCCGAGCAAGGGCATTTGTTTCGTTACCTGTATTTTTCCTCATATTGTTATGTTACAATGCAGGTATTTTCCACTGTAATAATAAATAAAATAAAATAAAAAAATAAAAGTGCGCCTTTTCAGACAGGAACCATGCAAACGGAGAATCCTGCTAGAGGAAATCAAAATATTGCTTTTCCTATGGAACGGAACGTAGCTGTTTTAAGTATCGCTATTACTTGCTCTTTGTCATACCTAGCTTGTTCCTGTGAGCTCATAACTAACTAATGCTAGCCATTCATGCGCTTTCATTTCCGTAGAAAAAAGTACACTATCTTCCCGCAGGGGAACCTTGAGAAGTAAGCAAAGCAGTCATGGAATCGACTGAAGTTCCCATTAGCTTTCAGTTCGTCGTTTCCGGTGACGTTCAGCATCGCGTGCCTTCGTTGTATCAGTAGCTTCTTGACGTAGTTTGAAGGAGTGAAGGACATAAGGCGCGTTCGTAGCACATGCTCCTGTCTTGGTTTGTAGCGCAGTGGCAAGACCACCACCTATCTCAAGTTGCGGCCAGAGGGTCGGGGGGATCGAAACCGGGCACCGCCTAACTATTTCTTTTTATAGTGGACTGTGCTGACGTCGCCGAAACGCTGATGGGACTGAAGAAACGCGCATGCGCAGTGAAGTGCGGACGGCGGACAACGACAACGAGGAAGGGTGGGACATAGCCCCGAGCATGAGATGCTTCGCATCTGAAATCGTAAACTGTGGCTTCTCTAGAAGCTCCCTAGTAGAATTCTTAACCTTACAGATAACCACGGTGACATGGAGGGTCTGCTTTTAAGTCTGGTTGTGTTGCAAGAAATCTCTGCAGGAATGTACTCCTCTTCCGCGGCTGCTGAAGCTCTCCGTCCCCATTCAATTGATGTGACATAATCAGCATAGTTCGTGTTCGTGGCTAAATAAAGGCACAGAATTTTAGATTTCTACACAAGCGAAAACTTCGAGAGCATACGGGAAATTTTCTAATATATTACTAAAGGGAAGGCAAACATTTGTGAAGCACGCGTGCCAGGATTATTAAAACGAACGCCTGTCAGTACGCAGCCGCATAAATAATTATGTTGAGGTTGCGGAATGGAACCTCTCAACCTTTCAAGACATTTTAGGGAGTACATAGTTGAGAGGCACATATCACGAATTTTTTTTGCGTGTGAGGACAGCTAAGGTAGCTTCTTCCATGAAAAGCAGGGGATAGGGTACAAATAGAAACGCGAATCACTATGGCGTTCACCATAGCGGTACAATATTCTGCAAAAAAATGAAAATATCGGCTTCTAGCGAATACGAGCGAGATATGCACCTCCCTTTACTTGGCAAGTAAGGAACGAATGGTATCGCACAGGAAAAAATACGAAGGCACGATACCGCTCGGAACAACTAAACGGCAAGCAAAAGTACAAAATAACGATTTGTATTAGCATGCCGTTCAATTGGCCTGGAAATATTTTGTCTATAGGTACGTTTGCGGAGCAATCACAGTTTTTGTGGATCCCTCGTTCGCTCTCTAGCACGTGAATTGACGAAACCAACTCGTACTGTTAGTTCGGAAGTAGCTCAGCTATAGCTAATGCCGAGGAGGCAGGACGGCATCAGCGAACAAAGCCAGTTTACAGCGGCACTGCCTCGCGTCTAGACGGAGCCAATAAATCCCGTTTGTTATTACGTGTCTCCAGTTATCTATCGCGCTCATAAGAATATTGTGAGAGTAGGTCTGTTCTGACTAAGAATAGTTATCTAGTCCAGGATTCATAAGATGGCATTCTATTAACATGTTAAAAGAGATGGCGGGAAGCGGGATGAGTTGCCTAATTTTGGGGGTGGCCCTGGCGCCCGCCCCGCCACCCCCCCCTCCCCCACTGAGGCAGATGTGACGGGGTAAGTTTTCGAATAAGGGCTTAGCTTTTGCTAGGAAAAAAAGGTGAGAGGAAATCACCGGAAACCGATTACTTATAAATGAGGCTACAATAAAGAACTGATGAAGACGAAGCAGGTTTTACATTTATTGTTTTTCTTTTCTCTCTTTCATCTGTTTTCTTATAAATTTCTTCGTTTTGCATTTTTGAACTTCGAATGCGAGAATAAGGGCGGTGGCATTACTGGTAAGGTTGGTGTAAACCACCACTCAGTTACAGAAGGGAAGCCAGTCATAATTATTCCATAGCTTTCTTCAGCATCACCATTCAGCCCTTCTAAATTTAGGCAGTCCAGTGAGTTGCCTGGCGCGTAACACGTTATGACGGTGTTTTCTGGTACCAAACGCTTTGGGAGTGTTTAACGCTGTGAAGCAGTATAACTTAATATTTCTTTCGTACCTTCCCTCATCTGGCATTTGGAACACCTGAAATATATGATGTTGCTGCCCTGCTGCCAGTACTCACGGACACACAACATTTAAAACAAGTCAAATGAACCTAAACTGGAACAACAATAGCGGTGTGACATATGTGGAATAGCCCATGTCAAAGACAACTGTATATGGAGGCATGACAAGGAGTAGAGCTCATGAATTTGTATGTCGTTTTCTAGTGACTACAAAATTTTAGGCATGAAGTATTGCTTTTGGCAAATCATCGTAAGAGCGCACGTGGGCGCCAAGAGCTGTAGTATTGCTCTTATAACAGTTTACACCCGTCGAAGCGGATTTTTCGCTTCGTAGCCTATAAAGCAAGACGTATAATGCATGCCGGAAAATTGCAATTTGCCGGCTGATGTGTACAAAGAAGGTAATTTCTCCGCAACGTTACCCACTCAACAGCATTGTGAAAACGGTATATCGGAATTTCATATTTTACGGAAGGTATTCCCGGCACTGGAAGAGAGCTGAGCAGCTCGGCCTGAATTCAAAAAGTTTGCATGTTGAACGACAATGGAAACAATCTTCTTTGGGATGATGCATTGTCATACAACTTTATTTAGCTACTAAAAGCGCACTTCAGCCTCGCTGTTACAGCGCTAATAGAACAGGATGACGTTTGTTTACATTGACGCCCACATGTCCAAAACAGCTGCTTCCACAAAAAGGCGTTTGTGTGCCGCATATAAACAGTTCGAGGGACAGTCATTGTCATCTTTGCTTGCAGAGGCTTTCGTTACCCTGGATGCCGGAGAGCCTCCGCCGCGGAGCGCAATAAAGGCGCACGTCGTTGCCCCAAAGACTGTCGCATGCACGTGTCTTGTCGTCACTTTGTGGATTGTGCTTATGGTGTTGAGGCTTTTCGCAACGCAGCTGGCACACGAGTGGGCAAGGTGGACCAAGAAAATGAAATAAAACCCATCTTCAACAACGTAATTCCTACAAAATAGCCCTAGAACTTGGATAGTCGACAGAAAAAAAAACTAGCAAACTGATTTTTTGTACATCAGCTCTTCAGCGTATGCAACAAACAGCCGGGACTGAAGATACCAAGTGTCGGGGATAGGCACATGGTCCCGAGGATAACGATTATAGGTCTATGTACTTACTCTGCAGTAAAACCCATAACAGTAGCTCCTATTTTAAAATATATTTTGGTACTACAAGTCACAATAAATTGACAACGACTTTTACGGGTCAGGGAATAAGCTTTGGTACACGATAAGGAAATATAAGTCTGCTGAAGCTTAGCAAAAAAAAAAAACTATTTGGCTTCGCAAAGTGAACAAATAATAGCACCCGGGTGACAAAGCTGCTTCCGGGAGGCAAGATTGGCAGTTGGGGCTTACATTTAGTTAGAATAACCGCGGATAATATGGAGTTCCATCAAAATAAATAAAACAGCATGGCACAAAAGTATTCTTACTGCTTTGAATTTCCGCAGTCAGAATGATTGAATCGGCCCTGGGCCTTTAACGACAGCGAGTTTTTTTTCTTGTCAATCCCCTATGTGGGTACCTCGAAATGAAACGTCTGCACGTGGACATCACACCCAAATTCAAATTGCCGAATCTCGGACGAGCTAATGACGCCAGCAGTCATCGCAATAGACCAATCCTCTCAGTAGACACGCGACTACACCAAGTATTCACAATCCATATCCTGTAGAGGCTCCCACCTCGCTGGGGCATGTTTGAGAGGAAAATAATTCACCGAAGTTAGAACTCACGCGCAAGACTTCAACGGTAAAGCTATTAAAGATAAGCATTGCCACACACAGAGTAAGTATGTTTTAGTATCGTTATTTATTTGCATAGTTGCGGTGCTACTAATTGTCGTCTTTTGTATCGAAGAGGTCGTCGTCGAACCCCGCTGTACCGTCGCAACTGTGGGTCCGTTCCCGTGTGATGCGTCGCAAACTGGTATGCCGAAGCCGCTTAGGCACCGCAATTTTGGCTTTTGATGAGTCTTGGCCAGGCTTTGTTACCAAACCGGCGGCAAGAAGCCGCAAGCGAGTTGGAGAGGCCGTTACTAGATGGCCATCCGTCGAAAGTGGTATCACCACCATCACCGTGCTTACAAGAGAGTTTCACTTCGGAACGGCGGAAGTGTGTGATGTTAGTGCCGCCGTCCTGTTGTAATCAGAGTTACTGGAGATACACTAGTTGTGAAACTTCCCATATTCCCCATGTATCAAAAGCCGGTCTTTGGTTGTCCCTCTGCTCCGGGGCTAGCACGGGACAAGTTGCCTGTCGTGTGTCGGCAGAACGTTGAAGTAGTACTCAAGTGCTTGCGGCTGCTGCCGTAAGTCATAAAAAAAGCCGCAAAAACACAATTAAATTTTACCTAATAATGTATTTTAATTAAAAAAAACAAGCTTATTTTTACAAAAAAAGATAGTAATAAAAGTTTATTGAAGTTTAGTTTTTGTCTCCTAGGTGCCGCACGCGTCGACTTGCCCCTCAGGTTCCCCGAAGCAGGGGGGCTAGCGCCGCCCGGATTAAGAAGCGGAGTTTCACAACTGTATATATTGAGTCACTCTGGTTGTAATGGTGTCGTGCAGCGTTTTTAGATACGGTCAGTTGGCACAGAGCGCGGCGTTCCAGTACCGCAGCACGGGCCGGTGATTGCGCCGTCCAGTCGGTGGCGCTGCGGTAGCGTTGAGATAGGCCTTGGCGCGTCGTCTGGTGCTCCTTCCTTGCCACTATCGCCTCTTTCTACACCACCCATACCATCACTTGCGCCAGTTTCTCCAATGTTGTAGTGTCTTGGGACCTGGCAGACGCTACAAGCTTTGCAGACGCCGAAGCGGCATTGGACCTCCTTCGCAGATACGTCGCACCTCAAAGTGACGCTGAAAGCAATGCGGCCTTCCGGATTATTTATTGAGGAGGGAGAGGTGCCTACGACTACGAGCGATCGAAAGAAACGGCAAGCTTATCTTCTCGGTTTTTTAAAGCGTAGGGCTCACATTGCAGAAATAAATTCTTTTTGCCAATGGGGAACAGCTTTTGTTCATTTGGTGGATCACAAAGCCCGTGTTTGCTCCGTGAGACGGATGAAACGGCGAGAGCGAATGGTACGATGATTTCACGACACCCGATTTTGGTGTCGACCTTCACGAGTAAGGCGACGGCGAGCGAGTAGTACACTGACTTTGCGAGATTAACCTGACTGGACGCCCGTCCTAATCGCTCTTGGTTACGCCAAATGTGCACATAAAAATGCAAAAAAAAAAAGACCGCTACATTTGCGGAATGGGCAGAAACCAAGCTGGCAACTATGGCGCACTAAATAGGGGGTGATTTACCAATGCCAGTTAGACGCCAGCCTATTTCGATGGCTTTCCTCGCTCTTACGCTTTCCCGGCTGTTACGTTTTTTTCGCGCTCTGGTCAAAACATATTCTAATCTCCAAAATGGTAAACTCCTCGCGAAGGCAACCAGCCCCCTTTGTTTTTTTTAATGTAGATGTGCGAAATTATGAATCGTAGTACTCGAAATCTTTGCAATTATCAGTGCTGAAAGACATACGAATGTGCCCGACAAGGGTACCCCATTTTTTGAACCTGCACTTTTTCGGGAAGATTTAGAAAAGGCGGCAAATTGAGCGAAACCAATGCCCTCTTCTGTCTGATTGCTTTATTAGCCCGTGCCTCTTTGGGCAGATCCAGAAGAACATTTCTCCTCAAAGCATGACCAAAAATTGCAATGTTCTGGATAAAAATTTCTACAATATAATATACCGATGTTAGAAAGTTCAATATCTCGAAATTGTCACCATTTACTTGCTTGAACCATCCTTACAAAGATAAGGTTTCCCCTTAGGCTAGTAGTAATATATATTCATTTCTCTCACCACATCACATTATTGTCGCGAAAAATTAAGTTCACATGGCAACATTCCGGAGAACAACTGATATACCGCAAATTTTTCATTGCCTGGCTAAATACCGCCTTCCACAGTGGCAGCGGGTACGCGAAAAATACATCACTCGCGCCAAGAGCCCAATGCCTCTTGGTTTTGCTTTCATCCTTACGATGAGTTCTATTATTCATGTCTGCAGCATCTACCAACAGCGAACTGAGTAGCTTGTTTTTTATATTTAGGCTTACTGTCTGAACAGGGTGTGCTCTTCAAGCGGATTCTCCTGGCGCTTCTTTTTTGTTTATTCCGCCGCGATGAAGCAGACTCCTTTATTCGTCTACCCTTATCAGATCTGTTGGAGCCTCTGCCTGTGCAGTGCTGCGGCTTGCCTGAATTTTGAAAAAATCCCAGTGTTCGCTCCAGACAAAATTTGTATGTGCCAAAATGTCTTACCCTCATAACAAAACTGCAGGCAAAAGTAGATTCCCACACCGCCTCAGTATTTTAAAGCAAATGCTAGTGCTGCCGACCCAGAGTTTACTGGAGCAAAAAAATAACCTTGTTCGGCTTTATGCATGTTGTTGAACCCTCAGGACTATGATCATCGTTAGGATGTGATAGGAAATAGTAAACTTTTATTCCGAAAAAGTGTTTTTTTAGCAGTGGAGGAAAAATAAGAACAGTCGATTAATGTGTTCTAAACCCGCAAACAAGTTGAAAGTAATACCGCAATGAGGATTCAAGTCAAAGTGAAAACATTTACGTCCTCAAGTTGTAGCCCCCGCCAACAGCAAAAAGATGCAAAAAAGACAGTGTGCTTCAAACTTGACAAAAACTACCGCAATGTGGATACAACGATCACTCATTGTAGGTCCTAGTGGCTTTGATGTAGCAGGGCTTGACGCGGATACCTATTTTACAGGTCCTATTTCATCTGCTACAGGACCACGCCAGTGCGGGGAGTTTCTGTTTTGCGAGATGTTTAATGGGCTAGTTATAAGTCACGACGAAAAATGTAGCTCTCCTCATACTTCCAAGATTTTGAATTTAGGAAGGCATATACCCCAAACGCTGAGAGTGAATGAGTGAGGTAGCATCACACGTTTACTGCCAAACACCACACCATGTTACAGGTGACCTAATGGCAAGGGGCATGCTTCATCGCCACTTACCACACCAAGGACGTTGGGCACATGTGGTTGTTTTCACAGAGGAAATTCTGAAGCGAAATATGTGAACTATCTAAATTCAATGTTGTCCTTTGCGGACATTGTTTTACTGGATGAGAATAGCCTTCTGGGAGTTGATGTTTATCTTTGAGGAAATACGCTCATAAAGAGAAGAAAACACAACGCCATAGTTTGGAAAGACGCTTCTCGGAACACCGAGTCACCAAAAAAGCGGTGACATAAAATCATTTGTTTAAAATATTCAGAAATATTGCCATCAATAAACCATACAAGTGCACAATTGCAGTACATTATTGTGGTAATTCAAGCCTACCACCTTCTATCGGGACACCCGACAGATGGGTTGAGTATTGTGTCCACGTAATCAGATCTTTGATGTTGTAAGTCGTTGCAAATGGTGATTGCCGCCCGTTGGAGATTTTTGGGAGACCGTTGCGTTGCAAGATATTATTCTGTCTGGAAATATTTTGAGCTTCAGTTGAGCGCTGCAATATTATGGGAACTGGTACAAGTCCTGTCACACTGACTACCAGCGAAAAGTCAAAACTTGTGGCATGTTAACAGGCATCCTGTTATGTTCGCACTCTGAAACGTTCAGTCATGCTCGGTGTAGCAGTCCTATTTAGTAGATATAGTTGTAACACATGAAGTACAGCACGACTATATGGTCACCTGGCTGGAAAACTTTTAGGCGTCTGCACGCGTGCACATTACGTGCCGAGGTAAAGCTTTGGTCGTAAGAAATTGCTTGTTCAGTAGTGTTTTGTGTATATCAATTCAGATAAAAAACACAGATTCCTAAGGATACTGAAAACTTCACTGCGAATTACTTTCATTCAGAAAGACGTCAAACGGGATGCATGTATAACATAGGATCGGCCATCCATCCTGTAGGGTGCGTAAGCATGGAGCGTGCATGTTGTTCCAACGACCGGAAAGATTAACCTAATCTATGGTGTTCTCCACGTAGTTAAGTGGATTACGGTGCACTCGACGCTACCGTGTTTATTTTAAAATTCGGGGTTTTTGTTACCCCTAAAAATGCAAAAACCAGGGAATTCCGCACGGCCAAACTACGGCTAGGCTTCGAGGCGCACCATAATAAGGACTCAAAATGTCACAGTATTCGTTGTTTATATGGCATCATGCACTAACCAAACTACTTATATTAAAAATTGTGACTCTTTTAGCAGCATACTGTGTGCATAAATGTCGAATTGCCCCTGTATCTTGTCATGCAACTCAGGCACGTAGATTTTACCTCACTCGCCACTAGAATCAGCTTTTATTGAGTAACAATAATCTACAAACAAAGAGTTCCCATAAAAGAAACCAGTACTTGCGGTTTTCTTTTTTACTGCTCATTTAAACTAGTCTGTGCATGTAGACGAGTTGTAATCCTGTGAGGAAAGAACATTAAACACGACTGTTCAAAGTGGCTCGTAGGTTGCTAGTATTATAGATAGTATGGCCTCGACAGGCAATGAATTGATCAAAACCTCATCGAAGTTACGTAGGGCGTGTGATGGTGCTCAAAATCACGCACGAAGTGCGCATACTGCAGTGCGTCTACTACATGGTTTATTCGTGTTCCCATAGTAACCCAGTGTCCTAGCATTAACGAGCATACCATATTGACTGTGCAGTGCTTGTGATCGCTAGTGTCGCTATACTACCAGCTCAGCGTGGTCTCGTTTTTAGTGTAGGGTAAAACAATCACCTGCAACGCGGTGATTTTTTATATTCAGAAGCCTATCAGTTACTAAGCCAATGAACACGAGGCGTAAAAGGGGGCCTAAGAAAACATTTGTTGCCAAGAAATTTATTGCTCAGTTTGGGTATTACACTGCCCAATTCTTCATTTCGTGCCTAGATATTACGGTAGCATCTAGCGTCATTTCAGTCTTCTGTTAATAAAATGCCCTTTTTTATTGTATTAGCAATATTCCGCCCTTGAAAGCCGGTAGAGGGTTAGTGCCACAGGCAATATTCAAGCAGAAAAGATCTTGCTAACGAGAACTTCTCGAGACACTTTTGTACTCCAGACACATCCGCTTGTGCTGCTTTTTGGCGTACCTTTAACATTCACCTCTTGTCTGCGAGAAAGCCAGCGAGCGGGCATTGACCCAGTCCCGATACCACCTTTCCAAGTCGCGTGCCGAACAAGCACAACCAAATAGCGAGGACGAGTCGTACGGCTGTCATAAAGTACTATTTCAGCGTATAACACGTCACCCACACGCCAGTGCTTTTGTTACGTGAGCGGGCGCTGAATGCGAAGGTTTCTTAGAGCGATTGGAAACTTAAGGTAAAGTACATTACTGGTCTCATACACAAAAAATTGTTATTGCATTTGCTTTATTATGATCAGGCACTTGTGCTTTCAATTGAAGCAGAAGTTATATAGCAATGTCATTACCTTTTTAAGGCACTTCTGCCTTTAGAAAGGCTTCATGTGCACTGAAATTTTTTTTTGAGCAGCACAATACCTTCTTTCAAGATCACGGTTTTTTAAGCCCTGTTGTTGAGCCCGCTCTATATATCATGCTAAACTTACCATGGTTTGGCGTACACAAGAATGTAAAGGTGCGTAGGAATGAGAGGCATCCGCAATACAACAATGACACCTAGACGCTATGGGAGCTAGATAGGCAAAGTATTGAGCGCATGAAATGTACGAAATAACATAAAACGCGACTTCGTCGACAGAGCACAGACTGGAAGCAAGAAACCGTAGTAAATTGGTCGAGACGTGCAGTTGGCAGTACGCAATCCTGCCGTGTTAAGACCCAAGCTTAGGTCGTCGCCCGGCACAGAAAGAGGATTCACGAAGATGGGGGCCGCAATACGAGACGTGCAGCAACAGTCGCAGGGGGACGGAGTGATACAAGACAATCGTGAGGCTCCTGCCACCCGCATTTCGTTTGGTCATGGTTAGGAATAGTATACGGCTCGGTAGTTCACCGCCAGCCACCGCCGTGCTCATTTCCCTGCGAAGACCTCTAGTGAGTTTGGTGGCTTGGCGCCGCATTCGGGAGAGCATTCTAATACGTAAATAATAGGCCTGAATGCGTTGATGAAAATATTAGTTACTTTTCACATAATCGTTAACTCTCTCGACCTTGCTGTGTCTTCTTGTGGGTACTGAACAAATTCCAGGCACCGGCAAAAAATTGCCAGCACGTTGTGTAAATGGAAAGCAGGTTATCAAAGCAAAATATCTTCAAGCCCACTCTGGCTGTATCTGCAACACCAACAAACGTTATAATAACGTCTAACACATATAATGCCTTAAAACGCCTAGCTGTAACACATATAGTTCTGATAACAGAGTAAGTGGCGATAATTGGCCGAACGCAATGTTGTAAATAAAGCAATTGGAAAAGCAGAAAGGAAAACCAGCGATAAGGGCGAACCATGTTACGGCCTCCATTTCCACGAAATGCAGATTTGGTGGGAGTAATATCTAAAATCGTTATAATAGCGTGTGTATAGATCATTGCTACAACGGAATTTCGGAACACCAAACAATCAGAAAAATATAAAAACTGCGAGAATGGCGAACAGTGTAACACCCAGAATTTCCAAAAAATGCAGAGTTGGCTGAAGTACCAGCTTCCATCGTTTCAATAGCCGCAGTGACGGTATTTGGTCACACGAAATTTTTACAAACCTAAACATAAGGAAACAAGATATATTTAACGAAAATGCGAACTTTGTGACGCCGTTCATTTCCGCAAAAAGGCTGATTTGGTGGAAGTAATACCTATAAGTTTTATAGTGGCGTAAATGGCGGTAATTGGTCGATCAGAAATTCGAGAAACAAAAATACCAAAAGTAAGAAAAATTAGCGAAGATAGCGAACTGTGTAACAGCCTCCATTTCCACAAAAATGCACATTTGTTGTAACAGTTAGAATCGTGTTATGATAGCCTAAGATGAGATAAATGGTCGGACAGAATTTTGAAAAAAAAAAACAGGAAAACGAATACAAGAAAAATATCGAAAATGGCGGAACATTCAATACCCTGCATTTCCGCAAAAGTGCAGATGCAGCGGCTGAGTTACTTCCTGATGAGGGGACAACATATTAAGTAGTCTCTACGACTGACTGCAATACCAGCATCTAACATCCAGCAATTTGCACAATGACAGAGCATTATGGAGAGTTTTACTTTATGAAAAACTTTTCATGGCAAAGCTTGCTGTTGTAGACCATTACTGTGCCCGGGTAGACATTCAAATGTGAGCCCTCAATACATACACTCTCCCTAGTTTTTATTCCGAATTTTTCTTTCCACTATTGAGGGTTTCAGGAGAGCATTGGGTCAAACATTACGGTTGAGATACTGTGCGATGACTGAACAGCGTTGGTTAGTGATGTTCATGTTACGTCGTTAAATGGTTCCTGCTACCATGCTGCTCAGCTCTCGGGTATCATAAACTTTGCATTGCAAATCGCACCTCTTCCAAATGGCCGCTGCTGCTTTCGTTTGCTCCGTTCCTCGCCCTCTCATGCATTTGCTTTTCCGCTTATACTTCTCACTTCTTGACGGCGTTACAATGACAAAACTTTCTTATTTTTCAACCTCGCACTTGTTTCTGTGTTCTCAGGTGAAAAAAGGAGAAACGTAATATCCAAAGCAAAAAAGGCGTGTTAAAACAGTAAGCAATTTCACGTCTAAATTAAAATGACATTGCAGTAACGTTTTTGTAAGCAGTTCATTGACGGTATGAAACTAGAACATTTGCTCTCGAATTGGCTATACAACCAGCGAGAAGCGAACAATCAAGAAACAAGAGAGTGCCCTGCATTGACCAGTCTACAAAGCACAGTAGGCTTTGGTGAGTACCGCCCAGGGGCATGTTTGTCGTATTTTGGCTAGGATTTGCTCTTGCTGCTTCCTTACGAATGACTAGGAGCAGGTTTCTCCTGTTTACTCAAGCCAACCCTTTCACAGATGCCTGGGTGGGCATGGAATTAAGGATTCCTCTGGTTGGAGTTTGTCTAGATTCATCTACATCGTGATGTATTTTGCTCTTCCCTTCCTTCCTGGCCGTTTCTTTATTGACGAGCCTGGTTTTTTATTTTCAGGCACTGCAAAGGACTCTTAGAAAATATTGTGTGCCAGAGTTTTTGTTACGAGATCACACGAGGGAACGACCCTTGTTTGCTCCAGTTGCCAGAGAGAGACATTCAGTTCAGGTGCTCAACGCTTGGGTTTTATTTCGCATAAAAGATTTTGAAAACACTGCTGTAAATGTATCACCACAAAGCGAGGACATTAGGTCTGGTTCTCTAAAAAAATTGGACACAGGTCATAGGTATGAGACTTCGCAAGCCCACCGAAAACCGTTTCGATCCGCCTTGTAAAGACGGATTTTCTGCTTGCGCTGTGCCCTTTGACTTAAATACCTTGTTAAGCGCTACACACTGCTAGAAGTACAACGGCGCTGATGCCGCTTGGCAAATGGTAAGGTTCTATGATAAAATTAACACACTTTTAAGGTCACTCGTGGCTGTTCCAGATTAATCCTCGAGCGCGTTGGACAGTTACGATCACAGCTACATCGGTGACTAACGGACGCCTCACGTGTTCTCGTTTCGGGGTGGCATCAGCATAATTACCCATATTTCTTCCACACCATTTACGGGTATCGCCCAAGGAAGACAACAGCTGCCGCTAAAACCTCATAACCGCTTAACCAAAGACATTAACCTGCTACACTCACAATACAAACCAAATCTGTTTACTTATGCATATTTAATAATTGAGGCAGAGTATTCCTTATGATATATTTTTAACTTTGGGTGATATTATGCCCTAACGAAGTTTTCTGCTACGCCTCGCGTAACGGCGCCAGAAAGACTATTACACCGTTTGGGCTAATATACGCTGTCTGCTAATCTGAGTGAACTTATTTCCTCCCCACTATGCTTCCGTACAATATTCGATGAATGAGAATATTTGCGTGCCAGTTTTCTAAAAATGGTTGTCCGCCACTTTAAAGTTGCGATTCTAACAACGTCTCAGTATAGGTATACGCTGGTAAATAACACTTTGGATTTGAAACAACGCTGCGCCTGGCCCATTCCGGTCTATGTATATGGGGTGCGGGGGAAGGGACTGTCTACCGTATGGTATTTCATCGTACAAAACAGCGCACGTATAGCCCAATGATGTTACGCTGATCTCAGGAACTATGGAAACTATTTTCTTCCTAGAAAAACCATGATACTGCCAGCCGTGATTTCACCTGTGGCCTGAAATCCACCGCTGTGTTGTTTAGCTTCCTACCCTATACACACGTAGACAATTTTGAAAGGCTTATGTATAGAACACGGGGTGGGCGGTGCTACCTCTCTACGACACCAAATTTGCTCTAGTTGTCAAACCTCTAGTTTTAGGGGCGAAGCACCTTAAGGGGCACTGACCAAATTTGAAGGCGAGATAACTTCGGAATAGATTGGTGGAACACAATCACATCTGCGAAAATATCAGCGGCGAATACAGCCTAGAACAATAAAATCAATTTTGAAGTGTCGAACGCAACGAGCAGCAGCAGAGGACCACGCGCAATTGTAAATAAACGAACCAAAACGTCAGAGGTTGGTTTGCCGCTTCCGCACTACCGGCGTTTTTTGCCGGCTCGCCTGGCTCGCCGCTCCAATCGAAGGCCGGAGGGGGAGTTTGCTCTCGAGAACGAACGACCCGATCGTTGGCGGCGAGGCGCGTGAATGTCAGCTAATCGGGCAGCTGGCCGCGACAAAGTTCTACAGCGATTCCAGAGCACTCTGTTTCTATTACTGTTATTACATTGGATGCGAAAACGCGCCGGAGCACGAAAAGCTCACTGATCTAGCCGCACGGTCGCTGTGAGGCGGCGGCCACGGCCGCGAAGTGGCAAGTACTCGAGTGATAGCTTGTTACCGCTGCACGAAATTGCCCCAAGTCCCGACCAGGTGGCTTACATGAGAAAGGAAGTAATGATGCGATGGCGGGTTGCATTAAAAATTGTCATCTGCACCGATTACGAGAGCGCACTCGAATATCCGCCGCAGTGCTGAGCCGAACACATCTGTAGGCGGACCTGTAGGCAGACCGGCCGGCTGCTCCCAGCGCGCGCCTTGCACCCACCGTCTCGAGCGTCGCGCGTCGTTCTTTAGCCGCGGTAGCATTTGCACTCGCAGCGCCTGCGTCACATCCACGGTCGCTTTTTAATTAAGCGCCTCACGAGATCAGTACGTGGGGGCATTCGCAGAAACTGCCGTCGATGCGGATTCGACAGTGCTATGGCGGCTCTGCTCTGTGATATCCCTCCGACGGTCACGTGGTCAGCTTTGTTCACACAAAATCCACAAAATCCATCGTTTCGCGGCACTCGCTGAAACCGAAACTGCGACTGGCCGCATTGAAAATGCCTCTAATTAAACAACCGTCGCACGCTGAAGCAAATGAGGTTTCTACAGGTTATAAGTAGGTCACTAGCTACTTATCGCAACAAAAAAAACAAGATGCAAAATTTTTGTGTCAGTGCCCCTTTAAGGCCGAGGCTTGTCCGGAATCCGGTGCCCGTGCTCACGGCACAGCACCGTGTAAATCGAAACATCTGTGAACAAAAGGTTCACAAAAGGCTAACAAGAACATAATAAAAGGTTCAGAAAAGGTTAGACAGAGGCAGCGAGTATGGGAGACAGAGGAGAGAGAGAGAGAGAGAGAGAGAGAGAGAGAGAGAGAGACGCACAGCACCGAGTAAATCGAAGCATCTGTGAACAAAACGTTCAGAAGAGGTTAACAAAAACAAAATAAAATGTTCACAAAAGGTTAGAGAGACAGACAGACAGACAGACAGACAGACAGACAGACAGAGAGAGAGAGAGAGATGCACAGCACCGTGTAAATCAGAACATCTGTGAACAAGCGAGAAAAAAGACAGGACGGTAGCAAGAAAATCGGTTGGTGTTGAACACAGACCATCGAAAAAGATGCAAATAACCAAGTTTGTTTTCAAAAACAACAACCTCACCATTAGGATGCAGGGTCGGTTCACAAAAGGCTAACAAAAACAAAATAAAAGGTTCGCAACAAGTTAGAGAGAGAGATAGAGATTCACAAAAGGTCAGGGAGAGAGGGAGAGGTTGAGCAGTTTTGCGTGGCTCCGGGGGATCCGCGCTCCGCATGCGCGAGGAGCACTGGATTGGATTGAATTAGATTGAATTGGAATGAATTTGGTTTTGGTCGGGATTCAATTGACTTGTAACGGATTGAATTGGCATTGGATTTGGATTGGAGTAGATTGTACGAATTGAAATGAATGAGATTGTAGTTGAATAAATGGAATTGCATTGTATTGGAAAGGATTAGATTGGAATTGGATATAGTATACCCACTTGTTTTCCCTCATTCACATGCGTGAGTGGGCAATGTCACGGGTGATATACTGTAAGAACAATCCCCAGTGCTTCGCTCACTCCTCGGGATTCACTTTGTGGAGATGCGTGAATTTGTTTGTCTTTGTGCTTCCCCACAAGATGTTCTTCCACCACCAACTACTCCAAACGCTATTTCTTCAGTAGTTGCTTCATTATGTGATGCACGCATGCATGATCCCAATGTTACCCGTGCCAGTTATTATCCCTGCACCTATACGTACCGCTGTATATTGTTCTTCGGCAGTAACACGAACTTCCCTTTATTTCACCCGTTTTTTAAGGCGTAAGGTGTACCGCCTTTGCCGACGGGATTGGTAACCTTTCTCCACCATGCACAAACCAAAATACACTGTGTTCCGAGAAAGGTACCTGCGACCCATTCACCTAAAAATTGTTTGTTCCGACTGGTGTTCGTGAGTGTCAAACCCAGAAAGGTTTTTCGAGTTCCCCTGTTAGTTTCTGTAATGTTCCGATTGAGTGACGTGTCGTGTGCTACTTTAAATGTCAGCTTCCACTGAATGTTCGCCCGACCCTGCCTCCTAATGGTGAGGTTGTTGTTTTTGAAAACAGACTTGGTTTTTTGCAACTTTTTCGATGGTGTGTGTTAAACACCAACCAACTTTCTTGCTACCGTCCTGTCTTTTTTCTCGCTTGTTCGAGCGGTATTAGTTTTTGCCGCTTTCGGAGTGCATAATTACAGAGGCAGTGTAGGGGGCCCTATGAGGGAGGAGTATTCCAGTGAGGTCCTCAACCGTACCGTCCAGCACCGTATGGGCTTGTAAACTAAAACAAATAAAATACTACGCATTGCCAATTCAGAGAGCAAATCTGCAACAAAAAATAAGCCCCTTGGAACTGAGCTATGCCCACTATCACAAAGGTTATACTTATTTATTACATGTTTTTTTAATATTTTGCACCCCTTTTTCATTTCAGCAATTTATGAGCAGCAGTTTCACACTTATAAAAATATACCCCTCAAATTAGGTCTCCTGCTTCACTGAATCCGCAGGTACGTTATAGAGGCGACGTTTTGGATTCAGTAAAGCATTGCCTAATTTTAGTTTTCTAGTTCGAAGACGATCTATATTAATATAGCGTTCACGCAGGAAGTTGTTTCCGGGCATGATCACGGAAATTGCCGCCATAAGCCGTTTGATATGTTTTCTGTTCTGCACTGACCCTATAAAATTCTGTGACGCTTTTTTTTCTGACAGAAACTTTTATGACTGAAACACTATATTATAAGCCTTTAGCTGCAAGCACATTCTTGCAGAAAGTAGTAGCAGAAACCTTTCCAATAAAACGCGACGCACTGTGGCCCATGCGACTTGTTTGATCCCCGGCCATCAACAATATCTTCCGGCGCTCCTCTAAACAAACTTTTTGTGTTATGAGGAAAAATACTTCTGTCAGGCTAGAGTTTTTATTCTTTACGGGTTTTCTGACCAATCCCGCTCAATGTTACCCTCACAAAGAACTTTACACGCCCCACCCACGCACGTGCAACCCAGGACTGGACGTTTGACGGGGCTGTTCTGTCTTCGTTCTTCCGCGCGTATTTGGATTGTGTGCTTTTCACCGAGATGTTTAACAAAGAACCCTCGCTAAGTTTTTACAATGAAATGGCATGCACAAGGAGTGTCTTGGTGAGAGAGCCATTTCTGTGTGCTCCAGGATTCCATTCACATCCCGTTTTTACATTTAACTGTTAAGCGAGTAAGTGAATCTGTTATACTGTTATACTCTTATAACAACCGACTAACAACAGTTATACTGTTGTGAGGCGGTTAATTTTGCTTCGTACAAAAAAACACAGGCAGTGTCTAGCTGTTCTCGGACAAGACACCGAGCACATGTGGCAGGCTAACTGGACGCAGCATTTCCGCCAGAGAAGCCCAGCTCAATCTTTCGTTGCAGTGAGGCATACAGCATAGCGTTCAGTATTTTTGAAACCACAAAAAAAGCGTCGAAACCACACGATAGATAATAATGCGCGTGTGAACAACGGGATCATCCTATTTTGTCCTGCGTTGCAGCTCCCCGTGAAAGGGGGGGGGGAGGAGGGCGGTAAGCAGAACATCGTCATGTGCCGCACTCTTTAAGGATGTCAACTCTGCTTGCTCACATGCATTCCCTGTGTAATGTGTTCACGCTATATTACGTTTTTGTGTATAAATGCATTTTTTTCTTAAAAAATATGAGTTTCGAGTGTTCAGAGCAGTGGTAAGGCCCTCCTTTTTGGTCCCTGTGCTTCTTGTGCTTGTTTTTCGTCATGAATCTGAATCTGAACCAAATAGCCCAACTTGTCATCTTGCTTTAGTAGTTTGTTGTTTATTAGATCAACACCGGCAGAAGAAGATCTTTTGTGACCTGATAAGGTTGGGAATATTTTCATTGGTGATTTGAAGTGGAGGCACCGTGTCGGTGATAGGATTTAGTGGGAAGAGGCGATGATTGAAGCACTCGTAAGCGAAATCACAGAAAAAAATGATAATCCAGAGCACCAGCTTACTGTTAAGTACACATGGGCATTCACCTAAAAATTATGTTTGTTCCGACTGGTGTTCGTGAGTGTCAAACCCAGAAAGGTTTTTTGAGTTCCCCTGTTAGTTTCTGTAATGTTCCGATTGAGTGACGTGTCGTGTGCTACTTTAAATGTCAGCTTCCACTGAAGTTCGCCCGACCCTGCATCCTAATGGTGAGGTTCAACTACGTTATGTTTTGAGTCATTGCTAAGAACACGCCAGAATTCATTAGGGTTAAAATATATAGTAGGGCTAAAATATAGGGCACCCTCAAGTCTGAACCTTCTATCTAAGCTCATTGCTCGTCGTTATGTTTGTGGAACTGTAAACATTGAGACGTTCATATTTGGAGGATCAGTATTATCCCCCAAAGAAAGGACCTGTACGAAAGTTTTCCGGTTTGCCAAAAATTAAAGTGTTTGAAGTGAGTTGTGAAGTGGACGCTTTATTGTTCCAATAAACTAGATTACTTTGTATTTATTTGTATCCTCTTTTTGTGGCAGTCGTTTATCAAGTGTTCTAAAAATATTGTTGTTCTCGGAAGAATACTTCGTCATAAACACAGCCTTGTTGCACATCTTGAACCTGCGTCTTCAATGGCAGTAATGTGATGCCATGCGCTCAAGCTTACGGGTCAGTTTTTCTGTTCCAAAGAAAATCTGGAAGGAACACGGACAGGCGCACTGGTGACGTCAATTAGCCGTTTTATCTGGAGTGCGCCGTAGACTAATAAGTTATCGTCGGGAAATAATGGCCAGTATCACTTTTTCGAAGAAATTATTAATGGGCTTGAAAATGAATCAATTCGATACTTTTCATACTTGGCTAAGCTGTATACAACACGGTGATCAAAGGGTTCAGTAACTGTTACATTTAAAAAGGGCGAATAAAAAGCTAAAGAACCCGAGGACTGCCAAGCAGTTTTTATTAATATAACTCAGAGCCATGTCTCATTTCTCTTGTTAGGCCTAAATGTCAGCATAACGTTACGTTGGCGTAACCTTCAGCCTCGCTGGCATTTTGACAACCTGATACAGCTACGACCACCGGTTAACGACGTTAGAGCTGATTGCGTTACGCGAATCATATCGCCATGTCGGCAGACGCCCACGTGCTCGCAATACCTATGCGCCATTTGTTTTGGCAGCGCCGTTGGGTCCCAGGTTAGAGTAAATGCGTGTGAAGGAAAATTGGATACTCACCTCAATGCAGCCTTACGGCTACAAAGGAAATTTAAACAGCTTCCTCAGAAATTTCACAGTTGGCGAAAAATTTGTCCTGCTCCAGGATTCGAACCCGGGACCACCGCCTAAACGGGGATGTAGTTCTACCAACTCACCTAACCAGGAGGCTAGCCGTCTGTCGCGCAAGAGCGAATTGAGGAACAGCTCCATTTGATGGGCAGGTGTTAATCGTGTTAATCGGCGAACACCTCTCCTTGTAAACGAGCCACTATTCGTTATAAAAACAGATGGATCAGATATTGTGCAGGAGAAAATTTTAGGTATCTGAATGGTGAGCTGGACAATCCCGCTCTAACACATCTTTCAGTACAATTAAAAAAGAGGTCGTGATCTCACTTCTAAAACACGCAATTTCCTATCGCCCTCAAACCTCGGTGTCTGTTGCTTCAATGGCTGCGTAGAAGTGCTTTCCGGATTCAAAGTTTCGTATTTTTTCCAACGAGAAAATCAGGAAGGAGAAAATAGGTTGCAAAACTTCTTCCTCTGCCTCAGAGATTCTCGACCCTATCCCAGAATGCCGATGACATCAGTTTGCTCGGAATAGTGCCTGCGGCTTCATTAACGCGCTCTCATAACCGTTCCTCTTCAGCGCTCGTCCCTCCTGATTAGATGATCAGCTTTTGCGGCGGAGAATTATCGTATGAACAAGGAACCCACCAAGGTAATATGTAGGGGCTTGGAACGTCTCGGAGGAAGCGAAGGATGGCCACAATGGGGTACTAAAAAATTTCTAGCGCGATGATACGGTGACGCGATATTATATTCTGTTTCGCGATCCTCGCTTCGTCGAGAGCTGTGAAAAATAAATAATTAAAAAAACACGTGAATGTGTGGACGCGTTTTTAAAATCCAGGATCTCAGTACAGAAAATGCAGTGTCTGCTGCTCGTATTGGTGCCCTCCATTAGATTAGTCGTTTCACTCGCATAATCTTTGCGAAATGGCTTTTCAAGAAAAGCGTTACGTTTTAACTATTGATTTGTGTGATAGTTGCTTCGATACAACCAAGTTGCGGTGGCATTGTAGTGTACAGGTAGTGCTCATTAGCTCTGATGATAGTCATCGGTTTTTTTTTTTCGATGTAAGAAATAATGTGAGTATGCTGGTCGCTGCAGTCTTTCGAGAATTCCAAAATACTGCCTTCTCTTATGTGGTCATTGTTTTAGCCGAGGAGCTATTTGGGAGAATGAAGGGAAAAAACGGGGACGAAAGACATGGGTCTTCCGTCCCCGTTGTCCCCGTTCATGCTCATAGCTGATCTAGATGGGGGAAAACCAGCTCCCAGTATAAAATAATATGAAATAAAAGGGGCCCTGGGGCTCACTTTATTTTCCTATAAGACGGTTTATACAATCCCAAAAATGCCTTCCAAGCAATGCAGTTTTGTTTATTGGTGAAGACAACATCAGAGTGATCGATGTAAGATTGGTTCTGGTAAGGCGGATTTCCCCCATTGCCAGTTCCGCAGGGAAACGTGGCCACACGTGAGGGACTATGATTACAGAAAACGGCTCGATTTTTTCGTTAACAAAGGTATCCCAAAATAAATTATATGAAAAGTGGCCGCTAAGACGACTGCACTACTACGATGAGTTTATTTTACTTGCAATAGTTATTTCACAGTAGAGTTTTGGAATTACTTTGGAATTAAAGTTTTGGAATTGAAATGGTAAAGGAATTACTTTGCTATCAATACATGGCCTTGTACGGATAAAGGTTCATCAAAGAAAACGGCTGTAACCGTTGTTCTTCTGGTACTTTTCGCAAACTAATTTTATTACAATTACCGCTGAAACGGCTGTAACAGTTTTCACCAGAAAGAAGCCGAACTAAACGCAATCTTTGTGAAGAAAACGCACATCTCTACTGTTTTAGTAGATTCTACACAGGGTTACACTGGCTTGAAATTTTATAATAGGTTACATTACGAGAGTATCTTTCTTGTACTCGCTGCATTGACCATTATCAATGGAAAGTAATAAACCATGTGATGACAATTTAAATGTGACTACGAACACAGCGGGCGTTTTTTAGTTCATTTAGGTGCCGTGTACGTTTTTCAAATATATTTAGGCGCCGAAGAGCAAGAAATTCATCGGGGAAATTTTTTTTTCACACGTACTTTGAAATTGAAAACACGGAGATAGTTAAAACAACTTCCTAATTGCTACACAGTATTTGCATCTCTTTCTTAACTTTTATGTCTTCGTCTTACTCCTCGAATTAGGTCAGCGAGCAGAGTGGCTTACGCCGCCGCCTCCCTAGAATCAGAGTGAAAGCTGGCTGGTTGGCACTTGTTCAACTCACGTTGCATAACGTTCAGGTGTCCCGCAGCCCACACTACACAAAGAATATATCTTAGCAGAAGTCGAAACAAGCAACCTAACAGTATTCTTTCCAGATTTGCGTCATTTGTATGCATTTAGGGACAGCAACAATGCTTGCCTCAGCCCTCCGTTTCTTCTTTCACACTACCGGACCGTGCATTACTTTGACGCACCTGTTGAACGGACGATATGATGTGCAGTTCGTTGTGACCGGAGGACCATTAGATTTGCTAGAAAACCTGTCACTGCTTGTCATTTGGGTAGCAGCGACTCGAAAAGTTAGCAAGGAACAGTGTGGCGGAAAGAATTGTAAAGCTAAAAACTGTTGTGTCATTTCGTACCGCTGGTCCTTGCGCATGCGCCCGCTCAGGGAGTTCCACTATCTGCCCTGTTATCTGCTGCGGCTATCGCTTATAAGCAGCCGCGCCCAACCTTCCGAGTTCTTCGACTAAGATCTCGTGACCAATAAACATGGTCTGCTCGTCCCGGTTGACTACTGCCTTCGTCTAGTCAAGAACACAACAGTGGCGACGAGGATGGGATTGCCGTGAACGGGGGGGCAGCCGGGTCGATACAGCGGCATGGCTTCGCTTGGCCAGTTCGAGCGATTCGACGAAGACGAGGACGAGGACTTCGAATCATACGTGGAGCGGTTTGAACACTACGTCCGCGCCGTGAAGGTGAGCGCTGATTTGAAAGTATCGACATTCGTGACCGCCATGGGCAAGAAGACTTACCGCACGTTAAAGAACCTGCTCGGCCCGGCAAAGCCTGAGGAGAAGGAATACAGTCAGCTCGTCACAGTTCTTAAGGAGCATTACGCCCCCAAGAGGATGGTGATTGCGGAACGGTTCCGGTTTAATCGCCGGTCCCAGCATGAAGGTGAGAGTGTGGCTGCATTCGCCGTGGAATTAAAAAGGCTTGCGTCGTCGTGTGAATTTGGGCCCTTTCTGGAAGAAGCGTTGCGGGACCGTTTTGTGGCCGGGTTAAAAGACCAACCGACCCAAGCGGAACTTCTCAAGAAGAGCACATTGACCTTTGCCACAGCGTGCGACATTGCCAAAAGTGTTGAACTAGCTTGGGCCGAGACTAGAAAGTTTCAACCAGCTACGAGGCAACCGGAGGAAGTGCACAATGTTCGCCACACGTACTGGGCCAAGCCCGCAGCTAGAGCTTCAGCCAAGCCAGCAGCATGCGGCCGACGGAGCGGAACACCCCACCGAAACACCTGACTGTTTCCGCTGCGGCGGAATCATCCCACGACGGAAGATCCTGCCCGTTCCGGAAATACAAGTGCCATCTATATAAGCGGATGGGTCATCTGTCGAGGGTCTGCAAGGCTGGCTCGTCGCGTGCAGTGCGGGCGGTGGACGACGTCAGTGACAACCTAGAGACAATGAACGGTGAGCACGAACTTGTTCTGCATAACATATTTGCCTGTGACAGTAGCCATCCTAGCTATAAGGTGAACGTTAAAGTGGCAGGTAGAAATGTGAGAATGCAAATCTATACGGGGGCATCTGTTTCGATTGTACCTGAAAGTGTGTTTGTGAAGTATTGGCCACGTGATAGACAGGGAAAAAAATTAGGCCTTCGGACGTAAAAATAGCGGCAATCAAAAAAGCGCCAGCCCCTAAGAATAAACAGGAACTCAGGGCGTATCTGGGGCTGTTGAATTTCTATGGCAAGTTCGTTCCCAACCTATCAGCAGAACTAAAACCATTGTACGACCTACTCAGAGATAGCGCAAAATAGAAATGGACAGCTGAGGCCGAGCGAACGTTCCAAACAAGCAAGGGATTGCTTACGCAAAATACGGTATTAGCACTCTACGACCCATCGAAGGATCTTGGCCTCGTCTGTGACGCGTCAGCCTACGGAGTGGGAGCTATACTGTTCCACAAGGAAGGCGCAGTGGAAAGGCCGATAGCCTTTGCGTCGAGGATTCTCAGTAAATCCGAGCAGGCGTATGCGCACATCGAAAAAGAGGCACTGGCTAGTAGTGTTCGGGTTGCGCAGATTTCACAAATACTTGTTTGGTCGATCCTTTAGCATATACTCTGATCACCAGCCCTTGCTGGGCCTGCTCGCGCATAAGCCAGTTCCCGCAATGGCAGCAGCGCGTGTTCAGCGTCGGGCTTTGCTTCTTGCAGCCTATAACTACCGCTGGGTTTATCAGCAAGGCTAGCGAGATTGCAAATGCTGACGCACTGTCACGTTTGCCTTTGCAGTTGTCGAGCCAAGCACCCGACTCGGAAGACGTACATTTTTTTTTCTGTGCTCGATGAAACCCCGCTGTCTGCAAAAGAGATTAGAATGGAAACGAAAAGGGACAAGGTCCTATCGAAAGTTCTGTTTTACACTCAAAACGGCTGGTCTTCGCATGTGGCAGGCGATACACTAAGTCCCTTATTTTGTACGCCGTAGCGAACTGTCTGTTGACCAGGATTGTGTAACCTGGGGAAATCGCGTGATAGTGCCTGTTGCGCTTCGTGAAAAGGTGTAATCAATGTTGCATGAGGGCCATCCGGGAATGACGCGCATGAAAATGTTGTCTAGAAGTCACGTGTGGTGGCCGAGGTTAACTCAAGACATAGAACGAGCAGTGAAAGAGTGTGTGACGTGTCAACTGGCGCAAAACTCAGCACCCAGAGTCCCATTGTTGTCGTGGGGCTGGCCGACGCGAAGGTGGGAGAGAGTGCATTTGGACTTCGCGTATCGGGAGCAACAGTGGTTTTTCGTGCTGGTGGACGCGCATTCAAAGTGGGTGGAAGAACTGCGTAGTGTGTTTGCTGCTTATGGATTGCCGGAAGTAGTGGTTACGGACAATGGCCCGCAGTTCACATCAACTCAGTTTGCAACGTTTTTGAGCAGGAATGGCATTCGGCATGTGAAGTCGCCTCCTTATCATCCACATCAAACGGCAGTGCTGAACGGTGTGTGCAAACCATAAAAAGAGATCTCTTCAAGCAGGTCCTCGACGAGCAGCGAACTGGGGAAAACAAAGAATCTCCAGCATCGCAATGACCAGTTCCTGTTGAGGTACCGCAAAACCCCAACCGGTACCACAGACGAAACACCAGCGCAACGGTTCTTGTCGTGGAAGCCGCGGACGCGGTTGAACCTTTTGCATCCAGGTATGGAGAAAAGAATGACCGAAAAATTTGGACGAATAAGGTAGTCGTCGAGCCAAACTCGAGGAGGCTGCAGAGACTTCAGTCAAGGCTCCCGCGTATTGGTGAAAGGCTTGCGCCCGGGTGATGCCCGATGGCTCGAAGGAACAGTGCTCATGCGTGTGAGCATCAGCACATAAGTTGTGTCTACGGGAGGAGAGGAGCGCTATGTTCATGCCGATGACTTACGCCCATGTACCTTCCAGGAGGCCCCGAGGTACCATCAGACCCCGGAATGTGAGCTTCCGGACGGCTGGAATCCCATGACACACCAACAAATCCCACTCGGGACCCCGGACGGCGCAAGCACCGCAGCTCTAGGGGAACTGATGCCGGTCTCGGTTACCAAGGTGGTCTAGCCGGCCTCGAGTCAGTCCTCGATCGAGGACACCGTGGTCCTACAGCCGGCTGGGGTGAAGCCAATCGCTGCCCGTAGCCCCACGTCCGGAGATCAGGCATCCGTGCCAGGTTTTGCCTATCCCAAAGCCCGAGCATCAGAAACGGAGAGGGACAAGGATTCCCAACCAGTGCTTCGACGCAGCACTCGGAAAAGACAGCCCCCGGAACGCTACAAGCCTTAGCACCGATTAATGAACCTTATGTTGGGGAAGGGATGTTGTGTCATTTGTACCGCGGTCCTTGCGCATGCGCCCGCTCAGGGAGTTCCACTATCTGCCCTGTTATCTGCTGCGGCTATCGCTTATAAGCAGCCGCGCCTAACCTTCCGAGTTCTTCGACTAACATCTGGTGACCAATAAACATGGTCTGCTCGTCCCGGTTGACTACTGCCTTTGTCTAGTCAAGAACACAACAAAAACAACTGCACATCAACGCAAGCACCAGCCATGAAGCTCGCATAAACGTTGGCCTACTACAACTCGAATACGTGAATTAGGTCTATATAAAATACATACGCATACCGGTAAACTCTCCCTCGAATAAAATTCGAAAAGCGGCGATATTTTTGCCTGCTATAACCGAACCGGATTTATGCTGCCATACGTGCAACGGTCGTACACTGAGCTTATAAAGGCGGCGCAATTTCAAGAACGCTCTCGCTAGATTACGCGTCTCTTTCCTTGTTTACATGTGATTCTTGTCACCATTCAAGGGAGCATTGACGCAGCATTTCGCATGTCACATAGCCTCCATGACGCAGCTGGCAGTGAAGACTTCGGCGCTGCTATTGGTAGATTCTATGGAATGCTGCAGTTAATCATCGTTTTCATCGTTTACGGCTCTAGGGGAAGCCGCCGGATGTTCCGGAGGCGCAGGCCACGTTTATGTGAGCGATAATCTGACACGGCGTGGCATTGTGAGGACTAATTTCGATCGTTGCCTACCGTCAGACACGCTTACCTGAGTTTGTAGCTTGGAGCGCGTCGTTTACAATATTGGCATAACGCTGAAAAGCTCCAGAGCCCCTTCTACAAGCATAAGCGCTACGCGCGCGACTGCCTCAAGCATCTGTCTGCATGGTGAGTGAGGTGCGCGCTCGAATAGCACACAGCGCAGCATCTCAAACTTGTCACCGCTTGCCAGATCAGGAATATTCCTGAAAATGAGTCTAGAATTGTGTGAAACGTGTAAATAGTTCGGTAAAAGCTTGCGCTCGCGATCATCGTAAATGTGGCTGTATAAAACGGTCACCAACTGCAGCGATTCTAAGCATTTTCTGTGCTATCCGGCCTTGGAGGGACCTGTTTGCCGGGACAGCGCTGTATGCAAAGAACGCAAGTGGGCGCTAGCCGTTGGTGGAAATCTTCGAATATTGTTGTGAGTGAAGATATTGTGTTTGGGGCCGCCATATCTTGCCTTCAAATGCTCGTTTCGTCATTCTAAAAATGACCCGGCACGGTGGCTTAGTGGCTAAGGCGTTATGCTGCTGAGCACGAGGAAGCGGGTCCGATTCCTGGCCACGGCGGCCACTTTTCTCATGGAGGCGAAAAGAAAAACGCTCGTGTGTTCGAGATTCCGGCGCACGCTGGAGATACGAAGGTGGTCAATATTAATCCGCATCTCTCCACTTCGGCGCGCCTCATCGCCTGTGAAGCGTCGGTGCGGTAAACCCCACAAAAAATCAGAATCAATTCTACAAATAACGCGCCGCAGCTAGAACAGCCGACCCGAAAACCAGTGCCGCGCAACATGTAGTAGGTGGGGCATGCGTTCCTGCTTCTAAAAAAAGCGTGACGCAGCGCGGAGCGGAGCCAATGACGGCGCGTACCTCTGATCCAGACAGCACTGACAAGTGTCTCTAGCTTTTCTTTTTCCGAACTTATCAGCTCGTAACATGCACAGCGCTTTGAGGCGCGAGAAAACAGCGCAACCACAGGCCTTACAGCTCCGGAAGCCTATTTTTGTCCCCCTTTAAAGAGCATGCCTAAACCAAAATTAGTTCAAAAAGAGTCCTAGTGTAAAAGTTTGTAAATAAAAGGCCTGTACTGTTCTAATGAGCTTCGCGGTAGGCATAATCGACCCCATTAACGTGCTAAAGACAAAGAACAAGAACAGAAGTTGGGGCAAATCAAAGGAGGTGCAAAGCACCCGTGCGCCCTTCTCAAATAGGGCCTACTAAAAGGCGGTCTTTGTTCGTGACACGGAAGAGTGGGCGTCTATTGTGATACGAAACCTTTCATCAGACAAAGCTGCTTCTAATAATGTTGTTTTTGGTCTGTTTTCTGATTCGAAAGTGCTCTGGAAATAATTGGTTTTTACTGAAGGTGTGCTTTTCGTGTGCGCTTCTGCGAGGTTCTTAACTCTCTTCAGACATACCTACCCTTTTTTTGAATGGCTGCAAATTGTCTCCTCAGCTCGCATCTGGTTAAGCAATGGTGGCCGTTCCCATTAGGGACAAACGAACCCCAAGCTTTGTGGCAGGAGCTTCCGTTTATAGTGAACAAAGAAGCCATGAAAACATCTATTTTTGACTGAATGGCACGTATTCTGCTTCCCTACACGTACACTCCCTGCTTTGTGGCTGACATTGCCATTAGAACGTCGTGGTACAGCAGCACTCACTTCCGAGCAACCCGTTGAGCAAAAATTAATAGAGCACATGCAAAGACCCGGCGCCGAGCAATGAAGTTCGTTGGGCAGGCGAATCGAGAACTTATGCTACAACATTGCCTGGATACTACTTTCCTAATGGTGTCTGCAATAGCCACGGCTTCACGATAACAAATTAGATGTTCAGACATTGTTAAACTCTACCAGTAGTAACGTCTAAGTTCATAGTGTTTTCATTTCTTTGTAGCGGACACATTGGGCCATCAAATCTCCTTATTCGTCATCCCCTCATTGGTATGCGACACGAAGAGAAAAACAACGCCGGCAAAAACTTTTTTTTCTACTGATGGCTAAGTGTAGGTAATTATTTGGAAAACCCCCACACCGGTTCCATTTTTTGAACGCGCGTGTGTGTTGCGGGAAGGTTGATCAATTTGTGATTGCTTTAACTTTACGGTATTCTCTCGCTTGTTTGACTATGTCGTGTGCTCGTGGTATTGTTATATTTGAGTGTATTCTTCATGCGATAAAGAAAAAAGCAGAAATAGCGTTGTGGCAGCACATCAAGGCTGCTGCTGTTGAGATTGGGGTTCGGTTCTCATCGGGTCACACGAGTTTTGTTATATTCTCGTTCTAGGATCCGGCGACCATTTTCTTGTCAGGAAAACGACGACCATCTTTCGCAGAATCGGGAGCTTAAAAGTGTTTTGCAGAACGAACAATGCATCCGGACTAAAAAGGAAGATGTGCGTGTAGGGGGTGAATCGTTAACCCAGACAACTTGAGACATGAAGACACAAGTAGAACCTAGATTAAAATATGCCATCGCAAATGTTAAGACCTCGTTACACTGAAAATAAGAAGGTATCAATCTACGCCAGAGTAGGCAAAAAGCAGAATATGTTGTTTTTGTGGTCTCCACAGAAAATATTGCATTATTCGTCCAGAGAAGCAAAAAATTACGGCTGACGTGAGGGAAGATATTTAGAATTGTAGGTGCATGCGAATTCAGTTGTAGACGCTGGCATAGAGCAGTGATGGCTAAGAGAAAAATTGGCTTTCGTCAGAGTCACATTTTTATGGTTGGTCGCTGTTTTGCAAGTTTGTAGACTATATTTGGCCTAAAGTGACATGAAGCGACTACGGTATTTTAACCATTGTCCAACAAATATTAAAGAAGCCTATTGGGTGGTGTTAAACTACATATGTTGTGTCCGATTCCTTTTCTTTTTTGTACAATACTGGTTCGCTATTGTCTCCTTGAGAGTATTTTTAGAACCCTCTTGAAGCAAATCGCCAGCCCCTACCCAGAGTGAAATACTTTGGTAGACTACAGAAATATTGGAAAGAAATAAAAACAATGTGTTCCCTGAGTTCATACATAAATATTTTTCTGATTCGTGTTAATTCAGGTTGACTGCCTGATGCATAAAACGTTTTTACTAAATGATTGCAGGTTCTCTACAAAAAGTAAAGGGAGAGCGGTAATTCCGGCGTTCCTTGGCGCCGAAGTACCGTGACTGCCGACTCAGCCAGGACCTGCGCTTTCACGTTCTTCCATTGATTTTTACCACAATTCATTTGCTAATTATATTGTGCCCAATTTTTTCACCTTGCTCTTCTAGAGGATCTTAAACCTCGACTTTCGAACAATAACTTGTGCTGAAACAAGCAAGGACACATTCCGCTGTACCAAGTTGCTAAATGAGGACACCCGTAATCGCCCTCGATACTTTAGCAGGTAAAAAACATTTTCGTATATTTTTGCCTTCAAGAAACAGAATTGTACCATTATACTCTGCTGTACTTCTTTTCGCTATCGTACGTAACAAAGCCCGTTCATGTCCAGGAATAGAAGTTCTTAATCCTTAAATAAGTTTTAGTTTACCTCTGTCGCTTCGATGAAGTGGTGTCATTTCGGCTGAAATACAAACATGAACCAAGGTTGCCTTCTGTTCAGGAAGTTTCAGTCTACTTTTGTGAGCTTTTTCGGAGGAGCGCAGAGATTGTTCAAAATATATGTTTTCTTGGCACTTACAGCGAAAAGTGTACGCAGCTTGGGAAGAAAAAAACAACGTGGTGTTACTTTGGCCGTACATCACTGACTTTTGGGATAAACAAAATCTCGGCCATTTTGTTGGAGCCTTCTGCGTGTGCTAAAGTAGAAACGAAGCTGGAAACAAATGCTCCACCAGTGTTCAGACCATCCGTAAGTGATAGACACGTCACCTCTTGCTGTTTGGGACAGCTGAGCGGGAAAGAAAACCGAACTTCTTTCACTTCGACAACTAGCTTGTTTTTTGGCTGAGTTTGCAGACGTACGTCAGATCAGTTTGGGTCCGACGTACGTCAAACCCGAAAGCGTCCGACGTACGTCGGATGCTTTTCACCGGACCGGAAAAAAGACGCAAGAGCGGAGAAAACGTAAGTCGGGAAAGCCACGAAAATGGAGTGGCTAATTAACTGGTGTTCTTAAGTCATCCCCTATCTTGAGCTCCATTGTTGTCATCACATCTGTAATAACGTATTATCTCTGTGCTGTCATCGTGCCTCCATATTTTAGTGGATCTCTGAATTGTCGGTGCGGTTTGTTGACGTGCTAAGCGACGGGATGCCGTTCGGGGATGCTTCGGCAGCGGCAAAGTCCGTGCAGCGGCATTTCTCCAAGGCGCCGTAGGATCCTGACAGATTGAATGCGTGAAAAAGCATGACTCCGCGGAAAATCTTCTAGGTTACATCGCAAACATACGGCTGTGACATTCATTCTGAGCCTTAAGACATCGTCAACTGTTACGAACACATCGTGAATGGCCAAACTAAAGATACCACGAGGCAGATGGACCCTGAGGGAGAGCGCGGTGCCCCGTATTTCCGCTAACATACCTCGATAGAAAGACGCCAAGGTCCAGCAGAAAACCGCCCAAATGGGGTGTCGCGTCCTCGAAAATGATGGGCATTTCTGCGACTAGACTGGAGCAAGTGACGGTATGGGTGGTGTAGAAATCGCCGGGAGCAGGAAGGGAGGAGCAGCAGACGACGTGCCGAGACCGATCTCAACTAATCTCAACGCTACCACTGCGCCACCGCCGGGTCGGTACTGGAAGGCCGCGCTTCTTTGCCAAGTGACCTAATTTAAAAACGCTGCACGTCAACATTACAACAGTACGGCGGCGCTAACATCAAGCACTTCCGGCGTTCCGAAGTGAAACTTCTGATGTAAGCACAGTGATGATGGTGACAGCAAATTTGACGGATGGTCATTTAGTGACGGCCTGTCCAACTCTCTTGCGACCTCTTGTAGCCAAATTAGTAACAATGCCTGGCTAAGGCTCACCAAAAGCCAAAATGACGGTGCCCCAGCGGCTTCGGGGTGTCAGGTTGCGACGTTACAGCGGGGTTCGCAATACACTATATCCCATGGGAGCTATGCCGGGCCCGATGACAACCAACGTAACAGCCAGGAAAGCGCAACAGTGAGGAACGTAACAGCGGGGTTCTACTGTATTTAGAAGGAAATAACAAGATGTACGCACACCGGTAAAGAGCGAAATACGGCTGTTGTAATAAAGAGGTTTGGGATAATCTACACTGCGAAGGCGGGTGTACCGTGTTTACGCCTGGTATGGTTCACAACAATAAAACTACCTTAACACCTGTGTCGGCAAGATTGTGTGCGTTTCGGGACTAGCGAGAAAGAAAACATTCTTCAGCTAGCGTTGCCTAATATATCTATACAGGTACCTGCTGTCACCTTAGTACATAACCTTTTGGGAGCTTTGGGACCCACAGAAAACGAGAAAATTCATCAGCACATCCCTTCAGTAAAGAACGAGCGACGAAAGTGTAATGGGCTCTACCTAAAGCGTCGCACTTGTGCAGGAACAGAAAGCGTTTCGTTGTGATGCTTGGTTGAGCGTATTCCCACAGTGTTGGCGGAATGATGCTTGGAAAGACTACCGTACACCATACTAGGGGCCAATAGGGCGTTATCTTTTATCTTCTCGTTGAAGTGCGCGCATGAACAGTGGACCAAAATTTTATATTCAAAACCACTACGAAATAATTAGGCAAGTAAATAAAACTCCACATAATTTTTGCGTGGTTTTAGTCGCTCATTTCAACGTATTTTTCATGGCGCTTACATTTGTTTGAGACCTACACAGAAATTGCGGAAAACTGGAGCCGAAATTATATTCGTTTCGACGCGATACCTGGACGTGCGGTCATGGGCCACGACCGGAAAGTAGCTATATAGGATCTTGCGTATATTCTGGGTGTAGGCTCTGGTGACTACTCCTCTGTGAGTGCGCACACAAGCTGCATGAGACTGCGATGCATGCATTATTATGAATGAAATACATGTTACAGGTAATGAGTATAATATATAAGAAGTAATATAATAAGCTTCATCAGACATTAGACATTGCTTCAATATTAGATATTGCTTGGAAGCGTGGTGGTGCTCCAGCGGAATGTGTCGTCTCCTGCCGCAGCCGGACGCTGCAAGAGAAATGGCGCTAGGGTCGGAGTGACAAGCAATGAGTGCGGGCCACGTGCCGCCGGTGCGCAAGCAGCCATGAACTCCACGAGCGTGGAATTAAACGGGGCCCCAGTTTTTGGGTGCACGGCATAGCGTTCGGACGTGCCTCGGCTAATCTCTCTGTCGGGTTCGCGACAGAAATAATACATATCAATGTAACGTAGGTAATATACCGGCTTACATTGCACATCAAACACGTCAGCAGTCAACCACGCGTTTTGCTAAAACCAAGTATACGGAAATTTTTTGTGCACGAAGAAATGCGTATTCAAACCAAAGCTAAATGAACCAATTCAGTGCCGAGCGCTACCTATATAACTCAGCGAACGTAAGCCATACCAGCTCTGAGCGCCACCCAACAGTAGCCAGCCGTTGACAGATTTTTTTTTCACATCGCCTTCGACCGCCGCCCTAACGATCAGGCCACATAACCGTTTATTTCCCCATTTTTCTTTGCCGGCCTCGAGTTCCCGCTAACCAACTTTTTTATTTCATTGGTCCTGCAGGGAACATACTTTTAGTGTGAATGGCGCTGCTGCGATCTTCATTAGTGCGTGAGCAGACTCTCACTGCAATCATTTCAGATGGGCGTCCTGACTTTTTGCGGGGCATTTTCATTTGATGTTTATGGCCGAGGACAGGACAGCCCGACACGATCACTCACAGGCCGCCGCACACTCCACGTCCCGCGGGAGTGTGCCTCTTCCTCGCGGCGTCGACAGTCCCTAGTGGCGAAGTGCCTAAAAGCTAGTTGCTGGAAGTTACTCCATCAGTCTGCGTGTCAAGGAGCTTTTCACATGCCCGCACTAACTTTTAGGCTGCAGATGTTTTTTTTGTAGTTTTTGTCAATGATTAGCAAGTGGATTAGGCGGGACAAGGAAAGCTATTTCCGTCCCGAGATTGCAAATCAAATCTTAGCCAAGAATGCATTTATTTTTGCGCGCTGCAGAAAGAACGACGCTGCGACCAATCTAGGCATGACTAGAGTGAAATAGGAAAATTTCAAAAAACTTCAACGAAACAATCGTCAAGCAACAAACTGGCTACACAAAAAACGGCATCCATTTTGATGATGAATGACTTTGGCACATCTTACTTCGAAAGAACTTCGGCGATGCAATCTGGAGCTGCTTAGTCATGCGCAGAGTGTTTCAAAAAAGCAATATACGCGAATAGAGCTAATGGATTTTGATGTCCAAGCTTTCTTTTCCTTGCAACCAGTATCATCCCTGGAACAGGATATTCTTCTCTGTAAGAAGTGATTAGTATATGTTTGGTTCCCTGAGGATACATACTTGGGTTATTCTGAACGTGGAGCGTGATACTTAAATCTTTTTTTATGTTGCCGGATGCTCCTACCCAGCATATTTTGGCAATCTGTTTGCATTTACATGAAACAAACAGTTCCAGACGCATCAAAATAGGCACCCGTTGTTACAATGTTCGAGATTTGAAATACAAGCACTCTCAAACGGAAACATTATTTGAAGTAGATGCTGCCCTTCATAGTTTTTAAAAAATCAAATTGTTCCTGCGCTTATGGCTAACCGAAACTTCTTGATTTCTTAGCTATACACCCGCCCACTTGGCATGCTCATGCTCGTATTGTATAGCTTTCATAATAAGTTGTGTATTTAAGTTTGCATTGTATATGTTCTTCCGTTACATTGTGTTAGTTGAAATTTCTTTTGTTTTGTCTGTGTTATCGAACAGTAATTGTTGTCCGGCCAGAGGAAATTCCCTACTCTTATTTACCTTTGTATATTTTGTAAAGGGCATAGGCATGTGCCCCGTGCACGAAGTTGGGCTGCCCAGCCCGCTCACAAGCATCACTGCTTATGTGGGCTGGAATGTATAATGTGTACTTTTCCTGTAATAAAGATTATTATTATTCTTATTATTATGCAGAAATATTATATACCATCCATGTTGAGGGCCTTGACGCCAAAGCAGTTTTGTACGCTTGCATTCAACTTGAATGCATCAGAAAATAATGTAAGTAAAATTCAAATAGGCCACATAAATATTACTTTCTGTTATTCCTGGTAAGATTACTCTGTCTCTTGGTTCTCTTTCAGAGCGTCGTATTAGTTAACGACAGTAATTCATAGCATCAATAACTGATTTTTATGTTAAGATTCTTTATTACTTCGCCAAAATGCTGAACTAAGGCGACACATTTCGGTGTTTCCAATTCTTCACACCTGACTCAGCCAGGATGCTGGCCTTATTACATGTAAGAAATTGTATTCCTTGAATTGCACGTAAACACAGCGTTGTCGTACACTTGGAGACTTTTCGTTCTAAGGCGTCATACGTTCTTGGTTGGCGCTGACTTCCTTTTTTCTGTACTTCCAAGCTCTTTAGACACACCACTGAGGCTGGGCATGCGTATCTCTTACACCAAGTGCACAAAGTCTGAGTGGCAGTTCCATGTCCCAGGGAGGGCATCAACTATGCGCGATAGGCCAGCAACACTGAGTCTACAATTGACAGTAGAGGTTTTAAATGTGCTGGGAACCCTCTTCAAAGAGATAGAAGCTGTAGCGAGGGGGCAGAATACAGTGGCGTTGCCTTGAATTCAGCGTCAAAATTCAAAAGAACACTTTGCCTGCAAAATGTTTTCACAGAGAGTATAAGGACGGGGCTCAACGATTGCGGAAACTATAATTCAAGCAAGCCCAATCTTGATCGGTATGGCAATGCCACATTGCGGTCGTCCCAATGGGGTCACAGTGTCCTAAGCTATCATGCTATACAAACACCGTATTTTCTGAGTAGGTTTGAAAATAAACGGTTGTTGCCTAAAGACAAGCAGTACCTTGTTTTAGAAATTAAGACCAGTGAATTTTCTATTTGGCATGACAACAAATGTTGACCGGAAAACGAAACCCACTTCTCTACAAAAGTAATGAACCAAGCTCCAATGCCTTCTTTTCTGGTTAACTCTTTACAAGCAATAAAAAACCCTTGCACTTTTATTCAATATTTTTTGTAGAACTATCAATGCCCGAGTATTTGGTTGAAGCCTCAACAAGGGCAGAAGAAAATGCGATTTAATACGTAAACTTCAGCGTGGGAGAACCAGCCTATTGCGTAGTAAAGTATTTCCTCATATGTAAACGTATGTTTATTAAAAACAATTAAAGCATTCTAGTGCTATATTTTACGACCACTGTCAGCACTGGCAGAGGACTGCGAACTTTGAATCTTTCCGTCCTGCATGGAAGCACTCCGAAAGCTGAACTCACCGTCTACACATTGCGGTATTACATTATGTTTTCGCTACAGGCGACGTATACCTCCTAATGTAATTAGAATGCCGTTGTTGTGGTCATCGTTGGGCAGATATCCAATGCGTTTATTGCTTTAAAGTAGGCCAGCCGATAGGGGAAGAATTGCTGACCTCACCTCACCCATTCCCTCAAATATTACGAACACTGTATATGATGGCCGAGCAAGAGAGAAATATATTCAGAGAAAGTGTCTCAGGTACACGTTCATGGTAGAACTACAAATTTTGGCTTTATTATTTTGTTGAAGCCAAGTTAAAGGTTGAATGAGACTGATTAGATTTATTCTTAAAGCTTTTTAGCCTATTGACAAAACAACATGCTCCAGAAGAAGTATCAAAGACGTTGGCTAGATCAAAATAACCTTCCAGGAATGCCAATTGCAGGCACTGCGTCAATTTAGTGACTAAGATCATTTTGTAAAGATACGAATATCTCTGTGCGTAGGTGAGAAAGCAGCTTTTATTCAATATTACACTTCGCGAGCGAAAATATTCTACCCCTCTGAGAAACGACACTTTTTTCTGGTGACGTAAACATCTGCGATGGTGGTTATCATATATGACAAAAATGCTTCCTGTTGTCGCAGTTATTTGGAGAAACAAACTCACAAACTTCGGAAATTTCCTGTAAAAACGCTTCACAAAAACGGTAACATAGCCCGTACGCTGCCCGCTCTGCACCGTCTTCTGATATGCTTTTCTTTTCAATATCTTTGCTTTAGGTATTCCAACGACTGGGTTTACGAAGATAATCCTATAATCAATCCGGTATATTTTTTAATATCCTCTTCAGGGTGCAGCCGTGACGTGTAATGTAGTTTACCCTCCAAACAATATCAAAATTCTCAAGAACGTCCGATAAAGGAGTTTAGGACAAGTAAGTTGTTTTTGAGAATGATGAATTACTCGCGAAAGAAATCCATCACTGCACATGCCGCGGCACACGCCGCACCTCGTTCGCCACCTTCGGGAGCCTTCAACGGTTTTGACACGCAGAAGCTTAACTCGCCTGCGGCGAAATCCAGATTTCACTTCACTTCCAATGTGTCCGCAGGAACAGTCGCTGCGGCTTTTTTTATTTTTCCAGCCCAGTGTGGCCGCAGCATTTTATGAAGTGTTATCTCTTGTTTCAATTATACCTTAGCTCTATCCTCATTCAATTTTTTAATATATAGTGTATGTGCTAGGGTCGTCTTTGCATATCATTTTAGACAGAAAGCCATTTCCCCAGATATGAACAAGTATTTCTGCGTTTCATTAATGAAGGTGGCGATCGTACTGCTTTTGTTCGAAGACATAACTGGAGGTGCAAGGTTAAGAAATACTGAGCGGCAGCCATTAGATGAGTACTGGCTTAAATAAGTGCAGAGAACTTGTGGCGCTCGCTTTGTCGTCGTAGCTCGCTCACTGGACCCAAGTAGAGCCCCACGCCGTTCCGTCGTAGCGGCGGTCGTCGCACCATAACTGGGAGACTTCGAAAGCCAAGTGGTTTATATAGTCATAAGCGTTCGATAGTCGTAAACCACTGGTGCTTGTCACACAACTTCCCGTTGTTTAGCGCGAAGAAAACTGTAGGTACATTTCAGGTTAAAGATACATAATTAACCGCCAGCGTCCCGCGTTCATTTAGTTAGGCACGCTCGTTGGGTTGGTGTTTAGCATAGTAAAGGAAAAAAAACCTCCCCCCACCTCCCCGAAGGGGATCGTGTGGAAATGCGAATGCATTGGGTGCACCGATGAGTGCGCTGCGGCAAGCAGTCACGGAGAGAGGCGCGCGCTCCACTGCATTTATATATATTTTTCCGAGCGCAGCGAGCGGAGAGAGGGTACGCGGAGAGGAGAGAGAGACCCGCGCAACACGCCCGCCCCGCGCGCGAGCTCTCTCCGCCGAGCTCCGCGATGCGAGCGCCCTCACACGCCCGAGCGCGCTCCTCCTCTCCACTCACTCTCCGCTACTCCGCCCGAGCTCCGCGATGCGAGCGCCCTCACACGCCCGCGCGCGCTCCTCCTCTCCCCTTGCCCTCCGCTACTCCCGCACGAGCTACCACCTGCTCCGGTTGCTAGGCGCGCCACAGCTGTTGCTAGGGCGCGGAGAGATAACACCTGCGGGGCGCACGCCGGCCAACGCACGACAACCCCCGACTAAGAAATGCATTCGCATTTAAAACGTGGCAGTGCAATGCCGGCACGTGCGGGAGGAAAAGCAAGCACCAAAACAACAGAACTCCCGCCTCGCAGTTAAGGGCAGGGGGCACACGAGCACTGCGAAGGCGGGTAATTTGAATGGCATTGGGTAGCTGCAGTGAGGGGATAAAGGCTCAAGAGCCCATTATGGCGAAAAACTGCTCTGCACTTCCGAGAGGCTTCACATTGAGTGGAACGGCTGCAACTTTTTTTATTCTCAAAATTTTGTTGATTATCGTCATACCTAAGGCGAAGCGTGGTGTTAAGATAGCTGGCAACAGGTTGGCAGAATATGCGTCAGTGAACTTGTATTGGTTACCACAGTCAGCCTGTCAAGGCTGCCTGGCACTTCTTTTATAGATAGCAACGCATCTACTTATAGAAACCTTGCGTAAAAACGTTTGCGTTGGCTGTGCTGTTCCATACATCACCTTTATTATAAAAAGATGGACACTATTGCTGTAGCCAAGCTTCTCCTGGTGACGTGGGATGTCCATTTATAATTCAATTTTGTTTTCTTTGTCAACAACTGTAATAAAACAGATCCGGCACCGACATCGCCACATTTTGTTGCCGGATCATCTTGTTTGCATAACATCAACGTCGTTTGCCTCACATTGATCAGCTTCAAAAAAACGACAATAATAATAATTATCTTATTTACCATCTCTTGAGATGAGAGAGGCAAGAAAGAAAAGCTGTACGAATAGCTTGACTATCTCCCCCAGCCCTCCAAAGTGATGGCACGTTATAGTTTTAGGCAGCGTACAAGACGAACATAAAACCCCACAAGTAAAAGAAGGAAACATTAAAAATAACGAGATAATAAGGAAAAACAAATATGGAGAAGGGCTACCTATTTGTTCAGGCGTTGCGTTGTTTGGCCTCCCCATTTTTTGCCCTTTTTTTTCGGTGATTGCGGTACGTTTGGCCCCATTTCGCCCTTTTCTTATCAATTTTCTGTCCCGTTTTGTGCATGCACTCCTGCTCTGTCAATCCCTTGTGTGGTTCAGAACACAAAAACGTCTTTCCGGCCGCAAGGTTTTTTTTGTTTCAATTAAAACGCTTTAGCCTTTGTATGGCACTTGAACCGGGCTGTCCACAGCTGGAGCCCAGAGTGCTACTACTGCGCGATCTCGTGCATGGCCAGCGGTGGGCGACAGTTTAAACCAATTTATTTCACGGGAGAAGTGAGGGTGGCTGCAAGTGAGTACCAAATATGTCTCCCAGTCGTTCAGAGCTCTGGTTCTGAAGAAGCTCGGTATGTGCCATTAAAATTCGTTTTTTGATATTTCGCTCAATGCAGAAAGAAAAGTTTCCGAAGAGGCGCGAAAGCAGGGTAGCAGAAAAGATGTGGCCGAATAACTCGAGTCAATACATAAGAAAAATAAAGCGAATAAAGGGATGCAAATACAAGGAAGCGTTGAAAAAGACACTGAAAAACTTCGCCTGACCTTCAACTTCAAAACATACAAGCAGAATTAAGATCCCCGAGAAATGTTAGGTTTGGGAAGAACTAACTGTCTTCCTTTCAACTGGTGTATCTGAAGCTTTGCATTCGGTATATTATTTCTCAAGCAAGAGACGGTACTTCTGAAAATCAGGGAAACACTGTTCTGCTCTTAAACGATGAAACTGACTCTCACTCTTATTAAATCCTAAGTTCATTTCAGCATTTTTTAATAGTCAGGTACGATATTTTATCCCTGAAGTAAAAACATATTACGTGACTTCGACACTTTTTCGCTCTTACAGCTTCCTTCGTCTTCAAGATGACTATGTTCTGTATAATAATACACACCAGAAAAATTATGTTTGGACAGCTTCATGATGCTACGAATATATGTTCCAAGCTGGATGGCCATTCCTACGAATCTGCGGCCTTGTCCTTACTGTCCTTACAACGCCTACATTCCCATTTACATGTACGTTTTCCACTTCGCATTAAACTTGTATGCTTGGCCACACAATCATTCTCCTTGCTGTTCCGCGCCGTCTTGAAGTGGTAATGAAGAAATATGACGCAGGAAGATCTGCGCTTGTCAGGGCGACTAAGCAGCCCTCTGCCAGCATTCCTTGGTTTATTTTTACTTGCACGAGTGCATTGAGATCCCCGTGTCGCATCTGCATTTTAAAAGATATAAACCAGATGTGCCAGGCTTTCCAGCTTCTCATTTTCAGGGAAGCTGACGTAAAATGCTTAAAAACCAGTGTGCCCACCTAGAGCTTTGCCTTTAGGAGAGACGCCTTTATTGCAGTATTCATGACAACCCGGCCAGAACGCCGTGTTAGCTTGTACATGAGTTTTTATCTCAGCCTACTTATGTATACAAGAGAACAAACTGTACAAGCTGCACGCGATGTCCACAAGGCATAACTTAGCTTGTTTTCTCAACGCGCGAGTGGTGATGGTTGAGACATCCTTGTTCAGTATGTAAATCGCATGCGGAGTTATACAAAAATAATGTGCGCGTCTTTTACTCGCAGACATTACCAACAATAGAACTTCCAAAGTCATGGAGTTACCTAAATTTGAATATAAAATCATAAGAATGCTGCCTTTTCCCATAACACTCCAGCTTTACCCTCAATAGCTTTGGGGAGCTAAATAGACCGTAAAACGTGTAGCGAGACACGGCCGCTTCAAAGTCATGCTCTGTGTTACTGAATTAACCAGTAAGGCGGGTCAGGAAGGGTGGTAAACACTATGTTCTTCATGGCTGCAAAATAAAAAAAACATGAGCTTGAATAAGGCGCACATAACCGGAACAGCTGTCCTTTAACAAGTAATTACTGCTAAATACTTTCTGTCTCAGCTGGAAGAGACACGCGCCCCCGACACCAGCATATTCAGTTTCATAAGTCGCCATTGCCATAGAATAATTTATTTTAAATTTGACCCTGTAGCTTTTCCAATCGTAGCAAATAAGTCTCTCAAGCTTCTCAGAAACGCCTACGATACGAGTTGTCACATTCATTGTTTTCTGGTAAATCACTTGCTTTATTGCGGGAACAACCTTCAACAATGAACTGCTCATACCATATGACCTTTCATGCAGTTAGGCGAAAGTTGCTGAATACAAAGTAAAATTTTCAAACGCACGTCTGGCTACAAGCAATTGGTGGATGATCTTCGTACTTTTATTTCGAAATGTGACGAACAGTCACACCCTCTCGCGGTTTATTGGTGGCGTAATAAATTGTGCCTGGCCTCAAAAATAATTTTATGGTTAGGCGCGAGTAACAAAATCTAGGCCAGTGCGGAAACATCAAAGCACGCGCAGACATTGCCAGGTAAACCGATGGACAAATTTTATCGAAGTATCTAAGTAATTTTTTTGACATAATGATACTATCCTTCGGTATGGTCGTACCTACACTGGCGTCAAATACAATTTAGAGTTGGAACTACTTGCCATTATTTTTTCAAAGTATAGAATGAACGTTCCGACCGCGATATTTTTCTCGAAATAAAGAGGCGCATTTCAAATGCCAAAACCTTAATCGCGGGATAAAAACACGACACGCACGCCGGCTAGCCACTTTTTCAACAAAAACAGGTGTGATTTATTTATATGTTAACGAAATTATCTATTGAATACATTTTCAAATTGACGTGTAATTACCTTTATGGACAAACGAATATCCTGCTTGCCGCATGCAAAGCTCAATCTTACAAAACTCACCATGACGACGCATCGAGAGCATTTTTGTTTTCTTCTGCAAATTGACGTTTCATGTACAGTAATCTCTCGTTTACTCGAAGTCGTAAAATCTGGTAAAAATTTTATGATAAGCGGAATTTTGAGTTCAGGAAAAAGTCGAAAATATCTGGCAAGCTCACTGAAATACGAGCTAATGTTGATAACAAAAGCTGCATTGCTTCAAAAGCTTTCGTTATAAATTCAAGAAAGTGTCCAGAAAAAACGAATATTATTATTATTGCAAAAGAAAGAAGTGCGTCACGGCCCGCTGTTTGGAGTTCGCATCTGTTCCAGGAAAAGCGTTCTCAGGCTCCTAAAGGCTTCGCATCAATTTTTGGTAGCCACCGCTACATTCTGACTTATTGCAACGCAGGAGCAGCATCTTGGTTGTTATTGTCTTTGTAGGTACTTTTACAGGCTCCACTTTGTCCTCATCATAACTTGCATCGTCCACAGCTCTCTCGAGGATGTAGGCGTCGGGAAAAATTGCGTTAACGGGGGCATCAGCCTCCTACAGCGTAAATTTGCCGTTCACAACCGCATTCGGCGAGTAGTGGGAGCTAAGCGTTAAAATGGAGATCTTATCAGCTGTCTATAGCGATTTGTCCGTGTCAACATTTCGAGGTGTTCGTGGTCTCCGAAAAAAACCGTTTAGAGATAAAGAGGTGCAAATATGTGGCGCCAACGGGAGATAAATATACGGCAGAAAAAAAGCTCCGACTTAACCGACATTTCGAGATATCCAAGTTGGAGTTTTATTCATCTATAGCGAAAGTGGAGCGTACACATTACGTTGATGTTTTCTGCTATGCCAAAAAGACAGAACTGCAGAATAGACAAGTGTTCAAGATTCACAAGCTTTCTTCTTTACTGAAAACCGGAGGCAAAAAGTAGTGTTCGGTGGGAAAATCACTGTGAAATGGAAGCTAGATTACACTGGGGTCAAAGAACAGTGCCATACAAAACTATAGCTACAGAAGATGCATCTGCTTACCTAGCGCTGTACCATTGGCTGGTTCATTCAGAAATACACACATAGGTACTTCGTCGTTGACAGCCGGAGCCTTCTGAAGGGGCAGCGCTTCCTTTTTTGCGAAAAACTACCGCGCTTCAAAAGAATGATGTAAAGTCTGGTTGTTGAGCAAAAGAGTTAAAGCTTATAGGGGACGGACACAAGAAGCATACCCCGACAAAAATTTTAGTCATCATTCAGGCCATACATCTTGGGAAGTTCTATTCGGGCTGTACCAAACGGTCCCCAAAAGAGTCTGCGCAGTATCAACAAAAACAGAAAACAAAATAGCTGTGTGGGGACAAAACAAAGTCGCCGAAGTTGAAATGTTTTTGCTTCGTTTCTTTCAGCCCCACTGCTATTCATGCAGTCTTTTGACCGGTTTTGGAGGCTCGTTCGTTTGCTGTTTAGGATGATTTAGGTGCTCTTGGTTGTAATTGACTCTGCTGAATACCTTCTGCCTCACGTTGTTTGAAAATTGCTTGTTCGGTTTTTATCAACATAGAAAGTGAGAACAAAAACAACTACCATACAACACGAACGTGAGGGGTGAAACAGGTTACACAGGATTAAGAAGCGGAGACCTGAGAGCGCCCTGGTCGATCACCGCATCGGCTTGTTGCAGGAACAGAAGCAATACAAAAGAACGGCAAAGGAGCGTGCGAACTGATGAAGTCCTTAAGCTCGGAAGGTGTACAAGAACGGTCTGAAGAAGAGTTGCAGCTTAATATATACCCCCAGTTAAACGCATATGTAGAGAACTGTTTAGAACTTTTATGTTCGGAAATTTGGAGCGGCTCATGTATATTTAATGTTTCCCGTATTTTGTTCATACGCACTAGCGCAAGCACACTGATTTCATTACTTTACAAATTTGCTATCTCCACTCTTTCGAATGCACGCCCCTTAGACTTGATCACGTCTAAAGCCGTAAAATGAGTCCTCAAACCTCAAGATTGTGCTGTCCTCGTTGTGTTGTGCCCACGCCTGTTAATGCAGGAAGTACCGCAAAGAAATTCTTAAAACCCTTCGCAACAAAGTAATTCCAATAGTAAGTACACTATGCGTGGACAATACTTAGCGCAGTACGTACCTTCTAATTTCTTACTGTTCTACTGAAACTATTTTTGATTTGCTGTTCAATCTACCGCTTTTCGCAAACTCTGACCAGCCCCTGTACTTCGCCCTTCGAAGATCATTCTACTCGCTCGCCATTACCGAGGACCACCTGTTCGCCTCTGCCGGTACGTCCTACTCTCAAGGCGCCTCATATCACACTTTCGGGAGTAGGCTACCACACTTTAACACTGCTGCCTCCTTCCCTGACGCACTCTGTCTTGGTAGCTTCCGGCCCTTCTTCGCCACTAGTGCTTCCCTTTTCTGGGCGGAAATCCTCGGTTCGCGTCTCATCCTACGTTTGCTTCCGTGACTCTGCGTGCATCATAGTATTTATAAATTTGCTGTAGGTTCAGGCGCGTGATGAAACTAAGAGATCGGAGGCTTCCGCATTGAAAATTGTTCGTGAAACTATCGCCCACATTGAATGCTCTAGTGCTTAGTCCGTGGTGCAGGCAGCATATTTTTATTTCGGCACATCCGCTGTTAAGTTGCTTGAGAAATAAAGTAGGGCTTTCAGGACAGCTATAATAAAGCAGCGTGAACGGCTGGTAGAGCGATTGTGTTAGAATATAAAAAACTACCTTTTTGAACATTCCACCGGGCGCTTGGTGGATATCTTGTGCTCGAGTGAAGGAGTCCATTTCATTTCACATGCCTTCCAACAAGCTAGTGAGCCACCATGGCGGGTTCACTGCATCCACGCAAAAGAAATGTTAGTCAGAATTTTTCTTTGTACAGCATTTGCAGCAAGTTTGTGGCAAGTAGTGTTCCTTTTAGTTTATTTTTACACGATGCTGGCTTAGGTCTCCCTTGCTATTGCGGAGCTGTGCACCTTACGACTGGGCGGGGAAATGCGACAGGACTATACTGTGGGCGAAAAACACAACAAAGAATTATTAGGAAGGATATATGTTCTCGCCAGAAAAGCGTGACGCAAGGGTAATTTGCGGGAGCTCCAATGAGAAACGTAGCTTGGGGTGCAGGGAACATAATTTGGTGTGGCGTAAGGAAGTGGATGTCGAGTGGCGAAGCCGGAAATCACGCGATATATTACCGGGTGCCCCTACCGGTAGGCCCATTTCGTTGGTATCAATTCACTACGACATCCATTTGACCCACCAGCACCACCTCGTCTATTTTTGTTCAGTCGGCAGCCTTTACACACGGCTGCTTTTGTGAGTGGAAGGCACGAAGTGAGCTTAGTATGGTGCACAGAAACACAGCATCCCGGACGAGGCATTCGCTTCTTTAACCTGCGCCCAAATTCATTTCTGTTCTTACTTCTGTTTAAGCTTCGTTGCTATGCGCCAGAGGCATGAGATGTGCATTGACTGTTTTTGGAATATTGTTTTGTGATATTGCATTTGCGTTTTGTTCCTTGTCCCGAACCATGATTTTATGCCGCCTGCAGGATTTTCATAATGAGGCTGCGTGTCGCTACAATAACACCATTTTTCAGGACCCTTGTTGCAGGAACAGAAGCAATACAAAAGAACGGCAAAGGAGCGTGCGAACTGATGAAGTCCTTAAGCTCGGAAGGTGTACAAGAACGGTCTGAAGAAGAGTTGCAGCTTAATATATACCCCCAGTTAAACGCATATGTAGAGAACTGTTTAGAACTTTTATGTTCGGAAATTATGTTCGGAAATATATATATGACGGAAATGCGAGCTGGCCGCCAAAAAAAAAAAACCTCGGAAAGCAAAGGGGAGGATGTGGTAGGTCATTGAAACAGATAAAGAGTTTGGAGAGAAAGAAAGAAAGTGGAGAAAAAAATGCCCACCAGGTGGGATCCGAACCCACGAACTCCAGAATACCGGTCTAGTGCGGTGACCACTACGCTACCGACGGGGCTATTTACCTTTCCAGTTTATGGGGTATTTATGCTAACGTATTTTTGTTTCCTGCGCTTGGGGGTGTAGCCAGGGCCACTCGGACTACTCGAGGTGAAGGGGACATTCTTTTTAACCCCCGGGCCGTGGCTCGAGTGTCTACGACATGTCAAGAGTGGTCGACCAGCGTTGAACCCTCTTAAGCTTCCTATGGCACCAAGACTCCCACAACAGAGGCCCTCGCTATGCATGTAGCAAATAAGAATAGGAAATGAGGGGCTCGTTGAAAATAAGACAGAAATAATAGTTGGCAGTCAAGAAAACTTCGGAAAGCAAAGGGGAGGATGTGGTAGGTCATTGAAACAGATAAAGAATTGGTTGCTCGTCTTTTTCTTGCTTCGAATTTTTTCTTCCTCATCATCTTGCACCTTCTTCTATATGCCGCCCGGAAAAATGCGAAGTAAAGATACGAAACTCGCAAATTGTTTCGGGGAAAGCTTGATAGTTAAAATAACTTTTTTATCGGCGTACAGCCGCTTAGGTAGGAACATGCGCGCATAGCTACAAAAACACGCAAGAACTCACACCACAGACCCACTAGACGTATTTTTGTTTAGAGAATTTAGCTGTCCAGGTGTACATAAACATCCTCGGCGACTTCCTCGGCATTGAAGAAACGAACTCTCCAGAAACAGACATCAAGCTGCCATGCCATTAGCAAAAACAGCGTTAATTATGCGGCATAAAACACGTTAGCCCGGCATTCGAAATGTCCTGAAGTCTTCAATTCCGAAGGAGCTCTAAGCACTTAAAACCACCAGTTGCTCAGCTAATTATGGAAGCATTCGAGTTTTATCATTCACGCCGGACAATCTCTCGCGGGTTGACAAAAGCCGTATAACCACTGAAGATAGAGAAAAGGGCGAGGTTCACCTGAAGAAATAAACTGACCACTATGTCTCTCGGTGGCACTTAAAGGCAGTGTTCCATATAGCGGTCCGACCTGTGAAAAGCGGGGTGATTTCGTTGCAATGCGTGGTTATTATCACAGGAGGGTTAGAGTGCTTTCCTCGTACTCACTACCCAGCGAGAAGGAACCCGCCTCATTAGCTGTAGGTGCATAAACGAGATGGCCATTTAGGTGTCAGCGCCGCTCATCACAGTGACTTCACAATGTCAGGAAAGAAAGGGAAGAAAGAGAGAGAGGGGGAATGCATTCGGAGTTCAGCAGATGGGTGCAAGACTGCCTAAAGAAGAGTCGACACAAAGGACAGCCGCTTATGGGAGCAAGCTGAACACGTGAGCGGCAAACCACGCTGGCATTTACCGTTCTGGCTGCGGCCCCAATCTTTTCACCCTGTCCGTTTAACCCACGTCCTGTGGCAATTAGGTTAGCGTTGAAGCTGCGAGCACAAAATGGGCTCGTCTGGGAGGCTCCAGCGTTCTAGAAATTCTACGTGCATTCCTGTCAGCGCTTATTTGAAGTTTGCGAGAAGCAGTTCTACGGTTTTACAACACGACATGGTATCGAAGATCTCTTTGGAGTGAAAAACCACAAGCTAAAACTGATTAATTGAGGTTAAGTTCCCGCCACCAGTTCTCTCGTCTGTAGAGAGTAGAACTCAGCACGAAGCGATGGGTTCTTTGGAAAAGGAGAACATAGAAAGATATTACAGATGGCGCCATTAGCCGTGGAGTTTGCCAGCGTTGTCCTAACAGCGACGCAAACCAGTATGTACCAAAAGGACCAGTAATTCACATTCTTCGCGGAAAATATAGCAATGCGTTTTTACAGTTACCTGAAGCCGAAGCAAAATCTCACCTGGCTTTTTGTTACTCGGTGGTAGCACAGCTTGCAAAAATATTGAAATCACTGACTGTTTAAATTACAATTGTTTTTTCTGAATATTATGTGACCAAAATGTCAGTTTTTGTTTAAAGTGGTTATGTTCCTACTTTTCTGTGTGGCCAAGTCTTTTTCGCTCTCAGGTCCTGTTCTCTCGGGCGAGAATATCAGCTGCACCACGCGGCATACCGGAAACAGATGGGTACCCACCAGTCGTAACACTTTCTCTCCCACACCCCGTCCCTGCTGTTTCAATAGGCCTTATTTTCTCTCTATCTCATGAACACGAACTAAGCATTCCAAAACAAAATAAAACAAGCAGTAGAGATTAAAAATATCCTAGAAATAATCGGTGTCCACTCAATTCCAATTTAAAAGAATTTTTGAGATTCGCGCAAAATCTACAGTAAAGTTACGGGTGAACGTTACGTTACAAAAATATAATAGATATCACTCCGTTCCTACCTTTCGTTGTCCCTAATTAAGAGGGGCAGGTCTTTAAGCGTTACTGATGTGCACTCATTAGGTCGCTTTATACAGAAAAATAAACACTTGCATGCAGAAATGTAATTTTATGGAAACGTTAATTATGGGGCGCCGCACAAGCTCTAATCTGGCTGTTTGAAACGAACCTCCCGAGTAGAGCAGCGCGCTTGGAAGAGATCTTGCTGCGAAGACCTGGTGTTGGCGTAGCCCACTCTCCCGCTGTGACCCGGGCGTGGCCACCACCCTGTAATGCTCCCGTTTGGGCGGTAGAGCTGATACTGCACGGGTCATGCCGCAGTTGTTGATACAAACCACCTGATGTAGACATACAATTCATTGAAGGGTGGATAACGCGACACCATCGCCGTGCAATCATTTTACCTGGCGGACAACCTCCCTTCCATATGGTGATATGGGAACCCCAGCACCGCGTCCTCATCATGTTTTTCCGCGAAACGGGAGTTCAATTATACGTGTAATATACGCCTGATGTTACGGCATACTATAACAATTAAAAAATCGCGAACGGGAAATGGGTGTGCTTCACAGCCACTGCCCTTGTTAGGATAGTAGAGAAGTATAGTCGTACAGTGAAAGGTGTTCTTAGGGATGAGCGATATTCCTAGGACCGACAGACAAGCAGGCGATGTTAGGAGAGCGATAGACGTCATTCAGTGTACCGTATGCGCGGAAAGGGCACCGCTTGCTTCGAAGATACGCACTAAGTTGACTGCTGCACCAGCGGGTAACCATAGGCGTTGTCAGGCAAAACCAACAGCGCATGTGCTGTGTATTTTTCTTGCAATGCTGTTTCCCGTTGGACTTATGCATCATAAAACACACGTGCCAACTTTTTCATAAACGTTCTTCAGGAAAGTTCTGCTAACGCCACACCACATTCACGCGTTGCTCCCCTTATACGTTTCACGTGGTGATTCTTCAGCGTGAATCAAGAATATTGTGAAGCTCTCCGTGACTTTCGTACCCCAGTTGAAAGACTAATTAATTCACGGTATTTTTTCCTAAGTTTCAAGTGAAGGAAGGTCAGTCCTAATGCCAGGATTTAAAAAGCCTGCAACGCCGCGGTTGATCTCGGTAAAACCCAGCGTTGGCCATCAGACTAATCAAGTGGCACCATTCGCTTTTCTCCCTTAAAAATATTCATTGGATGCAGATATTGCTTGTACTTCCTTGCCCATTCTCTGAGGTATATGTCCGGTCCCTCCTGGCAGTGAACTCAACGGTACGTACACTATGAGCTTTGGGTTCCAGGCGTTTACTTAAGCTGCGCGTTTAAATCGAACCTTTCTTTACGTCACTGATGACGGCCCTGCAGAGAAGGCTTTTCTCTGACAACGGTGATGATAAAAAGAAAATTAAAAGATTGTTGACATGCGAAGGTTTCTCTGCTCGAAGGCCAATGTCTTAAAAGTCAAAAGTAACAGTTGAAAGTCAAATCGCTACTTCCGGAACACACTGCATGAACAACAACACACTCAATGGGTTTTCACAAACGCACATCAAGTGCAGGTCCACGGTCAACACTTTGTCCGATGCGTATTCCCGGAGTGAGTACGCGCGAAACACATTGATGACGTCATCACCATCATCAAAGTCACCACTCAGACGAGAACAAAGAAATTCCTTACTAGGTTGGAATTTGATTCGACTTCACTTGTGGCAGCAGGAAGATTCGGGTTTAAATCACCCTGGTTGTTAGACAAAGTTGCCTTAATGTTTGTGCCTTATTTCACTTTCACTTTTGTCCTTAATTTCACTTTTGTTTGGAGTGTTTTTTGTCTTTTCTAGACAATGCTGCAGCTCTTCAAGGTAAGGGCTATACAAACCGAACACCAGAGAACCAATTGTTTTTTAGGTTAGAAAGTGCTTCTCATATAAAAAATTTCGGCTTAATAGTCAGCCCAGATGTTTCATGACGTTATGGTAACTTGAATGCCTAATGTTAGATTTGGTGAGTGTTTCTGAAGGTTGTAACAAAATGAGAAAAGAGGATATGTTCATTGTGCGAACTCAAAATGTTACATATTACGCAGGCATGTCTTTAGAAAGCCGTTGGCGTAGAAGAAGCAGATTCGCATATCTATTTTATCATTGAAAATACCAGTATTGCTCACCCCGACGGCATTGTAAAAGACAAAGAAATCGCTTGATTTGGAGTCTTGTCTCAAAAGCCATTTTTCCCTGCTTTGTCAAGTCAACAAATTGAAGAGAGACGTCAGTGTTTACCTCTATAGGATTTTGAAATAAATAGAAATGAATTCATTTTGTTTATTTTAAGTATTTTTTTATTGTTTATTAAATTGAAGGCTCCGCAAAGATGGTGCGCCGAAAAAAATTCACCTTTTGTAACGTAGCACAAAGTTCTAGATAATTACGTTTGAGTTACGTCGGTGCTGTGCATATTTTATATATATACAAACCATGCAGAACTTAAAATAAGAGCTTGAAACAAGGCAAAGTTCAGCAAAAGAGGAAGAAAAAGACAGGAGTACTCGTTAGTTGGAGCATGTGGAATTAGCAATTCACAATTAATGTCACCAGAGCGCACAGCTGCGCGACAACTGGCACAATTCATGAGGATAAACGGAGCCACGGCACGCGAGGTCTATGCTTCTCGCCGCACTTTCTCTGCCAGTACATGATAAGCAATGCCTCCTAAAAACGTGGAGGCTAGCACTGAATACAAGGAGATGAACACAGGAGGGAATCCTCGAAGCGCGCAAATGAGAGACACACCTCCCGCCAAAAAAAGAGGCACAAGGAGTGACGAGGTACTCAGCAGAAAACTTCATCCAAGTAAATTTCTGCCCTGTGTTTTAACATACTAGAGCGAGATTCGAGGGCAGAAAAGGCAGTTGGCGGTCGCCAGTAAAGGTGTGCGGGCGGTTGACCTAAGCCTGTTTAGAGATTGAGTGATGTTGAGACTCAAGGGCTTAAAGGAGGCGCGGAAGGTCTAACATTTTTAGGCAGGCGGCACGAAGTCAACTTGGGTGCCTCCTTTTGACTAATGGCACAGATGTCGCGTCTAGTGAAGCGTCTTTTTGAGCTGCTGAGAGTATTTTTCTGTTTTGAATACTGATACTGTACGTTAGCTTGATTTTTTTAGAGCGGTTGGTGCAACCTAATTTTTTAGCCTGAACCTAATTTTTTAGCCTTCGAATGGCTCCTACCAGACAAACTACATAGTGTGTTATAAACGCATCTCATATACGTACGAACAACCAGAAGACGCACTTTGACCGAAAGTGAGGCTCCCGAATACGTTGTAAACGTACAAATATGCGCTGAACCTCTTCAAGTGTGAATTACCACCTTGCGTCAATGCGTTTAAAAACACTTTTTTTCAGTTGTAGATCAAAATCTCTAGAAATGGACCACTGTATGCGCAGTTTCAATTAAATTGCCATTCCATGGGCCTCCTGTTGTTTACAGCTGCTTGTATTTTCTGACATTTTGGCCTTCCTGACAGCTTTCACACAATTCGCAGCCCCTGAACTCGTATGCCTAATTACCTAGCTGAAACAAATGCGCAAATACTCACTAGGCTCCTCTCCAAGACAGAGCATATGAATGAAGGTTCACACAAAAGCGTGCTAACATGACGGGACTGTTCTCTCTACAATGGTGAATCATCGGGCAGTGGGTGATTGGCCGGAGTTTGTGAGCGCTACATCAGATTCCTCAACGTCATTTTTACGTACCTCAATAAACGTTTTCAAAGACGGAAGGAACGTAGCTCGCCGCAATGCCGAAAAAACGCGCGATTTATATCCTGTGTGACGGGAGCTAAAAAATGAATGTCCAAGCCTATAATCCCGCTGCGGCATTCCATTCTCCGGTCTGAGAGAGGATGACTGGGCTCTACGTGTAAATGTCAAGCCCCTCCATGAAGAACCGATGTGCTCCAACAGCGGAAGTCAGAAACTTCACAGACCCACACAATAGACAGCCAGACATCCCTCCGGGTCCACTAAGCATTAATAATTCAGATTTAGGTTTCCAGTCGTAACACTTCAAAGTCCACCACATTAGCTGGTCTATAAGCATGAGTACCACAAGGCTGAAACATTCCAGAAGTGTCGATGTTGTCAGATCTGGTGTGGGCAGTTTTGAGCGCGCAAATTGTTTTCTTCTGTTTTAATGGGACTGAAACGCAACAGAAAAGCCTGCCATCAATGCAATTCTCAAAAGTAGTTACATTTGTCTTGCACCTTCGTTTAACCACGAAGCCACATATGTCCCTACAAAAAACGAGCCTAAACATAGTAGATACTGCAAAACCCCAGGTTTTTTGGTTATTTATATTTTCTTTTTTACCATCCTTGTTTCTACAAAGCGGGCGTTTGAAATATTACAAATTGAAGGAAAATAACCACTTTGAATAAACGTTTATTTCAATTACAAAACTAGCTTGGTTATTTTACCATTACTACCACCCAAAAAATACATCTCGTGCATACAATTTACGGTCCCTGTCTATTAACAAGCGTTTTTAATGTCGCGGATTACAGCAGGAGGCAATGTAGGCTGCTACGTGAAAGAAGAAAGTATTTTATTGTCAGAAATAATTGCCAAGATATCGCGGTGCTTGTGCATCTGCAAGAAGTTCTACGCAAACACATGTGCAGCGGCAAGAATTAGAAAGGAAAAAGAACGGTTACAACAAAATAAACAGTCACTAATTTAGAAACACTACTCGTTTGGACAGAAGGAATAGAAATGTCACTCACTTGTGCCGCATTCGAAAACAAAAAAGAAATATAATTATGACGAAGCTTAGTTTCGCAATATAACAATGTTCAAACGTTAATGTTATTATAAGGATGAACGTAGAAAATAAAAATTTCTGCATTCTCGAAACTGCTGCATAGAATGAGTCACCGCGTGTAAACAGTATAAATGCTGGGTTGGTGTTTGGACTAGTTGGCATTGGTAATTCATGACTTCGCGTAGCGCAAAATACCGACGACAGAAGGTGGCGACGGGAACAAGCGCTAACTTTCAACTCAGCTTTAGTGAAAAACTGCCTGAATTTAAACACGGAAGTGAGACATTATCGTAAACAAAGAAAAGAACACAGCAGAATCAAGGCATCATGATATTTTAGCTGAAAATTATCCGCACAATGATGTGATGTCGCCAAAACACAACACGAGGCATTCACTAAGGTCACACCCGCGCCTCTTTTAGATAGCCAATATTTTTATCTGACGAGGCCACGGGCGGTGCGGACACAGACGTTCCCCCAGGCGTGCCATTTCGGCCGCCTCAATTATTTCCTGTTCTTGTGGTTGGCGTGTCGAGCAATGACAGCCAGCTCTCAAAGCGGGGTGTACAACCATAATCGCGGCAATGAATTGCCAAGTGTCCCTTGATAACCTCATGAATTCTGTAGTCTGGTTCACAGAGCAGGTCGTTCAGACAATGACCTGTTGGCCCGGCATATACTTTACGGCACCCCAGGGGAATGGTGTACACAACGTTTCTTACGTTGTAGTCATGCTCACGGGGCCGGTAGTGTTTGCCCGACATATAGTTTTCGGAACCCCAGGGGGATGGCGTACACAACGTTTGCTACATTGTGGTCATGCTCGCCGAGCCGGTCGTTCAGGCAACGACCTGTTTGCCGGACATAAACTTTCAATAGGACCTGCTTGCCGGACATATCTTTCCATCATTTTTTTTATTTTTCTTAATTTGTATATTTTGAAAATTTTGTCCGATCAATTATCGTCATTTACGGTATTTACGTTTACGTTTGGAGCTTTCTCGAAATCTGCATTGTTGTGGAAATGCAGAGCGTTACACAGTTGGCCATTTTTCGCAATTATTTTATTTTATATTTCTTGTTTTTCGAAACTTCGTTCGACCAGTTATGTTCATTTATACAATTTCAACAACTGCAGGTGGAGTTTTTTGCGAAATCTGCATTATGGCGGAATTCACATGCAGTATACGCTTTGGCTATATTCGTATTGTTTAAAATACCTGTATTTTATAAAAGTAGAACTTTTTTTCAAAATGTTTTACGTTTTTCAAAATTAAAAATTAGAATTGTTTTTCAGAAACGTAATTATCAATAACCGGGGAGTAGAAAATCATGATAAAACCTGTTCAGGTTTTAGAGGGGAAGAGATGAGCAATGCCTAAAATAAAATGATAAAGAAAACTGTAATAAAAAGAAAGCTGTAAAAAATTACTGCGACCTGTGCTTTGTGTTTCAATAAGCCTTTAATTATAACTCTGCGATGCGGTAAGACACATCCGTGTCACTGAACAGCCATCTCTGCGAAATACATCATGAAATTGAACGCTCTACTACGGCAAAAAGCGATTCTTGCAGTTTTAAGAGCGTGTTTACGTCGGTGAGTTCACTTTCGTTAGATAGTTCCAGTGACAAAAATAGCAAATAATTTCGTACAGCCCTAGAGAAACAGAGAAAACCGAATCATTTAAACGCTACAATGACCAGAATAGCAAGCTTGTGTCTGGCACAGCAAATTAACCAGTAAACAAGTATCAGTTCAAAAGTGCAGCCATGCGCCTTTCTGACTTCCGATTGCAGTTTTTACCGATCCGCTGCAAGGTACCGACCACACAAAAGCAGAGCCAGAAATAAAATTAAGAAAGCTTCCCTCTAGAGTTCCAGGAAGCCAACCGCATTAAATTGAGCCCTTTTGTCGATATACCCGCGATGGCTGGGGTTTCCTGTAGGAATTCCGCCCCGCTCAACAGGAATTCAAGCTTTCTAGTTTTTTTTAATGAGCACTCTGCTCGGTTATACGTCGGAAAAGTGTTTCGCTTTTTATTTTCACACTGCGGTCCGCCTGCACTGCATGAATGAACGAAACTGGTGGCTGGAGGCGTGAATACAAGTGCAGATAAATATACTCGAGTCTTCACGCCAACAGATAGCTTTTGCGCGCTACTGTATGATGAGTAACAAAGTCCAGCCAGCCATTCCGGTTTTACATTTTTGTGCATTCGACCACTGGGCTGATATTTTCTATCAGGGTTAAATAAACGCTTGGTGCGTTTTTTGAGATTTTCATATAAAAATAACAACAGCCACGCGCGTCTAGACAGAGTAAAATCACTGTTCCTAATAATGATAACTGAAATATTTGCACCTGCTCACACCAACAGTTTGTTTCCTTTTATGTGTGGTTATTTGTGTCGAGGCTGAGACAGACCAAATAGTTTATATGAATTTTGCCTCCGGAAAAGATTTGAACAAAGCGTAGGTGTTTGTCTGTTTTGTGAGCAACTTTGCAATTACAGTCGTTTTAAACTTTCGTTTGTTTCATTTCCTGTAGTAGAGACAGTATAGAGTATTTCACATCTGCAAAGCTTCTGGTTATATTGATACCGCCATGCTAATTTCGGTGCAAGTCTTTGTCAACACACGTGAGGTAAAGGTGTGTTTCGGTCATCAGTGTGATGTGATGCCCAATAAATAAATACCCCTGTCAATTATTTACCGTACGGGTGATTCATTTGAAATAAACTAATAGCGCTTTCACAAAAAATAGGCAATAAAAAACGTCAGAAAGTTTGACCTTGCAGTAGGCAAGGCCGAGAAACTGGATTATGAATAAAAGTTGTTCTTTAGGATGTAGATCAAGTAGCTTAAAAGGTAACCCCAAACAATTGGATGCAACCAAACGTCTCCCGCGAAGCCTTTGTTCACCGTGTTGACAAGAAGTCTGTGTATACGAGGTTTTATTAAAAGAAAGCTCACACAGTACTTGTGAAAGACAGTCAACTTTTTTACTTGTGCATGAGGTGGGTTCAAGCCTTATGAATTCGAAACGAACAGGTATCATCTCGGTCTCTTCCTGCCACCTGGGTTTGGAGCATTAGAGAATTCCACTATAGGTAGGCCAAAAGAGTGCTGCAAATACTGTTCCCTCTATACCGGTACACAAATCTTTGGATTCTTTCCCTAGCTACAATCTAGCAACCCCACTGCAGTTGACCGCAGAATACACATTGCGCTGAACATGCGGTTCTTCTCGAACCGCTACCGCGTGGATGGTTGGAGTACCTATAAAAAGCATCTGTAAAGGCACCACCGTCAGGACTGTTAGTGTGACGTCATTAATGAATAAAGTATAGTGAGCAGTATTGCAGTGAGCGTGAGAATTAGCTAGAAACAAAGAATGAATGTTTGGCTGCTTTGGCTTGATAGAACCGGACAGCACAAACGATTGTAAGAGCAGATAAAATTTGGTAATTAGGCGGTGTTTCTATACACGTTGCTTAAGGAAGAGCTAACCCCAATTCCGTAAATCCTTACCGAAAAGGAGATATTGCATTTAAATACTATGCACTGTATGTACAGTCGTAAAAAATTTGTGGGATTTGTTTTTCAATGGTTGTTGCGGTATTATCTGTAATATATGTTACCCCAGAAAAAAGCTTTTTGGTGCATTTTAAAAACTCACCGTCCCTTCTCGCTGTTTTTTGTCCTTCTAGATAATTTTTATTGTAATCATCATATTATCTGCTGCGTGGAGACGCGCAATGATTGTAACACTATAGCTTCAAAGCGCTTAAGCTGGGAAATGCTTTGGAATCATTTATTACGCCTGTTTCGGGTTTTCTTTTTACTGATACATGTATACTTTTGCTGAGAATAAGCTGGTACACTTCTTACCTTTTTTTCGCATTTTTAATTGAAAAATACGTAATGTTGTTATCAAATGTATTTCTATGAAGTTTTCCCCGAATTTGTGGGAAACGTTGGGTTGAATTTATATGCATTTTAATGGAAGCAGTAATTCTTCTCTCTCCTTGAGTGTCTAATGACGTTCTGGCTTAGAATTGTGTTCGAGTAACCTTACAGCCAAAGCACCGGCTGTGGGACTCGACCATTGTGCGATTGTTGTACGTAGGTTTACTTCAGATGTTAACAAGTAGAGAACCGTCTTGACCAAATCTAACATTGCTGTTGCAATTAGTGCATTGTAGAACACCTGAGAAGTCTGATGTCTCTGAAAAGTGTTCAGGGTTTTGTAGCTAAAATTGTGTACCCGTGCCTCTCGGCCACAATACTCACTTTTCGATGACAGTAACTTTTTCGGTGTGCATTGGTGTTTTTAACTTCTTCAGGAATATTATTGCAATGGCAAATGCTGGCGGCAAAACGGCCCGGTAGCTTCGTTTCTCCACTGTTTATATAATAGGCCAGTATACGTAATTTAAATATACAATGTGTAAAGTTTATAGTACCTAAATATGCATAACACACCCAACTTTGAGAGTACATTTTACGAAGAACATATGGCGACGTTTAGAAGGGACTCTAAGTTCGTCTCTTCACGTGATTACATATATAAAAATTTATAGCGAAACAGCTGTCCCAAGCAACGTTTACGGTTGCGTCCTACCGCAGTCGCAATTTATACAGCAATGACCGGGTTGCTCATAAAGGCAGCCTTGAAGCTAGCGTCCTGCATTTCACATCTCTGTGTCGTAAAACGTTAGCCTGGGAAAAGACGTGGAACTACGCTACTCTGCTTTGGAAACAAGACATGGAGACGTTACCGTGCACGCACAAGTTAAATTACACCCGAAAACTCTGGAACAGCAAGGTTTACGCACACGGCACGAGGTGCTTCCGTGATGTCATTTATCTTTATTACCACCTGCTGTATTCTCCGCTGTCGAGTACAAGGTTTCAAGAATAGCGCTCCCTTGACGAGTCATCAGTATAATCTACAAGAGGAAGCTTATGTGCAGAAGAAGGCAGGGGCTACATGGAAAATGTCCTTTTAATAAAAAAGAGACAGAGAAAAGTGTTTCGTTAGGCAGTTTAGGGAGATGGAATGATGGTCCGAATTTCGCATCTTGATGCTGTGATACAAGCATTTATTAAAATAATTTCAGCTATGCGGTCATCATAACAGCGGTGTCATTCCCCGATTTAGCTATACTCGGATTGTTAAGTTACCTCGGACTCTGGTTATTGCTCCTGAAGAATATTCTCGCGTTTTCAGATTGTGGAGCATGGTTACTACACTGTATGTCCAGGTTCACTTGTCGGAGTTGGCGGACATTGCAGTAATTATGAAAGTTGCTGTCTGGGCTACCTTGGCTGCATTGTAGGGATCGATAAAACACCATAAACATAAGACAATACAATAGGGCAGCAGAAAAATGTTCGAGATGCCTAGAATAGGAAAGTGGGAAGAAAACGTTATTACAGCTCCAATAATGGTACTTTTCCAAAACCAAATTACGCCATTTGGGGCCAAGGCAGTAAAGATGGCTTAGGATCTTGGGTTTTGATTACAAGCGCCTCGTATTTTGCTTGTGTACTGGCTGTCTATATATTTTTGGCATCATTCTGGCGTATTTATTTTGTACATTGCACATAAATTACTAGCCCAAATTCAGTGGCAATGTTTTCGCACCTAATATTTTGCTGGGGATGTGCGCTATTCCCGCTGACGCATCAAAACACCAAACATAAAATTATGCCCGCATCCTTAGCAGAAGGGAGAATAAGTTATGTAAAAATGAAAGCATTTTTAAAGGCTTTAAAATACCGTAACACTTTATTGAAGATATAAACTCCGCACACTATCCGGCAAATGCCTTCCAGCAAATGGCTCGAGATATCTATAGTGTGTCTTAGTCGAATGTTGAATTTTTACAGGAGTTCTCTTGCTCACGATTATCATAATTTACGTCAAAAAGGAATGTACGGTAGATTTAGGTCTGTAGCTCTGCTGTTCTAATTATAAAGCAACAATATGGGTAACTTTCCACGTTACCTCCCAAATGGGCAAAGTCTAATAAAAGCAGACTTACATAACCCCTTTTTTAAAGCTTAACTGTGAGTAGTTAGTCCATACCAAGTGCTCTACAAGGGCATAAGAATATTCATCTGCATATACAGTAAAAGCCCGTTACCTTGATCCGCAAGAGGGCGCCATGTTAGTCCGTATTATTAAAACTCGGAACTAACGAAACCAAACAAAAGAAACAGTAAACTGCAACTGTAAAGCAGGAGGGCACCTCAGCAATTTGATGTTTGCAAAATCCCTTGCCTGCGGCCAGCAGTCTCCTGTCCCTGAAGGCGGCAGTCAGCACATTTTCCCTAGGAGACGCGTCTAGGGGAGAGACTAATCTTCGCCATCTTGAAACGTGAACACTGGGGCGACATTCAATCTGGTCATGACTTCTGAACGGATACTGCATTATGCTCTGTCCTCGTCCTCCTCTTTGGCACTGGCAGCGAAAGCTTCTGCACCTCGGCCCTCATTCGTTGCGGCACCACAGACACCACTCTGCTGGCGTTCTCAACGGCGTAGTTCGCACAGAATACGACATTCAATACTTCCGTCAATGTGTATTTATTTTGGCTTTACCCAATTTTGCCTTCTCTGTTGTAGGCATCCCGGGGTGTAGACGCATTGGCCGTTTCTCCGGAGATGTGCCAGGCTCAAAGCTACTGCCGCGGTGCGCCTAGTTTGAATTATCCCTGACGGAACATAATTAAGTTCACATTCACGGGCTTCTTTATACATAAACTTCTATCGAAACTTGGCGGGAGCAAATCGTAGCGTTGGAATTATTCATAAATTCGAAATATTTAGGTTGGAATTAAAGAGCTGTCGCGGTCTGCATTATTTGTTACCTATCGAGTACGGATAATTTTTAAATACAACAACGAAGATAACAAAATAACGCTGTGTTGGGGAAAATGTACGGTGCACGCACATAGAAGCAGTTTATAGTCTGTTTCTCTACTTTTGTCCGCTTGTATTGCCTGTATCCGGCATATTCCTGGCATTGCAGGCGTAAGCCACCGACATTTAGTGCTGCTCATTCCACGAAACACCTCCCAATATATCTAATTCAAATTTCTTAATTACCATAGAGGGAACGGCAGTGCTGTTGCTTGGATACGACAACTCCCCTACGAAAAGCTACAGAAAAAACAAATGTTATGTCCACTTGACTTCGGTTTCAGTGGTTTACGCAGCTATACTTGTGTAATCTCAGCTGGAGAGGCAACCCTACTTGAAACTCAGGACCATAATTTTACGCAAGCTCATTCTACCGCGCGACAACTACCTGCACGGCCTTAAGATGACATTCTCTGCACCTTTCGACGGTGCTTTTGAGCTTTCTGCTAGAATGATTCTTAGGGGCCATCTCTTGTGTCTCACCCTTTTTTTACTGTGCGTTAAGGCCACATCCGCACCCCGTAACGACAGTAGACTCATGGCTTCCTGACATTCTTGAAAAAAGGCACGAGAGGACAGGGAACACGTGCTAATATTCATCGATGGGCCCGCGCTTCGACACAAGAGGGCTTAGGCTGCAGCATTCATCGCGCCTCCCTTCGTATTAGTCCGACAATGCCACCTGTCAATTGCCGGTAGCTGCACAAGAGCAGGAATTGCGGGCCTTCGCTTAGCTGCTGACATCATGAAGGATAGCGAGCAGAATCCCGTCAACCGGAAAGTAGCCATGCTTTAAGATTTCTGAGCTGCCCTGCTCAAGCTCTACCGGGCCCACCGCAGCCATTTCGCTCTACAAAGTCTCGCCAGCAAGTTGCACAGCCTCAGCACCAAGAGACTTGGCATCCATCTGTAGTGGCTACGGGCTCACGTTGGCATCAAGGATAATGAGAAGGCCTATCACCTGGCAAAAGAAGCGCATGATCCATTTTCTTCGGTGAGTGAGGCGATCAGTCTCCCGGACGTCGCGCGGTACCTTTCCCAAAGGTACCTCCGAGCTATGCACACTGACCGCAGAGTTGCATCCGGCAAGCCACTTTACCCGCTTCGTTGAAGGGGACAGAACCGAGGTGACCGCGCTCTCCTCCTTCTGTGAATCGGCTGTCACCGCTGCGAATAAAGAAGTCCCGGGCTTGCCATCGCTAGTTCACCCACCTGTGCACACTGTACCGCAACAGAGACGCTTGAGCATCCAATGTACGAGTGTACGCAACGTTCCCAACTTGATCAGCGCTTAAAGTGGCGTACGCGATACTCGAATTGTCGTAATGCATCCCATCAAACGTGTTGTTCTCGAACTGTGATCCCTCGGACCGCAAAAAAGGGTTCCGTGGCCTGCTAGACTTTTTAAAGCACACGAAACTTTCAGACCGGCTATGATGCTTCCAGTGAGGTCAGTGCTGCATGGCTTGTAAGCCCCCAGTATTCTTCAACATTTCTATCGTCTTCTTTGTCTATCCTCCTCCAATACTCAACCTTGATTTAACTGCCCTCATCCCGAGAAGTAGTTACAGGCTAAGTCTAGTTCCCCTTTCTCTTTCAATAAGCCGCCACTTTCTCTTCTTCGTCATGCTCGCAAACTTCCACTGCTACCTACCACGCCCTCTCTCCTTCGCCAGGAATATAATGGAGCGCCGGGCTGTTTTCTCCACCCTCCTGCGTTTGCTGGCGCATTGCGCACTCTTTCCCCCAAGCTGATGTTTGTTCTCAGACATTTCTCTGCTCGGGTGACCCTCCCCGACTACGTTTTGTTGTGCATACTCTGTCTAGAGGAAAACGGCTTCGCTGTAAGACATTTTCATTGGATATACAAAATTCCAGGAAGAACATCCCAATAGGCGGGGCAGTATTTTTTTCGGGTAAGGAATGAATTTCGCAGCTCATTGATATAAACATTGAAATGCTCTGTGGCATTTGCACTCAGCACAAGCCCTTAGCTGAGCCAAAAATACACCTACACGTGAAAACTGATTATGCGCTTCCTATTATTTGTCCCTAGAAGTGATTCAGCATATATATGTAGCTTATATTTGCGCATTTGTGTATCTTGAACACTGCTTTTCCAATGCACTGCAACAAAAAACATATTTTAGGAAGGGGTTATGGCTTATGCTCTTATCAACTGTTCTGTACCGACAATGCTGTATAGACGATATTTTTTTAACGAGGGAGCTATCTGTATCACTTAATTGCTGATATACGATAATGTTTTTACCCTTTTTTTAATGTTCCCCCTTTTCATCTCATCAATATTTACGTGGTGACGTTAAGGAACGCCCTTTAAATAGAACGTCCTGTCGAAATTTGTAGGGAGAAGCTGACAGTCTAAAAAAAGGCAGACCACTGCAGTGGTAGCAAGAATTTGCCAGCACAAAGCGCTGCGAAAGAACATCTACAGTCATAGCTCCGTGCAATACCAAGCATCTTTCGAGGATGCGTAGATGTCCCTAGCCCTAGCGGCCCTGATTTTTTATTTCAAGCAAAACAGTGTTTTCTGTGGGTTTTCCTAAATTTTAGAGTGTCATAAGCCCACAAACGAAAAATAGAGGTGGAAGTAAAATTATTAGCAGAATAATAATGCGGCACTTAATGGGACATCTGGCAATTAAAAATTTTGTGTAGAGCAATTACATTACTTTTGCATATTTTCCTAAGCGGTATGACTGTGTGAACCTACAAACATATTTCATCTACGTAGTGCACGTATTCATCGATTTACAATATTGGGAATAAAACTGAGACCGCCATTTTTTTTCAGTCTCAGTGTGTAATTTCGGCTTCACCAGAGCTGTTTCTTTTTGTAGCGAGTACCTCCACTAAAATGAAACATCAGTGATATCTATCGTAATAGGCATTATTAAATGACAATTCCCAAAAAACTAGCAGTTTTGGTTTCGTTCTCCATGCGCTAGAGGAACGACAATGTTATGGCGTCAATTGACGCCACCAGGGCCGAAAAGGCTTGGCGAGAATGCTTTGAAGGAGCCGGCAGCAGAACAGTTTCATTTACGGGTGTTTTCCAAGACTTTCTTTTCCTTGATTAAAACTGTTCCATACTCAGTAAAGCACGCCTAAGAGAAGGGATGTAGGATGTGGTCCACCATCTTCTACCAAAGCACGCCGTACTTGAAGACGCGCTTACCTTTGGTTGGCCGACTCTTACATACAGGTTTGTCACATTTCCGAGGGCATCCACTCAACATTCGTTTTTCTTCACTAAAGACAGTAATGTTTTCTACGAAAGGTACGCGATGCAGATGTTTTGTTCGAACACTTTTTCCGCAAAGTACATCACGTTTTACTGTTCCATACGTTGTAACTAGTTACAAAAATATAAAGCACCGATATGATATAAACCATCTGCATACATACCCATGGCGGCTGTTAGGCTAACTGCATTGCAGAAAAGCACACAATAAGCAGAAACAACTACATTTTATCCATTTCGTCTCGAGTAGTGGTAAAAAACTAACAGTAAACAGTACACTATATTTGGAGGATAGGGTGTCCGCCTAGGAAAGTAGTAGTGGCGTTTGCGTGTCCGTATATAATAAAATTATCCTGAAAAATTGGAATGCTTGGCGGCTTAGAATTGCACACGAATCTTCTTCAGCCGTAACAAGGGCTCCGTCTGAGCTGCTCCTTATGTGCGATGTTGTTGTTAGTACTTATAAAGAAAAAAGACGCCTAAGGAAAACAGAATCCAAGAAACGAAAGCGGGGTTGCTTCACTGACTGCAGTGCCGTAGCGTTGGACGAGTAAAATCAATGCGACGGAAAACACTTTCCCGACTGGACGTTTTACCGGACGTCTATGCTCATACACTCGCCATTACAAAACGAAAGCTCCACCACGGGGTAATGTGCGAGGCAGTACTTTTGCTTACGTGTGGAGTGACATTTTCGGTCTTCAAAAAACCTTCCGTTTCTTGAGCTTCAAATTTCTGTGGCCAGTTGTTGCAGCCGATCTGCAAAACCTATACCTTCACGTTGGATCTTTGTAGTTTAGTTCGATGGGACCTTGCCGAAAGAATGCCCAAAAAAGTCGCGGAATCGTGGCAGTATCTTTCCTGTGCCGTCCTTCACGGAGAGGTGCAGTCAGAACAGCTCAATAGTGCTGGAGTTCTGGTGTTGTCATCCAGGTGTCTCAGTTGCACGAAAGATTGACTTCTGCTTCACGTCGACTGCAGCTAGTCATTTACATCAGCCATTACCTTTCCGATCAATCGATCAATGAAACCACCGGCATAATCACTCACTCACTCACTCACTCACTCACTCACTCACTCACTCACTCACTCACTCACTCACTCACTCACTCACTCACTCACTCACTCACTCACTCACTCACTCACTCACTCACTCACTCACTCACTCACTCACTCACTCACTCACTCACTCACTCACTCACTCACTCAATCCCTCACTCACTCACTCACTCACTCACTCACTCACTCACTCACTCACTCACTCACTCACTCACTCACTCACTCACTCACTCACTCACTCACTCACTCACTTGCTCGCTCACTCGCTCACTCCAACCTTCTGGCGTTGAGAAACACAAGGCAATAGTTTGAGTATGGGCTAGTTGGTTCATCAAAAAACAGTGAAACCGCGCTTACACGAAGACTGTAAAACAAGAAACAGACACGAGCACTCGTGTCTAGTTTAAGTGCTTTTTCCTTGTTTTACATGACAATGAACAGTTTTGCATCTTTTCAGCATGCAATTATTTTTATATTTCCACAAAATGGATTGAATGTGCCCAGAAATATTGTTCCCAGACATTGCCCAACAATGAAAGAAAAGGCAACTCGTTAGGTTTTACCACAGTGCGAAGAGTAGTAGTGTTTAGCAGCCTACGTAAAATTCTCAAAAACACCGTGTTCACACCGACTTCTACATCATGTCTTTGATACGCAATACGTTGGTCGGGCAATGAGAATTTTATGCATGAGTATTTTTACGCTTTTCTACCACAGTTTTTTATTTGGCTGTCTCTTTTGCTTCCACGCGCCTGTCTGTCTATCATTCTGTCTGTCTGTCCGTCTGTGTGTCTGTCTGTATGTCTGTCTGTATGCGTGTTTTATGGTCATGGTGGTCCTTATTTATCTTATTGCGTAGCCTGGTATGCAGGCCTAAAAGAATAATGGATTCATGCCATGAGTTATTTAGCTTTCCTACTGTTTAAAAGAAAAACCCTTGTATTCCTTTATATTATTTTCTTGTACAGGCAAGAATATATCGACATATATTATTTTCGTCAACCCTAAATAAAAAAGAACCCCAGGCCGCATTTCAGAAGAAAATATCTCCAGCTATTCTCAGACAGAAGATTTTTACACAGGATGTCGGAGTAAGAGGTGTCGCAACTTCCCCACATATCGAATTCCGATAATCGACGTAGCCACCTTTCCTTCTAATGCAGGAAGTACCACAAAACACAACCAACAACTCTGTTCACCAAGCGAGAAGAACACAAAGTTGTTTACGAATCAATACAGCGGGGACCTTTGATCTAAGTGTGGATTATCGATTGTACATCGGCGAGTGCCTACTGTGCCTGCAAGTAAATCTTGACATCGGCGCTCTTCTTCCCGAGACCATTGAATCGGAATGTGGGGTTGTATACATAAGCTACGAAGGTCACCATTGTCAATTTCAGGAGGCTCTCACACTGTGTGTTCGAAATCCACTTTTTGGTTCGCAGCTTGTTTGCTTGCACTAGGTGTGTTTATTTTTGGCTAAGCTTTGTGTTGAAGCTTTTGTATAGATGTCGATAGGTTCCAGAACTAACAAAGTGCTGACGTAGACGTCAGCCAATTTTAAGGTTTGCCACCAGAGCGCATTTTGAATATCATCGAAGTGTTCCCTGGGACACTCGTTTTATTTTACTGGCTTTTTAAAAGCTTACAGGGGCCCTGAAAGGCATTTTGAGCACACTAAATGAACTAGCGCAACCGTTAGATTGGGTCGTCAACGTCATCTGTGCCAAGTATTACTCTTTTACGCGCAGCGGAAAGCTCACACTTTTGTTGCAAAGTTTGTCGTTTTTTTCTCAACCTTCCCTTCGTGTTTCTGGACGCCGCAATCTTAACATGTCTACGTCATCGATTCCCAGATGTTCGTCATGAGCTCGACATCCTGCTATTGGGCAGCTTTTTCACGCACTTCCGGCAAAGAGATGAGTCGTCTGCTCAGCGGCGGCTCGCCGGCTTATCTGCTAGCGGAGTGCCGGAGTGCTTGGGCATTTTACGACAAAAGAAACAAGTGTAAAACAAACGCTTAACCGTTTGTATTGAATGCAACACGGCCATAACACCACATGGACATTCTGTTACCCGAGTACGTTCCATAAAGAAAGCGTTGAAGCCCCGTGGCACTTCTTTCGTGCAATCGCAGAGAACGCCTTGAGCCGAATGCCCGGGTTTGACGCATACATTTTATTAAACTTCAAAACAATCCAGAGATGCGTTTCTAACGAACACAACGTCACAACATGCGTTGAAAGTCTGAACCACGATTGACAGAGGATGGGTTGCCTCCTGCCCGTCGTAAATTCGGTACTCACCTCGCGCGTGCTTTGCGGGGACGAACAGCAAGTCACTTAACTCTGGCGCACAAGCCGATGGCTTTTAGCCACGCACACTGCACATACCCCGTGCGAGGTTGAGTCGTACGTCACTCGAGAAAGATAATCCAGACCATGGGAAGCACTATCCACCCACAGAAGCACAACGTCGCATTTCATCGCGAAACAAAGGCGTCCACAACACACACACCATCGCCTCCTGTAATGCCAAACGCATCTCGCACTTCCCAAATGGAGTGAGTGGTACGCCTGCAGTACCCACATGTCGCGAGGTGGGGCCCCAAGCTGAACCGGGATCACGCAACCGTAACTGACTTCTGGAGCGGTTTGTGCCTTGTTGCCAAGGCAACCGATGTTTGAGATTGTCAAAGACATGGCGCTCGCTCCAGCGCTAGAAAGCGCAGAGGCGCGGCGGAGCATGTTTTGCCAACGTTGCCGCTCTCCCCCACGCGTCGCCCCAAGCTGAACTGGTCACATGATTGAAGCGTTTTGTGCACGGGTTCTGTATCGGTTTAATATGGCTTTTTCACATGCCGCCGGCAGGAATTACCACCGCCGCAAAATAAGACCCTGCACCAGCGGGGCCACATCTGATACGGCGCTTTTTGGATAAACAGTGCGCGGTGCATCAAGGGAACGAGCGCACGACCCTCCCCGTGCGGCTGTGAGTTCGCCGCCGATAAAAAGTCATGTGCCACCAGCAACGTACACCACGAAAGGGCAAGGCCAGGCCGCCGCATACATGCCGCCAGATTTTTCGTTCGCTTTTCCAGCCTTGAGCGGAGTGCGGGATTCATGGTGTCGACAAAGCTTGCCCGTAGCAGACGACAGTCTGAGCAGCGCAATAGCGGAAGTACGTCACCGCTGCGGAGCGCAGCATGATGGGAGGCAAGGCTCGCACGCAGTCAACAGCGGAGAGTAAGTCGAAAAGAGGAGGAAACGCGGAGCGACGATAATGCGCGGTTTTTGATTTACGATTTCTCAGCTAATACTCATCGCTTTAACAAAATTCTTGCGGGAGGAGATTGCAAATACATTGCTTTATTTGGGTACATGTACATCCATGCATCGGCGGAAGGTATTTCAGGACCCCTTAAAGATACCTCTTGTTAACTACGTACCAAACATGTTCTCTACCCTCTTTCACGACTTGGTTTATGGTCTAGTAACTTTCAGTTTACTTAGGGTGGCATGACAAATTGTGTGCTGAAACACAATTAGCTACACAATCTGCTGCACACAATACAATTGCAGCAATTATAATTTGCTGAAACGCAAAATTTACGCTGCTGAAGTTCGAGGTGGTTGAAACTAAAACCTCGCGCACTGAATACACATGAGCTACTTTGGTTCTCCATAAAGCATGTGTACAGATGTGTACCAGCTGACTCAGCTTCTGTATCCAGATTAGCGCACAGAAAGTAATTAGGTGTGTGTTTGTAGTATAACAGGCAATGTAAAATCAGGTCTCTTCTTATCTGGCAAGCCTGTTTAGGAAGGAAATTTTTGGCTAAAATTCCGCTTATATACAGGGCATATAACACACTGATGGAAAAGTAACCAACACGTGTTGTAAGCTGCGGCCCATGCCTGAATCCACACAACAGCTGCAACAAATATATTCCTTTCAGAAATGTCCAAAAGCAATATGGCGGTGAATTTTCACCCCAATTTAAGCCATATTTCGCCATTTCTTTTGTGATTTTTGAATTACGCGAAAATAGCTTCTCCGCAAAGGACACTTTTTAATTAATGCTTACCCAAAGAAGTCTCCACCTGTTCTGACATCGAAGCTGTACATGCCTTGGTTTCTTCAGTTAGCGTGCGTGTATATATAGTCATAGAAAGAGAATTTTTCGCGCCAAATGTCAATTCTTTTGAAATTTCCTCTTAAAGCGTTCCTGACGTGACATTTTCTGCCGGGTCATTCACATCTAAGCACGCGCACGTTTCGGGTAGCTTATTATACTTGCGTTATTATATTATTTCAATATTATTATATGTGTTATTATACTATCGGGTAGCTTATTATACATGTATAGAAGAGGGGGGCGGAGGGCTTGCAGGCGCCGCCAGGCTTCATGCCTTCGCCGATGCCAAGTCCATTGAGCTGATGGGATATTTCTGCGCCAGCGTCTCACGTCTTTATGCGACCTGAAAGCCTTCCTCCGTGGTTGAGTGGTTTGTGTTGGTGTGTTACAAAGACTGGAAGATGCCTACAAGGCTGAAGAGGAAGGATCAGCACATTGTTTGTATGCTGAACTTTAAATGTTTTCACGCTTAGCAAGCGTTACTGCCGACGATTTTTTTCGCTCGCTTGTTCCTAGCGTGATGTGCTCTCACTCTGAAAAATCAGGATTCCTAAGCATGACTCTCGGGATGCGTAACTCTTGCGGAGGGGGAGTAAAGTACGTTTTTCGCACGCTTGCTTAAGGTGTGGTGAACTATCACGCTAAGCGCTGACGCTTGCCTCCCGTGACGGGCGACCTTCGTAACGCGTATGGAAGGGGAATTAAGGATTTGTATTTAGCTGATGCCGCTTTCTCCAGCTTTAAATAGAGAGCCTCTCGAACCGTCAGAAATCATTTAAGAGGAAAGCTTACGGACGGCAATATATGCTGTGGAGTAATTATGGTCTGGGTAGCTTAATTAAGGCTACCACTAAGCCAACAAACACGGCAGAGCAAACATTATCTTCTTCGAGCTTTCTTTTTAAGTTATTTCTTAAGGTTAGAGAAGCGTATCATACACAGCAGGAGAATGCCGCATCAGGTAAGTACAAATCCTCTTTTTCAAATTTACTAAGCGTTAGGAAGGTTCCCAGTCACGGATAGTTTTTTCCGGCACCAAAAATGCTTCTGTGACAATCCTTCGTAGCGAATTCAAAGCGAAAAAGGGTTATATTATGGCAAAAGCTCTAGGCAACCTATTGTAAGCTTACGCTGAAAAGTGTTTGTCAACGACTCTACCCAGCGGTCAAACATACGTAGGGCAGCAAAGGAGATGCGTTAACGACAAGATTGGGGTATAACACGAAGTCGCGAAGCTCGTTTCGACAGTGCACTTTGTATACCCCTGCAAGGAGTGCGGTTGCACACACTTTTATACCAAGTGCAGCCTGAGCAGCAGTGGTCATTGAACAACGACCTAAGAAATGCTCGATGCTTTAGAAATTCATCGACTCAGACCACTGCAGCAGTTTGATTCTTTAACACTGTCTGAAAAAGAAAGGGAATTTCCTGTGTGCCGGCCATTAGAGCAGAATCGCGTAAGCGTACGCGAAAAGCGTAAGTGTACTTTTCTGTTTTAGTAATGGTGTGTATGTCAAGCCTTTTAATAAAACTGTCAGTTTACAGCGCTGTTACTGGGTCCACTTGTCCTTGCAAACAAAAAGGTCCTATAACTAATCATTGCCAAAAAAAACAATTTGCACATCCGCCCACATTTGGGAGTGGTTTACTCAGAAATGTTGATCCAGCAGCATTATTAAAATTAGTTATGAGTACACTCAACCGCCTTCCCCGCAATTTATGATTAGAGTTAAACCACTTGAATGAAGACGGTGGCACAATACTCTTATAACCACTGCAGCGGTGGTTTGTGGTTTTGTTCGTTCTGTAAGCGTCTTCCTCGTTTTGATTTTTTTCTGGACTGTTAGTGCGGATTACAATGCGACAGAGTGGGCCCTACTTTGTAAAAGCATATAGTGTTGAGGGGAAAAGCTGAATTCACTGGGAAAGTCAGTATTGCTGAACAAAAGCGCCAAAGATCGTTGAAGTAATGAGATAAAAATATTACGATTACCTTGGCTGCCAAACTGGCGGCCCAACCCACCGGCATGTTTAAAAAACGAATCAAAACATTTTCGCCTATTAGAGAATTAGTGGCAGTGTTGAAGAGGCGGCCATCTTGAAACTGCGGTGCTAGTAGCTGCACCCAGAAGAAAATGCCCGATGCCTTTTTTGTGTAGATTCAACATTGGAACCACAGCAAACTTGAAAGCGTTTTTTTTCTTCTGAGCGAAGGGAATGCTTATCGATACTTCCCGGAACTTTTGCTATTTTTAATTGCGCTTACCTCTCGAAGCCTAGATTAGAAAATTGAACGCAAAGCTGCGCAACCTTCAAACGACGGCAATCGAGTAAAGAAAGTAAATTGGGATGGGTGCTGAACTGCCGATCTTCTAGTCTGAACATGTGCCACGTTCTGTGCTCCTTAAATGGTATAAGTTAAAGCAATTCCCGTCCCACGCTTCGTTGCTCTACCGTAATTAGAAATGTGATGAGAGAACCACTGAACAAATCACCTACTTAAAGCTCCCACTTCGGCGCAAGGGGAAACCGAACATTCAGTGAATAAAGTTGGCGATTTAGTGAATATAATAGTGCGATTACGCCCGCGGGCGCTATTAGCTAGAACAATGGCCCCGTAGATTATACTACCAAAGAGAAAAAAAAAACGGGGAGAAGCTTTAGCCCCAGGTTTATAAAGCAAGCGAGGGAATTTTGAATTTTTTGAAAGTAAATTGTTGCATAGCAGTAGCATTTAGGTAGGTTTCAGTAGTTCTTTTACTCATATAACGTCAATATGAGTAAGAACACGACAAGAGCACAGTGAAGTACACCGCAGAAGAAAAACGAGCCAGGGTGCAAGCTTTGGTAACAAGAAAAAGCTTAGTAGATTGTCCTAGAAGGAATTTTCGTACCGTTTTGAGACCAAGAAAACACTGCAGACAGAGATGCAGGTGTGAATTTTTTTTAGAAAGGGATGCTTTATAGGGAGAATGACGGAAAAATAAATCATTGTTGTGAGCTCTTTGTCCTCAACGGAGTTCATAGTTCTAACAGATGAGAAAGATGAGTAGTCTTGCTGGCAAGCTTTTATTATATAATGTCAGAGTCCGCTGTAGACCATAATTCTAGCGGGGAAGTCTTACAAGTCTGTAATATCACGACTATTTAGGAGAGACTGAGCTTTAAACAGTTGCTCTCGCACCATGCCAAAACTTTGTAGATGTCGTTTTGCAGCAGGGCGCGATCGCCCGAGGAAGAAACAGCGCGATAGAGATTCATATCCTGCGCATACTGAGAAAGTAAAAAGTGCCAATTAACAGGGTGGATGTCATTAACAAAAACGTTAAACAAACCTAAGGAGCCTTGCTACAATCGTGAAAGGCCGGGAGGAGGTCCCGCCTTCATAACAAACACAATGAGACCTGCCTTTTAAATACCTGCCAAACCGACAAGAGAACTCACTGGATAGACCATATGCGGACAATTTCTGAAGCAATAAATCTTGATTAACAGCTTCGAAGGCCATACTACGGTCGATATATACAGTATCTACCTGTTGACAAGAGAGCACTGGAGGGCCGGTGTCACTTAGAAAACGTGCGAGATTTGATTCTAGTGATCCTCGGGGCATAAAGCTGTTTTGGTTTAAAATGAATTACTGAACGCCTTGCTGCTAGAAGGTAACGATGCCTGACTTTTTCGAAGACTGAAAAAGGAAGCGAAAGAGAGATTGGCCTATAGTACCTTGCGACCATGGCTCTCCCTACTATATCTAGCAGACAATAAATAAGGCAGTGTGCGTATTGAGCAAGTAAGATTTTAGTGTTCTCTACAATGTCTGTCGCATGCGCGGTCGCGTAGCGGTACACTGGGCCGCGAGGTTGTTTTCTTCTTTGCACGCTTATAGCGGTGTATCTAGCGGAGCATACATTGCTGTAGACTTTTATAATTGATAGAACGAAATAATATTATAACGAAATAACTACGGCTGCCCTTTAACTTTGCTATAACGACATTTGAGTGTACTGGCATACTTCGCTATACTAACCTTAATCCGAGGAAGATGATAAGCCTCAAGGGGCTGAAACAGAGAACTTGAGCTGCTAGGACCTCCTAGTAGATTATCGCTTTATGGAATGTAGTTCGATCAGTGTATTATTACCTTGGTGATTGCCGGTTCATACTCTTTAAATCATCAGGACTGACTTCATAACGTGGTTTGAACAATCAAGAGTTTCTTCAAATTGTTCAATGATTTTCTAACATCAAGACGACTACAATCACTTACAATTTAAATATCATGGCCCCAAATAATCCTCTGCGTTTGGGTTCATCGACCCAACTTCCCCCCTTTAAGTCTCCTAAAAACCTTTTATACACCGAATCTAGAACACTGGTAACAGTCGGTCGACCGCTTCTAGTTTACCTTTCGCACCCCGGCTGAATATATTTCTGCATCCATATCTGCGGTACCTAGTTTTTTTCTTGTCATTGCGATGTAGGCATAACGTTGTTGCAAGATCAGCCTTCTAAAAGGCTTCATTGGCATTGTTCTATTGTTCTTACGTCTGCTTAGGTCGACTCCATTCTTATTTCGTCAAAAATTGCATTAGCATGAGACAGCGTAGGTGCTCTTCGGTGGTCTACGCGGGGTTTTGTCGAAAGAAAAAAGGCTTGCTGCGCCCACCAGGTCAAATTCTCTTAAACTGAGAGAAGCTGTTAGATCGCATTGAGGGATTCGGTGCACCTGCACCTTTGTTGCCAACCTACAACAAGCATTAAAGGGGGCGCTGGTAGTCGGCTGTGATATTTCAGAGGGAAGAAATACACAGACGTGCACTTTGTGTAAAAAGGGCTTTGTGGAACTTTTTTAAGAATACAAAGTCAAGCATTCGTTAAGAGTGAGGATTTGTCATATTTACAATATCTATACTTTGGTCCACCACGATCGTTTAAAGGAGCCATGAAGAGAAAATGCAAGGTGGTTTTATTCGGAAGATTTTGTGTTTTATAGTGCCCCCAGCGCTTGTCCGGATACAAACGGTGCTTTATTCACTGAGAAATAAACAATTCAGGTTAAAATTTTGATTTTCCCGCTCAATCGTGCGTTTTCGTGGTCCCAAATGACATCACAGGAACCGACCGCTCTGCAGCCTAGAGTACCTTCATTCACGCATCCGCCGTACAGGGTTGAGACACGTATACGCTGGCGCCGCCATTTTCGGTTGCTCGCTCGCCGCCGAAGCAAGTCATTGTGTCAAAACCGCGCTAAAATTATCGCCGCAACGCGGTTTACTGAAGAAGTTAGAATCATATTGTCTGTTTCGCGTTGCTAGGTCTCGTGGGAAACGAAAAGAATAACGCGTTGAGCACGTTGGCCCAATTGCGGCGGCACGGGACCGTTCAAAGGTTGTCTCCACGCTGTACAGCGGTGTTGGTGTGTTCCCGCGTTTCTTTACGTTCCGTAGCCTAGATGGCGCCACCATACCGTGGCAAGTGTTTGGTTTGTTTTTGCCCGTATTTAAACTTGGCTTGTTGTTGTTCTGGGAGAAAATATTTGTTCCCTGAAACAGTGCTCGCTCGACAAATGGGGTCACGTAAGACACCGTTGCTTGCGCCAATCGGCCACTGTCATCTGAGACAACCCCAAGCCCCGTAGTGCTGTGCAGCTAAACCAAGCATGCTGTGCGCAGTACGAACAGCAGAACGAATCAGTACTTCTATGTTTACATGTGCTTTCGTAACTTCCACTGTTTGTTCCATCATTCTTATTGCTTTGTAAAGAATGTGCCCTAAATTTAAGCGCAAATCGCTCGTTCGTCTAGTTTGTAAGCTCTACCTAATTTGCGTCTGCTTCTGCCAGCCTCCGCCAATCGCAGAGCTTAGCTCATGTGACATCATAGGTTCTGTTGCGGGAAATGAGCTGGTGGGTCGCATGACCATTTCCGTTTTTCCTAATTATGTTGCTTATTTGAGCGAAGTTTACGTTAAAAGTGGTGTCAGTATGATTCTAACGAGACAAGCTTTTGAATGAACCAAACTTGTGTTTTCTCTTCATGGCTCCTTTAATGTAGAGCTACCACGCAATAAAACAAAATGAAGTTCCACATAGAGGGTGTCACAAAACTGGGCGGTATTTTAAGACGAGGGTACATTACGGTGCAAGAAAGCTCATATTGCTATACAAAGAATTCTCGTAGGTGCAGAAAAATAGTGCACTAAGTAGACGAGAACGCTGGTAGAACGAAGCGTCATTTATAGGCACCATGTTTTTTCTGGCTCCGTCCTCGTCGGGTAGGCGGCGCCATCTTTTTTACTGCAGTGATGAAGGAACTAGCTCAATCGCAAGTTCTGTTCCCTCAGAGCTGCAGCGTGACAGGCGCTGTCCAACCGATTTCAAATGTAGTAGCTCCCCTTGAACACTTATTTCTCGCAATGTGCGTCAGGACTACCACGATTGAAGGTGCGGTTTGACGTGCAATTCCTGTCTGCCTGTTTTATACTGCAGACAAACGGAATAATGCAACCATAGGTAAAGTATACGGAAATGTTCCTGCAAATTCCGCACCGTTTTTTTAGTACTCAAACAGGGAGCCTCTTAAGTCTGCCGTCAGGGGAAAAAACGTACTTGTACTATCCCAAGCATCGGGTTGCATTCAAGTGGAGACTGTCGCTTCCAACATGAAATGCTTAAAGGAGCCATGAAGAGAAAACACAAGTTAGGTTCATTCAAAAGATTTCCTCGTTGGAATCATACTGACACCACTTTTAACGTAAACTTCGCTCAAATAAGCTACATAATTAGGAAAAAAGGGAATGGCCATGCGGCCCACCAGCTCATTTCCCGCAACAGAACCTATGATGTCATTCGAGCCAGCTCTGCGATTGGCGGAGGCCGGCAGAGGCAGACGCCAATTAGGTAGAGCTTACAAACTAGCCGAACGAGCGATTTGCGCTTAAATTTAGGGCACATTCATTACAAAGCAATAACAATGATGGGACAAACAGTGGAAGTTACGAAAGCACATGTAAACATAGAAGTACTGATGCGTACTGCTGTTCGTACTGCGCACAGCATGCTTGGTTTAGCTGCACAGCACTACGGGGCTTAGGGTTGTCTCAAACGACACTGGCCGATTGACGCAAGCAACGGTGTCTTACGTGACCACATGGTCGAGCGAGCACTGTTTCAGGGAACGAATATTTTCTCCCAAAACAAAAACAAGCCAGGTTTAAATACAGGCAAAAACAAACCAAACGCTTTCCACGGTATGGTGGCGCCATCTAGGTTCGGGTAACGTAAAGAAGCGCGGGAACAAACCAACACCGCTGTACAGGGTGGAGACAACCTTTCAACGGTCCCGTGCCGCCGCAATTGGGCCAACGTGCTCAACGCGTTGTTGTTTTCGTTTCCCACGAGACCTAGCAACGCGAAACAGACAATATGATTCACACTTCTTCAGTAAACCGCGTTGCGGCGATAATTTTAGCGCGGTTTTGACACAATGACTTGCTTCGGTGGCGAGCGAGCGACCCAAAATGGCGGCGCCAGCGTATACGTGTCTCTACCCTGTACGGCGGATGCGTGAATGAAGACATTCTAGGCTGCAGAGGGGTCGGTTTCTGTGATGTCATTGCAGACCCCGAAAACAAACAATTTAGCGGGAAAATCAAAATTTTAACTTAAATTGTTTAATTTCTCAGTGAATAAACCATCGTTTGTATCCGGACAAGCGCTGGGGTCACTATAAAACACGAAATCTTTCGAATAAAGCCAACTTGCATTTTCTCTTCATGGCTCCTTTAAGGTACATTTTCTTATTGCACAATGGTGTAGTTAAGAGTGTGAGGCAGCCGCTGGGATGAAAGAAAACTGCAGTCTTTGACATGGTCTCCAAACAATGTTGATATACAAAAAAGGCATAAATTGCAAAGTTATTAGCTTTTTTGCATCATTTCTTGAAGGTAGTATTGTAGAGTTACTTTTTTTATTCGTTTACCATAAAGGCCCTTACGGATGCTGCATAGGGGTTTGAGTGCACAGAAATTAACATACGAAACAGCAGCAGTCATGAAAATACCAATACAAATATATTCTAGTAGAAATGCAGAGATGCACAATTAGGGTAGACAAGAAAGAGAACAATAGTTGTAACATACCAACATGCATTTGTACAAGTTTGAAAATTACTCAAACATTGAAAAATGATTGATAAATTTATGTATGGAGTAATCACTGTAACTCTTTGATGAATGAGTTAATATGGATGACGATGTTACCTGGGAGCTGAATAGTGACGAATAGGAAGTAAGAATGGCGCGAACAAAAATATATTTGTAAGCGCAAATAATGGCTGGACTTTGAATGCCTGATCTGAACAATAAAAACAGAATTAGTGGGTTCTACATCAGAGAGCGTGAAAGAAGATGGGCTGTGGTACACTATGGGTTACGAACGGCACAGAATTTAGTGGGCCTGCCGCAACTTTTTATACAGCGTCCCGAGTCCCATGCTGTCCCTGTCGCGACAGCTATATGTCCCGGCTTTGTTCCTGACGGTCCAGTGATTTATTTTTACGTGATCCAAAGCACGTACGACAACAGACGTCACACTACGGAACACGGAGTTAGCACGAATTTGTCCAGGGAGAGCTACAGGTATTTCCGAACTTCCGCGTGAAGTGCGACAACTTTTGCGAGTACATTCTCCAACAAGGGCAGGTGTTGTGAGCAGCAGGTAGACATCGTAAGTACTACTACAAGATGTCACCAGCAGAAATAAACAATGGATCGGTCTGGAAGACACCGCAATAAAAAAAAAACTCGTGTTGGTGCCTCTCTATTTTTTAACGTCCGCTTGCCCTCCCCCCGTCTTACTTCCTTCTTTGAAAAGTTGGCAACCCCAGTTGCATCTCGGCGCTTCTAGCTCTCGGCTAAACTGCAATATCATGAGAAGCACTCGCTCCCGTTTCATCTCTCTCCTCTCCCGACGACGACACAAAGACTGATGTATTGCCTGATATTTTTTCAGCAAACGACACAGCAATGACTGGAGCTACGGCCTATGCTCGTGCACACACGACCGGGTTTTTCCACGTGAGGAATCATTCGCTCACACGTGGGAAAAAATGCCCTTTCTCTATTTATCTGCAGAAGAATGATGTACCCTGAACATTTTCTGAACGAACCCTAGAAGGAGAAAAAATATCTGGGTAGGCGAATATGTATACTTACGTCTTCTTTGAGCACAACCCAAGAGGCGAGTTGTTTAGGATTAGCGCTTCGTTAAAGATGGGTGCCAGAAGAAAAAAGAAATCTAGTGGCACCCGAGTTCCTACACGCTTCTCCATTGAGCGCAAACCAAAAGAATGAAATTCTCAAGAGAGGCTAGAATTAAATAACCAAAAATATTGCAACAACTCTGGTGCAGTAAGAATTGAAATCTTGGGCAATTGAAACCCCACGCGATGGCGGCAATTCTCAAATCTCTTTTAAACAGCGTGGTTTGGACACCACAGAGCCTATGTTATTACATTTCAATTTCTGAAGTCTCTCAGATGCAATAAATTGTTACGAGGACAATTCTTTCAGTTGCCCTATGATGCTTAAAGAAGCCGTCGGGTATATGAAATGGGTCTAGGTGGTTACAAAATGGCAATGAACAATCAATTAGGTGCGGGATTTATATTAGAAACACGTTCGTGTATGGACAGGCGTACCATGTCTGAAACGGTGCCCTGAAAAAGTCATTAATAATTATATACATTTAAGTAAAGGTGCCGCTTTGGTGCGTATGGTTTTTTTAAGTTTTTGTGCTGTACCATACTTGTCACCTAAAGCTGACATTATTATAAACTTAGATCGAGCCAAAACTAAACATGAATTCGCCATGTGTCGGATGGCGATGCTGCTGTATGCTTCAGAATATATAGCTGAATTCTGAACATTGGAAGCGGGCGCTTAAGTGAAGAGCGCTAGCTAAAATACCCCGAAAGCGTTGGGGTAACTGCCGGATGTTACTTCCATATTGCAGAGAATACTTTCTGTTAAATATAGAAACCTAAGTGAAAATGCTGAAGAGCCGTGCTTGCAAAGAATACATTGCTGTGTCAATGGTTTCGCGAAGCTAATCCGTGGTTCTGGTAATTACAGGCATAAAATCCCTATAAATATTGACCTACTTTACCAAAGTTGTTACGGTGATACAATGCCCAGTCAACCATCCACCAACCAGTGTGCTTGAAAGTACAGGCACACGCATATGCATGCAAAAATGGCTTGATATTTACATAATGATTTGAACGTGTTCAGCAAAATTCTCCGCCACGCTTCCTGGTTCCTGTAAGATTGCGAATAAATACGTTGCAAGTACGAATTCCACAAAAATGAAAACCGTATGACACAGCTGTTCATCTCCAGCTTGACTTGTATTGCTCTCTGCATGAAGTTTCAAAAAGTGAAAGTAGTTTTATTATTTACTTATTTGCTTCTTTGGATGCTCTTGTTTTACTGTACTTGGAGCCAGGCATCTTATGGTTGACATTACTTGGTGGGTAAGAGGTTTCGGAGGTGAACGCAAGTGTAAAGCAGATCGTGGAGGCGTGCAGGCACGCCGGTATGCCAGTAACCGATAATACATATTTATTATTGACAAAGTAGAATGCCTAACACGTCATCCCAGTAGGGCGCGTTTTACAATTACATTGAAGGCACTTTAAAGCCATCCCCTACCATGTCGTTCGGATTTTCTTTTTTGTGCCTGAAACGCTTGTAGGACGTGCTTAACAAGTCATTCCAGTACCTAAATTATATGGCCAGGAATTTGTCAAGAGAACTATCAGCTTGCTTACACACTCGCTAGAAAGGTTTTGCTAACTTCCTTATTGCGAGAACTGTTTGACGAATTGCGTGACGTGAGCGAAGATATATGGGGGCCGTTGGGCCACTTCTTTCTAGCTCCAGTGATGAACGTATATGACAGCCTCGTTAAAAAGAATCGCAACAAATTCAACATTGAAAAAGACGACGTTTCTGCACAGAAAAGTAAGCACGCACTACCGCTTTGTGCTAGCGGTAACTTAGGAATTCAAAAGCGCTTTATGCAGGTAGGAAGCAGTGAAAGTGTTAATTAGCACATTTGTCGGTTCTTATCCGGGAACACCAGGACAAAGCACCACGGCACCGCTAATGTGGCAGTGGGTAGTGAAGTGCAATAATTGTTTCCGACTCAGTGAAAATGGCTTATCGCGTTTTTTTTGCTTTACTATATATAAATTTACAGCAATTAAAACTTGCACGGCCATTATCGTATAGCTTATGCAGTTATAGGCGAGTACGTAATTTACCTGGACACAAAATAGAGGTATTTGCTAATAATTTAGAGGAGGTTGGGTCGCATTTTATGTGAGAAAGTTCCCTTTCACCGAAGGCCGCATCCAGCGGATGTTTAGCGAGCAGTACGTTTTTGTGTTTTATGGAGTAGCTTTATTTCAAGGTGCGTCCGTTTTAAATAGTAGTTTTTGAAAGGCGCTGCAGTAGGGCCCATGGATAAAACGTTTTATGATTAATACGCCTAAGCTATGTGCTTATCGCCGGTCACTTTGAAATGTTTCAATGAGAATGGAGACAGGTTGTCAAGTATTACAGCCATGATTTTAAATAAACGTGTGGTCAGATGAGAAAGTAACTTAGCACTATGTTGATTATTTGAAACAACACTCGCATAGTTGATTTCAGAATAGAAAAACTATTTCAAGAAAAGTGGCAACCAAAAGGCAACACCAAACTTTGCATCTAGCAATCCCACACATTGATGTTCTAAAAACGCTTGCAGCTATACAAAAGTTTCTCAGACGTTTTTGCAGCATCGCACTTTCGGTTGGCGTCGAGCACCGACAAAGACGCCTGCTTTACTAGAACGAGTAATCATTCCGTCGTCTTGGCTGTCAGGACACCACTTGCACTTTAAAAAAAGTTTCGTCATCCAAGAATGAGATCGCTGTAATCATAAATGATCCAAAAAAGCAGTGCCACTTGAGGAGGCCTCAAGGCAGGGACCAACTTTCGCAATACGTTGAGTACGAAAAGACCAGTAACCATTGGAACGAGTACGGAGCGCTTCGTGCCTGAGAAGAAAAGACGGGAGCGACCTCGAGAAGCATGCAAAAAGGGGAGGTTATGTCTAGGGTGAAAAATGGAGAAATAACTCATCTATGACAGTTGCTCATGCATACATGCAAGACATGCGCCCCGAACGCTCGTGTCCCAGACCATTCATAATGGAGCACTCACATATAGTGATGCAGTGGTGGGATATTGCAACTACCCGAAGTAACGCATTACAGGGCGTTTGAATGAAAAAAGTTTTGGCAACACAAATCGACAAAGACGACTACACCACAAGCTAGTTTTAAAGAAGTATTGCATTTGCTGGCATGATGTTTTCTGTTCGAGAACAGTTTGCATGAAAACCGATAGGTTCACCAAGCACTAAGAAGCCAATAGCAGCAATCACGTTAATAATAGCGAACCTTCTTGAGAATGAGGAAACAGTGTTGAACTTTATTTGTCAATTTTCAAAACACGGAATATTGGTGGTGTTATTTACGGTGTTAATTCCGATGGTTAGTTATACACTGCAGATGCTGTTCGCGGTGAATAAAAAACTAAACGAGTACTATTCGCCCTCCTTTCGTTATAGCAGTTGGAAGAGCCTTAGTTTCTCATTGTCCACCGTATCCTCTGATGGTTACAAACGCCCTTTCCTCTTTGCAGCTATTTTGTTTTTTCGTTACTATGACAAGGCCAATACTGCATTCGGATTGATGAGAATGTTAAACATTTCACAAGTCTTTTCATACTCGCATAATTGGTACATTTATAGTTACTAGCTCACATCACTACTGTACGCTCCGGTACCTGTCGCGAAGTCCTCGCTACGACGTAGAGGACGATAACTCATTCAGTGGGAGTGCTTGTCTCGATTTTAATGCCGCGGATTGAAATTCTGCGGACACCCAAATTTTCCTAATTTTGTTTTCAAGCTAGTTATTTATACTTCTTTAGAAGAGCGCTTGTGAAATATTTGACGTTATTACGAACATTCATCGATATTCCATTCTGCGTGCAATTTGCTGTAGACACTGCTCTACAATCTGCCTGCGAGTACACCAATGCTTTTTGCATTTTAAGGTGGAGGCGTTGACGCTTGAAGTATATCCTTCCGGTTCATTTGTGGCTGTGTTCTTCCCATAGCTGTCTCCTCGGCACTTTAAACACTAGCTGGAAATGCGGGAGTTTTTCGGTGAGTTCATTCCAGGGAGTTTTTGTGAACCTGCGCTGCGCTTGGTTTTATGGACAGGGGCATATTAGCAATAAAAATTAAATTATCTCATTCCCATCTATTACGGAGAGGCAAACTGTTTGTGTATACCTCTCATTAGCTGATCTATGTCTTGGAATTTTAATTGATTGTAGGTGTTAACGCGACGACGCAACGCAGGCGATAAGGCGCGCCGTAGTGGAGGGTTCCGGATTAATTTTGACCCCTGGGGACCTTTAATGTGCGGCGAAATCTCATACACACACGCGCTTTTGCTTTTCGCCTCATCAAAAAGCGGCCGCCACTGCCGGGAACCGAACCCACGACCTCGTGCTCAGCAGCGCAATGCCTTAACCACTGAGCCACCGCGGCGGTATACGTGTTGCAATTCGCAGAATAAGTTTTGTGCTGCCAGATTGTTGAAATAATTTTTCTGTTTCACAGGGGAAATGTTAAGGCACATGCTTTGTAGAAACAAATAGAAGGTTGGTGGCCTTAGAAAGCAATTATTATGGTGTAAAAAGTGCTTCCGGAAACATTTAGTTGGACTGCGGGGATGTTGGACTGCGGTTGGACTGCGCATTAGTTGGACTGCGGGGGATGTAAAAGAAATTCTTTTTTTGTTTGTAATGACAGTAAATGGAGCTGACTTGTTGGACAGAAGCTTTATAGGTATTCTATGGGTGGTATGGGTAATATCTCGTTTTTAATGACCCCTCGAAGGTCTTACAAAAGCAGCGAATAAAACCTATCTGTATAACATCGATAAGTACGACTCGCACGAAAGCTTTAAACATGTGCATATAGTATTGGGACGGCTGACTGTAGAAAAAGAGAGGCAAGAAAACATTTCCTTGAAATTTGATGAAATGTCTTACTGGTAATTAAGTAAACAGAATAATTGCAAGTGATTTGAGCACCGACAAATTCGCACTATGTATCGGGAAGTACAGAGTGAATATAGAATAAAACACAAATCGTCATTATTGTTCAGTGATTGCTCAAACAAAAACACCTCGCCTCAGGAGTGGAACTTTTGGCATTTGCGTATTTATTACTAAAGGCGCCAATCGCTACCGGCATTTCTGCTAACAACAAAGAGGACAAGGTTTGTGTGAGAACTGGCACAGTGCCTGTCGCCGATAACGCGTAAATATTTCTCATTTCTACGTGGCAGATCAAAGCAACAATTACCTATCGCGTTATAAGAACTGAGTGTGGCTTGTCGGCTGCATGTGCGGGCATTAGTTGACGACAGTGACTAGAAAATTGGTCTATCACTCCTCCCGATAAAGATTCAATATCCAACATTTTAATTTTATTATTGGCACATGCGGTGTACTTTGCAGAAACAGCCGCATAAATGCTCACGAACGGTGAACAAAATAAATGCACCGAAGATTAATTGCTTCGACCAAAGCCATAAAACATTTTGTAGTACCTGAGTAGTGGTGGTGAATGTAACATTGCGTTGTATTCGTGTGCAATCTTGGAAGTTGACCAAAACAAACGCGCCCGTGCTCCAGACTACTCCATTTACTGCAACTTAACATTCTAGAATCCCAACTCTCCGGTACTACCCACTATACCTCTCTCAAATCAAGTAAAATATTAATGTTAAGGTTTTTCGGAGAGCGCATTTCTTTCTGGATGAGCATAGCCTTTGCACACAGAAATGCAGGGATCGATAGCGTACGTGTTTGTTACAATTTAAAAAAGGTGTTCAATTAAGGCGCACCCACAAACTCATGATAGCAAATGTCTTCGAACGTAGGAAGAAGTTCGAGCGAAGCGCCAAACCTAAATAGAGTAAAAATGCGGACTTTGTTTTGAGTGCTCCGCATGCGACCAATTAACTGGAGCTTCATTCTGTAGGTCTGAGAGTTGTCCCCACCCGAGCATTTCCTGCGATGGCACGCACTTGTCAATGCGCGGAGACTATTTTGATCCGCCCGTATATCGCCGAGTTTATTTTGGCATTTTTCCTTTTTTGGGGGGAAGACTTGGGAATGCCCACGAGTTACATTTGCCTATCTAAAGGGCATAATTCTGCAACGATTTATCCGCGAAATTGCTTTGGCCCCCGTTAAGCGACAATCGCGCAGCTTGGATACCGTACAAACCGTTTTCGTGGCTTGGACTCGGAACAAATACTACCTCAATGAGGCGTAGCCTGATCGCACAGGCACCGTTTTCTGGGTGACGGAAGTAGGTGTAAAAAATGAATTAGCAAACCAGGCCTCTGCACTTCAAGAGGGGCATGCATTTGAAGTCAATAGATATTTGGCGCTGATTAGGTAGAGGGAAGTTATGTTTCGAGCTTGAATATCTGAAGGTGGTGCTGCGGTACAGTAAGTTATCTGAAGAACCATTAAAAGGCAATAGAATTGACACCTTTGTTTTTTGAGCAGTAGAAACACTTTTTAGGAAGAATGTTGTATCTCCTTGAACAATAAAAATTGTATAATCTTGGATGCATGTGGTACCTGTCGAATGATGATATCTCTTACCCAGCCACTGCTATGTAGTGCGCTAATTAAGGTCAAAAACAACTTTTGGCCACGTAGTGCTTAATGGTTCTTGAAACATCTATTAAAGCATGGTTGCTAAAAATTATTTTATTTTGGTTCAGTTTAGTCCATACTGCAGAAAATATTGGGGCTCATACCGCTTGTCAATACTTCTAGCTGCTGTGGAAGAAAGAGTTGTTTTAAACAGGGCGGCCTTAGAAGCACATTATACTATACGTTGCATGTATGAATGATTCTACTTATTCAACGAAATGCGTGTATGGGTGGGTGCTATTCGACTGTCAGTAATATTTGAATGCTGAAACTTTATCTACCAATCCACAATAAACAAGGACCTGTGGAGAGTACTATGAAGAATCGCTAACCTACCACTGATTTTTGGCAATACTACAGAGAACTTAAGCGCCCTGCAAATGGGATTGTCGAACAGCGTAAAAGGCAATAAAAGAAGTAAGAAGAACACCACAAAAGCGGCAAATTGTACTAGAAATACGACTGTGCAAACGTGATTCTAACCGCTGGTTGGTTAATTTGCGTTTTTAGCACAGTACAAAAGGGACAACAACTAAAAGCATCAAAAACACTTAAAGGCACCAACATTGTTACTCGGTCCGCAAACAAGTAAAAACGTATGCGCGCAGCAGCCGGGAATTACGGTTACTAGCAGTTAAGGGTCATAGTTCGAGACTAAATCCGGCGGAATGTTTAATCGCTCGTAGGGAATACAATGGCATAGGAAATATTAGGGGATTCGGAAACACAGAAACATTTTCTATCCGCGACAGACGATGGTAATGGTTACGAGCGCACCAATCTACCCGAACACTCCTGCGTTGCCGGATTGCAACATGCAAAACTACGCGTACACTACTGCATCCTTCCGCACTGTGGATGATATTTCGCCACTATTTATTTTGCTTTGTCTCGTTATTCAGCAAGTTATCTGCACCTACGACTACACCCATCGCTGCCAGGAATTGCGGCAAAGCCAATCTGCGGGAGGTTCTTAACTGCAGTGCTATATTCTACACCATCGGCTCCTGTATTTTTTTAATGTCAAACGCATTAGCTGCGAGCGGCCAAACAAGCCCGTTCCTTCCACTCCGGCCACTCTCCCCCAACAGCTAGCGTCCCGAGAATTTTATTCACGTGACCGGTTGGTCCATCGGCGATGCGTGGTGGAAAGCGGCAACGTTGGCGAACCTGATCCGCGCCCGGAGCTTAGTATTCTAACACCTTCCAGGGCGTAGCTATATCGGCAGTCTCGAACATCGGTTGCCTTGGCAACCAGGCCCAATGCGCCCTGAAATTAAGATACAGTCAGCTAATCCCGGTTAAGCTCGGGGCCCCTGATTACGAAAGGAGGGTGAAACAGGCGTCCCAATCACTGCCATCATGAAGCGGGCGATGCTCTTGTCATTAAAAATACAGGGTCAGATGTCCACACGTGTGAGAGAATCCCGTTTAAATATTAGACAACCGAACACTGGTTTTTACTCTGTACACGTTGGAAATATCAGCGCTGAGCGCAGAGCTTCAATCCCCAGTTTTACATGATTCATTACAGGACGATTGCACGATGGTTTAGATAGAAGCAAAGTAGAACCATTGAATATTACATAGTACCTTTAATTCTCTATAATGACATCGACACAAGAGCTCCGAAACCTTATTTGGAGCGCCTAAGTTCGCTAGAGAAAAATGAGGTGGCTCAGAGCAAAATATTACCAAAGAAGAGCAGATCGTAGATCAGGGGGCGTAAAACTGAAACGGCGCCGCGTTGCCGGAAACCGATCGGGTTCTGAAAAGTCGTTTCATAGGAGAAGATACCGCCGTTCGGGTGCCGACGTCACCGATCGATTGGCAGTCGCCTCACAAAGAAGGGACATTTGTCAAGCTTTTATCAGAAGCTTACGGCATAAAAAATACTTGTTTCACTTTAACAGTTGCGCAGCTCCCAATAGTCCGGTCACACAGCCACACGCTATGGCGCCTGGTGTCGTTCAGGAAGACGGGGAGCTGATTCCTCTGGCGTAAGAACCTCTTTGTCGAAGGAGGTATATCAAGGGAAAATCTAAATCCGTACACAAAATTTTGCAACGTGGTTCAGCGCGACATGGTCCCACAAAAGCAAAAAAAAAGATGTGAGCTGTGATTGCATTGTCAAATTCTAACGGCTGAATTGAAATAATACAGGTAAACTAGTTTGTGTGACTTTCGTATACATTGGGTTCTGTGTATTCATAACTGGAGTATGCCTAGATGGCTAGCAGTAAATTGATTCCAAGTACCGCGAGATGTACAGGGGTGTGCACTGGATTCATACTTGTAGAAAGAAAAATGTACAATAAAAACATATAAAGCAATATAAGGTAACCTGAATAATCTTATTTTTATTTCGCAAGATGTAATTTTTCTCATTCTGGCCTGAAATGACTACAAAGGCGAAATACGCTACCGCCAGGAGCGGTCGCCAGTGCTGAGGTCGCATAGCAGGTACTTGCCAGTGCTAATCTTGCATTTCATATTTGTCTTTCTCTATGTAAACGCGTCTGTACACAACTTGTGCTACAGTTTATACAAAGTCAAGCGGTGGCAGCAATAATCTTTGCGAAGAAACCAGTGGCCTCGAAAAAATTTCGGACCCGACGAAACAGATACAGCCGTCGGATCAGCATGTCTGGCATGCTTATCACCGTATTACTTTGCTGAAATGTTGCACAGCACAACAAAATAATAATTTCAAGGGCCCATTTACCACTCTAAGTTTGTTAAAAAATGCGAAGGTGTTGCTTTGATTAGTTGGTATTCTCGACTGCTTAGGCTTACCCTGATAACGGGATAACAATGGCGCAAAAAAAAACTGGTTAATTTTTGTTTTGGACGAGATTATTTTCATGTGCGTTGTCGAAGATGGCTGCATGCAAACATCGCCAAAGTTAAATAAATACTAGTGGCGTTCCGCCTCTTCCGCCTGTGTTAGATCTGGTACACCCCATTCTTCAGGAAAAAGCCCTTAAATCCGTATTGCACGCCAAAATAGGTGTGTAACAGTGGCATACCATACCGCTGTCGTGTTCTGACCCACTGTCTTCAATTCTTAGTACATATATGGCACCTTCATTGATACTAAACACAATACACAGGCAAGAAGGACCACTTACGAGTTCAACAGAGCTTTATGAATCACTTCTGGCGTGAATTTGGGTATCGCGTTTAATGATAAGAGATACATAAACAATAAATAACGCATGTTCCAGTGCTTGTCCAGTGAGTCATATATAGAAGGCAAAGCAAAGTGCGATCGCGATATGGATGCCGGGGCATGCTTACATCCTCCCACTCATTCCAGTTCAAAGCGTCGGTTAACGTTGTAGTGTACACGTTTGTTGCGTGCACAGGACAGTTCCACAATCATTGCTGCTGTGCAGCTGCAAACAGCTCTCGGTGATGCGTAGGACCTATGTTTGGTGATAATCTTCATGTTTTTATACATATTGATAATAATGAATGCTAAGCTAAGCTTTTCGGTTAAATTTTAGCGTGCCTGTGCTCCTCGTACGTGCTCTCTAGAGTGACTGTAGCTCAATAAAATAGAAAAATAGAAGCCGGAATTTCTTTGTTAGTTTGAAGGGTAAACGTGAAGCTTCGTGTAGAACTGAGTTTGGACGTTTCAACGTTTGTTTTATTCGGTAAGTCTAACCCCCTCAGGAGAAACAGGGCAAACTGGTGTGGCCGACTTCCAGCAAACGCTTAGCATCACGTTTTATTCGATGATATTATTGCCCTCTCAGGGGCACGAAATGAAAAAAACTCTCGGGCACTCAGAAGCTCACGTATTCTTTTCCTGAATGGCTGCCCATTACTTGTGACGACCTGTATGATTCCACAAAAGGCTGAACAAAAGCCTGCAGGTTACCACCTGCCATGACTGAAAGTAGCAACAGCCCACGTAAACGGTCGGCATTTACGGAGGGGAGACGACACAGAGGCAACGTTTGGCATGAAAAAGGTAAAAATATTGCTGACAAGCAGCAAAAAGACACTGCTTTGAGGTGTGTCGAAGCGAAGATGACGGCAAACTCATTGTGTAATGCTAACGAGTGCGCCGAATAAGCACATAGAGAACATTGCAACATTTTCAGCGTAATTGACAGCTTTGTGCCCTTCGTAGAAGATGGTTTACGAGTTCGTGAACGCAACACAATCGTCTTGGCCTGCTGATTATTTTTGAGCAATTTTGAAGACTGAAGACCCGTTTTTTAGTTTGTCACAGAAATGTATGCGACGTTCTCAATTTTGATGTTATGCGAATTAAAAATTTTTATGAGCGCAGCCAATAATACTCTCAGAACTGGCGCCGCCACACCCCAGCCTTGTCAGGAAGCAATCAGTGGTAGTAAGAAAACTGCAGACGGGTTCGTTACTTACCCCGGTCTTTATGAAGGTGTGCCCCGAACAATACGAGGACGATACGTGTATATTGCACCGCAGTTCGCAGGCCACGATGGCTTACATCCTGTAGGACTGCTCGGCAAGACCTACAGAAGCGTCAATAGAGGCAAATGCCCCGCCGTGGTACATCACCGTGGCGGAGCAGCGACAGGGACGTACAACTAAAGGCCGACCAGCCGATCCTGGCGGCACTTGAACAGAAGTTCGCGAGCGAAAGCTAAGAGAGCCCAGCCGCGCAGCGTGAGCAGGCCGGAAGGCCTCGAGACGAGTAGCGTGGCAGCGGCCTAGTAAAGAGCCCAGCCGAGAAAATGTGGGGCCGCGTCACGGCAGTCCAGTAACGAACGCCGCCTGCAAGCGATTTCTGTAACTCACTCACTCCTGACTTTTCGTAATGATTTGGTACTGTCACAATATTGTGAGTTATGTTTTGTTTAAAAACGGCTAGTGCCTGCCTATATTGTTTGAATGCAAATGAAGATATTGGTTTGTGCGATGCCTCAGGTTATTTTTCGCGGTGGAGTGCATTTTATATACGACCATAAATTTGCAGGAAAAAAACATTCAAGAAACAAGGAAAATTGCTTCCATTACTGAAGTTTATACTACCATGATAGAAATATACTCTAGTTTATATTTGGGAATAGTAGTTTATTAACTTGCTCAACTTCTTTGTCTCCGAAGGCCGTTGTATTCACGGAAAACTGACCATCCTTTACACTGTCTTGAGTTTACAAGTGTGCACAGCCGTCTGTTGTATCATAAAACTTATGTCCAAAATACGGTATTCATTCTTCTAAATATTTGTTAATTGGGAAGTGGCTCATCATCTTCATCATCAACAACAGCCTACTAGTGTCCACTGCTTGACGAAGCCTCCTCCTATTGACCTCGAACCACTGCTTTCCTGCGCTACCCAAGTTCATCCTTTGGCGCCGAATATTCCTATTCCCTTCCCTCCATCGTCTTATTGGCCTTCACCTTCTTCTAGACAAAGATCTTGGAATCAACCCAGTTATACTAATTGTCCACGGCTTATCATTCTTCTCCCTACATGACCAGCCCAAGTCCATTTCTTTTTCATCATTTCAACCATGATCAGATCAACTCGAGTTTTTTCCCTGATCCAGGAAGCTCGTTTCCTGTCGTCAAGAGGCACTCCTGTCATGCATAACTTTACGTAACTTGCCAAAACGTATCTTATTTCACTACACCCACAATCACAAAGTCCTGCTTCTTGGCGCTTGCCGATGGTCGGCGATTGCCAATAACACAAAAGAAAAGCTGCAACGTGCAAGGGGCATGGAAAAAATGAATTGAGGTGCAGTTTCTTTATATTACCTCCTGGCGCAAAAATTGCAAGATCTTTTGCTGTTAACGCCAAGCTCCTCGCTGAACCAAGCCTGCATTTTGTTTGAGGGTTCGTCTAAAAATTTGAAACGACTAAAACACTGATCTGCGTACGGGTTTATTGTTTCTAAGCATTTGCCTCCAAAAGTGCAACACGGACTTATTGAACGACAGTAGGTGAAAGTCGCAGTCGGCTGTACCATAGTAGTCGTAAACCAGAAAAACAGCATAATGTATTTATTTTCCCGGCACCCGAACATTCACAGTGAAATCCCACGAGACAGCACACAAGGCAATTTGGCATCTATTGCCCCGTTTATAAGTATTTCGATGATACTGGCGTGCTTGCCCTAAAGAACAGAAAACAAATGATCCTTGTAACTAAAGGGACGGGCAAAGAGAAGACAAATACTGTAGGCCGCCGCATTCCGAGCTTGCTACTTCTTCGGCTGCTGCGTGTCCCTGGGGGAAGGACACGCAGCATCAGAGTCGTAAGCCAACGCCCCTGGAATCGTCTATTTTTCTACGGGAAGCGTTGTGCTCAGAACAAGAGAGAAACCGGAAGCGAAAAATTCTCAAGCGTCTGTATCCAATTCCGAACACCAACGGGAAGCGTTGGCAACTTCAACAAACAATATTCCCATCAGCAAGGAAGTACTCCGGTGCGCATCGAATCATCGCCCCGGCAATGAGCGCCGCCGGCGATCACAGCTTCAAAGGCGCACTTCTGTCACGTACGCATTCAGCAAGCCAACAACGGACAAGATGGTAACGGAGCCATCTCACAAGACCGCCGCTGAAGCGTTGCCAAGTACCATGTCTCGGTGGGACTTCAATCCCAAAGCAAAGAATGACGTCCGTCATACTTAACGTGAACGGTTCGCCGAGTAACAGTGCAGTGACCGACTTAAGCGTTCCTGCCTGTAAGGAGGTGCTGCAGCTCAAATCCACAAATAAAGAATCTCAAACCAACCCGAATGAAGAATCACCATCTACTCGTGAGTCTTCACGGACCAGGTAAGCAAGCGTCCTAGCAAGATCGAACAAAATACCCTGAAAAATAACCTCACTGATTTTCGAGCTAGAAACCATGTTCCAAAATGTTCTGGCTTTACGCCAGGCTCACGAGAACGTAGCTTGCGAAAGGTAAACCGTGCACGTGATTACAGGATGGGCTTCGAAGACTGCTCTGAAAGCAAGGTAACACCAAGGAACTGTAAGAAGTACCACCATAGTAATAACTAACGTGGCGAGAAACCCGACGCTACGCAAACGTCCTTGCCTTCGTGGAAGCACGTCCGAAAGAAAAGGCCTTACCAAGTCGTGAGAAATGCCAACCCGTGCCTCTACCCGATCTACAGAGACAGAAGTTGTGGAAAGAGCTCTACAAGACGGACTTCAAGCGGGATCCTCATAAGGTGCTCGCACAGGAAAAGTCGAGCAGGAAAACAGAACTGAACTGCGTCAAACTTTTCTATGGCCCCGACGATGTGACGGAAACGGACTTGCATGATCGGAACTCGTTAAGTCAGAGGGATTTAAAAACTACAATTTCTGCAGACAAGACCTGCATCTTCCTGCAGAGGGTTTAATGTTGTACAGGGGGTTCATTGGGTTGCGCCTGCATCTTCCCAGGGGGGGAGGATGTTGCCTGCAGCTTCCTGGGGGGAGTACGCAGAAGAAGATGAAGTAGTAAAGAAATAAGAAGCAGCACCTCGGAACGGTGGCCTCCAGTCTGTCATCTCTTCACCCGTCCCTTTCTTTTCATTCCTAAACTTCGTACGCGAGGACCCAGACACGAAATAAACGAAAGAATATTGGCGACATAGATCAGTTACTTTAAAGCAGTGCATCGCTCTGTCTCTTACTGAGTCAAACAGAGTACAAGCCACGTCTCGGCTTCAGTACGATCTACTGTGAGAGCATATTTAGTTGATTGTAGACAACTCCCACTTTACTTCTAAACTTCGGCCCAAAGCTTTCAGACCTAAAAAAAAAACCTATTTAGGGCTGGGCGCTGTGTACTCTTGCTAGCTGTAGAAAATATGAGCGCCACGTGGAGAACATCAAACAGGCCATTGATGCGGGAATTGCTAGCTTGGATTTTGGCAGCGAAGCTGCTATTATTTGGGAAATAAAGAAGAGCTTATAACGCTTTACACTTGTTTTCCATGGTCGCTGGAAAACGACATGAGGCGGCGAGATTAAAGTTCTAAAAAAATGAGGGCATGACAGGGTTGATGGCTTGGAAACTTGTGAAGTTAGGGGTTATTAAGCGCTTTAGAGATAAGGATGTAATTTTAGGATCCAATGCAACGCATTTAGCGAGGCTCGTGGAGTGCTTTTATCTGCTATGAAAGTGTAATGAAAATCCAAATAGGCACTTATGGCTGCTTATGCATGGAAATGCGAATAGATTATTTCGTATTCTTCTTTTTCTTATAAACTGAGAGGCTTAACCGACTGGCCCCGTGCTGGTATTACAAATACGCTATTAATGTTACACGTGCATTGGTAATTTTGCGATAATCCTGTTGAAATGACTCGTGTACGTCTCCAGTGAATCATGCGCGGTCGTTGCACCCTCGACATTGTTTTTACTTTGCGCCATTTTTCTCACCGTGTTTTTTTCTTTTTCTTCCATCTTAAAACATACACTATCAGCCTAAACATGCTTTAAAGAATAGTGGGATCCTGAAATTGTTCTTGTAAAGCTGACTACTTATTTGGACTCACTTTTTCAATAGGCCTGAAATTCAATGAGCGTTACTGAGGACACTTCAGATTTTTCATTCCTATTGCGCTGACAGCCATAGTTTTCAAGAATTCGTTGGTCACACCGACACCAGGTTTTCGTTAATTATGATATTTAGTTCATCGTAATCCACCCCGTCCAGCTTTGAAATTTGTGGCATATTAGGGGCAGTATTTCACGGCGATGAGAAGAGGTGTAAAAGTATTAGGTGTATTACAACACTTGAAAGAAATTACCCGTCTTTAGGGTAACGCGTAGATTTGGGTAACGCGAATCGAAGAAACGTGATGCGGCGCACAGTTTAAATTAAAAAAAATGGCCGTCGTTCCACGCGATGACCATGCAAAGTTTATTCTGAATGGGCTATTTTGGCTTTGGCAAATATTTTCGATGCTGAAGCATGTTCTCCCAGTGTCCTTATAACCGAAAGTGGCACTAACTTTTATTCAAAGTAAAGGGAGTGGTCTTCGATGTGATGTATATTTCAAGATTGAAATATGTAGGCAAAGACCTCATATCTCCGTGCTTTATAAAATGCGTGATATGGCAAAAATTGCTTGTAAAATACACAGAAACGTCCGAAACCCCAGATCACGCGCGCGGGCACGAGTTCACGCAGCTATAGGCAGCAGTGCTAAAGCAAAATGCGTCGCATACCGCACAAGTAAAACAAGCTAACATGCCTGGGTAGCAAAACGTCCGACGGGGTCGAGCAGAAAGCTCAGGGACGGCGAACGAATTGAAGAGGACGGTGCTGTTCAGAAACTGATACACTGGTTGCAGGAACGCTTTCGTGACGCCCGTTTTAGCATTAGTCACATCCCGTCACAGAATATATTCAGAGGACGCTATGTGGTAGGAATATGTGGTATTATTAAGTTGTTTTCTGTTCGTCCTTAAAAGCCCAGCGTCACTGGAGGAGCATTTCTTCGCTTCCATGAGCACAGTGTTTACTAAGTTTATTTTGGTTTCTTTAATGCAGCTTCTTCAGTAGGTCAGCCGCTAACTGGGCCGTCTTTTATACTTAAAAAGTTCAGCCCGCTCAATTTTATAATTACTTATCGCAAAGCGCCCCACAAGCAGCTGGAACTAGTTCAGAAGTCGACAAGCATCCTCAGAGTTGAAAAAAAAGTAAAGCACAGTGAAAGCTTACAAAATAGCTTAATGAAGAAACAGGAAGCCAGCCGTTCAAATATACTAAAATACCAGCTAACAATGTGTCTGAAATCGATGGCTTGGTAGCGAGGGCTGGACAGGTGAACCGTTACCTGTGCGAGTAATACGTCAGCTGCCTCGCACGTCACACGAGTGGGCGAGCTTCCATCGTGTGTATGAGCCACCGCTTTTATGGGGCATGGCCCGAGCCATCAATCAAACTATAATTGCGACCTAAAGTAAAAACGTAACTTTGTTCTTTGCAACGCTGCTGGCGTGTGTGGTAGCGATTTTTCTACTAGCGCGAAGATTACAGAAGGTGATGGATTGCAGGCACTAGAGCGCCCCCCCCTCCACTCCTTTGCTTTATTCAGACCCAGTGCGTGAAGCTAATTGATATTAATGCACACGCGGGATATTTGTATGAGCCATTACGGGTGTCTACAACTGAAGTGGCTAATTGGTAGCAAAGCGGCAAATTGCAAGGCGCTAGGGCGGAAGTGTAGTGTCTTTGTCAAGTCGTCGTTAGTCAGCCGCGCACTATTAAGTCACCCACAAAACCGTTTCATCTTCGCTCATTCTTTTAATTGATGTCGCATCAATATTAAAGTTGCTCACCCGTATTTTTAATGAAAAAACGTATCTCGCAATGGTTTTAGATATGCGATTTATACTTCAGAACAAAAAATGAAAGTGGTCCCATGTCATCATCATCATCATATCACAGGCCTTGGTTGTATACACTGCCGGACAAAAGTGCCTCCCAAAGATCCCCACCCCACCCCTATCGAGTGCTAGCTGGAGTCCAGGCTTTCCCCTGAAATCTTCGTAGCTTGATCCCTCCATCCGAGCCTCTCGGCCAACCCTTATTGCGCTTGCGGTCTATAGGCAGCCGCTCTGTTAAACAGAGATGGGTCACCTGTTGTCCCTTCATCGGATTTACGTAACCGCCTATTCCTGTTTTCTTCCACTTAATTTTAACTAGAATGCCCTCCACCCTAGTCTGTTCTCTAGTCCACGCGACTCTTTTTATCCATCAGCATTATCACTACCATTCTTTGATCCATGGCGCGTTGGCCCGATCTAAGTTTCATTTAAAGTGGTTTTTGACACTCCATGTCTCTACCCCGTAAGTTATTACTCGAAGAACGCATTGATTGAATACCGGCTTTTTGAGTTTCCCAATTTCCAAACTCCCCGGCCAGATCTGAGCATTTCACAGCAAAAGGTTTTTTGCGTTCATGCAAAACATATGCAATAGTATGGATTCTCCCTCTAGTACGCATTTGGCGAGACAATTTCGAAGACTAACAACGAGGTTTGAACGTAAAAACCTGTACGACCTTTTACAATGCTCATACACTATAACGACCATCGTAGAAAATAAGCGGCAAGTTGTTTTAAAGAAGATAGTATTTCGTGGGCTACTTAAACCCAGAAATTTTGTCTGTCTGTCTGTCTGTCTGTCTGTCCGTGACTCCATTCAGCGACCCGGCTAAAGTAAAGTAGCTATTGCGCAATAGTCTTATATACCCACAGCCAAATGTAAACGTCTAAGCCACGTTTATATGTTCATACTTGTCAACATTGTTGAACAAGAACAAGACATTACGCAAATATAAGAGAGGAAATTAGTACCAAGGGATATTTACAGTGTTCCTTTATTAAAATTCATGGATGCTTGGTTTTTCGATAGCAAGTGATATTCTACATCTACTGCAGAAAACGCCGCCTGCTTTTGTTTGCTCCACCTCCTGGCGTCATATGAAAAATCACGCGGGAACAGCAACGAAACGTTCCACTAGCTGGGTTCCACGTTCTGCTTGGAACGCACGTGGAGCACGGCCACGCGGTTCTATAAACATTCAAGTCGGCCGCCTCGATTCACGCGCGTCTCCGCCGTACTGCAGCGCTGGCATCGCGGAACCCGGCCAGTGGCAGTGGAATGCGGTAAATTCAAATCCCCATGAGCAAACTTCAGTGTGTTTACCTTGGGTTGAGTGCGACGGTACAGGAACAGCATCAGAGGTGAGCGGGAAATCAAAAGAGGGCATTTTCTTGGCAAATGTATACAAAGACTATCGTCTTTTGACGACATTTGCAACGACAGGAGCTGATACGCGGCCAATTTTTTAGGAAGGTGCCGTACGGTAATCGTAGCATGGAGCAAAAATTAGCTTCTTTCTGTTTTTGCTAGCGGAAAGGGTGGACTGAGATCGCTGAAATTTAGCACGAAAATCGTATGTAGTGGTGAAGTTATTTTTTACACCCCTTGTGCAACACCGTTAAAGAAATCCAATAAATCAGCTTACGCCTACAGTTGTAGGGTAGGAATTTTTTATTTAAGCTCTTCCGGGGACGAAAATATTCCCGCTAGTTTTATCCCAACACACGGAACAAAGCCTGTAAAATTGTAGAACGACAGCGCATTCATGGCGTCTGCTACAATTTTCCCAAAAAACTACAAAATCAAAACTTTTGCGCGAAATTGTAGTGCGGAAGAGCATGACGTTTTTTGGCAAAAGATTTGTTCATGAGTTCATTTATTGTAGCAATAAGCCGGATCAGACGACCAGACGACGGAACAGCTGATATTTGTAATGCTACTAAGCAGTCTGCGTGGGCTCTACCAATAGTTTTGTCGTGCACACCATTTCCAGCCGGAGTAAGTGGAATGCACCAGTTAATGCTCAAAATCTATCTTTTGGATACAAGTACATGTTTTATTCATAAACTGTTTTTATAATTACCACGGTATTACAATTGATAACACAAAATGTTATCGAGGCCGTTGGTATGTTTTTATTGCGAAAGCCTTAGGAAAATATGCTCAAAATGCTATGTTCATGGCAAAGAAAAAGGGCGGCCAGATGAAACAGGAAATCATTGACACGAGGCACTCGAAAACTGCCAGCCGTTAGCAGGATAAAAGTGGTCCGTCCATATCCATAATGACAACGTATTTCTCAGGGGAGCTTATGTAAGGAACGAACCGATTGAGTAGACAAGAAAATTATGTATATTATTGCGCGTGTGATCCGCACCACGGTCCACTGCAATGCCCAATTAGGACAAAACCCCTGGACCACCACAACTGGATTATTTGCGACAACTACAGCTATCGCAAGATATAAGCTATAAGCAATTATACGATATAAGATCTGAAATTCCCCTGCAAACGTTAAGCTTCTTAGTATTTTTCTTTCGTTAGGCCGAAGCTGGAATATGCGAGTATCGTGTAGGACCCCCATACTAAACAAAACATTAAGAAACTTGAAAGGATTCAGCGGAAGGCCTTCGGTTTGTTTATTCTAGGTTTTTGCGAACGGACCTAATTCAAGCTAATATTATTCCTGCCCTTCAGGATCGTAGAAAGAAGTACCGCCTTGATTTTCTGTCTCTTTTATATAATCGCAAACTTGCCCTTCATCCAACCCCTTTTCTTTCTCCCTTAAACACAAGACCGACAAGACATCACCAACCAAATGCACATACTCCGTACTTCGTGAAAACGACACGTTCAAATTTTTATTTTTTCCACGCACCATTTCAGACTGGAACCAGGTAATCGAAGGAAGTACTTCCGATACAGGGTAACTTTGCATTGTTTTTTGTGTATGTAATATAATAGTATTGCTCTTTTCATTGTACCATGCCCTCCTGCTTAGACCGAAGTGTGGTCCGCAGTATGTATTAAATAAATAAATAAATAAATAATAAATAAATAAAAAAAAAAATAAAAAAAAAATAAAACCCAAAAGAATTCTGGCCTCCCAAAATAGGCACGAGTGTAAGAGACCTCCTGAGGGGAAATCATCGGTAAAACCGTGACTCTTCAGTGAAAGTTCGCCCACTACATCTGTGTCCGAACGTAACGTCTAGAAAGTCTCGCTTAAACCGCGCGTCGGCACCTTGGGGCTGAGCTCGCCTGATGCGTTTTGCAGACGCCTCACGAGCTCTCACTGCATCGGGGTCTGCCTGCCGATACGCGCGCTTTCTCGCCGCTTCCCGTTCTCTGACGTTTTGGAGATCCTCTTCGCGCCGCAGCCGTGCCGCTTCGCGTACGGCAGGGTCCTCGCGCCGTTGCCGTGATGCTTGGGCCTCTCGTTCTCGAACGCTGGGATCTTGGCGGCGTCGTCGCGCAGCCAGACGACACGCTTCGGCCTCCCACTCTCGTACGGCAGGATCTTGGCGGCGGCGTCGCGCAGCTTCACGGAGCGCTTCTGCCTCGCGGGCTCGCACATCTGCAGCCTTATCCATCGGGCGACTCCGAGCGCGCGCCAACAGCGAACGGATTTTATTACAACGCTCCCCGCCATCTAGTAAACAATCCAAGAACTAAACTAGAGGTAGCCACGCCATCTAGTAAACAATCCAAGCGCATCTTTTCATCATATACAAGTACCGCCATCTAGTAAACAATCCAAGAACTAAACTAGAGGTAGCCACGCCATCTAGTAAACAATCCAAGAACTAAACTAGAGGTGGCTACATACATACGTCGAGGATGGACAGACCCACGCCTTAAGGAGCTCCGCCCCTAAAAGAGAAAAGGTCTCATGTCATCATCATCATCATCACCAGCAGCAGCAGAAGCAGCAGCAGCACAGGCCTGGTTGTATCCACTGCCGGGCAAAAGTGTCTCTTAAAGATCACCACCCACTCCTATCGAGTGCTAGCTGAGTCCAGGCTTTCCCCTCAAATTTTTGTAGCTGATCACGCCATCGAGCTCTCGCCCAACCCTTCTTGTGCTTTCGGTCTATTGGCAGCCGCTCTATTAAATGGATGGTCAACCTGTTGTGCCTCATACGCATTACGTGAACCGCCTGTTCCTGTTTTGTTCGCTTAATTTTAGCTAGAATGGCCTCCACCCTAGTCTGTTCTCTATTCCACGCGACTCTTTGTTTATCCATCAGCATTACCACAAGCATTATTTCATTCATGGCCCGTTGGCCTGATCTAAGTTTCATTTCAAGCGGTTTTTGACACTCCATGTCTCTACCCCGTAAGTTATTAATCGAATAACGCATTGATTGAATACCGGCGTTTTGAGTTTTCCAATTTCCAAACTCCCAGACCAGATCTGAGCATTTCACAGCAAAAGGTGTTTGGAAAAGCTGGAATATGCGAGTATCGTGTAGGACCCCCATACTAAACAAAACATTAAGAAACTTGAAAGGATTCAGCGGAAGGCCTTCGGTTTGTTTATTCTAGGTTTTTGCGAACGGACCTAATTCAAGCTAATATTATTGCTGCCCTTCAGGATCGTAGAAAGAAGTACCGCCTTGATTTTCTGTCTCTTTTATATAATCGCAAACTTGCCCTTCATCCAACCCATTTTTTTTCTCGCTTAAAGACAAGACCGACAAGACATCACCAACCAAATGCACATACTCCGTACTTCGTGAAAACGTACACGTTCAAATTTTTATTTTTTCCACGCACCATTTCAGACTGGAACCAGGTAATCGAAGGAAGTACTTCCGATACAGGGTAACTTTGCATTGTTTTTTGTGTATGTAATATTGTATTGCTCTTTGCATTGTACCATGCCCTCCTGTTTAGACCGAAGTGTGGTCCGCAGTATGTATATAGATAAATAAATATATCTACCATAAATACATAAATACATAATCAATAGATAAATAAATAAACCTGGGAAAAGAATTCTGGCCCCCAACATAGGCACGAGTGTAAGAGACTTCCTATAAGTGCTGTGGGAAAAATTTTGGTATTGTAATTACACAGCGCAATGATAGTTGAGTAGCATATCACCCTCTCCCAAGATGTGGTCTATACAGTACTATTAAGCGCATTGGCCCAGGCGCCCATACATACTAATAAACGAGACAAAAACGCCGAAAGAGAACAAAGAAAATCGTGATAAAAAAAAGAGAACTTGTCTTTCGCTGGACGCCTGCCACTATAGGAAGAAAGTATACCCGTGTACACCATGAAGAGGCTACATTTCTTGCGGCACTTCTCGTACAACTGAGCACGAGGTCACGGGTTCGATCCCCGGCCGCGGCGGCCACTTTTCTCATGGAGGCGAATAGCAAAACCGCCCGTGTGCACGAGATTTCGGCACACGTTAAAGATCCCCAGGTGGTCAAAATTAATCCGGAGCCCTCCACTACAGCGCGCCTCATCGCCTGCATTGCATCGGCGCGTTAAACCCTACAATCACTTTTTATTCAAATTTCAATCGTGTAGTGTGTAGGTGGTGTATTCTTAAGTGTCGAAACCATTAGCAGGTATAAAAAATTTGGGAGCACAGAATATTACCATATTCTTTCCGGGATATGAGGATGTCGCTTTTACATCCACTACACCATAAGGAAAACTTAGGTGTCATAGAAGTTTCTGTTTGGCAATACCTTTATCCAAGAAGTACTTTTTTTAGAGAACGAGGAGAAAGCAGAATGCTAACACTACTACTTGTTTAAAGTAGCCCTGAGCAGGTAACGTAGTTAAATTATGTTAAAATGTTTTATGAATACGTCTTGTGGCCGTGAATTGCTCCTATTTTCAAGAGGCTCACACGGGCCTGTAAAGAGACACGACAGCAAAGAATTTATTAATTTTCCAGATTGTGTTAGATGCGGCAAGTTGCAAGTATTTATGACAATCTATTAGGTGCTGGAGCAGTGAATGTCATAAACGAATAAGCATCATTTGTTAGTCCGGATAACTACGCATTGGTATATTGTTTTTTTTTAAACCAGAAAAACTAACTAGGCTATAAAAAGACGAGGATAAATAATAAAATCAATAAGATCGGTGCAATTCGATCTTTACACTGAATGTGTAATTATAAAGACGATTTAAGACGAGTTCGTACTTTACATATATATGTTTCGTAAATAGCTCTTACGCAGAAAGGCAATTATCTATATTTGAGAAACAGTGCCAAATCTATGGTCTTTATTCTTCATAGTTTGAGAACCTACGTGCGTTAAAGAAATAAATTCATATTCTATTAATTTTCAACGATCTTTTTTCTTTGTTATTCTTATATAGGCGTACAGAACACGATTAACGGGGTTAAGGGAACGCTCAAATTGCTAGTCAAATTTCTCCTCGTTTTTTTTAGTATTGGCACAAAGCTACGCGCGTGTGACCTTATTTCTTGCCGTAATATAAAATGTGAATTATTGGAATTATGTTTTTTTATAGTAGAAAGAAATGAGAGTGCGTAATATATCCTTCGTTGAACCACTGACTGTTATATAGCGGGAAGTTACACATTGGAGGTCGGACTAGTCGCAAGTATTCTAAGCCCATATGGAGGAGAATGACTAAGATTTTTATCGAGAGGCAGTAGACTGTTTCTTTTTCGCAATATTGTTCAACTCTCTATTCTTCCAAAACTAAGCCACATGGTTTATATCCTCTCCAAATACTTACTTATTGCTTGCTGCTTCCTTGCAAAAAATTGACGCGGGGAGAGTTTTTGGAATAATTAAACCGCGTGATCTCAGAAGAAGGCAATATGCGTCATGAGGGCTCGGACGGGCGTGTAGACCCCTAAAATATTTATGCCCCACCCATCGCTGACGTAGTACCAAGGCTTCCGTGATAAAGCAAGAACAAGCGTTACAACTGCTTGGTCCTCTTTGTGTTGCACAAAATAGCACCAGAACTATGGGTACTGTGTAAACTGCGGCCGCTGAAGCTTCTCTTTTGCATTGTTTCTCTGGGAAAGGTTTACCACTCCTGGTCGTCACTGAAAACATTTTCTCTGCTTCGTAGGTTTTCATTTGGAATTTTATACAAATAGTGAGCAGTCGATTAAGGTCTCCAAATTGACATTTTAGCTTCTTTACCTACTGGGAAGCCAATTGTTTGGGGGAGGTTGTCTTACTAGTGGGCATCTTTCTCTAAATAAATAAAAATAATCTAGCGTTCCATGTAAATATGATAATCACGTGCCATTGAACAAAATAATGATTGGAGTAACACTTAGGTACAAGCAAACGAGATTCCTATATCAGGGAGAAAAACTCGGGTAGATGATATCACACATCAAATAAAAAAAAGCAATGAATTTGGGTAGGACACGTAGTGAGGCAAAATAAAAACTGGTGGAACACTAGGGCAGTAGAGTGTAAACCGAGGGGCTGGTCTTGAAAAGGGGGAAGGCCAATAGCTAGATGGAGGGAAGAAATGAGGAAATACGAAGGCAAAGAATGGACCCTAGCGGGGAGGAACAGGAGTAGTTAGAGGTTGATGGTGCAGGCCTTCGTGCTGCAGTGCATCAAAGTAGGCTATGATGATGATGCTGATGATGATAGACTAATTGTGAACGACATGTCAATACTTCTAAATTGGCCAACAAGAGAGGAGCAAGTTTATTGTCATTCCCCCTTAGAATTCATTGTATCCGTGAGCTCTGGGCATAGGCATCACAGGTTGGTTGCAGTGCCTGAAGTTTGTAGAACGTCGTTGCTGACCTCTTATTCCTGAAGCTACTGCTTTGCCGCCCCTAAACATGCCCTTGAGCAGTAATCCCTGCACTATATAGCATAAGTTACTTGACATACTTTCTAAACGGCGAAGTGGTGCTATTTGCTGTACAATAGACCTGGCATCTACAGGAGCAGTTATATGAGCTGTTAGAGCACTAGAGGAGCAGGTAGAGCAGTTTAATTGTTTAGCAATATTCACCATTTTGCCACAAGTGAAACGAACCCATTTGCTCCCGAATCGCTTCGGGAACCGTGACGCCGCCCGAAGAACGAGAGTTGCTAGAAAATAGAACCTTTAGAAATAATCCGTTCGTGCCCAAAGAAGCGTGCGTCTCGAAAAGGTGATGTTTTGGTGTTTTCCAGGCTAGTTCCCCGGGATAAAAATATTGCGGTGCCGGCCAATCACGTGTGGGTTATGGAGTTCTTCTTAGAGAGATTCCGCTGGGGAATAGGGACACAGTTGCGGACGATGAGGACTGCGCGGATGAAATGAACACAGAAGAACGAAGCCCTGATCCAATCTGGCTGGCTAAGCCCAGGTAGATGTTCAGGTGCTGCTAGCGCAGCTTCATTTGTTGCCTTGGAGATCCTGGAGAGGCGGCGAAGGCCACCAACCATAGAGGTTGTTACGACCGTATTTTCTTGGCAATACACTATAAAACATTCATTTAGGTACTGCAAAATACGGCAACGCTTGAGAAAACGGGGGCGATTGAAGAAGACTGCGAAAGCTTGCAATAAAAAGATTAAAATAATTTACTTGCCCGAGGGGCAATGCAATTATTTGGAGATAACGAGCGGCCTTCATGGATGCGACATAACCCAGGAGGAGGACCGAGTACAGCGGCTGGAATGACTGTACATCTGAAGCTGAACGTCCCTTGCGGTGCTGTGTTCAGGGTCTCTGGTCTCAAAGCTGTCGAAAAGATGAATTTCGACAAGTGCCATAAAAACCTTACAGCCCACAAAAAGCGGAACCTGATTAAGCAAACAATGGGCAAAGCGCAAGGGTAAAATCGCCTCCGTGGTTTTCCAACGTTCTTACAAGGCACTGCCTAAACTAACAGGATACAAAAAAGCGTTTATGAGAACACTGGCCACTCGCTTTTCTTGCTTTCTTTGCCTGAATAACTTCAGGAAGAACCAATTAAAAAAAGAAAAATCTACCTATGGAAGTAAAAAATCCTAAGAACCACTAGCCTTATAAAAAAGGTGTTCACAAATATTCAGGGTTGGTTCACTGAACATCATTAGGCTAACATAACTGTAAATGATGGTACAAAGTGCCGTATTCGTACATAAAACTGTTACTGATTTAACAGTGAATGTAGGTCAGTGTTGTCTTTTCGCTGAAAGGAATTTTGTATTTGCCACTCCCAAATTGCAAGAGGGGATACAGACCACGCAGTGTGAAAAAAAAACTTTTATCTTATTTGAAAGAACACCTTGTTATTGGAGTAAATGTTCTTACCGCCTCTAAAACTCCCGACCAGCAGTCCCTTTACAAATAAAATTACATATTGTAACAACAATGGATTGGATAACAGGTCATTTTAACCGACCATAAATTCTATAAAATCAGTAAATATATAAAAATACGCGACATTTTTCCCAAAAAACGGACAAAAAACGTTTGCTCTGGCTGATGACAGCTGCTTGAACGACATTTCTCGTGGACGTGAAAACGGCGACGCTCTACGCCTGTGTATCTTGTCACGTTTTAAAGCAGCTGACAATAAGTAAGCACAGCGTGGCGCCGGTAGAATAAAGACAGCTTTCAGCCACAATCCATCTTGTTGTTGTTGTTGCCTTCATATAGTTTTCTATGTTAAGGTTTAAGGCAACGTTAACAAGAAGACTACTAAAAAGTATATCAGTCAGACATATTTATTTTTTTACCTAATTAGATTCATTCCCCTCTAAACAACAAAACGAGCGCCTCTGTCTAGGCGTTTAAGGTGGCTGTGGTGGCTCAGTGACGAAGGCGTTGTGCTGATGAAACCAAGAACACGGGTTCGATTCCTGCCGTGGTGGCCGCTTTCCTGATGGAGGCAAAAAGAAAGCAAAAGCGCGTATGTGTTCAATATTTCGGCACACCTTAAACATCCCCATGTTTCAAAATCCGGAGCATTAATCCGGAGCATTCCACTACAGTGGGCTTAACCTGCTGTGAAACGTCGGCGCGTTATACACCATACTCAATCGTCCAGGCACCTATTTTCTATTTTCAGTTTAGCGAATGTGGACAAATTGTTGCTGAGAAAGTTCCCAAGTCTGCATTTTTTAATCTGTTGCGCTTGAATAATGTGGTTAGGTTACAAACGGTTTGCAGCACTTTCATTCGACCGAATTGCTTCCCTTTTTAAGAAGATCCAACTTATGCAGTGTCAAACCCTGGAACCAGAAAAAGTTCCAGGTGTTTACGCGGATTTTTAGGTGTTTCAGTATTCGCCACCCTTTTTGAGATACTTTTGCAAGAAAGGTACCCAAAGAACAGCAACAGGAAAAAAAACTCACACTAACAGAGGGCTAACCAGAAACGATCATTGTGTCTTCAAAGACGCTACTTGGGTTTTGATGGAGTCAATCATGGGGAAGTTTACGCCATGGCAAAACAACAATACAAAGTAGGACTTTTTTTAATGAAACTACGGAGACAGGAAGAGATTTGATTTATAAAGTGCTAAGATTTTAGTGGAGCGACGTGTGAATATGCCACTGTGAGGAGGGAAACGAAACGAAATAGACAAAAAGCATCGTAACAGAACAAGGGCGGCTAGCCAAGGTGAATATCCATCAGTACGCAAGCTCCGTAATATAAAACACGTATGCGATCACAAGAGCTGGAGGATTATGCTGAATATTTGTCGTTTGTTTTGGTTTTGCAAAAAAAGCGCCATTTTCCCGCCGCCGTCCCTGTTCCCAATTGCTCCGGGATCAATTAAAGCGTTCCCAGAATTGATAGTAAAGCATTCAAACAAATTGCTTGTTTTAGAGCATTTACCGAAGCAGTATTCTGTCATTTTCAAGTGAAGCCGCATTGAGGAATATATTCCGTTTGAAGCAATAATTTATTCGGCCAAAACAAAGGCGGGCATCGTGGAAGGCAAACACCGTGAACAATGATTACTAATAGAAAAAAACGCGCATGAAGGTATGGCACAAATTTTCACGCTCTCAATTTTGAGGAAAGGTTCTAGAACAGTTCGCGAGCAATTGCCTATTCTCTACTTCTGGTTCGCTCTAATTCGATTGATTGTAGGGTTTAACGCGCCGACGCAACGCAGGTGATAAGGCGCGCCGTAGTGGAGGGCTCCGGATTAATTTTGACCACCTGGGGATCTTTAACGTGCGCCGAAATCTCGTACACACGGGCGATTTCGCTTTTCGCCTCAATCAGAAAAGCGGCAGCCACGGCCGGGAATTGAACCCGCGTCCTCGTGCTCAGCAGCGCAACGCCTTAGCCACTGAACCACCGCGGAGGGTGGTTCGCTCCCAATTCACTCCTAAACCACTTTGAAGTTTTCACCGAAGGAGTTGAGACAGAGGTGTGCCTCGCTTGAACACCGGGTGTTTACGTTGCGAACTCCAAGTGTTTGGTAATTACGCCTATATCCCTAGTGCACCTATACCGCGGGCCCGATACGTGATTACGGCTGAGCTTTTCTCAAAACAGGTCGATGGGTTCTCGCTAGACTCCGGAATAGAACGTTGAAAATGAGCCAATTATAGAGAATTTACTGAGGCGGAAAGTGATTCCGCCGATTTTTCAATTTCGGTTCGAACTTTTGTAACAGCAAACGTGTACTTTAGATTTCTGTACGTCCATGGACGTGTGGATGTTTTCGCTAAACTCCCCACTCACTCTATTCTCTACTACTCACTCCGCGGCTCTTGATGCTGTTTCAAGAGGTTTTTTCCTTGCCTTCTTGGATCATTATTGTAAAATAAACTGAAATATACTTAATATTACAATTTTTATTTGCATAGGAAAGACGCTCATCTTCGGAATGTCTAAGTCTTTTTAATTTTTTAGCATTCATTGGAGGACATTAAAAATATCCCAATCCGCACCTGCTTACCCGGTAACCATCAACAATAATCAATAAAATTACAGTTATAACGCCAATCAAGCCAGATATCATGCCTACAATGTACATGCTGTGTCCGTACGCAAGACTAATATTTATCGCCATGCCTATATATTTATGTAATACGCAGCTGGTATTCTTGTGGCGCTGGGGACACTTGTGGATGCTTGCTTATGTGGTATCACAAGTTGCGAAGATAAACTCTATTTAAACTGTAATATAGGTAAAATCGTGCTCAAAATTGGCCAAGTTTGGATCTCCAGACTCCTTATGAACATCTGTTATTAGTGTTGAAACAGTTTAAGAGCAATGAAATGTGGTATCATAGTTGCCCTTACGGAAAGCCCTACAGCGAATGGCGAAGAAACGAATGCGAAGACCACAAATTGAAAAGAGCAATAAAAGAGACTTTGAGAAGAACCACCACGCTTTCACCTTGAAAGCATATAGGCATGCTCAATTATTCCGAGGAATTTATTCCTCTCGCACGTAGATCAGCAAGCTGATGACGCGCACAACTTCGCGTTTCGGAGACATCAGAAACTTTTCACCTAGATATCATAAAGCTCTCTTGGCACGCACGCATAAACGAACTAAGAATGAAAGAAACATTACTTGCGACGCGAAGCCACTGATCAAATAAAGTAAATGCCCACCCTAATGAGGTAATATTTTGGGCCAGTACCAACGACACGGGAGTCAAATGTCAAGGGGGTGGGGCGGACTCAAGTATAAAATACCACGAGCACACAGTGATTTCTAAAATATTGCCCAAATTAAAACAAATATCGCACTAAGATCTGCCAAAGGCTCGGCATGCTTTTCTGTTGCAACATTCTCCAACTGTGTTGCTGTGTCACTGTACCTTAATTCGGAGATATAACATGGAAGCAAGCATTAGGTGATATTTATAAAATTACGAGAAGCCCTAGAGTAACGCGTAAAAAGCCCCATACAAAACGTGAGTGGAACGCACGCTTAAAACAGCGACGTAATTACGGCCAGGCACCGCGTGAAAAAGGAAACCGAGCGTTTATTTTGTCAACGCAAACAATAATTCATATTTGAATTAATTTCAATTTTTTATATTGCCATGACAACCATTGACAATGCGATGCTCTTTCTTTCCTGCTGTTGTAAGTGCAATAAGAAAACCAGGCGTGTATTCACCCATCCTATTGCTGTTCAAGAGGGTAACAATGGCAATAAGGCTTATGGGCCGTTTCGTTTGCCTGGTGCCACGAATATTTTATCCAAAGTGTATGGAGGGCAAAAGTGAAACGCCCAATTAGCTAATTAGTGAACGTATCGGAAGCACAAAGTACGGCTTGCGCATGCTTAGGCGGCATTTTGCCGCTTTTTTGCTTGTTAAAGTATGAGCCGCATGTATCAGTGAATGTCTCCTTTGCAATATTCTTTTTTAGCGCGCTTTAGGGCGGAAGTAAAAATATGCTTGCTAAGGCCGGAGAATTATGTTCTGCGGAAACGATTGTGGACTTGTGGCGCTTTCCTAAGTTAGGGTTAATTAGTCGACGAATAGAATGCTGAATCTTTCAGCTTTTGCCTAAAAGGCTTCATTCTTTGTATGTTCGCGTAATTGTTATTTTCATCTTGTCTGAATAGCCGTCGCAGTCTCGCGGGCTGCAGCATCGTATTTTACGGGACGCAAGCGATGTATGCATAAATGATAACTGCCTAAAATAAAATTATCGCTCCCACTGCGTCGCCACCATGTCGGGATTATATCAGAATGCTTTGGAATTCAGAGCAACGCCGAGCCCCGCGCTACACGCACGTCAATGATATCATATCCCACAAATGTATTTCTTAAACCGCGAAACCCTCGAAATATTTCGGCTGCTGGCTGATATTTTCCAGACATCCTAAACATCGTACAGGTGCGTCGGACGAAGAATTAGAAATTTACATTATCCGTGACTCAAGGTTCAGGGGCATTTTCCACCCGTCAAATTTTAAAGATGCATGACTGACCATACATGAAAGACCATAAATGGAAGTATGGCGCAGGCCGTAATAGTGGACTCATAGGCCGAGCAAAAGGGACACTGGACAAGAGAAAAAAAAACGCCGAAACACACGCTGGGCTTCAGATTCAGTTGTGACACAAGAAACAGGGAAACACGCAAACGTGTACATGACATGAGAACAAATAAATAGAAACATTCATTCCTGAAACAGGACGGCTCGTGTTTTCCCCTTTCTTATGGCAGAATCCAAGTTCAAGACAAGCGTGTTTCGTCAACTTTTTTTTGTCCAGTCTTACTTTCGCTAGCAGTATTACTTCATTAGTTACAAACCAAATTGCCCAACAGTCCGGTTTAATAGGCCATAATAAATAATAGAAGACCCACGAAGTTTCACCCGGGAAATAAAAACAACGGTTGTTCAGGCCCCTGTGCTAGTATTTGTAGATCCTAGTCACATTTGGTCAGACTGAGCGGAATGCGACAGAACTCTTATTAAGTGCATTGATGGATAAATGGAGCGGCACTCAATATTATTAATTGTTAACGCAGAAGGGTTATAGATACCCCACACACGGGAAAAGTGACCGTCTTAATCATTCGCCGGCGCGAACGGCACCAATAGGCCACTGTTTCAACAACAAAATAAATCAATAAACTCATACTTGGGTTGATGCAGGGTTGAAGCCCAGCCGTTAGTGAGTCTCGGTGAGCGTCACCATTGCGCTAACATGACACCCCCCAGAATGAGACAGAGTATAAACCTTATGTGTCCCCGTGACAGGTGTATGTGAAGGCGCGTGATGGCGTAATAATCACCAAGATTTCGATTGACTCTACATAGGGTTCAATACGCCGACGCTGTGCAGGCGATGAGGCGCGTCGTAGTGGAGGGCTCCAGATTAATGTTGACCACCTGAAGATCTTAACATGCGCCGAAATGTCGTACACACGGGCGTTTTTCTTTTTCTCCTGTATAAGAAAAGCGGCCGCCCAGGCAGGGAATCGAACCCGCATCCTTGTGTTCAGCAGCACAACACTTAGCCACTGAGCGACCGCGGCGGGGTTCACAAAGATTTCGCCTTGAAAGCTTGCTGATGCGTGTCGTGGAAGAATGTTTAGAAAAATTTGCTGATTCATTTCATATTATATTTAGTGGGAAGCGGGTAACAATGGAACTCCTGTTTGTGGCTTCCATGTCGGACAATATTTGCATATTCCAGCATTGTCTTTCTGGACCGAACGAACCAAGATCGCAATTGAAGGTCACGAACAGCCACCACGATAAGTGTGACATTGACGACAACCGCAATTCTACTCTGATACGCCATTATACGTGATGTGAAGCACTAAAGCAAGTTAATGCGAACTCTTTTTGCTTCTATAATACGAGTGACAGCTTTTTGGTAAGCTTAAACGTTTCCTGAACGAACATTTGAAACAAACAAATGCTAACAAATTTCGTATGAACCAGATGAAAATACCAGCAAACAATCAGTCAGCTGAGATGCATCTATAGGGACCGGGCAGCTGGACGGCTGGTGCCACCACTCAGCACTCCCCTTATTACTGAAATGGGCAGGCGCATTGAACTAGGCAGCCCTCCGCTGTTTTTGTAGTGTTTGTTTCGGTGCTTTTAAGTGCAACACAGTTTATGGGACTCGCCTTGTCGTCGTAGCTCGCTAACATTAACGGTCGATTTGAAGCGACTGCCGGAATCTGGCGGCGCATTGAGATAACGGACACAAGTAGAGCCTGGCGTACCGCCGTCAGGGAGTCACCCTGAGTGTGATGAAGGACCCCGCCAGCTCTTCGCGCTAGACCTTTCTACGGAGCGAAAACATCAGTTGCGGAACATCGAGAGATATATTTTAGTTAGCGGAACGAAAACGAGAATTCACACAAAGTGAACACACAAGGGAGAAGGCATCAGGAAACGTTAAAAGTGTACACTTTCACGCGAGACTGAAATAGGGTTCACTGATCTACAGCACAGTCAAAGCATGGAGAGTCTCAACACGTCCGAGTACGGCAGTCACACAATCCAGCCATGTCGCTGATGGATGCTGACAAGACTCTCGGAGAGGGCTTGCGCTTGCTGTGGCACCTCGGGCCTACGCCCCGAGGAGGGACCACTGGCCCGTGGACGGTGCAATGGGATCGCCTAACGGTGTGCGTGCCTGGTGCACTTTAGTGTAGCACACTCCAACGTCAGGCCTTCGGTGCTTGGCGCGGATCCAGGTCTCCGCTCGGGCCTCAGCCGCGATACACCTTGAGACCATGAACGGGATGGCCTGGGCTTCGCGGAACATCTCGACAGGATCCACCAGAACGGGCCTTGGACTCGGGAACAGTGAAGCTTTGGCAATCTGAATCCAGATATCCGGCACACCACGGACCGAACCCGCCTTGAAGGTGGTGGTGGTGGGATTCCAGCCACGAAAAGCCCGAGCGCACGCCGTTTTCTTACTTCTCTTCCACCATAGAGGCACACCTCGTCCTTCTTCGCCTGGTCAACCCCACACACCACGTTCCGGCACAGTGCCACACCACACTGAGGCTTCAAAATCCACGTGGTTTAAATAGTCATAACCGTTCGAACCTCGTGAACCGATGCGCTTGACAAATCTCTCTTCGTTGTTTAGCCCAAAAAAACTCCAGGTACATTTCAGGCAAAATATGTCTGTATAACGGGCAGCCCCTGCGTTAATTTAGTTGGGAACGCTCGTTGGGTTGGTTGTTACGATAGTAAGCGAAAAAAAGAGGTTGCGCAAGAAAAAAAGGGCGCGTTTCAAGTGACGCAGAAAGGCTCCAGCATACGAGAATAAAGCAAGCACAAACAGAACAGAACTCCAGCTAGCGCAGTTTCAGGCAGTGGACGCGTGAACACTGCGAAGGTGGGAAATTTGAATTACTTATTCATCAAGATAGGAGGGAGACCGTGAGGTGAAGAGCGTGATTGGTGGTAGCAGTGGGCGGCTCACGGCGCCACCACCCATTCATGGCGAATCACGGCTCTGCAATTCCGACATTTACTGGAACGCCTTTACTTTTTATGTTTAGGTGGTGTTGTAAGTGGGTATGTGCGGTGAAAGGATGCCTACGCAGAAGCGTTGAGTTCTTTGATGCACTAAAGGCTACGTAAAATCGCCGGAACCTTCTTAGTTGCGTATGGGCCTCATTGAAATCAGCGCTTTTTGCAGCGCCGTACGCCTGGTTCTACTCGGTTTGAGTACAAATAACCTATCAGTAGTAGTATTATTTGTATCAGTTTAAATGATATTAACTGGTTTCAATAACTGCGGTTTCCTCACCAGCTCGAACGTTGGGATGCTTGAATACGTGGGCTTTCAAGAGGAAGGCACCTACGTACGAGTTTGATTTCGGTGAAGCCTTTGAAATGTCGCGGCAGTTTACATTGTTGTTCGGTAACACTAAGGTCGGTGTCTTCTCTTTCCATGAGTGAATTCGTGCTAGCCTGAGAGCTGAAGTGGAACTACAGCGTCGGTAGCGGTCATTTTATCGAGAACTTAAGTAACTCATCCACCGAACAGCCCAAGCTACAAACCCTCCCTTTTCCCCTCGCTATTTCGACACATATGTAAGGCTGGCACCAAAAGACGGCCAAGGCGGTAAAAAGTGTGGCAGTGTGTTACGGCAGACTGTGTGTTTTTATGCGAAACCATCTTTTTAATATTTCAACGCAAAGCATTTAATGCCTGCAAATAAACCTGGAACGCGCGAGTAGTTGCCTCAAAGAAATAAGAAATGTGTCAGTCCGAGTCCCCCAGCACAGACGCATTTCCGACTCACTGGAATCTGTTAGGATTTGGAGACGGCTGCATGGAAGTGTAAAATGAAAAAAGAAACATCCAGCCCTCCGCCTAATGACGACGATGGTTCAACACGAAGCTTTATTCGTGCAAAATAGAATGGGGAAGGGTCCAATTCAAAGCTCTTTCGATCAAAACACGAAACTCAGTGCAGGTCAGATTCAAAGCTCACCTAGTCAAAGTCCAAATATCCTGCGGGTAAAAGTGAAAACTCAGACGTCCACGAAAGGAGCCCTCATGAGAAAGCTTTGCATTAAACCATCGTTGTCGTTGAACGGTAGAGTGCATGATTTTTTTTACCGCAGGTGGCAGCTTGTAATAAAACACGACCGAAGCAATCAGTTGTGAAACTGAGGGCAGTTTTTGGCACAATCCTGTCTGTCGTCGTCTAACTGGTTTTTGAAAGGCCACTAACCGACGAGACAGTAATTATTGCAATTCTTACTACAGACAAAAAGTAATGCTTTTCCACGACCGCCAATAACAATACGGGCATGCGGTATTTTATTCTGGAAACAATTCTCGGTGACTGTGGTAAATGTATTTCTGCGAAATGAAACACGTTTCCACGGTGATTAATGAAGCTACGTAACGTCGTTTCTCAGCATTTTTGTCTTGGGGTAAAGCTTAGAAGGCACCCCCTCACTTCCTTCGCTCGGACATGGCGCCGTGTCGTCATCAACTGCCAAAGGCCAGGGCCTCAGCATACCTGGATTGGCTGCCCACGACGGTTTTGCGGGAATATTTATCTGCAATGGATTTTCCAATACGCTAGGTTAACGAGGCGGCACTACTACATGAAAAATATGCGTGAAGGAACGGACTTGCACTCCTAGCTCGACTCCCGGCTTGGCGCATTGAGCGTCGTCTGCTAAATGCCATTACTGATTATGGGCACAGATCATATACATGGCATGCCTCATAAAGAACGCCTCTACTTTCAAGATTTACCTATCTCAAACAGCCCTTGTGGTGATCTACGCTTTGCAAGATGCATCAATGCAGACCGACAGAAAGTCATGCACAAGTATACGCAATGCCGACCGCCACCGGCATTCCACTGACGAGCGGTTCTCCACGGGTGACGCTGTTGGCGGAACCGATGGTGATGCCTTACAACGGCCGCCCGGTCCCTCTACCGGTTCCCGATGCCTCTTTTTTTATTGTGCAAAGTTATTGCGCAGTAAAAGTAAATTCCTTTTGCGAATTTCAGTACCCAAATTTTAAGACCGAGGTCGGCGAGGTCTTACTGTTCGGTGCTGATCTATAAAAGTCAAAGCGGTTCCATTCAACTGGGAAGCTGTCACCTGCGGAGCAGTAATTCGCGAAGCTGGCTGTGGTGCCCTTTTCTGACTAGTTTTATTATCAGCCTGATATTGATAACGAAAGTAGTCAATAGAGGGCGTCGCAGCCCCTGAAATGGTCTTAAAGCGACGCTTGATTGAGTTTTTTTAAACTTTGGGGTAATTATGGGCTATTTTGTGATTTTTTTTCTTGTTTTATATTACTGTTTATTTTTTTGTGGCCAAGCAAAGGGAGCCTCTCTGAGAGCGGCGAAAGGCAAAGATCACCCTCAACATATTTCATACTATTAACCTGTGCCTGGGGGGGGGGGTAGTGGTATTTACATTCAATTTATTAACTGTATACAGGTATACAAGCGACTGAATACAGGCGGCTTCGTAACGTAAGGGACCCACGGTTGATCCCGACCTGCGCAAGCGGTGTTTTTTTTCGAAACCTCTGCTTGAGTTCTTGACGCAGCGTGGCTCCGGTGGGCTGGAGACCTGCTGATTCCGGATGAGGTTTGAATGCGGTCGATCTTTTTAAATAAACGGTCCTATCTTTCGACAGCATACAAAATTAAAATAGTGTCGTCTGTTGTTTTCGAGAGCTAGTTTTATAAGTTAGCAGGGCATGGTAGTAATATTACAACGACACTGAAGCAACGAAGACCCCATTCTAGGTCGCTACTGGTTCACCGGTAGTGTACTCACAAATGCCCAACGACAAAAAACCCAGACCTATTTAAGGATGTACTACTTTTACCAAAATTAGGGGTTAAAAATTAAAAAAAATCGTAGTTGTACGGAAAGCTACTTCACTAAAAAATACTCCGGGGAGTTTATTTCTACCGAAGAGTCGCGTATAATTTTCCGGCTGAAAAGAAAAGGATTTTCGAACTTAGCTAATGTGCGAGCTCTCATGCTTTTCGAATTACCACCCTACCGTGAACCGTGTGGGTTTCAGTGGCGCAGAAAGCATATCTATATTGAGGACCCACCAGTAGCACATCAAAAGTTACGTACAACGTTTCCCGCCGATCTTGGTGCGTGCATTCACTGACAGTATCAACGCCGCCTTTCTCGCATCCGTGCTATATTTCCGGTGTTTTTGTACGTTTATATAGCACAACGCCCGCTTCTCTATGCACAATATTCGTTCGTGGCAGAGTCGCAGAGGCGTGAGTAAGCTTCTATTTCCGGGCTTCCCCGTCGCCTCTTTTTTCTGCCTTCCTCGCGACATGAGCAGCCATTTCTCAAACGTATCTGGAAGGTAATGTCATTCCATCTCTTCCGCACGTGATGGGAAACGAGAGCCGTGTTCGCGCCTTTTGCACTTGAGGTACTTCAAGAATCCCCAGGAATAATGCTTTGCTCTGCGGGTTCTTCGCATTCCGCCAGTTGCTGTCAGCAATATCGACTAGACCAACGAAACTCGATTTTTTTTCTTTTGCTCTGATCCAGCTCGGTCCTGTTGAATGTCTTTCGGAGTTGTAGTGGAGTTGTTATTTGGTTTTGTTCTTTCTAACCTTTTGGCCTATGCTACTTCAGAAGCTTACCCGCATATTTTTACTGCGGATTCACTTTGCTTACTGCGTACATGTTGGCCTTCTTTATCTGCAAGGGACGTATTTTGTGGTCACCCAGAGCAAGAAACTTTCGCCTGTAGGCACAGTTTGTGTCTGCAGTAATTCGAGGAAAACAACTCCAGCTCCCATCGAGGGAATAACCGTTTCCAAACTGGGGTCTAATGTTTAGCCCGATTGATTTATTTTAGCGCGAACGCTCAGCTCACGAGCTTGCCGATAATCGGCGGTTGTTCCTTGGTCGCCAGGAATTATCTCCATTACCTCCGAGCTCTTTCGTACACGAAATAGCTAGCGCATCGGGATGAATGTGTTGGGGGAATACCAGTAGGTTAAAAAAAGCATTCATATCTTCAAAAAAACAAAGCTGCTCGCCGTCTACACGGGTAAGGTGCTCGGCGATTTTTAATACTTGCAGCTGCATCAAACCAATAAGGGAGCAGTGATCAGATAAGTTAGCGAAGGCGTTTTGGCTTCTAAATAAAACCCGGAACGCAGGCCATGGCCAATGCTGGGAGGCCCTTGATCAGCTTTTTCCATGCCCGAGGCACTACGGGAGGTGGGAAACGGTGCTCTTTAGTGGGTGAACTTGCTGGTCAAAGCTGTTTCCAATGCTATCTGGGCAATGATATGCACTGCTATCAGGGTATTCAGAAAGGCAGCTCTTAGTGACAAAACTCCGAAATATTGGCTGATGCTTTTATGTGACCCAAATGTGATGATTGTGAGGATGGAAAGGTCAGCTGAGCTTGTTCGAGTGGATGGTGAATACATCCAGTGGTGAATAAAATTTCGGAGCAATAACGAATGTTTTTACGCGTGTTGTTACAGAGGAGCCAATTGCACAGTCATTAATAAAGGAGGAATATTGTATGGACGCGATTCTGCAGTATAATTTATAAACGTTTACGAATGTACATTTCTTACGGCGTTTATTGCCACACTTCCATTCTTGTGCGATTTCTCTCCGAGCGTGGTCAATAATGTTTCCTTGACGTGAGCACTTTTGTGACTCCGCTTATAATTATTATATCTGCTGCATATTACTATTTTGTGCTTCGATGCGAGAAGAGGCATTATACGAGACTGTTCACTTTAGTTGACTTAGAATTTTTCGTCGTCGTTAGATGTTATAGGTGACCGATTTTAGGCTGTGAGGGATCTATCTCCATTGAATGGGTTTCCATCATTGTTTTGGTTCTGTGCTGTTTTAACTATAAATTAACTATTTTAAATAATCATGCACCCGTGGTTCGTTTGACGAGGATAACGTTATAACTAAGTAATGTTATTTTAATTACCCCATTTTAGTGCACCTGCCACTGGTTGTATTTTTGAAGGGTACTGAAATACAAAAAAAATAAATGGTAAAATGCACTGATGCCGGAATCTTTGCGAATCCGTGAATATTGATTATTTCTTTCGCGCCAGTTCACGTGCGTTCGGGCCTGAAGTGGGGAACGCAGACGTCGAGTACGTGGTACAGGCGCAGAGTTCTCGAATCCGGTTGCCGCTGGTTCTAAAGCTTGCAAACGCGGTAAACTTTAGGAGCGATGTGAACGCTTGCGGAAAAACAGGATCCGAGTTTGCCAGTAATGGAGAACTTTCAGCGGCAAGTTGCATGCGAGACGCAACAGCCGGGTCTGCGACACAGGGAGAGGACCCGCCGGTTCTGCTTTTTCTGAAGCCTTGCACCATTACTGCTACCTGCGCCAATTTTCTACGCTCGCACTTCCATGTTGAGTATTTTTTTTTTGTTATAACACGGGTTTCTGGCAACGCTTCCTCGAATGGTTAGGGTATTCAAACAAGAATACATTATCTTGATGCCTTGGGCAAACGGACGAGAGAGGGGCAAAAATTGTGGCAGTTAAGCCACACAAGGTAAAAAATACCAACATCGCCACTGAATTGTGGAGGAAAATGTGACGTAAAACCCCGCAGAGGATTTTCGGCAACGAATGGGAAATTTGAAATGCAAAGTTGATGCATGCAAGCGCTTCAGTTGCGCGACAGCACGCACCATTGAAGCGTGCAAGCAAATGGGTTGACGAGAAGGTTGCTTCCGGCATTTCTGACATTGGCTACACACGTACACTGGGTGTATTGGGTAGCTTAAGACTTGTGATATAAACTGAAGCAAAGCAGAATAAAAGAATTTAACCGAGCAAGCCCAGTGTCTAGTGTAAACTTCCGCGCTCCATAGAAGCAGGCCAACAGCCAGTTCGGGGCTCAGCGGAGTTTCGGAGCAAAGCGTTTTTTTTATTTTGTGCAGACGAAGTGTGAGTAAACTTCAAAGAAAAACGGGTATTATAGCTAGCGCATTTGTCGGCATTACCCTAGCCTGTCTTTTTTGAACAAAAGGGCTGTAGGAAACAAGACATGCCAAAACCGTGCTTTTGTAGGTATACACCCAGCCTTGAATATTCGGTGTTTCATGCTGCAAGTGGAGCCTGCTTATATTACTTGGGTATTTTGCTTCGTATCGAACTTGAAACCATTGGCGTTCTATTATTTCGATTACGTCTTGGTGTGTTGTTGCTTCGCGTGTGTGAAAAAAAGTTCAGCTTTGGACAAGTTGGGCTGGCAAGGAGAATTATTCAAGATAAATGGTTATTTCCTCTTTTTTAATCATTCAAGATCCCTGTATCTGGTTGTAAGGGTAATGAATGAATAAACAAGCAATGTAATCTATTCTTATCTTTTGGCTAAAAACCATTTCAAATTACGCAACAGCCATACCACCAATCGGGAGCTAATCTTAGAAAAAACGGATGCACCTTGCCCTTTCGAAATCGAGTTTTGAATTTAGCTCCATATGCATTTTCTCTTTGTCCAGTTGGATGATCTTTTTCGCCAGTTCCATCCCACTGTCGTGGTTTTGAAATGTCTGCCCCCAATTTTTCCCAGGCTATGATTTCAGAGCTTTCTTGTGTACTATTTAAGCTTGGATGACTAAGCAGTGCCGAAACCAGTGACAACGTTTTCAGAAAACCACTTGATTAGCAAGTGTAAGCGCCGATAATTTCGCGGTGGCCCCCTGAACAAATGTCCGCGCACGGCGAGGTTCATGGCATTGATAATTTCTGTTTTAGGAAATATTTTTCCATGAATGTCGAGAATGCGTTCGGTGACTTTTTATGGTACTATATATGTCGTGCCAACGGCTTGGCTCTTCATAAAATCGACCCAGGCACAATGAAAGTTTTTATTAACCGAGCGATTATACGTTTCGTGGAACTCTCAGTTTTTTTTTCTACGAGCAACGCTGCGTTATTTCACGAGAAGTCCGCAACGAAAGCTTGCATTCTCTTTCCCACTTCTCTTCCATTTTTTGTAGCGTGAGCTACACTGGCCGAGGTTGAGCAGTTTCGCGTGGTTCCTGGAGAGCCGTGCAGCGCAAGCGCGGCACGTAGCGGCACGGTCCACTTGATGATCATGCGAGGGGTGGCCGGGTGTGGAACCGATGGCTCGTGCGTCGCAGCAACACAGGCGTGCGCCTGTGGAACCACACCCCACGCTTCCAGCGCCTCCGCCGACCTGTGTTCCGCACGTGGCGGCCCAGTCCACTTGATGTTCATGCGAGGGGTGGCCGGGTATGGAACCGATGGCTGGTTTGTCGCAGCAATATAGCGGGGTGTTTGCCAGTGTGGTATAGCCATAGAGAATAAGAGCGAAACGGCGCACAGCTAGAGTGCCTGAGCCGCAGCTGCCGCGACTGGACTGGATTGAAAATCGTTTTAGCAGCAGCAACCGTGATAATCTGGTAATCCTACACAACCAGAAAATCGAAGAATAACGAGTTCAACGTTAGCTCACGCTACGTATATCCTGGCATAGCCGAGCTAAGCCACTGCTAATTTTTCGTGACCTACACCGTGCGTCGTGACCTGCACATGGCGTCATGACCTACCCGGTGCGGTCTAGAGCGTAAAGAGTTCGCACTAGGCGCGCTCAGGCTGGGAGCGGTAGACTACGTCACCCATCCATGGCCGACCACCGATAACGTTTCTTTTCTCTAGGCGGCAGCATTTAAAGCTTATTATGTCACCCACCGAACAAGAAATGCTTTTCATAAATCCAGCGTCCATTGTGCCCGCCTGCACCGGACACCCAGACATCACGCCGGCCGCGAAGCAACGACATGGTCAGTTTCAAACATTGTGCAAGAGCAGGTATATTTTTGATGTGTGTGTGTGTGTGCATGTATCTGTGTGTCTGCATAAGAATATATGTTTTTGCATCGTTCTCACGCCATGGCATCACTTTTGGTCGATCCTCCTCCCCCGGTCACACACCCTTCCGCTTAACACTCGGCCTCGCACTTCAAAAAAAATGTAAAGATAGATTTAATGCTAATAAACAAATGGCACGAAGCCTGTTTTTGGGTCAAGCAACCTTCACGAGCAAAGAAGCGTGGAATAAACTGTAACAAATTGCTTGAAGCCAGACATTCTTAAAACTTGTCAGATTACCTTGCCAGCCTTCACAAGACCATACACACGAGTGTGTTTCTTGCTTCTGTGTTTTGTTGTGCCGTGACTCGTTTTTGTCACACTACAAAGGGCACATTAAAAATGATGCAAGCTCACGTTAACGCGTAAGACATTGAGGTAGCCAAGCTTGACGAAACAGTAGCTTGTTTCCTCTTTTTCGCCTCAGGCGTTGTTTAACCGTCGCCGCTGTACGAGCGACCACACCTGGTTCATCCTACTCCATCCTACTTCATCGTGGTTCATCCTACTCCATCGCACACGGCTCTGCGCGCACGTCGCCGTCCTTCGTCGCGCCCACCTATTGCTGCAGCGCTGGCGCCCTCGCCTTCATACGCCAGGTGGCGGCACTCTCCCGCGAAGTTCTCCGTTCCCTCCTGGCATATCTCTTCCCGCCATCGGGCGCTGCTCTCACCCGGGCGCTTGCAGAAGGGGGTGTGTTTTGACCTCTAGATCTCAAGGTCAAAACTGGTCACACCGCGATGACTTCTCGAGAAAGCGTACTGCAGCTTTCGCTACAAAGCCTTCCTTGCCATTATTGCTATCGACAACTCCCATGAAATCTTTGCAATACCTGAGAGAATAAAAAATTACCTTTAGAATGTAGACACACTTTTCATCGGAAGACGGAAAAAAATTATATGACATAGCGACTAACATAAATTTGCCACGCAAAACACCAATATTATTTGGACCCAAAACATAAATACTTAACCCCAAATATAAACGCCACAGCAATATCAAATATTGAACAATGTGCGCTGAACATTGTGGCCCGTGAAAGTTACATTGACTAGTCAAAAATTCGGCACAGGGATATTGCAATATCGAGGGTTAGCGGCATTGTTCAACGAGAATTGGTCAGCAGCGGTAGTAAGAAACGGGTAAAGCAATAAAGATCTCCGAATGCAAAAAAAACAAAAATTGGTAACTATAGCTTGTCCCCTCGCTTTCTCTAATCAGCGTCGCGGTGACACCCGATCGCAAGAATCGGGGTGGTCAGTTTCCGTGAAATGCGAAATGCTTTAGACAGACAGGCTGAAAACTTAAAATGGCCTAGTTATTTTGTCTAGATTTTAGTCCCCGACAAGGACGCTAAATGACAAAATTTCTCCCCCAGCTTTCTGCTAGGCAACTTAATTTGTTTTCAGATAAATGAATGAAATTTGTTGTATCAGTCTTCAAAACGCACTTGCACCGCGTTCTAATTCCATCCGCAAACTTTTAGCGTACCTGGGGCATTTTATTGAAATTCCAAACTTCATTTGAAGATTACTCCCGCAATCACTGTAGCTCACAAAGGTAAAACTGTACATGAACACAACGAATACAGTAGCGTCCGTCTGCCTATCGCGAAACTCAAATATTTACCTTGACGCGTACGTAGAACCAATTTGTGGGTTGAGCGGTCATTGCGAAGAAACGTGCACCGCTTTTCCTGCCTATATGCATCACGCATTCTGCACACACCAAACGGGCCGCAGCCTGGTTGAACAAACAGAGATGCAGCGCAGGAAACAGCCGTCGAACTGATGTTAACGAGGTGCTCACGAATGTATTCAGTGCAGTTACGAAGGAAGCTATTTCTCTTTAGTCTGGGAAAAACAACATTTACCTACCGACAGACGACTGAAATTTCGAGAACATAAAAAGTGTCTTATTTGGCTGAGCTCGACAGTGCTAACAGTGATTTACATATCGCTACACAACATTATTAACCCGCTTATTTTTTGCTCACAAAATAGCACGTGCTTTACTAGGGCCAAAGCTGTTATCCTGGGAGTGTTAGAAGAGGAAATGCTTAAGTGAGTTAGTAGGTTGGCTAGTATTTTTCTCGCGGAGTGTTGAAGGAAAAACAATCGCAATTTATAGGATCTTCTAACGAAGTGAACCCACGATTCGCGTGGATTCACTCATTAAAGCTTTTTTTCGCTTACTCTTTTGTTTTGACTACCCGCTATCTATGGGCGTTTTTCGCCCTGCGTCATGCAGCATCTCAGGTATTTATAGCCACTCTATAGTAAAATGCCTTGTAAATGTGTTTTATTGTTGGTGGTACCTTGTGCAAGAGCCTATGGAGGCTGTATAATAGCAAGGGCAATACGTTATTTGCAAAACCGACACCCAGGTTCTAAACATTGGAGTTACCACATTTCAGGTACTCTATCGGCAGCCACAAAGAATTTAAAAAGCCTCCAAAGCCAATATGCTGGTTTGCTGGGCAACAGGTCAAACTATATCACCTCGAATTGTTTGTGCTGCTCCGCCAAACGTTTTATCTCCCCTCTTTCCTAAGTTTATGAGTGCGTACTAGAGCCAACAATTCTTGCGGAATTTGTGCCCTAGGCGCATTACTTTCTTTTGCATTCTTTGCGCAAGTGGTCGCTTCTGGTGGCTTTCTGGATTGTATATGAAGAGTCTCTCATAGATAATGCTTAGGGGGCATCGTAGCAGCAGCACTCTTCTGGGCGCGTGCTCGCGGCAACGCATGGGAACTATCAAGCTATGATTAAGATGATTCGCCACCCGTAAAGAGCGTGCGTTGGGCTGTGTAAACAGAGCCCGACAAACGTTTCCGGCTGTGCTTCTACTGCGCTCTGCACTTTACGTACTTGTTCGATTTGCGTTCACGAAACTTGGCATCGTAGGCGTCGGTTTCTGCCCGCCGTCACGGATTATAGAGTGAGAGGGCCACTTGAAGAGTAGTCAGGACCTGAACTTCAAAGAGCACTTTCTGGACAAGCTCACTCGTTACAATCTTCCTAATGACTTCGGCAGGTAGTAACCACATTTTGTGGCTTCCCTACTCTAATATAAACAGGAAGCGGGCGACAAAAGCCCTGTCCCTTATGCATTTCACATCATATTCGGACGAGCTTTCCGTGTTCCGTGATCAGTATTTCTTTAGAACAAATATTTTTATTCTGACCAAGCCCTATCTGTTTATCTACTTTGTTACTACACCGTTGCTCTATGTTATATATAAAAGTGAGCCACTTATTGTCACTTCACTGAAGCAAGCGAAATAGCCGCTCAGTCCAACAAAAGTAGATATTTACCATTGTGTAAATGAATACCAGCACGAATACAATGACCTTTGCTGAAACAGCTGAGTATGCAAGAGTGTCGCTTTAACAATTAGCAAAGACAAAAAGGACAACAAAATACGCCTGTACAGTAACACTTCCGATTAACACTACATCAAAGAGAAGAAGATTGTTTTATTCTATGTTATTAGATCCCGCGTTCTTGTCATCAGATTCCGCCAAAGGAATCTTTGCTGCTAGCCTAGCGGTGTACGCCAGGAAAGTCGTCCGCTGCTCTGGCATTGCAACCCCTACCCCTCCCACCCGTGGCGCGATTGCAGCGACAGATTTGGCTCCAGTATACAAATGTATAAAAGTTTAGGTATCTAGCAAGTGAAGGCCTTTCTCATTTTGATGCGTTGAAGGCTGGGAGTGCACTTTTAGAAGCTGCACTCCAACATCATATAAGAACACTGCCCACAAGAAATTCCTTTCAAAACAGGAACCAGATGGCGAGCATGGTCAATGTCCCAAACAAACCCGTTTTTACGATCCTTCAAGTCGAGCAGCTTACAAAGGCGGGCTTCAGAGTGTTTAAGCAGTGGTGCTCGTGCAATCGCGAATCGAAGGAGCGCAGAATATGGGCTTCCAAACCGCTCTCAGCAAAGTAAATCGGAAAGATTAGCATTATATTTAGAGTGTGTTTATATTGTATTTCAACTTTTTCTCGTGGCTACACGCGGCGAAGCGTTAAATTACGGCGCAGTGCATTTAGAATGAAGAAATGTTTTGTCCGTGATAGAACTTTTCCCCCGCAGATTATGCAAAAGACGGAGATGCGGCTTTTGTAATCGCGAGTGTCGCTTACCCGTCCTCAGAAAAGTTCCAACGTGACAAGTGTTTTCAAATATTATTGAAACTCTTGCCGCGAAAGTTCCTTTGTTCTGCATATGCAAATACAGTCTTATGCGCAAACTCCACTTAACAAATGGGGGACACACAAACCAATCGTTTCTCTTTGATATACCAAAAAACGCGAGAGTTAATTTGTTCTGCGTATGCAAATACAGTCTTATGCGCTAACTTACCCTAGGAAATGGGGAACTCACAAACCGATCTCTTATGTATCATATACCCCTAAACTCGGCGAAAGAAGAAACTCGGCGGGGAGCACGAAGTTTCTGTCGTAGTATGACGAAGACAGACAATGACTAAGGTGAAGTTGAAAAAAGAGTTTATTCGAGGAAAGGCGGGTCACGCGCACAAAGAAAAGGACACGAACTCCCGATCTGGTAATCAAACCACCAGTGCTAAGCACAAAGTATTTTCAAGAAGGTTTGAAAACATTTTAAACAGAGCACGAAACTGCTCTTTAGGAGCAGAGTTTAAAAGCCTGTTTTTGTGTTTATGAATTGCAGCCGCAACTCTACTCGTTTACTTGCCACACTCGCGATTGCGCGTCACAGGGCAGTCGGTTTTTACAAAAAATGCCTACGCTGTCTCTCTTGGGGATGTAATTTCTATATGCTCATCGTCGTCGCATTTTAACAATGTTAATGCCTTCATGGATTGCCTTGCACATAATACTTTCACATTTTCTTGTTCACGAACATTTGCCATTTTAAGTTTTTTTGCAAGAATCATCCCAACCACGCTGATGACTACTTTTTATATTTTCTCTATAGCTCCACATGCTGCTGGAGTTGTGTAAACACTGCCGCTATGTAGCGCAAAATGTGAAAGCTTGTCAATATTGGTGGCGTGTTGTAGGATAAAAAACGCGTTTTTTAGTGGGATGAAGCTGAGTGAGTTGACAAATTGTGCTCTTTTGTATTAAACAACGTCGTATATCGTAATCATAATGTTTTTAACACCGTACTTTTTTTCGCATTAGAAATGCCTTTACGATTTGGCTACAGTCCACTGGAATCACCTAACAAATGTTCATGGTCATCACAGTCGTCTCCTTTTTTTACCCTGTAGCTACACTAAAAGACCACCCGACTTATAAACGCCCCGCTTAAGCCCCAGGTGGCCCTTCTGAGTTAAAAGAGACGAATAACTGTTTCTTACTCTAAAAGACGCGAACATTTGTGTTACCGACGTAGCACAAACATTGTCATAATGACCCTTCATAAAGAGGATGCCACTGCGTCGTTATATTTTGAATTATCGCCGGATCGTGCGGAGAACACTGCCCATAATATGATTAGCCACATTATTCGCGAAGACATGACGGTCACTTTCGACGCGCATAAAGCTTTCAAGAGGAGCGCGGTGGCGATCGAGTCTGTGTTTGCTTCCTGCGGTTTACCATCCTATTGACGTCGGGTTACGCGGGCCTTTGCGGCAACGACATGGCAGAAGACCAAGAATTTCACTCCAGAACATTCCCACTCCAAGATATGCTGATTCGAGGCACCCGTACTGCAGTTCTTACATTCCCCTATCTCGACCTTACCTGAAATGCAGCGCTCGCAAATTACCGCCCTTCGCACAAATACTTCACTTCCCAACCAGAAATTTCCCAACAACCCAACTCACACCTGTTGGCGGTTGCAGTTAGTTACGTTGTTCTATTCCCGCTATTATCATTCGAGTGTTGTTTCCCTATTGCTTAACATCAGCGACACGGGAAAGATGACGTCTCCTTCCTCGGAGATTATAACACAAAACGCGTAGTTTGGCACCTTAGCGCTTACAATCTGTGTGGGAATGTACCAGTCGATATCACCTCGAGAGCAGGACTTGACTTCAATACGACCTTGACAGCCCCAACAAAAACGGACTGTTGCGAATCACGGACACACTATGTTGGATCTTAAGTGGACTGCAAAATGTGCAGTTCATGAATGGCGCTTTGGTACCGACCTAAGGGCTCAAACCTTTACCCTGTACGAATCCCTTTGATAGACTCTACACCTGGCTACAAATGTCAGCGCACAAAAGCAAATAGCAACGCTTTCCTTCTGTAGTAAAGGAACACTTTCGCAGGTTACCTCTAGCCATAAAAATTTCTGGGGTGGCCAAACATGCAAGCGAACACTTTGAAGTCCTGCACGATGCTCCGACACCCGATAACGCACAAGCAGCCTATGCCTACGTGAGAGAAACTCCCGCTTACATATTGTCACAGGCACATTGGCAATCCAGGTGTTCAGTTACGGCCAACCTCTCCTCCAGGGATATGCGCCACTGCCAAGCTGGTACACAGCCTTGAGAGAGAGACGACGACGACGCTGATAACTTTGCGGACGTGCGCGCTGTTCCTTGAACATTGGAGCTGCTTTACCTACCGGCTTGTATTTGCCTGTAAATACATTTTATTACGAGCAGTGCCTTCATTGCAACGTCACATCTTATGGTGGAGGTGTGGGGTACAACGACGACAGCCGCGCCGACATATCTCTCAATGTGTACTCAGCAAGCACCGCGAGTGGTGTTCCACAGCGGTTGTCTCTGTGGCTCGCGTGATGTGCTGGACGTTCACTAAATATATTTGGTCAGACTGGCGAGAACCGTTAAATGTTTGGTTGCTGCGCGAAACTGGGAACCCCTTCATACCCTCTGCCTGTATTTACTGTTTGAAAAAGTGTAGTTTTGCCAGGAGGCGCAAAAAAGGTCAGTGCTACTTGTTTAGGTGCTGGTAACGGTTGTTGTTCAGTGACATCATTATTCACTGCGTCCGATAAAAAAAAAACATACCGCTTCGTTCCTCACGTGCCGTCCATGCGTATGGTCGATTGAATTTGCAACAAGACTGGCTTCTCCGTTGGAGTAGACCCTTGACCCTTGAGTGGAGGCTAGTGTATGAAACCAAAGCTCGCTTTGAATTACTGCTGCCAACCAATTTTGACTGCAAGGCATGTAGAAATTGAAAGGCCTAATATATCTGCCAGAAAAGCGCGCTGTATAAACGGTAGGCGGAACGCTTCAGAAGAACTTGCTGGCATAAGATTTGCACAATCTTCGATGAGCGCCAGGCTTGCAAAAACTGTGGAATACAACTAAACCTCTTAACACAAATAAACACATCCTCGTTCCTAAGTTTATTGAAAGGACGTAAATAAAGGTATGGCGGAAGTATTATTCTTTCCAGAGGACAACTTTTCTCCCGATCTGTCAATCTAGCTAAAAAATGTACAGTCCTCCTTTCCATTCATTAAATACTCAAGCAACTTGGCACCATTAACGCCAAACGCGCTCCTTGCAAAGACAAAACGGTCACTAACACTGTTACCATTTTTTGAAGGGTTTCTTATGGGACCATACTTTCAAAATACATACTAAAGGAGCACGCAAAAATATTTGAGTCAGAAAGGTGTACCGCAACGTGCAGTTCTTTCTCCAATTTGTGTCTGTGCTGAATTGCTAATAAACAGCTGCGACAATCACCATGCATTAAGAACACTACAATTTATACAAGCAATGACATTACCAACAAACGATAACGATAATACAAGCGATGGTCTCAGAAAGAAACGATGAAATAAACGATGACTCTTGTAAAACGAATTGTGCAGAATAAATTCTGCAGCTTGCTCAATCCACGCTCAATAATCCGTCGGACGCACTTCAACGAACACTGCTACATCCATCGCCGGAAAAAAACTCTATATGTCGTGTTTGTGACAGGCACAAAAAAGTACGGTTAAACTTCGCTATTTGTAGATGCAGCATTGCAAGCTTTCCCAGACAAGTGGATACACATTTTTGGTATCCGTGTACTTTAGGATGGTGGTTGCCATGTCTAATGTATTCAACTCATGGTACAAAACCTCCACATCATAACCATGTAAGCTGCCGCCAAAGTGCAGCCATGATAGAAACACAGAAAACTTTGATCCAAATTCCAAAGCAGCATAAATTGCAAAGCCTAAGCATGCAAAATCATCTGTGCCCAGTGTGTCCGAGCCTGCAAATGCCTCGGCGGCAATTTATGGCTGGTGTTTGGGAAAAGTAAGAAGCAACAATTGGATTGTCAGATGCTCCATATGCGAGCGAAACAGACGGCGAAGCCCAGCGGCAGTGTAATTACTTTGCTCAGGAAAATATTGAAACGAAAGCGTCATTTGCAGCTAATAACTAATGACGTCAGCTTAACACAAACTTAACTCTTAAACGGCACACGAATCTTGTTTCGATGCACGCTGGATGTCATGAACTTGCACTGAAAGCAGAGTAGCTTGTTCGGAAAAGAAAGCCGGAAATAGGATGGCTAGAACTGGAGTCCCGCAAATGGAAGAACATATATGTGCCCGCTTAATTCTTCGCAGAAGAACCAACAACACTAAGCAGCACCCAAGCGCGTCACCCGTTTTGAACTACAGCTGAAGTTAAAATTGAAGTTTAAGAACGTTGAAACCACATCTGAAGAACTACTGGAGCAAAAAGGTCAGCGTCATCAGCGCACGTTAATACCGCACATTTGGGCTCGCGCCCTTTGTAGTCACAAGATATATGAATATCTCATGGGAACAAAGTAAAATACTGCATTTTCAAAACCAATTCTGGCAGCCAAACACTCAATGCTTTCTGACAAGAAGCGGGTCAAAACCAGCAGTTTAAGCGTGTGCCGTATGCACCGAGGATAGCGTTTTGTAAAGCGAAAAGAGAAAGCAGGCACTTGCAACTCCTACTCATCCGCCTTTTCCGCAAAAGCCAGCCGACGTGCAAGCCAAGCGAGAAATTGTGGAGCGGTGATTGCAAGCCCGGCGTATATAGCCGACGATGCCACCCCAAAAGCGAAAAAATTACTTTCCGGCTCTTTATATCAGGAGTTGCATGCCTCCCGGCTTACATTCCCCGACCGAAAAGAGGTCGCCCCACTTATCGGTGTTTGCCTTGTGCTGCCTAAAAAGAAGATCCGGAAAGCACAAGAATAGTTTCAGTTTCTATACTTTCAGCGTCAATTCACAGCTTCGTAGCCACCACTTAAGCCGCAAGGCACACTGTATTTTTTATATTTCCATATTAGGATTTTATTTAAAATAGGCTACACAAAACCAAAGCCTAAGACTTGCTGTAGATAAAAAACTTCTTTTAATGTGGGATGTATTGGTGCGTTATAATACGTTGCCTTAGTGATCAATATTTTTGCCTATGGTGTTGCTATACCACAAAATAAATCAATGCAGTTATGAACACAAAAACATACGGTCATTATACATTGCTTAGTATGTTCTTTTATTAATCCTTCTTCTGTCAAACAATATCCCTGCGTTGTTTGGCGGCATTTCGTTCTAGCAATGAGTGCGCAGCACCTGCGATACTTCAATATAAGTTTACAAAACTTTAGGCAGCATGATTTTATATACTGAGGCACTAAACGTGTCAATAGAACCTTAAAAGCGTCTACCGGATCGAAGGACTGTTAATCAAATTAGCAGTTGGGTGCAGCTCTGCTAGACAATCACACTATACATCAGGATTGGTTGATGAGTTGTTAATAAATGAAGCCAACGAAGACACACTTCTTACGAACTGCTTTCAGAGCACGATAAACGGCACCATCTTTTGATTTGGTCGGCCGACGGAAACTTCATTTGGGGTTGTGGACCCGCCATCGGGAAAAAAATTCTCAAAACAGTGCTAGAGAAGGGGCATAAACAAGTAGACGCTCATCACAAACTGCTTTAGGGATGCTTTCAAGTAATTTTCGTTTTTAATTCTACCTGGAAGTTTCTTAATCCTGTTGAGCGGGGAGAGTTCGAATAAAAACTCTGTGCTTTAGGGATTCGGCAAAGAGCGCCTACAGAATTTTGGGACTGCGGAGTCCGCGTATTCTGCGAACATAAAAGGAAAAAGTTCTCTTCGTGTAGCTTCAGAGTTCTTAGGCGTGCAACATATTGATTGCCTTATATTCAATTGTTTTTTTTTTGCAAGTCTGCTCAGAAGTAATACCTGGATAAGTCTTTCGGCCGGCATTTCTTCTTCACAATATACAGCCTCACCTTACATGGCATTTTGTTTCCATTCTAATTGCAGAATAGCTCGACCTAATTCCTGCACGAGAGGACACAAGGGTGGTGTTTTCAGGTACAGTGGATAATCGTAGCAGGCAAACTTTTCAGATTTTTTTAGAGCATTCGTTGCGAAAGGGAGGCACATGTAGTAAACATCTCACTATCATTACTGCATAACCGTGGAGAACGTTATAATTTTTTTAGAAACACATATAGGTAATTGTCGCCTAACAGCTTAATTAAGCTGATATGCTTTACGTACAGCCCCGTTGAAGTCACCTTCACGGTTTACAAAATTTACCCTATGACACACACTTTTCAGGCACCGCACAAGCTGTCTGGTACGAATGTAGCATGATCCAACGGCATTTTATTACCTGCATCTTTTAGACCACGATACGTCGTCATTTGTGGAACTGCTCTACAGCTGTACTACACACTATACTACACCGCAATACTACACACTAGCGCTTTGCTGCGAAGAAATATTACAGGCGCGATATAGGGAACCTCCAATGAAAATACAGGTTAACATTCATACCATCAGCTTATAATTCATTCAAAATCGTGCCGCATGATTCATTTTGCCAAACTACTCCCGCATGGCAAGCGTAACTCATATGAAACCAAATTTTAATTACCCAGCATATCACTTAGCCGCATACATCCACGCGTGTGCCTCTTCCGCAAGATTTATCATTTTATGCCTCGACTAAGTAACTCACTTTTCCCTCAATCATCCTACATTTCATCATGCAGAGAACAGTACTTCAATTTTAGAATTACGAGAAACCTGAAACATGTTCATTTTATTGATTGATTGATTGTAGGGTTTAACGCGCCGATGCAACGGAGGCGATGAGGCTCGCCTTAGTACCGGGCTTAGGATCACTTTTGACCACGTTGAGATTTTTAACGTGTGCCGAAATCTCGTACAAACCGGTGTTTTTGCTTTTCGCCTCCACCAGAAAAGCCGCCGCCGCGTCCGGGAATCCAACCCGCGACCTCAAAACTTTAGTTCAACTCATTCGTGCCCACAACAAGCTTGGACTGCAACCCTCTTCCTGTTTCCATCGCGCAAATCACCGATACGTTTAATTTCAGGATGACCATACATGCGTACCCGTTTTGATGTTGCTGCATTTTGTGCTACTGTTTGGAAAACGTTTTCACTACTTCTCTTTGTAATGCATTGCCTTGAGAATAAAAAAATAAATAAATAAATAAATAAACGATGGAAGGGCCCCTGTATATCCTGAGTCTCTTTGCATGTCCCTGTATGTCCCTGAGCCGCACTGAGTCCCGTTTAATTCTTGAAACTACCTGCTTGCCACTACTCGAATGTGATTACGTGTGCACATGCCTCGCATACAAAATAACATCAAAGGATCAAAGGAACGTTAAAGTAATCAAAAACACAGGGATCATAAAACATTCAGCAGAAAATCAGATCCCTTTACGTGCTTTGAAGGCGAAAGCCCAGCGATAATCCAAAACCTATTTAGTGTTACATTCTGTTTGCATCTTTTTCTCCTTTCTTCGTCTTTTACCGTGAATTACTAAAACCGCGAACATGGCTGGTTTAACCGCCCCAGCTTCTCCACAGTCAAAGCTGTCGTCCCCGTGCACCGGGGACGACAGCTACGCACATGGCACAACGTGCACCTGTCACAGCGCACGCATCAGGGTAGTTCGTTTTCCATTTTGAAAAAGCTACAGCTTCCGATAATTCAAGTGCGATTGAAAAATAACACTTCTTCCCGTGGGGAACCATGAAGAGGATGCGAAGCATCATAGGGGTTACGTGTAGGTTCTATTGTGTTGCCGTTATCTTGTTTCTTTTATTGGAGCACGAATGGGAACGTAGTGTGAACCCCCATGTAGAGACAGAGAAATCTAGAGAATGTAGAGAAATGCAGAGACAGCGCAGAGACCGAAACCGCGTTACCTGATCGAACACCTCCTGGTTCTCGTCTTTCTTTATTGCGTGCTCACGCTCCTACCCCGCTGCCCGCCCTCTTCGTACTATTCTCTGGTTGAGCTGCAAGGCGCGGTGGCGCCTCCCGCCAAAGCTTTTCCGCATGGAATTCAACACCCTCCTCTAAAGTTTTCAGTTCGTCGATTTCCGTTGACGTTGAGCTTCGCGTGCCTTCGTTGTATCAGTAGCTTCTAGGCGTAGTTTGAATGAGTAAAGGACATAAAGCGCGTTCGTAGCACATGCTCCCGTCTCGGTTTGTCGCGCACTGGGAAGAGCGCCCCGTACCTCCTGTTCGGGATCGAAACCAGGCACCGCCTAACTTTTTCTTTTTATAGTGGACTGCGCTGAAGTCAGCCCAAACGCTGACGGGGCTGAAGGAATGTGCCTGCGCAGTAGAGTGCGGACGGAAGACAACAACAAGGGAGGGAGGGACACAGCCCCGAGCATGAGATGCTTCGCATCTAAAACGTGCTACCTGACTTGGTTATGTCCTCAAGTGATATTGTTTGCACAGGGGTAAAGGATATTTGCGAGAAGTGGCTCTGTCTGTTAAATTTTTGAAAGTACAGTTTTCTTTCGACTACCTGTCTAGTGTTTCCAGGACGCGCCTGTACAAGGAACTAGTAGATATTTATTTACAAGTGCTACTGTACAGGTCTTTATGCGGTACAAGCACTGGGAGTGACGTTTTAAGAGGGGGGACAAGTATGTCGGTGAAACCTGCCATAAGGCCCTTTTATTTAAAGCTACACAGAGAAATTATTACCGTAAATACGGGGTTAGCAGAAAGGTATTTTGTGCAGTGTACCTTAGTGTACGCAAAAATCCGGAGTCCAATAATTATGTTTTTATTGACTGCTGGCACTCAGTGTTCCACTGGGGCATCCTCCAACGTATGTTAAAGAAGGACTTACCCATGACACCGCATGGAATTCGGTTCCTACAGGTGAAAAATCAGGGCGGTGTGCCGGACGGTTTGATCATGGTCCTTAGCCTTCGCAGTATATGCAGGACGAGAATGGCGGTGAGGAACGAGAAACAAGGGAATAAATGCCCGGCCTGTCAGGGGAAACTTCATCGAAAGCGTACAGTATATACGGGAAATGCTTCATGCAGAAGATGACCCTTCTGAGTGGTTGGCTGTGCTTGACGGTTTAGTGTGTCTTAGAAAGTTCTAAAGCCACTGAGTCAGCCAAGTAGTGTTGGAAGCTTTTAACGATGTGAGATGATATGTGAAGTACTGGAAAACTGTCTGAGCAGGCAATAAACAAAAAGTGCTGACTGCTATGGTTAGAGCACCTGTCTGCTCCTCTCGCGACAAATGGTCAAATTCCAGACTAATCCAATTAGTATTATTCTTACAGCAGCGGCAATTTTCGTCCCAATCGACAACGAGGACACGGATCCCTTTTCGAGATTTCTGATATATTGAAGCTTTCGTTCTAGTAGAGAAATCCCCAAATAAGAAGGCCCTGCACACCACTGTAGTGTAACAGTGAACATGGAAAGAATTTCAAGGAAAAGAGCTACCGAGAAATGCTTTTAGCATCATTGCATGCAGCAATATGTTCAGACATTCTGAAGTTAGCTTTCCCACTCCATACAAACATATTGATTATAACAAACATGCATTAAAATATGGGTTGTTTCATCAATTATTATGAAGGCGCTTGAGCCTTGTAATCAATATTTTCATAGAATCCAACGCATTCCAATGAGCCTGTTCAAATAAATGTTCACAAATAAATGAAAATTCATTTCCCAAAATTTCCCAAAATACCATTTTTAGACGCAATATAAGGGATTCTACAATCAATTATTAATTCCCTTCGGCCTGTTATATATAGAATTTTCCCAACGGCAGAAGTAAGAAGCAAGTAAAGAAAGAAAATAGTACGGCCAATTTTTCATGGTTTAGTTTATAAATAAATTTTCTTCATCATTTATCATAAAAGTACTCGCTTTACAACACAGTAATAACGTATTCTTTTGGCGTGCACGCGAAGAGCTCCCAATGGCAGGAAACATTCACTCTTCTTCAATCAAGTAACGAACCATCGAATGTTATGACATAAGCTGAGTTTTTTTAAATAAATCTGCGTGCATATTGCCCTCCGATGTAATTGTTGTAAAAACTTTTTTATGACATGTAATTTACAGACAGAAGGACTTCTTCCTTAGTACACACTCGTAAATCCACATGGTGGTCTTTAACTTAGCCCGTGTGTGTCTGCAAGGGACAAATTGTGTACAGTACAACTACAAGCATCAAGACAGCTGTATAAAACACCAGCATTAAAATTGTGGCAGCAAGCCGTTCCTAGGTGCCGCAATGGGTTGGTGAATAACGGCTATTGTGAAAAAAATTAATCGATACAAACGGCGGGCACATAGAAATACAAAACACACCCTTCCTGCGAAGACACTTCCTCCGAAATTTTTTTATGAACACCGAAACCTGATCATTTCTTGCTTTGTGGGGTGTTGCGGGGAGCTTCCATTTTCTTACAAAAGTTGCAAACAAAAACAAAAACGAAAGTAATCGCAATGTTATTATTGTTCTTCAGTGTGGCCTCTCATTCTGTTTTTGTTTGCACAAAGATGATACCGGAACGTTATTCCAACAATTTTTTTCTTCTCATAAATGCAAATACATAGGTTTTGTAGCTTCTCGAATTACGCTTTCTCCAACGGCCCTCATTCGCTGGCCGTTATTATCGTAGATCCCTGCTTATAAAGCCTATATAACGCCTTATAAAATCTCACCGAAATAAATTACATATATAGCTAGAGGAGCCCTTTCGTATTAAACCCGCGAATAAATTGTTGATTGTACCACTGGGAATAAGAATATAAAGGCAATTCCTGTTAATAATATTAACATCAACGCGCTGTTTCTTCTTGCAGCAATTTCGCTTCGTATGACAAACAAAAACAAACCACGAACATACGCCAATCTATATCGTACAGGTGGCCACCCAGCAAAGCGGCATCGTCCTAGGGCTGTTTAGACGTGTGGTACTAGCTATGTGTGGCACTCGCAATGGTCTTTTAATGCATAGCTTTCTTTGCCCCCACAGCCAGCACCGTGTAACGCTCTGCACTTCCAGAAAACGTCAGATATCGTGAAAGTTCCACCTTTAATTATTATAATAGCATAAACAAAAGATGATGTGGTGGGCAGAATTGTGAAAAACATACAAATAGAAAAAATTACAAAAAATAGCGAAAAGGTCGAACCATGTGACGTACTCAATTTCCATTAGAGCGAATTTCGAGGACGTTCTACCTTTAATCGGTTTAGCCGTGTAAATGAAGATAATTGGTCGGACAGAAACTAGAAAAACAAAAATATTTGACTGTAAAGAACTCCGAATCTAGAGAAGCGGCTTACGAATGCTACGTATTCGTAAGCGATTCCGTGAATTTCTGCAGGTTTTTTTTTATTATGCGTTGTGCGTTTGCGGTGTTTTTTTTTTTGGTTTCCCGTGATGAACGCGCCGTCGCGGATCGTAGTGTGCCTTTTTCTTGGAAGTACGTCTGACGCATGGCCTGGCCATTTCAAAGAATTGCGCGCCCAATGTTTGCGGCGTTGACGCTGACAGCGAACCATTGTGCATCGTTGTGCTTCGTTGTGCCAGCTTTGTGTCAGCGTAGTGCCAGCACTGTGCCAGCGTTGTGCTTCATCTTTCGTTTGTGTGAGTCCCGAGTTATATTTACGCTCACTGATCGAACTAGCTTATATTCTGCCTGTTCTAATAATACCGATTTTGCCTGGCATTATAAAGTTTCGCTTGAACACTCTAGGCAAAATAATTACCCAAAATATCTTCGTTCGGTGCACTTGAGACCTCGCAAATAGCGAGGACTGAGAGTAATTTGCCAGCGAAAACAAATCCAGTTTTCTTTTCACCTTTGAAATCACGTAGTCGCATAATAAAAGGCAGTCTGTGAATTTCCTGGGCATTTTTTTCTCAGACCGTGGGGAACGGCCTAAAATATTCAGCGAAGCCTGAATGTTTCTGCTCGTACCGGCTGAGATGAAGAAACGGGACGAATTTAGGGAATAAAGTGGACCTGCCAAAAAAAACCTGGCAAGATAGCAACGCAGCCTTCATTTCAGGCCGGCGACAGCTGCCACCGTGCATGATTTACGCACACGGAGCTACGGCATCCCGTTGGCTGAGATATCCGAATGTTGGCCCGCCGGCCAGCTGTCGCCAGGCGTGAATTATTAGCATGCAGTAACGCGGGACATCGCAGAAAACCGGCGTTTTTGTTAAGCGAACGCGCTTTGGTGGCTGCCGCATTAAATAAGCAAAGTATTCACACGTGGTTCACAAAAAAGTGCAAATAACCGAATTGACTGCGTTTTCGGACGCTGTAAGAAATATTTACGCAACAATCCGCTGTTTCGTATGCAATTTTAACTATTGAATCTAACTTACCGTGGAGGGAAATAAAGGGTTTCCTGTGTTGGCTGATCCATTTTCGTCTTGATCAATAGGCACAATATTTTGTTTTGGCTCAAATGTACCTGAAGAAACAGCTGGCGCATTTAGCTTGGCAAGCTTTAAACCCAAAGTAAAAGAAAAGCAAGTGTCAAAGAGTTCAAAGGGTGGCGGTTTGCTACGAGAAGCAGCTTTGGTTTGATTGGGTTTCCCGCACTTCCAAAATTGAAAATTCTGGGACACCTAGGCTTTTATTGAGATGTTAGTGGTACCAGATGGATCAATGCCGAGTTGAGCACCTGAGCGGGGTCACTTCTGCCTTCCGTTATCGAAAGAGATTGTACATGTGCCTCTTCTGCCGCTTTGCTTTGCGTTCCGCCTTAACACATAACAATGGTTTCGACCTGAAGCGAAGTTGTAATGCTTATCCCCTCACCTACTACTTACGGACAAACAATTTGCTTTAATTTTCTCCGTGAATATATAGCGCCTGTTTTGTTTGCACTTCGTAACTTTAGATTTTTCAGCATAGTTAACTACAAGACATGGCCCGAAAACGTGAATATCAGAACTAGCCCTTTGAGTTCTCTACACCTTTTTTGCTCCAGATGTCTCTCGTTAACGTAAAACAATTCCTGCGCGCATAAATTAACTGCATATGCTCCTAAACAAATGCTACCTAACCGGCTGTGCCGTTATATTTAGGTATGTACGCACGTTTGTGCTTTCGACGCTAGGGCTACGAGGCGAAAAGCGCGTGGTCAAGTTGAGTAGTCTGGCAGTGTCGTGCGTGGGTAAAATATGTTGGTTGGAAAGTGAACTTGATAAAAACATTTAGCGTCCGTGTAAAAGACACTACTGTAATACCTGAAGGTGGAATGATTGATTTGATTGATTGTGCGGTTTAACGCGCCGACGCTTCACAGGCGATGAGGCGCGCCATAGTGGAGGGCTCCGGATTAATTTTGCCACCTGGAAATCTTTAACGTGCGCCGAAATCTCGAGCACACGGGCGTTTTTGCTTTTCCCTTCCTTCAGAAAAGCAGCCGCCGCGGCCGGGATTTTCATCCGCCTTCTTGTGCGTAGCAGAAGAAGGCCTTAGCCACTGAGCCACCGCGGCTGGTGAAATGAACAGAAGTGGTTAAGAAATTAGGATGCCGGGGCATCAATAAATTTCAAAACGTAGAGGATAATTATCGGGTTGTAAATCAAGATGTTAAGGCATACAGGCAAAACGCCAAAAAATGAGGCGCCTTCTCTTAGCGAGGCCAAATGAGGTTCCACCGTCAGCGGTACCTTGTTTTTTGGACGGTATTAAAGTATGTATTTTCAGAAATGAGCGTTAAAACCGTGCATCACGAATGAAAAATGAAAGATGATTTTAAGAGAACATACTCATCTGCTGAAACAACAATTGGTTTGACAAAGTATGCACCTGCAGACTTCCGCGAAGTGGTGGCGTCTCCAGTCAACAACTGTTCTACACTCAACTACGACGCGGAACACTGGCAGCTATACTCCAGGTTTCTTGTAGACATGTGGTTCTGTGCCATTAGTAACCTAAAACAAGCACCGTATGTCTGCCATTATTTTGGCATGCTTCTACATATTTTGTTTTCTATGTTGCTTGCCTGCATGATCTCTACGTCACTTTTGTTTCATTAAACGTAATTTGTTGAGCGTCATTCGTCCCGTTTCTTTTGAAACCACTGCCGTAGTTTTTTCATAGAATTGGATTTTAGTACTGGTACGAGACCTGTGCTATGTCGATGTGGCTGGATGAGTGAGGTCACACTTGAACACCGTGAGTAAGTTTCACAAAACCAGGCCCACTAGACTTCGTGTGACCTTGGGCTGTCCATTTCCGAAGAAAATCAGTGGTCGTGCTACGAGGTACGAGCACAGGTGTGTATCTGGTGAGACGTAATATTTCCTCTGTTATAATTAGAATCGTTGACTAAAGCGCATTTTTGTCGCCATTCCCACTATGTGGGTGTGCACCAATCTCTGTCTGCAGCCAGTACCACCGGTAAAGAGCTCACGCTTCCAGTTAGCAGGTCACGCTGCCGCGTGTTCTCGTGTACCGTTTGCCAATCAGGGCAGACAACGTGGCACGCTGCCTTTTTTGCTTCAGTTTTCTCATATACTCGACACGTGGGTCAATAACGTTTCCGCAAAATACATGTTTAACACTCTCCGGAAAGCTTCAGGTAATAGTGCAACAAAGTTATGCTGAGTAAACTTGTATATCTTTACGTATACACTGCATAAATAACATGTTTCCACAAGTGCATAAAAGTTAACAACGTAGGTAAGTTAAGCCACTTCATGGTGAATTTTGGGGGCACTAACAACTGCTTCTTAAATATCATTCATAGATTGCAATGCGAGGCCCCGTATGTGATGGTATATTTGTTTTCATCAACTTGCGGTAGGACAAAGCCCGAAGGGCATCCTGTGCGCACAAAACTTCCCTTTTCTCCCGCCTAGATTACCTTTTCTTTTTGTTTTTTTTTGCCCCAAAAAACAGTGATACCCTTATTTTATGATTTTCTCCCTGCTCGGTGTCTGAGTTTTGTCGGATATTTTTTTCAAGTTTTTGTTATTTTATTGCTTTTACTATTTATTTTGAGCTACTTTGTGGTTGTTTCCACCTACGTGTTAAAGGTGCTGCTGTTCATTATAACATCACCGTATATGATTGGGTAGATGTGAATTCTTTGTAGGTTTGATTCTGCTACGAAAAATTGTAGATATTGCAATGCAGAGAGATCACCCAACTTACCATTCATGATGTTCACTAGCTTCCACATTTTCTACAGCAGAAACATTTTGAACACGGGGTAATAGTTTTACTTCGATGACCAACAACTGGTGAAAGCGTCCTTGAGGACTGGTAGGAGGACGTCCCGAGGAATTTTGCAACCACTGCAGTGGGAATCGGTCCTGAAGAAAAAACTCGGGAGAAATACTTGTAAGTCTAAAGTAAGCACCTGTAGTAAATAAATCTCGCTGTGAAGACAAACAATCAAGCTAAAAAACAGCCTAAAACTTCATGCAGTACAGTGACAACCATTCCATCGAATGTTTATGTACAATCAATGAGGTGGCCCCACCGGTACCCAACATATAGGATAACGAATGACCCGACCATCTGTAATGGGGCCCGCGGACGGGAAATGCACAGACCGATAATGGGTTTCGAATGACATCTAACAGCCTGCACTACGTTGCACTGATGGCGTACGCAGCGACTCTTAGTGCACCTCCTCTTACGCTCTTTGTTGTACCCCGTATACGGGGGATCTAGTTATGTGCTTTGGGCACGTTCCGGAGCATACATCTTGATTATTGGCCATAGAGTAATGGAAGTGTGAGAAGCAAGCCGCAACAAGAACGTAAATCTCTTAGACTTCCACCACGGTAGTTATATTTTTTCGGTAGTAGGTTTTTGTTACCCAGAACTCTTCTCTACGTTAAGAAACAAAACAAGCCTAGCACACGCTGAAGAGCTAATTTGGGTCTGCTAGAAGACGCCCAAATGGCAGCCATTGAACTGGTCTATGGGCCATAGTATTTTTTCGTTTTCGATTACTTTACTACTGAATTAAATCATCCCAATGTCAGGTAGGGTGCAGGCGCTCTGCTTCTGCGTATTTGTAGCTATATGCCGAAAGCTCATTTGTATGGCTATATAATTGTGATGCAAAGTGTGTGTAATCTGGCCACGACATTCTTTTCGGTCTGGGGGCAAAAGTTTTATACCGTAGTTTGGAATGAAAAATACAATCGAATGAAATTTCTGCTGCATTGCATATAACATTCACTACTGCCACATCTGATCTCATATGGTTATTATCCCCCTCACGTTGTAGAAAAGGGGCCTATAAAACGATAGACTACCCGTTCGAACTACATCACCCACAAAATATTATTTTAAATAAACAAAAATTAGCAACAGTTTCAACACTTGTCTTAAGATCATTTGATCGTTTTGGGCCGTTGTATCCGTCACATAGTTAAATTAGATGCACTGTGACTTCGTTTATTGATGTGTTCTAACCAGTTTTAAAATAACTTGGCTTACTTCGAAAACTTTTATAATGAGCAGCTTTGGTTCGCAAAGACTCACAACTTGTATTCATTGTTTCATTAATAATTGCTCCCGGTACACATAAAAGCCGAATTCAACTAGGAAAATTATTGACGTGCAAAAAATAAAATTAAACTTCTAACAGCTGAAGCGGCTGCTATGAATCTGTCTATATGCAGTCACAGTGTCAAAATTTGCTATCAGTTTATTGTTACTAATTCTACTTTTCGGTAGGCCTCAAAATGTCTCCCAAAATGGCATATATGATTACAGTGCATGAGGAATTTCCGCTCAAACTGTATAGTTCAGCTCATATAAGGTAGTTCAGCTCAAATGTCAGCTCAAACCGGGCTTTGCAAAACAGTGGTTCCGCCATCTTAAAACGTGTTAGTGTTGGATTTCAAGAGCATTGCACCGGTTATTCCGGAGATTTATCGCTTTGTGAAGGCTGCTTCAGGATGAGTATATACCGCGAGTTTCTTCCGAAGTCATAAAGCTTCGTCCGTAATTATTTATTGCTCACATACATACGCATAGAAGCGCTGGACACGTTATGTTTTGCATTATTCACCTGGATATTTTTGTTTCAAGCAGAAAAATATCATGCAGAGAGGTAGACAGATGGGCGCAACATTCAGCCTGAGTTCCGTGATTGGGACCGTCATAAAACTTGCCCAATATTCACCGCGAAATGCATGCAAGGCTTAATCTGCTCGGCGTGTCTCGTATTGCGTCGCTATGCTGAAGTGTGAACTAAAGGAGAGAGCACACAGTACGTACAATTGCAGGGGTAGCTCACCGTGCAATGATACATTTCATGCCACAAAAGTTCGCCTTCATTCAAAGCAGACATAGGAAACTTGCTACACCCGTGTATCTCAGTCCATTCGTCTAATTCACGAATTTCATATCATCCGACACTGAGCCCAAAAATATACGGGGGTATTTTCGCTTCATCACATTAAAATGTACAACAATCGATTACGTTAGAAGTTCTTTAAGAATGAGTTCTCTCCCATCCATGCATCGATGCATAAAGCACAGCATCGAGGGTTTTCGTGCTGTGATTAAAGAGGGTGAGCCAAGATAGCCAGAGGACGCCGCCTCATGCGCTGAGACGAAAAAATGTATAGCATCCGCAATGGTGGCGGAAATAACGTCTTGGTAATAAACGGAGTAAGCATGCAGCAATTCTTTTTCAGTCGAGAAGACGGATTAGCGCAAAAAGGATACTCATCGGCTGGTGGCGTTAAAACCTCTGCATGGCTTGTTTTCCATGCCCTTGTTGGCGACATATCCTTCATTAAGAACATCAGTACTCTTTATAGCTATGGCCGGTATTCATTAGCGAGGCGCGCATGCAGGCAACCATGTGAATGCGCCGTCACTGGTTACTTCGGGCTCCGCGAGATGGCGGTACTTGTCCGTGAGCGTGCTAAGCGCATGATATGGGTTGGACATTCCAACCTGTAGCCCGCCGAACGCAAATAAATGCCGCGACTCAAATGTGAGCGCGATAAATAACAACTCTGTTGGCACCACCGTTGAGAATCGGGTTGAAACGGAGCAGGCGACGCACGCCGGTGTTATTTTTGTTCTTCGACGTGCAGCCGCAGTGGCATAAGCCGCGCCATGTTTGTGGCACTTCGGCCATGTACGTGGCCATTTCAGTGTTGCCAAATGAAGAAATTTACAGCTAAATTTTTCAATGAATACCGGCTATACAGAGAAAAACTTAAATTTTTGGCTAAAATGCCCAGTTTCAAAAAATCTGCGTAAAACGAAAGGGATGGAAAACCGTGAAGCCAGATAAAACTTCGGCGGTAATGATGGCGTGCCACTTATCAGCAGCCGTTGCTCACTTAAAATAAGATACTGTTTTTACCAACCAAGCCGGCGACAATGTATTCATGTGTGCGTGTGGGTTTTCGTGACAACAGGCAGACGAGCTCCTCCAAGGCAGTGGCACTGGTTGTCAGCTGTTAATTGAACAGGTGGCAGTGGGTAATTAAGAAGGCGTGGATCCGTATCAGCATCCTCGCGAAGATGTCAGCCGCCCTTTCATTACATTACGCACGCTGCCTTTTGCGGTTCTAACATATGCCGAGAAGTTCGGAAGTTTGAGGGGAAAAATGACACACGCATCCTCCAAATTGTCCCAAACATTTCATGAATATTCCAAAAATTATCAAAGAGCCCCACTTATTAAAGCTGTAGAAACAATTTGCCTTTTGGTTAGCTACTTCTTAATGGTCTAATTTGCCAAAAGATCAAAGGAACGGTTAGATACCTTCATTGAACGGACCAATCACAAGAACTTTGCGCACAAAACTGGGGCTTTCACTCAGGCTACTTACTTTTAACAGGAGTTGGAAGACTTGACAAAACCTTAATCAAGGCAGGGCTTCTCGCAATATTGAAGCATAGAAAATTTGTTCCTTGTTCAATTGGCAGTTGATCGCGTATAGAATTTTGTCACTTTTTAAAAGCTCAAGTACCGAGCTTTCATTAGCGTAAATAGCATGTTCAAATTTCTGGGGTGTACTCCGTATTGAATTGGGTTGAACGGGACTGCGCGTCTGAGTTCGCTCGCTTTCAGCACCGGACAGTGACATAATTAAGCTTACTTACGGCGAAAGACCCTTAGAATGGGTATCCCGTTTATTGCAACTGAAGCACAAGTTTCAACGAAATACAGTGTTTCCACTTGCAGTAGTACATTTTGTACTACATCAAGCGCGCGCTGAAAAAATCACGAAAATAATACGTCAACCTTACTCTTTTCTGCGGCAAGCGTTATACTCTAAGAAAGAGAAAGCGTTTATTGAGCATTTATTTCTAGGGCGACATTTTGCCTCTCCTCAGAGGGCGCAGTGTGATGTCACAATCTCTTAAAGCGGATGACTCAAAAATTCCTTGCCGGGTGTGTGCACCCTCAGGGAGAAATATACCTTTACGTCTCAAAAGGGATCAGCCTTACATAATAAATGGACGCTGGAGTATTAACGCTGTTCTACACGAGTCAAAAGTGGCGCCTTTAATGGCTGCGTATTCAAATTTGTACGTTTTAATACAGGAGCAATATACGCAACAATCGCGGCCACATCACAAAGGGCGCGTTCCAGAAAGACGATGTCTATTGCCTACGAGTGCAGCTTTTTGAACGCAGACGAGCATTCGCTGGTGACTTGATTGCCTGCAAATGAGAATGGTTGCCGTCGTTTGCAACCAGAACAAAATCCTGTGGGCACTTTTTCTCATCTATTTTTTTTTTTACTTTGACGTTGCTCTTGGCGTGACACTGAAGTGTTTACAAGCCGTTGTGAACGTTCTTTACCCTCCCCGAGCTTTGCACAGAATCTTCCCGCGTTAAGTGTTCCAAAATACCATTGGGCGCATTCCTCGCAATTGTAATAATAGGGGTGTTTTATGCAAGTAAGCTTGGGAGTTGTCTCCGCCGCTTGTCGCTTTAAAACGGCCACGTTTGGGGAGATCTTCTTTGAACAAACACAGGTACTCATGCAAACGCACGCACGCACACTCACGAACACACAGACACACACACACACATGCAGGCACGCACGCACACACAGACACACACGCACACACGCACACACTCACTCGCACACACACACTCACACGCACACACAGGAGTCTCGTGGCCTACTCGGTTGGTAAAAACTATTTTATTGCCCGTGAGCAACGAGTAGTCATAAGTGGCACGTCCTCATCGCCCGCTGAAATTTTGTGTGGCGTGCCCCAGGGATCAGTCCCCGGGTCGCTGCTGTCTCACTGCGAAGCAGCATGTCTACCCCCCTTCCCTCCTCCCAGTTTTAATTCTGGCGACGCCGATTTACTCGGCGTCACTTAGGGGACCTCCTCGCTATAATCAACCACTTTTTCGCAAATGCTATTCCTCTTATCACCATCAGTGCCCTTTTGACGAGTTCCGCAATCAACTGACAGCGGCGGTACCGCCGTTAGTAGATGATTGCGGAGAATAACAGAACCAGGAATGGGCGTAAACACGACCTAAAGCCACCGTCACTCTTGCCGCCTCAAATTCCGCTTCGCCCAGTAGCTCCAAATTCTTCCGCTTGAAGAGCAACTTGCCCGGTTTTAACGGCGACGAGACTCCAAAATGATGCTTTAGCTTGAAAGGCTTTCCGGACGACATGTTCGCCGGTGTATTTCACGCCTACGTATGCACCCTCCACCGGCTGCCATTTTATGCGTTCCCTGGTTGGGGTGGAGGAGGGGTCTTGAACACGCCACTGGGTTTCATGGTGCTGCCGGTGACATACCCGTTGTGCTGGTGGGAAATTTGAACTTGGAAGTTTCATGGCCCAGTGCGCCCTGTCATCTGTACTGCGTAATAATCGAACGGTTTGGGTCAGGATTGGTGTGTTACACAGAAAGTGAGTTGCCTAGACGAGGAACGGAAACGGACAGCCACATGTTTGTCGGCTCGAGTAAAGCTTGAGCCATTCCAGGTTTAACTCACTATGGTACGGACGCGTATGTAGCTCGCTTGGGGAAAGAAGATAGTGAATTCAAATAAGGTCGGCCTGAACAGAATAGACAAAGGGCGCGAAAACGGCGGAAAGCTGCTGCCGCCGTGGTTGCCACTCACGTTCAAGCTTGTCGATGATTCCCTCCCGGTTGAACAGCAACTTGCCAGCTTTGAACGCTGACGTGAGCCAATATTACTTGTTAAGCCTAACGGGCTTTCAGGGCGACATTTTGGACGGTGTCTTTCTTTTCCACGCACGCGCACATACCCGGTTGCCGGTTTATGCGTGCACGAGTTGGGAGTAGAAGGGGGGGGGGGTAGCGAAGCGCAGCTATAAACCTTTCACACCTTCCTGACGACATGTGCATTTTGCTGGTCTAAAAGTGGATGTCAGACGGCCCAATTGGACCTTGCCGGTGTCCTCAGTAGTCGAGGAGATTGGGTTGGTGTGCCACACCAAAAGTAATATGCCTACGACGCGGGAGCGAAACGGACAGCATAGATAGAACAGCGCTGAGACGGCACAAAGTGACCAGCGACAAACAGGCCCGCTGACCAACAACTGTTTATTTTTTAGAAGAAATGATATTTAAGGGCGAAAAACACCAGAATGGCCATCTATGTGGGCATTGCGGCACGCGAAAAACAGATAAATTAGGCTGTGAAATTCATTAAACACAGCTGTCGGGCAAGTTTGTCCACTATGATTGAAAAAATAGAGCGCGACTTGGACAACGACACAACGGAAGAACGACGGGACAAAGAGCTCTCCCGTTTGTCCCGTCGTTCTTCCTTTGTGTCGTTGTCCATGTCGCGCTCTTTTTTTTTTCAATCAGGCTGTAAAAGCTCGTATCTAACGCGGACCCGGTGTTTAGGTGAAACATAAACTTTTCCTATCACCCGTAATAAGCTCTTTCTATTAGAGCAGGGACACGGATTGTGTGCTTCTGGCAAACCTCTGCTATGAATGAAGAATATTTCACATATTTTGTGTGTGCGCTGGCCTCTGTGAAACAGACAGCTCCATGTTTTTCCGCTAGAAAAAAACCGAGTGTCTTTCCAAGTTTCAATCAGCAGATTGGCTAGAAAGTATGCTCAATTGCAAATTACAAACAAACGTGTTTGGTTTCGCGCACTCTGTGGACTGCGCCCACTGCGGCTTCGCAGGTCATTAAGCTTCAGAAAGTGGAAGGCACTAGCTCTTTTAGTTTTTGTAAATCCTTTGCCCAATGTAATCCGGTGAATTATTATATTCTACGTTGGTGACTGCGTGTTGTGCCCCCCTGTAAAAAGTGTTGCTGATACACGTGTGTTCTAATCAGGTTTATTTATACTCAGATTGGCGTGCACAATGGCAGGTGAATTAGAACATCGCTAAATGCTACCATGTAACATTTATAGTAAGAAAATACACCTGCAATGTTGCTATCTTTCAAATAATTATGTATTACAAATCGTACAAGTATATTGGTGTGATATTGAACTATAAATTAAATTCCGCACACCATATTTATGCTACAGCTGCAAGGGACTCTCTGCTGTTGTACTTTATTTCAGAGAAATTTCAAAGATGGCCCTCATTTTCTAAAAACACTTTATTTTAACCAACATTAGGCTTATTTTAAAATACCCGGGCACGAAGTGCTAAACGAACAGCTGGAAATAGCACCGCAGCGCGCAGCCAGATTTGTTAAAGGTACCTTCAAATGAGCCATAAGGAGCTCTGTCATCCGTGATAACTTGGGGTGGCAAAAATTATGCTCAAAGAAACATTTGTGCACTGAATGTTCTTTATAACTTTAAAATAGCATCAACTTGAATGGATAAAAATACTTACCCAAAAAGACCGAATTCTGTGCCAGCCCGAATAGACAGTTTAGAAAAAATTAAACCGTACCAGTCCTGTATTACTGTATTCAAGTATTCAGTCGCTACCAATAGAATTAAAAATTGGACAATGCTCCTAACTTAAATTGCACGCTCACAGAATACTATGACTGCAATTGAAAGTGTTTCCCCAGTGCTAATGCTGGAATTCGTTATGATCTGACCTCTTAAAAGACCAACCTGTCCCCCTACTCTACCATGGTTTTGACCCAATACGTGATGTTAATATGACTACTAATTAACCCCGCTAGAAAAATGCTCGCCGTGTGCTTGAGGCATTTGGAATAAATAAAACATAAAGTGTAATCTCCACCAATCCCGCTTTGTTTTGTATCGGCGATTTGGCATTTCTAATATTGCAGTGCGTGAAAGCGTATGTTCAGTTATGGAAATTATGGAAGGTTGTGGAAGTTTATACATATTATTGAACAGAACTTTTCTACTTGATCTTGCACCACAAGTTATTCGCAACGTGAAGCAAAAACTTGCCGCTTATCTGGTCACTTCACGGCAGTTGTGGACAAAAGACGGTATCCCTCTGTCTCTTTTGCCAGGAAAACTGTCTCTCCTCTTTCCGGCCCACCTCTCAAGCGCGTAACCTCCGGTCTCGCTCCTTCCATGATAACCACGATGGATGTTTGCTTAAGTCCATTACATTTTCCGCGTTCCACTGCTCGCACCATCACCTTGAACCTTTCGTTATTCTGGGACTTAAAATGCTGCCACAGGGCTCTCTTCATACTTTGGGCTCAAGAAATTGGCTTCGAAGCATATACTTTTATTTTTCCGTCACAAAAATCAAGCAGTCATGAATTTTTATTTAAAAGGACTATTCACGTAGCATTTATGTATTGATGTTTTAACCTCAAATATCCTTAATGTGTTATTTTTGCTGAACAATCTTGACAGATATGAGAATCGCGAGCTGATTTAGTGGTGTTTTTGCCTACATTAACGGCTCTTGGCAGAATTATTTTCCTTTAGCCAGGCGGTTGATCTGAGAGAGCGAGACAAACCAAAATTTTATGTTTCAAGTCGCCCAAGAAATACTACCCCCCTTTGAAAAGATCTGGAAGGAATACCCAAGCAATCAAAACCAGTTTGTTGCAGGAAGGACCATTGCTATTTATAGTGACAGGGACGAATATAAAACAGGCCTTTCATCGCTACCCGTCTCATGCAGGCCGCAAGGACAAATGAACAAAAACCACTAAACTAATTGTTTCCTCGTAATAATTTGAATTAAATAAAAATCGCACGCAACACATGTATCCGTGGCGAGCAGCCTTACAAGCCGCCGACTAGACTCCTATGTACCGAAGTAAATACTGCACGCACATTTAAATCTTCTTTTGCATTCATAATAGGTGTGGCCTTTTTTCTGAACCGAACCAGAGGTGGCGGGCTAAATTTTCAGTCGAGCTCCAATCGTTATTGCTAGGCATTTGGTCCTTAGCTGGCCAAGGGTAAACATTTCCCTGGATACGAAAGCGGACGCAAATATGTTTTCGATTCCGCGTACGAGGATAGCGGAAACTGGAAATATAACTTTACTTCTACTGCTAAGTTCACAGTTCATTTCCGGGCTATGTTATTACACTTAGAGCAACCTAATAGTGACGTCGTTTGGTTCCAATATATTTTTACACACAAAAATTAGGAGAACGCCCCTCTTCTGCCTTCATTAGACTACAAACAGTTCTAACAGCTTCCCCTCAAGCTAAGCGTCAAACTAGTTAAACCTCCCAGAGTACTGTAAGAAAGACATTGTGCCGGTGTGAATTCATCCGTCTGAAGATGTGTGTACCCCATTAAAACCCGAAGGAAATAGAATTAGTTTAGAAAATAATTTCGACAGGCAGCATCGATCACGGAGGAAAGAGCACCTGAGCGCTAACGTTTTCAACACTTTTGGTTGCCTACAGCGGAGAATGACAATTTAAAAAAATACGGCAACGTAACATCCCCGAAACCGCTATTCCTGTTGAAATATATTAGAAGGCAGGCTTTCCTGAAATAACAACGTTAGGTTTTAAGAGAGCTCGAAAACCCTTTTTCTGGAGGGCCAAGCTCAAAGGTTCCACCTCTCCAAAGTTCTCCTGCGTAAAATGAAGTTGAGGAGATGGTTCCATCTGCTCTAGGCGAGTTAGTTAACCACAAGCTCTGCTCGTAACCACGTGGGCGTCATTAGTGCACAAAGCCGACTCGTACACATATAGAGCGCCAGAGAATGTGCATTCAAGAGCGGAAACCGAAAATATAAAAGCTGAGCTTTGCCGAAACGCCCCCTTCATTAGCTTGCACAGTACCGGTGCACCTCTGGTGCCTGCGTTACTTCCTGCGGCAATAATCCGAAAATGGTGTTCGGGTTCTCACGCAAGAGCTGGAAGGAACCCTGGAAAGTGGTAGTTCTGTGAACAGAAGATGGCCGCTTACGAGAGCGAAGCACTACTAGAGAAAACTCATACAAGAGAGGGAGAGAAAACAGGCTTCTGAAGACGCAGGCAAAGGCAAGAATAGGCGCGTCTCAAACTCTGAGTCGTATTTCTTTAGCGGGCTCAACATTGGTCTACTTTTCGCGGGTTTTCTTTCTCCCATCTTAGCCACTCCACGCCGTAATTAGCTGTGGGTTGTACGCAACAGGAAATTTGAATTGGGCTGCCTGGTACCGTTTTATATCATTTCCCGCTCCTTCTCTGCCCTCGTAGGTCAATTTCAGGGAACTTGCTAGCGTGTCAGCCTCCTTTGGCTGCCTAATCAGTTGTAAAGCCTGCACCCTGTGTGTATGGTCACCTTCTTTTGTCCTCGTTTTCTGTGCAGTTTTTCCTGGTCGCGTAGCTGTAATTTTAATTCATTTCACCAATGACCATCCGCATCATCAGAGAAAGTTCCTTTTCTGCTGTGCATTTGGGTTTTCTGCAGACGACATTAGTGAGAGGCTGAACGTTTCCCTTTAATAACCCTGGCATCCCTCACAGCGTTCGTGGGGCCCGTCGGAAAAGCTACCTTGGGAGGGGGTTGCACTCACGGTAGCCCCAGTTTCTGCATGCATCAAGTTCTGCACCAGCGGTCTGCACCAGGGGGATTCAGACGTTCAAAGCTTCTTGTTACACCTAGTATATCTAGATATCGTCACTGCCACTCAGCTTTCGAAATTAATTCTTAGAAATGAGACACGCACTTTCTATTCAACCATGGTGTACGGGGCAGCAATTCGCGTGTATGCGTGGGATCAGAGCTTTTTCTGTACGCGCCTGCAAACATAAGTCTATACCTCTGATGAGAAGGGCCCTCAGAGAAAGGCATGGTCTGTGAAGGTATGTGCAGTCACGTTAGGCTCTGCCTGTGTAACCTAACATCTTCACAAATCTCGCATTATAGAAGAAACGCGCAAAGTTTAGAACAGAAGTAACTGGGGCAATACAGACCTTACTCGTACGCCTGTCCCATTTAATGAATATACATTGAAAACGTTACCCTGACTTTCGTGATTGGAACCTCCCCTCCAAAGGGGAAGTAGACTGAGGATTGTGAGCAGGCGTAAAGAAATAAAAGTACCGTCCTTAAAAACGGTTCTTTTTTTGCTAATGTCACTGGGTATACCTTTCAAGCATGACAGCAATTACTCAATCGCGATCACCGTCCAAGAGATGTAGAAAGCGCTAGGGAAGAAATTAATTGATCCCCCCGGCGCTTCGATTATCATGGTGCATAAAGATCTCTTTCAAAGATCCGTCGAACAGCCTTCCGTGTACGACATTCATTATGCATCCTTTCGCAATGATCATGCAGGAAATTAAATACATTTGCAAACTTTTCGCTGCCGGTTTCACCGTTTTGTCGCCCTAAAGAAGTGGACCAAGCTTCAGAAGTAGTACAAAATGCCGGACTATCGATTTCTTAAGACGAGGCGAAGGTAAAGCGTAGTTCTAGCTGCGCACCACTTGCTCGTTATTATAGATCGCGCTCTCCGCCAGCTCTGTCCAATTTACAGCCCTAGTTGAAGAGCTTACGGGGTGAAACTATATAAATCTATTTCAGCCTTCTTCCTAATGAACAGCTGTAATTAGAAGGCAATATATTCTGCTTAATACGTAAAACTTTCCACATGGTACATATTCGGCACTTCCATTTATTCTTGTACACCGTTTAAAATTTTCAATGATATCGGAAAGTCAACGCCTTATCACAACGTCCAGCGGCGACATTAACTAACCGCACACAATACGTGGTTGCTAATGACTTTATTTCCACGCACTGCTCTGTTACGTCTGGTGGGCTGCAAGGTTCTGTCTTCGGTCCCCTATTTTTCTTAATTTATATTAATTACTTGCCGAACACACTATCATCAACTATTAGACTTTTCGCGGACGACTGCGTAATTAACAAAAGAATTTTGGATTCCGCCGACCAAAGTGCGCTACAGTGTGACCTAAATAAGATTTCTACGTGGTGCGATACATGGTTATGAAACTGAACACAAATAAATGCAAAGTAATGCGAGTAACCCGTCAAAAAAGTAATACTACAGCGTGCACCTACATATTCAACCACGACCCCCTAACCAAAGTGTCATGTTACAAATATCTTGGCGTGTACATCTCGGATAATCTTTCTTGGCAAACCCACATCGAACATATCAGAAGTGACGCTAACGGCATTCTCGGTTTTTTACGACGAAATTTTGCCCTTGCTTCAACAGATATAAAACTCGTTTCATATAAAAATTTAGTTAGGCCAAAGGTCGAGTATGCGTCGTCGATCTGGGACCCGCATATCAACTCGTTACTTCATGATCTCGAAGCTATCCAGAATCGTTCCGCACGCTTCATCTTATCTAACTATTTTCGTACGGCTAGCGTCACTTCCATGAAATGTACCCTTAACCTAGTTGATCTGTCTGTTCACAGGAAAATATCACGACTTTGTCTTTTTCATAAAATATATCACGCCAATTTAACGCTCATAGATTCGATGCTTTTTCCTCCCACTTATCATTCGACAAGAAACGACCATCAGTTCAAGGTTGGCGTACCCAGCAGCCGGAAAAACTATTATTACAACTCATTCATTCCTAACACCAGCTCTGACTGGAACCACCTCCCCACCTGCATTGCTTCAATAAATAATCCAGTCAATTTCAAGGTTGCTAATAGTGGCCATATTACCTGAATTTTCTTTCTTTCTCATACTGTTTTTCCGTGAATACCGCGGTTTTGTGTAAATCCTGCTGTGTTGTTCCCGAGTATGGCAAAGGGTTATCAACCTTCTGATTTTTTCTTTCCTGTAATTGTTTATAGTACTAGTTGATGTGTATATTTCAAATATGTAAATATGTTTCTTATGTGTAACCAAACCCCTGCTGCGTTGCCTGTAGAGTGTTTGACCCCCCACTCCTCTCTGTAATGCACATGTGCCTTGAAAATAAATAAATAAATAAACAAACAAATAAATAAATAAATAAATAAATAAATAAATAAATAAATAAATAACTAAATAAATAAATAAATAAATAAATAAATAAATAAATAAATAAATAAATAAAATATTAAGTACGCAGTGTCTCAAAGATTGAACGCGTGCTCGATAGTTTCGAGCTCTCGAGAGTCTGCGTCAGCTTAGAACAGCTAAAAAACGTTGTAAAACTGGCCTGTAGTGTCTGTAGTTAGGAAGGCGGCTCGGTGCTTGTGGTGTATGTTTTAAATCTTGTTACTGGATTCAGATGTCCGCAAAAAATTCAAAGAAGAGCACCGCAAAAAAAGAAAAGAAACGAGCAGCTATTTTGTGTGCATCTACTGTCTTTTCAATATCTTTCGTTATTATTCCGCAGAGTCAATCAAGACAGAATATAAACGCCCGCCATTTTAAAATCTTCGAAACTACGGCCAAGCACGCAGTTGTAGTACGCCCAATGAAGCCCAGCATGCCAACGCAATGGAGGCCACTTTTCGGACGTTTTTGTTGAACTGTTGTAAGTAAACGCAGGATGTCACCAGCACCAAACCTTTGAAAACGCCTTCTCAATTGAGAGTCTTTGTAATTAGCAGGAACTACTGGGAGTATGTGGTGTATTAAAGCGAAAGCTCTCTTGATACTTATGGCGTCCTGTCAAAAACCTAATGCATTTCCCCATAGACCGGTTTGTCGATTGAAATGCTTTGATATAAGATCTATGAACAAACGGCGCATGCGTGAAACCGGGCTTCCATTTTTTTACGATACGGTTACTCGAAAATCACAAAAATGAAGCGATTCTAGATAATGCAATAGAGGCATCGATCATGAAGAATGAGTAGAATAGCATACATTTACCATAACCAACCATGTGTCGGTGCACATTCAGATAGTTCGTACAGGCGCTCAATTAGAGGAGGGAGATCGGAAGGGAGGGGGAATGAGAGAGACATGAAGGTGAAGCAAATTACGTATCTTTTCTGATGGCAAATCAAAACCTCGTATTTTATGTGTTCGTTACAGGTTCATGTTAAAGGGTTGCACGTTGCTCGTATACATGATTGGGCGGCATCTGTTCTGCAACTGGCGAATTATTTTAAAAGTAACATTTTACTGCCAGAAATCACTAGTTAGTTCGTGTGAAAAAGCATCTTCCTTTGCCATGGAAAGTTGAAAGGAACAGCTAAAGTTTTCTAACTTCACGACTGCGTCAAAAGTGCGTCAAAACTTTGGTTAGAAGTGCTTCCAAACTTCGCTTAAAGTGTGCCGTATAGATCGTAAAACCTCCACAGACCCAAATCGCAAACGATGAAGAAAGCCCGTATCAGGAGTTTTTGCGCACTAATTGAGCGCATTTTCGAATGATCTGAATGTGCACCGACACATGGTTTATATGGTAAAGGTACACTATTCTACTCCTTCTTCATGATACATGCCTCTATTACGTTATCTAGAATCGCTCCATTTTAGTAATTTTTGAGTAACGGTTTTGAAAAAAAAATTGAGGGCCGGTTTTACGCATGCGCCGTTTGTTCATAGATCTTATATCAAAGGATTTCAATCGACAAACCAATATATGGGGAAATGCATTATGTTTTTCACAGGACGCTATAGGTATAAAGACAGGTTTCGCTTTCATACACCGCATACTCTCAGTAGTTCTTACTCCTTACAAAGTGTCTCACTTGAGAACGCGTTTTCAAAGGTTTGGTGCTGGTGATATCATGCGTTTACTTAGAAAAGTTCAACAAAAACGTCCGAAAAGTGGCCTCCATTGCGTTGGTATGCTGGGCTTGATTGGGCGTGCTACAATTGCGTGCTTGGTCGTAGTTTCGGAGATTTTAAAAGTGGCGGGCGTTTATATTTTTGTCTTGATTGACTCCGCGGAGTAATGACGAAAGATAGTGAAAACCCAGTAGATTGCACACAAAACAATTGCTCGTTTCTTTTCTTTTTTGCGGCGCTTTTGCTTTGAATTTTTTGCGGACATCTGAATGCAGTAACAACATTTCAAATATAAACCTAGAAGCACCGAGCCGCCTTCTTAACTAAAGACACTACAGGCCAGTTTTAGCAACGTTTTTTAGCTGTTCTTAGTTGACGCAGACCCTCGCGAGAGCGAAACTCTCGAGTGCGCGTTCAATCTTTGAGTCACTGTGTACTTAGTACGAACTGCTGAGATTAAGTGGTATATTTTCAGGATAACGAACAACTTATTGGACATATCCCAATTCTCTTACTGCACGTCCTGTTCAAATACGATTGTTCCTCATCTCAAAGAACTTATTGTGTGTTATGAGAAGGCCGCGTCTAATGTAGCACAAGTATTATAACGTCCCTTGAAACTCATCTGAGCCACAATATGTTCAGCTAAGGAATACATTTCGCGTGCAAAACGCAATGTCTAGAGGCAGGGAGGTTGTATACTTGGTTCAAGTCTCAGAGTTGATTTTCTTGGATTGGAACATGTTTTCGAAACAAATTAAAACACCTTGTTATTTCTTGTGCATTCAAAGAAACTCTCAAATACTATACAACATAGTGCATCCAGATGGCCACAATATTTTATTTACTGCGGAGTAATAAATTGCCAAGATATTTCAACCCTTTAAAACACATGTTCTCAAATAAAAACGACGTAACAAGCGCACACACAGCTTTGGTTCTCAATAGCACTACTGTTGCTACTTTTGAAGCGAAATCCCGACCAGTGATCTATTCGTCAGCTGTGATAGAAATCACCGCGGCACAAACTAACTTCCACGGAAAAACAAATACTTTCAGTTGTACTAACTCCTAGGAAGCCTGAATTATTAGCTGTGGCTTGACAGAAAGCCCCAAACTAAGCAATACTCAAAGAAAATGTTAGGCACAAATAAATCCAGCCTAGTGCGTCTTTACAGCATCAGATCCTTGTAGAATAATATTCTTGCCTTCTGGCTTCGTTTAGGGCACGCTATAAACACTGGGTTGCAGCGGTGCAGTGCATTGAACCAGATGTGTGTTGCCATAGCAACGCATTCGGGACGCCTTGCTTCATTACATTGTAGGATAATGGGACCGGCATAGGCATTGTGATGCGGCAAGTCGTAATAGTATTCCCATTGTCAACAAGAACTCTTTGTGCGCGGGTAATAAGTTCTTATCCTTCTTGTTAGGCCCCAAATGTGTTCTCTTCAGCCACAGAAAACATTCGCTGTGTCTCCAGCCATGTTGCTCGGTGGAGACAAATGACTTCTTTTGCGCTTTCGTTACGAAAGCAATCAGTTTACGCTGCTGGCAGGAATTCAGTGAGCAGCGCTCATTGATGCAGCAACCCATTGTTAAGGGCCAAGCGAACCCATCTGCTGGTAAAAAAGCAAAACACGTCGCAGTGCATCGAAGCAGCCAATCAATATTTTTGCGTTCATTTGTTCGGACCTCACTAGTATATTTAGATTCTTCGTCATCAAGTTTCGCAAAATCACCCCATTTCCAATATTGTGGCCTTGTAGAAAGCAGTTCATCTGGCAAGCGTCGTGTTAATGAACTTCTCAACAAAATCCTCGAGAAAGAAAAGCAAAAAGAAAATCGGGTTGTTGAGCATAAGCACTTCAATCCAGGAAGAAGAAAACCTTTTCTAAGGTGAAGAAGCTTAGTTTGGTAAAGCAAGGTGGACCTCCGGAGCAGCAGTTGCATGTTATTTCAGTATACTATTCTTTTGTTTTTCAGCTTGTACCGAGTGACAGCAGGTGCGTTTGTTTGTGTACGGCTGTGCGAGAAAGCCCAAAAGTTGGTTGAAATGCACTAAACATTTATGATATCCCACACCGTGAAGTGCCTGTTTCTCAGACGAGGGAATACCGTTACTCTTATAGCTCGCGCGACTGACGTCCTTTTTTTACGTGGTCCGAAATGAAATATGGGAGCTACGTTACCTAACAAAATGGAGGTTTTATTCTTCATCCGTGCTTACAGAGATACTCAAAGAGGTTTTGCCGATACATGACTGTTTCCATTTTCAGGTAAATCAAGCTTCGATATTCACCTCCTTCAAGAATTTTGTTAAGGCGTTAAGTATTAGTGGAGCTGGGGCAAATCAAAACAACGCATTTTCGCGCACGCCGAGACTGTCCCACGTTTCGTCCATCTCAGTGCACCGCGCGACCTTCCGGTTGAGGAAGAACATCCGGTTGCGCGCGGCTGCTATTGAGACATACTTAAGTATCGCTGGCTACGGGGCCTTCTGATATTCTGCGTTCCGTTGGCGCCGTTTTTTCTATCATGTTGCTTATGAATCCTGCCCTCCGCACACGGCTGCAAAAGATGATGGCAGGAATGGGGCTGGGCAGTTACGCTTCATGGTGGTCTGCGCGAACGGAAACAACACACGAAGAAGAGAATAGACGACACAGGCGCTGTCTAGCAACCGAAATTTTATTTGAAGAACACGTGTTATTTAGGCAACCAAGAAGAGAATAAAAAATGGCGAAATCATACACGAGTGATACACACATATCACGTACGCACTTACACACACGACTTGTCTAGGATATCAATTTCCTCATCTTTTATTGCGATAGACGGGTGGCTCACGCACCTGTCACCGCTTTTTATAATTCTGTACGCTTCCGCAATTTTCCCTCGTGCGGTGGCTGCTGCTTTTTATCACCACGACCGCTTTTTTCAAACTCGGGAGCACTGAAGGAATGCAGCAAGAAACATGCCAATCGCTTCATGGAGTGTATAGAAGGTGTGGTGTATAAGATTGAGCTCTCGTGTGGCAAAAGCTAAGTAGCGCAAACTGGCCGCTGCATAACGACCGGCTCAGAAAGCACGCAAACACTGTGCAGACAGGCACTGACAGCAATCTAGCTGCGCACTGTGAAAGGTGCCAGCAACTCCAGCTATCCCCGCCAGCATTTGCTAGCACCGTCATCTTGAAGCAGTATCGTAAGCAGCGCACGAGGGAGATACACGAGGCTTTCGTTATCCACACAATGGGAGATAGGTGCGTGAGCCCCCTCCCCTCCGCCCCCGCACACTTTCGGAGAGCACTGGCTTGCGCCACCACGTCGAACTGTCCTCCCGTCCCAATTTCGCGACCCTCTCCTCCTTTGCTTGCTTTATTTCATCCTAGGCTTTATTTTTCACTCGTTGGTCTTGCAATCGTTCGGTCGGTTATTCAGACAACGTAGCTCAGCCCGTACACGGCCGCCAAAGGGCTTCGTCTTAATAAAAACTGTGATCCACGAGAGTGCCCATATTTCTAATGCAACCGCAACGGGGAATTATCGGTATCTACACGCCCAAGCTGAGGGTCAGAGATATTGCCGCAAAGCTGGCGTGTCATGCGGCGCTAATTTTGGTTTATTTTACCCAAAGCGTTTCAACAATTACACGGTAAACCAGCTATACTAACATGGCCACTTTAAACCAAGAAAATTACATGGTAAAGCTCAGCCCTTACTCCTAATAGGCACACTCGTAACTCTAGCAGATGTCTCTGAGATCGATAGGCTGCAACCATTGTCGCTAGTTGTTTCTAGGAGTGGAAACCGGCCCTGTAGCTGGTATATTTTCAAAGGTCTTGGGTATATCACGTATGCGTTCGTTTGAACATTGAATTCGGTTGAGTCCGATTTACCTCAGGGTGGGGGGGGGGGGGGTCGTGTTGTAACGGTTTAAGTAGGTGTGCGTCTCCTAGGCGTTATCAGTACAATAACTGATACGTGGCTTACCGCTTCTTGGAAACAACTCTAGAAGGCGCACAGAGCATTCAGACACTAAATGAAGGAGCTATGTGCAATAGCAACAACCGAAATTTACTCTGCAACACGCTCATACATCTGACGCAGTTTAAGAGGAAGGTTTATATTGCTAGGTGAAAGGGATAATCATGCGGGAAAAAAGATACCTCGTTAAGGAGTCTGTTGTGGAGGAACGGGGTGGCTGGGTTTAGCTCTGTCGTTGTAGTGAGCGGGCGTAACGAGCTGCTACGTGAAGCAGAGAGTCAAGCGATAACTGCGCCAGGGGAGGGCGGCGGTGATGGTGGAGCAGCGTCAACGTTGCAATAGCTAACACCAATCGCACAATACTTGGAAGTGCGAAGGTCACGCGACTTGCGTGCTGCCGCGAGGCAGGCACCTTGCAATGAGCGACGCCGCGAGCAGGAACGGAGGCGAAAGAAAATATAACACCAAGAAACTTATAATGAAAAGACATTGTGGAACCATAAGGAATAACATAAGTTAAACGCAGGCAACATGTTAGAGCTCAGATGGTCAACCAGCTGTACGCAGTTCACGGACGCATTTCTCTTCCTGTGTGCCTTATGGGATTCGCGTTTTGTTGAAGTGAAAAGCGGTACTGAACAAATACAGCTTCGTACAATACCTGTAGAGCAGCCATCCCTTGATTCATTTGCGAAGTTTATCTAAGGGCTAGTTGAACGACTCAGCTATCCTCTGAAATTAGATTTGAGTTTTCGTGTTTTTAGTTTCACTGAATCCTGCCTGTCGTAGGTGGAAAGTGAAACTGTTGCGTCATTTGTAAATCTGCATGAGGTAGTTTCAAACGAGTGCAGGGCTCTGTTTCTTACTATCTGCGAAATACTTGATGGTTCGAAAGCTTTGTTAGCTTTTGTTCTTTTCTGCGTTAAGGCGTTAGCCTGCGCCAGCTCAACTGATCTGCAAGTGCGTATTGCTGTACAGGTCCTACGGGATGTAAGTTTTGGGTAGGTCACATTCCGAAAAACGCCTACGTGGTTGTCACCTAAGGAGATTTCTTTCCACAACAATAGGACCCTAACGAAATTCCATATTCTAAACGAAGTCAAAATTTTTACGGCCGAAGAGCGTACCTATTCAAGGCTACACGGATGTATTGACATCCGGTTGTAATCTTAAAAGTAGATGTGTCCGACGCAATGTGATGGGACTGTGCTGCGGTCGCTGCTGATGCTCGTAAGGAAGAAAATGTAAACCCGCGTCGTAGGGAGCGTTTTACCGGCGTTATATATAGCATTCCACAAAGCCCCAGTATATTTTTTACCTTTTGCATGTTCTAAATGTAATTTTTCTAACAGACGCTCCGTGACCACCTTGTAGGGCGTGAGATTATAAAAACAAGCTAAAATAAGATATGGCTGGGCTGACCTCGGCTGTACAGATTATGCATGCGAATGCAGATGAAGCAAAGTTTGCAAACCTAAGGATATGGGTAGTCCGACGTCCCATACTGCGAACACTCACTACCACCGGATCATCAGTTTATGAAGCCGCCGTCAAATTCGAAGGCGAGGCGTCCATTCCCGCCTCTAGAGCTCGTCGCTATAGTCTTTATGCATCCTTCTACTGACGGTTAACTAGCAAAAGTTATTGTCCATTACTCGCTTCCGCCTGCCGCTTTCCGCGCTCGAATTCTCGTTTCCGCATTAACTAATTAGCCAGCCGAGCGATGTCTGCAGGATGGTTCGATGCAGCTTGCCATTTTCGCATCTGGGACCGCGCAGAAAACACAACTTCGGAACAGATGGACCAGCGTCCTTATTCTCTTCACACCGCGGCTGCACTTGCCTCTTCCTCTCGCACGCCCTCCTCTTACCCTCACTTTCCCTCCTTCGTGTTGCAGTGGAGTGAAAGAGCGGGCAGACGCCCTACTCCAGGTATGGTAGCTACAAGGGGCCACCATACTCGAGGGGCAGCAGCACTCGCCCCTCGCCAAGGGCAGCACGCGCCGTGGCGGCTTGTCACGCTTTATCACTTCAAGGTCAAACTCACGCGCGGAGAAACTCACTGGTTCAGGCCAATATGCCATTCACGTAAAAAGCCGAAACGCTTCCTAATTTCCCGCAAACTACACAAAGATCCCTGCGCGCTACGGGAGCCCGGAAATAAGCCGTGAAGGACAAGCCTTTCGGGATATTTCCACTTGCAATTGTCGTGGGCACTCTGGAGTATTCAAGCACAGCAATGAAGAAGTTTGCGTCAAGGTGGTTGTTGGTGGATGGCCCCTAAAGAAGACGATGAAGAGACTGGGCTTCCGAGATTTCTCAAGTGCGTGCTAGTGGCCTGCTTCTGAGTTTGGATAGCGCTGTTAATACCTAATTATCCTGAATATACACTAAACGTACGAAGACATCCGCGTAACAATAGTTTTTTTCGTAATTTACCGACAAATAAAGCGTTTTCTACTAGATCTAATATTGTAACTGGAGAGAAAAATATATTCCCCGTGAAAATAATTTCAAAAATAATAAAAACATGGCACTTATCGATGCTGCCATACAAATGTTTACCGGGTAAACAATCGGCAGGAGACCAGCCCTCTGTTTTGATCATTGATCTCTTCCCCGTGACGTTTTTTTTTCAATGGGGCCTGGTATATTTCGTAGCACTAATAACCAACAAGGTCAACTTTCAATCGTATGCACTAAACTTTTATGAAGGGGTTCGCAAACAACTTTCTGTCTGTGAACAAAAACTTAAAGCTTTATTTGAAATATTACAAAAATAGTGATATTTCCGGCTATTTTGTACTGCTTAGAGTGCAATACATGTAAACCGCAACACGTTTGCCGAGAACGACCAAGGAACGATGTGGACGACCGTTAGTTCTAGTACAGAGGGCCTAGGTAAAGATACACACACACACACACACTTTCGCACACACACGCACACTCGCAGGCACACGCACAAACACTCACACACACGTACAGGCGCACAAACACACACACACACATAGGCACAGACGCAGGCCGAGGCACAGGCACACACAGGCACAGGCACATGCACAGGCACACACACACGCACACACGCACACGCACGAACACACACACAAACGCATGCGTACACACGCACGCACGCACGGACGCACACACGTACGCACCCACGCACGCACACACACACACGTGCGCCCGCATCCACACACACGCACACACACACACGTACGCATTCACGCACATCCGCAGCAAAAATCATGTAAACATCAGTGAAATTGGGTGCGTTAGATTGACACAACCCTGTCCCACATGTACAAATGATTTCCTTAAGCGTGTCATACAGCCCATGGTCTGAGGTTGAAGAGGAACCTGTTAAAAAACAGAAAACGACATATGGAGTAACCCGCGGTTAGTGTCGGCGGACAAGAAGATAACTTTCATGTGTGCGACAGACTCGAACGCGGCACTGTTCTCCTGGGTCGGCAAATGTGGCCGCTCTTCAGGAAACATCGCGGCCGCGATATTTCTGTCATTCGATTGCATTGTTTCACTATTGTAACCATCGGGACAAAAGAGGGCGTCCGTTTGCAATATCAGCAATGTCGCTGGGGTGCACCACTCCCAGATTGTACATTCCAAAGGTACTAACGCAACTGGACTCAACACAACGCAAATTCTAGAATACGTTTTTTGCGACCACAGGGGGGAAGGGTAACGCGTCCCACAATTTGGCGCACAAAATGAACTCGTTCATGCGCTTTACCTAGGAACTCTTTTCCGCTCCTGGAAGATGGATGTGGTTTTACAACGCTGTTATAGATTTTGGGTAGGGGGTAACTCCACTTTAACAGCGCTGCACGCTCGGAGTTTTTTTTTTTTTAAAGTGGGACAAGTGGTGCAACGTACAGAACTGCCACTTTGTTTAAATTCACCATCTTATACATTATTAACGTCGATATTTCAGTGTTGTAATGGTGGTTGACGTACCCGAGGTGATTATTCGCTATGAACGTAATAAGAAGCGACGAATACTCTCCTTTTTTGGAATGACCTGCTTGAACCCTTTGAGGGCTCTAATGTTTATGAAGGCATGACACTTCCATGGTTTTTTGAAACAGCATGTTGATGCCCCATTTTACTAGCTTGGAGCGCCTGGAAGAAGATATGATTATGGGGTTAATGCAGGGATGCTACACCTGAGCCATGAGGTGCACCACATGAAGCTGGTGCCGTTTCGAGCTTTCATTAGTCGACTATAAAATGTAACGAGCTGCTGTTTTGTCTGAGCAACAAAAAGAGTGTAGGGGAACTTTTATTTCGCTTGGAATTTCGCTTTTTTAATGCAATATAGCGTTGAGAAACAACCTCAGAATATGAAATAATTTCGCTCCGAATTTCAATGCCCTCAAAGCCACCTGTTAAAAATTTGGAGCACTGCATTTAAAATAGACGTTTAAACGGTAGAGAATAATTCGTCTTCCTATTTTAGACGACCTGCTGCTAGATCAGTCTTGACCACTTCGGAACTGGTATTCAAGAAAGGAAATTACATATTAGCACTACCATCTGAAATTTTTAAAGCCCATTACTGCTTTAATGCTCAAGCCTTCAATATCCTCCCTCCATTTGGTGCAGGGCATCGCGTGGATGAAATTACTCCCATTTTGGTAATGCTTCGAAGAAATGTTTTGGAGGAAATACCAAGAAGAATATCCGCTGCGTGGGGCGGGCAGAATACAAGAACGCAAAAAATGGCTTTAGCTACGTTTATAGTGCTCGGTGTATAAGATTTACACCGGCAGTTTTGCCATTGATTAATATAGCTAAAAAAATTGGGCTTCAGAGCGTACTGTGCCTGTCCGATGTCGTTTGTGTGAGTCAGCATGAGTTCTAAGCCTCAGCGCCGATTATTTCTTACATTCATGAACGGTACTAAAGTGATTTACTATGCTTTCTCAAGTAAATATTGTATACTTCGTTTTCCTTTGTAATGGCCACTTCTTTTGCTTTACCAGAAAATGCGTGGTACTTTCTGCATAAAACGCGAAGCTGCTGGAATATATATATATACAAGCAAAATTGAAGTGAAACCCCCAAATGAACCGCAGCAGAATCGCTGAAGGGTGGCGCCTAGAAAAAAACAGAACGCTAAGACGCCTGCGCGGATAAAGCCCGTATTTGCAAGGCAAAGTTGATGAGTGCGAACGGCAGGGTGTCACGACAGCCTGCGGCTTCAAGGATGTGGCTAAGTAGGTTTGCCAAGAAGTTACTTTGAGCATACGCTTAGCGCAGCGAGAACCACGAGCTGCTTCAACCAAAATAAAACTAAGTAACACCGGGAACCCCGAAGATGTGCTGTGGCTCCAATCACACCAAGTCGTAGCGTGCCACAAGGGTCACTTTGCAGCCAGAAACTTTGTAAGTCAAAAGTTTTGGCGCCTATCTCGGCATAGGATAAAAAGGTTGGGCCGAGATAATGGACGTCCCGCTCCCATGTGCAGCGGCATGGCCTTGTACTGTTTTCGTTTGCAGAAAAAAGGAAGAGGTAGCTTTCTGGCACGCGGAGAACCATTTTTTTCGTACGTCCGCACCAAAGAGTTTTTGTTTTGCATTTTCGCCGTTAAGTTCGGTTGCTATCATCGCTACACTCGCTTGCTTGAAAGGAAAGCTTGAACTCTTGCAATGAAGCTTTTCATTAGTTTTAGTTGTGTTTGTTGTAGTACGAGAAATCTTCCCCTTAGCGCAAGACAACATTTAATCTTTGGCCGGTGGTGTAAGGAAAGAAAGTCATTTTTATTATAGCGGCCCACTAAAGTGTGCCACAGTCACATTCCACCATGCCAACTGATCGTTCTGTCAAACATAGTTGTAAACGAGAAAGCAAAGCGTCAGCCATTATGGTATAATATTTAGGGCAGAATGGTCTCAAAACATACATTTAGTTCATGGTCGGGAATGCTGATGGAATAGGGCGGAAAGTAGACAGGTTTAGCTGCCGCTGTTTGCAAGTATTGATGTAAACAACCATGCGACATTCAGTAGAAGTTTTTCTATACACATTTATCCCCAAAGGTGTAAAATTACAAGCTCATCTAAGCAGACCTCATGCACTAGTAAAGGCGATAACTTGGTGGATAAATTGTCCATCCTGTAATCAGACTATCGTCGTTATGGTCTTCCCGATTGCTTCCTTGCTATGCAGAAACCTTTCTATTGCCATCTACCTGTAACATAATAAGGCCCAGGGAGATTCGTCTTTTTAGTTACGGTATTTATACATCTCCAAAGAAAACAAAACGTGGTATTTACAGATGTCACTACAGTTTATTTTTAGCACGGTGTTACGTCGGTACTTTGACATATGAGTCTGGTTTCTCTTGAATTCATTTTAAGGAAAACTATCTCGCTGTGTAGAGGGTTTTAATATTTCCAATTATATAAAACGTATTTTTATTGTGGAAGTAAAACCAGAAGTTCAAGCAGATATAAGCAAGAACTGCTTGTTTGCCGAAAAGCAATAGTAAATAAGGAATTGCTTTGTGCTCCCATCTCTGCTTACCTTATTACAACAGAAATCATTACGGTTTCTCCCGTTCAATACTTATCAAAACTTCTATGCCGCCACGCCGTGCTTCCATTCCCTTCTTTGCCCGAGTTTCTTCGACTCTTGTCTCTCGTGCTGTATTCTTCATCCCTGGGCTCTGGCCTTGTTGGCGCATTAACATGGTCGAACTCGGTTGCCCACACAAGCAACTAGGCAGTACATCGGACGAACAAACACAATTTTGCTCTATAGTGTGCTATATTAGTTCAGAGTACATTAAAAGGAAAAACATCGGGTGCCCGCATTGTGCAATACTTTAGACTTCTTTTAGACGGGGCCAAGTCGTCGCCTGTTGTCGCTGTGGTCGTGACAGCATAACACGTCACTTTCGGTTAAAAAGGACGTATTTCTTTTATGTGTCGAAGGGTCACTTCAAACGGCTACCAAGTAATTTTGCGCTGTACACAGGACAATATACGAAGTAAGAAGTTAATCACAACACCATGGAAAATGAGAGCATCGTAATTAGAAACGATGAAGGTTAGCGTGAGTGTGTCTTCGCAAAGCGAACCATTGCGGTTTACATTTGGTATATTGGCGGAGTTATCCAAAGCGTTATCAGCAAAGACTCATCGGTGGTCATTTTGGTAGTTGAGACGGAACAAGAATCCTGGTGATGGAGCGCGTTTACGATTCTCGCGCAGCATGGGCCAGTTAACGGAGGCATGCATACTGCGCTGTTGTAGCAAGATCAAAACAATACAAGACCATAGACTTAGCCGCGGAGGGGTTAGAGATATACTACCACATAATTGTGTGCGCCAGTTAAATAGCTGTGGCCCCCAGCGCGTGAACGAATATTTATATTGCGCGGATGTGACCATTTTTCCATAACATTTTTTGAAATATTTGAGACAGTGTGCTGTGCGTTGACTTTCTTAAAAATGAATGATTCATTTCTCGAAGACAAAGATACGATTTGGTAAAAATACTGTAGTTTTGTGACGAAGGACATGACAGAAATTTTAAACTGTGAAACTGCTAGCATGCATGTAAGCACACCTTCGTCAATGAGTCTATATATAAAAAATTTGACGCGATCGGCTGAGTAGAACAGTATCAACGGACGTACTGGACAATGAAAGCTGGTTTAGCAGAAACAGCACTGGCAGTGCAGATATCCATATCGTCCCCGGCCTTGTGTAGGCAATTTTGTTTCAAACCAAATGTTATCTGACAATAAAATGGGCGCCTGCGAAAAAAATGCTTCCTAAAGGAAGCTGTTTAGCGCGACCCTGTTTCGAAAGGTGTGGATTCCCGTGGGAATTCAGAGTGTTTATAAATGCAGAGGTTACTTTCTTGATGTAACGTTTGGAGGAAGTGGCATTGTTAATGGGAAAAGATCAATCCTTGTGCGGCAGCGCTGTTTGATGGTTGTATGAACTGGAGGCCAATAAAAAATTTTAAAATATTACCGATTATTTCTAGGTGCCATAACTCCGCGATCACCACTGTTGCGACATTTCCGTTCTCAGCCAGACACTAGCGCAGCGCAGAGCTGAACGACGTATATGTAGAGCCGAGGGTGAGTTAATGCTTATTTATATACATCATGTGCAAAGGCAACAATGCCGTTATAGGTTTCGCATAAAAGCAAGAGCGCCTCAACCTGGACTCTCTGCTACATTCCGCTGTCACGACCGCTTCCGGGGTGTTTGTATACGTCCGGGTTTCCGTTCCCGCCGCGAGCAGTTGAAATCCCCGCAATCAGGACTTTCCGCTGGCCGCAGTTTGAATTCGACGAATGGAGCCGAAGTGGTTGCGTCCGCCTGTGTTCGCGACGGTGAAAGGCAAGGCGACTCTTTGGTGCCGTGTCCCGTGGCGTGGTGCACGTCTGCGGTGGGCGGTCTGGTTGAGGCATGATTCGACACCGCCGCCGGTGGGTAGTCAGGCCCCGCGAATTTGTGTCTGGCGATCTGGACCAACAGGCTGTCGAATTCTAAGATTTACATACGCGGGCTACATGATATGTGGAGGACCTTTTGTGAGTATTTGGCATAAGGCATGTGAAATACCATATTTGTGTAAGATTTGTGTGATCAAGCTTATTATGGTGCACCAAGTGATATGAAGGGGGCGACTCTAACTGGTCTAGCCACTAAAGATACAAATTTGCACACCAAAAACGTGTTTAGGGGCATGTCCCACATTTATTGAGTAGTCCTAAATAAGAGTTATATGGAATGTAAACCTGGGTGATCTCTGAGGTAAGCTGAGAACAGCTGCTTGTAATTCAATTTTTGTTTCTTTCTTGGTTCGATAGTTCGCCGCGTTTCTCCACGCAACAATGTCATCCTACTACACCGCATAGTTTCTAAACAGCTACCTGCAGAATCGACCACCTATCCATCTCAAAACAAACATTGACGCTAAAATATTCCTCGCACTGACTGTGTGAGTTGTGCGGATCGGTTAACGGCAACAGTGTGATCTCCGCAAATGTGTGTTCGCTTAAACGCCCCGCTCCTTGTATACGGAACGGTCGTTGGTTATTTCATAAGCATTCCTTTAGTTGTTCTTTTATGTCATTCAATATTTTAAACAGCTTTGTATTTTCTGTTGTTTAACTGGGAAAAACCTTTCTATCTGTAACTATTGTTTATTGAAAACATGTAAGATAATAGTGGTTTTATTTGCTTCACTGTAATGATAACGCAGCGTTGTAGTTTCTATTGTATTTATCTTTGTTATTTTTCTCTTTTTTAATCTCTACGCTTTACGTACTTACAGAACTGTAGCCTCCTTAAACAAAGCTTTTTCATAAGCCGGTGAGATAAAGTACCTAAACAAGAAAGTACACATGAGCGGGCTCCGTCACATTCGAGCGTAATCTGCACCCTCGCCCCCCGCTCCCCCCCCCCCCCCCCCATTGTTGATCCTTTGCAGCGCGTCGTTCCTGCAGAGGTGTTCCACCTTTAGTTTTTGTCATGCGTGTTTACGATATGCCGAACCGTAACTATGTCACGTTTTAGTGGAAGTCGCATAAAATTGTTTACACTCATTAAAATTGTCAGTCAGTCGGCCCCTAACATAAAGGCATTTCTGCAACGTTTTTTCTTGGTTCATTGAGGAAAAAAAGCAATCGTTAGTTTGTGCGACAGTGGTAGCAGTCTCAAGCTTGTCATTACTGCTTCTTACCAGGTCGCAATTGGCGTCTCCAATATGAAAGCATTATTCAAACAAGAGGCACCAGAAGTAAATGAATGCAATTACCGTCTGTTTCACAAATTCCGCAAATCATCAAAAACACAAGTGCAACGTGAAAATCAGGGACCATCAAATGCAATAAATGCAAAAATAACGACGCAGAGAAGTTACAACACTCATTAAGGATCTTCCTGTTTGCCTAAATACTTAATTTTGCGCTCCCATAGAGGGGCTACTGCAGAGCTGAGGAACTTTTTGTGGGTTCTTGACCACATGACAAACGCTTCACAAATCTCTCCTCAGATCTTTTAGACTGCTTACGATGACACTGCTTCTACAGGCACGGCCGAATTGAGTTGTAAATTTCGACGAAATGTATCTTTTAAACCCTGAGAATTTCATGTTCTAGCTTCGTCCATACCCTTCTACAAATTCTCTCATGAAAGTTTTCAACGGTTTATTCCCGCCTTCACCGTACTTCCGCCTAAGCTGAACAGTGCACGTTATCTCAGCAAGTGCGCTTTCTCGCACTGCTAGGAAAGGCAGTCCACCTTTCAAAAGCGCTGTGAACACTATTCTCGTTGAACTTTCTCCCCATATCCTGTAACGTCCGCGAATAAATAGCGGTACTTCCGGCGGCTTCTCATTTTTTATCCGGTCATTCGTGTGAACCTACAAGGACTAAAACTGAATCTGGGTGTACACTTTTTTTAGCCTTTTGATCTTCATGGTCACACCATATAAACTTTCCTGATTCCCAACATTATTTTTGCTCACGCTGATTTATTGGCGTTCTGACACCGATGCATATAATTTAGGGTTTATATGTTACTGATTCTTCCTCATTAAAGCAATAAGCATACTTCTGGATTCTGAAACAGAAAGCTTGTTTTTCGCCAATTAATTTAGGGGTAGCGGGAATTCATACAACTGCCTAATCTAAAGCAAAGGTATTGAAATACAAATGCTATAGATAGCTGAAGTCAAAATGACGTCGCCAAGGCGTGCTTTCTCCTGGGACGGGCGACAAAATTTCTAGTGCTTCGCCTTTCTCCATGCCCCAGTGAAGACTGTTTTGAAAGTTTAATGTCTATTTTTATACTTTTTCCAAGAAAACACTAAAGCACCCAACGAACTTGGATGTCCACAGCGGACAATAATTTATCTTTCTTGGCCTGCTCATTTTCGATGTGTAGATCCCTACGGCTGTAGATAGTGCAAACTTCACAGCGCAGCCTCTGCTGAAGTGGCCATTATTCATCCAAGTAGAAAGCTGTACTTCTGTAACCGAAGGCAGAAAGTTTTCGGAGTCACGGCGTTGTCGCAGGCCGCCAGGAAATTCTCGTCCGCTGCTATATTTTTTTGCATGGCCAATTTTTTCTTGGACGTTTTCTTATCTTTCTTGAGACTCTTCTAGCTCGTCATGTTTTTGACCGGCAGTTTGTGTTAGGTTACGAACTTTGGATACGACGAACATTGTGTGTCAATGTACGGTCTCTCCACTGGTTCCGTGGTTAAATTAATTAGTAACAACTACTAGTAACACCAACCTACCCTGAATAGTTTTATTGGGAACATGTGAGTAATGCTTTGCTGATGTCCGATTTTCAATTTTAGTTCCCTTTCTCAAATATTTTACCTAACTGTGAATGTTGTAGGTGCAATGTATTATTGTATTCGAATTTATTAGCCGCGAGTGTACTAATGTCATGAGGTTTGTTTTACAGAGAAGCTGTGTGTGACTAGGGTACCGTGAGTTTTTGTTGTCCGTAAGTAAAGGCTCCACGAGCGAACACCCCTTGCGGGAAAGCCAGTTTTATTCCGAACGCTGAGCACAAAACGGCTCCCACCCTTGGTTTGTCAAAACCAAACCACCGCTCCCTCCCTCACCCTCCCCAAAAAAAGGGCTTGACACTGAGCCGCAAAGACGACGGTATCATTACTCGAAGATTCTATTACGGTATCGGATTAGTTGCTTCACATTGAAGTTGTCAACGTGCGTCAACACAAGGGCATCTGTGTCAAAAGTATGGTTACTAAAAACGGTTGTAGTTCTTGCTTCACCCTAACTTCTAAAAATCAATTACCTAGCAATCGGATGCTGACGACAACTTTACGATTCAGGGCAAGTTCTATTTACTTGCTATTATTTCAAAGTTCCGCGGGAACTTGTAAAGGTTAAACATATCTTGCCTGCTCTGAATACAGGGCCGTTTACAGAAGAAGTGCGCTTACAGATAATGTCTGTAAGCCTTTGGGGTATGGACTGGCACACAACAAACTATTCACCGATACAGCTTCGTTAATCGACCACTAATACAGCTGCGCGTTTACAGCGATGATTAAACCAATATACCGAATCCACCAATATCCGCTGCCCTTGTGTCCCATCATCACTGCAGTAGAAGAGCGGTAGTTTTATATAAAGTTCGTAAGATTGCATAACAAGTGGTCAAGGGTCGTAGATGTAAATAAAATGCATAAGAATTAAAACAAATAAACAAATTTTCACGTGTAAAGCCACTGTAAAATCAATTGATAAATCTTTTTACTGCTCCTAATGACACTTAGAGGCGCTCCGCATAACTGCAGGGTCAAACTGTTTTTATCTTTATCTGTTGTTATCTTGATTCGATTCAGCGCAAGTAGGGAACTGAGAGGTACTAAGGTTTTATCACTTATTCGTTAAGACTACACTGGAGTTGAAGCACAATTTCTTCTTTTTGGAGGCACACCTAAGAATTTCGGCGGCAGTGATCACCACAAGGTTGTCCCAAACGCATCCAACTTCAATAACAATCGTGAAATTTATGTAAAAGGTTGCTGATATGCCGACTACGATTACACTGCAAAAATACTTCCCGCAAAAAACGGCCATGGCGCTTGCAGCAGGAACAAAAAGGCTTAAGAGGGACCGCTTCGAAATCTCGTACTGAGCTCCGTCTTTGTTTTGCTTGGCCAGAACACTTTGGGAATATTTATAGGCAGACCTTTTCGTCAGACAGCTTTAACAAAATCCCTCCTTAACGTGTCCGGCGTAGGACACTAAATCCCCAACTTTGTATAAGGTTTTTGTGATAAAGACTGAAGAAAGCGAGGTATTATCCTTCCTGATATACGAGGTGCAAGTCATGAATACAAATCCCTTGTGTACAATACTCTTAAAAAAAAGAATCTGTAAGTCGCCGAAAAAGGTATTTCGCTTGGTGGTTTCCAGTACTGTCTATACCAATTCGCTCAATGACGAATTCCAGCCCTTACTCGCGATTTCACTTTGATTGTAACTTATGTTTTAACATATTCCTTCTGAATGTACATACTTCAATGAAATTCCTTTAAAATGGGTATGCTTGTGCTAGACGTTTTTCTGTCTGAAGTTCTTCTTCTTTCTTCTCTTAACTTTTACTTTGTCTGTTGGTCTTCAACAGAGCTTTTCGTTAATATTTATATCGCCAGTATGCACGGGCTTGTCTGTATCTTTCTTCAGCAATCCTTGTCTTGTATTGTGAGTAAATAATTTTTTTGTGTCTATGACGCCAAATATCTCCCAAGTCATGTTTCTCCACCAGCAACGAATACATTTTTAGATGACCCATCGGTGTTTGACAGACATACCACCGCATATTGGTTAGGGTTGATTGATTGTCGTACTTAGCCGAAAAAGCTAAATCTAGGCTCTGAGGCACGCCGTACTGGAGGGCTCGGGATTAAATTTGACCAGCTGGGGATCTTTACTGCGGAGATTCGTGAGCGCCATGGTATAAATGCCCAGAATAATACCATTGCGTGTTTACATTATCACCCGTGCAGGAAATGCTACATAATGACTTTACTGAATGAAATTGCATTCACGCTCGAAGCAATTAGGTATCTTCCACGTTGAGTAGTTTCGCAAAATACTAGACATGAAATCTCGATTTTGTTCAATTACATTATTAGAGATAGCGACATTGGAGCTCAAAAACACTTCCGACTACCGCCGGTGGTAATTTAAAAGGTATGAGAACAACTTTGTGAAAACATGACTCGCGGTGGTGGAAATTTGAAAATATAATGTGGTTAAAAAATTCGGCGTATGAATGTGCCCTGCTCAGCTAAACGAGACACACTTGAGAGACGCGCATTTTGCACCCAAGTCTCTTGATTGTACACCCACGATAGGACCCAGTGCTCCTGGTTTCGCGCATAAGCGGCAGTTGGCATTGTGTATACCGCCAATTGAAATCTGCATCCGCGAAAACTGCCTAAGTATCATTTGTTAACTTTGCGGTGGTAAGGCCTTATTGATATTTTTAGGCGAGACCGAGTGATCTATTGCATACACAGATCACTTCGACGTTACTTGTCGAAAGGTGTTTTCTGAATAAAAAAAAAATTCGTGTGTACGAGATTTAGGCGCCCCTTAAAGATCCCCAGGTTTGCAAAATTAATCCGGAGCCCTTCACTACGGCGAGCCTCATCACCTGCGTTGCGTAGGCGCGTTAAACCCTACAATAAATCAATCAATCAAAGATGTTTTCTGCTGAAGTCACAAATAGGATCATTCGAAAAACCGTACACTTAAATGGCAGACATTACAAACTCGATTGAATAAGAATGGGTAACTCGTCTTGTCATGTGTAATAAACTCGCTGGTATGACTGTTTCCTATAGCCACATTTCCCTATTTTTCATTCGCAGTGGGTTCAGCGTATGTGTAGACTCATTTTATAAAGCTGCGCGGGGTATATGGCTTCTTTTTATGTCTCATTATGTTTTTTCGAACATCAAATTGAGTACGAACATATTACTACCAATAGTTTTCACATTCCCTATAAATTGTGAGTTTTCACGTGGTGAACGAACACCTCCAAATACTTTTATTCATCACGTTGTCGCTTGTGTGAACTTTAAAGAATGAAGGTGCCTTCTTAAGAGGGAGATGTAAAATATTACACCTCTTTTTGTGAGTCTCGTGCAATACATGTATCACTGCGTAAATGTGTACGGCTACACGGAAACTGAAAAACACATCTTCAACATATGTACGTGGTGGTTTTATTCCACAGCAAAACGTTTTAGGGACCATTTGTTTTAGCAGTTTCAAACCTTTCATCAACAAATGAGGAACTTGATTTTACAGAAAATATGTTTAGTCCAGCGCACACAAGTGGCCCTTCGGGTACTAACGGGCTTGTTGGAACATGCGGCAATAAGACTGAAGATAAAACAGTCTACTCAACAGAATTAAAATAGTAATAGCTCAAGCCACTAACAAATGATCTTAATAGAGAACTGCGCCATATTTTGACGCACAACTGACAATATTACGCACAAAATTTGGGAGCCACCTTCGAGATTTCTTTACTATTCATCAAAATGCCAAGCATGTTACTGTTTCTACACAATTAAAAAATGACTCAAGTGGGGCGTCAGGCAGTCGCGGGCCTTGTTACGCTGCAATCTCTTGCTTCCGTTTTCAAGGATGATACTTCCTGCATAAGTTGCAGTGCTACTATTTGCTACTTCACGCACCGTTCTACTTCTCCTTGGAAAGCAAGCTGGGTTTAGGAAAGGCATTTAGCTATGAATTGCATCCATGTTGTCAACCAAATGATGTCAAAATCCGCCCAGTACACTAAAGGTCTTTGCATGGCGTTTATAGGTTACGAGAAAGTGTTAGATTTCCACACTTACCGCAGCCGCTTTAAAAGCACTGCAAGACCAGGGAGTAGGTGAAACCTCCATGAGAAATCTGAAGACATATGTAGGAGATTCACGGGCAAGATAAACCTCCACAGGAAAAACAACCAATGCACGATCCATAAGGAGGTCACACAGAGAGATACAATCTCTCCAAAAGTATTTATAGCTTTCGTGGAGGAGATAATAAAGCTTGACAGGAAAAACATAGGTTTAAGAATAAACGAGGAATACTTGAGCCAATTGAGGTTTCATTTCATTTCATTTCATTTATTCCTTCTTAAATACCCGGAGGCTTTACATAAGGGGTGGCGGCGTACAAGGTATAGGAAACGACGCAAAAAAAACTCAAAGGGTACCAAGGGTAAACATTCAGAGAACAATAATAATACAAAGGGTACAAAATGCAAAGTATACAGTAAACATTACCAAGTGCAAGGTAAACGTAAAGTTACAGGGGTAAACATTCGGAGGAATATGAAACATTTTAAACAGTACTCGAAAATTATTGTAAAAACTGGCAGGAGAAGAAAAAATTTAGTTAGATTGTGACAAGTGCATTTTTAGTTTATTGCGGAAGGCTTGGCGGTTAATGCATGTTACTAAATTATCGGGTAGTTTATTCCAGAGGTTTCAGGACGACATGATCTTGCTGAGTGAGACTGCAGAACACCCCCAATAATTGCTTGAGGAACTGCAATCAGAAAGAACGGCCATGGGGATAGAAATAAATATGAATAAATCTCATGTAATGAAAAATAACCATGCCAAGAACGTCTTCTTCAGCTTAGGAAACGAAGCGCTGGAGAAAATATTAGAATAAAACTACCTACGACATATGGTTAGTGGTGACCCCAACCGCACGACAGAAATCGACCGTGGAATAGGTATGCACTGTGGAGAAGTCCGCAAGCGCACCATAATAATGAAAAGTTATCTACTTCTGTCATAAAATAAAAATCTAGAACCAGAGCATGCAGCCGGCCATGACAGCATACAGAGCTGTAAGTGGGCGCCTGAAACTGGCCATGGAACGAAAAACGTCCACAGTTTCACTGCGGAACAACAAACGACCTACCTGGATCAGGGATATCATCAAATTGAGTTATCAATAATACAGTTTTCGTCAACTGCAGTGGGCGATATCATAGTTTAAATTAGGAAAAACAGATGGACTTGGGGCTGGCCATGAAGTGAGACGAACTGAAAACCGGCGGACTATTACGGTAACAGGCTGAGTACGAAGAGATGGGTCTGGAAGAAGGGAAAGCTTAATAACACAATGGGGGATGAAATACAGAACATCGGGGTTAAAGTGCAGACTCGAGTTCCCCAGGACAGGAGCGATTGCTGGTCAGTGGTGGAGGCCTTAGTTTTTCAGTAGACCTGAGCAGGCTGATGATGATGATAAGTATGATGATGGCGAGGCATTTATAAAGATGCCAATTTAGGGAACTAGGAGCCATATAAATGTTTCGCCGGAGGGAGGCTAAAATACGGTTAGCGTTATTAAAGGAATAATCAATGTGCAATTTTCAAGACAGGTTAGATGTTAAGGGCACGCCAAGGTATTTATAAGATGAGACATTTTCGAGGGAGCCGTCGTTAAGGGAGTAGTTGGGTGCTTCAGAGTCTTTCCAGGAAACGCACATGCATTTACATTTGTTGATTTTAACGTTGATCCCACACAACTTATACGGTTACGCACCTTAAAGTGATATCAGACTGTGAAGTATTATTATGAGATGCACTAGTTATTACCCGATAAATTACACAATCATCAGCAACAGCGCGCACTGATGAGGTGATGTTAGTCGGCAAGTCATTGATGTATGTAACAAAACGTAAGGGGCCAAAACACATCCTTGAAAACACCGCATCAACCGTCAGATAAAGTAAAATCGAAGTTATTTATATACAAAAAATATTAATGGTTAGTTAAAGACCAACGTAACCATGCAAGCCAGTTGGGTTCTAAGGGAAGTTTGCTAAGTTTGCGAAATAACCGTTCAGGTGACGCAGTGTCGAATGCCATGGCAAAATCAAAAAATAGGCAGTCCTTAATCGACCGCGACCTAAGACAGAGTGAAGATAATTAGTAGAACATAACACCCGCGTTTAACATGAAAATTTTTTTCTGAGCATACAGGGATGAACAGCTAAAAAACAAATTCTTCAAAACGATTTGCAAGCTAAACATAGATAATCAGGTTCCATTAGTTTGTGTAAACTGGTAGTTAATGACACTGGGCGAAAATTGTTCCGACAATGTTTATGCCCGTTCTTGTGCAAGTGAAAAACCCTCCCAATCTTCTAATCATTCAGGACGCACTTGGTTTCAGGTGATTGGGTGAATAGTTTTGTCAGAAGTAAAAACAATACAAATATGTGTTAATGAGAAATTGGGAATTCATTTTGTCAACTCCACACAACGATTCATCTCCATGTTTCTCAATAAATGTAAAATACCAGAGGGGTCGAATACAATTGTTTTCCTTAGGGAGTACCTCAAGAGGTTGGTATGACATAAATTGTGACAGAGGTGGAGAACTCCGAAGTGCACACGTCCTAAAGACTCCAGCACAGTCATCACCAAAAAAGGTAGTGCCGTGTGGGGTCTAGGATGTATTGTTGAGTTGTCCTTATTTTGGTTAGGAACATTCCAAAGTTGCTTAGGAATATTTACTAACATACATGGTAGCTTTGTATTGAAAAATGCAATCCGAGCGTGTTTTAGTGACATTTTGTGGTGGCAGGTGGTTAACATGTATGCACGACATTATATTTAGAGTTCCAAATTATGCGGATCAGAAAAAGGGTTTGTTTTTGTTGCCCAGTCTCTTCAGTGATGTTATACCATGGCGCCTGTTTGGAAATGTGATTGCTTTGTTTGGTACGAAGTAACTAAATAAAGATGCTACCCTTTCATGAAAAACTTTCAATGATCAATACTCGATGTCACATCAAAAAGCCCAGTGGTGCCCATTTAGCGGCAAACACCGCGCTATTAAGGAAAACCCTCTTTAGTTTCTCTTTATGGCATTATAACGTCATTTTAGATAACTTGTTCGAGTTCACAAAACCAGATGAATGTTTTACCCAAAACGTTTAGCAATTTTTAATCAGCTCACTTTCTGTCAGTGCATCCAAAACCGTTCTTTTCACCAGTGAGAACTCGCCAGACGGAATGGGGCATGCTGTTTCATTGCGCAGTTCTTTCACTGTTCACTATAAATTACCTCTGTGTCCTGTTCCCATTGTAGTGTCAAGCACTGGTGTTTGCTTGCCTCTACTTCCACGTAAGGTAGTGGTCGTATCAGCTGATTTCCCCTGACAGTAAAAAACCGCCATTCCTAATTCAGCTTCCGTGCTGAAGCAAAAAAAAATTGCGCTGCGAAATCTGTTTTAGTAAGGCCTACAGTAACCTCCTTTATATATTTCGAACTCTGCTGCCGCAAATCGACTCCAATTCGACTACATTATGCATTAAGGGCACCGTCAGTTTCCTTCTCGCAGGTTTCTTTTATTTCGGCCTAGCACGCGCTTTTATTGTTTCTTCAGAATTCACGGGCTTCTTATTGACTGTGTGTAAGCGACGGAAGCGAAGCTCATCATCAACTGGGACTAAAGTTTGGTTTATTTTGGTTTTCTTCGCAGAGATTTTTATTAAGAACGGCTATCATGCGTAATATATGTTTTATGCATTTCCAAAATGCTTTCACAGCCGAAGAACGGGAAGGCGATATTGCACATGAGCAGGTTAGCTCCAATGAAATGCCAAAAATCAGCATACCACTTTTTCCGTTTCAACCTTAACATGAGTTCGTTTCAAGAACTTGGATATAAAAGTATTCCGCCATCAGAGTACGACGCAGTTTACGTTGAAAGCACTGGTTTAGCGATTCGGCTGACAAGCGCAATTAGAGCCAATAGAGCGTCTTTGATAAACCTTTTTTTCTGTATTAAATTCCGTGATGAAAGCTAAGCTGCATTTGAAAGGTTGCAGCTAACTTGGAAAACAAGGACAGATCATTTCATTGTTTCTAGGCTCATTAATAAATCCCATTTGAAATATATTGCAGAACCTAAAAGGTACTGTTTGTGCGCGAGAAAACAAGCATGTGCCCAAATGTTTTTCACTGTATTACTAACAAAAGCATAAGCACGAAGCATTTGATAGTAATTTATTGGCGAAAACCTATCTTGTAACACTTTCTCCTTAATACGTCCGGCAGACTTGAAAATTTTAGCACACGCTTTGTGAAATGAACATGGGAAATAATTCACAGAATTTCTAATCAACTGTTGGAAACATGGCTCTATATCTTTCCCCTTGCCTACTCAACAAAGGTGCAAAATAGTGTGTTTAGATGCAGAGCATCTTATTCACTCGCCTTGTCCCTACCGCGTCGTCGTCGTCGGCGTTGTCCGCCCCTCCCCCATTCTCCTCGCCGCGCCAGCTGCGTTCTCCGCCATTCACCCCCTCTCCTCTCCGATAGCGAACACTCTCTCGCGAGGGGCATTGGATTGGATTCGATTCGATTGGCTTGGCTTGGCTTGGCTTGGATTGGATTGGATTGAATTTGGATTGGAATGGATTAAAGTGGATTTTGTTGCGTCATAGCCGCGGCACATTGCGTCATAGCCACGGCAGGGGGTTCACGGCACGTTTCACGCGATGGGAGAATCAACCTTTGGATTGGATTGGATTGGCTTGGCCCGGCTTGGCTTGGCTTGGCTTGTATTGGATTGGATTTGGATTGGACTGGATTGGTTTAAAGTGGATTGTGTTGGATTGTGTAGCGCCATAGCCGCGGCACGTTGCGTCATAGCCGCGGCAGGGGGTTCACGGAACGTTTCACGCGATGGGAGAAGCAACCTAACGGAAACAACGGAACCCCCTATGCGTCGCATCTACACAGGGGTTCCCGCGAGGGGAAGTGGGAGTTTTTATAGAGAATATTTACCAATACCGGCTCAATATTCTTAGGTTCTTGTTCCTTCTCGCAAGAGCAGTTGCACAAGTGCAAACAGGACTCCCATTATGTGGTAAAATAGGTTAATAGAGAAGTATATTAGGAGAAGAAATTCTAACCGAAGTTCAGCTAAAAACTATTTTATTGGTGACCAGGTACGAAAATCGCCTACAAACACACGGCAAACTGCCATTGAAGGTTTCAAGTTTGCAGGAAAGGATCCTACGTGACAGTTCGAGAAGTTACGGGTATATAAAAAGTAGCTAAAACCGGAGATCCGCTGCTCACTTATTGATGGACGCTCACAGAGATTTCCGGAAGCTACAAAGGGTATTGGCAACCAGCCAGCAAAGTTTCCTCCCTTTCATTGCTAATACGAAAACAAACGAACAATGCCGAGTCGGGAAACGTTTTCAGCAAGGAATCTACGGGGCATATGTTCTCCAGGATAGAGCTGTTTCTAGTCTGGTCGCGTTCTATTTATAGCTGCTTTCCTTTTTGGGATCAAGCCGTTGCAATACATGAGGCACTACTGTACAACTTTGAGGCACTACTCTGCACTAAGGCATGGCTGTACACTACTGTAGATATATAAAGTGGCCTATTCGATCCTTCATAGAGGAAACAAGACACAGCGCTGAAAAGCTCGACCGTAATTACCCGTTTTGGCATCCAAACTTATGACTCCAGGAATTGCGACGTAGGTTTGTTCTTCTTGAACCACTGTCGCGTGTTGTCTTCCGAGGAATGTAGAAAGCTTTGCACAACATGATGATACACAGTCAAAAAGAAGAGGCTTAATCAGGATAAGCGTAAGATGCCGGCAACAAAAATACATTTAAGAACAAACACATTCAGTTCTTGTCTTCATGTGCCTGTCGTATTGAAAGAAGACCTTACACCCGTAACCATCAACGATTATATCTATCAACAAAGCATCCATTTCTACGTGGACATCTTGTGAGAAAATGCCCAGTCCTGTCTAACAAAAGCTGCCAAAGGCATTCCATCTGAAAAACGTACTGGACAGCATAGTGCAGGAAATATAAATATTTGTGTCAGTTGAATTGCATTTTTTCACAAAATGAATCGGTTGCTCAAGAAATACGACGATGATACGGTGCTTATGATGGTACTGGTTCTCACCGGAGATACAAGAATTATTGAGCGGCAGATTGTATTTTCATGACTCATGAGCAACAGGTGGGCCTTATATCTGTTTCCTTGCAGTTCGAGTAGTATAATTAATATAAATACCGCTGTCAAGTTCCTAAGAGCAGAAATATTAGGTTGTGGTTGTCCATTACACGAGAAAAAAATCAGCTGCGTGATAGCAACTGTACCTCGCATTCCTGCCCAAAAAAGCCCAAGTGTAGGCTGAGCGGGAACGCTTTTGTTCCCTCTACGCGAGTTTCCCAGCGATTCAAGCCCAAAAACAAGGGAGGTACCCAATACTTTCCCAGCAGACATGCTGTACGGACAATAACGCACACGCGGTTATGAACTGCGAAGGCCAATTTGAATTTCTTCACAGGAAGTTTTGTCGCTCTTCAAGCATTTAAAACGAGCTCGAATACACCTTACGTTCAGACTGATTTACCACTGCATCGGTAAATTTTTCAACTTTATATGAGATTAAGCATCGTCACAATTTGTTTTAATAACTACGATGTTTTGAGGGCATATAAGTATATGCTCGTTGGACGAAATTTTGATATTCTGAAAAGTACAAAAATAAATAAAATATGCCGGACCATAAGCGTAACCAACTTGTGCAGGGAACGTTTTATAATGGCGTGGAATAAATGAACGGCACTTTTTGCTGAATAGTGGTTCCGCGTTGCAAGGCTGAATTTATCGCAGCTTAGTTATGCGCTGGTTAGTTTAGTTTTGGTCTGTGAATAATTACATGAAAGACGCAATTTTGTTTGTGTGGGTTTCTTTTCCTGAGACCTTGCTCCATCACCCTTGGTCTATATTTTGACCTAAGCTAACGTACCTTAAAGGTGACGCATAACAAGCGATATAACATCAATTTTATTGTAAAACAATGCGCCGTTATGTGGTGACGACGTTAGACACCGACGCTTTCTTTTACGGCTAACGTCAATTCGTCGCATACTAGCGCCCGCACTCTTCTGGTTATGCCGGCTGCTGCGGCCGTTATACGGCAAGCTTGCCATTATTAACCCTACTCACTATGCCACACATCGTATAGCACTCAATAAAGACGTCAAGCTCAGAGTACCCGCCGTTGCAACTCCACGTTAACAGCTAATGGGGACGTTGCTCTGAGGCATACCTGATTTCGCAGCCGAAATGACTTTTGATGACATGTTCCATGCTTTACCCTGGTCTTATGCGACTTTAGAGAACACGAATTTCTTTCTTCAACTGAGAAAAGGTATTTGGCTCATGCTCACGCGCGATATTCCGTTCTAAGACGCTTAGAAAGCCTGGCACGCCGGTGAGATTCAAAGCCGGAATTAAACGTGGTGATATGTCTTGGCACACTTGTAAACCAACCAAAAAGATACCAAACCCCTTTGGAGCTGAGAAAACATTTTGCAGTAAAACGTTACGTTTTCTTGGAAAAATATTACCATTGCTGAGGCTTGAACCCGCAATGTTCGTTGCAAAACAACGATTCTATTCTTAGGCTAATGAGGATTTTTTTCTTTTTATTACGTTTTTTTCCAATACACATAAGTAAAATAAAGGGAATAATAATAACCGTCGTCAGAATTTCGGCTGACGGAAAAAATTGCAATATGTGTTACATGTACATAGATCTCCCAGAACTGGTACTAATTCCAAATAAACTTCGCGCAACCTATGCACTTAAAAAAGAAACTTATACAATGTGCGAAGTGTTTTCTCTAGGTGAGGGCACTACAGAGCTCTTTTCTAGTTGCATAAAATAAAACGGCGTTCGAAGCGAAGAAGTAGTAAATGGTACTGGGTGCGCGCAGGAAATGCCGGGCTTCTACCCATAAGGGAATGAAATCGCATCACTAACGCATCACATCTCATGTGCCATGCTGCACGCGTGTTGTTTACGAAGTACCGTTAACACGCCGTGCTTATGTTGGCCAGTTTTAACTGTGCGCCTAAGCGAGTACTTAAAATTTTAAAGGGAAATTCCGACACCCCATTTGTTGCCCACTTTCGCTGTTGTGAATGTGTGCCCCATCTTGAGCAAAACGCGCCACTTTTAACAAACCTTGTTGAGCTAGTTGGTTCATGCTTATTGGAAAGACTAAAAGGGGACGCCAAGCAGACGAAGACGAAGTAAGACAGACGAAGTAAGACATGGCGCCTGTATGTGGTGTTTGTGTCTTACTTCGTCTTCGTCTGCTTAGCGCCCCCTTCGAGTCTTTCTAATACGCAACTTTTAAGACCACAATAATCAGCTCCAAGATGAACAATAGAGACAGTTACAGGCATACTTTTCATGGTAAATGGCTAACTCAGGGCTCTGTGTGTTTGCAAGAGAAGAAATCGTCGTTATTATTCGTAGTAGAGAGTAGGAAGAAGCAGTGTACTTTGTGTTTTATTCTTAAATTTCCAACGTTAGGAAGTTACCCTGCGTGCATGTGAAGCATGAAATATTTTTTGGTATTGTAGTGCATGTATATCTTGAATTATCACAGTTGATAGTCAGCGCTCGTCCTGCTTGTTTCATATTTCTTGTCTCTTTGCTAAAATTCAGTTTTTCTCAACAATGTCGCCTCACCAAGACAGCCGACTGCCCACCCTTCCCCAGTTCAGGATTTTGTATGACTCGGACACGTTGGGGTATTTCTTCCGCGATAGATTCCGTTGCCTGCGCAGATGACCCTCGCAATATTTCCTGACCTCAGTTTGTCCACTCTAAACGTATTTTAAGCACGCATAACATGCGTATTTTGAAATTACAGTATTCAATCGGCAGATGAAAGTAATGCAACCAGGGTTAATAAAGAAAGTTTTAACTAGGGGATACTGTAGCAGTGTTGCTTATGGAAAGTAGAACGACCATTATCTGTAAAAGAATAAAACTTGTGGCACTGAATATATTTACCACTGTCTTAGCCTCTCCAAATCTTGTGTTACTTCAGGGAAGACGATCTACTCAGCATCGTGTCAAGCGTTGCAACATACTCAGACAAGATAATTCAGCAAGCATGTCGCGAGATCACAATTTCCAGCCTAGAACCTTCCTGCCAAGCTTCAACGTTAGATGCGGTTCCTTTTTAATGCCCGAGGCACAAGGAGGCTCCTTACTCCTCAACACAGAGTTTGAAAACGTCTTCTTGCTAATGACCCGCCGGAGGGTTCTATCGGTATGCGCTGACTGCGGAAAAGCGGCAGGAGAAACGTTCTTTTTCCTGCGACGTCAGAACACAACCTGCTTACGTTCGCATGCTCCGTTACAACACGGCGGGTTGGTTTATTTATTGTAAAGTTTATCCGGTACTTCTGCTTCCTTTCACAATTATTTTTCAAAAGCAGAAGGCAGGAAAATTCAATTCATCTTGCCTTGCAAAGATATGCCTGCACACAAGGCAGGCCAGTGGCAGACTAAGCAAAGTATCATTCTACGATACTTTGTTTTAGTCAGCGTTTTACAATGAGAACGTTTTGAAGATATTTTTCGAACTAGAATCCTTCTGTGAGGACCGAAAGTGCCAGAATAGGTTGCTAACTCCGAAATCGTTCTGGTAGAGGGTCTAATGGAAAGAACATCAATGCATTCGTACAATTATTATAAACATTTAATAATTAGAATTATTAGCAAAGGTACTGTTTGTGGTAGTTATTTATTCTCATGATATTTTTAGGGAACGTATTATTGAAGATTCATTCTCAAGCGTTTCTTCGTGTGCGATGGTAGCAATTTCTGTTCCGAGGCAACTTTTCCTAGAAAAATTTCGCGGGGAATAGAGCTTACAGATTTTGGTGTTGATATATATTTGCAGAGTATTTTAGACCGCATGTTATTATTTTTCTTTTTGTTGAATTTTGATCACCCACGGAAAATATATTTATAATATCATTAATTTTTACGTTTCGGTACCACTCCATACATAATAACACGTGCTGCAGATGTTTTACTTAGTACGAGGCTAGCACTTTTTGTTTTGAGAGGATCCTATGAGGACATCCTTGAGCAGCGATGCCAAAACAAGCGACGCAGAAGTAAAAACTGTCCAAATACAGGTATAGGAGCGACACAACTTACTGCCCGCTTCCTTTAGTGCCAATATTGGTGAAAACGCTCATAGAAAAAAAATTGAGCGTGACACTTAGGTCGGTCTGACTTTTTGGATGTGGAAGTTTAGGCGTGGCGTGTAACGCTTGCCGCAGTCACATGCGTTTTAACCCCACCAGTCTGGCTGTTAGAGGACCAGTTTTGTGAAAACGGGCTCTAATTCTTTGTCTGTATTGTGACCTTCAGTACCCAAATGCTGCTACTGCTTTTAATGAATGTCTGAGCCATACATTTCTGTCACGGTGCTTAACCCATATGCTTAAGGTACCCGCCGCGATGGCTCATGCGCTATGGCGTTGTGTTGCTGAGCCCAAGGACGCGGGTCCGATTCCCCCACAGGGGCAGCTTTTCTGATGGAGGCGAAGAGCGAAAACGCCCGTGTTTTCCATATTTTAGCGCAATTTAAACATCTCCAGTTGGTCACAATTATTCAGGAGCCCTCCACTACTGCGGCGCCTCATCGTTAATGCAACCGTAGGTGCTTTAATCCTTATAATCAATAAAATATTGCTGATGAACGTGGACTTCTTGTCGGTTTACAAAGGCTCTTATAACCTTCTTCCACATTATATAAAATACGGTGTTTTCAACTTTTACATTCAAAACGCGTTGTCATAGGGCAGAAAATGTAGCGTTCATTCCAGTGTTTTAGTTATAAATGTACGAGGATGATTCAGGAATCTCTAGGTTGCACCTCTTCTTTTGGGTTCTCTGAATATAGACTAATTCGAACTTGGCAGTCTTCTGTGCAGAAAAAATATTGGCTGACGTGTCCGGTACTCCCTAATGCGAAATTGGAGCGCAGCGGAAACTGCACAGCCTTCTCGGCAGTTGCTTATACTTGACGGTGGGCTCCTCCGTTATATGGCGTCAGCGCAAATGAGCATCTGTTAGGGCAGCTCGTCCACTGCAGTGATAGTTTACTAGCTGCGTTCCGAGCGATGCCTCTCCATGGTTTTCAGGAAATTGTATCTCGTCAAGTACTCAAACATGTTTCTCTTCCCATTGTCGACTGTAAGTTTATACGCTTGCTACGTTGCTTGATGCAAAAAAATTTCAAGTTTCCTTTGGCGCCAATTCTATATGAATGACAGGAATTGGTTGGTGCGCACTGATTGCTTCCTCCGCACTCCGATTCAGGTGCTGTGTTGTCACCTCGGAGGAAGGAAGACGCAATTTACAAATACCACAGCGGCCCGCTATATCAGTCGGCATAGCTATAAAAAAAACGTAGCCGTGCTTCGATGAGGAGTATTTTCGGCTTAGCTTTCCTGTTACTGTGTGTTCAACTTGTCAGTCAAATTTTGTACACAAGGCTTGACTAGTTTTTTTTAGTTTGTAATTACAAACAGTGTATCGCATGCACTTCTTGAACATTCGCGGTGCACCTGAATTAGTTTAAATTTTGTGCGAGGCTGGCAGCAAAAATAGAGCGCAGTAAATAACTGGGCATAAAAGCTGTCGAAACCAGGATTGGCGCTAGGTACAGCGTAATTCTTCTACAGCTCGATCGTAAAAAGAACAGCCCTGCATTTCTTAATTTAGTCAATTAGGAGAAAAAATTACACCTATCTTCTCTGCAAATCTTGAATAGCGGAAAGATAGGTCAGAGATTAACCAAGAAACAACAGGCACCTTTGGCGCTAGCTTAAACTTTTAAAACATAATTTGCGGTAGTAAAATCCAAGAATGTACCTCGGCGTAAAAGGCCGTGTTTGCGGCAGTAACTTGCATCGCGGAGTAAAAATCAATGATGGAAACTCTCAGAACGCTTTACATTTCTCTGTACTTTATTAGAGCCCTTCCAATGCCCAGTTGCGTTTTTTTATTCCAAGATGACGCCACAAGCCTCGACAGGGTGTGAAATCCTGGTATGTGACGTACCGGCGAACAATAAATGAGTAAGCCGTAGAAAGTAAGAGGGAAATGCGCCATTAGTTTCATAAAGACGTGAAAAGAACCGCGTGCTATACAAGGCCGTTATACAAGGCAGAGTGTTTTCCCTAATACTTAACATCCCCCTGTTCAACAGCTGAAATTTTCCTGGTGGCTGTGTTCACGCTGAAACCAAGACAAACTTCGCCAGTTTTAAATACATTTATTTCAAGATACTGGCACCGAACGTTGATAGCTTAAAATCTCTTGGCTGCAGTCTCCCACGAGAAGTACAACATTGCCAGAATGCTCAACTAAACAAAACGTTTTTTTGATGTGCAACCAACTGCTTCAATTATTGCGGGCAACGTAGGGCTCGACTGCGGGCGTCTTGTGCTAACTGCGCTCAAGTTGAGAAAAGTAATAGAAGTCCCCGAAAAGGGGCACGAAAGGCATACATGCAGTTGATTTCAAACTGCGCTGAAGGACGAATTGTTTGCTAATTACACATGGCAGCTGCTTAATTCACATCCAGTGCGAAGACAGCTCGAGGGCGAATTCGTTCCTCAGAAAATTCCACAAAAGACGTGAGGAGATATTGAAAGTTCGTCGTAGGGCCATTATGCAAATTCCTCCATTTCCGAGTTTCGCAATTTGTTGTTGAGAAACCGTGCATGTTTTCCTCAAGCGGCGGCAATTATAGATTCCGTCTCACGAAGTCCACAGCACCTCTACAACTTGTAAGTTCTCAAATCTTTAGGGAATGAGCGGACGTCGGAATGAATTCGGACCATGTGATTGCTTGGGAATAATTTAAAAAGTTCTAAGAAATTTTTTTCTGCCAAATAATAACAAAGATAGCTCTCACCTATACACAGAACCAGCGCGACGCCACTTGCATGAATTCCGCACCTCTTCCGGTTTGATTGGATAGTGTTGCAAATAAGCACATCATGCCATGCCCGTTTCAAGATGTGTATTTCAGTGAAACTGCCACACAAACTTCTCACGGTGCATGCGGCAACGAAGCACCTTTTCGTCGCACCTGAAATCTCAATTGCGCAACCAGTGTCTTGCTTTTAACCGGTTATGATACAGTAAACGTTCTAAACTAGCCGAATTATATATGCTTTTATTTGACGCAGCCTTACGCAATACATCCGCTGTACTCGAAGAACTCAATTTAACAACGTAAAGCAGTAAAAGAAGGCGGTTGTTGACGCTAGGCATGCGGCGGGCGAGCACCAGCATTAAAACTGAAAAATGATTCTTGTTGAGAGGATACATAGGAGCGTGTTTACAGGCATCCAAACGAACATGATAAGCAGCTATTTTACCACCCAGCTGGTGTTCTGCTCAATTCAACCTGGATTTTTTCTCCTTAGCGATGAGCGAATGCATGGTGGCAAGAATACAATAATTTGAGCTAAGAAAAATACCCTAGGGCAAAGTGTAAGCGGAACGTGCAAGAGTAGCATAAAGGCGAGATGGCACTGTATTGCTTTTCGGCTTTTGGTTTCTCGGTTTTCCCAGCTTTGTGAAACATGCGGCGGGGAATTGTTTACAAAACTCATTGGTCAGACAGAGCTCTCTAATTTAGGTTCATGTACGAGTCGTTTCATTCGTGACAAAGGCGCCTCAAAGAATTGGACGTGGTCTGTATGGCCTAGATACCGGCTTGATCTAAGCAAAATGCAGAGAACTTGGCAGACATTCAGGGTACATGCACCCGGATGGACACTTTTCCAGACCCTGTTTTAAAGATCGGTTCAGCTCCGGGGACGTTGCCTCCAGTTACCCCAATATAAACATAAAAGGCAAGGTTTGTTATGGTTTGTAAGCCATTCCTGCACGTGGTTCGTAAACCATCAAACTTGTAGATTTGCCTTGTAGCTCACCTGCTTCCTTCATTTATTGTTATTTTCGCGGCATACTTCCATCGTTTCCATCGTTTAGCAATGATGCTATTACGCAATCTTGGGAGGAGCTACACCTACATTTCTTTGTTGCTCCCTTGCACCACGCTTTTTGGGTTATACCCAGAATAATAAAATTTTATTAAAATAAAGCCCGCGTTCTATTTTTATGTGCCTTCGCTGCGCTAATGGTAACCGTCATACTCTGTACGTGAAGACATTTCTGGAATATTTACCGCCATCTGCTCGCTCGAAGTTGATATACTCGTTTTTCTCAACGTCTTCAGCTGAACGGCAGAGGAAGCACTTCTGCCACGCTCATTCAGCGTCCCAATACCTACCTATCAATCCATCAGGAGCAATATTTCTCTTCCTATCAGCCGCTGGCAACAACTAATAACCCTCCTTTTGGTGTCGTCTTTCGTTCGAAATCATAAAATTTGACAATGCAAAAAGTATTTCTTCTCAAAAAGTGTTGGAAGAGCACCTATTCTGACGGCTACACTTCGTCGTGAGCGTCAATTCACGGAAATGTACTAAGCCAAGATATATACGATTAGCAGGAAACTGAGGCACCATAGTGGTCTCTAGAAATGTTCGGCAGACTTAACCACTCGCCTCAGCATCAATATCTGCTTGTAATCCCAGGAAACAAATTGTACTAATTTGGCACCTTATTTGAATGGTATGTGAAGCGAGGTCGTATTGATACATTAAGTTGCTGAGAAACGCGTATTTTTAAAAGACTAGAGGCCGGGTGGTTGGCTCAAGATGCGTAGTCTACATCCGTAGTTTACGGCGTTTCTATCAACCTAACCGATTGTTTTTAATGTCTTAGAGGCACTTACACGATGCTGCCTTCAATCAGCCAAATGAGCGTCGCACCACATTACCGTGGCCAGAACCTGTCCAAAAATTACCATTAGTGTATGTAGCGCAATACATGTCAGAAACAGACCCTTTCGGCTGCGGCGGAGTAACAAGGTATACCAACTAAAGTCGAGGTGATCGCAGTCATCGAAGGCTTCTGGCCAACTCACCCATTCCCTGTGATAGCGAACGGGGTTTACGGCAGCCTGAAGCCACCTTTGGGCATGTGACAGCTCTACGTTAGCCTTAACGTTACCCGTAGTGGTACGCCGACGTAGATCGGTACTCCGAGATTGACGAACAGTTATTTTCACGTTGCTTTGCCGTCTTGAGTAACAACGTTAAGGTATCCTTACCATAGGGCTAAATGTCTGCGAAGCAACCCATTTACGGAGTTAAACTGGCCAAGGACGATTGAACCAGCAGACAGGAACTTAGAACCATTTGAACCATTTTTTTGCGAAATTTCGTTTTATTGCGGGCGCATGTCCGCCACATTTTCTGGACACCCAGCCTCAAGTATTCGTTCGATTAAAGCACTTCTTTGTTTTCAGAAATCGCTAGAACGACCAGGCTCCACCGGCTTAGTAGCGTTAAGTACACATCTAAGAATTTTGGCTCAGGCGGCCTGCGCTTAGGACCGGAGCTGTGAATTTTTTTTTTACAAAAATAGATATGTTCTTTGTTATCGTACAATGTGTTGTTGACGCCAGGCTGCGCATTCTTTTCATAATACTGGGTGGTTCGGTGTCGCAATTTTCCTAGGCGGTGAAGACAACACATCTATTGACAATTCATAATACACAATCACAGGGATTGGTCAACGGCAATGATAGGCGATATTCACCTCAGCGAACAACGAGGAAGAAATGGACGTAATCTCAAAACGTGTGAACGTGAGTGCTTTTTATGTGGGCAATACCCCTAGTCTGATTGCTGTTGGTTATATTGAGAGTGAGGGTTTCTTCTTGTTTAAAGAAGAAAGGCTAAAAGATATGACTGTATTACGATGGCGAGGTTTTATTATTTGTAGCATCAGGTGCACAGGCGGAGGTTTTTTTAATAGCACTGCGAAAACATAAAAGCTGGGAGAATCTTAGACCACGGAGAAAATGAGACGCGCGCACACGTTTTGATGGAATAGGAAATACTGCAAATTCTTTCAACATTAGATTGTTTGAACCGACCGCCATCGTGGGGGCAGTAGCAATGCTTTCATGGCGACGAAAAAGAGCAAGAACTTCGTCTCGAAAACTCTTTTTACTAAAGCTAAAGAAATGATGCCCCAATGAAGTATGAAAAAACTGCGCACAATTTAACCTTTCGCTTTGAGGAAATCAATGCGGGCAGACAACCCACAAAAGAGGCCACTGCTCGCTCTAGATTCGCGTGCAAAGATCGTGCCATCCCGACGCAGTTCTGCCGAAATATTGCGACATATGTTGTAGGATCTTTTGAAAACTCTCGAAAGTGAAATTTGTGCGTTTCTGGGAACATTGTTTCTACACAACATTAAAAAAAATTTGCATTTTATTTGGACTCTTGAGAGACAGTCTTGCAAATAGGTACAAAGTGCATGTAACCTTCGAGTGGTGTAGGCTGCACGTCGATACCATGGTTGACACTACCAACAAAACGGATCAGAAGATGCTTTATGTCGGCTTACTGCCTGATTTTTAAACATAAATATTATGGACACACAGTAAAGGCAGACAGTTAAAGGTTGTTCCGTACAGTGAAAAGCAACGTTAGGCGGCGAAAGAGACCGTAATACACAAAATGGCAGGTAAGCTTTAAAAAACGTTTCACACGGATTCCAGACATTGAAGCTTCCGTGTGTGCAATGGTGTGAATACGGGCTAATCACCGTACGTTTTATACATACAAGGTTTGGTACTGTTATAAATAAAAAATTACAAAACGCAAAAATGAAATTGTCAGAGATACACGCTTGTTTTTTTTTCTTTCTTGAAGGCAGGAAGCAGTACCCACTGTCAGTGAGCATGAATTGTAAGTGCTTGAGATCCTGCTTTATACTGCTCTAAAAACATATCCCTCTCTTAGGCCCTGCATACTTACAGCCTATCAAATATAAACGAGGGCTATGAAGAAAGTAGACCCGAGAACCTTCCCCTCTGTGTTTTTTGCTTGTTTCAACTTCTTGCAACCCAAACAAACCACAAAAGGTATTCTCTTGAACAAAATAGAACAAAGGTAGGGTCTTATCAAATGTAATGACTGTTCACTTATCCAAAGCCCTGTTTATAACGGTGGGGTAAACAAATGCGTCTCCGCACTAACATTATGACAGGTCATCCGCCAGCGCAAAGGAACTCGCAGAAACGTAAAGAAAAATAATTATCGCTCTAAAGACGTCTGTGCAGAATATGTGGAATACCAAAGGCAGCAGAGTTAGAGAAAGCTAGTACCGTGTTTATGAGTGGGTGGCGAGAGTGGCAGCCACGCTCAACTTCCAGCATCGCTAATTTGATTTGAGGTGCCTATGGAGAAGTAGAAAGCTCATTTCAGCACTGATAAGTTTTCCGTTTCATTAAACTACACCCAAAGATATCTCTCAAGCGCAACGTTCACGCAGGCTGCAATGTAGACTTGTCTTTCGCAAATTAAAAAGGGGTGAAAGTGCGAGGTGCTTTTAGACATACGTCAGGATATTTGCGATAATTCTCTACGCAATTCTTCTCGAAGAAAAAGCTGGTGGTCTGCTTCAATTTTGTATCGCTTCAAGGCGAGGCTGGGTTTTAGTTTCACTGCTGTCAGCCGTGTCATGTGTCCGACACGGTCGCTTTCTGTTGCACATTTTGCTATGCGCTTTTCCGTTCTCTTATAGGCAGAAGCGCGACACTTCTGGCTCGATAGAAAACGTCACCGAAAGAAGGTAATTTCAGGATCCCGTAAGCTAAACTAGGCCCGAAACGATACCGAACCACAATTATTTTCTTAAAGAAACGTAGAATTGACAATGGTAATAAAACAGTTTTCAAATAAAAGCCCATAGCATTCAAAAACAGCCCAAAGCTCGGTAGCTCGAGAACGTTTAATTTTAAAGCAAACATCGCTGTAGTGCACCAAATGCGTGTCTCTCCAACCTTTAAGAGAGAGCTTGTGTACTGAAAAGCGGTCATTAATTCTCAGAAAATTGTAGCAATATTTTCACAGATTGCTGCTGGATTGTCGCGTGCGAATTAGGTGCCACAGGGAAATATTTAACTTTATGTAAACATCGAAAACTGTCTTTTGAGCACGGGGTGAGGGTCAGTTGATCGTAGACCTTGAAGCATCAAGAACGGTGAACGCACTTATTAAATTATTGCACATCAGAGTTTTCCGCAGCAAACCTTTCCGCTTTGTCTAAGACCTTTTTACAGGCACGTCTAAAAGCTGAAGTCCGCCTGACGCTGCCATGCCAGGCAAACTAGTTTCAGATTCGTCTTCCAGTGTGTCTGCTCGTGTTACCCGTTTGCTAAATATCCGCCCGGTCGTCTATATTTAAACGCCGTTAGTGGGGAATAAGTTGCAGGTAATTGGGAGTTATCACAACGTTTTTCATTTACCAGAACCTTGGACCACCACTACAAGAACACGAAAACCATGAAAAGTTAATTACCCTATTGAATCAAAGCTGAAGCTTCGGGTAGTGTTTTTTGGAGGGCGATAAAGCTATTGAGAACGCTGTTCCACGATGTTATTTGTTTTTTTTGTTCTCGCTCTTGTTTCCATCAGCGAAATGCTTGTTATTGCATTGATGTGCCACCACGTAAATTCTGTCTCCGGAGTTAGTTGCCAACAACAAACATCATAATGTGCGGATTACGTAAAAGAACGAGCATTAAAAAGCTAGTGTTTTACAGTCTCGGCTGATAAAGCAACACTTTTTAAATCTAAACTCCATTTTAAGAAAAGTCTAAGGTTCTCTAAAAGTCTGTCTGTTCAATCACAGGTGTTTCTTATTATCAATGGTCTTTTTACACATAAACAAGAACCCATTCTGATGAAACTTTCGCATTCAATTTTTTGGTAGTGGCCCTTACATACAATCAATTCGGTTGAGTGCACCATGAAAATATTATGCTATAACTACAAAACCTGCACTTTTTCGACAGCTGAAGAATTCTCGTAAATGGTGCGAGTAATTCCACTTTCAGCTTCTTGACACAAAGAAAAATAGGCACTTTCCAACCCCTCTCAGGAAGACTCAGAGGTAGATGCGGTCCACGTCGTTTTTCTATATAGTAAAATAGGTCTGCGCGTTAAACTAGCGGCAGAGCTTGGGTCTATTACCCTCTATTGTAGCTGAATAATGAGAATTGACGATCCCATTACAAGGACATTTTCTTTCGTTCCAACGATGTAGCATCAGCATTTCAACTTTATACAGAAAGAAAGGGAAGAACGAACGAATGTCACACGCTCTAAACAAAACACCGGTGCAACGCACTGCGTGCTGTGTGTACACAAATTTTTCAAATATTTCCTTTCGCACCCAGTACTCTTGTGAAATCAGTTTGTTTAGGCGCTAGCCTTGCCTGGTTAGGCGCAAAACTCTCAATTTTGATTCTCTTCCACTTCATGGTAAACAGGAACAAGTCCCACCTTAAAAACTTCCTTTCCTCCATCCAACTGGCCTTCACAGAGTTCCCGGGAAGTTTCGTATGTGCCTTTACTGTTTAGACTTCAAAAAAATTGCCTTAGCATCCGAGATATAACCAAAATCTTTACACTGGTGCACAAGGCTTCATGTGCTGACTGTCCATGTAGGATAGAAATTAGCACAAAATATTGCACTTTATATTCAAATACAAATTCGGCCTATTTTGGGTACCTACAGGAGAAAAAAATGCGAAAAGTGAAACGAAAAGCTGCTTCTAAGCCAGGTTGATGCAAAAGTAACGGGGCTTCTGATCCTGTAATAAGTCTATTGTTCGCAGCGGCGTGGCCCTATGCAATGATTCTCATGCTGAAGATGAAAGGACCACAGGTTATCCTCCTGATCTCTACCCAAGCTCCAGGTAATTTAGTTCGAACGTTCTCCTAATTCAGTAACATTAACCCAAACAATAACTAAGCGAGTTTAGATCATACTAGATTTACTTCTAGGTAAGCTCATTTTTGAGAATTAATTTCTTTAATCACAGCATTCGAAGTAAGCGACTCCCGTGTAAGTATTTATTGGTTGGACTGATTACATACAAAGAGATATACCACCTATAACCATCGTCAAAGTGATGGCATGGACCAATACTAGAGAATTTTGCTAGCGGTCACATTGCTTATAGAGCTCAACCTTATCATGAGACCCCGTCACGTCTTTGCCGGTACCATTCTTTGTTGTCAGCGTGTTTCACTACTTGTGCTGGCACCTCAAACCTTACTCCGCGTGCAACGCACGTTTTAGGAGATAGGCGGGTATTCTTTCCGCACTGGGGTAAAGGCATCCAAGCCAGTTTGTGTCACTAAAAACAAAAAAATAGACAGGGACTGCCCCTGCGCTGCATTCTGAGTGTGTTCTACTCCCGAAAAGGAGAGCGTCTATCCCAGACAGTTCCCTCACTATCTTCCCCGCCATTCATTCGTACAAAAGCGCTTTACTTGAAGGGAAACGTGCCGCCTCTCTTCTCACCTTCTTTCCTTTACGAAAGGTAATCTTCGTTCCTTGAAGGCGAGATGCAGTCGCCAGGGACCACCCATTCAGGTCTGCCTGGTGTCAGTCGTCAATATTCACCTAAGCGCTTGCTGCATATGTGTCCCTTGGTAGGTTTTCTTCATTTAGTGCTCGCTTTATCCTGCGCCCTTTTGCTTTAGCACTATACACGAGTGTTCTTTTGTGGCTTATTGTAAACAGTACCTCTTTCCTGCTCAAATAAATTTTATTAGGCTTACTTTACTTACTGTAATCACAAAGTATTTAGTCACTCAACAATGCCAACACCCTGCTCAAAAGAGAGCACAGATGCTAAAAATCAATAATAAACACCTATGCGCGTAATCTGTCTCCCATTACGTAACAGCGTCCTGCGTGGAATTTTGGGTGAAGGGATTCGTAACCACAGGGAGAAAAATTTCGAAGCCCTATCGGAATGCATCGTAAATTTGATATTGTATCGTAAATGTATCGTGAATTTATTTCAGACACCCCGTAAACGCATTTAGGGCACATTTCATTCATTACGCCGTCACTGAATCGGCACAGGTAGGCACTCTGCTTGACACGTCGCAATAGTATTTCTACCGTCAACTAAAAGCCCATTCTACGAACCTAATAATCTGAAAATCTAGGTTCGTTGTAAAGCACCCCATATGTTCCAGCAATGCCGGCAAAATTGCTCCTGCAGCATCGGCTTTGTTCCTTGAGGGGGACGAACTAGTGCGTCGCCGTTTACGTTACTGAGCAATCACTGTATACTCTGCGGAGACGAATTCTATGAACGACACCAGTAATAGCTGCACCCATTTTTAGTAGCAGACGTGAGCCTAATGCCACGGACAAAGGCAAAACCACTGATGAATGTGCTGCATTGAAGCAGCTGATTAAACTCCTCGTGCTGAATATGTTTCGTTAGATGTTTTTCTACAGGAGGGTGAAAGCCCTGCACGCTGTCCGCGATGACATTGTTCTGGTTGCTTCTCGTATTCAATTGAATTCCATATGCAATTCTTTATTTTCGTTTGGGAGGTGGCGCTGAAGCTATAAGCTGTGGATCGAGCTTGACAGAGGTTCCAGCCCCATATACAATACCAACAGTGTCTGCAGATCGACACTCGTAAAAAGAGATCAACACAACGGAAATAATTTATTATACATATAATAAACAGAACTGCATACAACTATTTTTAGGATAATGCATAAGGTTTCCAGAAAATTATAAAAGGACATACAAACACAGGCGCAATAAATACTCTTCGTTTTAACACTCTTGGAAGCTTTGCACTGATGCAGTGCTTGCCCCTGAAGTTGCCTATGAGGCAATATAAAAAAAATCCTTGTGTGCGTGGTTTGTTGCGCTTTGTATTGCACACGAAACAATCTATTAAAATTTTCCAAAAACTGTATGATCGATATACACGTGCCCTACAGCGTTAAGCGGCACCCAAAAAAGAAATGAAGAAAATTTGTATATTTTAAGTGGTGGGAAATGGTACAAATCCACTCAGCATGAAAAAGTCCCTATGAGCACTTGAGGCTTTTTACATGCTTTAAATAAAAAAACCAGGCGACATTGTTAGCTGCTTCTTTTGCTGCGACATCGCATTTGGATCACTCGATTTGCATTTTGTTCTTTGTGTTTTGACGCATACCACGTTAATGTGCTTTAGGCACTGAACAAACTCACGCCTCCTCAGCCCAACTTTTCGTAAAAAGCGTGACAAGCATGAGCGGTAAAGCGTAGGTCTGCCCTGCGCCAGTCCAGCCATCAACATTACCCTATTTGAGTACCTAGGAGCCCCCTTTTCAAGTGTTCTTGATACCAGACTTTGCTCTCTAAGGCGACTACTGGCTGCAACGTCCGATACAACCGCCTGCAACTCCACCTCCACCACTACCACCTCCATGGCCTATAGTTCCTAGTCTATGGAAGTTGCAACAAACAAATTGAATTTCCTTCTCTTACAGCGCGATTTACTTCAACAAGCAGAATGGCACACGTTACACCTTTCTTAGAATTAGGGGCTGCGCTGCTCGTGCGCTTCTGATCTACTCCCGTGCCATCACGTTCTGGAGCCCCGTGGCACGAATTCTTTAACATTTTTCTACGTTTCGAATATATGGTTTTGCTTTTTCGTAAAACGGCACATTGCCCCCAAAGTCTTAATTCCTGGCCAAACCCGCAAAGGTGTATGTTCCACGAGGACAGGAAGAACAATGACACTAAATTTGGTTCAGCACTAGCGACGGGCATCGGTAGCTCAGTTAGACAAAATTGGCTCCAATCCACGCTGTGAAGGTGGGTGGAAAGCAAAGCTTTAAACGACACCCACTACAATTGCCCATGCGACGTCAATTGAATTCACACACGTGGCTCTACAAAGAGTGAAACCAGACATTCTGCCAGCCGTTACCTGGAGTTTGCGGGGGCGGCGACCCGAACGCAGCAGCAGCGTCGGCCACGGCCGGGCTTGAGCGGCGGACGCCACCGCTGCAGCCCGGCCGTGAGTCGGGAGAAAGAAAACGAGAGGAGCGTCTTTCGAAGGGTGAGACAGGGGAACCTAGCCATCGTGATGTGTTAGCTTGGGGCTACACCATTGCGTGACGCAAGTGCAGACACCGAAACAATTCGGCATGTGAGCTTAGTGATTCCCATTTTTACCGATTTGAACTAGTTAGGTTAGTAAGTTTGAAGAATTGCGAGAAAGCTGAGGGAGCTTTTATAATCGCTATTTATTAGGACCAATTGCTACTTGCGCCTTTTGTAATACCTCTTAAAACACACGCGAATCGGTATTGACCAATTTAGAAAACGTAGTCCTATTCGTGGCAAGCAGCGCACAAAAGGTAGTGTTTCTCTAGTGGCCAGATGTCTGTATGTGGTTTGTACATTTTGTTTTGCCGCCCTGCAAACCAATCCTTAACGTATGTTCGCCGTACGACCACTTAATTCCTTCAAGTGCGGGTTACCCTGCATGTGCTGTCGAACAAGTTAATCAAGCCGTGCGAAGGCAGCGCGCAACGGACGCGAAGCTGCGCCAGAACAGGCCAAAAACAAGCGTCTCTAAAGCAGACGACAATACCTGCAGGCACTTCCACGCGGGGAATGCTGGGTATATTCACCAGGCCATCTACAGTGTGCTCCGCAAATGAAACCCTCCCTCTGCTCCCCCAACGGCAGCCTCCGCGGCGTTGGGAGTTTGTTGTCCCGCATGCCACGAAAGAAACCGTTGGCTATTAGAACTAGCAAAGCTTCGCTTTAAAAAGTACAGCCCAGTTGTGGAGCAGCACTCGGCTGCTGAAACGTGCCTATGGGGGTAAGATGCCACAAAATAAGATGTTTTTATTTATCTATTCTGTACTGTCGTGTTCCTTTTGTTTTTTGAAGGAATACAAAAACAGCGCTTGATCGCGGAATGGGGCGCCTAAGTCTTTCGGCCTCGTAAGCAAAGCTGTGAGCATCAAATAGCCTGTACCTTATGTTTGTGTCACGAGTGAAAATACTGAGTCCGCGCTGAGAGAACATGCGTAGTATAAATCCAGCTATTCTGGATGTGCATTTTTTGTGGATATAAACGTGCAGCAAGGGTAACAATAACAGAATAACCATTTTTTTCTGCTCATTATATTACCAATCTTCCCAAGTACCGGTAAATATCACCTTGAACTCCCGTATATCATATCACCGCAGAGGCGAATATTACGCGACTTCCTACATTTTCACCTTTTATCTGTATCACCCGATCGATAGTATAAATATTTAAATTTAAATAGGCCGAAGTTTAGTCGGCTTCTTGGTATTAATCCTTACCTTTTCAGAACTCCGATGAAACGAACAACTTGTTATTTTTAGCAGTATAGAAAAGTTGGGTTAATAATAGGCTTCTCCAATGTCTTTCAAAAGTGCAAATAAATGAACAAGGCAAAACAAGGGCATCATGTTTTGCGTGTGGTCTTTACTTCAACTCCGGGTTTCCCTTTGCCTATGCGTCCGATTTGAGAGACGGGCCTCATTGTGTGTTTGTGATAATGATTGTGTCACTGCGTAGTATTCCACTCTGCGGCAAATGAGAAGAACCGAATGCTTTGAACTCTTACGATCACTCGCCAGAAGATAGTTAGCAGAAATAGAGCGCTCTACAATCTAGTAAACGCGCCTTCATATTCAGCTTTACATAAGTAATTGCAGTCACATAGCATAAAGAATGTGTTGTGGAAACTCTGGCAACTTAAACATCTCCGCTGCAGCATTTAAAAATAGAGAACTGCAGTTCTAAAATAGAGAATATATAATTTATTGGCTTTTTGACTTGAAGAGTTTTGTGCGTCATTGTAAAGCTTTTAGTCGTTACATAACTGCTTTATTATTCTCTTTGGTCACTACGGTTCATCTCAAGAAAAGAAAGCTCCACCTTGATTATTTAGTAACAACCACTGTTTTTCGAGTAACTGCCTGGGCGTTTTCTTAAACCTGTGATATTCATTAGTGATGGTAACATTAAAGTAAGGTAAGATTCGGGTAGCCGTTCCTATGAATAGATTTTGAAACACTTTACCGCTTCTTAATCGGACATCCCGCTCTGTACTTAACCCTTTGATACCCAAAACTTTAATACTTTTATTAAGCGTGCGAGAAGTTTTTTACGATCCAAAACGACAGCCGACATCACAAGCGTGATGTCAGAAAAACATTTGGTTCAACGCGATGGACACTAGGACATAGTGGGAACAGGGAAACACTGGGCAATGGCTGCCCCTATATCACTTGAACAAGATAGCAACCCTGATCACAATGATTTATGGTTCAAGTGAAGACGATACCATAAAGTTTTTTTGCCATCATTTGCAATAACAAAATAAATTTAACAATTTCGTTTACCAGTCACTCAGCTCATTGAGCCACCCGGGATCGGTGCGAGTTGACATGCGGATAAAATATTTTTTTAACACACGGAAGTACGTGCTGCCCTCTCTTCTTTAATTTTTGAAGGTGCGGGATCCTTTGCTTTGTATAATACATAAGAAATGTAGGAATGACTTTGCTTTTTGCTATTTCTCTATTACGATTGTGCTATCACGCTTAAATTTGTGAACAGACGTGTACTTATGCACGCTGTAAATCGGGTGGCTGAGGCCTCTGTCAGGCCACGTTCGCCTTTAGTCTCAGCCTCTCCTTGGTTTTTGCAAAGAAATAAAAAATCAAATAAAAAAACTCAAATCAAATCAAATGTCGAAAACACCACAAGCTGTGAAAAAAAATATTTTTCGACTTGTTGCTTTTGAGCAACACTGGACATTCAAGGGTTAATTTTGAAGTCATCTTGCTGCATTCCCACTGCATCGAGGCATTTTGTCGTGCAGCTAGAAGCAACGAATGAAGAAACGCTGTTAAAATAAGACTATTTGGTCAAAACGAGGAGCGGAAGTGAAAGTTGCGACGGGGGCTGTTTTGAAGGGCATTACAGATAGCTCGTTGACGTACCCTTGGCAGATGAGGAATGCGAAGGAAGAATCTGTGGCTAGGAGGGGATCTAGTTCCACGCAAGGCTATTTTTTGTTTAGTAACTATCTATAACTTACTGTTCTTCGCATTTCCGTACTAAACGTTCAACGTGCGGTCTATAACTGCGCTTATTAAAATAAAAAGGCCAGATGACTCATTTAGCAATATTTTCTGTAGTTTAAGCCAGAAATACTTTCATTTACCTGATATTTTTATTCGCCTTTTAATCTCCCCCTGCCTTTTTCTGCTTCATCTGCTTGCAGAACCAGAAAAAACAACAAGGGTGTATTTTTAATGACATGTAATAGTATGAAACGTTCCCACAATCCCGATTAAATATTCGTCCATTCCTCCCTTTCCCTCGCGATTTCCCAGAGAGTAAGCTCACGCTTGCGTTTTATATGTGGTAAGATGCACGCTTTCTGGTATTTGCAATTTCAGGGATCGTGTTTGACAAGGCTCTCCTCATACCCATTCAAAGCTTTCAAAGGCTATAGTGTTTTCCTATCTTTCTCCTAAATGGCAAACTTCAACTACGACGCTCAACATCCCCTTTCCTTCGAATGGGTCCGCCAGCTCCTTTTTTCTTGTTACGCAATATTTCGGCACAGTGTTGGCGTGTGAACCGGCGACCTCCATGAGGGCGGGCAGACAAGCACGCTGGCTGGGAAGTTTGTTGGCAGGTGAGCAAACTCCTTCTGGGAAGTGCGTGCTCACGCTTACCGTAGGTAAGGTCGGCGGTCACCCTTCCCTAACCATACACGCAAACCTAATTACGACGAGTGGCCTCAAAAATGGCAGGTATGGAAAGAGAGGCACGGCAAAAGACGCCGCTAGTTGATGGTTGCCGCTCCAGGCGCTCCGGGCGTTCGCGCGTCTTCCGTGTGCCTGCTGTATGAGAAGGCTGCTCCCGCTTGCTCTCAACTATTACCCTTTTCTCTCTCTCGCTGTCTGTACGCCAGACACACCGACGTGCGTCATAGACAAAGCCTGGTGGAGGTCCTCTCCTTTACGCACCGCCAGCCACAGCTTCCTTCCGGTTGGAAGGTGAGAACGAAACCGCCACCTTTCCTGATAATGACGGCGCCCGGTAACACCGTCGTCGTTGTTCGGTCGCTTGGGAACAGGCTGCCTAATACAGGGGGCACTTTGGAAAACCTGAGCTTTGGATAACTTTTCTTGCGGACACAATGAACGCATACATTGTCTTTGTGGTGTGTTGGCCTGAGTGACAAAGGTCTGGCTAATGACGTCCGGATGTTTATTCGCCAGAGTTCTTCCCATTTTACTGCTGGAGAATGGGGAAAAGTCCTGCATGGCTTCAGGTTTTGTCAGTGTTATTGCAGTGAAATTTAAAAATCCGTGTTTCATGTCGAGCAGCGAAAGAAGTAGCAGTGGTACCGTAGAGGAGCGCACCCTCGCCGTCGATTCTGGGTGCAGCATTCTAGTAAGAAAGAGAACTGAGGGGAATAAATTGTAGATTGTTTGAAAAAATATACTAGGTGGCGCAGATAACAGTGCCACTCGCCTGCAGGTACGTGTGTGTTACCGCAGATGGCACTTATGCGATTTTTGATTTATTGTATACGTAAATTCCGCTACCATTACTTGGTGCTCGATGACTATTTCACGGAAGATGAGGTTTTTATGTGACGTAACTTCGTCTGTTCAACACAAATTTTCCGACCCGTAACTTCTTCGCACGTTTTGTGCATTTATTTGGGGTTTAGGAAGGGCAAAGCCGTTTACCGAGCGTTGTTTAAAGCTTCAGCCCAAGTTTTAGCGTACATAGAGCTTTAAAGCTTTGTCTAAACTTTCAGCGCAGAAAATATAGAGTACTGAAATACGAGCGGTTCTGCTGAAAATGTGCAAGAAAATGTCATTTAGGAGACTTCGTGGCGACATTATCGCTCAAATTGTAATAATATACTCGATACCTGCGGCAAGAAGTGCACCGTCAAAGTAGCAGATTATTGCTGAATTTTCAGTCTTCAACCCAACACAGCGGGCGTTAGTTGTCCACCTTCCCCTAAAAAAGTTTAACTACGGGGCACCAAAGCTCACGAATAGCAAATACGAGGTGTATATTCACAGGCTAGCTCTTAAAAAATGATCGTTGCACTGGACAGCCAGAACATTCGCTCAAAATACAAAAACAAATGGCTCGACTGGAGGGGAAACGTTTATTAGAAATTTTCGCAAGGAGCAAACTTACGCGGGAGAAGTAATAAGGAAGCCCGTGTCCATGACGAACCCTTAGGTGTTAAACAAAGACCGGCAAAAACAAAGCGTATGCAGACATCCCTAAAACAGCCAGCTGGGCTAAACTTATTATTCAACCCGTGGTGCCGAGTAAATATTAAGAGAACCATACGAAATGTCAAAGTCAAAAGAACAAGAAAATATATCATCTGTACCTTCACCGAATAGATGGTTCAAGTACCAGAAAATATTCTCATAGCTCGTTCGTTTCCACACTACGCAAGGAAACACTTATTATACCGAGCATGAGCTCAGCGCAAGCCACTTAGAGATTAGAAAGAGGAAAAGCGAATCAACGCACCCGCTAAAAAGCCAGAAGTTGCACAAGCACAAAACATTTGAAGAACCTATCCCTGCATCTGGTACAATTATACATCACATTGCAAAATTTGTTCGGAGTGTGAACCTTTATCGCCGATGACTTCCAGTGCAGTACAACTTCTCCCACTGGAATTCTCAGAGGCTCGGAATGAAGCGTTTGCCAACCCAATAATAAAAGCAATAACAAATCCAGCATTCTGAGCAAGCTCCAGATAGTTTTCCCACTCAGCTGCTTACAAATACTTGAACAAAATGTTAACCCGAGTAAAATGCATATTTAGGCATATATACCTGAATATTAGTAGTTAAAAAGTGGGACGTCGCTCGTGATCTCCTATCATTTGTGATATTTGCATGCTTTTCGCACTAGGACACGAGAGTACTGAAGGATGAGGGAAGCGCTAGAGCACGCATGCCTTCAGTTCGAGCGTAATTGTTTTAAGTGCGAATGCACTTCTTAAGCGAGCCTGAAGCGTCCGCCGCCGTCCGCATAGCAACAGCTGGCGGGTGCGCGCGCTCCTCGTCTTCCTTGGCAACGGGGGAGATGGGCGCGCGCTGCCTGCCGCTGACATGAAACATACCCACGGGGGATTGGCCAGTAATCTCCTCGTCTCCTCGTCTTCCTTGCAACGGGGGAGATGGGCGCGCGCTGCCTGGCCGCTGACATGGCACATACCCACGTGGGGGATTGGCCAGGAATCGGGCGTGAGAAGGGCTAATGCACCCGCTAAAGGAGTACTGACACGAAATTTCAAAGCTGAGATCCCTCTAGCAATCAAGTACAACGACAACACAAATAGGTGTCTGTGCATGGCACATCCCACGTGGGGGATTGGCCAGGAATCGGGCGTGAGAAGGGCTAATGCAGCCGCTTAAGGAGTACTGACACGAAATTTCAAAGCTGTGATCCGCTCTAGCAATCAAGTACACGACAAACAAATAGGTGTCTGTGAATAATGCATCTTTCTTCTTTGTAGTTGTTTGTGTGTGTGATCTCTCTTTCGCGAACATTACAGTTGTGTCGTGGTGTAATCTCTCGACTACTCATTAAGATCACGATATCCACGTAATCGCGCAATCAACAACCGTGCATTCGCACTTACACACTCTCCCCCTCGGGGAAGTGCGAGGGAATTTTTTTTGCATGCTGTGCTCAAAGATGCTCCGATGGCGCTACGGGATTTTCGTGGCTTTCGTGTGCACTAGAGATGGAACCTGCCACTGCATTCATCAGGATAGCCCAAAAAAAAATACCGCGTTTCTGCTTGCACCGCCACCAATGCCGCCATAAAACGATAGGCTCGCTGGTTTACTGCCTCGTAATTGCCTCTCCCTTTCACTTTCGTGCTCCTTCTTCAATTCAATTCAACCTCTACGCATTGGCACTGCTCGAACGCACTGCAAGAACACCATCTAAACAGCGCGCGTTTTTGTTTTCGTAAATTTTGATTTCCGTTTGTTTATTTTTTTTTATTATTTCTATACTTGTGTTTGTATTTCTTCATATTTATTTTTTTTATTTATTTATTTAGTTATTTATTTATTTCGCATAAACGGCTGTAGCAAATGGTATACATGTGTACAAGTTCGAATTCGTAAATATTAGAGCAAACATCACGTTATTTTCTGAGTAAACAACGGAGAAATTACGCCAATGCTCTGTGGAGTTTTAACAAAAGTCCAGTTTCCAACACTACCACGAACATAAATTGAATTCAAGGATTGAGAATTTGCAAAAATGTACAACGCACAATGATAAACAAAAGAAAGAGAAAAAAAATGCCAACACTGGTATATTTTAACCAAATCGATGTCACATTTCAAGATGAGTCTGAAAGGTTGTCAATGCCGTCTTCCGTAAAAACGTGAGCTCTTAGGTCATTCCAGTGTATTGTGGTCGGAGGAATAAAGGAATATTTAAATACACTGCTCCGGTACTTAAACGGTACTGAAAGCATGCCGTTGCCTTGTAGCGCCCACTTAGGAAAAGCCAACATAATCAGATGTTATAGTTTGACGCGTCCGTTTGACCAATCTATATATACAAAGAGAAGCGCTCAAGAGACTGACTTGCTCACGAGATCATGATCGCCCAGCAAAAGCCGCTAAACCTAGGCATTGAAATTTTGGGAGAGCATTTCTGTCGTGACGTAGGGGCTCACTAATGCGGGGTTTTCGGAAATTTTACTCCTAAGCAAGAAAAACGCGGGAATTATGTTTTGCGACTCATTTGTAGTATGCGTATTTTTGTGGTGGACTAGAATCTAGCCTCCTGGCGATCGGTCCAAATAGTCTGGAGACGTTATTTTCCGTCTTGTGATAATAAAGCTTTTGATTGATTGATTCGTAAATTCGTCATTATTTAGCGCACCAATTTACATTTTCCAATGGCTTTTTGCCTGCATGTGTACCCATTACGAAAATATATAAATAATATATAATATATAATATATTACGAATATATATATATAAAATAAACGAAACCACTTTTAAGGATTTCGCCCGCTGCCGCCCATAAAAGGGCAATTTTTTTCTGCTGGCCTTGACGATCCGAAAATGCGGAAGAGGAAACATCGTAGATAGCGAAACTGCTCATTCAAACAGCTTCAAATTGCATGAGCACATCTTATTATTGTGTACAAGCTCAATATTGCTACAATTTTTTCAACGTTACACCCGGGAGAGAGTGAAAAGCGGCGAAATAGTTTTTATATATTCATTTGTTATCGCAGGCGAGTTCAGATATTGAACAGGGTTTTTTTATAAGTATCTTATACTGATATTTAAACCTTGTTCTAGGAGAATGTTTTGTAACACCCACCTTATAAGAACAATCAGGATTTTCAGCAAAATACGCCTTATAACGAATTAGTCAATAAATAAACAGCCCGTTGGTATATCCAGTCCGTTTTTGCTTGTATATGCTAGCCATACACTTTTCCAAAAAACGATTTGACGATTTTGTTCTAGCACGTGTTTTAAGATATGTGCACAATTTTTCAACTCAACAGCTCTCAACTCAATGTACGCGTGTTCACATCGCTCTCGCTATCTTTTGGGAGTTTATCCACCCACGCAACCCCCGTTCTTGCCCATAACCATCATCATCATCATCATAATCATCATGCTCACCAGCCTATCTACGCCCACTGCAGGGCAAAGGCCTCTCCCATTATTCTCCAATTGCCTCGGTCCTGTGCCAATTGTGACCAATTTATCCCCGCAAACTTCTTGATCTCATCTGCCCATCTAACTTTCTGCCTCCCCCTGCAACGCTTGCCTTCTCTAGGGATCCACTCTGTTGCCCTTAATGACCAGCGGTTATCTTGCCTTCGCATTACATGCCCTGCCAACATCCATTTATTCTTCTTAAATTCTATTAATATGTCTTTAACACCAGTTTGCTCCCTGACCCACGCCGATCTCTTCTTGTCCCTTAATGTTACACCTATCATTCTCCTCTGCATTGCCCGCTGAGTCGTACTCAATTTAAGTTGAACCCTCTTAGTGAGCCTCCAAGTTTCTGCCCCGTAGGTGAGTACCGGTAAGATGCAGCTGTCATACACTTTCTTCTTCAGCGACAATGGTAGGCTGCTATTCATTATCTGAGAATGTCTGCCATATGCACCCTACCCCATTCTGATCCTTTTAATTATCTCTGCCTCATGGTTGGGATCTGGGGTCACAACTTGGGATAAGTAGATATATTAGCTTACCACTTCCACTGCCTTGCCACCTATCTCAAACTGCTGTGCTGTCCCGAGGTTATCTATCATTACGTTAGTTTTCTGCATAATAATTTTCAGGCCCATGGTTCTACTCTGTTCGCCCAGTGCGGAAAGCATGCTTTGCAATTCGTCCCCCGAGTTACTTAGCAAGGCAACGTCATCAGCAAATCTGAGGTTACTGAGGTATTCTCCATTAGCCCTTACTCCCACCTGTTCCCAATCCGACGTTCTGAATACTTCTTGTAAGCAGGCTGTGAATAACATTATAGGCATTTTACTACTCTCCCTATGGAGGATGATGGTAGCTGTAGACCTATTGTAGATATCCTCTAGTATTCTTACATAATGCTCATCTACCCCCTGGTTCCGCAATGCCTGAATGACTGCTAGGGTTTCGACCGAGTCAAATGCTTTCTCATATTCTATGAAGGCTCTATATAGGGGTTCAGTATACTCAGCGCACTTCTCTATTACCTGATTGATCGTGTGAATATGGTCCATTGTTGAATAACCTTTACGGAGCCCTGCTTGTTCTTTAGGTTGACTGAAATCTAAGGTTGCAGAGATTCGGTTAGCGATTACCTTGGTAAATACCTTGTAGACGACTGACAGTTCTTGCCCATAATGTATTTTAAAACTGACTGAAATCTGCCCTTTGTACCTACTGAGATCGCTATTCAAATGCGTAAGCAGTCGTTTGAGCGCACATTGTTGGGCCAATTTGTTTCGGGAGAGTTCCAATAAAAAAGGAGTTCCCCCCTTTTGCCATTACCAGACGGCTCCAGTCGGAGCCCATGTATAAACCGCACGCGGGGCTTCGTAATTGTGTACAATGCCGCGGTGAGTTACCTAATTATGAAAAGAAATCACTCAAGAGGTGTTACGCCCATTACTGTGATTAGTATGGTGGCCCACCCAGGCATCACCGTGTACTACGGCTGTAATCTGAAGATACAAATAAAGGAATACTTTTGTTTGGAATAACTGAAGTCAAAAGCTTTTTTTAAATTTTGTTTTGAATTCTCTAGTCTCCGGCCCTGCATTTTAGGGCATAGTTTTTTTTGTTTGATATATAATAAACATGCAAACAGGTGCTCCTAATTTAAAAACACTTTCTTATCCTCGCCTACGCAGTAAAACGTTTCCTCAAATATGTGTGAGTTTCCTACCCGTTACATAGTATGTACGTGTATAGGCCCGTTGCGCTGATGCTTGCCTCGCAAGCAGCGGCGCCATTTTATATAGCGTGCTGGTTCCGTTCGTCGTTTTCTATTTTGAAAAGTGCAATGTTAATCACGGCCTCGGTCTGCAACACATAGCTTACGCAGGTGCCGTCGCCAGCCCCCGATATCAACAGCGAGGATTATCACAAGTGAAGCGACGGCCGCCTACACAGAGACACATCTACGGAACTTCATGATAACAAAATCTCAGACAAACGAACAGTTGAAATGAAGTGGCGCAGATGACAAAATGTTATCGCCGTTATTACAGTCGGTCAATCAGGTTATAGATATTAAAACGGATGAAGAAACAGACCCATTTATTACGGCGGTATTTCTTTGCGCTTTGTCTCTGTGGCAGCGCCGCATGCCGCTGCAAGGCACTCTGCAGGAAGTTGGCGATAACTCGTTGAGGAATCGCCACTACCTTATCGATACCCTAGCGGGCGCTACAGGCAGCTCCAATAGTAGAAGTGCCGCGCTCATCGCAGCCTCTCTTTGGCTCTGTGTGCGTACAAGCTGTGTGAGCAATTTTCATACGTGAAATTGCCCCACCTGTAATGTAATCATTTCTCATGCATACTTCTATTCTATTTAGTCGGGCGGTTTTATTGAGTGCGGTCAGACATACATACATACTCATACATACATACATACACATAATACATACCATACTACATACATACACATACATACATACATACATACATACATACTACATAACATACATACAGACAGACAGACAGACAGACAGACAGAAACACGCACGGACGGATGGATGGATGGACAGAAGACGGATAGACAGACAGACAGAGAGACACACAGACAGACCGACAGACAGACAGACAGACAGACAGACAGACAGGCAAAATATTTGCTTTGAGGTATCCCAAGAAATGCTACCGTGTTTAAAATTCTCGCTTTTAAAGATGTATCGCAAGGCCCCTGCTCGCGACAGCCCAAGTAGTTTCTGCGCGCCCTTCCCCTCTGAAGCCGGAACAGCACCAAGTGGGCCAACCTGAATACCTTTTAGGTACTACGCGTAATAAGAGCCGGAGCACCAAACCTAAAACAACAAGGGGAAGGCTTCAAGGAAGGGCTCGAAACGGCCGAGGCGGTACGGACTCTACCTGGCAAAACAACCCGCTCAGAGGATGGAGGCGCCCGTCTTACAAAGAGATATATGCATATCTCCCCTTGCGTGCGTTGTACCTGCCGTGCTGTACGTAAGACGGCCAGGATTACACATAATAACGCAGCCTGCGGTTTGCAGTGCTCGGATCGCTAGTGCCAAATGAGAGATTCGGCAACCTGCGGCAAGTCGTATTTACAAAGAAATATGAGCTGCTTCCGTCGCACCTGTTAAAGCGAAAGCTTTCTTAGAAGGACCGATGACATCGTGTAAAAAAGTAATGCATTTCCATAGACCGGTTGGTGGACCGAAAAGCTCTGGCAAGATCTCTAAACACACGGCGCGTGCGTGAATCCGGATTTCCATAGATGTCAAAGCGGTCATTTGAAAATCGCCGAAAAGGAACGGTTCTGGATAGGAAGATGGACGCTTCGATTATGGAGAAGAACTAGGATAGTATACCTTTCTCTCATCAGCCGCATATCGGCATACATTTAGATTGTTCATAGATGTTTTTACTTAGTGTGCGAGATATTGTCACGTTGGTAGGTTCTTACGAGTTGGGCCTTTCGAGGTTTGATGATCGATTGGACGAACTTTTAACGAAGGTTGTTGCAGTTTTTGCGATGGTTTTGACACACTTCTGACGAAGTTCTGTGGTTACAAAGCGTTCGTGCTTTTCTTAACTTTCTTTTGAAAGGGAGAGCAAAATTGTTTGAAGACTCCGCCTCATAAAAAATGAATCTTCTTCTGCACACTTTGTCCGCCTCATGCCCAAGTCTCGGGATTAGCTAGGCCGGCATGGCTGAAAAAATAGTTTTCTGCAATTTACTACAAAAAATATTTCCTGCTTTGCAAGTCAATATGCCACACTCAGGAACCAAACTTTAACATCCCAAAAAGGTGCATCCTAACTAAGTTCACCAGTATTCGCATTTCGTCTGGTTAAAGTACGTTTCAAGAGTGCCCAACTATTTAGAATCAGTTTGGGTAGGATGCATTGCAGCTGCTTTTGAACTAAAGGCACAGTGTGGTCCAGTGCCACTTAAATTATAATAGAGACATTGCGGTCAATATGTTTTTCAAATGCATTTTTCGCCGTCGGATTCTGCAGAAAACGCCTCCTGGGTCGATAACAGTTAGCAAGAATAAGACAGGTGGGAAACGGAGCTTCCTGGCTAGGAATGATGACGTCACAAACACTTTACAAGGTGAAGATTCCGGCATCTGGTTTCAAGCGAAGAAACTGCGCGGTTGGTCATTTCGCAGGGCCGCCGAATCCCTTCTTGGGCGAAGCGATGTTGTGTGCTCTCAGCTGCGCTTCGGTTGGTTGAAGTGCGCGCCGTCGCCTCCACCAGTGTTTAATTTTTGGTCTTTAACTTGGCCGAATTCAGGTACGAGCAAATAAATCTGGGTTTTTTTAACGCCTAAGCATTTTTAGCTGAATAGCAACCACAAAAAACAACCCGGTACAGCAGAAAAAACAGTGAATGCACCGACCGTGTAACATCCTGTGTAGGCAAAAATCACACAATTCACCATGCTTCGCTTTTAATTGTTGTGAGGGTGTAAAGGTAGCTTAATTTGGCGGACGGGAAAACACGTTGAAATTAGAGAAAGCGGCGGAGCAGTGCTCATGCATTATTGGGCAGTATTTAAACATTTTCCATAATTTGCGACGGCTGAGTCGTATTTAATTTCCTGTCAATGGTGTTCTGAACCCTATTAGGCTTATCTATTATTAGAAACCCAGTGAACTTTTGTAGTCAAATTAGTGTGCACAGTTTTCTCATTTCGTACTGGGTGAATGGCCGGGACATATGTCAGGTGCGCAAGGAAGTGACCGTTGTGAGGCTGAGGGTAATTTAAAAAGTGGATAGCCACACATCTGGGAGCCAGAAAAGACCTTTTAATAAGGACACAGTGCGACACTGTTTCTGTGAAAAGTGTAACTTTCAACTGTATTGCACTCTACACATCTAATTCAGTGCAGAAATGCCCTTGCTTCCTTTGGGCGGAGTCTTACTACGATGACGGCTGTTCATTGCGTCAAATTGGTCAATCATGCGGTCCGCAGCCTCCGGACCGTTGAACACGTTGCGCTGTGCGTTGTATTTGACTGGCGAAACCAAACGTTGGCTAAACTCTTGAGTTCAAAGTTTGACTCGTATTAGGCCCATCTGTGAGGGTTTTACATGGGAGTTTGTTATTTTAGGGTCTTCATGTCTTCCTTGTAGACAGCAACACAAAACTAGCCTTTCACCAACTACCCTTTGAATTTTAGCGGAGCCAAGTAAATTATCTTTGGTAATTTGGTCTACAGAATCGAAATGATGCTGTTTTTTTGCAACAACTTTGATTCTTCGTTGGAATTTGGTCCAAAGTGGTTACAACACCATGCCCCCAACTTTTCACACTGAACGCTTTGATGTAGAAGGGGGCAGAATATGCGCAAAAGAGTATACTATTGCACTCCATCACCTATATTTTGTTTTGAGCGCGGTGTTTTCCTTTTGGGTGACGAAACCTCTGTGATCGCAGTAATAAACTCAGAATAACAATTCTTCGAGGTATAAAGAGGTACCGTTAATGCCAAGCGTAACACAACAGTCTTGTGTATATGCTTGAAAGTAAGGAACGCAGAATTACGCGAATAGCCAGAAACGACGAGCAAGCGGCTCTTTGATAATGACAACTGAGACCATAAAGAGCTGATTGGGTGACCCCCTGAGTACTGCATATCTTCTTTGGGAACGAGATTACCTCTGGTAAAGGAAAGAAGGTGAGAAGGAGACACGGCACGCTCACCGGCAAGTAAAACGCTGTTGTAGAAGTGAAAGGCAGCTGAAAGAGGGAGGCAGCTGTCCGGGATAGACGCCGTCCTTTTCAGGAATACAACACACTCAGAATGCCGAGCAGCAGCAGTCTTTTTTCTTCTTCTGAGGTAATACGACCTGACTTTGATGTCTATAGCCCTGTGCGAAAAGAAATACTTCCCCACCTCCTCATACGTGCGTTGCACACTGCGTAAAAAGGGAGGTGCCCGCACAAGTAGTAAAAGAAGCCTGACAACAAAGATAGGTTTCGGTGAAGACGTGACGGGGTTGCGTGATGAGGCTTAGCTATATCAGCATTGTGACAGCTAACTACATTCTCTAGTATGGGTCCGTGCAATCTTTTGGTGATGTTTATAGGTGGTCTAGTGCATTGTATCGAATCAAACAAGAATTATTCATCCGTGCGTCTATTGCTTTGATTGATGTGACAAAATAGTGAAAGCCCATCACTATACACTTCAAGTACGCCCTGCAATAAAATTCCTTCGTCACTGATCAGCTTTGATTTTAATGTATATTAGTACAAAACTCAAGTTACCGAAAGTAAATGTTCTATTTTCAGCATATGTGAGCCAACTTTGTACACGGACCGGAGAATAGATCGATTTTTGACACGAAAACTTTAAAAATGAGCTAAACTAGGAACAACTCTGCTGGCATCTAGGGTTGACTAGGTAACGTTTGTAGTATATTTGGCGTACTTCGGAGAATTTGTACCTGCATTACCGAGAGCTTGAAAGAAATGGGCATTATAACCTGTAAACAATTGATCGTCGCAAGGAAGAACGCAGGTTAGGGTCACGCCGTTATAGGCCATTGCGTTATTACTAAGTCAAATGTACTGCTACCTTTAGAGCCATTTTAGAGATTACAGCTTCCGATTTTATTACGACGGCTTAAAGAAAATATATCAGCGCACATTTTTAGCTGGCTACCAAATACAACCAAATGCCCTATCCACACCACTATTATGTTGTAGGGAATGGTCAATACCAAACACGGCATTTCTAAAATCTGGCTGTTTACAATTTTATGCTCAGGTGCTTGAAATACGGGATTGAAGTTGCTTCGGAAGTCTTAATTTTTTCTACATCCTAATTTTCCTCAGCATCTTTTGCTGAAGACTGAGGTGGAGCGGGAACTTAGCAGTTTGGTAGCTGTTTTGTGATTTTTTTGTGAATTCCTGATCTTATGCCACAGAGCTTAAAAACTAGTTTGTAGAGCGCTTTCACTGCTCAGATAACTTGCTGGGGTCATTTTGGAGCTCAAGATTTGGGCATACAGTATACAAAATAAATGTTGTTCGGCAGAACGGGGTTGGTCACGTGAAATTATTGAAGAAGCAGCGTTCAAAATTTCTGTGACGGCAGAAAATTCCTCCATGGACACTTCTGTGCCGCGGTTTTGAACGACACGCGTACCGAATACGTGCACTGCCTCCTGCTCTATGCAATTCCGCTGGTCACCTGCCTTCGTAGCACAATATAAACTGAAATATTTCGTCTGTCGTCGTTAGTTTCAGTGGAGGTAAATATATTACCCTTTGTGTGCTGCCTTACTTGCTGCCCTGTGAAGAGGAATGGGATGCAGTGATCATATTTCGGTGGTTTAAAAACCTTGAGAAAGCCAAAGCAGCAGCTAAGCTGAGAAATACGATTGTGCGAATAAATGGGAACATCTCAGCTAGCTAAGCTTTGCAGCCGACGTTGTCTTGCTTAGTGACACCAATCAGAAATCGCAGAGCATGCTTCGCCAATGGGGTCCGGAAAAGTTCGTTTGCAGGACGAAAATAAACTCGAAACATCATAGCTTATTTTCAGTAAGGAATTTCAACGATCATGACTACATGGTAGGTAAGGTAGTAGGTAGGTAGCACAAAATGTACTCTTGGAAAGAGTACATTTTGTGCAAGTCGTAAGTGCTGATCATAATCATCAAAATGGAATTACCTTCAGAAAAAGCCTGGGTAGGGATGCTTTTGGTAGAATTTTGACATTATGAATAGTAAGCGTCTTCGCTCAGTCAAAACGCTAGTATATACGTTATGCGTTCTTCTGGTAAGGACGTACGGGGCAGAGACTTGGCATCTGACTAAACGCCTTGAAAGGAAAATTAGATCGACTCAAATAGTTATGGAAAGAAGATTAATAGGGATCACACTTCGAGATTATAAATCAGCTGCGTGGATTAGGGAACATATCTGTGTGGAAGATATTCTAGCTCAAAGTTAGCAAAGCATATGGGGATAGGAGGGTCATGTCATGCTCATGAGGGGCAAAAAATAGACGCCCAGTTTAAAGGAGTGACTGCCAATTAATTGCAAACGCAATAGGGATCGGCCAAAGACTCAGCGGAGGATGACATACGGCATTTTGGGGTAAAAGTGGTCTGAGCTAGCACTCGGTAAACGTTGCTGAAAATCCTCGGGAGAGGCGTTCGTCCAGGAGTGAACACAACCAGGCTAATGATGAAAATAATAAATGAATCAAAGTTAGCCTTATCCTAATTTCATTGTTAACTGAATTTCTCTAGCGGCGAATTCGTATCCAGTGTGATGACTGAGTGCGTGTATTCCTTGGGGTCACCCCGAAGACTCTTGTTTAATGTAGAAGCTTCAGGCATTGCTTAAAAGTTTGAACTGTCAAGACATATACAAAAATTGCCGGCCAATCGATGAAAGACAGCTGGATGGAGAAATTAAAGCTTTGAATACAGTACTTGTTCTTTTCGCCACCACGTGAGAGACGGTAAAAATTTAGTTTGGCACGCTACCCGGCAAGGATAAACAAACTGGGATTCAGGAAAATACTGCCTGCGAGAGGCGATATATTTACTGCTTTGTGTTTACTAAACGCAGTGCGTTGATTTCCCTTTTGTTCAATGCGCGTTTTCTGCGTCAATTCTTGCATTTCTTTTTTTGTGAAGCTTAAACATTGGTGCATATGGAGTGAAAGAAAATGGGCTGGAAATGGGGTTCTCGATTCTCTTTATTCAGCAAACCAAAGGAATAATCGACCAAGCTCGTCGATGGTTTAAAGCATAGACCTATTTTCCTACAGAAAAAAGGCGTGGAGCGCATCATTCTCCTAACCTTGCTAAGAAATAAGGGTTGGAGAGTGCTGATTTTTCTTTCTATTCAGAGGGGAGAGCGGGATGACCCAGATTCGCACCATTTACGAGCGTTTTCAGCTGTCAATAAAGTTCAGGTTTTCTATTTTTTGAAAACGTTTTCCAGTGCTCTGAACGGCTTGATTTCTATGTCAGGTCAGCACCCGGAAATAACTACCAAAGTTTCATAAGAGTGGGTCCATTTCCTTTTTTTGAAATGGTTATGAGTAAAGACCAACACTTTTGCCTTAACAGCAGGCTTTATAGAAGGTAGGCTTTCTCTACACGCAGTTAAAGCGTTAAATCAATGTTGCGTTCCCAGCCGGGTATTTATTGTTATCGCTTAAATTATGTTCCTTGTTAATAAACGGTTAAAAAGCACTGGTTTATTAGCGCTAAGGCTTTTAGGAAATCCGCTTTTTATTTTGTATTATTCACAACTGATACCGGAAACAGCAGTTGCCTGATGGCATATAAAGTAACATGAATAATTTCGACGATGGGAACACGGTCGAAAATAAATAAAAAACAAACACCATGGAATGGCGTTTTCACTTTTCTTATCCCCCCAAAAATGCTACCCGTAAAAATTAGCTTCTACATTGAAATAAACAAAACGCCTCATTTCCATAATGGTAGTTTTTTTGTATTCGTGGTCCGGAGTCCTCCTAAATGGAAATCTGTGTTTCTGAATGAATTGCCAACGGATTTCTTAGCCAATTATGGCGTTTAGTATAGTCCGAACACTCAATCTTCAGCAGACGTGGAGCTTGAGCACATACACTCAGCCGAATCTAGCCTTAAGACGTGCATATCAAAACTCGCTTGCGTGGCATAGCAGCTTTGAGATGACTTGAGCGTTTACGCATGCCTGTAAAAGCTCATTTGACAAAGTCAGGAGGATTTGTTGGGGGAAAGTTTGATGCGCAATAACGTAATCAATGCGATCACCGTTTTTTTATTTTTTAAGGCCCAGGGTCAAAAAGCAACCACCCGGTGCCTAAAAACTAGGGTCGACGTTTATATGTCATGTTATTTTGCCTCCGGAAGCAAACGCACACCACATGAACACGCAGCATTCTTTCAAGACATCTCTGAAATTTCCCGCAGAAGAAATGTCTGCGTTCGAGAACGCAAGCCTCCTTCCAAGGTTGGGCGGGGCGGCATTTAGTCCTCGTCAGCAATGTTTGGTGTAAGATGAATCTTTATCGATTTGATCAGAGTTCCGTTGTTTTAAAATGTTTTGCGTATCTTTTAATATTTCTCGTCGGAAATAATATTGTACATTTTTTTTAAAATAGACAGTGGTTTGGTATCTCTTGGGTCAGGTCAGCTTCGGGGTGACGCACATTACCACGTTTCATTCACGTTTTGTGTCGCGCGGAAAGTGCCGGGCCTATAGGGGAAGTGGAATTGGAAAGCACATAGCAATGTGTTCAACATTGAGCGAGCACGACATGGATGATAGGGATGCAGCGAAAACCCATCTTCACCGGTGAAGCGACAGATACTTAAAGGTGACCGACGAGGTTCGCCTCAAGTAAGATGCTTTAGTCTTTTATATCAAACTTTGTGATGTATGTCCAAAACCACTTCGCGCTTACACTGTCTTCGAATTCGTGAAGCACGAGTCTTTAACTTGCAGCGTGTGTTTAGATTGTGCTTGGATATAACTGAGGGTGTACTTCAATAAAACTGAGAACTTATCGGTGGGGAAGTCACTATTAGTGTTCTCCATAGACACCTCAACTCAAGTACGCGATCCTGCATGTTTTGATGGTGGTGTCATCAGTGCTACTCACCTGCAGCTTACACCACTCGAAGTTTGGATGTAGTTTGCAAGTAAGTTCCAAGACTTTTTTTCATTCAATCAAAAGAACATGTGACCTTGCTTTTTCAATTGCCTGGACAAAAGGACTCGCCAGAAACGAGCAAGTTTTCACTTTTGACAGTTTTCATAAAATTTCGACAAGATATAGCACAATACGTCGTGAAAACTGTGCCGGGATATCACGTTATTTTCATATGGATCTATTAAGCAAGCAACGGCCTTTTGCGTGGGTTGTCTACCTAACTGTATTTCCCCAGAAGGAAAATTTAAATTTTGCACTGTTTGTTTTTATTTTTCAGGTTGCATCATCTGCAGCTTCAGTAAAAAAGAAAAAAAAATCTGGATGATCCCCCTTTCATCGGAATCGGTAAAAAACGAAAGTGAGATGTGCCTTCACAGGATCAGCTGATGCTTATTCTGCGTCGATATGAGCTTGCACGTCGCTATTCATATATCGTCGGTATGGCAGCATCACCCTTATCAACATTAGACACTGGACTGCAGGTACCAGAACACTGCGTAAACCCGAGTAAAACCACACGCGCTCGCAAACCATGCGAACGAAACCGAACGGGTTGCCAGCGAATCGTTTGGTGAACTCCTTGGTCCGCTGCAGCCAAAGAGCATGACTTGCGGGGCTGTCTAGTGCGTATGCTTGGGGAGCGACAAACTGCTGCGGTTCGCTTTCGCAAATGTGCGACCACTGCGTCCCTGCTCCGTAGAGCTTGCGGCAGACGTTTGCGTTGCGTCGAGCTCAGCTGGCGCCAACTTTCGGCTCTCATTCACATCGTGATGCACTACTTCGCTTCACCTATTTTATACGGCAGCACCATCAAAATAGAGGCGGCTATAGGAAAGATATATGGCGCGTTCATACAGCTGTCTGTGCTTCAGCTCATAGCGTAGTCGGCAAAGCGTACGGCACCTCCCGTTGCGGCGACAGAGAGCACCTGGTTCGAATCCTGGCGCAGCCGCGTTTCTCTCGTGATGTCATTTCCGTGACGCATATACTACGTCAGTCATATCTTGGTGGACCCCGGCATAAAACACTTTCGTGTTCAAAAGTTTTTGATACGGAAGTCTTGCTCTTATTCGACGATATGAAACCCTTGCGAGGCCGCTATTGCTACCACAAGGAGCGCCGGCTCGCTGAGTCTCAGATTTGATCTATCTGGTTGGTTTCGTACTATATCAAAACATGGGCGCGAGTTCCATGCTTTTGTGTGTCGTCGAATTTTCCACAGATTTATGTTTTTACTGTGCCTTTGAATGAACCCCGGCTGTGTACGTACAACAGCGAGTTATACGACCTCTCCATCGCAATGGAGTCTTATCTTGGTAGTGTTAATTCTTTGTACGGCAAGAAACCTCCACTCTACATATAACCAACGGAAATCCGCCTGGGAGTATTGTACAATGAACACAGCAGAAAATACTCATTTTCACATTTTACGAGTTAAGGTTTCCTCCTTTCACATTGTTGCTAAAGGGAATAACGCCCTTATTGCAGTTGACCAATCCCTTCAGTAGGTATCGACCAACTGCCCATAGATGTGTTGACGACACCGACTAAGGAAATGCGGGTGTGAAATTTAGAGATAGGTACAACCCAGGCACTACCGGTGTGATGCATATCGGTAATGACACGTGTTCATATTCCGCGCCGCTATCCTAAACCGACTAAAAAGATATTAAACCACCCGTATTTACATAAAGAATGCTTTGCATTCAGCTACGAAAACATTGTACGGTAAGCAATTACGTGTCGTGACAGAAAATTTGTGACCTCGCTGATGTTCGAACAAAAGCCGTCCGCGCCAAAACCCGTGGTGCTATGCATTAGGCTACTCTGGCGGAACAGTAGGGGTTATCTTAGCAATTTCTGTAAACAATAAACAGAGAAGTGAACGAGTAGGTGGCGCTGGGTGTGTAGAGAAAGTGACGAATTCCTGGCAATTTTGAAAGGCAAATGGCTCAATCAGCTTTGAGCTTGTGACGTTTTCGGTAGTCGTCACTGGTCAATCCACCTAAGTAAATGTGTTGTTCGCCCGACATTCGGAGCTAAGGTAAGGTAACGTAAGGTAGGCTAAAGTTCTTTAGACTCTAGGGTAATGTTAGGGCTAAAAGCGGACTGTCGCGCGCAGAATGCACACATCAGCACGCCGTATATAAGAATTGTTCAGTAGGACATGGTACTATGAGGGTTGCTGTCACCACCACCTTGATGGTATGCTGTTACACCGCCAGAACCATTGGGAATGTTGCTGGCCGGTTTCGGCTCGATGAAGGAAAGGGAACATTTTTAGGCGTGTTCTGAGAATGGGAATGTTGTATTGTGAGGTGAGATGTTGTGTTAACTGTACATGGTATAACGTAAGGGCTGCTAGTGTGTTAGAAATAATCGATTACGTGCCAAAAACGCTGACAGCAACTACGGATATAAACCACTCACTTGAACTCACTGTTTGCCACCAGTTTTTTGGGGGGGAAGACGCGTATTTTGTAATTGAAATGTGAAGCTACGATCTTGGCAGGCATACCGTACAAATAAGTTACAAATTTGGTACCAACTGTTTCCAGGGTTTAAAAGCATGTATTGTTGGTGAGCTAGAGTTTTAATATTTAGAACATTCTAGAGACCGTTGTGGTGCTTTAGCATCTGGATATTGCTTTTCACCTAAACATGAATACTTTCCGCAAATACACCAACACGACAAACTATGCCAGTCAGAATAAAAGTAGCCTTCAAACGCGTTCAAACAAAATTACCCTTTCACCTTCTGTTCCGTCCCTTGCGGTACAAAAGATGACTGCAAATCGATGTTTATCAGTTGTTGTGAACAGCCGATAAAAGGAGAAATAGTATTCGTCGTAGATTATTGGGCGAAGAGCTTTGTCAGCCTCTTCAGCTGAAGACTTCGACAAAAACCTGTATGTTAACTTTGCATAAGCAATACGGACGCTGGTGCAAAACTAAATGGGAATATATTACGAAACTGCCTTCACAAACGCAACAAAGCCGTTTCCAATAGCGCACCAAAAGTAGATAAGAAGGTAACGTGCGCTTACATTGAAAATATGTTCTATCATGGCTATGGAACCCGAGAGAGTTTGACGCAGGAGGAACAACAAAATAGTGTCGGTGTAGCCATTAGGATTGCATAGCAAGAACATTGGTAAAAGAACAAATTTTGCCCAGCCCATCGCAGCTAACCATAGAATAAAATCAGCAGGTCACCAAGACGTCAGATGCGACAGATCCAGGGCTAAAGACCAACCTGAAGGCATGGTTAACAAACCAAAACAAAGTTTGCCTTTTTAGTGAGAATATGTCATTGAAGCCCACATCCTCACTACAGACAACGTAATGGAGGAAGGAAACCTAAACCATTCTTTAAAACAAGGCCTGCGAAGTGGCCACTTTAGAGTGCGCATAACGTGAATGCTTGCAACGCTCTGTACATTCTGCCCTAATGAAGCCAGCAGAAAGCACAGGTCACGTCCTGTTCCTTGAGGCACCTTTTTCATGAATGTAACGACTCGCACGTGAACACCAAGCGAAAGAACTCAGTCTGCGCAATGAGCCGTGAACACAATGCTCTACCGCATCTCTCGGAAAGATCGTTAACAAAAAAACTAAACGCAATACGTTGCCACCGTCTTTTTCTGCTCTTGCGCTTTCCACTTACGCCTTGCGCCGCGCTATTGATTTTTGGTCAAATTATTTCATTCTTTTATCACAATTTTGTGCCCCGCTAACGAGAAAAATTCCCTGTGTAATTTAGCGGAACACCAGCTCGATTGGAAAATCGCTGCTTATCTGTTAGTTTGTGTGCTTCTAAGCCTGCTCTTACATACCCTCTCAACAATAGCGATTTTTCTCCCCTAATGCTGGCGCTCCGACATATCCGGCCAAGCGTCAACAACACCCGGCTTTTACTGCTTTCGGTTCTTAGATTGTTTTCTTTCTATACAGGGGATTTAATGTGTGAATGGCTGCGGCAAATGGACGCATATATATTTTGGTGAGGCTGCAACGCTTCCTGTTTCATAACCTGCAGAAGGAAGGTGCAGGTTACGCAACGGCTATTGCAATGGGTTCACAAGGGTTCTTCAGGGCTACTCTGGATTCATTTATATTTTGAGAAAGAATGTTGCATGGCTATTAGTAAAATATTTTGGGTCTTCAAGAAAGACGTAAAAAAACTCCATTTATTATAGGTCCGGGAAAGCGCGAGGCTACCATTGCTACAAGAAAGGAGGAAAAAACACGAAACATGTAAACTTTGCGTCCGATGCTGTTAATTGTATGGAGCGTTTGAGCTGCAGTCCACCTCTGGAGCGCGGAAAATGATAAGACCAACCTTAACCTGAAATGCACTTTGCAGATGAAGTATTCCTAAAATGCAAACTGAAATCGTGCTCGCGGTGGTATAGGCGATACAGGTGATACAGTTTAGAGGCAGTGTGGACGAGGAAGCCTGGAGAACATACTCTTTATCAAGAAAATTACCTAACAAGTTTGGTGACATGAGAATTAATACCCTACAAGAAAATGTCGAATTGCCATGCCACAAATATATACTCCAGTCTCTCCCTTTGATAAGGTTATCCGGGTCATTTCGGCCTTGTCAAAGCCTAATTTTCTATTTACTTTGGTGGTGCAGCTCATCGTCAGAGATGGCGTGATCGGATTTGCGGGCGCAGTATATGGTCATCACTAATCCAATTTCGCGGTGGCGAGTGCCCTGGAGCAGTAAGGGGAATGCAATTTGCAGATGCCCCCGTGGCAGGGTACATCAGCCTCTAGCGCTCCGAACGCAGAGCACGTGCTTCTCGGAACGACGATTCCTGCGCCCTCATTCTGTCGTTACCATATATTCCCCCTGTTCAGTGGGCAATATTTTTTGTCCAGTACTTCACTGCTATTTTTTTTCTACCTTTCAGGTATAACTGATACCATGCCTTCAGGGAAGGCTTCCTTCAAGAACGGACGAAAAAATAACAATGTAATAGAACATCCGTAAAGCGCGGCTTCTGATTGTTTTGATGGCGCAGTAAGAGGAAAAAAAGAAGAAAACGGAACGAAATATTTTGGATAAAAGAGCAACACACAACCATCCAGCGCTTTCGTGTTCCCAAGCGCCAAATGTTCTAGGATGTGGAGCTTTTGTGTATGTTCGTTCGAGTTGAATAACAGTATACTCGCTCAATCAGATGCAATGTCTTGGCGTCCAAGGAACTTTTCCAGTCAATGTTCTGTAGTTGCACTTCGACATATTTCGGAATCGTCGCACAGATAAACACCGGCAAAAAATGCATATCCTCTGGTTGAGATACACCCGGAGGGCATTTTGTGTTGGCCTGCAGTTAAAGAAAATAACTTCATTATGCGTGTTGCTGACACCTCACAATGCGGTTCGTCACACATTTTGAGCTAATAGCTTGATTGTAGTTCCGCGTAGTTCTGACAGGTTCAAGGTCGGTCAAATTGTAGATACATACTAGTGGACAGAAACGTATTTGTGTCCGACTATGATACCGCACTTTATTTTAGAAATATATGTGGTGGGAAATTTTTCTCTCAGTGTTCGGCTTCCTGGATAGCCGTAAATTCATACGTGCACAATAAGTTGAAGGTTTCTTTTAATCCCAAGTGGTTTGAACAGTGCCTTCAATTTCTTAACTGGTAGTATTAGGAATGATAATTCAATTGCTTTTTTAGGACAAGTCATTGTGCATGCAACGTATGTTTGCTTGAGAATTACCTCGCAAAGGACGAGAGCAATGGTTGCAAAGAAAAAAAAAACGAGAAATAGGTCATATTTGTGTCAATCACAATGGTTTTACAAATGAACTGATCTGAAGTTTCGCCCTGACAAAACAGCTTCACGTACTGGTTCGGACGTCTGAAGTTTACGATACGGTATCTAGTTCATTTGTCCCGAACAAGCGGTTTGGAACTTTCAAAGGAAAGTTATGTATCGTTTCTTCAGTATCTCCCGTTATAATTTCATCTCTTTGTTGGCAAGAAGTCTCAGATCACAACTGTGTCCACATCCACACAAAGCAACAAAAATGAACCAAACAAACTGCGGTTACCAATAAAAAGTTAAGCGTTTTGGTTTAATTATTTCCCAATAGGTTGCTGTCCTACCCTCACCGGTTATGGGAACATGACAACCGCGAAAACATTTACATCTAGGAGAACAAAAGCTTAGCCTTCTCACCCGAACGCTTAGTAGAGTTTTCAGGTATTGGGACCGAATCGTTCCTGGCCGCGGAGTAAAATCAAAGCCAAGGAGATGTCTACAAAAGAATCTCCTAAATTTTTATGCAGGGAACAGAAAAGCACCGTTGCGAGAAAAATGAGCAGTGAGTCGCCATTATGGTAGGGGAAAAATGAACAGAGCTTTGTAGGAATACGTAAGGACTACCGTTTTAGCGCTCAAAGATGACAGCATGAAGACGGCGGAAATAAGTGTACCGAAGCAGCTTTGAAAGTTAGAAACGGGAAGAATTATTTTACCACATTTAGGAGAAATCCCCAAGGTAAAGTAAGTTTCTGGGAAAAAAATTGAAATTCACCTAAATGCAGCCGTACATATCCCAGGAAAAGGTATACAGCTTTCGTGGAAGCTTCGCAGTTGAAGAAAAATTTGTTCTGGTTCAGCTTCCTCTTGTAGTAGCCTTACGGTTGAATTTAGGTGGATGTAAATATTTTCTTTGCAATCGGAAGGGTGTCTAGCCGACCGAAGGAAATAGGTGGGTTACTCCGACGAGTAGTGAACACTATCACAAAGGCAAGTACCAAAGAAAGCACAACCGGTATTAAACGTAACCGCAAAACAAAGATTCACTGCGCAGGGATATTAAAGAGTGCGTTGAATCTTCTGGGGTTTTGTTCGTTATTTTTTTTTCGACGTCGTTCGCCTCGTAGCTTGCCACTGCACCTATAAGTCACAAGGACCTTAGTTCGGGAACTTCGAAAATATACCAATTCAGCCGCCTCTTTCACGAGGTGGTATTCTGTGTTTATGGTCCTCTGGACTGGCGCATGCCATCGAGTACGAAGGAATCGGTCACATCGGCAAACGTGAAAACGAACAAGTATGCCTGGACGAAAACGCCCGGTCGTGCTCAGAAAGACGTCACCAGGTATTGATAACGTAGTGTGCGAATTCCACAATACTGAGGTTGGATGCACGACGGAGAAGTGGACACTCTAGCAGGATCAGTTTTAATCGCAAGAAAGGCACACAGTACGCAGGTAAATCACACAGGTGGGTGAACCTCACGGTTGGAAAAGTGGCGCTTTAAGGATTATACTGAGCTGCTCTTAATCTATAGAAACTAACATATGCGGACAAGGTGCTTTTTTTAACAAGTTTATTATTCTCTCATCGACAATACAGACGCATGTACGTGTTACGATGAGTGTCAAGGTTTACATCCATTTGAAGATCTGAATTTTGGTGTAGTGAAGAGAGTATAAACTCGGTGATATGAAAGCGAGAATGCGGCGAATAGGCAGTTCAGTGTAAAGTAAAGAGGTGCTTCGGAAAACAGCTTTGAAATAATGAAGGCCGTGAAGACACGATTTATAGGGACTCTCGTACACTTAAGATTAACTCTCATTCTTTCATTCGCCTCTGGGAGCACTGCGAAAGCTATAGTTATCGCCAGCATGGAGCTCACTGCGTCATTTCCTCGTCGCAGCGAATACGTACTTCCGTTTCTGATTGGCTTTTCTGGCTTTAGTTTTGAAGCGTCTACCGAATGTGTTGATTGCTTCAACTGAAGTAATGCCAGCCAAGTAGTCCTTACACCGCTGTGATGGCGTAATTCCAGCCGTCGAAAAGCTCCGATGCCGGGAAAAGGAAAAATCTTTTGAGAGAGTTTTTAAGGTATCGGATGGGCATAGAGATGTAAGTTTCGGCTGAGGTACTTTGCCACTCCCTAATCTAACCACTGGAAGTTTTTAATGACTACGTTCTGGAAGTACGTAACATTTTGAAAAAAAAAATTGAAAATATCGCCGCAGGGTGCGTTTAAGAGAAAAATAGATGTCCTTGAGTACTGCAGGGGCTAAACGCATAAACATCAATGCCCGTTTCGTAAGTGTTAGATGGACAAAACGCGATGTTTTCTTCTATGCAACATGAGTCAAAGCCAAAGTATAAAATCTAAACAGCTTCGACCGTTTCGATATGGCACCATCGGATAGAAGTCGACTTCACAATGCGAGATATCCTGTTTTGATTCCCACCATCGAAAGAGTGTTTTACTTGAAGGAACCGACGTCCCTTTGCATTATACGCGTTTTGTGAAATCCATTGTGTAAAGTTGGCTTTCCTGCAGTGCGGTTTGGCGTCGATATCAAATGCCATAAATGAAGAATAAAAGTCTCGCTTTAAGCACGGTATTTGTGCACGCCTAGTCAAGCGGTAGGCACATTGACGACATTTGCTGCAACACGCGGGAAAATATACCCTCCCCTGATAGTGAGGAGCAACGCAGGATTAAGCGAAGCAAAAATAATAAACTTATGAATTGAAAGCTGAGAGGGCAGCAAAGTGCGCCTTCCAGGGGAAGAGACACGAACCAGACAGCCCAACAATAACCGCTGTCGCAATTATTTTTTCTAAGTCCGGAGTGAATTCCTAAATTTGCAGAATTAAAACAATAACCGCATGCCCATTGCCTACAAAGCTGGGTAGGCCCGCCTTGACGCCCGCACATTGGCCGCCCGCGTCCTGTTTCCGCGAACGTATGTATAGGTTATTTGTCAGCGCGAATTTCGGTGGAACTGCCATCCCCATTTAGAGCGAAACCAGCTTAAGACAAAGGAAGAGAGCGTGGTATTCGTCTTGAACCTTAGCAGCGCCGTTATGCTCCGACCAGCAGAAAGCCCCTACCGCTGTGGTAAAGTTGTCATCCCCTACCTTACATTCCCCTCATGAAAATGAACGTTGAGTTTTAATAGCCTCTTTATTGCGTTTCTATAGAGTCAACAAAAGTAATAAAACTCATCGTTTATAGACTGTGCTCGTTAAAAAGTCAACAAACTTTGCATCGCAAAACCTCAACCAAGATTGTATCGCCTTCAAGACATTGAGTTTTAATACACTTGATGTTGCGTTGCGATAAAGCGAACCAAATCTCCCATTTTAAAAACTGCGGCCTATATAAAATAAATGAACTTTTTATTGTAAAAATGCAACATGAATTTTATTGCCTTCGCTATATTGAGTTTTAACAAACTTTGTATTGCCTTTCTATAATGTAGTTTGAACTCCGAATGTGTGGATTGTGGTCATTAGCAGGCAATAAACTTTTTACAACGAACACGCAGCAAGAATCTTATTACCTTCATTATGTTGAGTTTCAATAGACTCTGTATTGCGTTTCTATAGTCCACCCACGGAGGTTTGGTAGCTTATCGGTGCATATGTGTCGGGTGCTATAGCGCCGCCTGCCCCGCCTCAACAACCGAGATCACGCGATGGACGTCCCATCACTTCGTCTTGGGAGCATTTGGGAGCGGTGGCGCCTGGGATGGCGGACATCGCCGTAGAGTTTGAGCCCCTGCAAAGCTCCTCTGTTAAAACTTGCCAGAAAACCGGACTCAGAGGCAACAGAACATTACGACTATACTCAATAAGAATATTATATAAAGGTAATAGAGATAAATTTAATAAAAACTCATCAGACATTCTGTTCAGACCTAGCTCATACGCAACAGGTTGTGATGACTGGGCACAATAAAAATTTTATAGAAATCTAATTGAGATAAATGTAATAGAAACCAGTCAGAAACTGTATTAAAAGCTGATTCAAACGCAACAGGTTGATACGACCATACTCAATAATAATTTTAAGAAATCTAATCCAGGCAAATTTAATAAATACTCATCAAAACTTCTATTCAAAGTTTATTTACACGCAACACGATGTTACGAATATACTCACTAGGAATTTAATAAAATATTGATTACCATAAATTTAATAAAAATCCGTCAGAAACTGTATTCAAACCTGATTGCCACGCAACAGGCTGTTTCGACTGTACTCAGTAAGAATTGCATAGAAAACCTATTGAATATATTTTATAAAAACCCCATAAGAAACTCATAAGAAACTGCATTCAGAACCGATAAGGCCTACTGACTTGGCTCTATAGACTTTTAATTGAAACGCGGTGGCCAATTTGTAATGGAAACTCAATAGAAATATTCTCTATAGAATGTTGACAAAATGTTTATAGGATTCTTTTGAGCAATATCTATAAGAATTTTTTAAATCTCGGTAAACATTTTTATGAGGGTCGGTCTAACGTTAAACGTCGTGGTGCGGACACACAAGTTCAACGCCCAATACCGTGGCAAGTATTCATGTAGCAAAACGCCGTTGTGTCGGGAACAGCTCGTACGATGATCGCGAGGCTATCCATACTGGTTGTCACGTACGTGGTTTTGCGCTGCGAAGGCATTCGCCATCTGGCGTGCTTCAATCGTAATTGTTTCTCCAAATCATCTCCCTAGCATTCGCATACCCGTAATCCCTGCTTTTTGTTGATGTTTTGAGCTTACAGCAATAACGATATTCTATTTCAGTTCGACTTGATAAGGTCCCATTTTCTTGGGCTTCAAGTTGCGAATTTTTCGTCGCAACAATAGGGGAAACGAGTTTTTATTGTACGTTATATTTTATCTTCTTAGTCCAATTATAACTGTAGTGTTTAGCTACCTTCGCAAATTGCGGAAAATAATTTAGAAAGACCGCATTAAACCACTGGATCGAAGACATGTATGTTGAAATGAGAACACGTATATTTGTTACATTTTTTTCCTAAAGCAATTTAATAAAGTGCAAGAATGCATCGACGGAAGCTTACGCTCGGAAAAGTAAGCACAACATGAACGAGTCTCACATTTAGTGCTCAGCAAAAGAAGACACCATGGTAGGGATTTGACGTTCTTTTTGGGAAACTTACCGAAACATTAAATGAGAGCACAACAGGAACAATATATATTGGTTCAAAGGTGGAATTTCCTCACTTGGTACGAGCGACGCTGCGACTCCTCTCCTTCCTTGGAGTTATTTATTCGACTTCAACGGTTTTTTTTTTCAATTTTAGGGCACTTCAACAAATCATGTGAGCTCCATGAGAGTCTCTCATCTAGATAACTCAGAACCCAGCACGGAAATCTCCTCTGATATATGTGTACAGTGCACTTTCCTGATACTCTACACATACTAAGGGGAAAAAAAGGCGACTGAACACCCAGCCTACCCGGAAAGGATCTTTGGGCCCAGAGCTGTTCACTTTGACGGGTTTTGTTTTACGCTTTCTCTACGCTAGTATCACCGGATGTTTGTTGAGATTGTTGATCAGTGCTGGCATATCGCTGCGAACTTACTCTAAGAACATATATTTCTGCTCGACCTGTAAAAAACAGCTTCCCAAGCGATTTAAACTTCCTGGCCTACTAGCTTTAGGACTACCCCAGACGTGTTCGTGGGATCTTAAGTGAGGACTCTTGAAGTTGAAGATGTCCTGCACTTGAACAAATAAAATTCCGCGTTTAAATCTACAGGGAAGCCCCGGAGGGATCGGGCATTCAAAAGAGAGGACTGAAGATTGCTTCCAGCGCGCAGGAAATTGATGTTTTTTTCCTTTCGCCATAGGATGAACGCTTCACTGCAGACGTTTTTTTTTGTACGCCAGCGGAAAAACATTCGTCCATAGAACAAGTAAGTAGAAAACCCCTCCTTTCGCTGGCTTTTCGTTCCGCTGCGTGTTCTGCAATCAATGTTTAAAACTGCATATAAAAAAAAACTCCCTGCGCAATATAGCCGAACTACAGTTGCGCTTCCATACACTACTTTACGGGAACATCACAAAAAAAGAGCTCTGGAATTTATAAAGAACGTGTGAAGAGATACGTACCTTGTTTTGTGCGCATTTACATGTGTTGCTTACTGGCGTTCCGAAATTAAACTTTTTGAAGCGCACACAAAGTGTCATAGAAGTTTTAAACGTTATTATCCATCGGCATAAATGTGTAAAAACAATTTTTTGCACTATATATAAATTTAAACAAAAATTGCTAATCCCACATTTTTTATAGCATATTTCAAAAAGGAATAATTTCAATATTCAAAGCTTGCAGTCGTATATAGTACAATGAATTATATCTGTTCGCAAATGCGAAGGGGGCTGGCGACTTTTTTATCGATGCCCTGCGGTTGCATTATTTGCCAAGAAGCTTCACCAACTAAAAAGTACTGAAATAAACCCAAGTAAAGAGAAACACTTCGTGAATGTTAGGTACACAAGAAGAGATGGGAGGTACATAAGAAGAGACGAAACACGGAACGAGGCATGGCGTCGTCACTCGCGCTTACAATAAACTGTTTGCCAGTCAGGACATTAGCAATTATCATATTGGCGATTCGGAATCACACGGCACCGATTATACCGAAAGACTGCGGCGCTACGCTAGAGTGGGCTGTCAGTCATTGTCCCTAAGATGCTCGTTACGGACACATTTATACTTCTTTCGACCACAATAGACCGCCAAGTAGGGCGTCCTTTCCCTTTATCATCAGGTTTAACTTTTGTAGGTAACTGTGTTTATAAGCACATTTTCCCTTGAGCTGTCGTTTCCAGACAATATGGTGTCAGTGCGCAAACAAGAAAGAGAGCGGAAAAGTGCCGCCAAACATCATTTCAATATTTAAAGAAGTATAAGCTGTAGTATTATTTCAGTATTAGCTGTAGTATAAAGCCGTATTATTTCAGTAGCTCCTACGGCGTAGCTAGTTTATGGCTGTAAACGCAATAATTATTCGTATTTGAGGCGTATTTGGCCCTGCCCACCAAACTATATTACCATTGGCCGAAACGGCGTCCGAGCACTTCAGAAATCTCTGACACGCTGAAGTCGCCCGAAGCAAACATAAACAACGCCGCGCACTGTGCAAGGTTGAAAGCTTGACCAAATTGCAAGACACATTTTGTGTTGTTTTATTTCAGAGCGAAAACGTTATCTTTTGCTCAGTTTTACATGTGTTGCCCAATCCGTCGCTTCACGGAAAACACAGCATGTGCAATCTGTGTTTCTCTCCACTGGTGGAAACTAACAAAATTGCGCCCAAAAACTCCACACTAATGTGCAACCAGTAAAGCTGTAGCTTGTGGGTGCTTACATTAGAGTTGAGAGGTTTTTAATATTACATTCTGATTAAAGAGATTTTACTGCATGTTGCGCGGTTGCTGTAATTTTCTTTGTTCCCATTACTGCTCGCGGCGTCGATGATATTAGGCTGTCTGCGACTAGCACGTATACCCGGGGACGCGATATTCATCAGCACACGAGTGCATGACACAAAATAGCTGACGATTTCAACACTCCCTAATGCTAAATTTGTGCCCAGTTAATGCAATACCCTGAAGGGCGAATTACAGCCTTCTCGGTCCTGGCGCATAGCTTCTGCATCTGAGGAAGTGATCGCCTAATGAGCGAGAGCACGGCAACACGCGCTACTCTGCCTCTATCACTCAAAGCGTCACCGCCACCGTGTATATTGTTGTAAATTGTGTTTGAACCTCCCGTGAAAATGTCAGCGATATAGGGTCTCTGCATCGGTGGTGCGAACTGCGTCTGGGGAAGTCACCGCGTCATCTTCAATCACACGACGGTGCATATAGCTTCATTTAGAAGCGCCTCGCAACGCCTGTCTCACTGCCTCGCCCTCACTCTATCACGATGCGTCGCTGCCGAGGAGCGTCTCGCAACGCTTCGGCATACCGACCCTGCCCTCACAATTTCGCCAAACTTTTCTTCTGCTTTTCTTTCTCTCATCGGTCCTCCATTCGTTCGCCCGCTGACGAGGCTGGCCAGGACGCCGAACCACAGTAGCGCGCGCTTAGATCCTGCGCACTCTTGAGCCACGGCATCTGCTGTCGAGACCGCCATGGCACGCATGCGCGATATGGTTGACTCGCAAGCACGGACGTTTTCTCGCTTTGGCAGCCAGGCTACGGCTGCCAGTAAGGTACCGTGGGGCGACCCTTTGTGGCATCCCTTTCACTGCGACGACCAGTCTCCGGAGACGGGCCAATTCCCAGGATTTTGGACATGTGTTCATATTTTAACTAATCGGTGCTCGGAAAGAATTTTTAACTGTACAACTTCTTGAGCACTTGGTTGCGCAGTTCATAAAAAGACAAAATGCCAGGAAAATGCCGAGCGCATGCGAGCGTGCGTCCCGTGAGTTGCTCCTGGCGTCGTCGAGGGTAACCCGTGGGCTTGCGCCGCGTAAAGGTTACGCAAAACAGAACATCCCAAGCGCATGTGCTAGTCGGAATTTGAGCAAACAGCGTCGCTGACAAAACGTCTGTAGTCTGCTCCTGACGTTACTAGCTCTGCATTTCTAGGAGCAGTTGCGTGCACTCATAAAACTGACTTGCCGTGGCGGTGGCGGTGGGCCTGGCAGAGATATCTCCGACTCTGTGCCCCACTCATGGGGGATGGGGTGAATAAAGAAGATTCGGCGCCAGAAGAAGGGGCGGCTTATTAGGAAGGACGCACACTGCCATGCGAGAGCGCAATCGCACCGAATAACAAAAGGAAGTACAAGTAGTAGTGCAGGTTTTCAACTGCGAGGGAGCGTTCGACGAAGACTGCGGTTGCGGACGTTGAAATATACAAGGCTGAATAAGACGCGGTACAAATAAAGAACTGATTTACTTTTTGCGTTTGATTTTGTATTCTCCTGATTAGCGCCATATACAGTAATCCCTCGTTATCTGCAACACCAGATATTTCAATATATTGCTTAAGGCAAAACCCTTTTTTTCCGTTCATTAACCTCCCATATGCGCTATTTATTGGCCCTCATTATCTCGAAACGTTGTTTGAGGTGAGCCCTGACACCTCGAAATGTTTGCAGGTAGAATACGAGGCAGCGACCGCAAAGGAAAACTGATAAGTTTTCCCTTCGAACGCTTAGATCAGACTAAGCGCCGAACGCGGTCGTGAACTGCACATTTACACGCGTTAGGCGTTGTACGACGCCGATTTCCCCGTTACCGCCATGCTGCCCGAAAGCTTACATCGTTGAGAGAGCTGTGGAAGACGCAGCTGATCATGCGGGTGACGAGGAGCCTTAAGAAGCACCTACAACAGTAGACAAAGAAACGTCGTGGCGCTGCTTTGCAACAGAAAAAAATTCATCGGTGCCGTCCAAAAAGTGATGGGATGTATTGAGCAGCTGAAAAGAGCTTTTTTATGAACCAGATGCGAACATGAAACACGCGAGTCCCGCGCAGTTCACCGTCCACACTTCTCCAGAGCCGCCGTCTTCTTAAATTCTTTTTTCTGCATGGGAAGAACGAACTTGAGAAACACAAAGCGATGGTTGGCTGGCGGCTGTGCGCACGCTTGGTCTCTCAGTCTTGCCATCGATGGTGCTCCGGCTGCGCTTTCTGTGAGTGCCCTTCAGCACAAGCGAAACGATGAACTAGTCGTCCAGGACTGGCTAGAAATCATCTGCGAAATCTCAAGTAAATATGACCTCTCAAGAAACACTTTGCGCAGAGTAATAGTACTTGCTTTCGCTTTGTAATAACTACGTTTACAAGGGGTAAACCCGAGCCTTTTTCGTCCTTGGCCCGTGAAGAAGTGCGAGGTTGGGTTTTGCGTACACCATTGCGTATAGGTTATTCCTTGCTGTTATTCTTACCCGGCAGGTCTTGTAGGGCATAGTAAAGAGACACTGAAGTGTGCCTGTGGACACTCAATCTGTGACTGAGCTGTGCAGGTAATCCTGTATATTTTTAACCAAATTGATTCTCTAAGGTAAATAAATCGGAGACCGGACAGAAAATTCCCTCCGGTTTTGATGTCCGCCGCACCGACTGCCGAAGTAGGGTTACACTGGCTTGTTCTGTGTTGGCGGGACCCTGGTTATCAAAACAACTAGTTTACCCATACCGCTGTAATTTTGCTTTGTACGTTCGCATGTTCCCGAGCAGGAATTAGCACACTAAAAGGGGTCGGCAATTTTTAAAGTGAACCAGGTGGGCTGTTTAGTTTTTGTCACATCCAAGTACGCCAAATAACTGTGGTGGATAGAGCGAAAAATGCTGCAATTATAAATCCGTTTTTCTCGGAAAGATCCATAAGTAAATAGTCTGGTACTACTTAAAACATAAGCTGCATATTAAGGACGTTATTCTGTCCAAGTAAACGGAGAACTGTTACACCTCACTTCGGAGTGACTTCGCCAGTTCAATCGCGTGTGTGACGCCTTCTTCTAAGCGAGAGTACACTCTACTTATGCATTTTACAAGAGAATAGTTAAAGTACTCAGAGGGGCAGTGCAGCCGACGCTAACACTAAATGGGTATGTTTCGATTGACCCCTATTTTCGCGAACGTTGTAAAATAAAACAAACGGGTGGTATGCGATATTCTAAACTGTCAATTCGCATCTTTTATTCCTACATTCACCATCCTAACACCAGGGCGTTATTGGTCCCACTGAGCCATATTATCCTCGCACTAGCCGTCCCAGCTGCATTGGTTGTCAGCCATGATCAACAAGCGTCGTTAGAAACACGCCATTCCGCCTTTCGCCAACAGGAAACTGCGACGCAACAGGTAAAAACAAGCCCCCCCTCAACCCCCCCCCCCCCCGCCAGCTCTAAAGATTTTAGTAAGCCATTGTCACAGAACATTTCTATATGTGAGGTTTTATTTTATTATGACGAAACTAATTCTGCTCTATGATAACTGACCACTTTTCTTCCCTACCTTGCACATGCAATTGTGTATTCGCGTTTCTAATAAAACTCTTTATGTCAGTCAATGGAGTTGCAACTTATAAACCTCAGTCTTCGACATGAACAGGACATCAAAGGACCGACATTGTTTCTTCGAAGGGGTTGAAACAGACCATTGCGTTTGTTTGACCCTAGCTCATGACCCTAGCTCACCCCAAATAGTTCGTGGGGGCATGCGGTTACTACTGCGCTCCGAAAAAGTCTCACAAATACTCCGCTCCAGAACTTAGAATACTCATTTATTACGGTAAGTTCATATTCAGGCACCATTTACGAAGTTTCGGTCTGCTGAAGTTCTTGAAAAGGCATATATAATGCGAGTCATTTTCTATAACGTATCCGCTGTTATCGATAGCACAGTATAGTCACACACAAATTTTCAGAAACGTACTCAAGGCGCTGTATCTGGTCCAACGAAAGGCTATTATTGTTTCTGCTTGTGTTAAAATGATCTTTGTTTATATTTTTATGAATAGTCGTGCATGTTACGCTATGTAGAATGCCGATAGGGTTGGCGCAAGAGGGGACAGTTGATGACAAATCTGAACTGAAATTGGAAAATCATGGCTCCATCTGCAATCTCGGTTATAAAAGAAATATTTTCTGTATTACAGTTTATAGGTGTAGTTTGAGGGTCAAATGAAATGGGGGCAAGGAATACAGCCGTGGCGTGTACGAAAGTTTACATTGGGCTTTCTAGATGCGTATATGCAATTTTTAGTGAAATAGTACGTTAGGCCTCAAAATCTACAAATTTGCAAACTGCGCGCCCTATTTTTTTATTGTGAAAAGTTAGGGCGTAGCCAACGTGTTACTACTGCTTGGGGAGTGATAGATGCGCGCAGAGAGAAGCCATATCATCGCCCCGGTATAAATGACACGACTACTGACCTCCCATCAACCATAATGACCACTAGTGCAAAACATAATGCGTGCTGTCCCACTGTCGTTTGGCAGTGGAATTGCAGGGTATTCAAAAATAAGAGAGGTGACCTTCAACAGCATATTGCTAATCAACAAGAACCCCCCTACGTAATAGCGATTCAAGAATCAACGGTGGTTGCCAAGCTCCCGGGCTATATTACACAGACAACGCAAGAAGGCAGAGACGTGTGCACTTTAATTAAGAAAAACATTACTGCCATCCACCACCAGCTCTCTAATAACCCCCATGATTGCGCCCTTACAGAGCTGGTTTCGCAGAAACTAAAACGTACGAGCAGTCTGTGCATCCTTAACATTTATTGTCGCCCCAAAAATAAAGCGCCGGGATTGGCAGACATGATCCGACAAGCAAAGTGCCTGGCGGGTTCCAACCCATTCATCGTTTTGGGTGACTTTAACGCTGCTAACTCTGAATGGGGATACACGTACGTCACCAAACGGGGAAAAGAACTGTTCAAAATAATAGATGAGGAGAACCTCACTCTCTCACGGAGCCAAGTTCCCCAGCTCGTATAGGCACGAGCACCACCCGGGATACTAGCCCTGACCTTATGCTCGTTGCACACGCCCCAAATGCCACCTGGAGCAATACGGAGGACAACCTCGGGAGTGACCATATGATACTACAGACGAAAATCCCAGGGCATCAGTTCCGTACGGTCATCGGGGTAGAAAAGCTTATTGATTGGCAAGCACTACGCTCCCATAGAAGAGGTAAAACAGAAGAAAAGATAGAAGACATAAGTCATTGGGCGAAGACGCTCGTGGAAGAAATCACGCACTACACGAAGAAACTCAGCCTCTCCGATGAAATTCCAACGGTCGACCGACACCTGCTTCATTATGGGAGGCAGGCTCCGCCTTCTTCGCAGATGAAGGTGCAAAGGCACAACAAGAGACTCCGAACCGAATAGCTTTGCTCAACAAAGAGGCGTCAGCGTACGCGGCCAAACTCTGTCGGCAGAACTGGCTTCAGATGTGCGATGCTCTTCAAGGAAGACTAAGTACATCCAAGACGTGGAACATGCTGCGCTACCTAATCGACCGTACTAAAAGTCGGAGTGAAACAAGTAAGACGATGCAACCATCATTCACCAATTTCCTGGCCGCAGAAGGACCTTCTTACGGGAGCTACAGGCAAGATATTTCCGCCTACACCCAGGGTTGCAGTTGCAGAGTACGGGGGACGCCCCAATTCAGATCTCGATAGCCAATAACATCAGCTGAAGTGAGGGCGGCTTTGCTTAAGATCCGCCGGAACACGCCCCCTGGCACGGATCGCGTGTCGAACAAGGCCCTAACAAACCTGGATGACGGCTCAGTGGAGGCTTTGGCTACCTACATGAACGAGTGTTGGGAGAAGGGGGTGGTGTCACCGGCCTGGAAAGAAGCAGAGATTCGTCTCCTTTCAAAACCAGGCAAAACACCTTGCACGCATAATCTTTGCCCCATCTCCCTCACTTCGTGCATCGGAAAGCTTATGGAACACGTAGTTCTTAACAGTGTACAAAGGTTCTTGAACGACAGGCCAAATGGCTCACTCGATGTTCGGTTTCCGCCCGCACCTCTCAGCTCAGCACGTACTACTGCAGCTGAAGAAGGACATATTTGAGGCAGCCAGTCGCACCACACCCAAAGCGATCCTGGCTTTAGACTTGAAGGGTGCGTTCGACAATGTAATGCACGAAGCAATCCTCACAAATCTTGGCAACCAGGGTTGCGGCGAAAAGACGTACTCCTTTATCAAGAATTTTCTGTCTGATAGGACTGCGAACATTAAAATTGGCGACATCCAGTCGTCTCCCATAAAGTGTGGCAGTCGTGGTACACCAAAAGGGGCAGTGCTATTGCCTCTACTTTTCAACATAGCCATGATAGGCCTTCCCCGACAATTAGAGAAAATCCCCAACATTAAGCATGCCCTGTATGCGGACGACATAACGATCTGGATTGCCAAAGGCTCTCCTGGCGTTATGCAAGACAGCCTACAAACGGCAGCGGACGTCGTCCGCAGCTACACCTGGCGATGCGGTTTAACTTGTGCCCCGCAGAATTCGGAACTTATAATATTACAAAAATGCCGCCGGGACATTTCAGACATCAAAATTTGGCTCGATGGCGTACTCATCAAACCGAAACCCTCAATCAAGATATTAGGAATGACGTACCAGGAAAACTGCAAAAACACCCTGCTTCTCAACATGCTCCAAGAAACCATGGCTCAAATTGTTCGGATGCTGCGTAGGGTGGCGAACAGTAGCCATGGACTAAAAGAAAACGACATGGTCCGTCTTGTGCAGGCCTTCGTCGTCTCCAGAATCGTTTACGTGGCTCCTTATGCGGTTTTGGGGACATCGGAGCGCGAAAAGCTAGACGTCCTTCTTAGAAAGGCATATAAACAAGCCCTGGCACTTCCTCCAAGCACCTCTACGGTACGACTCACGGCTTTGAGACTGCACAACACCATCGAAGAGCTCATTGAGGCCCACCTAACGGCGCAGAAAGTAAGACTCGGAGCAAGCCCAACGGGTAGGGAAACGCTAGCTACGCTTGGGTACACAGCGCCGCACATCACGGAAAACGCAGTGGACATCCCGCCTGAACTTAAGGACCAGAATTTTTGTCCATTCCAATACCCGGAACATTTCCCCTCAACATATGAGGGAAGACGCCTAGCAACAGCAACTGCGCTAGAAAAACAGTATGGAGGACAAGACTACGTCGTATATACAGACGCGGCGGAATACGCGAGGTACGGGGTAAGATCGGCGGCCGTTACCTCCACAACCTACCTCATTTACAGTCTGACGCTTCGGTCGTCGAACACCCAGCAGGCTGAAGAGACGGCTATTGCCCTTGCCCTCTCCCAGACAAAGGCCAAAGTAATTATTACGGACAGCCAAGCCGCCTGCCGAGCATACCAAGCAGGTAGGGTTTCAGGACAAGCGCTTGTTCTCCTTCAACGGCCACCGCAGAAGCAGGTCACAATCATTTGGACCCCGGCCCACTCTGCTCTTCGCGGCAACCAGACGGCACACGTCCTGGCCCGAGAACTCGCCCACCGGGCACCGCAAGAAGAGTCGGATCGAACCTGGCAACCACTCCTCACATACGCCGACATCACCCAACATTATCGACTAGCGAGACAACTCTATCCCCCAGTCACCGATCAGGCCACGAAAGAACAGGAAGTCATCCTGAGACAACTACAGAATAATACCTACCCCCCCCCCCCCCCAACACGACTACACGCCATCCACCCTACTCTTTACGATCCCCTATGTACTCACTGCCAAGCACCAGGCACGCTGTGACCACTATTGTCTGGGGAATTTCAACTGAACCAAGATCTTCCCCCCATCCCCAACCCCTCACGCGAGCAGTGGGAGCGTACGCTGGCCAGCTATTCTCCTGAAACGGAGGGCTTTTGCTAGCGGAAAGGGCGGAACGAAGCAGCCGGTCGTACCAACGGAAGTCCTTGGACTGAGACCCCGACCAAATATGCTCACTTAAACTGTGATTAAAATTTATCTCTCTCTCTCTCCTATCTCTCTCTACTCCGTGATCATTTTACATGCTAGAAAAATAAATCTAGCTAAGACGAATTTCAATTGTTCTCCAGCTCTACACGTCTAAAACGCGATTGGGCGGTGATGGTCACATACCATTAAAATTGTAAAGCATTTGCATGTGTATTAGGGTAAGACAACCAAATAAAAAAAACCAGGTCGCTAGTCAAGGGTGTCCTGAAAGCAAATGATGGTGCGCTTTACGGAAACAGTTACTACGGTCACTGAAACTTACATGAGCAATATACGCGAGAAATGTGCATTGCAATGCAATTACAACCGAAATAGACGCAAAAAGTGCTTAAAAATCTACAAAAATGTAAGAAAACGCAATTAGGAAAGAGTGCTTTGATGCCTCAATTTTGTTGGTGAATGTCGATATAAGGCTCTTAAGTCAGGGACGCACAAAACGTATTTGTTTCTCCGCAATTTTTTTTTCTTCGAATCAAAAATTTGATTAATTTACATCGGCGCATTTTTTTAAAAACAACCGGGGTTGAAGTGTTGTTTTCTTTTAAACGTCCCTCATACCTTGTTAGAGTCTTTATAGAAAAGAATGCTGCGCAGATATCAATAGACTTCTGCCAATATAACAAAATTTCTTACTTGAAACCGCGCACACAACTTTCCTTGTGCACAGCCCATGGGCTAGGCGTTCTTAAGCACGAATATTATTCAAAACCTGCTTCAATTCCTTGGATGGTTCCCATGACAACCACTCTCATCTGAACAATGTGGGGTCAAGTGAGCCTCCTGGTAATTTTCAAGAGCAGTTGAAAGTGTTCAACAAATTCAAACCAAGGCGTGCCTTTTTGCCGGCCAAAAAAAATCGCGGTTTTTGTCTGTTGATGTGACTTAATTTCCTTGGCCTCTTCTTGGTGTTAATACATTGAACCTATTGCGGAGCAAGTGTTTGGAGATCTCATTAAGGCAAATTGCATTCCGAGAATCCTCTGCAGTGCTCTGTCTTACTCAATGGGAATGGAGAGCAATTGTGCCGGCTGTGTCCGCTTCCTCTGGGCACACAGCCTCGAAACAATTAAGGTTATTTTTCGTGGAACAATTCACGAACTAGTCCTTTGTTTATTTCAATTCAAACCGGGAATAATTTTGGGCTTGTGTAGAGCACACTACTGTGTGTATTTCACGCGCCTAATCAAAAAACGACTACAAAACGAAGATCTGTGCATGTTTTTTTAAAATGCAATTTACGGCCCATCAGTGCAGAAGCCTTAAAGGAGTACTGACACTAAATTTCTCGCTTTCAGTTTTTGTGCTGTAAAGAATACCTTTTGGCCCAGTAATCGATACGAAAATCGAACCGAAAGCCGTCCGCCGCCAACACAGAATTAATTATAGCACGTTTATTGCAAACAGTTTCAAATTCGGTCGCCGCGCGGGAAAATGGCCGTTCGAAGGCACCCTGCAAGCGGGCCCGTCTGACGTCACGGTCTCACCCCTGACGTCAGGGACGTTTGCCACATCGTCTGCTACGATTGCACACGGTCCGCACTCGGCTCGAGCAGTCGACATGTCGTCTGAATCGTCAGACTCGGATGAGTCGCTGCCACCGACAGACAGAACAACTTTATTTGGCCAGGCGATTAGGCCGGCGATGTCTTCGCCGTCGTCCGTTTTTTAATATCACTGCGGCTCGAACCGGTGCAGACCGTGATAGCAACAGCTTGTCGCCACTCTTATAATCAATCTGATCGCGAAAAAGAAGTTCCACATGCGAGAAAGTAGATGTTAGTGTGGTGAAAAATTGTGCTAGGGGTTGTTAACAGCGCTGAATTTAAAAGCGCCGTTCAGATATTTGCCGCGATGGTAAGCCTACGCTGACCGGCAGCGGAGGTTCAGCGCTCCGACCCAGCACTGCCGGCACCGCGGTGCGGCGAGCGGCCGAAAGATGGCGCCACCTGCTCGCTAGAATCAAAACAGGCCACGGCAGATGTGTTGGTCACCGATCACTGAAACGGCAATTGTCGCCAAAATAAAGCTCAGTATGCGAAAAAGGGGATGATAGTGTGGTGAAAAGTAGTGTAAAGGATGGTCATTCTCAGTTGTACAGATAGCGGCGATCAAATATTCGCCACGATACTAAGCCTGAAGTTCCCACCACGCAAGGTGACCCCAGCAACGCCGAGCCCGCTGGCTTGGGCGACAGTTCTTGCAGCCGCCACCACGCACGAACTCAGTCCACGTTTAGCGCTGCATGTCGTCACGTGGAAAATAATGCATCTTGGCGTCGTCATCGATTTACTCGGACAGGCTTCCACGAGCAGTACTTCGCATTCCGCGAGCTTGCCATAGCACATCTTAGGCGAGCTCGGCGACGCGCACTGCCGCGTCACCGCGGTGCGCGTCGACATCGCGCACCCCGCGGTGCCGGCACCGCGCAGTTTTTGGCACCAGTGCAAGGGAACACCATGCGCCGGCCACGAACTGAAGAGCGAGACGTCGAACACGCTAAAGTGCGCAAAGTTTACAAGCATTGCTCACACAGCTACACCCGTACGTCTCCTGCCCAAACGAATGCCACCGACAGCAGCAGCGCAGGTAACGCTTCCGGTTCCGAAAACGACTACATTACGTCACCCTGAACCGGCCAGACACACCGGCTGATGTTTCGTCACGCGGAAAGCGATTTCGCCAGTGCTGCTGATTTGTGGAAGCTCGCGGCCGGGACAATCAAAATCGATTTTAGATGTGATTCCGGCCTCGGATCGCTGCAAAACATTTTTGTGAGGCATCCGTACAAACTTATGAAGCCAATTATATCATTTTTAGGCGTCAAAATTTGGTGTCAGTACTCCTTTAACTAATGGTGTGCTGGCGTTGTTTGGTTTGCACAGCACCTCAAACATAGATAACATGTGGCGACAGTATCGAAGGCCAGATGGAATGAATTTTGATTGCATCTTACTTCTCCGATGGACTCTTTCGAAATCCTTCTTCATCGAAAGCTGTGAACAAGCGGAGCCTAAGAAATGAATTTCCACATTTTTTCCAGGTCAGTGGTTCTCAAACAGTGTCCGCGCCCCCAAGACTATGGTTACTACACTTAACGAGTCATTAGCGCGAATGAGAAGGACATCCGGTAGTTCACGTGAATACCGAGTCAGGAGATCCAACGAGTCAAGATATGCCCTCGAGTAACTAGATCCAAGGCATCCACAGATCCGCCGAGTCAGTACATGCACCCGAGCTAGTACATTCAACGCGTAATTGGCTCCAACGAGTCATTACATCCAACAAGAAGAACCGCGCGTGCATCCCTTTCTTGGCATTGGCTGCGCGTTGTGATTTCTTTTTTTTGTTTTTGTTTTAAATGCAGGGCATTTCTTTAACTCACGATGTCACCTGGCGTTGGCGTGCATCGGCGTCCGCAACAGCCGTTCCAGGTGCGCCCTCTCCCACACTCCTCCTCGCCTGCTCTCCGCTGCTCCTCGCGTGTTCTCTGCGTGTTCGGATCGCGTTCAGCAACAGGTGGGGCGCGCATGCGTCGAAGTTGCGCGCGGGAGCAACATACGTCTGTGGCGTAGATGTGAGTGGTCGTGGCGGTCGTGCCGTGATCCGGGCGGTTCTCGGCGTTCGCTCTCGCTGTCAATTTCTTTCGAACCAGATAAAATCGGGTATGTGCCCCCCCGAAAATGCTCTGCATTTGACGTGCCCTCGCGAGGGGATGTTTATATAAATTCTTGGTGCCTCGGCGTCCGCATTCGTGTCTTCACATGGCATTACACAATTTTTTAGTTGACAGTTTGCCTGTATGCACACACGTCTACTGCTCACGTACATCATTTTCCTTCCTAGGTTTGAAACCACCAGTCTTTTATTTCTTCTTTGTCTTGGCGCAAATGATAAATCTGTAACTTTTCTCGCTCATATTTCGTTTATTTTTGCGCTCTTTTTCTTTTTTTTTTTAATTTTAAAGCCGCTGCACCTGCCTGGAAAAGCGTAACGCCCCACAGAAAGCAGGCTTGCCGAGGCTAATAGGCGGATGACGTGATTATACGTACAAGTTCGCTGCCTAGCTTGAACAATGCAATCTGCTGGTTTAGACCATTAAAACATGCCTTTATTGCACTAGCTTTGACGAATAACGGATGTATGAAACGCTTGGTTTGTTGTTTTTTAAAAATACTAGAAAAATTTAATTCGGACCCCAGGGGGCCGAGAAACCATTTTACGGGTCGGCGAAGCCCTAGATGGGAAACTTTTTTTTTTCAACTCGCCGTCCTTTGGACAGTAGTTCCTTTGAATTCACAGTTCTGCAGGTGTCCCTACATCGTTTCGGTCAACCCTTGTCGTTTCGGCGCCTGATTTTCTGGTGGAGACAAAAAGCAAAAACGCCCGTGTGAACCAGATGGCCAAAATTAATTCGGGGCCCTCCACGAAGGCGCGCCTCATCGCCTGCGTTGTGTCGGCACGTTAAATCCTATAATTTATTATTGCTTTTCGTTTTCTCCCCAATCGTTTCAAGTACGGAACCAGGTATGCGGCCGGCGCAATTCCGCATTCTAAAAAGCGGCCTCGCCCCATCTGAGCATGCGCAGTGGCTCCGGTCGGCTGCCGGGAATCTCCATCGGGACCAGCTGTCTGCTCTACTATACCTCTCGAGTCTCTACTATCTACTTTTTTTTCCTTTATTACCTGCTTAGACATTTGTACAGAACAGAAACAGAAATGCATAATGTTAAAACCTGTCAGCCAGCGTTGGCTCACAAAGAGGTTTTAAAACTTCTTAAGGCACACTAGATCATCCAGGACAGGCAACACTCTGGAGGTTCATCCTCTACACGGAGCACCTCGCCGTATGTAATGCACACTTTGGATGAAATTTTCCCTGACAGGCCGGGCGTTGATGTCCGCATTTCGCACGGCCATTCTCGTCTTCCATGATCCTTTGCAGGCTGAGCACCATGATTAAGTCATACGGTACACCACCCTCACTTTCCCGGGGCAGAACCGAATACCGTGTGGGGTTATGGGTAACTCTTTCTTCAACATGCGCTGAAGGATGTCCCAGTAGAACACCGGGTACCAGCATTCAATAAACAGATTATTGACCGTTTGCGGCTTTTCACACAGACTACAGTTTGTTGTCCATGGGGCGAAGAAACCTCTCTCTGCTAACCATACATTTACAGGTAGCGTCTCGCTGTGCAGTTTAAAGAAAAACATTTCATACATGGTTTTACAGGCAATTCTTTAACCCTGCTGAGAACATCAGATCCAGTGCCCTTTCCGTATAACGACCTATACAGAGGTACTGGCAAACAAACATCGACCAGGTCCTTGTACAGGCACTTTCTTGAAAGTCTCTACTATCTACCACAGATCTAGATTTCCGGTTTCCGTTGGGTGGCTGTGGCATGCACTTCCACCCGCTTGGCTTTCATTGCGAAGATACATGTTCGTGTGAGTCGCGTAGCAATATCCTAGTTGCGTGGCTACAACAAAATTTATTTGAAGTTTGGCTTTGTCAGTATTGGCGGCAAACCGTTATGCGTTTTTGCGGCAAAGTACTTGCTCAAAACTGCATGGTGCCGAGCCAACTATGCTGACATGTCCATCTCCTGAAAAAGACCCGAGCTACCGAGACAAGGAACAAGAGTTCTTTGAAACCAAGAAAAGAAGATTGCAATCCCAAAGCATTTTGGATAACCCAAACAAGGTGAGGTCGAAATTATCAGAACGCCGTTGTAAAATAATTTACTGAATAACGTATCGCGTGGTTGGTGGACATGGATGCAGTGTTCGATCGTTCAACGAATGCTTGTTCGACGCGTTTTGCGTTAGCTGTGCTTACGGTGTCTTGCAGCCACTAGCATCGATCTGTTACCGAATGCTTCTTCCAACTCCTTGATCTTAGTTTCGCATACCATCTCCGCGGTGGGTTCGATGTGCGTTTTGTTCGCTGTGCGTAGTGTGATCCTCACTTCAGAGTCTCAGCCTCGTGGTAAGGTAGCAGGTTTTGCTGGTTAGCATCGGTACATGTGCCCCGAATAGCAACATAATGTATTTTTGATGGGGAAGGAGACCGGTTGACTGCTAGTTTTCGACTGACGATGCCGTTTTTGTATGTTTGGTTCAGCGCTACACTATTGTTCTCCGGATGGCATCAAGGCAAGCTACATGCTCAACTGGCATGTGGCTAAACAGATGAAACCTCACACTATCTGCGGGACTCTTCTTATGCCCTGCATGAAGGAATATAGATAACGTATGTCTTATGACGAATACTGTGTTGCCTTACAACATAAACAAATAGGACAATGAGTCCTAGCATACTTTAAAAAATTCGTAGGAACCTTCTCCGCATTGTAAACACTAGCATGCTTCAGGAGTTTTTAAGTTATTAGAGATGAATGAGCAATGAATTTTTTGGTAACTTGATAGGAAAGTAGTGGAGCCCTTACGTGGCCAACAATTTGTTTATAAGGTGGTGTAAACGTCAGTGTAGATTAAGAATGAAAATGTTAGAAATTGACAAATACCTTCCTCAATACGCAGCAACCAGACCGCTTGCTTATAAGTGCCCACGTTTGCGGAAGTTGTGTTATTGCCCACTTCGGCTTCTGTGCCGAAAACGTTTCATTTGATGAAGCTGATCACTCGTGTGAGATTGAAATGAGACTGGCGAAAGGTAGAAACACTGAACGAGGATGAGCTAATTAGTATTGGCGTGCTTGACAACAAGAGATATGGATGCAAGCGAATTCTGACCTTGCCAATGAGGCGAGAAATGCAGGAAGAAAACCTAATGCCAGGCAAATACGCTGATTATGCCTCGACGCCCCGCAACATTAGGAACTTTCCAAATTCTCAGACACCATTGCGTTTGAGAATAAACGGCGCTTTGACGTTCCGAGCACAGTAATAGCTTTTGTCACGCTAAGGAAGCGCACACCATTCGTTGTCACAAATAGTACAGCGCTCAAACCATCCCACGCACCTTCTTCACCAGTTTAATAATTATAGCTCCGTTATGTCATAATTTGGTGCGTCCGTAGACACGTTTTTGTTTAACTATACAATATTGGTTATTGAGTTCACGCATTGAATGTAGTGAAGTGGACGTTCCGACCCACTCCAACGAGGGAAGCTTAGCTTAGGAGCTCTAATACACCAGGTGGAAAATAATTGGGCTAAGTGTGGGTAGAAGAGCAAGAGAAGGCTTCATAGAACTGACTAGCGGGCCTTAGCTGTGCTGCGGGTACCCCAGCGAAAAAAAAGAATCCGGGGAGGGATTTTGTATCTATGGAGACACCAGGGAAAGTGGAAGAATTCTTCGGTATTTACGAAAGGCCCATAGTCGTTGTGATCAATCTTTTCAAGCGGTAAAGGTTAAACATAATACAAGCCCAGGCCAACGCCTGGGTGCGAGGATGAGGCCGTAGATAGTTTCTACCAAGACGTCAAGTCAACAATCAATAAAGGACAAAGCACACCATAGTTCACAACTGTAATTTGAATTTGTAAGGCAAAGAAGGTGAAAGAATGCAGGAGAAAAAAATCACCATCTTCCTGTCGGGGAACCCTGAATAGTATGTGAAGCAGCCATGGGGTCGACTAAAGTTCCCATTAGTTGAGCTGCGCGAGCCCTCGTTGCATCAGTAGCAGCTTCTTGGTGGCGTTGACGTTTCTTTTCGGCTTCACGAGCCCGAAGTTCAGGATCGGCCTGTCGCCGCTGCCCTTTCGTGCCAGCGGCTCGACCCCTCTTCTCCGCGGCGCTGTCCGCGGCGCTCACACTGGCGTTGACGCTGACTCATCGCGGCGTTGCGGGAGGAGAATGAGGGAAGCGGAATGAGTCATAAAAACCGCGGAGCTACAGTGGTGCCCCAGCGGAGTATGCAGCGGCTACCGCAGGTGTTGCCATTTCTTGCGCAATCCCAGATAGGAGAGGAGCTTCGGAGAGGAGAGGAGGAATGCCGGAAAGGAGAGGAGCGTCGGGAAGGAGAGTAGGAATGCGGCGCATACTACTCAGGGTTCCCCTACGGGAAGATGACGACGGTGGTTGAACGCGAAGGTATCTCGTGATGAATTCTTTGGTTGGTCAATCCTTAGGGGCATCCTGCTACAATAATCATCAACGGTGCCTGGCCAGGCATGCGCAGTGGGGGTGTGGTACTCAGGGTTCACCTACGGAAGATGACGACCATGGTTGAACGCGAAGCAATCTCGAATAAATTCTTGGGTTGGTCAATCACTTGGGGCATCCTGCCACAATAATAATCAACGGTGCCTGGCCAGGCATTCGCAGGGGTGGTGTGGTACTCAGGGTTCCCCTACGGCAAGATGACGATGGTGGTTGAAGGCGAAGCTATCTCGTGATGGATTATTTGGTTGGCGAATTCCTAAGGGCATCATGCTACTATCATCATCAGCGGTGCCTGGCCAGACATGCGCGGGGGGGTGAGGAAGCCGCAGGGCGGAGGGAGGGACTAGCCTCGACAATAAGATGCTCCGCATGTAAAATCAGTGGTAAAGGTTCGAATAGGCACTCCCACCGGTCGAGCATTATTACTGATTCGATTTGCAGAGTGAAATAACCTCAAACGAATGAACACTTTCTTCCGCAAAGGCAAACGTAGGAAATGAACGTGTAAAAGTCCTCACGGAATGACAAAAGCAGAATATTACTTTACTTCATTTAGAGTGAAACCTACGAATTTTGCAGGACCTGGAGGTACAAACACACATTTGGTTCAGTAATCTTGTATTCTTTACGGTGCAAAGTAAGGCTAAATCTCAAAAAGGAAAGAAGGAAACTAGTAAAAAGAAAGACAGCATAAACTCAGTCGGAGACAAAACTCAGGAGTTTAAAATATTCCTTCACACAAATTCGTTCTTTTGGGCGGTTACAACGATGACAGTGTTGACACCCGAAATGACAACCTAACAACAGAACTCACAAAGTGAGCAGTTGGTATCGGAAAAGCAGCATGTGGGAAACAAACTTGAAAACTGACTCAAAAAAACGAACGAGTTCATTGCGAAGCGTCAGAAGATGAAATAGGCAAGTACGGTGGATCACATTGAACTAACGGAGCTGTGAAACGGGATAAACCACAAGACAAATGGCATTCGTGCGTAAGGCATGTCGGTCATCCAGAAAACGATGGAAAAATGAGGAAGCTTGAAGACAACAGCGAAGAAGCTGGCTATTGGCTGGGACAGAATGTACGCACTTAGAAATGAACAGGGTACCATTACGCACAATGTGGACGAGATCACTAAAATAAATGAAAGTTTCAGCACAAGGCTATACTGCAGCGACGTTGAATGAGGGGAAATTACCCTGCCTAGAAGCTTAGCTTGCGATGGTTTCTTCAGTGACTAAAGCGGAAGTAGAAAAAGTGCTAAGGCGCATGAAGAGAGGGAGAGCTGCAGGCGACGACGGCATAACCTTTGACCCCTTAAAGGAGGGCGGAGATATAGTATTATAATAGCTTGTTTACCTATTGTTAGAATGTTGAGGTACTTTAAAGGTACCCAATCCAGAAAAAAACGGCAACACAGTTTTAATTTACAAGAAGAAAAAAGCAAAGGTCTTAAGAACCACCGACCCGTCTGCCTTCTCTTTGTTGTATACAAGCTGTGTTCAACGGCAAACATTACCCTATAACCGCCAGTCTAGACTTCAAGCAACCTAGGGTGCAGGCTGGGCTTTGAAAAGGGTACCCTACAATAGACCACATTCATGTAATCAGCCAAGTAATCAATAATGCGCAGAATATAATAGACCGCTTTTCACAACATTTATAGACTTAAAAAAAGCGTGTTATTCAGTTAACAAAGCCATGGTGGTGGACACATTAAAAACCAAGGAATAGTGGCGACCTACCTAAGAACCTTAGGCGAGATATATTAGAAATGCACGGGCAGAATTGAGTTTCATGGGCAAAGTGATGAATTCCCGATCAGCAATGGTGTACGACAACGATATACCATCTCAGGAAAAATTGTTCACAGCATTTTTGGGGAGTGTAATAAGAAGGCTTGACTGGGAAAACATACGCTTAGGGATAAACGGGGAATACTTGAGCCATTTAAGGTTTGCAGATGATATGCTCTTGCTCAGTGAATCTAAAGACTAACTCCAAAAAACGACTGTAGGACTACAATCAGCGAGCTTCGCTGTTTGGCTAAAGATAAATATGAATACAGTAACAATATACAATACAATACAATACAATACAATACACCTGGTCTATGCTGATCCTGACCACAAGAATGAAATCCGGCACAGAATCGAAATGAGGTGGGTGAATTCGGCTACCACATGCTAGTAATGAAAGTAAGGTACCGTATTCATAAAAAGCAGATTGTTCAAACAATGCACCCTTCCGATGATGGCATACGGAGCGAAACTTGGAGCCTCACTAAACAATTCGAAAGTAAACTTTGGTCCGCCCAATGTGCCATGAAGCGAATAATGTAAGGATTAACGGTTGGGGGCAAAAAACGAGCAACCTAATTTGGGAGCAAACTTGCATAGAGGATATCACGGTTCAGGTTAAGAAAAAGAGGTGGACATGGGCTGGCCATCTGGTACGATGAACTGAAAACCGGGGGGCCCAAAGGGTAACGGATTCGAAACCTACAGCCGGGGCTAGAAGGAGGGGAAGTTCATTAACTCAATGGAGAGGTGAAATAAGAAAATTGGGACGGAAAGATTGTGCTCGGGCAGCATAGGAGAGACGCGGGTGGAGGTCAATAGGGGAGGCCTTCGTCCGGCAGCACACCTAAGGAGGCTGTTGTTGATGATGATGATAATGACTATGATGATACAATATTGGTGAATAAATTAATAATTTAGGTACAATACCAAAGGCGGTGAATCAGGGAGATACTGTGTCATTCACCCGGATGGCCACCCCATTAACATGATGACGTAGAAAATCTTTTCTCCCGCGCCAGCAGACAATTCTGGAGGATTGACGGCGTGTTTCTTGCGCCTCTGCCGCCACATCTTGGTGTCACAGACAAAGTGATCATGCGCTTCACACTTATCAAAGGGGAAGGGGCTTTTGCGGGTTCCATAATAAAGCCCTAAAAGCCTCAACCATTATCACGTACTTTAGAGTGATAGGTTTCGATGGACGCACATTCAAAACTATAAACCACAAGGTAACGATGATTTATCAGGTCCAACAGAAGATGGGAAGGCATATGACGTTGAGAGTTGTTTTATAACACAAAGAAGGCAAAGCCTTATGGATCATTATTAAAATTACGAAACTTTTCCTGACTTTTGTAGGCATAAATGCGGATTAATTTGTTATTATCAATAAACTTATTTCATTGGTGAACTTTCGTGATTATAGTGCGTGCGTGCCTGGCTTTACAACTGTCGCCATAATTACCCAGTGATGCTAGTCTCAAATGAAAAAAAAACTATGCCCAAATGGGTATCAAGAAGGGTAGCATAAGCCTATTACTCTCAGCCATGTGGATGGTGAATCTCATAATACCACTACTACTTTGTGTCAAATGTTTGGTTGGGGCATCAAGTAATTGGTTTGGATGAAGGGCGATAATAGTTGCAAAGTAATTAGGCCTGTAAAAGTTTGCAATGTAAGCAAGCAACAAAACCAACCAATAAACAATGGTTTTTATCACCGATTCGACATTTCCGGATATCGGAAAATATTATGTTTTTTTCTGTCGCATTTTCTTTCCTCGCCTGTGGTTTGTTCTATTGCTGCGAACGAGCCTCTGGCTCTAGTCCCACTTAGACAACGCGATTTTCCCTATGCAGACGAAATGGTTTTGTTTACTTTTAAAATCCTGTTTTTGAAATGGCAGACAACTTCGCTCACTGAATATGCGCAAGTAGCGTAGGGAACCAAATTAGAAGGGTGCAGAATTTGTTATCGCACATGCCGCGCTATGCAGCATATGCCGGTGTGTCAAACAATAATGTAATGCCCTCCCCAAATGTACTTTACCGGGTTAAAGCTGATTTTCTGTCTGACAACGTGCTTGCATATAGTTTCAACTACATATTACCCTGAAGGTTTGGAGAGTTTGGACACCGATTGGTTTGTACACTGTACGTGGCTGCCGAGCAGTTATCTGAAACCCAAAACGCCTTACCCGTTAATTGGCGCTAGAAGGAGAAAGCAGGGCCTTGCTGCTGCAGTCAGGGAATCATAACCACTAAGAAAATATTCCCAAGCAGTAAAAAGTCATAATTTTGCGTTTAGTATCCCATATTTTGGTTCCTATTTAAAATCTGCGAGGACAGAAACCATTCATTACGCCGTGTGCGTTTCAGGGAATCTACCAACACTAACTCCAAAAAACAAGCTGCAGAAGTTCATAAACCAGGACGCCTTTCCGCGCACGCTTAACTAATAGTCTTCAAAGTCAAGGGAATGAGTGAGGGGAATAATTATAAACCTCTAAAAATAGTTATCGTTCCTCCGCCATGTCTCAAAAGTGGCACTTGCAAAGGTGGACGTAAATCATAGAGAATCACGTTAAGTGCCTGAGTTAAGTAGTGCTAAGGGCGAACACCTAATCACGTCTTCGGTATGATGCAACACTTTATAAAAAAACCATACAGGCTATACAGGGACGAAAAGTACAGCTTTTTAATAGAGAACTAGGACCCGGCGAGCCGAAAGTTTATATATTTGTTTTTTTTATTTTAAACAACACTTAGAGGTTTAAAAGATATCGAAACAATCTTTTTGCACGACTCTTTATATTTGTATCGGCCATATTCCTTAAATTGACTAATCAAGTTGCGAAATTGACCGTTACTTTTGTTACAATTTAATCACACATTACGTGGTGAATTACGGTACTGCTAAAAACCCTTAGACTATTGAAAATGTTGCTGAAGAAGGCAAGTGCTGGCATTCAAATGCTGGCTGTAAAGGATACTGGTTGCATAGTTCACACCACCTTTAGCAGGGTGGTCTGAAAACAAAATTTCCAGAGATTTTCCTTGCCTGTGGCCTACAAAGAACCAGCCACAGAAGTATAGGAAAGCTTTTTCTCACCCTATCGTGCACTGCTGCACTAACGGCCCTGACGTCACATTCCCCGTCTGAGAAACAAAGCAAACGAAGAGCACGCGAAGGGATTATTAGGGTGAGCGGAAAGGGCAGCGGAGCAGTGCATCACGGTTTTAACAAGGGACAAGGAAGACCAAAGTATAAGCAAGAGCTGCAGGAGCATAACCAAAGTAGAAGGAAAGATTAGGGCAAAACAATGCGAAAGAAAACTGGCTGCACTTCAGCTTCCGGCGCCCCAAAGGTCTATGAACGTCGGTAATTTCTTACCGCGGCATAGTGACGCCCTCTGCTCTCTTCCCTGCGCGTCATGATTACTCTAATCGGCCCTCTTCCATAATAATCCAACAAAGGTTCCCCAATACGATTCTATTTCCCGGCTTTCCGACTGCTCGCGCGCAATCCGTTGGGACCTTGTGTTTTTATTTTTTTGGTACAGCTCTAGGATATATCTTTTTGAGCATGCAACTACTTCCTGGTTTCCTTCAATGCCGTGTTTTTGCGTGTTTTTTGCTCTCGCAAAAGTTATCCCACGTCCGTTCTCAATGAAATAACACAGCTACTCCCAAGTACGTACCTACGTATGACATTAAATATGCCATTTTTTGCTGATTATGGGTATGCCGTTGAATCCCACGAATTTAAGTAGTTTAGAGTGGTCTTGGTATATGTAATTGCAATACAAGACGCTCTTGCAATGATTCTGTGACATTTAAGCGAGGGCCGTAATCAGTTGCCAGTCAGACGGACGGACGGACGGACGGATGGACGGGCGGACAGACGGACAGACAGACACACAATAATTATAACGTTTGGGTACCAGAAGACCATCGCCTGCTGATGGGAGATCTGCACGAGGCATGCGCGACAGCGGCGCGATTTGAGAGATGGCGAGAAGGCAGCGCGCCATCGTTCATTTGCTGATGGCTTCACGGATAAGGTACGCGGTGGGTGGGTTCCGCGAAAATAAAATTTGAAAACCCACACCGGTACTTGGGATAATCTGCTGTGCGCTGGAGATCGCGCCAGCGCAGCCTGTAACACTACAAAGATTCATGTCTCGTTAATTCTTTGCCTCGAATACACCCGTAAAGGTGCGCCCTTAATTTCTATGCATGGTAGTTTTGGAAAATTTTTGACAGAGGTTTTAATCACCTTACAAGCCTGTAGGAGCGTTGTGAACAGACGTCAAAAATTCTATAGCAGCAGCATCGCCGCTAACCTTTTTACTATCAATTGTGTAGCCCAATGCTTCATAAAGGAATCGTTGAAATTGATGTGGCAACTTAATTATAAGAGAACGCCTCTTCATCGACCATATAAGAGGCAACGACACTGAATTCCTGGATTTCATACCCAACATGGAAAGCTGAATATTTTATGTGTGATTGTGGCCGAGACGAAATAAATCTGCAAGCGAAAGGGTCATTATTGTCACGAGCTAAATGTATCATTGATGCTCGGTGTCTGAACCGAATGTACAAGCATACAAGACACTATTTTTAAAGCTGCAAAAATCTTCGGGGTTAGCGCGTCCACCAGCAGTAGGTTAGGTCCTTATTCTTTATAACCTAATAAAAAGTATAACTTGATTGGCAGTTTTTGGAACTGTAGTTGTACTGCAGCAATGAAAAAAAACATCGCCTTTGTAACAACAAAACAATGTATCCCTTCCTTGCCAGTCGATTACACCTAATGTTTTATTATCTCATACTTTTGTGTCTGGGTTTGCGTTACCTAACCATAAATATTTGCGCAGCCTGCAAATACGACGTTTGGGTATAGGATTCGAATATATCACCCCCTTCCGGTCCTACCAAACAGCAAAGAATATCGCCAAAAAACAAGGTTGACCACGACAAGTTGCCAGGCAAGGGTTGACCACGATAGCGCAGCATAGAAGAAAGAATAGGATGAAGAGAGCACGCCTCGCCTATATGAGAATTGCTGCTGCACGCTTCTGGATCCCTATAGACCTTGCACGCAAATTGCGGTATCCTTCCCGAGGAGCCAAACAGTGAGACATATAGCACCTTAGACGGCGGAGAATAAAGATTTAATGCAGCGCAACAAGCCACTTTGGTAGGAGCTAAAAAGAACCAAACCAACCATCTCCGAAACAAATGCGAGGTAGTTACGAACCTCCCAAGGCTGGCGTTGGCGTTTTGAACCCGCTTTACTTTTATTTGTGCCCGTTACCCTGGGCGCATCTTTTTCGCACCTATTTATTTTTCCCTTAACACGCCTTTTGCCCTTGAAAAAATATGGCTTGGAATATTGTGGATGCTATTCTATCGCTTTCATCACATGACGTTCAAAAAGTATTTATCTGTTTTAGAATTTTCAACCACTGTTACCTTGATTAGTGACTGCATGGAAGAGCTCTTCATTGGCTGGAGACAAGCAAACGTAAACGCAGACAATAAATTAAGTCACGCGGAAAGTGCTTTATTTGGCTGTTTATGGCATATAACACTAATTGAGTCTGAAAATGCAATGTTCTTAGAACCTAGTCGCTTTTATTTATAAATATTTAATCTGCTCTCCTTTACTGGCTCCCCAAGATGTAGTAAGCAGAAGGCATTTAAAATCATAAAATATTACCACAGCCGACCAGCGCTGCTCCTTTGATGAAATGCCTCATTGTGGACGGTTCCGCAGGCCCAGTGATCGCAGTGCTCTAGCACAGGCATTATCCTAAGGTGTAGGGTCGCATTGATGCCTTCGCTTGGACAACGACCCCCGCAAAAAGACATGTTCTTCACGTACTATCTGGAGCTCTGAGGAGTCTACGTAGCTGACCTGCCACTTCTACCGTTTCTTGCATGGTGAAGGTCTTTGAATTTACCATCAAAACAAGCCGACCGTACTCTCCCTGTATTTCGAAAGTCCGACGGTGTACCCTGCACATCAATGCAGAAGCATCTGGCGGAAAACATATCAACTAACGTTTGTCACGTGCGCTGCTTTGACGGGAAATTTTATCACAGGCAATTCGGAACACTGGAGCGCATACTGGTAATACTGGAAATAGAACCGCGAATCCATTTTTAGGTGCGAAATCTGGCGCAGTACTTCGTACGTGGATGTTAAAACAAAATCTAGGACTGGGCTACGATGGACCATAAAATCTCATGCGGCAGTACGATTGTTATATCTGTCTGTCCGTCCGTCCGTGTGTGCGTCTGTCTGTCTGTCTGTCTGTCTGTCTGTCTGTCTGTCTGTCTGTCTGTCTGTCTGTCTGTCTGTCTGTCTGTCTGTCTGTCTGTCTGTCTGTCTGTCTGCCAGCCGGTAATTCGGTCGTCGGCCGGCCGCCCGGCCGGCTCTCTGCATTTCTATCCGTCCCTCAATTAGCCCATCGGTATTTCTCTCGCTCTGCCGTCTGGTCTCTAATGTCCATTTGTCCTTCCACGAATCCCTTCAAACAAAGGATTAGGCGCGAGGAGCCGACCGCGTGCTTAGAAATTACTCTTATCTCTGTATTTTTGCTCATAACTTCAAGCGAAGAGCGCATACGGGGAAGACAGGAAGCAGAAGCGGGGTGCCACCAAATGTGAGCACGGTAAATCTCCGTGCCCTTCTTGTGTTAGCCTGTATCGCTGTATGAGGACGACGCTGTCTAGGAAATCACCCCATTAGTGATTTTCGCTGCTGGCTGCTTGAGTTTGGAGCATTTGTTGAACTGTCAGCGAAAGTTCCCTATTAAAAACGGTGGCTATGGGTTTCCCGACTCCGCATCATGCATGCTTAAACCTGGGGTTTGTGCGTATACAAACGTGGGTAAGATGTAAATGGGTAACGTAAGAAACTTCAATTAGTCTAAGCCAGCCCGCCCTTCGACTCCGCGGTCAGTCAAAATATGTATGCAGTAATAATGTTCTATCATTGAAATAACTAGTTTATTAAGGTGGATACACATTTCCTCAGCTTTCCAAATACATCGCATGATTTAACAAAAGAGAAATTTGGTTTTTAAACACTTTTATAAGGTTTATTCTATTCATTGTAGTCTCCACAACTGCCGTTACTGCTGAGGTGTCATGCGCTCTCTCTTATTTACTGTACTACAACAAAAGAGCTATAACAACAGTATCGTTTCAGCAAGAGGAAGTGGCGAGATCAGTTCCTAACGCATTGCCGCAGCTTGTGTGTCCGAACAAGACACGCGCCAGAGTGGCGAAAGCTGGAAGCCGTGGTTAGTAGCTCTCATTTCCTCGCGAGGGAAATCTCATCAAGGCCGCCGGCACCGGTTGCGGATCGATGCCACTCGGAAGAAAGCTCGGAGTCGGATGGGCGTAGAAGCACTGACGTGCGTACAAGAGGAAACAAGGCACCACATCTTGTACGAGGTCAGGGAGAAGAACATGGCAGAAGGCGATAGAGATACTCTAGCTTTCGGTACATATACGACAAAAAGATGAACTAAACAAATTGTAGCTGTATGCAAAGAAATGCACGAGGACAATAGTTTACTTTATATCGATTATAATGAGCCCAATCGTGGCGATTAGGGGCGTTAGCATAAACAAATTCACCTGGAAAAACTGCTTCGACACTTCCTTTGGGCCAGCGCCTTTTTGAGAATATGGAATATAACGCGTGACCAAGAATGGAAAAATACTGTCGAAAAATAACAATCACTTCTAGGGCAGAAATGATTTTAAACCCGTTGAGAACAGAATTCAGAACAAATTAGGAGTTTTTTAAGGAACTGAGTCAAATCCACTTGAACCTAATTTTAGAAGCGAGCAAAAAGTTTCTTAACAGACTTGAATGCCACGCTCTCAAGGACAACCCCCAAAGGCTGACACGTAAATCAGATGAAATAATTGCTTTAACAGCGTAACATTTATTCCAGGTCGTGAATGTTCTGTTTCTCCTAAAAATTTGTTTAACTGGATTTCCCTCATTACGAATATAACTGCTCTTATATTCCTCGTAGCCAGCATTCTGCGCTTAATTTCGTGTCCTACATGTGTTCGAAAAAGCGAATGTACATACAAAATTGCACGTACGTAACCAAGAAGTTTGGGCTTATAAACCGCAATTACGATGACAAGAGCTACCCTCGATGTATTCAGGTATAATATATAGACGGAACAGGTTAGCCGGATCACGGAAAAACTTAACCTGAAGGATGGTGAAGCTGGCAGAGCATACACGTTTTTAGAGCAGCCGATCCCTGATTCCTTTACAATCGCGTCGACTCCCGTTAATGCAAAGTGCACGGGGACTGCAGCAAACATACCTTTTCAGATCTAGAGGACAGGCTGCACCCGGCAACTTGAGCCTAAAATTCAAGAATACCTATGTCGGCCCATCACAAACAATTCGATTTTTAGGTGTTCTGTTTAACGAAACCTTGTCCTGGACGCAACATGTAGACGCCTTGCGGAAAGACCTTTCTCGAGCAGTACAGGCACTAAATAGACTTCGGCATTATCTTCCGAATAAAATTAAACGGCAGATTTATTATGCAATTGTTCATTCGCGACTAAGTTACTGTAGCCTTGTGTGGTCCACCACAACACAGACAAACTTAAACTACTTTTTTTCGTTACAAAAACGGGCGGTGCGGGCTATAGATAACATATTGCTCCCGGAGAGTTGTATGCCCTACTTCGAGGTAAATGGGATACTAAATATCGGGAAACTATATAAGTATCGGCTGTCTTTAGAAATATATCGTAAGCACCAATGTGACAAACATAACTTTAACACGGAGTTTCGTAGAACCCAAAGCCCGTATGAATTAAGAACAAACTTAATCGCGAAACCGTATTCAAGGACAGGTTATGGGGAGCAGCGATTGGCTTCCCAAATACCCGGGTTACTGAATCAGTACCCTGAGATCTTAGATCTCTTACATACCGCTGTTTCAAAACACAGTTTTAAAAAAAACTATGAAAGCTCTCTTCCTTGCGGAAAATTGATTTAGCAGTGTACTGTTTTGTCTGGTTTTATATAGAATGAAAACCTCCGAACTGTGTGGTCAACTTATGGTCTTTTGTGATTTCTGTTGTGGTTTGAATTTTGACTTGTTGTTGTAAGCTACTTTGCTTTTGCTGTAAAACAATCACTATTATGGTATATTATCTCCACTGTCCGAAAAATGAACTCTTTATTGCGTGTATCTTTTAAAAGGGATTTCTCGGTGTGTTACTGTTGTAGTGTACCGACATGTTTTGTGCGTAGTTGAGCAATTTGCTTTCGTTTGTCAATATTTTTTATGCTCACAGTTAGTGCACTGCATGATGGGTTGTCTCCATTTGTTGAATGGGCGTCGTGGCCCCGTCAGGCGTTAATTCTGCCTATAGCCACGCCACCCAAGACAAACTTGTAATGATGATTGTCTTGAATAAATGAAAATGAAAATGAAAAAAAATCAACCGAATTTTCAATTAAATAAAAAAAAACAAGAACAGTCAAAATGTTTTTCTCGTCGTGATGTCGTTCATAATGTGGACTGTCCTCACCTATTTGAGTGTACGATACGGATGTCCTGAAAGTTGAGACATATCCCTAAGATCGAAGACCGTAGCGTACCCTCGGAAAACTGCTCACACTGCGCTGTCATCAAAGGAGGTTGAGAACCTGAAAAGAGAGAAATACGCACGCTGGCACGAATCTCAATTGAACTGCCGCTTTGTCGACGGTGCGCTGCCTCAGTTGCGATGGTGCCGACTTAGTGCCTAGCACGGCGGTGTTCTGGAGCTCACAAGTTGCAAATTTTATTGATAAATGACGATCACTACGATGCTTTTTAATCAAAATCACTTCCAAATAACCAATAGTCGGTCGTGGCTACGAATTATCGGCCTATTTTCGCCGTTTAATTGCATGTAAAATTGCCGGTACGGAAACAACACTCATAATTACCCAAAAATAAAAATTAGGTGACTTCAAATTATCCATAGGCGTCTGTAGTAAATTATTCGAAAAGTGAGCGTGTATATTTGGGATTTTGTTCACATGTCAGGTATTCTTGGCAGTAGTGACACAACTGTCTGTTGCAGTTCAACTCTTAAATATTTACTACAAATTACCTACCCGAAGCTTTGCAATAAAAATTTCGGGGCTCACCCTCATTATCAAACCTTCTCTTCTAGCCTGGGTTTCTTTTTTATTTTAGGTGTTCCCTGAAGGGGCGTCAGACCTGTCACGAACTACGTTCGGTTTAAATAAGCTTCTTCCTCGCCGCTCCTGAATAGAAAAGAAACTTGAAACAGAGCATTTTACCGTTTTGTTTTGTATAGCTCCCGCAATAAATAAAATATCGCGCACGTATGATGCAACAATGACATCTGTCACAGCCTTTGTGGTTTAACTAGAATGAGATATGATTACTTATTTCGGGCAATGCTGCAAATAAGACTACTTAGCTTCTACAAGCAATCAAGAACAGTCTTTTGCATTGGACTTAGAAAGCTTAGAATTTTGAAAATTGTGTTCCTTTGCATTGTAGCCCACACTTTCATGTGTATAGCGGGGAGTATCACTTTGAGACAGCGAATACTCTGGCAAGGGTCGAGTTTTGTGTGCTATATTCAGTGTTTAGGATGCTACGCGTTAGCAACGATAGTGTCAAGATGGTGAGTTTTAGGTATTTTTTGGCTTGTAAGGTAGTTTTTTAGTTGCATTCTTCAGTTTACTGATTTAGTTTCAGGGAACATTTTACACTCTATCATATAATCAAGGGCGTGTTTTGCCCGTGTAATCTATACTGCCGTATTTCTGCGAAGTTCGCTGTAAAGAGATTTTTTGCGCATTGCGGGTACAGTTTGACGTGGTATGATAAAATAATATAAGATATATCACTGACCTTATGCTAAGACAGAACGAAGAAGCACAGAGAGTCATTAAAAAGCTTTACGAGCTTCGCAAAGCAATGTGTTATGCATCACGCGACTCTACAAAAATAATCGCCATATTTTCTCCGCCTCAAGAATTTGTTTTTAAACTGGCACTAAGAGTTCCTGCCATCTGCTTAGTACTTTCTACATTATCATGTTACACTCACTAACGCTAAGCCTTTTTGTTCTGGTATATCCTTAAGTTCTGTCATGTATAAATTCTCACCTGTGTTCTGGCTTTATTGACAAAGCAAGCTGGTGAACGAAAATGATTTATAGACTCACGTTTCCACCGTTCCAATCATTTCGCTCTTGTCAGCCAGGTGGTTCGTCGAAAAGCCTAGGTGACATACGCGGGTATGGCCTGGCGTCACTTACGTGAGGCCGAGTGGAGGTTTTGCAGCTGACTTTACCATTTAAAAAAACAGAACGAGGCAGCTGCAACTGAAACTGTTTTGTTGGTTCAGGCCAACAATGCTGTAAACGTGGTGGCCTCTGGCGACGCTCTACCATGTGAAAGGTTTACGCAATTATCAAATTATTGCGTCACAAAATGGCTCGAAATATTTTCGAACCAGACCCCCAGACTTTCCCATAAGAAAGTTTTGTCTGGAATCAAAATGGCCCAGCAACCCACACATGCGTGTGTAACTACAAAAGGAATCTTAGATGTATGAACAAGCTTAGCAAAAGTTGCATTCCATCGTCCCGCTCTTATTTATGAGTGGGATTTAAGACCTGTTCCTAAACACGGTTGTATTTCTAAAGAGAGAATATAGAAAGCCCGGTGAGAAGAAAGCAGAAAACAAGCATAGGGAACCTTAAAAAAATAAAGAGAACGACAAAGAATAAGAGCAAAAAGAGGTGGGTGCCTTGATTATAACAAGATTGGCGCTTGCGAATTCCGGATCTCTGCTGAACTAGCGCCTAAATTGGGCGCAGCATAACGACCCTGACAAATGAGATCACTCGCCTTCAGGGCAAAAGCACATAGCTAACCACGAACGTGAGACAAGTAAAACCGAGAAAAGATTGCAAAATAAGTTCAGTGGAAAAGGAAGCAAATTGACACTGGGTCATTACGAGTGCTTCCATCCGTAAGCTCGCTTCCTTTCTCGCACTGTTTTGCGTAGCCGTCTTTGCGGATCGATCATGCGTCCCCAGCCCTTTTGGGTTACCGCATGGCTGATTGCGGACTCTTCCGCAAATGCTCTGTTTTTTGTTTTGCTTGGGAAGCATATTTATTATTTTTTGCTTGAAGGATCTTGAAAGAGCTCACAATGTAGTTGTTCTTGCACGCGATGTTCAGTATCATTTCTATTTACACCTAATTCGGCTTACAGAGCTCCCGAAGACGGGAGCTCTGAGGTTCAATTTCTGTGCAAGAAAAGTTAAGTAAGTGAACACCTGCTCTAAAAAATTGTACGAAATTCATTGTTTGGCCAGCAGTTCTAAAAAATTGTTTATTTAACTCATTCACAGGGACTGCACTTCAGAAGAGTGTGAGGCCCCGAGTTCCATCCATCGACCACCTTGCCACAATACTGAAGGCGCTGTATCTGGTGAGCGTGGCCAGTAAGCTTGTTTCACTTGCTTGCAATAGTAACTGCGCTGCACTGTTTTACTGTAGGACTAGCGTTCTTGATGAACACTTGTAATAGTTTATATAAATCTCAAACGTGAACAAGAACATGCTACAAACTGTTCCTTTATTCCCTAAAGAACGAGGAAGCGCGGAAGCTTTGTGCGACCAAAGGAAAGTGCATCAAACCTCTCTTTAAACCTCAAAATAACCAAATCGCAAACCACCAACGAACCCACGCGAGATTTGTCGAGCCCTCAGTAAACTAATTCACGAATATTAGGAATATATACCGACACATGGTTATCGAGACAAATGTGTACTATCGCACTCATTCGTCCTGATCGTTGCGTTTGTCTTATCTAGAACCGTTCCTTTTATGCAATGTTTGAGTAACCCACTCTGGCACAGTGGAAGCCCACTGTCACGCACGCGCCCTCTGTCCAGAAATCTTATCAGAGCTTTACATTTTACCAACCGTTGTGTAAGGAAATGCATTTGTTTTATCCCAGGACGCCATCTGTCTCTATAAAAAACTCCTTTAAACTGCTTCCTGACTTGACAACACACCGCATATTCACAGTATAACTGGAAACATTTATCTTACCCATGTTGGCGAAATTAGTGAGCTGTCCTTAATGGCATGCTCTTTCTTGTCGAAACGACCACCAAAACCACAGACAACCTATGCTCTGAAACAGATTCCTGAGGTGCCAAGTATAACGGGAAGTGAATTCCATAAGTTGTGGAATTTAAAAAGACCAGAAATATTGGCAACTGACAAGATTCTCTCACACACTGGACATTAACAGCTGTGGGTCCAATTATTGCGATCAGCTGAAGCCCAAAATCGCCACTACAGACAAAAAACTTAGATTTATGAAAGTGTACCATTTTCCATGCAAAATACCGAAATAGGAACACTGAGCTGCAAAAACATGGGAAATGTACTCCAGTCACAGGCGAATGATAAGAGAAGTGGTGAGGCTGTGTCATATCTGGCTAAGTCTCGGAATTATTACTGCTGTTTGGAGTCAAGAGATTTCCTAGGTAATCTTCCCGCCATCTTTAAAGAATGCACTTTATGTTGTTGTTTGTAGAGGTCATACAAGTTGGCCAATTTTTCGTTCACATATGGAAGAAAGCACGTGGCCGCAAGGTTAGGCTGCATAAGATCCTGCAGTTTCGAACGTCCTGAAGGGGCTTACTGATCACCGTATTTAAAACCATTCACGTTGGAATTAAATTTCTGTTCCGATTCCCCTGTCGTCATGGCTCTATCAAGTGCGTCGCGCACCTGTAGCGGGGTCGTAATTCGTGTCAGTAGTCCGTAAATATTACATTGGATTATTTAGTCTTGGCGCCAAGGATAGCGGTTACAATATAGATAATAAAAAAACACTTTGCCCGACATAAGGTGCCTAATCAGTCCTTCCTGTTAAAGAACCGTTTCGGTTATTATTCTTCGGTAAAATGATTTTGTTGAAAATGTTGTACCCTTTGAGTTTCATTACTTTACGTTCAGGATGCTCATAAAAGCTCCAAGTCATTTAATTAGCTAGCATTTTAAATCAAATGTACAACGTGGCATTAACTGTCTCTCGAAATGGGGAAATGAGTGTTGTGTAATATTAGGTAATCAAAAGAGCGCTTACAGCTTATCCTGTCAAGAGCTCGGCGTTCACTCAAACTTATGCGTCGTTATAGAACAATACAGAAGGATGCTATATATACTATAAACGAGAGGTGAGTTACTCAAGGTACTGACGCACCTAAATGGTGCGTCAATGAAGAAAAAAGAGAACTTTACTAAGAGCAGAGATATATTGCGAATCGTTGGATTTCCGTGCCCCCGTTAAAAAAGACAAGAAAATGCCGAGCGCTCATATGTGCGGCTCACGCGGAGACCACCCATCGTCCCCCGCTCACGACTGTCAAGGCAAGCATACCCATTTGAGAGATTAGCCAAGACTGGCAAAAAAACATCCAGCGTTCGCCGTAATCGCGGCAACGCTTTCGCTATCGCTATACCACTGCTTACGCCTCTCGCAATTAAGTTAAGGCTCCGCCCACTACATTGGTCTGGGCGTTCGTCGTTCGCATGCGCTAAATGTTAATATAACAGTCCGCATTAGCAGGTATAGGTCGCCCAAGGGCGTCGGCGATTCGAAGCCGAAAATAAAGGATACGAAGTGAAATGGAAATGGAGGATTCGAAGCCGAAAATGGTGCATTTTTGTTTCAAGTATTTCTGCGCAAGCCAGATTTTGATTTGATGGAGCGGATGTTTGTCTCCATTCTTACAACGAATATCGGATATAATAAAGTAATTTGCGTTCCCGATACTACTTGGTTATAACGAGGTTCGAGTTTACCTCACTCAGAGAAATTTTACACACGAAAGATGCTTTTAAATAGTGAAAGGAACGAAATATCGAAAAAGTTTCACATTTTGCGCTGCAGTACGCGTTATGGTGAGAAGTAGTGACGTCGTATCGGACAGCAGGGTGTTTTCAATGCGTTAACTGCACATTAGCATTCAACTGGTGCGATGAAACAGAAGCAGCAGCCGCAATACCATTGCCCAAGTATGTGTTTTAGCAATAATTCACATCGGCTGTTGCCAAGATTGTGTGACGTCATGAAAAAGTTGCCGGAAATTGGCTAGGGAGTTGCCACTGTTTCACATGATTCCTTAAACATTTCTGCGATTTTTTTGAAGTTTCGGATAAAACTGATGACATTATTATCAGAAAAAAAGCAGTCGTTTTATTGAACGAAACTTGTATTTTGTCTTTCATGTCCCTTTAAGGTGAAAAGTTTTCATTCAATATGTAGAGAATTCGCCCGCGTCATTCGCGCTGAAGAGAATTTTTTCTCCTAACTAAATATGCAACTAGCCTTCCGAGGTGCCAATCTCAAAAAACAGCAGCCTCGTTTGCCATTCATCAGCAAAGGACACCTTTTAAAGATGGGCCTTTTTAGCATCAGTGACTAACACTGGAATATTGTACTTAGTATGAAGTCTCTGTCCACCACCTACTTAACAGCACAATTGAAAATTAGTTCCCTAAGTTCGGGCCCTAATCATCTAGATGCTAGTGCTCCTTCCTATCCTCTCTTTGTCCCTCTTCGCTGTTAGTGCCCCTGGGCGAGCGATGACTTCATTCAATGACAGTTTTTAATTGCAGAAGTCGCAGCTGCGCTAGCAATAAAAACGGCATCGTTGGATCGTCTTGATGGCAGTAGCAACAAGACCATTGGACATTTGGTAGTAAAAGTACCTGCTTTGAAGGCACCTTCAATCACTTAGGGGAATCCTGCCCTTTCAAGCGAAGGTGGAGACACAGTCTGTTTGCGCCCATTCTGATACAAGGAAAATTAGCAATGTTTATCGGGTCTCACCATTCTACTGCCCTCCAGTGTCTGTAATTCAATAGAAATATGACGATTCCCCGCCTGGACAGCGATTTCACCAATACAAAATTACACCTCGGATAATCTTCGCTTAAGTAAAAGACGGAGTAAATGCCAGTGTCGCAGCCTTTGCTGATTGCAGAAAATCTAGCAAACTTCCACGGCAACCCACATTTTCTGCGTTGTTCAGTACCAACTTGAAGTGAAAAACGTGTACCCCAATCATCTGTCCGGTATTAGGATCATTAAGCCCCAGGGATTGTAAGCCTGGGGGGATCTATGATTCCCCAAAGAACAGGCTTGTACAGAAAACGATAACATTGCCGTGAACCATGCATTGGGTGTGTTTTTTGTGGTTTGTTTTTACTTCCCGGCTGCTCCCGGGTGTGTTATCGGTGTCCCGAGCGAAGTGAGTGCATGTTCAATTCCTTATTTTTATGCCGCAAGGGTAATTGCATTCAGATAATGAGAGCGTTTCGCCCTTACGTCACTGGCCTGGAATAATCTTCTTTGATCTACAATGTTCTAGATGTATATTGACGGTTCGAGAAACACTCCGCGCTGAAAAATAGAAGCAACAGTCTGCATTGAGCCCCGTGTAAGCGGACCACTCTGCCTATGGAGCGGGGAGTCCACCTCGCGTTGGCGGCGCCCGAGACTGAAGTGTGCAGCGGCAGTTTAGTCGCGTTTCCAGTAATTAGGTTTAGAGATGCCTTTCCCCCTTTTTATACCTCTTGCATAAAAAATTGCTTAGCAAAGTTTTTAAAAAGGTATGGCCAACAAATCGCACGGTCCAGATTCGCTCACACGTCCGTTCTTTCCCAAATTCATTGAGAACCTACGAGTGGGACCAGTGCTGCGAAAATTGACGGGCGAAATCAATACTTGCCGACGCTTGACGAAACGCGCATAACGGCGCATTCAAAATAAACTGCGACGCTGACAGGTGGAGAAATTTGCATAATGGGCCGAGGATGAACTTTCGCAATCTGCTCACGTGCTTCCTGGAATCTTCCAAGGAACGACTTCGCCGGCGAGCTGTCAGCGCACTGGATGTGAATTAAGCCGCTTCCGAGTATAATTAGCAAACAGCCCGTCCTTCAGCGCTTTTTGAAAGAAACTGCAGGGAAGTGTTTATCTTTCGCACCCACTATTCCGTGCTTTCATAACTTTGCTCAACTTGAGCGCAGTCAGAACAAGACGTTCGGGGTCGAGCCCTGCGTTTCCCGGAATAATTAGAGCAGTTGATTGCACATGACAAAACTTCTGTACTTCTGTTTAGTTCAGTATTGCTGTACTGTTCTTCTGGTACGACACTGCAGCGAAGTTATATAAAGCAGGCAACGTTTGGCGCCCGTATGTTGCATAACAATGAATTAGGGAGAGGAAGTTCGCATTGGTTTTGCCGTGAACACAGCCCGCACCTAAAGTTTGGGGGTTTAAAACCGGGAATTAGAGGATTAGGGAACGCAAGCTCTGTAATATCTACTCAAGGTACGGATGTTTCTTTTTCTCTCAACGTAAATAGCACACTTTCTTCTTGCCGTGTGTTTAGAGAGCCGATGAGATTTTTTTCCCTTTTACTTGGTGTGGTTTACGGCTTCATCGCTTGCATGTATCTGTTATATGACGATTTAAAACCCCGTTGAGGCTTGTTGCGTCATCTATCAATAAGAAAAACAAGCGGCATGTATTGCATGCCTTTTACTCCTTGCTAGAGTCTTTGTTTCCTATTACCGCATGGTTAATCTATAAGAACAGAGGTCAGAGCGAGTTGGTATACGTTCATTTTGAAAAGGAGAAATAACGAACGAAGGTTGCAAAACGGAACAAAAAGTGCGGCAAATACGCTCTGCTCTTACTATATCAATATCGACCCTCTTCTAGCGCTATTCAGTATGTGGAGCATATATATAATTGGTTTTCAGCGAAACCTCCCGAAATAAGTCATGCCGCGATAATATTTTTACTACTGCGCATTAGAAGAGCTACGCAGTCCCTTCGGCGAATCGTGGTTTCCGTAGCTTTCCTTCTCAGTGATCAAATCAAATCAAATCAAATCAAATCATGTGCTGTGGTCTTTGTTTCTACAAGCCTCGAGCGGCACTAAATTCTATCACAGTGCATTGCAAGAGATCTATAATATTGGCACGTGTTTAGATCTCGTTTAGATTTAGATTAGAAACAGCACAGCGGTGGTTTACTGCGCGTCTTGAGCCCTACGATGGGCATCGATACGCTTACGAGGAGGTGGCCAGGTATACCTGGTTCAAGGACCATTGACGTAGTGTCAGCGTATGTTCTGGGAAGGAAAACCAAATCAAGAATAGAACTGCAAGCTTCCTGGACGCGTGTTCGCTGGAGAACAACCTGAGTAATGCCATGAGTAATCAATAAATGAAATAAAATATTCACTTGCTTTCTCTTGTTCGAATCCTGAAGGCGTTCCGAGCTAATGTCAGGGAGATTAAATTCACCAACCAAGATTACCTTATTTTTGTTATGTTGTGTCATGTGAGCCTGCCGTTTTCGAAGATAGTCAAGCGGTGCATCAGGCGGCCTGTACAGAGCATATAAAATGAACCTGTGGACCCAACAACTCAGACAGTTAATTATAACGGTTAATAATAAGGAATAAAATGCTTAGTACATTTTTTATGCCTTTCCTCAACGCTTCCTTGCCGAACTATCAGAAATTGATGCTGAACGTGAGCAGATTAGTTTAAAGGAATGCCAAAAACTCAACCGACCACATTTGTTTCTGTTTACCACTCCCGAGAAATTATGTGGAAGTGCTTCGCTATACAAATATCGTATGACGTACGACGCAGGGAACACGCAGAGTACAAATTCGAGCACGAAAAATTGTACACTCAGATTAGATGAGATTAAACTTTATTGTGACCATGGGTGGGACCGCTTTCAGGATGACTTCAGTGTCCTTCCGGCGACGGCAGGATTTATGTAGATCTCTGCGGCGTCTTCGGCCACCTGGGCTTCTCAGACGTGAGTCTGAGGGTCTGTGCTGAGCAGCGCGGCCTCCTGCTGCTCCTTGTTAAGAATTTGTAATAAAATGGGGTGCTTTTTAAGAGTTTGAAGGGTTTTTTTTACAGGACCAAATCACATGTGGTAGGTCTGCGTATTTATGGCAAAGAGGGCATCGGTTAGAGTTCAACTCGGGGTAGTAGAGTAATAGGAGGGCTGGGGTGGGAAATGTGTATGTTTGAAGTTGGCGCCATACAAGTGCGTGGTGGCGGGAGAGGGTGGGGTCGGGTGGTGGCAAGGGAGCTCATGGACAGCCGGCAGTGGTCGAGTCCCGACCGGTTGGTGAAGAGGCGGTCCCTATGGGAGAACGGTTGAGGAGATTCTCCAGCGGCACTGGGCTCTCAAATTAGCAGTTCTCCAGCAACCTTGTGGGCCAATTCATTTCCTGGGAGTTCGGAGTAGCCCGGTACCCAAACGATATATATTTTTTGTTTTGGAATAGGCATGGCTGCAAGAATAGGCGTAAAGTTTGAAGGTCAAATCCCCCTTTGGACTAGTTGGTAATACAGATTTGGAGTCGCTTAAGTATTATAGTAGTAATCTTAGAACTCGGAATAATGGCCAGAGCGAGAGCCATTTCTTCGCCTACGGTTTGAAATTGAGTAGTGAAGGAGGCGGCGGGTACTGTTCGGTGAAATGAATCAACTACGACCGCTGCCATGGCTTCGCGTGCTGGGTAGTATGCACCGCCCACGTAGGCTACTTATGCGTTGGAAGAGTGTTGCCTGTCTCAAGCCTGTGCTCTCGCTCGGCGCCTTTCCTCGTTATGAATCGGGTACATGTGTTTAGGGAGGGGGTGCATTACCGGTTGGTCTCGAATGACTGGGGGAATGTCGATGTGGGTGCGAGAGATAGTGGGGTTTGTCTGTTGAGAGTGTAAGTGAAATAAATATTAGTGAGATTTGGCAGGGTAGCGCAATTGAAGGTAATACAGCCGCTCTGATTAATAGCTTTTCTGTATTGAATTGGCCGATGAATGCTGTGCGGCCTTTTGGGGTTGTAACATAACTTGGAAACATTGGATACCCCATTTATTTCACCCTCTCCAGGGCTATTATTAGCCTTACATGAAAACGATTACGAAACAAACAACTTTTTTTTTATCTTGAGAAACGTTTTGGCAAAAAGACTTCTATCTGTCTATTCCTGTAAAGAAGTGCGCGACTGACTGACTGGCTGACTCACTGACTCATCAACGCCCAGCCAAAACTGCTAGACCTAGAGACTTGAAATTTCGGAAGTACATTTCTGTCATCGAGTAGGCGACCGCTGGGGCGGGATTTTTTCAAATTGTGCACCTAACGTAGTGAAAGCAGGAAATAGTGTTTTGTAAATTTGTGATTATTTTGCCACCTGTTCACATTTCGAAGCGCTTATATGTGTAGCCCTCAAGAATCTATAAAAAGCAGTTTTAGGGTTTGGCCCTAACCAACGCTATTTGAGCGATACTGCATTTCGGAACAAATGGCTGTTCCTAAAGATTCTCCAACAAATGTTTCACTGATTCCTTTATAAAATGTTTTTTCCTAATAAATGTTAACCATACAAATGCACTAAATCAATTTTAAGAATTTCGTCCTGCGACGCCGGTAAATAGAGGCAAAGATGTTTTTCAAATGACACGCCTGACGAATCGAAACACAGCCTAACAGGCTATGTCAATGCCCCGTCACAATGCAGGTTGAAATTGTTTTAAAGGTGATGACCACATTCTACGTACGGTGTAGAAGCCGAATATTGCTGTAATTATTGAAAATTGCAGGCCATTTGAGGTACTGATATGGATTCTGTTGATATCGGTAACTTACTCAGGTATCGATACATTTTCGCACATTTTTTTGTAACGCCCACTTAGTAAGGACAATCCGGATTTCGGCAAAACGGCGTGTTTTTACACATTCCTCAGTAACTATACAGACCATTGATATATTCCATTCGTTTTTGCTCGCAAATCCTCCCCATACATTTTACAAAAAGCCAAATTTAGGATTTTGTCCTAACACGCATAAAAAGAGGTCAGAGGGATTTTTTTATGTTACACCCCTCTGGACGTGGAATTCAGTTCAATTTCCTCCGCGTTCGCATACCGCTCGGCATCAGTTGGGACTTTCTGCAACCACGCTCCTTCCGTAGGAGCCCATGTTATGAATCATAAAATTAGAACTGATGAGTATCGAGCGCAACATCTCGGAACAGTTTGTTTCGGGAGGGTTACAATAAAACTTCACTTACAGGCGTTTCCCATTACCACACTACTCCTGTAGGAGCCCATGTAATTGACAGTAGGCGGTGCATCTACTTGTGTGCAAATTCAAGGCCAGCGATCTAGTTATGAAAAGAAAGAAATAATTAAACAAGCGTTATACCTATTAGTGTCATTAGTATAAAGCCCCCCCCCCCCCTAGCATCGCTTGGGTACTACCACTGGTTAGTATTAAAGTCAAAGGCACGCAACATATCACAACACTTTACTGACGAAGCTGCTTCGTATAACAGTTTCTCCTTAATCCATCAAGCATTCTTAAAATATCTAGGGCACTGTTTCCTTTGAACAACCAAGCCAAATTATATACATAACTATTCTTTACTTGCTGAAACATAAATTCGTTTCTTTTAACTTTCCTAGTAAACATTTGTGCAGAATGTCGTGCCTTTTTAGAGAACTGTTCTCGTAACCTGTTCGATAATGTTAGAATATTCTTCGTTCTCACACCAGCATTCGTGCAATTGTAAGCGAGACTCCGTCATCTATGTGGCAAAAATAAAAAGCAGGTAGAGCAGCATATACAGATGTGCAAGTTTAACCCTGGTTTATCGATGAACCGATATGCAAATGGTCCACAAACACACGTCCAACACTCACTGCAGGTTTCAAGTGTAGTCAAGGGGATCCAACGTGACAGTTCGAGAAGTTACCCTGATAAAAATGTAGGTCAAGCAGGGGATACGCTGCTGACTATTTGATGTACACTCCCAGATATTGTCGGAAACAACAAAGGGTGTTGGCAGCCAGCCAGCCAGGCAAGTTTCTTCCCTTTCATAGCCGGGACGTAGAGAAGCGAAATATAGTCGGGTCGGCGAACTTTTTTCAGATAGGAAACTACGCGGCATATTGTCGTCCGGGTACCAGCTCTTCTGACATCGGTCACGTTTCATTTTTAGCATTGCTTTATAGGATCAAGCCGTCATGATACTTTAGGCAGCAGTACGCATCTGTGGAAAACTAAAAGTGGACTATTTGATTTTAACATTGGAAACTTACCACAGCGGTAAAAGGTCTGCGCCTAACTACTTGTTCCGGCATTGTAATATGTCGCACCAGGAGTCGCGATGTGGATTTCTATTTTTTTGGACCACAGTCGGTTGTAGTTTTTCGGAGAAATAAAGAAAGATTTGCGTCCCAGAAGGACAGCCCTGAACAATATGATAGGCTGTCGAAAAGAAGGGGCTCATTGAAAAGTACCGTTTGATGCGGAGAAGAGAAGGACATTTAGGAACAAACGACATTAAATCCCTGTCGCCATGAATCCGTTCTTCTGAAAGAAAGGCTTCCCTCTTTAGTCATCGGGGGTGCTATCATCCGATAGTATTTCTTTTTCTACCCACTTTGATTCGTGGAATGAAACGCACAGTCTATCTGAGAGCAGTACCTGCGAAAGCATTCCATCCTAATAACGTACTGGAGAGCACAGTGCAAGAATGAACAGTTTTTGTGTGACTTGCCATGACGTTTTTTTTCAGAAGCATTATTAGTGACCTATGCAGTAAAATTGTGAGGGGGTACTTATGAGTGGACTAATTTTCCTTGAAGAGACAAGAATAATAAGTGACGAATTCGAGTCCCCTGATTGTTGAGCAACCGTTGGGCCTTACTCCTATTCCTTGCTGGTTCGTGAAGTCGAATTTAGAGAAATAGAACCATCAAGTTAGTTCCTCACTACAGACATTATAGGCAGTGCATTTCCTATTACATTAGCGTAGAATGAATTGCATGATAGTAAATGTCTTGCTACTTCCTGCACGAAAACGCCCACGCCTAAACTAAGCGGGAGAACTTCGAATTCTTTTACAAGAACGTCGTAGCGCTTAAAGCCAAGAGACAACCCGACGCACTCGATACATGTGCACATGCGATCTAGAGGATACGTCTGTCATGCAGCTGTCTGTCATGCAGCTGTCAACTGCGGAGGACAACTCGAACTTCTTGACAAATGTTTTCGTAGCACTTCATGGATTTAAAACAAGCTCGGAACCGCCATACGTGCTCAGTAAACTTACCAACGCACCGATAACATTCCCCAAATTAAGATATAATAAAATGATTTTATTGTTTGTTTCATTCACCAAGGCGTTTTTAGGACCTATGCGAGTTAACGTTCGTCGCCGCAAAGAGCTTAGATTCTAAAAAAAATTCCCAAAATAGATATATTGTGCATCAGCAGGAAGCATATCAAATATGAGGTAGGTAATCGTTTTCTTATGCCATGGAGTAAGTCAGAGCTAGATTTCGCTGAATGGGGGAACCGGGCTGCACCGATGAATTTTTCTACCGCTGAGGTATGCACTGGTGAGTTCAGTGTTGGTCAGTGTACATTACAGTACACGCCCATTTTAACTGCAGAGTACTTTAGAGGCTGTCCTTGTCGTCGCAGCTCGCTCGCTGGAGCCAAGGTGGGCCTAACACTGGACATGACGTGCCGTTGTCGCGGCGTACCCCAGAGGCTTCGAAAACCAAGCGGTTTATGTGGTCATCATCGTTTGAAACTCGTTAACCGCTGGGGCTTGACATACATCACCCGGTTGTTTAGCGCAAGGAAAACTGTTGGTACATTTGGGACAAAATATACGTAATTAGCCAGCAGCGCCCGCGTTTATTTAGTTAGGAACGCTCGTTGGGTTGGTTTTTAAGATTGTAAGCGAAAAAAGTAGCAGCGCAACGCCGTGACGTGCGGGAGGAAAGCAAGCACAAAAATACAAAAAGTAACGCTGGCGCAGCTTCAGGCAAGGGGGCGCACGAGCACTGCGACGGCGTGAAATTTGATCTGTATTGGGTGGTAGCAGTAAGCGAATAATGGCGCTGTGGCCCATTATGGCTAACGACTGCTCTGCACTTCGGACAGCTTTCAAATTGACTAGAATGGCTTTAATTTTTGTGTGCGCCTTTTTGATTGTGTCTGCTATCCTTTGACCTTACTTAATAGCGTTGCTTTATAACCAGGACTAAACAATTTCACGTGCGTTAATTTTCACCCTAAACACAAGGTAAGAATTACCAAAATCACCGTATTAGAACCAGTGGTTGTGGGTTGATGACGTTAGACACCGTGTATTTCGTTTACCTCTAACATCAGATCGTGAAAGAGATGGCTCCGCCCGCCCTCTGTTAAGTCAGCCCTCTCGGTAGCTATACTGCAAGCTTTCTATTATTACCCCTTATATTTAGGCCACATAACGTGTAACAGAAAATAAGGACGTCAAATGAAACATGCCCACCTTTGCAGCAAATACCTACCTACGTTAGCAGCCAAGGGAGATGTTGGAATGAGGCACACCTAAGTTCGCAGCCGAAATGGTTTTTATATCATCTTCCTTGCTTCAATTTATGCTTATGCAACTTTAGAGAGGACGCCTTTTTCAACTTATCAATGTAATGCGGCTAATGCTCATGCTGGATGTTGCGATCTAAGGCGGTTGCAAAGCCCTAAACCCCCAGTGAGATGCGAAATGGTAAATGTAGTGATATGGCTTGCCACAGCGCAAACCGCCTAAAAGATTCCGAACCCCACTTTTACTCATGGACACCCAATACAGGAGCTAAGAGACGACTTTGCAGTGAATATTAACATTGCTGACGCTTGAACAGGGCCGTTTGTTCAAAAAACTGACGATTGTATCCAAAGGCTAATGAGGCTTTGTCTTCATTTACTTTCACATACACACAAGTAACGTAAAATGAATAATTTTCAAAATTGATATAAAGGTTTAAGGCTGGCAACTTCGGCTGACCAAAAAAATATTATCAACGTTACCCAATATGTTATGAGGTATATGTCGCCAACGCTACACAGGCTATGAGGCGCGCGGTAGTAGAGGGCTTGGGATTATTTTTGGCCACCTGCGGATCTTTACCGTGCGCCAAACTATCAAATAGATAGAGCTTTTTGATTTTCGCGTCCATCCGAAAAGCGAAACATAAACGTTAATGGTACTTTGGCTTGTGCGCAAGTGTTCTCCATCTTGAAAAAAACAGTCATCTTGTACAAACTCACTAATTATCTCCAACAAAAAAGAGTAATACAGGCAGTTAACGCTAACATTATTTGTGCTAAGTGCGTCGATCCGGCCTTTCTGTGTTTTCAGCAAGAGCTTTCCTTTATTTACTGTTAGTTGAGTGTAGGAAAAAACGTGGTTCTTTGTTCTTCCATCTTCCATTTGTATCTTTATAAAGATAACTGTGGCGCCTGTGCAGTATTGATTACTTTTTGAAATAGGAGTGCATGTATTTCTTCAATAACATGATTTTATAGACAGCCCTGATAGACAGCCTTCTTAGTGCTTGTTTCCCTTTGTTGACTTTTTGGTGAGCCTGGCTTTTTCGCAACAATGTTACATCACGAACTCATCCCACTGGTTTTTGATTGCCTGTTGAGAGATTTTGCTTTGAAGCACCCCGTCTGGTTATTTCTTACGCTGCAGATTCCCTCGTCTGCGCAGATGATCCATGCTATATTTGCTGAGCTCATTTTGTGTACACTATCATCATACAGTTCACTTTTTCGAAGTATATTTGAAGTTCGAAGAACATGTGCATTTGGAAATAGTGTATTCGAAGCGGCAGATGAAATTAATACAACCCACATAAAATCGAGAAAGCTTCAAGTAGGGGAAACTGTACAGTGGTCGATATTCAGTGTAGATGGAACATTATCTCTATTAAACAAACTGCTGGCCCAGAAGACATTTATTATCGTCTTAGCGTCTCCAAAGCTTCGGATACTGGAGCTAAAATGATCAACCCAGGATTGTGTAAAGGGTTGCAAAGAAATCAGACAAGGTGATTAAACAAGGACGTCGCAAGATCGCAATTTCCCCCTTAGAACATCCTACCGTCCTGGTGTCAATGTTAGATGCGGTTTTTCTTTATTGCACGACAAGGACAGTGCAAAAAGAACAGATATTTTCCTAAACTGAGAGGACAAATAATGTATACATAGTTTTTTGGGGGAAGCAGTTTATCAGTGACATTGTAACCTTCTGTAACAAACTGTTGTACATTTCCATGAGTTTGTATTTCCCGAAACGCAGGGTACATGTATACTGGCGAGTAGGTGAGGCAATAGCGTCAGATAAACAAATTCGGCGCAATTAAAGGACGCAAAACAAGCACCAAATCGCATGTCCGCAATTGCAGAGATGTGTAATTTTTAACTACATAACACTACACAGCCAAATACACTGTGCGTGGCCCAAATATTTACATGCGATCGTCACTGGCTGTGTTGGTTACACCTTCTGCAGGGGTAGGCAACCTACAGCCAGCGTGCCCAAAGTGGCCCACGTGGTTGTAATATGCGCACCCCAGAACGTCGTCAGAACCCATCCCCCTGTCACTAACAATCTAAACGCCAACACGCTAATTTTGACCTTGAACAGTGGTTGATGGGGACACGAGGACATAAAATTGATCGCTTCCAGCTGAATTGTTCCCCATATTCACACTTTGCCAGAGTATTGTCAAATATAATTTGTAGTCCACTGACATTTTTCTCTTTGCCTTTAAAGCCCTCCTTCTGTCCCACCTTATTTGCCATCCAGCCCCCCGCCATGTAGACTTCATGCAACTCGGCACTACACCTGAATACGTTGCCGACCGTTATTCTAGTCTGTTAAGTACGAACTCGGGATTTATGATACACGAGAATAAGTAAATAAAGTGAAAGCAAACAAGGAAACTTGACAGCCACTCAGTTCGCCCGGCCGCTCATTTCGGAATCACAAAACAGATTTCACGCTTGTGACGCTCGCTGCATTTTGTCACTGAGCCACGCAATGAAACGGCAAGATAGCGCTGTACCATAAGGGCTACGCAAACCACCAGAGTTCAATGAACCTCCATGCATAGAATCGAAGCACTCAAAAGCGTGGGGAAGTGCGGTTTACGAGTCTGCAGTCCGCCGGACTCGCAAATTTTTGTGCACGATAATTGCCGATGGCGTCACTTCTTTCTTTTTTTGCTCGCCTGCTGTTGGAACGTCCTTGTCAGCAAGTGTATTAGTTTAAACAAGAAGCTTTCCCTTCAAACTTTGCTTCATGCTACCATCCATTGGATAACCTGAGAGTGGCAGATAGCCGTCACCGTCCCAGCCCTTTTGTCTACGCTGTAAACGTACTTAACGCTGCAAAGCCTTTTAAAGCAAAGCTTTAAACCTCTACCCCCCAAGGGTCCTTTCGCGACCGTTAGTGTCAACAGAAAACTCCCGCGAACAAATAAAAGAATTTACTGGCACCGCCAGGAATCGAACCTAGAACTATAGCGTAACAAAGCGAGAGCCCATTGTCTTACCCATTTAACTACGACCCCCGAGGAGACGGGGAAGACAGGTGGTAGACTGACCAAGCACATCTACGGATTTACCCCCTGCATTCTCGCTGAATGCCACGTGACAGCGTCACGCGACCTCAAGCGCCGTTGCGCGCTCCGTCCGCGGCACGTCTAGCTGCCCAGTCCGCACTTTGCGTGTCTGCTAGGAGCTACAAAAATTAAAGGAAGCTCAGACCAATGCATGGCATTTCACCTCTAGTACGCCAGTGTGCTAAAGCCGGTGGCCTCCAGTGTTCACGTAAAAAATCACAGCATCTTGTCGTCCGCCCTCATCCCAAACGACACATCAAGGAACACATTCATATACTCCTTGATCACCAGGCCATCACTCCAAGCCCAAGCATCAAGATCCTGAGCCTACATCTCCAGGCCAACACCAAGAGTGATGTATCGTTGCAGCACCTCAAACACAGCACCAATAAAATCTTACACATGCTCAGGCGACTTGCCACCAAGAAGCGAGGCCTCAAAGAATCCGATACCTTTCGATTAATTCAAGCTTTTGTCCTCTCGAGAATCACTTACGCCAACCCCCTGTCTCCTTTTCGGCAAGGAGGACGTAATGATGCTTTATATAATGATTAGAAATGCGGTTGAGCAGGTCATTGGTCTTCCCGTGAGATGGTCCACAGAGAGGCTGCATAGCACGGTGCTCCACAACACGGTGGAAGGGCTGATAGAGGACCATCTTTCTAACCAGAAGCTCCGAATGAGCAGAACTGTAGTGGGTAGCACAGAATGTCACTCCGCTTGATGTACTCCCGCACTCTTGGCGACAAGAAGTAAACATGCTCCCTTTGCTTAGAAATATGAACCCCTCAACGGCGAGGGTCACCGACAAGCACGGGCTCAAGCGCTCAACACCACCCTCTGTGGGGATCATGCAGTTACCTACACTGACGCCTCCTAACATCGAGGGAAGTAGTACGCCTTCATCGTGGCTACCTCCAGAACCAACCCCCTTGCGTGTGCCTCACTCAAGACCCAAGACATGATGGCAGCGGAAGAGGCAGTCATCGGCTTGGCTCTCACTCAATCAGGGGTCGCACTCCCCAAACGGTTTCATTCAGCTCATTTGGACACCCGCTCACGCTTCCATGGAGGACAACGAATACGCCCACCAACCAGCCTGCGCGCCAACCAACCCCCCGTGCTATAGAGCTGCACGTGTACAGTCACTCGCTTGTCCCGTTCAACGACATAACCCAAAATTCTCGCGTTCAGAGACAGACAGTACCTTAGGCTTACCCTGGCCTTTCCTGAGGAAAACAAACTACCCTACGGCACATAAAATCCGGCTCTTTCCCACACCCGAAGCGTCTTCACCTTAATGCACCCGAATCACTACGACGCTGAATATAGATATTGCTCAGAAGTAGGAACACTCCGCCACATAATTGGGGTGTGGAGAAAGGGACGACGAGCCGCCGCCACTTCTTCTGATGAGTGCTTTATTCGAATATCATCATGATGATGATAATTGGCACTAGGGAGGCGAGGCGTCTTCTTTTTCAACCTTCTTCTCCGCGCGAAGATGGCTGGAAGTATCCCGGCGTGATATAGTCCATGGCCGAAAGCAGTCCAGTTGACAGTCATACAGAATTGAAGTCCGTTGAAGCAAGAAGGGTCAGGGAGCCCACCGCGTCTGCTTCCATCGATGAAAACGACGCTTGTTAGCGTGCAAAAGCCTAGACCTGTTTTCTTGCTGAGAAGCCTCTGATCTGTGGGAAGGAGTCCCTCTTCGGGGTGAAAACTTTGTTCGCCATAAGGCAGTCATTTTGTCCATCACAGAAGCTCGCATTACTCTTATCACTTTTAAACGCCTTGCAGACATCTTTAGAATGATAGGAGCTATTTTACTTCGTGTTTTCTTTAGCTTCATTTTCTCCGTCTTCCACAGGCTTCCCACTCGGTCTTATAGCTTCAAATTGCGAGTACGTGTCCAATATGTCCGCTTGTGTCTTGAATGTGTTATATTGAAGAAACCCTTCCTAAATTTCCTGTCTTTCGGCATGGTTTCTGGTAGTGCCAATCTCGCTGTACCTAGAATCAGTCCTACTTCTTTTCAGCTGTTATTGTCCATCGGATTGCACAAGTTATTTGCTGCATAAAAATCAAGACTCTTTTCCTTTACAGGTACACCATCCAAATTCAATTCTCGTTTGTACTGGCCTTCTTGTTTTTAGATTACCAGATTATTATTTCCGTTTTCGCTTTCCGTATTTTCCCGGCGCTCTCTGATCTCTGACATAATTCGGGTATTTATGGACATAATGACAGCTTGCCGGTTAGTTCTGGTGTCGGTTATTTTTATTTCCAGTTTAGCGTTTGCCAATATGACATGGCCTAAACATCAAGTGCTCCAAACATCTCCGATTCCAGCTTCTCAATTTTCACGGTGTTTTCTACCTCTCGGTTAATCTGGATCAATGACTCATTTTGCTCAGTTAGAGTTGCGAACAGGTGAGTCAGCTCACCTATGAGTGGTGGCTCCACGCGAAGAAAGTCTTCTACCTTGCCGATCCCATCTGCCAGTTTCTCCCGGACGATCCGCCGCCTTTCGTATAGGGCATCCATGGTCCAGTCCAGCGTCACAGACGTGGTTGATGATGGGGTCGAACTCACGGGCAAAAGGTCAGCGCGAGCGTTCCGGCAGGTACGCAGCGGCGAAGGCACATCTCATGTGGGTCGGCAAAGATGCAGCACAAATGGGTCCGGCTCGCGTCTTCGTCTTTAGCCGACCCCCAGCTTTATCAACGGGTTCGTGGAAACGACGGCTTCATTCTTGCTCCCCAGAGGTGAGGGGTCTGTCGAAGGTAAGCCAAAATCCGCTCGGTATGGCTCACCGCTGGAGGTCCCTTGGTCCCGGGTTTCTTGCACCAAAAATATAGAGAAAGGGACAACGAGCCACCATGACCCTTCCTGATGAGTGCTTTATTCGAATATGATCATGATGATGATGATGGGCATGAGGGAGGCGAGGCGTCTTCTTTTTCAACGCGGGGTGTGCACCCTCCTATCTTTCCGTCAACTACCCAACAAGAGAAACAGGAGGTGCTGCTGTCCCGCCGCTGTCTGCCTGCCCAGCTTCAGTTGGCGGACAGAGCACAGGCGGCGCGGACTGCATATGGGCTCCAATGCAGAAAGAACCACTCCCCTGGGCCGCCCTCTGGGACGTTCGGAAATCTGAATAGAAGTACTTCCCCCTTCTTCTTCTCGTCCACCTTCACTCTCTCTGCCGCCGATCTCATCGCCACCGTCCGCGGCGGCAGAGATGGAGAAGTGAGATCGTCTAACACCAGGTTTGAGCTTCCTTTAATTTTATCAAAGTGGCCTCCTGGCAGCGAATCCGCGTTGGGGTGGTCGCGGAGGTCAGGAGATCCGAGCAGGAGAGGCTGGAGATGAACAGGTAGAACTCCAGATTGTGAGGTGGCAAGGCTATGTGCCACCTTGTTACCACCCCCGCGATCCCCGACGTGTCCCGGCGTCCAGGTGAGCCTAGCGTCAACGTCGTTCCTTTGCTTGTGCTGGAGTATCTTGCGGATGCGTTGAGCAGTGGCGTCCTCTGTTTTCGGGTCCTCAATGATACGAAATGGCGCGAGTACGACGTTACCTCCGGTGTCTTCGCCGCGAGAGATTAAAAAGCATGCCGCCTCCACAAATCTTTAAGGATTTACCCCTCAGTCGATCGCAGGAAATATTTATCAACAAAGTACTTCCCAACACGGCCACTACACCTCATATCACTCATAAATGGCAGAATCTTGCTGACCGAAGAAGGGCATTGGCACCATTGCCCCCTGCACATGTACATATTGTCACACTGTATGTGAAGCAAACATGAACCATCTTGTTCTGCACTGCTCCGCTTTTGATACTCAGACTGAACCGTAATGTTTTTCAAAATTCAGATATAGAAGCATTACATAGGGACGTTCTCGAACATCCTCAGCACCTAGTGACGTTAGCCGAGTTTGGCGCTGCCAGTGGCCTGGCGAGCGTGATTTTGTGGGCGCCTACCTCCCTCCCTATTCCCCCTCCAGCGACCTTCGGTCCTCCCCTTTCTAATAAAAGAATTTATCATCATCATTTTATAAAAAAGTTTCCCCTCATGGGCTACACCAATACAACTCAACCAACCACCGTTCATGCATCACCATTGATTTGACCTTACCAAGAATATCCATCTGAAGTAATAAAGGATGTGGTTAAGTGCATTTCATTTCTCTCTGGTTTGACTATTTGTGCAGCGACGCGACTGAATTGAAGGGTTGTCGCATGGGTAATCGTTGTGGGTGCCGTTTACACTTTGCTTTCCCACCACATACACAGGGTGGTTTGGCGCAAATTTTCCTTTTTTTCTAAAGCCAAGTTGATCGCCGGAAGAGATCGACGCGTCAAGGATGGGCGGGCGACCATGTCGCAAAACAATCGGGACTATCAAGCTCCTTTCGCTTCTGTCCACACAAGATCCGATGGGACCCCCTCAAGCTTTGTACTACCCTGAAGTACAGCAAAGAAGTCGGTTTTGCAGCGCTTATCTGGGCAGCGCAGGAGCCTTATACTTCAGGAAGGACACCCGGTCTTCGATGAGCGTCCCAGGCGCCCAACTTTACCCGTCAGGCAACAAGTGTTGTGAGCGAAAAATACACCGCTGTGTTGTTGAACAACTGTTCCAGCGTATTGTCCTTGCCGGTAGCAACAAGACGAAAATGTTACAACTTTTATAAAGGAACGTTGCACCAATATAAAAGATTATAACACGATATAAAAGGCCATGTTTACGGCTCTAATGTGAATAACCAAGTAGAAATCAATGATCAAACCTCATGACACGCCATACATTCATTTCTACTTCATTTATAGCCGTTTCATATGTCCGGCTTTTTTCCTAACACGAACGTGTTCAATGCCGGGACCCACCAAGAACTGACTGACGTCATACCCGTCACGGAAGTTACATCGCCAGACAAACGCCCCTGCGCAAGATTCGAGTTGAGTGCTCCGTCGCAGCAACGGGAGGTGCCAGGCGCTTTAACGATTTTGCTACGAGCTAAAGCACAGACACCGTACGAACGCGCCATATATCTTGCCTATAACCGCCTCTATTTTGATGGTGCTGCCGCCCAAAAGAGGTGAAACGGAAGTAGCGCATCACGATGCCAATGAGCGCCCAACGTTTGTGCCAGCTGAGCTCGTCGCAACGCATTCGTCTGCTGTACACTCCACGGAACAGAGACGCAGTGGTCGCACATTCGCGAAAGCGACGCGCCAACAGGTTGTCGCTCGCCAAGCACACCCACAAGACAGCTCCGCAAATCGTGCTCTTTCGCAGAAGCGGAACGCGACTTCACCAAACGATTCGCTGGCAACCCATTCGGTTTCATTTCGCAGGGTTTGCGAGCGCGTGTGGTTTCATTCGGGTATACGCAGTGCTCAGGCACCTGCAATATAATGTTGATAATGCGCCTAATGTTGGTAAGCCTGACGGTGTCACAGTGATGAAATATAAATAACGGTGTGCAAGTTCATACTGAGGCAAAATAAACATTGAACTGATCCGGTGAAGGCACATCTTCCTTTATTGTTTCACCGATTCCGATGAAAGAGGGATCAACCACATTTTTTTATCTCTCGATTATGCAAAAAGCTCCACGCCGTTGCAAATTCTGGTATGTCAGACACCTGCGAACCAAGAACAAGTAAAAAAGTAAAAGTCAAATGGCGAAAAATTTCTCACCGGCTTCATAAACACGTGGCAAGAACCGAGTGTGCTGTACACACTCGGTTGTGCACAGCGCACTCTGTGGGGTGTGCAGAAAAATAAAAAAATAGCCGTAGCCGTTATTAAATAGTACAGTAAGTGTGTTTGCTAATTATTGCCCTCTCTATTTCAAACCCCCTAAAATTCCGCTTCCGGCGGTATTCACGCTGAAATCAAGGCAAACTTCACGTCTTTTCATTACATTTATTGGACGATACGGGCTCCAAAAGTTGCCAGCTTCGAATACCTTGGCTGCAGTCTCGCACCAGAAGTACAACAGCACCGGAATGCTGAACTAAATAAAATATTGTTATGCGCAATCAACTGCTTCAAATATTCCTGAAAACGGGAGGGTCGACCCCGAACGTCTTGTTCTTACAGCGCTCAAGTCGAGGAAAGTAATAAAGTAATAGATGGCGGGAAAAAGGGGCGCGAAAGATAAACACTTCTCTCCAGTTGCTTTCAAAGCGGGCTGAAGGACGGGCTGTTTGCTAATTACACTTGGAAGCTCCTTAATTCACATCCACTGCGCTGACAGCTGGCACGCGAGGTCGTTCCTCGGAAGCTTCCACGAGGGACGTGAGCAGATTACGAAAGTTTGTCGTCGGTCCATTATGCAAATTTCTCCATCTGTCAGCTTCGCAGTTTGTTTTAAATGGGCAGTTATGCGTGTTTCCTTCAAGCGTCGGAAATTATTGATTCCGCCTCACAATGTTCTCACACCCTTCCCCCCCGTAAGTTTTCAAGGATTTCTGAAAGCAGCGAAATGTCTGAATGAAGCTTGACCATGTGAGTTGTTGTGCATAGTTTTTTCAAAGTATTTGTAAGGAATTCTCTCGTGCCGAAGAAAAACAAGGGTAGTTCTAAACTCTTCGCAGAACACCGCTACACAGCGTTAATTAATTTTTCACCTCTTCAGCTTTAAGTGGATGGTGTGGCAACCAAGCACATCAAGGCAGCCACCATACCTGCAATCGACGTTATGAAAATGCCAGAACACATTCTCACGGTGCATCACGCATTGAAGTATACGTTTGAAACTTCAAGAACGCTTCCCTTCTCACAAATAAATTTAGACAATAGTTCCATGCCTTGATTTTCTTATTAAACATACCGAAATATTATACGTCAGCCAGGATAATTAGGATAATTTTGATTTGCGTATAAGATTTGCAATATTTTCCGCTTCAAAGTGAAAAAAAAACGTGCCGTTTTGTAGGCCCGTGTTTTTAATCACATAGCGGCGTCCCAATTTATTACTCATTCGCAAGTCTGCGTGGTGCCCTTTAGCCAATTTAAGAGCGCGTTTATTTTCAACCAGTTCAAATGAAGAATAAATGGCAACACAAGCCAAGAAATTTGCACAGGGAAGCTCCTCCTTCAAACGCAACTGAAGGAAAATTGTTTGAATTAGCGATTCTTGTACATGCAGTGAAAACAAACTTACCCATTATACAATTGAAAGTTTCCCAATCACTTCATGTTTTATTTCCCATATATTCTTCACAAAATAATATACTATTTTCTAGCAAGGGGTGGGTACCAAGAGACGGTTTCTGTTAGTCAAACAGGGAGGCTAACAAGTAGGACGCCTACCGACTAGCTGCCCATTGCTTCTTCATTATTATAAAAATCAACGGCATGGTTAGGCGTATTTAGGTTCAGTGCAGGACGATGGCCTCTCCCATTGGCCTCCACACGTCCTGTGTTTCGTATGCTTTTGAAACGTTGTACTTCGTAACTCTTAGCCAATAAAACATTACTACTCTTAATAAATCATGTCCTGTGGGGTTACATAAGCTCTGACACAAAATAAAAATTATGCTTTGCAAATAACATTCCTTCGCATTGCTTTTGTTTTTACCCGTTACGCTTTTTCCCACGGCTGTATAAGTAGTATTATTAAATTATTGCTAACTACAGGAAAATTTAGTACCGATGGTATCTTTAGTGTATCTAAACATTGTACGATGCAAAGACTGTCGATAGAATTGCAACGAACAGTTTGATCATGGTACCGCAATTTGAACGAACGCGGAACATCCGCCCGCTTTGCTAAAAATCCTGTAAAATATATAACATCGAATTATGAAAGAAGCGAGTTTTGAAGTCGACAACGATATGATTATATTGTTAGGAACATGTGGAAAATCAAACCTTGTAAGTTGTAATTGGCGAGCCCTAGTATATTATTGTCTTCAAGCGTTAGCCCATTATTTCAGAGAGCACATTCGCTGAAACCAATTTCAAGAGATTTGTCTGCTGGCATCTATAAACCTAATTAGCAGGAAAGCGAATGAATTTCTGACAACACTCTATGATGTCGGGCACAGCGAACGCGGGGTATATGAAGGAATTCCATATGCGGAGTGGTTCGCATAGAAAGAGATCTATGCAGCCTGCGTCTTACCTTTTGTGGCTATTAGCGGGAGGTAAGAGAACAGCGCGTCAACTATTACCCCCGGAAAAATAAAGGGTCCATGGATGCAGATATGTGCGAGAGTTTTTTCTGGGTATGCACACACACGCGCTTTATGGGAATCAGGGATCGACGCATGCATGCGACCCGCGTGGCATAATAGTCTTATGCCCGACCAGATGGCTGGGTAACAATTTTTGTATGGAAGAACACAAAAATTCCGGTTTTAAATGCAGAGCATTTCTTAGCCTCGCCTATTCCTGCGTCGGACGGTGTCAACAGCTCCGCGTCCGCAGCAGGTGCGCCTCTCCTTCCCTCCTCTCTCTCAACAGCAGCTGGCGCGCGCATGCGTCGTAGTCAGCCCGTTTGCTCCGTCGCGGTCTCGGCGTAACAGGTGCGTGATAGCAGCGCGGTGGGCGTGGAAGGGCGCGCGCTGCTTGAACATGCGCGCTCTCCCTCCCGTACTGCTCTCCCTCTACTGCGCGCGCTGCAAATATAGCGGCTAGCAGTCGCTCGTGTTTCAGTCACTGCGTTGCTCCTTCCTTCCTTTGTTGACGCTCGTGCCCACGTTTACTCGTGTCTGCTACTCCAGCATCACGGAAGAAGCGATGGAAGCAACACTGCCTTCAATCAGTACTGAGGCCCCAATGCTCTGCATTTACTCGTGTTGCCCTCGCAGGAAGGCGCGGGAATTTTTTTCATGGTATTTCGGGCGATTTTGAGCAATCAGCAAGGGTCATGGCATTGGCCGCTACTTTGTCTTTTTCTTAGGTGACGTATACCTGGGGAGTATTTTCTGGAACGGTTGTGTCGCTGTCCAGGTTATGAAGCATTATGTCTCCACCGGCTTCCGGACGTTGCTTAGGAGGGCAGTAGGATGGTAAGATGATGAGTATTGCTACTTCGCCACGTATCAGACTAGGTACAACGCCACCGTGTCTCCACCGCCGCTCGAGAGGGCCAGTTTCCCCGGAATGTTGAGAGGTGGCTTTGAGGAGTCAACTTTTTTCCCCGTTGTCAATGGGTCTTGTGGTTAGGACCACCAGGACTAGGGTGACCTGGCCGTTTTGATAGGCCAGCGCCGCGACGACTTCTGCAATGATAAACTGTTTGTGCTCGAATGAAGTCGTCGCTAGCCTTAGGACGGTCAAAATGAGCAGGGCCATGGAGTGGATTGAGTGGATCAGCAGCGTCAAGTTCGCTATTGTTGATGCTTATGGAAATAACTTTGAAATTGTGCGTACTACGAACAACATTCCAGCAAGTGCTTTTCTGGGGTACAGCTTGGGGAATAAGGATTATGACTCGCTATTGATTAGCTTTTCGAGGTGCCCCAATGCGGCCTTCAGGGATCACATTGAAGCTAGCATGTTCGCAGGAATAGCCCATTCGTGAGCTCTGAGGTGTTGAGGGGAGTACAGTAAACATATATATCCCCCGAAAAATATATTCCGTTCAGCAAGTTCAAGCAATTAGTGCAACAGGCTCAAAACTTCCGAGTAAGCCTACTAAGTCGCCCCAAAAAGACATACAGTCGCTGGCACCTTTCTCGCAGCTACACAAATCGTGAAACCAGAGCAGCGAAGCGCTCATTGCCAACAAGAATTCGGTGCGCCATCTACAGTGTTGTAGACCATTACGCTATTATTGCCGGGAAATTCAATGTCTCGTGTCCAGCTGCCCTAGAAAGTGGTTTCGACGATGTTATACTGATATTCAGGGCTCTTGACAGGTTTTTTTTCCTGAAAACGATTGCATCCCCGTTTTTAGCCACCATGCAATGCCAATAAACAGTGTAGAAAAGCAGCCACCGCTTTCTGGTCTCCTTCCTGCTACCACAGGACTGCGAAAATTACGTTCGCCCCACGGTTTAACTTTTCACAGTGCATAGCCAAATGGTTGAGAGTGAGAAGATAGTTCTTTACAGAAACCCATGTAAATTCCTTCGCCTTAAAAGTCGATATGTCGAGTCAACATGTTATGCATTTAACGGGCGAGTGGTGTTGTGTAGAAGTTACTTTAGAGCTGATTGTTGACGGTCGCTTGCTACAATTTATTTCAAACACATCACCAAAGTTTTGTATTTTACTAAGTGAGGAATTCAACATTCACCAAGTGTGGCCACTGATGCTAACAGGGTCTGACTTTTTAAAGGCTTCTTTTTATTGTCAGTGATAAACTATGCTTCTATGCTCGATATTAGCATATATAACGGCTAATCATCAATTTTCTTAGGTTAGAAATTTCCCTTCGGTATGCTTGACGCGGGCGAATTCTCTACATATCGAAGCTTAAGCTTTTCACCTTAAGTGCATCAATCTTTCATGACCCACATTTCCTAAAGAGTATATGTTAGCTCCTTCTATAATATCCTCGTGCGAAGCCTAGCTTCGATGGATGCCCAGGCCTTGTCCGAATAAATGAAAATCACCCTGTTAAATGCCTAATATTGAACCATATATATTCTCTCGGTTTGTGAGCGCATTTATGCAAAGTTGTACATTTTCTATAGCAAGACAGCTACTTTCTTGTCTTCAAGCTTTTATAAACGTCCTCAAGATAAAGATAACAAAAGACACAAGGTACCCCACTCTGAACTAAATCGTTTTACCGGAACAAGAAACACCGAAACAAAGCCAGTCAAGAAACAAATCCAGTGTAATAGTTTATAAGATCTCACGTGCTCGACGTGGCTGACAAGGCTGAGGGAGTTGTCTTGTGCGCGAAAACGTTGCCTGAAGCCAGTCGTGCATTGCAGAAGCTTTTTCTTACGTTTGAGACAACGTCAGCCTATCCTTCTTAAGCTTTTCTATGAGCTTAGCCACACACGCTGTGAGGGAAACAAGCAGGTATGAGGCAGTGTTCACCTAATCCTTGCCGGGCTTTAGAAGCCGTGCTTTTCTTGCAAGCTTCTACGAAGCGTGAAAAATTCCGGTATCACAAAGAAAGTTAAAATACAGGAACAAGTCATTTTTGTGCTCTAAAGGCAAATTGACAAGCATTTGGTTGAATATCCTGTCACAACCCGCTGCGCATCAGTGGCGCAAACTCTTCAGTGCGGACAAGAGATCCCGGAAACTGAAGAGAACATCCCCAACAGATGAACACAGCGAAAGTAAAACGACAGGATATCATCCTTGAATCCCCAGAAAAGCTGTCAGCAATTGTCAGCCAAGGCAATAAGCCTCCTGTTATTATGAAAGGCTAGAGCGGTGAACGGCTTGTACGACCGCCGGTTTCCGGAAATGAGTGTTGACCAGATATGACACTGTGTTAGCACATCTCTTATCCTTAGCGTTAGACTAACGTTGATTTCCCAAGTTATTTCAGCGCTGTGCGAGTTCATTCGGCTTTTCCCTGGTAAACCAGCAAACTTTTTTTCAGCACTTTAAGTGTGAGGGGCATGGCCACAAAACAATTTTTCACTTCGGTTGCAATTGTCTGCATCTGCTAATCACGCAAATTGGACCTAAATATCTTCATGTTTAGTGTACAACAGAACCTTGTTAGTTGCCAATTTTAGTGGCCATTTTAGTCTTTTTGTTACCAAACTTGTCTTATTCAGTTCACGCTACAATTGCCATCTGACGAAGCTGCTTGAAAACAGGTTTTTCGTCTTTTTTGTAGTCCTATGAGAAAGAGATACCGTGCAATCCAGGCCCCTTGATTACTACCCCCGGGAAGAGGGTTGAGATAAATGTTCCCATTTTTACTTGGGTGTGAGGCGTATTCTGTCCTGGGGATTTTTAGCAGGTTTTTTAACGTATACGATTTCGATCAATTGTTACATGTTTTAATTAATAACCCAAGCCCTCTAACAATACACCTGCAGTAAGCGAGTGAAACAGCCTCACTGGCAGCACTCGCCAGAACCAGTGCTCCTAGTAATAAGACAAAGTAATCTATTGATGGTGCTCTCTGTGGACCTCAGAGTCTTCTGAAGCAGAGTGTCAGTGAGTTAAATAAAATAAACTATTATTTACAATTGAAGCTCGCACAATAAACTGAGTAATATTTTTTGAAGTAGGCGTTCAATTTTTCTTTTTTTTAGTTTTATTTTACAGAAATCGGACATTAGATATCCCGTCTTAATAGGCTTACGGTTGAGTGCTTGGCTTGAAGCGCAGACGCTTTCATTTAAAATTGCAATGAACATCAACTTTTCGTGCAAAAATAACTACAAACTATGGTAATTCAAGAACCTTTGGAAAAAAATAATACCGGCTTTTCCGAAAAATAAAACCCCAGGGGAGTGTTCGCAGAAGCGAGCCCGTGATCAGCGATGCGGTGATCCACAAGGGCCGGAAACGCATTATCGAAGCGCCAAGACCGCCACGGTATACAGAGCTTGAAAGAAAGACAGCTCACGGATGGAAGGACTCGGATAGACATCGCGTGGATTTGCTTCCTCTTGCACTGAACTTATTTTGATATCTTTTCTGGAGTTTCCTTGGCCTCACGTCCGTAGTGAGCTTTGTACTTTTGCCTCGAACGTAGCTGAACTCATTAGGCAGGCTCGTTATGGTGTTGCCAGTTTAGGCGGTAGTTCAGCAGAGACCCAAAATTCCGAAGCGCTAATCTTGTTATAATAAAAAAGCTCCATTTGTATTGTTGTTACCCCTTCTTATTTTTCTTGTTATACGGGTGCCGATATCCGTATTTTGTACTTTTTAACCACGCCCTTTCTATATTTTCCAACGCACTCCTCATTAGCAACAAGTTTAAGTTCCGCTCAGAAGTAACTCTGACGGGAAGAAACTCTTGCAAAGCTTTTGCATACAGGGAAGCTTCCTATTTGTAGTTGGTCACGCGTGTGTGGGTAATTTGGGGTCACTGGGATTGCCAGCCATATTTATCTGATTGAAAATGCACAAAGTCTTGTTCGAAAATATTTTGAGCCCTTTTCAGGCGCAATAATTCGATAATCACGATATCTCTTCACGTGGTAGCGCTTCTCCTGAGGGCACCACTCTTGCGCCATTGTTGACGTGACAAAGCAGTTGCAGAGGCTAGTTGTCAAAACAATTTTTAGTTGCAGCTGCATGCATTGGTTCTTTTTAACAGCAAAGCTGTTTAGGCCGACACAAATACGTCCGACACAGCCAAAAAATAAATAAAGCTAACACTAGTGCGTGAGATTTAAATGCAGTGAAGCTGCACGCAACCTTCACGACCATAACGACAGTTTAATCCTGGAGTGCTTCTTCTTAGCTCCCTCAATGACCAAGGCTCTATCATTGTTGCCATAAGTGTGAGCTTCCTTCATCTTTTTGAAGTGATAATCATTGGACATAACCTTGGAAACGCGCACGCTATTACGCTATGAGCGGCCTTTCTCGTTCTGAACAAATATTGCAACCATTACCGCGAATGCTGGAGTTTTTCGCCTTCTGAGCAAGTGATGGCCACAACTGCGGTGAATGCTGGAGTTGTTTTTTTTTTTTGGGGGGGGGGGGGGGGCAGTGTGGCCAATCTTCTAGAGTGCTTTTGATTGCTTGACGAACGTCCACCGGGGACGGTGGGGGGTAGCCGCGATCTACGCACACATGAGCACTTGTCATTTTCTTGTTCTTTTACCTGCCGGACGGGCGCGGCCAGGAACGCACACACGACCGATGGGTATTTTCTTGGCTTTTAGTTGCCGTGTGGCCGCGAGATGTTTGCAAATCTACCAAAGTGGGTATGCTCTGCTTGGCGAACATTTGCAGGGGACGCTGGGCGCTCGCGGCTAGTTACACACGCATGAATACTCGGCATTTTTGTTGCCTGTTTAACTGCCGGGCGGTCGCCGACGAAGTATGCGCTGACGTGTGCTAGGCATTTTATTGGTACTTCTAACTGGAGAGCCCATACACTAACGATTTGATCAATAGCCTCACTGTTGAATATCTCAAAGCCCAAGAAAAAGTTTGGCCAGGGAGTTCCTTGGAATAGAAACCGCCCTTGACATCGTAAAACCGGGAACCTAACGACGGGGCCACCCCAAAGGCCCAAGAGGCACGGGTTAGCAGCGGCGGGGAAACAGTAACATAGGGAGGCATTTGGAAATTAAACAAAGCAGTCTCCGTCGTCCGAAACGAACCTGTGTCCCTCGAGTTTTGAAACCGGAGCCTCACCGATCCAACTATAATCGCATTCCGGGAGTACAGAATTTCCTTTGGGTTCTCACTGCGGGCGTTCGACTTGGCCGCGGTTTCTTTTGACATGGCCGCATGTTCTCTAGACTTCGCCAAGAGTTCTGGCTTGGGACAACGCGGTACACTTTGGAAAGGATGTGAAAGCTTGCTGACGAAACAGTCGGGGCACGCCAGCCATAGAGAACTTTCAGCGGCAAGTTAGGAAATAAATGCAGGGCATGCAGGGTGCTACAGCTGGGTCTCGGAGTAACGTAGAGGGGCCACCAGTTCTGCTGCTTCTCCAGCCTTGCACCACTAGTGCAAGCGGCGCATTTTTTTAAAGGGGGAAATTTAAGTGCAGAGACCTTGACTCGGCCTCACGTAAGTGACGTTAGGCCATACCCGCGTATCGCACAGAGGCTTTTCTACGAACTTATTGAGCGTTCTCTCCTCGGGCCGGCCTCCTCTTCTTGGTTGCGGGAACAACCTGGATGAAAAGAGAAAAACTTTTTACAAGCACGAAACCTGACTCCAAACAACATTTTCGCTTACAATCTTGCGCTGTTGATATAGCCATGAACGCAGCACACTTCTGGTACATAAAAAGAATACGCTTAGCGTTACAGCGTGAAAGCTGATAACGTAGATTGCACTAAGAAGATCGCAGCAACATGTAGTGCCGGTTTTAAAAACTGAGCCTCCAGGTGGAAAAGAACCAGAGCGAGGATTTTTGTGGAGACGCCTAATTTATACGCAGATTGCTGTGGGAGGCTGGTTAAGGCTCATTTATTGATTTATTGTAGGGTTTAATTAACGCGCCGATGCTACGCAGGCGATGAGGCGCGCTGTAGTGCAGGGTTCCGGAATAATTTTGACCAACTGGGGGTCAAAATATTAGTTTGTGATAGTTTCTTTTTCATAGTTTGCAATGCTAAAGTAAAGGCATAGGAATAGATTTTACTCATCGGTGCTGGGTTTGATTCAACATCGCCCCAGAGCATAAGCAATGTTCTTAGGTCGCCAGAAAACAAGTTGTAACCATAATTTTCGCTGAGGACTACACCATAATTTTTAGACCTATTTTCATACCACTTATAATCACAACCTGGCCTTCTACAACAGCCATCCTCATTGTCTTTCACTGTTTTACTTTTGTACTTCTAACCGATTTTAGTGTTTACCTCTTCATCTCTCATATATAACAACTGTTTTGGCGCTCTTTGCCCTCAGTCGGCCTTGCGCCATAAAAATCCAAACATCAGCATCATCATGGAAGACCATGGCGTAACTGCAAGCTAAGACGCAAACTCAATAGATTCCAATATTTTTTTTCTTACAAGTAGAAGGAGACAACCTGGGGCTAAATTCTATAAGAGCCTGACAGAGGCCCAGCCCCTTTTGGCGCAGTTCTAAGGCCAGCATGTGTAAAATGAATAGGCAAAAATTAAACTACAACCGTTTTGTAGAGCTAGAAAAACATACAGCCGAAAAATAACTAAACGTACAGGGCAACAGTTAATAAACGTAAACACGTCACTTACTTCACGTATTCTTCCAGTTTAACACATCTTAAAAAAACATGTTATGAAATAAATTACGAGCCCAAGAACTAGTTTTTCAAAAATAAAAATTTAAGGAACAGGTAGGGCACTAGACAGTACATTACACGTTATAATCAAAAGTAAAAATTTGTTTTAAACAAAATGCACCTATGAAACTTGTGTATGAAATTTCAACTCCCAAAAACAATCTGAGTTGTAGCCATTAAAGCAGAACCTCTGACTGAAAACGAATTATTTTGCCTGTGTTTTAAATTTGTTCGTGGTGCATTTGAAATTTTTCTGTCCTACAGCATTGTTTATTATGTCGTTGTATCAAAACAAAACAAGAGTGTCTCTCATAGTTTGTTCGTCATTTCAGTGTATGTATTTTGGGATATCTGGAAGAATAAATACAGCCAAACTCCATCACGAAACTCGATCTTTTGATTTCGTGATCTAATAAAAAAACTTTGATTGCCCCGCTGGTGTCTATACTGCTCGATGCTTTTATGAACTCGAACTAACAAAATATATTCAGCACTATTTCCCATTCAACGAAGTATTTCGAGTTCCGCTAGGCCTCAACACAAGCAAGAAGATAAAAATGCGCGTGCTTCCTGGGAACAGCTTCGTTGGCTCAACGAGGTAGCAGCACATCTGAATTTGCACGCCTATCTGAACGGCAACGCAGAACGCGCGTCGACACGACGGGGTGTTGAACGATGAAGATATTGCACAGATAGTTTCGGGCGTGGAAATGGTGTCGCATGATGCTGTCGACTGACAAACAGCTGAAGCTCCGGGGCTCGCTCCCGGACAGGGGATGAAAGCTACTAACCTCCGCTGGCGCTTTGTAGGCGCTATTCACAATGATGCCGAGGACGCGTCGAAGGCGACTGCGTGCTACAAAAAGTCTCTCCACCTAATTGCTAACGAAGCGCGCGCATGCGAAAATTGTAGACTTTGTTTGCCAGGAAATTCATTCGTTTTCCAAGCACCCGTACCACTTTACTTCCACTATTGCTAAAGCGGACCGGTAGCGCAGTACTAAATATTCGGCAGGCGAGCACCACGGTCACGGAAATTACGTCATGGTAGCAGCTGGATGCCTCTCTTTACACATCGAATTTATTGAATAAACTGCTTATAAATTGACAGTCCTGATTCTACGTCTCGATTTAACAAAATAATTCGCGGTCCCGGTTAACTTATTTGATAGGGTTTTAACTTTACTGCTTTTGTCGTTATTAGTTCCATGACGATTATCTTTGTATAATAAGCTACATATAATCGATTCCGTCAGCCTTAAGAATACTTACTTGAGGAGCAGTGAACTCGTTCTTAAGTCGGAATAATGCCCGTAAAAATGACCAAATATATAGGGGTTACACTTTTGTAAGGTAATTACTTTTATTTGTCGTTCGCCAGAGTAATATTTGGTAGCAATGCCGAAGATAAACAACAGTGTTAGGGACGGCTTTAGAAAAAAGAAATGTTTACTGAGGCTGCACGTAAACATTAACTTCAGAACAAAACCAGATTAGTTGAACCCATGCCCAGCTTGATGACAGGTTCCGCTCTTCGAGATTAAATATTTATTATTTTATAAATTACCGTCCCTGCGAGAACATTGCATGTTTAGGCAGAGTATATTATTACATGCGATAAACAGCCAACTAAACCACTTGGCGCATTCCCTAATTTATCGTCTTTCTTCACGTTTGCCTGTGTCCAGCCAACGAACAACTTCTCTAGGCATGCGGCACATATACCGGAAATGGCTATTGAAAATACTGAGACAGAAAAATAATCTTCGCAATTCACAAAACCGTGGTATAATACCAACCTCAATATTCCAAGCTATACCTCTTCAAGGAGACAACAGCGGGTTAAGGTAATATGTGCGGTCAAGATGCGGCCACGCTAACCAGCGTGGTGAGGAGTAAATCGTACCCAAAGACGCACGCCAGCCTTGGGAGGCTCGTAACGACCTCCCATCGGTTTTGGCAATGGTGTGTTTTGTTCCTTTAAGCTTTTATTTTGGCGGCATTTTTGTTGCGCTTCATGAGTTCTTTATTCTTCGCCTTCGAAGGAGCTATATCACCGGTTATTTGGCTCCTTGGGGCGATGCTGCAATTTGTGTGCAAGCTCTAAAGGGATCCAGAAGCGCGCAACCCCAATTTTCTCATAAGCAAGGCGCACCCTATTTTATCCTATCCACTCTGTGCTGCGCCATCAAGAAACTCGCCCTTTCTCTATACTTTTCGTCCTGTTTTGGGGGGTATTCTTTTCTTGTTTGAAGAGCCGGAAGGGTCTGATATAATCGAAGCCTGTGCTTACTATGCTGTATTTAAAGGCTGTGAGAATATTTACGGGTAGATGAGGCGAAATTGGGCACCGAAAGTGGTAAATAATACAAACTAGAATGTATTGATCGACAAGATTTAGGAAAGATCCCCAAGTTGAAGTAAGTGTCTGCGAAGGAAAATCTGACATCCACTTCAATGCAGCCTTACGTCTACAAAGGAAAGCTAAGCTGTACAGCTTTCTTTGTAGCTGTGGGGTTGCATTGAGGTGGGTGTAAAATTTTGCTCTGCCAAATACAATGCAAGGTAATCGACCTGCACGGAAGGGTTCCATTGTGTTTGCTACTAACTCTAGCGTTCGCTAATGCCTACAGTACAACTGCAGTCACCGAAATCAAACCTCTCGGTCACGTGATCTTTTTAAAATATAAAGGAATAAAATATAAAAAATTGTTCCTACTAACCTTCTCTACAATTTCGGGGCCAGCAGCTAACTCCCGATGTTTTTTTTTGACTGATGCAACTTGTGTCCTTCTTGCAGGTATGTTCGGTTCAGGCGCCAAGCGCCATGACGGGAGTTGCGTCGTTATGGTGATGAACAGGTTAATGGTTTTCTACAGCGTTCATTTCTGCAGTTACTGTCGGTAGTTTCTTTGAAGCGTGCAAGCCATACTGAATTGTTTCCGTCCTCCAAAGCATTCGAATTGGAACCAAGTTATAGAAGATGCACACGCAATTAATAAACTTTTACGGGTTTCCACTTCTGGTGGTTTTTTCCCGCTTCACCAGCAGTAGGGCTCTGTTTTCTCCCCCTATAACAATAAACGAGCTAAGGGTTTCAGACGACGGATGGGTAGCCCATGCGGTGTGATAGCCTGTACAGATACACGACTGCGCCGATGCGAGAATGAAGAACGGCCAAGCCGACACGGTTCACGACACGCGTGGATGCCCAGTACCAAGCGTAAAAGTACTGAATGTTCTAAAGCAACCCAAGCCATGCTTCTAGTACGTAATTGAAGATATTGCGCGCACGTTGGCTGACACAAAGCACCCGAAACACCGTAAACTCATAGGGGGGACCATTACCTTCCATTGCCAAGTGGGTGGTTGCCAAATGTCACGAAGATGTTTTCACCCCAAAGCATCGAATTGTGAACCAAGTTAAGAATATTCACACCAATCTAATTTTAGTTTGCCTTCTGAGTGGTTTTTTCCCCATCCGCAGACTTTGAGTAGAGGTTTTTCTCCCACTTACACAAGAGCTAAGGTTTGAGACGGAATGGCGTAAGCGAGCAGTTTGCTCTGACAATACACGACTGTCCGAGCGGAAGAAGAACGGCAAGTGAACGGTTTAGCGTGGATGCCCATACCTAGTCAAGTCTCAGTGCACTAAAGCATAGCTGCTTCTAGTACGTAATTGAAGATATTGCGGCACGTTGGCTGACACAAAGCACCCGAAACACCGTAAACTGCATTAGGGGGGAACATTACCTTCCATTGCCAAGTGTTTGGTTGCCAAATGTCACGAATCAAGTAGCAAAACCTTTACCCGCCGTAATTTATATGAGCTATTGCGTTTCAATAAGCGAATGCCGTTTCTAAAGGGATTTTCAGATTAAAAAAAATCGTTGATCAAGAAAGCGTTTTCTCCTAAATACACCAGGCTACGTTGGAAACGGAAAGGACATGTTGAAGGTGCGCAATTCTCTAAATGAGCGCGCTATCTATTTGAAATATTTTCCGTGGAAACGTGTCTACTTGCAGTAGGTGATTATTTTGAACCCTTACAGGCCAATTACTAATTAGTACGTAATTGAAGATATTTGCGCGCACGTTGGCTGACACAAAGCACCCGAAACAGCGTAAACTACATTAGGGGGGACCATTACCTTCCATTGCCAAGTGGGTGGTTGCCAAATGTCACGAATTAACGGTCTTTCACCCAAACCCATCACTTGATGCCCGAGTCAAACATTTCACACAACTGAGTAGTGCTTCTCATGAGTCGCCCCATCCGCACGACTTTGAGTAGAAGGTTATGCTCCCCTTCCAGATGCTAATTTGATTACAATGGCGATAACGAAAGCAGTTTTTTGAAATAAAGGTAGTCGGAAGGCGGAAGAAAAAGAATGAATTGTAGGTGGCCCTCCTAGTTCAGTCGGCTGCGATGCTAATTAGAAGCATAGTTTTTTAAGTGAGACCAACGTCGACTAACTACATAGCAGTAGAGTTTATTTATAAAACCCAATAAGCCCCAATTAGTTGCTACAAAAGTGAGAAAACGTTTAGCAATAATAGCTAATGCGCCATAAGGATCCGTTTTTCTATCAGTTAAAAAAAAATAAGTGTCAAATACGTCCCTATCCCCTACTGGAAATTCAACGTGATCGCCATTTTCTACCTTCTATTTTTGAAACTGCATACTTCGAAACCTGTCACTTGCACGTAGGTGATTAGTATTGATCCCTTCAGGCATTATAAATGAAACCCACATATCCACCGCCCCCAAAGAGTCTAAGGCGCATTATCTCCTTTTCAGTATTACTAAAATATAACGGCGTAGGAGCAAGAAACATGCCCGCGGTATCACGAATTGTCTGCTACCCAGGACAAAACAGTTTCAACGTCGTTTCTTTAACGTGATAGCCATCCCAGTGACTGCGGCAGTATCTCCTTAGAGACATAACCTCTTTGGTGATTGTATTTCAACTACAAATTTCATCACCGTGAATGTATCCTTAAAAAAACATGCATCGGCATGCGCAGTATTACGACACGAATAGGGCCATACTTTACTAAAGTGGTGATGAAGGTGCGTGGGTTGGTTTGGACCGCTGTACTCATTTTTTCAACGTTTCCGTTGGCGCATCCACGACTTCGAGTGAGCTATTCCTGTGCTCTGGAATGTCAAAGCGCCGCTTTCATTACAAACGCAATGGTGTCGAAAAACGTTGGAACTTCCTAATTTTGCGAGGCGTGGCAGCCTGAATAGCGCATTAGCGAGGAGTGAAGTTTTCCTCACATGCATTTCTCGCTTCCTCGGCAATGTCAGCATTCCCTTACATCCATACTTGTTCGAGTCACGGGCGCCCATACAAATGAGCTCATTACCGTCCAGTGCTTGTACCACGGAGCACCTTTCGCCAGTCTCATATCAAACTCCAACGGATGGCCAACTTTACCCATTAAAACGTTTACTGTGCGCCAGCCAGACTGTGCATAAGCAAATTTTCGGCAAACGAGGGCCTTTGCTAACAAACGGTCTTCTTGCGGAGTATTCCGGAATACGTTCATTAATTTCCGAACTTCTCATTCCTCCTCTACTGTAAAAAGTTTGATTTCCCTAACGTCTCTAATAAATAAAAGCACGTTAAGCATGCTCCAGCTCTAAATTCGGAAACTTTTGTAGAATATTTTATGAAGCAAGGATGCTTGATTCATTGGCCCATTTATTTTTGGTTTCAGGAAACACAGTATTCGTCATTGTTTCTGCGGAAGAAAAATCTAATTTCGATACTTCTATGCGTCAAGAAGAAGCAACATGATCGATTTCGTAGATGACCTCACAACTGATTTTTGAAGGTAAAATGATAGGATGGTGTAATTTTGGTTACACACAATGGTGGGAATTTTTCCTTTCTTTCCGGCCACCTTAACTTTTGCACAATGCGATGTATCATGCCTGGCTCAGATTTTGGAGAGATGATCTGCATCGGCTGCAATAAACTAGTAAATATTCTACAAACAATTTGTACAAGTAATTTCTTTCTTAACCATGACAGCGTGTCTGGTCGGGCACGATGTTTCCAGCGGCAGTTATTGAACCAAACATAGGGCCTGTTGTGTGTTTGTGTGTCTATCGTTATGATCATCATAATAATCACAGTCATCATCATCACCATGATTTTTGTTATCATTATCAATCATGTAGTTCTTTATTGGCTACTGTGATGATACCAAATGATACCTTGATCGGTATTTTATTACAGTTCCAAATTGTATCATATAATGTAGACGCATAGATACGGTCTCATGACTTCCGTCAGAGGATGTACGAACTGCAAAACCATGTCAACGATGAACACTCGCGTTGATAATGGCAATCACGTAGCTGAATATTTTTAGGCTGCGTGTAATCTCACCCCAGCAGTGAGTATTACCTTTGCAAAGTTCTCAAGGCAGTTTCCATGAATGCTGGCTGGCCTTAAAGTTCGTTGAGTAGTATTGCCTCCCAACCTAACCTAACGTAACCTTACCCCACAGACCTTAAGCTAAGGTAACCGAACCTACTCTACCCAAAGTATTCTTCCAAACCTAACGTATCATAGCCTGCCCATATCCCGCCCAACTGCAACGAACCTAACCAAACACAGCCCAACGTCACAGAACACAACCTATACTAAGCGTAATCCAACCCTTTCTAGAGGCGTCAACCGCTTGGTCTAGCAATAACCAGAACGGAAAAAGCATTTGGAAATCATGATGAGCGAAAACTTCAAAAATACGACAGAAAAAAAAGCAATCTTTCTGACGGACTCCAAACTTAGCCTGCTAGTTTCAAAGCAAGTGCTATACCATAACGCCACATGAGTATTTTTTTCTTAAAAACAAAGCACATGAGCAGCTGTAGGAACGAGTTTTGGGAAATATTTTCCCCGAGAATGTGCTGGTGGTGTCCTTAAGCAAACGAGAGGCGACAGCCGTGAGAAATGTTTGACGGTAATTCCCATGGTTGCCGTGATAATAGATACTACTTTATTTTTATATAGCAGAAGATAAAGTCGCTCACACATGTTGCATAAACGTAGCTAAATAATCTACCGGTTACTTATTTGAATCGTGCAAGCGAACAAGAATTGTGGACCGAAGGGAAAACTTCCAGTAATATGGTTGAAGCAGTTATTTGTCTTATGTAGTAATTTGCCGAGTGTATTTTGTCGTCGTATTGTTACAGAGCGGGTACTCTGGAGTCCTCCTACCAGCAATGGTTACACATTGGAAAGGTTTTAGACAACTGAGACCTTTTCATCAGCAGGTTCCTGATGAAAGTTTGACATTGAAATTGCATTTGCTATTCCAAAAATACTCAAAGTAGACCACTTGAAGAAAATTTGTGCTGTGTTTGGGAATCTGGTTATTTCTCATTCTCGAAGGGTACATGTATTTTCAACAGTTTTTATTACAGCCTGCCAATATTTGCTGCGAGACACCCCACACTCACGGCACTTGAGCAGGAAAGGGGCCACAGTGGCTGAGCAACTGCCTCTTCTTGGACCAGAGGTCCTGCTTCCGCTGCAGGCATATGCTACGTTCCAGCATGACAGTACCGTAGGTGGTTCGTCGCCTTCTGCCTTAACACCACAGCATTAAAGCTATGGAGCATCGCTATATGCTATCGCGCACACGCCTTGGCTCAGCAACACGATTAGTATTAAGTATGTCACCAGAACGACATCGGCAGTACCCGCCGCATTGACTACAAATAGCGGGCGTTTCCTGCACACTGTCAGTGTGCACTGGAGAAACAAAGGGCCGTAATGGCGCCAAAACCGCCTCTTTTTGTATCACACGTGTGTAACAACATCCCATTGTACGCGAGCATCCGCCGGGGTGACTTAGTGACAATAGCGTTGTGCTGTTCAGCCAATGACACGGGTTCGATTCCCGGCTGCGGCGGCCACTTTTGTGATGGAGGAGAAATGCGAAAACGCCCGTGTGTCCGAAATTTCCGCGCACTTTAATGATCCCCAGTTGGTGACAATTAATCCTGAGCCCTCCACGACGACGCGCCTCATCAGCTGTGTAGCGTTGGCGTGTTAAAAACCTCCACAATCAATTGTACGCCAAGAAAAGTAGCAATCGATGTTTATTGCTATTTTCTTGCCTACGGGTGCATACTTCTGTTGTTGTTCGAGGACGCCGAAACAAACCCTGGTTCTCGCACTTGTTCTAGCAGTGTTGCTGAAGTTGTAACAAATAAAGACGATGACAAGAAGATTATCAGCATTTTGGAGATTTTGCAAGAGCAGTTAAACCAAATGCAGGTAAGCGATATCGAATTAACGGACAGTTTTCCGCAGGCCCGTGCCACCCAACAAAGTATTGAAGCAGGACTGACTGCTATTGAACGTGGACTGCAAATGTTGAAAACAAATTGCAAGCCTTATAAGACATCGACGTTGGTGTACGATGTACAACTGACTTCCTAAAAAACAAAACCCTACACGTCTGTCTCGCGTTTATGAACTCAACTATAGGGCCAGAGCATATAACTTAATCGGTCACGGCTTCGCAAATGAAAAAAAAAAAACACCTGAGGTCAAATAGAAGCAAAATGTTTGGGTTGCTCTTGCATGTATTGAGAGTGAGATACCTTGCTTTGAACGTGTGAACAGCGTTGGACCATTTTGACATAACAGATGCTGTCCAATATTAGTTAGCTTTTCCAGCTACAGAATATAAGAAAACATTCTTCATATGAAGAATATACTGCAAGCTTTCAACGTCAACGTTACTGAAGATCGCCCTCAACATGCCTAGTTTAAAAAAAACTGCTTCACTTTCCCAAATCTCAGCCAAGCTTTCCGTCCCGGAAATTAAAACATAGAAGGCTTTTCTAAAGGATAGATACTACTCTCATGTCCACGTAACAGCTTCCGGGTTTGAGATAACCTTGGCTCGTCCACATGAAATCAAAGCTGGTGAGGTGACAGCCCCCGGCCCCTTTGAACAACATGCCGTGTCACCAAAATAATAAGAAGCGAGGGACAGTGGTATTAGTTCTCAATAAACGCACGCTGTTATTTTATTCAGGAAATTCAAATTTTAATTCTGCATTCTTTTAACCAATTCTACAGCTCCCGCCGTAATAGAGGCAAGGCAAGGAGGCGGTGTCCTCGTGGCAGTAGAAAATTTGAGTCGTTTGTGCTGAACATGCCATGCGGTTTAGGAATCGTGTGGGTATCTGCAAAGCTGTAGTATTCCACAATAATTTTAACTGAATGCTACCATCGACGGTATTGTGCCGGAATGTGTTTCCCGTGCTGCTGAAAGTGTGCTCCTGCATGACGCGCCGATTCACCGTGCCTGGGCCATGTATGGAAACACGTGTCTCTGACGTCACACTTGCTACTTAAACCGCTGCAAAATAAACGGCGGGACTTTTCTTGCTTGCCTATCGCCTGGACTGCCGTCGCCTCCTTTCTTCGCCGATCACGGACTGATAGCGGCGGGCGCCGCTACGACATGGTGTCAGAAGTTTTGTGATCCGCCCACCTTTAGCGCCATCGGAAAAAAAGAGCCATCGAGACGTCGGCACAAAAAGAGGCTGCAATGGCCACTGCACCACCGCCACCACCGCCGGGCCTTCAGCAGGCACCACCGCTGGACTTTGACACTACCTCGGAGTGGACGGCGTGGATACTCCACTTCTGACGACTATCGATATGCGTCGGGCCTGAATGAGGGCTCGGAGGTGGCGCAAGTGCGCACTCTGCTGTACACCATAAGGCGGCAAGCAAGGGACATCTTCGTTACCTTCAATCTTTCTGCAAAAGATTCGAAGAAGTTTGAGCTGGTCAAAAAGAAGTTCGACGAGTACTTCATCAAGGAGACCAACGTTGTGTACGAGAGCGCTTGCTTTCACAAGCGGCACCAGATGCCGGGCGAGTCTATTGACCAGTTCATGACTGCTCTACACGTCTTGGCGGAAAAATGCGACTTCGGAGAATTCCAGCAGCGCCTCATCCGGACCGGTTCGTCGTGGGCCTGCGGGACGAAAATCTTTCCGAGTCTCTCCAAATGGACCCCAAGCTGTCTCTCGCGACAGATCTAGCGAAGGCCCGCCTGAAAGAAACAGTTCAGAAGCAACAAGCAGAGCTTCGCAACTCCAACGAGGCTCGCGACAACACTCCGTGCAAGCCATGTGACGACGTCAACGTCGACGCAGTGGCTCACCGCAGGAAACCGCACCGCAGCGAGGACTCCCGGCCGACAGCAGTTTGTTCCGAAAGACAGTGCATCTTCTGCGGCGGCCACTCCCACCAAAGGACAGACTGCCCAGCTAGAGCGCAGAAGTGCTTCAACTGCGGCGTAAAGGGACATCTTGGCAAGGTGTGCCTCAAAGGGACTTCTCCAGACAACCAGCGAAAGGTACGAGTGTCGTCCGTACAAAAGGATACTGGGGAAATTTTTCTAGGCGCGGTGAAGGCGCCCGGCGCCATGGCGCGTTACGTTCAGGTATTGGTTAATGCAGTGCCTGTTTTCGCAAAGGTTGACTCAGGGGCAGAAGTGTCCGTAATTCCAGCATCGTTTCCTGGACTTCCTACGAGCTTAGAAAAGGCCGACCACATCTTGACAGGCGCTAGCGGTGACCGACTAAATGTTCTGGGCAAGTTTCAGGCAGATATAGTTTGGAAGGGACAAACTTCTCGCCAAACATGTTATGTCGTCAGTCCTTTGCGCCATGTACTGCTAGGTTTGCCAGCTCTTGAAGCATTAGGAGTTAAGTTCGCTGACTCTGTCGCTCAGAAAAAATCTGACTACGAGCTTTTGTGCCCTCAGGTTTTTGACAAATTAGGCTCTATGGCCGGGGAGTACACAATCAGGCTAAAACCAGACGCAGTTCCATTTGCAATAAGCGCACCACGCAGGATTCCTATACCGCTTCAGGAACCTGTGAAGCGGGAACTTGATAAGATGCAACAAATGAGCGTAATTCGGCCAGTCGAAGAGCCAACCGAATGGTGTGCCGGCATTGTTCCCGTACAAAAGCCCTCGGGAGACGTAAGAATCTGTGTCGACCTTACGCAGTTGGGCAAGTTTGTCCTAAGAGAAAGGTATACGTTGCCTACTGTAGACCAAGCACTAGGCTCACTTGCCGGCGCAAAGTGGTTTTCCAAACTAGACGCAAATTCCCGATTCCACCAGGTGCGACTCAGCCAGGCCTCAGAACTACTGACCACGTTCTTTACGCCGTTGGGGCGGTACTGTTTAACTCGGTTGCCGTTTGGAATTACTTCAGCCCCAGAGTACTTTCAAAGGAGAATGTCTGAAATCCTGGCAGGCCTTCCTGGCGTCGTTAACCTTATGGACGATATTCTCATATTTCGCGACAGGAAAGAGCAACATGATTCTAGGCTATCGAATGTCTTAGCTAGGTTGGCCCAGCTAACGTGACGCTTAACAGAGCGAAGTGTGTATTCGGGGCACGAAGCATGAGCTTTTTGGGTCACTTTCTAAGTAAAGAAGGCATACAGCCTGATCCGGCCAAACTCAGAGCCATTAAAGAGCTGAATCCGCCCTCGAATATTTCACAATTGCGCAGTGTTCTGGGCATGGCCAATCACCTAGGCCGCTTTTTGCCGAACTTAGCGCAAACCACTGCCCCACTACGGGCGCTTTTGCAGAAAGAGACTGATTGGGTTTGGGGTCCATCTCAGAACACAGCTTTCGATAGCTTAAAGCTCTTGTCTGCTCAGCAAAGTGTATGGCCATGTACGATCCACGACTTCCCACGATTCTTTCGGCGGATGCCTCCTCGTTTGGTCTCGGTGCCGTCCTTTTCCAAAAACAACGTAATGGCGAGCGCCGCCCGATAGCGTTCGCTTCAAGGTCATTGACCAAAACCGAGCAGCGCTATGCGCAAGTCGAAAGGAGGCACTAGCGTTAACGTGGGCTGGCTGAAAGATTTGACGAATATATACAAGGTATCGATGTGACGTTCGAAACAGACCACAAACCTCTTGTCTCTTTGCTCGGTAAAATGCCTATCGATTTGTTGACGCCAAGGGTGCAGCGCTTCAGAATGCGGTTGATGCGGTATCAATTTCAAATTGTGTACGTTCCCGGCAAAAGCTTGATTACGGCGGACGCTCTTTCATGAGCGCCGATGAAAGCAGATAAACTCGCCGGTGAACTGACCGTCTCTGAAGTCTCATCGTTGGTTAAATCTTGTGTTCAAGGGCTTCAAACGGGCGACAATTTTGTTAACAGAGTACGTGATGCACAAAAGACTGACGTTGTTTGTCAAGTCTTGCTGAAGTTGTGTCGCCAAGGCTGGACAGAAAACCAAAACTTCCTTGCTACCTAGCTCCGTACTGGCAGGAACGTGCCGTAATTGCCGAATGCACTGGCGTGTTGCTAAAGGGGCCCAGATTGGTAGTACCTCAATGCCTAAGAAAAGTACTAACCAAGCTCCATGATGGGCATCAGGGCATCTCAAAGACAAGAGCTTTGGCGAAAGAATTAGTCTGGTGGCCAGGCCTCGGCGAACAACTCGCAAGGCAAGTAAAATAATGTGTTACTTGTGGGCGATTCGTCACCCAGAACTGTGAGCCGTTGATCTCAACCTTAACGCCAAGTTTCGCGTGGGAACGAGTTGGGGTCGACTTGGGCTTTTGTCAACAACTGTCACTACCTTGTTGTGGTCGACTACCTGTCGCGGTATCCGGAAGTAGCCCTTCTTCCCTCAACAAAAACCGGTGTGGTTATAGAAAGGCTTAAAAGCATTTTTGCACGTCATGGCATTCCGGAGACCGTGCTGACAGATAATGACCACAGTTTTCTTGTACCAGAGTTGAGAGTTTGCCCATGATTACGGTTTCGGTCACGTCACTGCAAGCCCTAGGTACCTCAGCTAATGGGGAAGTAGAACGCATGGCTTCAAACGATTAAGCGCCTGATACTCAAATGCAAGGACCCATACTTGGCTCTGCTTGCCTACAGGGCAACTCCAGGCGTCCTCGGCTCTAGCCCGGCGGAAATCCTCATGGGCCGGCGTCTTCGGATAAGAGTTCCAATGGCGCCGCAGCTTCGTGAGCCAGTGCAGCCACCGCTGCTTACTCTTGCGACCAAAGACAGAGCCAACAAAAAGTTGCAAGCACAGTACTACAACAAACGCCACAGAGCCAGGGGATTGAATAAACTAACACCAGGTGATTCTGTTTGGTTAACGGATATGAAAGCCAGAGAAACGGTGCTAGCGACAGCCGCTACTCCACGTTCCTACATAATACGAAACGAGGAAGGGGTCACGCTGCGACGTAACCGACGAATGCTGAACGCTTGCCACAACAAGGGAAGCGTGAAGGCAAGCTACGAGTTTCCAAACAAAAAAGTCAGCCGAATTGGTTTCGACGGAAAGGGAAGCCACCCACCGCCTCAACTTCAGCTTCAGTGCCTTCAGATTCAGAGGCTGTGATTGCTACGTCAGTACCTTCCCCTTCCGTGACTGTGACCAGGTCTGGTAGATTGGTTAAGCGACCAGTTCGCTACGGTATTGATGAATAAGCTTTTGTTTGTGGTTCGTTTCCACTAAGGGTTCTTGGTTTTGTTCATGTTTGAATGTTCTAAATTCCACACGCAAAACCACTGTTATTTTGTAAAAGGGGGGATGTGCCGGAATGTGTTTCCCGTGCTGCTGAAAGTGCGCTCCTGCATGACACGCCGATTCACCGTGCCTGGCCCATGTATGGAAACACGTGTCTCTGACGTCACACTTGCTACTTAAACCGCTGCGAAATAAACGGCGGGACTTTTCTTGCTTGCCTATCGCCTGGACTGCCGTTGCCTACTTTCTTTCGCCGATAACGGACTGATAGCGGCGGGCTCCGCTACGACAGGTATTATTCGCCCACTTTTGTTACCGCCCTTCACGACGCAAAAACCAGTTCTATGCCGATAACAGACATGTTCTATTGGTGGATTTCAATTGGATGATTTCATCTGCCCAGACATTGAATGGTCGGCCGTAGTGCCTCTTTCAAAACCGAATTCATCTAGTACTCAACATTTCATAGACTTGTGCTTAGCCTATCACCTAACACAAGTAGTATCGAAACCTACAGCAGTTACGTGAACTACCGTCAATGTATTAAATTGAGTTCTTACAAACTGCCCTTAACTGCGTTCTCAAATAAAATACGCGCCCACGTTTAGTGATCATGCCTTTTTAAGTGTAGCGGTAACAATACTAGCAAAAATTTTCTAAAAACAAAAACTATCAAAACTGTGACAAAGACAGCTTCAAAGATATTTATACTAAACTGCACCTATTTGTAATTGATTACTCAGGGGGATTCGTGGCGATCGTTTTAATGTACCCGGTTGTTATTTAAAAGTTAACGGATTCGACACACGCTTTATTCCTTTGCCGGGAAACAACGTGTAATCCGAACTCGCCCTGGTACAACCCTAACTTTAGGCGCCTTTAAACAAACAAAAAAGTGATTCTCCCATCTCGCCAAAACATCTCGCAATATTTATAGGTGGTCCTTGTGCCGCTCAAACGTCAATGCTTATGCTACCGCTGCCAAAACAGCAAAGCGAACGTCCTGGTAAATACGATGACTAATTGTTTGAAAAATACCCCATGGAAATCTTGGCGTGACGTTAACTATGCTGCGGGTCTCGCATCACGCTAAGTGACACAATTGGGGAACCAATTGAACCTAACTGAATAATTAAGGTTATTGACTCACCATTTGTTTTTCTCGTGTTGGTGTTGATGGTAGTGATTTCGAATTCTTTAAAATACTGAACAAAACTGCTTTATTGTCCTGGGTGAACTTTGAGCAGTCCTTCGAACAAAGTAACATCCCTGAAGGTTGGGAAAGAAAAAAAAAAGGGGGTGCAGTCTTTAAATCTGATGACAGAGCCCCTTTATAATTACAGGACAACAGCTATCACTAGCATTTCATGTAAAAATTTCAACAGAATATTTACTCGCATTTTGCCAGCTCTCTCAAATGCAATTCATTTTTTGGCCTACACAGCATGGTTTTCAAAAGCCTTTTTCACGCGAAACCTAGCTCTTTTTGTTTACTCACAATCTTCACTCTATTGTGGACAACTGTTCATTTGCCGACTTCATTGTTTTTTTTTTTGCTAAAGCATTGACAAACTTCCGCACGTGCTACTCGCATTCAGGCTAAGTAATACTGGTCTCGATACTGGCGTTCTAAACTCGGGTGAACTTTTCCTCGTGTGTCGCCGGTAACTTGGCGCATCGAGTGACACCAATTCTGCTCTTAGCCCCCCTTATTTCAGTTGTACCCCAGGTCACCGTCCTTGGGACATTACTATTCCTTGTCGACATCCATGATTTGCCCAAACGTATCTCATCATCAATACATTTATTAGCTGACGATTGCGCCATTTTTGGGACAATATGACACTGTTCTACACGCACTCCAGTCCGACGTCAATGACACATTCTATTGGCGCATTACATGGCAAATACCAGAAATACTACAAAAATCAAATCAATGCGAATTATTCGTATCACTCTTAACAGGCTGTCATGTTTTTTTGTTTTTTTTTTGCGGCGGCATCTTTGAAGCCGCTGGCTCTTATAAATACTTGGGCATTCATATCCCTACTGACCTATCTTAAAATCTTTGGATTGAAAGCATCAACAAATAAACCAATCGCATTGTTGGCTACAAAAGGCAAAATTTTCTATCCTCCGCTACTTCCTTAAAACGGCTACTTACGATATTAGTTGTGTGTTCACAACTCGACCGTGCATCATCAATACACGATTTATAAACAGAAACGTTTAGTCATCAGCTCGAATTGGTTCAAAATAACGCCACAAGTGTTTTTTTTTCAAAATATCAGCGAGCACACAGTGTGTACAGAGTAATAACTAACATTGGTCTAACATCTTTTACATCAAGGCACAAATTTTACGCTTGTGCTTATTCCTTAAAATGTATTCACACAGCATACATCGCCCCGCATTTGTAACTTCCCCTTCATGCGTATCTTCGCCTTCAGATCATGTTTAAAACGTTGGCCTTTCTTGCTACACCCAAAGCCTTTTTTTAATTATATCGTACCATTTACGTCCAGGAGCTGGTACAGCCTTCCTGCTTATATCGCTAGTTACAAACTCGAATTTGTTTCGCACCGCTGCGGCTTATATTATCGCCTCAGTGTTTACATTGTAAATAACAATGCACTGCTTTCCGCGATTTACACTTGTCAACTATATTATCACGGGACAATACCCCGCACCTACCAAAATGATACAAGGCAGGAAGTATTTGGAGAGTATATTTACAATGCGTATTTATGGATCTATATAGAGCAGATGCCGGGAGTAAGACAGCGCCCAGCTAGCCAGAAATAACAGCTGGCGGGCGACCACCTCAGCACCCTCTTCCTTTTGCTTTCTTGACGATGACGATTACAGCGCGACACAACGCGTGATATGCACTCTTGCAAATGAAGTAAGGTTCCTCGGGACAGTATTTTGATTTATTTGGGTCAACTTTGCAATGAATGCCAAGAATTGTGAAGCAATTTTAACTCACGTACGGTATTATCGAATACCACAAGCAAACCTCAGCCGCACTTCTCTCATTGCAGCAGTAAGATTTGAACCTTATTTAGATGTATTGTGTTGTTTTTCAGCAAAGGTAACAATTTCTTTTTTGATTTTTACTCCAGTTTTCTTATGTCTTGTTTTCCACTTCTCTTTTCAATGGAACTGCCTTGAGTGTGTTCCAAATAACATACAATAATGATCTTGTCCTTTCCCCCGTTAGCATCACTTTCTGTCGCCGAAAACATTTTCCGTCCTCTTTTTATTAAAGCTATAACAGAAGTTATAGAGAACAAGGTTATGCTATTATTTGTTTATTTCCTGTGTGTTATATATTAGGCCGTGCTACTTGACGGCACGATGCTGCAAAGATATGTTCTCTGAAGAATGGATACTTCAGCATGAGATTAACAATATTGCTATAGAACAGATTTCTGCATTAAATTTAGTTCCATCAAAACAGTAATTTTCAACCTCGACTGCAGCAGATAAACTTTCGACAATAAGTGTGTCCGGGAAGTTGCCCCACGCGCTTTATTTGCGGTAAAAACGTGGGTAAGGCCTAAATATCAAAAATACTTGCATAGACGTCGTCGCTGGAGCAGCGCACAGCGGAGGAAGTTGATGTTAGGAAAGTTTATACTGCTGATCACCAAACCATACACGAGACGAAAATGAAGGTTCTTTGCGAAACTCCAGCAAAAACACCTGCTTCTAATAAGGTCGCATTTTCAGTGTCATGCTTGCGATATCTTTAAGGACTCGGCGAAGAAGTTAAAAGCCACGGAAGAGGAGCATGGTTAATTTTACAAGGTAGATATAGAAAATAAAATAGAATAGGGGAGTACTTCATTTCGATCTAATTATGGTTTCTTTATGGTATCCGAAATCTACATTTCTTACAAACAGTTCTGCAGATATAAGACTTTGTGGGCGCTTTTTAAACTCATTATGTGCTTTACATTTGGTACTGCCAGTTGGGAATCTATTTTGTTCTACTCGAAGATGCAGTTATTGCAACTGACACTAACAGACACTCGTCTTATAGAATTCTTGTGTTGCTTTTTTTCTCAGGCAGAAACGCTAATATATATCCACTGAACTTTTGGTCATGGTATTTTCATTTCTTTCACAGCTGTATTTCATTTCTTTAGCAGGTCTCGGGGACAGCTGATTTTTTTTATTTACTTTGGCGCAATACGTAAAAACGAAGCTACTACATACCGTAAAATATGTTTCGGGAAAATAATTTTTTGTCACCCCTAAAATTTTTGTTTCAAAGTATAAGTGCCTCGTTTGAAATAGATAGCAAGAAAAAGTAACACCGCGCGGGCAATCTATTCGAAGTAACGAAAAAAAGCATTGACGGGGTTTTACTTTAAAAGTGAGGAACACTTTAAAATGTCCTAACTTTAAATAAGTGTAAACTTTGCCTGTTTAGTAAAAATAAAAGAAGCTCTCCTAAAAGGCACCTAGAAGCCACAAAATCGTCACGTTTCATGTTCTAAGTAAATAAAAATGTAACCAAATACCAGCGGCTTGTTAGTGTAAAAAATAGCGATTGGACGACGAAATTATATTTACGATGCGTTCTCCTATTCGGCTCCACCAGTCTTGTTTTGCGTACCGGCGGATGCTTTTTTATCTTAACTTATCACACGAATGTCACGCTCAAGCAAGTTTTGAGCTGTGGGGAACCCTAAGAACGGTTCTCCAACTTCAACTTAGCCAGTTACTTCGCCTGAAGCAGGTTTCCTGAGAAATGTGGCAGCATTTTGTCGAAGGACTTTTTTTTTATTTTTCAGCAGTACATCATGTTGTGTGCTCCGCGCCAGCCATTTCGAGTGTCATGGACATCGAGTTTCGGACAAGTACGGTTAGTTTATGCTTCCGAAATTACACTCAGACGAATTAATAGAGAGAGAGAGAAGGCTCTTTATTGAAAAAGCAGAGAGTTTTGCCGGCGTTTGTGATCACCTACATGCTTCTCTGCTAGGGGTCGGGTATGTAGGGAGAACAGGCCCTAGAGAGAGGTGGGCAGAAAAGAAAAAAAAAGAGAGAGAAAAAAAACGAAGAAGCAAACAAAAAAAAACACTGGCGTGGTTTGGCGGGCTTGGCGGACTATTTTTTTAGATTGTGTTACAGAATTTACAATTTTGAAATGTGGCCAATGTCCTCCAAATATGAAAACAAATTTTTAGGGCCTGACGCTGCTTCGAGGGGCTAGTCCATGGTCCTAAGATGGTCTTCAAAGTTACCGGCCCTTGATCTAGGCGTTCAATATCTTCAAAAAACGGGATCTTGGTGCCAAGTAGGCCACACATTCTAATAAAATATGTTCGACGGTTTCTATGGAAGAACAGTTATCGCAATACGGGTTGATCGTCAGTCCGAGGCGAAAGAGGTAACTGTTGGTGTAGGCCGAGTTCAGTCGTAGGCGATGATATAATGTCTCCAGCCTACGAGGGAGCTCTCTAGGAAGTTTTGATGTCAAATCTGGGTCACTCGCGTGCAAAAATACTTCATTATTGGGTTCGTTGCTGCGCTATAGCCAGTTTCTTTCACTTACTGCAAAGCGATGGGCCATGGTGGAAGCGTCTGTTTTTGTAAAGTACACTTTGCGGTATTTCCGGTGGTTAAGGCCCATACGGGCCGCTTCATCGGCTTTTTGGTTTCCAATAATACCACTGTGGCCAGGTATCCATTGCAATTTTATAGTGTGTCCAGCAATGCAAGCGAGGTGGTGAAGGTAGGAGATATCGGCGGCTGCGGTATGGTGAGGGGAAGACCTGCTCCTCCTTGACAGAATTTGCAGAGCTGCCTTGGAGTCTGTAAAGATGCTCCACTGACGCGGCTGGTGGCGTAAGACGTAAACAATTGCTTCTTTAAGGGCATATAGCTCAGCCGCTGTAGATGATGTTGGTCGCTCCAGACGAAATGAAAACATTTCACCCGTAAGTGGCACGTACATTCCAGATGAAGAGCTTTGCGGGGATGACGATCCGTCCGTAAATATGTGTGTTCTAGCCGAATGCATTTTATACATGTATTCTAGCACAATATGTAGTATTTCAGTATGGGACATCGTCTTCTTGGGGCCAATTCCAGGGATGCGACATTGAATCTGTAAAGGAGTAACGTTCCAAGGAGGGAAATTTCGAGGCATTATTTGTTTCGGCTGGTTTGGAATTAACAGGGGTATCCTGCCAATTGCTTGGGCGAATCCAGAGCTCGAGCAGCTTGAGGATACGCGACTTAAAAAGTGATTGCTTGAGTGAAGCCGATGCCTCAGGTGCACACGGAGAGTCTCCTGTTTTCTAATCACGTCAAAAGGCAAGCAACGTGCCTCCGCAAGGGTTCCGACGCTTGAAGATCCCTTCGGAAGCCCAAGACAGATGCGTAAATTGTTGTTCCTTGCTGCCTCAAGACTCTTCTTGCTTGTGTCTGATATACGTTGTAGGACTGGGAGGCTGTACCTCAGCGCACCATCTCCATAACCGTTGTGCAGCATGACCATGGAATGACAATCGCTGCCCCCGCGCAAACCCGCAAGACATTTCAAAACCTGAGTGGCCGAAGAAATGCGGGCCCGTAACCGTTTAACCTCGGGTGACCAGGTCAAGTTGCGATCTACTAGAATTCCCAGAAATCTCTTAACTCGTGCATATGAGAGTTCGCGGCCGCCTAGAATCAGATGATAACAATCCATCTTTTTGCGTGTGAAGGCCATGGCTACACTCTTATCTGGGGGGCAGCTTGAAGGCCACGGGCTGCGAGGTAGCTAGAGATGTTATGGAGGGCTTTCTGTAGGCGCTGCTGCGTAGATCGTCGAGAACGTGAGGCACACCAGATACAGATGTCATCTGCATATAGTGTGATCTTCACTCCACGGGGCAGGGCTCTCTTGAGTGAAATAAGGGCTAGGTTGAATAGCAGTGGACTTATACAGCACCTTGTGGCACACCTTTTTCCACAGCGTAGTAAGATGTGGGGCCACTTGGAGTAGACATAAAAAGCTGCCGTCCATCAAGGTAGTCCGCTATCCATGAGTATATTCTGCCTCCGAGACCATGGTCTTCAAGAGCGGCAAGGATTGCTGCGTGAAAGACCGAGTCGAAGGCAGCTTTGATGTCCAGGAAAATGGTGGTTGGTGTACAGCCGGAATTGAGTGACTCTTCAATATAGCAATTGAAGTTGTTGACATGTCATCTCTTTAAAATAGACCTTGAGGTTGAACTAGTTTATGAAGAACTGTAGTGGCTATTGATTGCCTATTTTTGAAGTAACAAACAATATTTCGGCGCACTTCAAATAGCCGTGTCAACACAGCCATCAAATAAATGTGTACAATGAAAATTTTTAAATTGTTCAGATTGTTATAGCCAAGAAAAATAATGGTCATAATGTTTTTTATCATGTCCGAAGAACAACTATTCTTGCGGGGTAGGTGAGCAAAAACAAAAACTGCACAGAAATCCATGTGCGTAAAAATCCGAGTGGGAAAAAAAATTACATCCCGCTTATACGGATACGCTCAGTAGTGCGACTACACACAAAGCAGTGGTAATAACGCAGGACAGAACTTCCATAAAGAGTCTAATGGGCTTCGATGATAAAAAAACCCTGCAGAAATTCAGAGAGTTATGTACTAATGCCTAGCATTTGTAAGCCACCTGTGTAGGGGTGAGTTGTTATAGGCGAATTTATTGTTTTAAATGCAGAGCATTTCTTAGCCTCACCTGTTCCTGCGTCGCACGGTGTCAACAGTTTCGCGTCCGCAGCAGGTGCGCCTCTCCTTCCCTCCTCTCTCTCAACAGCAGCTGGCGCGCGCATGCGTCGTAGTCAGCCCGTTCGTGATAGCAGCGCGGTGGGGCGTTGAAGGGCGCGCGCTGCTTGCGCATGCGCGCTCTCCCCCCCGTACTGCTCTCCCTCTACTGCGCGCGCTGAAAATATAGCAGCTAGCGGACGCTCGTGTTTCAGTCACTGCGTTGCTTCTTCCTTTCTTGGTTGACGCTCGTGCCCACGTTTACTCGTGTCTGCTACTCCATCATCACGGAAGAAGCGATGGAAGCAACACTGCCTTCAATCCGTACTGAGGCCCCAATGCTCTGCATTTACTCGTGTTCCCTTCGCGGGAAGGCGCGGGAATTTTTTTTAAATTCTGTCTTACCAATTATCTCCATTTACACTTTTATAATGATTACAGGGGTTACAGACACCGCCTCCCTCAGGAAGTATTTGGGGCGAGCTCGAGTCATTTTTGACGAAACGCAGTTCTTTGTTTCAACCCCTTGGAAGACAATAATTTGTTTTATATGTCTGTTTAGGTCCTTTGTATGTAGAAGACAGGAAACTTTTAATTGTATGTCCTGATACAAAGCTTTCATTAGCAACGCGGACATAAATCTTTATGCGCAGGAGATGAAGCAAACGTGAACACCTATACGAGAGCAGAATTATGGTGCCGCATTAGGTAAGTCATCCCAAACAATCACATATTAGGGAGCTATCGGTAGGTTTCAGACAAGTGCTTGCTTCTGTCTGCTGCATCGCCGTTTCCGGTTGACGGAACGACGTCATTCAAAACCACTTGTTGAGCATGGCTGATTATCGCAGCTGTTTACCACTGCAGCTGAGATGGCCGGGACCAGGAGAGAATCGCCCAGTTAGCCCTATAACGCCCTTGTGTTAAGAACATGTGGGTAGTGATAAGCAAGTGAGAATTGCACTTTAGGAAAGCAGATACCACGCATTTTTCACGTTACGTCCAGACGCTGACGAAAAGAGATCAATTCGAAATTTCTTTTAGCGTAGCCTGCACTGTCACATAGACTACTTCTTTAAGTAGTGTAGCCTGCCGTCTAGCCCTATCTACTGGATGATTACACTCATCAGTTCGCTTTCACTGAAGCGCAGGCAGTCGAACCGGCGTGCCACCAATGGCGAGACTGAGGAATCGAGCGAGTTTGTTGCTGGGCTAGTTGGTTCACGTTACGTTTTGAGGAAAACAAAGAAAACAATAGTTTAATAATAATATAGGCGGCCGCAGCTACCGGCTTCGCTTGTAAACCATATGTACTGAGTTTATTGACAAATTTTTTCTTGTTTCTTCAAAAAATAGTCCCCCAGACAAGCAAAGTACACATCGCACATGCTGTGTTTTCGGCGATAGGACGGAACAAGCAACATGTGCAGAAACGGAGCACCTAATATCTTTTTCGATCTGAAATATACAAAAACATGTTCCTTGCAACTCCGTCAAGTTTGCAACGGGAACGCGGCTTTTTGTTGTTTACCTTTGCTTCAGGCAGCGCCTGGATCCCAGAGATGGGGGAGCAGCCGGAAGCGGTTTCCGCCAATGGTAATTCATTTTGGCGGGGCTGGGTAGCCCTGAGCGACCACCTAAATACTATATAATATTGTTTTACGGCCGGCAACTACACCATAGGTGCTACTAAGTGTTTTGTTGAGTTCTAATGCTGCTCTAAATATTCGCTTGATGCTTCATGCTACTTTTCGCAATTATCTTTTTTTTCTTCTTTGCGCACTGACGCCAAAGTTGCATGGTACTGAGAGTTCAAAGGAATCTGTGCTAATATGCACAGTTACTTACAACAGTTAGACCTGGTGCTGAATTGAAAGGCATGAAGGGCTGCTACTCCAGCGGGCACACCACTACTCCCAGGCCGAACTGATGTGGTCAAAATAAGTACAAAAATGCCCGGAACGAGTAGCTTAGTGACATTTACTGACAGCCCACCACAGCGTAGCGCCGCACGGTCCCGGAATTGTTGGTGCCCTGCGGTTGCGAGTCCCTGATGTGACACTGATTACGTCTTGACTGGGAAACAGTTTATTGGATGCGCGAGTGACGACCGTGTGCATCGTTCCGTGTTTCGTCCAGTCAGCCAGATTTGAGACACGTGCTAACATGTCCTTCGTCCTGAAGCATTTTTTTTTTGCCTTGGTAATGCGCACGACGTTCTAGAAGGTTTCATTGTGCGGCCACTTACTACATGATATTCGCAGCCGATTCAAGGCAGCACTAATATTACTGCACGCTGGAGTAGCGGCCCTTCATGACATAAATAAGATCCCCGTGAATGGTGCAAAATTTTTCACTAATATAAGGCGACTGCCCCTTACAGCAAACAAGAAAATGCCTAGAAAATGTAGTGAACTCTAAAATTTTCGCATTTCCCCGAGGGGAAGAAATGTGAAAGTGCGAATGCACGGAGTTGACTTTGCGCGGTTTCGGTAATGTTCGCGAAGAGAGACACACTAGCACCACACACAACTACAAGAGATGAAGAGCATTTATTCACAGACACTTATTCGTGTTGTCGTTGTACTGATTGCTAGAGCGGATCCGCTTTGAAATTTGCAGTATCCTTTAAGCGGGGCAAGCCTTCTCACCGATTCCTGGCCAATCCCCACGTGGGTATGTGCCATGTCAGCGGCCAGGCAGCGCGCGCCCATCTCCCCCCGTTGCCAAGGAAGACGAGGAGATCCTGGCCAATCCCCCACGTGGGTATGTGCATCTCCCCCCGTTGCCAAGGAAGACGAGGAGCGCGCGCACCCGCAGCTGTTGCTATGTGGACGGACGGCGGTCAACGGAATTCAGGGTCGCTTATAAAGTGCATTCGCACTTAAAAAAACGAGAAAAGAAGCCACAAAAATAGAAATTGGAAAGAAATGGGGGTGATCTGATTCCGATTTCTTGCGCGCGTGCAAGAAAACCCGAGATGGTTCATTTGCATCAACAAGAACGTTAAAGTTGATATTTGCTTGTTTTTTTAACTTCTCTGCATCTGAGTCAACTCAAAACTCCTGCTTCTAATGCTTTGTCCCACACACCTCAGGGGGTACGTGCAACTACGCTTGCATTTATTCCTCTATGCTCCATACTACGATAGCCTTAAAAAATAAACTTTAAATTCAATACCGTTATAATGAATGCACAATTATTTATTCATAAATTTTTCATTTTACAAATTATTGACATCCTGAAACAACTTATTTGATAAGTTTGTTTAAACAGTTCTGAAACCCACCATTCCGGATATGCATTTTAGATGCAACGCATCTCTTTAACTCGCCTTGTCCAGCGTTGTCACGGCGTAGTCCGCATCCCTCCGCTATTCTCCTCGCCGCGGCAGCTGCGCGCTCCGCCGCTCTCACCGCAGCGCTATCTGTGCGTCAGCGCGGTCAGCGCGCAGCTTGCGCTAGGCTGCGCTCGCTCCCGTCACCGTGCCAGCTGTGCGTTAGCGCGCAGCTTGCGCTCCGTTAAAAATTTACACCATCTTCCCGCGAGGGGAACCATGGAGTAGATGCGACGCATCGGGGGTGAACATGCTGCGTAAATAGGATAACCAGCAACAGCCTTCCACACGCTGACATGGCTAACATAACGGAAACGCAACGGCAACCCCCGATGCGTCGCATCTACCCCATGGTTCCCCTCGCGGGAAGATGGTGTAAATTTTTTTTCGTTTCAGTATGCGCCACTATGTCATGCTTCAAAGAACGTGGATACGCTTCAGTTCACTCACAATTGGTGTAGTTAACCCGACTAGTGCACCCACGTTAAGGCATTTCGGAGCACGTGTTTTTCAATTTCTTGAAAAACTGCTTCAAATATTTCACTTTTCTCAGGTTTGGCTACACTAATATTAATAATGCAACTTTTTTAAACGTTAAAAAAAAGCACCACTAAAATGGCGCATTCAGTCTTTCAGTCATCCCTACATCGGGATATAGTGAATTCTTTCGCCCCGCCCAAGCCTCTCTTGTGGCGTAATTGGACCTGATTTTAGCGGAATTATTTCTGGAACCTCAGGTATGCATCCCAGTGAGGTTCCACGCGTTTCGCAAAGGCACAGCACAGCGTGTGTGCAACCATGTTCGGCATTTATGGCAAATTGTACTTTCAAATGTCCGCCGTCATCAGGTACAAAGCCTATTTCTAAGTGCACGGTAGGTGTACTCAAACATAATGACTCACCTGCCCTCGAAATATCAAAGTAGCTTCCTGTCCCTAAAACTACTGCACATTTTAAAGCGTACATTTCACTAGCGCAAAAGACGGACCACACGAGTAAGAAAAACACAGGACGAACGCTAGTCCTGTGTTTTTCTTACTCGTGTGGTCCGTCTTTTGCGCTAGTGAAATGTACGCTTTATCGACTAACCAACTAGCCCAACTTTCCGTCCTTAATTCATTTTAAAGCGAAGGTTCAGTGTCATCACTGATGCCGTGGTAAGCCAATACGCCCTGCAAGAAAGAAACCTTCTGTGACGATGATGATCAATGATCGTGGGGGACGTGAAAGAAAAAACGATTCCTGCGGCCGGAATTAAACCTGGGTCCCTCTTGTTCTGAAACCTGCGTCTCTCGGATTGATCCAGTTCGACGTAATGTGAAGCGAGCGTCAAGCAGCAGGTATCGATTTGCACTGTACATGAGGCCTACGTAGTGCACATGCGAGAGCTGCTGTGAGCATTCAAGAAAAGTGGTGCGTACAACCGGAGGAGCTCAGGCTAGCAGTACGGGATTTGCCAACCAAAGAATCCATCTCGAGAAAGCTTCGCGTTTAAGCATCGTCGTCGTTCGACGCAGAATGGCGTGATTTTTATGCTATTTCTTGCATATGCATGACCGTTTCGCCTAAAGGTAAGTTAAATCTTATAGAACGCGCGGTCAGAGAAAGAACATTATACCACATGACCAAGGAAATACGGTCACTCTACCCACTCTTTCACACTACTCAAAGTACTGGCTATGCTTTTTTTGCATGCTTTCTTTGCTCGCCACGTAAACTCAAGTTTTCGGGATTGAATTACATGACAGAGGGGGAAAACCGTTTTTTGTTTGTTGTTGAGTACTCACCATAGCGGCCGCTTTACAAACCCTTTGTGCTGCAGACATCGGAAACGCCGTATTGATCAGTGTAGCGACAGCCGTAATTCTGATGGCGGCAAAAAAACAAAAAACGTGCAGCATGTACTAGTGGTGCGAGGCTGGAGAAACGGCAGTGCTAACAACCCCTCTCCCGTCGTCGGAGACCCGGCTGTTGCGCCTCACATGCATTTTCGAACTTGGCAGTGAAAGTTAATATTGACTGGCAAACCTGGATAATTTACTCCGCCGGCTATCACACTGTCCCAAAATTGACCGCGTTAGCACGGTCTAAAACCCGCGGCAACCGGCTTCGAGAGCTCGGCGTCTGTGCTTTCCCCTTCAGGCGCGGACGCATGCACTGCCGAGAACACCATGCGAGCGATCATGACACCAACGCAATCGCATAGAAGGCGGTTTCATAACGCGAGGGGCCAAGGGCCGGTATTCTCGTAACTGACCTTTTTATAAACATCCCTTTTGCGTCCCTTTCATCGGGACGTACTTGCGATTAAGCAGTGGGCCTATGATTCAAATAGCGTAGCTGTTCTTGAAAACGCATTTTAAGACCTAAAACTGTATCAGATTTTATGTGTGTTTGAACGTATTTTGAAAAATAAACTCGATAAATTTTTTTGTTACGACGTTGAAAGTTTTCACCGCAAGGGGAGGAACGTCCGAAGATGGCAGCAGCAGTCAGCTGTTTCGTTGTGGCAGTAAAGTGTAAACAATGCTGCGGCTACGCATGTTATCGCGGTAGGACTCCATACAGTTACGTATTTTGGCATAGACGCACTTGTGGCATGGCGACGCGGGATTTTCCAAGGACCTTGAATGGTGCCTTACGTCGTTGACATTTTTGTGGTGCTTTACGAGTGAAAAAAGTGTGTAAGAGGAGGGCTTTTTGTTTCTTAACGACGTACATGTTGCGCTAGAAGTCTACGAACGTTAAGCGGGTATGTGTATGCGTAAAGTACCCATAAAAGTTATAAATGTCATGCGGAGTACTTGTGTAATTTTGGTCGCTTGCTCGACAGCTATCAAGCTCGTAGACGATCGTTTATTTCATTGCACCTGCTTACCCTTAGCTAGGTCGCAGACGATCCTTTCTTTCACTGTGTGGTGACGACGTATGATGCACAGGCTCAGGGAGGGCTGCGACAGCGATATCGTTTCTTCGTTACCGACCGCCACTGAAAGACTACCGGTGGCCGAAAAAACGAATTGGACTCATAACACTTGCTCTCGACGCTGATGCCCGCGCGTCCGCCGACCAAGTTCGTCCCGGAGCTCGTCGCACAGCCACCTCACGGTCCCCTTTGAGAAGAGGAAATGCTGGCGGAGTGCTTCTCGGGGCATATCGAACCGGTCTGAATTGCTTCTCATTCGCTTGCTCTTCGGGCAAGCCAGCAACAAGGCGATAATCGGCGCATTGATGACTGTTTACAAAAGCTGTCTGTTTGAAATACAAATCGCCTTTTCAAAGAAGCCGCGGTCAAACGCAGTAGGTCCGCCGCATGTGCGTTACGTCACATCCGGTTGTTTGCTTTCAGCCAATCAGGGCTCGCTCAAAAGGGACACTTTTTAAAGGGACACAAAAGGTACATAACACGAGAATACCGCCCCAGGTTAGATTCCTACCAGGGGAAGTGCTTCTTGCCCTGGTTCTTCTGTTTTTGTTTCGTGCAGCGGCTGTCTTCAATTTTTTCCCCTTGTGCCGAAATTGGAGGAGTGAAGAAAGTCGAGCTAGTTAGTACGGTTGTATTCTTCTAACAGCCTTCTCCTTACAGTACATTCTTCTAAAGTCTGCTGTCTACATGGATGCGTCAGAGCCTTGAAGGAGAAGTTACGAGGTTACTAAAAGTAGGTTTTCCCTTCTTGTCAGTTTTCACTGCGTGCAAAAAAGCTTTCGAAGCTTTTAGATCACCTCTGTAATTTGGAAAGGTTAGGGACGCGAGAATGAAAATTATTATAATACCATACGTTCATGGGCTCTCACACCGTATGAAGATAGGCAGAAAGTATACCGCAAATGTTGTTTTTCCGCAAAACGTAAACTGAGCCGAGTTTGTCCCAGCGTTGAGCGCATGTGCAAAAGGAAAAACGAAAATGAAAGCTCAGCAAGTTAATGTGATACGCACCATACTCCCCGATTTGTGGAATGTAACAGAAAAGATGTCTTGTATCAGATACCCTTTGATTGTGATCGCGTGTACGTGGGGCAGTCGTGGAGCTGTGTACATACTAGGCTCTGAGAGCATCTTTCGTCGCTAAAAAGTAGGCCCTGAAGCCACTTCAATGCTAACAATTCAAGTGTACCCCGTCCATCAATGACACAACGATACCGTATGAACACAGCAACCAAAAAACAAGAGAACCGGTTGTATGTTTCCACATTAGAAGATTGGGAGAGGACTGCCAAAGCCACCGATCCTTATCCCTGTCAGATAAGGAAATTAGCTTACTGGTGTGAGGACTGTCAGAGGGAAAGGGCGACCAAAAAATCTTGCAGCTGTTTTTATCGATGCACGCAATTATTGCACATGACCAGATGTATGTGTATATAACTATTGGTTTCCCTTGAATAAATTTTAAGCTGATGGTCAGTCAGCGCCTATGTTTTGTCTTTCTTTTTCTGCCTCGTCATTTTAGCGCTGTTAGAACATTGTAATTGTGAAGGATTAGGTTATGATTTCTTGTTCCTTTATTAATTATTTCCAATCTCTCACGCCCATGTGTGCTTTTGTCTTTCTTTCTCGTAATGAGGCGGCCAGGGAAAGCGACGTTGAGAGGTTCTTTGCACGCTTAGGCGCCTAAGTTAAATTATAGGTTTATTTATTTTTTTCCGCTTCCCAATAAACCCATCTGGCTTTATTACCTGTGAAACCCGCCGGGATGGCTCAGTGGCTAAAGCGCTGTCCTGCTGAGCACGAGGACACGGGTTCGAGTCCCGGCCGCGGCAGCCGCTTTTCTGATGGAGGCGAAAAGCGAAACCGCCCGTGTGTACGAGATTTCGGCGCACGTTAAAGATCCCCAGGGGGTCAAATTTAATCCGGGGCCCTCCACTACAGCGCGCCTCATCGCCTGTGTTGCGTCGGCGCGTTAAACCCTACAATCAATCAATATAATACTTGTGAAACTTCTTCTGTTTACTTTTTTTCTAGTAGGTGTTTCGCCGTGCGGGCCACCACAATATTTTTTTTCTTTCCAACTGGTGCCACTTATAATTGCTTTCCGCCGCTACTTTAGGGTGGTCCAGTGCTAACATTACAGGTTTCAAGGCGGAAATGGCCGTTTTCTACATCCTGTGACCTGCCTAACTACGCTTCTTTCTTAAGGCATTCACTCCCAACATCTGCTCCTGGGCTTCTTGCCTATTCGCCACTATTCCTCACACTTCCGGGCCTAACACTTCAACTTATTCAACTTCGTCGATGAGGATACCTTTCTCGTAATGCTTCTTCATGGAACTAAAGCTTTCAACAGCTCCGCCGTTAAACATAGGCGTGCGTCGAGATTATGCAGCTCATCAAAAGTCTCACGGCGACCCAAATTCTGCGCACCTCTTCAATACGGCGTGCCTGACACCCCAGCTATAGTTTACGAGCGTTAAACTACATTTTTATCTTTTACCAAACTTGTATCCGTCTGTCAATTTATATCTCTTGCATTCAAGTAGAAACCTTGCGGTATGCCGACCTAGTGTTAAAAGCCAAAGCATTAGGTACCCCGTTTTCTAAAGTCCGTCGTTGTTGCTGTTGTCTGGTCAAGAAAACACTCATCACTGCGAACACTTAATAAAAACGTGTGTGTGATCTGATAGGGTTTAAACTTGAGACTACATGGTAGCAACCCGAATATCACTGTGTTGTATCCGCTCTTTTTCATTTATTGCCGTATGCTATGACTTCTTGTTGCCAAGGGCCAGAACAGAAGTAGTTACCGTTGTTGTTTCTTTTTTCGTGGCACATACCCACTTAGGAGAACTCCAGCGATTCCACACATTTGAGCTCCTAATGTTAACGGCTCACAAATTTCCCAAAAGTATGAATTGGAAACGTAACATTAGTAGAACTGTGCATGCCGCCATACACGTGAACGGGATAGCACGTGAGCAGAACAAGTGCACACGAGCCGCAGGGAACTGTAATTATAGGAAAACTGTGGCCCATGCCCGTCGGCGTGCTGATGTGATTCGCGCCGTAAGACACAGAAATAAAAGCGTAGAGATGCAAGCAGGGTGTACCTCCGAAAAAGCACGTTGCAGTAATTCCCGACAAAAACACGTGCTCGGAAGCGAAGAAACAGACCTGCACACAGGGTAGGAGGATAAAATTGTTACGAAGTACCACCATATTTTTCCATTCAAACCACGCAAGGAGACTTAATTGCGCGGAGGATTCTTGCAGAAAGGAACCAGCGAACTACCCAAGAACGTGCCATGCCTGAAATATTGAGCGGTCCAAGTAATCAATTAAAGATATCTACTAACCATGGGGTCTAAATGCAAGGTTGTTTTCTTTTTAACCAAATACCGAGAATGTTTTGGGCAATTCTAGTTTTGGTCAACTGGGCCCATCATTTCTTGTGCTGAACATCACTGATTCCTGTGATCTGTCTCCCGGGTAGTAGTACATCTTATAATTTGCAGATAAACATACATTATATAACTTGCGACAATTGTTGCGAATGTTGTTTTTGCAAATCTGTACCTACTACTTAGAAAATACGCAAAGGGAAAAGCCCCAAGAAAAGGGAACACTGATGATTCTCAGAAATTATTTCCCAACATTTAGGTAGTTAAAGCAGATAAGTTTTCCAATCAAAGGGAAATGGCTAGATAAATAGAGGGTAGGAAGTGCGGCCTTTTTTATAATATTCGATTTTAATGCTGAATAAACGCATTTTTTGAATAACCATGGCCAGTGCCCGCCGCACTGTTCAGTAGCACCTTATGTCTCTTCGAAGACAAAGCCGACGAAGGAAAGAAAGTGGTGCACTGTTTGAGGCGTTACATAACTAACCTTAAGTAATAAGGTGACCTTATCGGTGTATGGGGCATAAATTCTGATATATTGTCATGCGATCAAATCGCAGCGACAAAAATTAAGGCTGTTCCACTCTAAGTGAATGCTGTCGGGATTCCTAAGCACTGATTCGCCATAATGGGCTGTGGTGCCTTTATCCGCTCACTCCTACTACACATCACTCTCTCCGCCACCCTGTCTCACTCCTCTCTTGATCAGTTGAACGGAGGTTTGTATTTTGCAATTCAAATTTACACCTTCCGAGTGCTCGCCCGGCCCCTGGCTGGAAGATCGCGAGCGATAGTCATGTTCCTTTCGTGCTCTCTTTCATCCCGCCAGTGCCGGCGCCTTACTGGACAGTTTGGATCGCGTCGTTTTTAGCGGCCGCTTTTTTCGCGTACTATCTTAAAAACCATCCCAATGGACGTTCCTGAGTAAACGGACGATGGGGCTGCCGTTTATATAGAGATTTGCCTCTAATTTAATTGCAATTTTTGATGCTCTAAACAACCAGGAGATGTAGCGCCCGCGGTTCAAGATTTTCGAACGGTTGTGACTAAATAAACCGCTTGTTTCTTGAATCCTTTGTATGGATCCGTTACGCCGTAACGCCGTGAGGTCTACTTAGGTTCTTTATCTGCTAGCACTAACCCAAGCTGGGGCAGATGGAGTATACATTATTGGTTAAATCCGGTTCAACGCAGGAGAGGGCGTAACCGCCTCAGCAAGCCCGCGATTGCTCCCATGAGCGCTTCTCCGTCGCCCAATCAGCGCGCGTCGTATGGCGAGAGAGAGACTTACAATCCTTAAATACAGTTATACACTGCATGCTTTGGACCTCTCCAGGTTTCACGTCAGTGGAAATAAGCCGGAATGTTTTGTGCTTGCCTTTATCTCGCACTTGCCGGAGCCTTACTGCGCAATATTTGAAACGCGTGTCTCCCGCGCCACTTTTTTCGCTTAGTTTAGAAACCAACCCAGCGAGCGTCTGAACTACAAGAACGCTTGGTTAATTACAAAGATTTTGAATCAAGTGTAGGTGCAGTTTTTTTAATAATGAGGAGATGCATGACAAGTGCCAGCGGTTCAGGAGTTTCGAATGGTTACGACTATATAAACCGCCTGTTTTTCGAAGCTTCTGTGTTACGCCGTTATGGCGTGCCACTCTGTATGGGTCCGTTATGTAGCTACTTTGCCTGATTGGAACAAAGGGTTGACATCGTGACTCCAAACGAGCCAAGAGGACAAGGTGAGACGCTGTGTGCTCTTCCCTTAAAACGAACGCCGTTAAGAGATGACGACAGTAAAAACTACAAAGCAGACGCCAAGCGTCAGATACGCCACAAAATCCCTTGATACCAGCTACGGAGCCGATCTGCTCGAGACCATAGCACGAGCTTGCGCCGGCCGCCGGCCAATCGGAAGCTGCCAGCGACAACGGCCGGTGGCGAGTCGTTCCCGGGAGGAAAAGGACGGAGAGTCAAGAGGGCGGACCGTGACCGGGATGAACGGCGGTCGGGCGGCCTGATCCGTGCTGCGCCTCAAGGGGTCCTACAAAACAGCAACCGCCAGAGCGTCTCCTCCGCAAGCAATTCGGGTCAACGGATAGAAGACCGCGACGCCCCAAGAGAAGTGCGTGCGATGCAGCGACGGCAACCAGGAGCACGCTCTACCACGGCGGCCAGTAGCGGTCCCAGAGACTGTTTTCTTTTTTTTTTTTTTGGGGGGGGGGGGGCGAATTTTGATACCGAAAAAAAACGGTATAGAAAAGACAGTAAAAAACTAAAAAAAGCAGACAAAAAGAAATAAGAGGGTACTTGCAATTATTCGGTGCTCCGCAGCACGCAGGTGTAGCGGTCCCCTTTTCCGAAATCAGTTGGGGGCAAAGAGGCTTTACTGCACCTCCGAGGATCTCTGACTTCTTACCAAGGCTGCGCTCCGCGCATAACGTCACGTCAGAAGTCGAACCGACACTACAAATCAGTCGATGACCTAAAACCGTTCGTCTTGACGCACGCGGAACGTCTCGAAAGGCCGGGTGCTGATGATACGCAAACGGCAAAAGAACACACACCCGTGATGCCTCGGAAGCTACCGGCGCCCTCTTCTCGGAATGCGTCCTGAGCCCATCGCGCATGCACACACACACAGTTCGTAGAAACGGTGACGATGCTGGAGAAGAGGCGGCCGGTGGGGAAGCGTGCGACCTGACACATGGACACCGCAGTAACCCAGCACGTGTCGGCATATACTGACGCCTTCACGCAGCGTATAGCCATAGCCTGCATCAGGAAACCGTAAGGGCGCCAAATGGGGGCCGGCCGGCTATTTTGCAGACGCCCCAAGCATCGGCAACTTGCAAAGGAAGCTACTTCCTGGAAACAAGTGCCCGTGGTTCGGCGGGCATGGTAGCAGCCTCGACAAAGAACCGCTCTCCTCCTTGCGGCAGTTCTGCGGGGAAGTGATAACTAGCGTCACTAAATAAAGGCTACTAGATATGTAAAAATACATAAATAAAAAAACAAATATCTGCCGCCAGGATTTTCATTGGTCGGTCGGCGCCCCGTGACATTTGTTTTCATTTGGGCGCAGCCATTTTGTTTCTGGCGTCTCTCCTCATTCTCTCTCTGCTGCACAGACGCTAGAGCGGCCGGTCGCACTCTGCCCGTTACAACCGGCGGTGGTTTCGTTGAGAGAGATGGCCACACTGCAAGCCAGAAACAAAATGGCCCCCAGACGCTTCCGGGTGCACGAAGTGGCGATGCTCTTAAGCGTAGCTTATTTAGTGACGCTAGTGATAACCATGCCGGCGTGTGCGCCTAGAGGTGTAACCGCTTGCGCAGAGATCACTTGGGGGATACAGTGGTATTTGGCGCCCCTTAGGCGGTGCAGTGGCTGACTTGTGCCCGCATTTCTGACGGTCGCAACACGTTTGCGACCTCGCACAAGTTGGATGCATTAAAAAATAGGAAGCTGAGGACCTCTCTGGGGAGTGGGGGGGCGATCGTCTTCTTCGCCCCCATCTCCCCCCCCCCCCCCCCTTGGGACCGCCCCTGACGGTTGCCAAGACAAGTTAACTGCATCTTTTTGTTATCAGGTCCCCTAAATAGAATGTTTCGTTTGGAATTACGCTATCAGACGTTGCGTGATGTTTGCACGCTTAAACCAATCCATGTTAGTAGACTTGTCAAATTCGGTGTTAACTGCAGAGATACTGACTGAGCAACCTAAGCGTTACATAGTGGACAGAGAAAAATACATAGCTTTGAGCCTACGTTAGCCCCTTCATCAAACGACTTTACAGTTTTCTGGTGCAAGCCAGTCGTCCGGCTGGTAAAATTCTGCATGATTGTTGAAATACAGGGCGTTACCCGGTCCCCCATTTTCGGTAATTTGGTTTATATTTCTATCACTTTTTCGTGTGAAATTTTTTTTCGACCAAATATCTCCATTAACGCTAAAACAATAAATAAAATGTAACTTCCGAAAAAATTGCATTATCGCGGAAATTTAGGGTCTGCCATTTTCCGTAATATTTTGGTATTTTTCTTATTTTTATCGTTTCAATACTTTGTTCGACCAATTATCTCCACTTGCGCTACTCCTGCAAATTCTTAGTAACTTTCCAAAAGGCAGAATTATTGTGGGAATGCAGGGTATTAGACTGTTCGCTTTCTTTTGTATTTTTTTACATAATTTTTCTCATTTTTTTGTTTTCAAAATATTGTTAATCAGGTTATCTCTATTCTCGCTATTATGACGATTATAGCTGGACCTTTCGCGAAATCTGCTTTACTGTGAAAATGAAGGGCGTTACATGGTTCACCCTTTTCGTAACTTTTTGTTAGTATTTTTAGTGTGTAAAGATTTTGTACTACTAATTCTCTCCATTTACAACAATATATCGATTACTTGTGAAACTTTCGCAAAATCTGCCCTACTGTGAAATTGCAGGGCGTATACGCTTTGCCATTTTGCGGATTTTTTGTTTTTGTTATTTATGATGTGTGCATATAATATTATCCGCACTACAAGCTCTAAATTGTCTACATTGGCTCAGTGCTTTTTAATATTTGTGGAAAACGCTTAAATGTGTTTGCTTAAATTTAAAATTTTAATTCCCTGTAGACGGAATCAGATGTCACGCCAGCAAAACGCAAATTGCCAGCACCACAAGCTCAATTCCTGGTTGTAAGTTCATAGAGTTTTAAGCATAAGGCAAACACAAAAAAGAAACGTTTTTGCTCAAAATAAAAAATTCAGGAGAGAAACGATATAAGTGGCTACATGGAAAACAACAGATTACTGTTAAGAGAACCATGTCCTATTCACTAAAAAGAAAGCATGCACGACGGGCGAATAAAATAGGGAACAGGTGTGGGGACTATATTAACTGCTGTATCCTAGCTTCATACAGTGTGGAATGAGAAGCAACAAATATTATTACATTTGCAGGCGCTGGCCTAGTGGGTGACACCGAACAGCGTGCTTTTGTCTTATAAAGCAGAGAAAGGACAATCGACTATGTAGTGACATCAGGGTAAGTAACTATAACAATAATTTCCTAAGGTTTAGGTTGAATACCGCGAACCGTAAACTCCAAAAACTCTTTCTGTAGTAGAGGAACTATTGCGAAAAGAAACCGGCTTCAGTAAAGCAAACTTCGAGATGCTGAGATGTAATTCGCCCAAAAGAAAGACAGATTTAATGCCTAGAATAAAAATAGAAGGGAAATGAACGGAAAGCGGTTAAGCAGAATGAGCGTATTTAAAACAAAAGATCTGATAGTTAAAGAGGCCATCCAAGGATCGCAGGGACAGAATAACGAAAACAATTTGATATATTTAAAAAAATGCAAAGCTGTGACCCTAAAATGCAAGTGGTCGAGGTATTACTGTATTGCAGAAAAAGGAGTGGACAAGGTCCGAGTTTGGAAAAGAGAATACACAGACATAAGAGAAAAAAATATTTGCTTTCGGATAGCCTGGAAGCGGTACCATATAAAGGTTTTTTTTCACTCCTCGCGCAGACTTGAAAGTATTACCGGCTATTACAGTGCAGACCAAGCATTAAAACAGGAACCACACAAAATGACACGTGAAACGTCCAAGAAAAACAGGGCAGTGGAATTCAAATGGTAGCCAAACTATCCAAAAGCTACCTAGAAAATGCCTTTTTAGAGGAGCTTCCCAAACATAACGCATTCCGATGTAACAATCCAGAAGGCAAAAACATCGCCAGCGAATTACGATAGCGGACGTTCCTGCGCGTTTTGCACTGGTTTTTTCTAGCTTTGCCCCAATGTAGCGCTAAAGCTATCTACCAGCAGGTTTTGGTTTTGTTTGCGTAGCTTATTTAGTGTGAGGAAGAGCAACAGACTAAGTTTAATTATCCTAATGCCTCCCGGGATTCGCAGCAACCTATAAAGTCCGGAAGCCCAACCTAAATTTCTCCATGCAGCTTTACCATATAGTATGAAGCGGTATAGTTCCTCCTAACGACATCCAGGCATAATAAGGTGCTTGTTTCTGATGCGATTTGATTTGGCCCAAGATAGGTGAGTAGCTGGACTTGCAATGCTGCTTGAACGCTGTTGCCCAGAGTTCATGACACCGGCCTGTACAGCATTGCGGCGTCTGTTTCATTGTCTGGATGTTGACAAACATCGTTCTTTGTTTAGTCTCCAGCTGCGGGACCCCGCCTGCCTGTACGGGTGTTCTAAAATGCGTTGTATTGGGCTATAGGCTTTTGCATGCCTATACTCCTGTAGAAAAGTGAGAAAAGCTCGGATTCCCCCACGAATCTACCCTCATGTGTGCTCTTTGCGTTTTAATTTCTAAAACATTGTTACGGTGATTATTAATGTGCTCACATTCTTGGTATGTGTGCATAAGCATCAATATTTCGCCTTCTTATTTTTAGATTGGATCAGTGCAATGACGATTCCGATGCTTGTTAACTCAAGCGCGGCAAAAAACGCTTCGGTGATCCACATTAAAAATCACAGCCCCATCCAAAGACGAAGTTCGGTAAAACGTAAGGCAGTCTCCACTGCAACAACAGTAAAATTCTGTCTGAAATCCCAACTGACTGTGCAGTGTCGAAATGCCAAGGTCGATTGGATGTAAGCTTCATAACACGAGGAGCTCAGTTTCGATTCCGTCCACGGGGAGCGTCTTGACGCTTGATGTACGTTTGCTTATATTCATCGTGGTTTTTTGAAACCCATTTTTTAAAGTTGAGTTTCGTTCAGTGCGTTAACGTTTTCTGGTACCATCAGTGAGTCATAGCAAGCTCACTTTTAAAAAATGCACCACCATAAATACAAGACCTGTATCCTCAGATGCACTGAAATTATAATTTAAGACCGAGAATCCCCATTTCTAGAAATAATGTTCCAAAGGTATCATTGTGGCGTGAAGACATCATGCATCCTTTATAATCCCTAATGTCAGGTGCAAGTTTGCATTCTGGTGAGTGTTTTTCATATGTGGATATCGATACTTGCCTTTCTTGCTTTTTTGACAGAATTCTTTTTGCAACTGAATTTTTCCTGTCACACATGGTCGCACAAATACACGATTCGACATGTTTTTTTCAAGCGGGTGCGGAAAACAACCTGGTTGTGCGGTATGCCATGGTTTCAGTGATACTGCGGCTGAAATATTTTGGCGGCATCAGCACGCCGCTAAAAGTAAAGAAACAAGAATTCAAGTAATCTGTGTTGTGTCCCAAGTGACTCTCAAGTACACACATGAAACCAGTTGTCATCGCGTAGAGAACGATGTGGGATTCTTATTTTATACAAGCTACGCTGCATAGATCGTGGCACCGGCCTGGAACTGTGAAGACTTACTAAAGAACATCAGGTCAATATTCGGAGAAGAGATTGTGAGGGCAGACGTTGTTAGGAGCTGCAAGTCGGGCATTCCGAGGGGTAAAACGCAGAGAAGTTTGGGAGCGTAAATGTGGCAGCAAAGTGAGAAGCAAATTGTCAGCAGTAGAGTCAGAGGTGCTGCTTAGTTTCTGGGCTGTTGTCCTTGCCATCGTTTCCTGGACCGCTTTGCCACCGGACGTCCCGAGGATTCTCCTCCAACGCCACTGCATGGATGGACGTTGTGAATTGGAGAATTACGAGATTGAGAAATTGAAATGTGCTCGGGAACTTCTAGACATCACCACGTTGTTGAAACAGAAAGATAACTGTGTTCTGGATTACTTTACTCCTTGTAAGGTCAGGAGTAGCGCACATCTGATCATTTAAAAAAAATGCTTCCCAATCAAAGTTGTACTAACTGAAATTTTTGAGCATTTGCAATTTTTTAGGCATTTTTGATCATTTAAAAAAATTCTACCCAATCAAAGTGGTACTAACTGAAAATTTTATAGTATTTGCAAATTGTTAAGCATTTTTGTAGTATTTGGAGTATATAGAGTATTGGAGAGTTTTTGAGTATTTTGAGTACACAAAGAGTTACTATTCTGTGGTTGCCATGTTGCTACGTTTATATCTTCTGTAGCGTCTCCTCAAGTATGTGTTATCTGAATTCTTGCAGTCGTGCTTTTGTAAGAGATCTGCGAATCTAGCAATGACTATTATTTATTTGGCGCGTACACATTTTATCACAATACGATGTCCACCCAACCCGTCTCCGAATTTTAGCCTACACACCACTCGTGCCAACGCACCTGGGCAAACATCAGAGCAATATCAAAGCAATATTGCAATTTAAAGAGAGACATTTCAACATCGCCCGTTTTCAGTTTAACCATGTTCTCTTTGTTTTCACACAAAAAGAGCAGGCCGGGGATTTTCGCCCTCACCTTGAAAGCAGTTCGGAATGGATAAACTAAAATGTTTATGTACACAATATAAAAGCGTAAACTTTTCGGAAAGCGAATCGACGAGCTCTTATAGTGCTGCCCGCCGTAATCCTTTCTTCATGACCTAATCAAATTGCTGGCCAAATGAATAAGAAATTTTTCCACAAGGCAAAAAAAAAATAGTGCTCTTCCAGTCTGTGAAAATGGAAGACCTGTGAAGCTCGACGCCCTCCACGGAGGGCCCGAAACAAAACATGTTTGTCTGCAATTTACGACTGAAAGAGAGAGAGAGAGAAAGAGAGAGAGAGAGAGAGAAAGAGCAGTTTATCGAATGGAAGGAAAATAGAGAGCTTGGCTTGGTCGTATAGTCTCTGACCTGCTACTCTCAGTGAGGGTCGAAGGAGGGTGGAAAGATTATAAATAGAGGGTGACAGGCCTGATGGCTGGCAGTGTTGCGGAATGGGCACCCCCATTCCATTCCGATTCCATTCCGGGGAATTAAAACTTGTCGGGATTCCATTCCTTTCATTCCTCGGAATGACAGAGGTTGGCCCATTCCCACTCCTGGAATGGACGGAAAGTTCAAGTTCATTCGTTTAATTCCTCCACGTAAAAACTGCCTCAGGTGCTCTGTCGAGTGACCGAGAAACGCAACATGAATCTGATGTTATCATACTCGTTGAAAACTGCAAAAGTATGATGCAAAATGTGTCCTATGTCACCGAAGTTGGGAGGTGGTAGAAGGCTGGATGCATATCTCGTGCACAATAACTGCCCAATAGAAAAAATTACCGTGCCTTCCTAACGAAAGTAGAGAGAAGCGCGAAAGCTACAAGTGCGTCCCACTTTCTCTGACAGTGCGTCTAGGCCGATCTTCTAACATTCAAGCGCTCAAACCGCAAGCGAAGAACGAACCCATGCGGCGATTTTTCGCGCACCAAGTACACACAACTACGGACGATCTAAATGTACACCGTTACATGGTTTATGAGGTAAAGGTATACTTTTGTACACCATCATGATCGACACATGTGTAATCTGATTTAGAACCATTTGTTTCTGTGACTTTCAACAAAGCGTTTTAACACAATGGAGGCCCAGTTTTAGCGAGAGAGTGAGTGAGAGAGAGAGAGAGAGATTTAAGTTGCACTCCCCGGTTTAACGCATGCGCCGTGTGTGCAGAGACCATATCAGAGCTTTTCGGTCGAGCAACCGGTCTAAGGGCGAATGTATTAGTTTTTTGACAGAATGAGCTAGGTCACACTAAAAAATCTATCGTTTTAAAAAGGGGGAGTGTCACACTGCCCATTTTTGCATAATAAGTAGAGGGATCCCACTACTTATTATAGTACTTGCATGTTAAGATGTTTTAACGGTTTCTTCTTGCGCGACGCGATATGAAGCAGCTATTACATTGATGTCTGCTTTTTTCGTTTTGTTGCACAGTCTCTGGCGTGCTACCTTGCTGTTTGGTTGGCATACCCTCATACCACGCGTAATTAGTATGCTGTGGATAACTACAGACATGTCGCGTGGAGCTCGCTCACATGTACATGCATTTGAAATGCTGACTTGAATAATTTCAAGTGACTTAGTTTGATAACAGCGCTAGGACAGGACACAGAAAAGGCACAGGACACAGGACACAAAACACAGAAGGCGACACGAGACTGAGCGCCGCCCAGTCTCGTGTCGCCTTCTCTGATTACGTATGTACCAACAAGCCCGTATTAGCACAGTTTTTCGATTTCAACTGAATTTACAGGATTGAGCGCTAACGCTACTGTACCAACGCGAGATATGGAAGGGCACCGAAAAGGAAAACAGTTAACAGTTCTTGCATTCACCATAGGAAAGTCGCCACCGCTTCCACGTTGACCTCCATTTCGCTTGTTTATTGCCCTGGCCTTACCTGGGCACAATCTGTTCAATACAGGACACTATTTATGACCCCCTAATTTAAAGTGACAGAACCATATCGTGACGGGAGTCATAGCAAAATAAAGAAGCGTGAACAGGCAGTTTGTTTCCACAAACGAGCAACCTATATGCACAAAGACCTGATCAAAATTGTGAAATGGGACCTTCCTACTTGAATAGTGGCGATACTCCAACTTTCAAGCCGAGGACTAAGGCTTCGGTAATCAGTTACATTTGTACCCAGGGGCAAAGGCCACGTGAATAGAAGCAAAGCAGCCAAACAACGAACAAGTTTGGCACAACTGGAGGAGAGGGCCGCAAATTCGGATCGAAGCAGAGCACGGTGTCACACTGCTGGGAGCTGTCAAAGCACTCGCAAAAAAGGGCGCTATTTTAGCCGCGACTGTTAGCTATTTTAGCCGCGACTGTTAAAAACAAACGCCTTTCGGCAGGTGTTTGTTTTGCATTGTCTTCCATAATATCTAGTGTAATCGTATATCCCAGCTGCCCACTACCGTAGCCGCTGTAGCAGAGCGTGGAGGTAGAAAGCTCAGTAACATATCCGAAGCCCGCTTCTTACGCTTACGGCGGGTGCCGTGCACACAGGGCCCTCACCCGCTATTTTGTTTTGTTTCCTTGATTTTAATTTGCTGGAGCCCCGAGGCCCCGCTGAAACACACGGGCAGACGGTCGATAGGTTGACGTCGTACTCCTGCGAGATGCTTACAAGGCTATTTATTGCGTGCCGGGAACGGAGGGTGGGAGGAGAATGCCAAGCAGACTCGTTGGTTCATGTTTCATGCGCAAACACTTTAGATTGTAAGCTTCAAGATTTTGCAGCATCAGCTCACGGTGAGAAACACCGCGGCTTAGGATGCGCGCCATTCGTATCCCACCCCCCCCCCCCTGCTTGTCGGTGCTATTCCCTGCCTGCTGGCCTGGGTCACGCGGTGCCTGCCACTGAGAGAGACGCCGGTCAGACATCGGCGAAACAGACAGTTGTACAGAGAAAGCCATGCATCAAAAAGCCGGCCGAAGCACGACGTGTCGACCTAACGGCGCCACCGGCCAGACGCGCTTGCGCCGCTCGAAGTTAACTTCCACACACACTGCGGCAGACTGCGCGAATTCAGTTACTCGAGATGTCGGGTATGCGCTCATGTTTTTGCCACCGGTGACCCCTTTGAGATATACCGACGCAGTCGTCGCCAGAGACTAATTAAGTAGCCGGAAGGCGCTAGCCATGGTGACGCCATCGTCTAAAAATCCTCACTCCATTCCCATTCCACTCCGGGCAAAAGGCGCCTAATTCCATTCCCATTCCATTCCTCCAAGCGTTGTCCTCATTCAGTTCCCATTCCATTCCGGCATCTCGAAAGGGTGGAATGAATCCGGAATCATTCCAATTCCGTAGTGGTAACTCCGCAACACTGATGGCTGGCATAGAGGTGATAGTAAAAGCACATGCAAAATGCCTATGCCATGTACACTACACATTCAATAGTTCACCACAACGGGATTCGACTACAAGATCGCTGCCAAACCGTTGTTTTTTAAGGACGCTACCACTGTCTTGAAGGCCTTGTTTGAACCTTGCGGGTCCTGCCAGGGTCACAGCAGGACGCCCTCAGACAATGCCCGATTGTCTAAGTGAGCCAACGACGCGGTTAACTGAGCATACTTCCTAGCCAATTACCCGATTGAAATTTAAAAAGATTCCAGCTTTATCCTAGCGGACAAACATACAGCTGTCTCTTTTGCACCCAAGTCGTAGGCATCTGACTGTTAGTGTAACACGACAATTCAATCTATTTTACATCTGAGGGCACCGGACCGCTCGCATTGCGCTGGTTGACGGCCACATTTAAACGTCACGCCAGCACAACGGACATGCCATCAGAAAGGGCATGAAACATTTAGCTACTCGTGCCCGCCGGGTTTTGGCCCCTGTTACGGCAGGAAATAAGTGTTACAGTGCACCTTTCTATAAAAAACATTACCCCACCATCCCGCGAGGGGAACCCTCTGGAGATGCGACGCATCTTGGGGGTTCACTTGGTGTTTTCCGTTGGGTTGATTCTCTAATTGCGTGAAACGTGTGAGCAACGCGTATGATATATTCTTTATTTAACACTCGGCGTAACGTCGGGCTCCATTCAACGCATCCATGTAAATCGGAACGCCGGTGCTGGAATGACCGCGGCTATGACGCAACGTGGCGCGGCTATGACGCAACACAATCCCACACAATCCACTTTAATCCAATCCAATACAAATCCAATCAAATACAGGCCAATCCAATCCATCCAATCCAATGCCCCTCGCGAGAGAGTGTTCGCTATCGGAGAGGAGAGGGGGTGAGCGGTGGACAGCGCAGCTCACGTGGTGAGGAGAATGGGGGAGGGGTGTGGACGGACAACAACAACGCCGTATGGAGGGACAAGGCGATTGAATGAGATGCAGTCGCATCTAAAACCATGTGCCCTGCTTATGTAGGCACTACTCGAAGACCTGTATTCGTGTAGTGGTTTCCAGTTTGATGTGATCCAAAAGCATGAGCAAGTTTTAGTTACGACTACTACGTTAGAACAGGCGTCTTCACGTTCCGCAAGCACACATAACCATTACATGGCAGAATATATTTAAATAAGCATTCTTGTTTCAATATTTGGTTCTGTTTTGCTCAAGGGTGATTGAAGGCAGAGATGTGTGAACACCAGGCAGGAGAATGCCAGCACTGACCTGGTCATGGCAGCACAGCAGGAACTGTTGACGTGGTGGCCTTTCCGTTGGACGGGAGCGAGAAGTAGGCGGCTCCAAACGCTCCTAGCATCACAAGGGCAAAGTAGAAGACGATGCATAATGTCAGGTCACAATAGCCGGGCTCGCAGAGTGCCTTCCTAAATCCGGAAGCCATCGTCGTTGGTTTATGGACACTGGCGCTTAAAAATACCACAGTAAGTGCATGAACTGGCTCTTATTGTTATGGCGAGGCGGATTGCCCAAGCGCCTGACAAATCAACGGAAATTCTAGATTCCAAATCATCTACTATTAAGACAACTCGCCTAACAGATGGGAAGTTTAGTTCTTAGAAAATGGGCCTGTCTGCCAAGCTGTCACGCTGGCCTATGCAACGCTGCGTCGCAGTTTGGATGAAAATCATAGGGCGAATAGCACACCGATCGGCAGCAGCGCCCCCTCAACTATCTAACCCTTGATACCATTCATACGTCGCTTTACTTCTATAACACTTTAACGCTTTCTATCAGTGAGATGTTTTAAGAACTACATGAACTGTTTCATAATTTCTGATAAGGTTTCCTCGGTATTTTAAATCTAAGCGTCATTGTACTCACTAAATCCGTAATACACCAGTACGCCCTGCAGGCGAGCCAACTTTCTTTCACGATGATGATGAGTGATCGTGGGGGAAGTGAAAAAAAAGGGAACTTTCACTCGCGCGCAAGCCTGCATAGACGAAATTGTTGTAGGTTAACTGTGAAGGACGGAAAATTGAGTTGGATATCGTTGTGGTGTGGTGGTTGATGTCAGTGGCATGCCATTGCAATGAAGTTATTTTGAGAAAGGCAAGCGTGAGTTGGTCGTTTTTGTCGATGTTTTCAAACGCAACTCTGAAGTGCGACTTATAGTCTCTAGGTAATATTTTGCACGCCGAGCCTCTCGAAGCATCGTCTCTTTTTTCAGCCATGCGCACCATCCGCGGCCGGGACAGATGGAGTCAATGGTCAGCTGCACGAGCTTCGACATTCAAATCATGACTCTTCGAGAAGACAAAGCGCATGTGCACGGCCACATAAGGATGAACGAAGCAGGGACGTACGCTATGACGTGTCTTTCTCGTTCAGAGCAAGAATTTTTTTAAATGTTGGGCAATCTCCCTATGTGGGTATGCTTGGCTTGACCAACGTGAGCTCGAGGCGTGCTGCGAAAACCGGAGTTTTCTTTACAGCAACGCTGTATACCTCTACCACCAAAAGGCTTCATCACCGTCGGGAAAAACAATTTCCGTCGGCCAAAACGCCAAGGTGGTAAGGTGTATGACGCCGAGCGCTTACGTCAGGCTAATTGGGCATACAGCATAGACCTCAGAATTTGTTTAAGGAAACCACAAATGCACATCGAATCGGCATTATGAATGACAAGGCGCGTGTGAATAATGGGACCTCCACACCTATTCGTCCTGCAAATATTATGTTTGCAGATTATCTTCAAAGGCCAGGCAAGACTCGTCTCAGAAAAGAGAGCAGTTCGTGCAAAAAACGCTGAGCGCATGCATCGGGCTAGGCCGGACAGCGTTTCCCGTCAAAGCAGCCGACCGCAGCGTGAGTTGATAATGTAGCACGCCAGGTTCATAGTGTTGTGAAAATTGTAGTTATACATTTAAACAATGACGCCCTTTCACGTCTCAAACAACTGAACTGCAATTAACAAATGTCTCAATGCCACTTAACGGTTATTTTTATTTAATATTCTGAAAGTTTCTAGTGGTCAGCTGAACACCGCTGAATGATGCTTTGTGTTGTGAGCTGCGCATAACGTTTTCTCTATTTCGGTAGTATGTTCTCCAGTTTTGCAGCTGTATTTGTGGGCGTTATATTTCGAAGACTCTACGGTGGCAGCTTAGCTGTAGACTGCACCATATCCCCGTTGTGAGCTCAGTTCAACCGTAGTTATTCGTGCGCACACTTGTAGGTAACGTTTTGAAAAGTTCTACTACTCCGATGTCTTCTTTTTTGTCAGCAATGATTTCACCATCCTTCATGTACAGGTTTAAACGGAATAGCTGTGCAACCCGTACTGTCATGCATAATTCATTGACATGTTAGTGACTCGTGAAAAACCCCGCTGCAGTGGCTTCGTAGGTTTCGCGTACGTTAAAGAGCCGCCAGGCGGTAAAGATGTACATGGAGCGTTCTACTGGGGTAGCCTCACAGCCCCAGTATAGCATTGCGGTGTTAAACCCCACAGTATGAATTTTTTGACTCGTGAAAAAAAACGCCTAGTGCTCCTGACAAAAAGCATTGCTGCAAACAGGCATGAAAAAACTGCTGTCCAGCAATGCAAAGTTCTTTTTGTTGCGTTTATTGTTGGGACATTGGCGATCTCCACCTGAGGATCTTTGATTTGCCTTGTAGAGAAGAGGTGGTACTGATATGATGATGAATGAACATTTATTGAATACCAATCCAACTACTTGTGTGGTGGCAGACCAGTGGGGGGACTCCTTAGTCCAGAGTCCCTGGCTGTGGCTGGCCGTCCGGGCCCGCTTCACCAGGTTAAGCTGAAAACCGGGTTCAGAGCTGGACAGCTGCGCCGCCACCTGTACACAGGAAGGTGGAGATTGGGAGAGAGGACGGGTGTGTGAGAGCATTCCCATTCGTTGTGATAACGGGTACCTCTTTCGGAGCAAAACTGGCACTGTGGTGAGAGAGAGGTGGGGAATATCAAATGCCATACATGTATTGTGAGGGAAGGTCTGGGTTTCAACTCGACGGAGAGTGATTTCGTCAGGCTTTGTTAGAGAGGGGTGAGGTGGCGGGAACGCGCGCCGAGACAGCTTATAATGTGCGACAATGTCGTTGTAGGTGAAGTAGGGGGTGGTCATCCAGGATGGGAAGAGGGGGCCGGGGGCAAGGGCCTGGTGCATCAGTTCTCGGGCCGCGTTGTGCGCCGCTTCATTGCCGGCTAACCTACAACGGCCAGGAGTCAATAGTATGTGGCACTCCACGGGGAGGTATTTGGAGTGTTCGATGATGTGTGGGGCAGTGCGCGACAGTAGACCTTTTTAAGATGTCGACAGGCTTCCTGCGAGTCTGTGACTACTGTCACGTAGTCGCGACGAGTGGAGGCAAGGGAGAGCAGCAGTGGCTATCTCTTCAGCTTCAGTTTGTGTTGAGGGCCGTGTGGAGGCATGCCAACATTTTTGCTCGCTTTGCCGAAGTTGTACTCATTTGTCAATTGGTGATGCGGCATCGAGATGTAGACAGCTTTAAACAGCGGAGCTGTTGCACATGTCGTAAGTTTGGTGTTGCAGTAAAAATGCTAATAAAATGCGGGTCGCTTGTGATCATTTGCTTCGCGCTGACCGCCCAGCGTTCCTGCCAAGCGCTGGGACTTAAGGCAATATTAAAAAAAACAACTAGCAAAATACCATAGGTAGCGAGAAAATGCGAAGGTCTTGTGAGCGTGTGACTTACAGTGACCGCCGATTCCCGGTTCGCGTGGTGGCTTCACCAAGAAAAAAATAGGCTCCAGCGCTGTCGTCATGCGGAACGGGCATGTAATGCTTGTAATTAGGAACACCACCATAGAGATGAATATGACGATGACTACTACTAGCACAGTTCAAAACAATGACGGAACATGTAAATAAACAATTACAAACTTGTAGAAATGCGTTGTGATGTATCCTTCACTGCTCACGTATGAATAAATCCTTCAAATTCGCTGTGGTTGAAGCCATACATGACTAAATGCAATCTCCCCAGTGTAGCTGGTGGAAGTCAACAAGGCTGAGGATGAATTTGGTTCCATCACTCGTCGCGAAGAAGACGACGACCTCACCGGTGCATATAACGACGATTATTATCTCCGCAACTATGGAAATAAACAATAATACTGAAACTTCTCTATGTGTAAGGCAATGCTGAACTACCATATCTTCGCCATTGAAGTCTTGCGCGTAAGTGCAAGATGGCCGGATTTTGTGGCATCGTCCTCGGGATAACCCCATGAGTGGCTGTTGTGTGAAAGTATTGGAATGGTGTTTAGACATCGAAGCCAAGTGTGTATTCGAAAATACCGGTTTTTTCAAAGCGAAGCCTTGGGGCTTTCACTAATGGCTTCGGTAAGGCGAAAGTGCTGAAGTAAAAGAAGACTACTCCCGGTGGTCCGAATCGAACCTGGGTCCCTGGTGGTTTGAAGCCAGTGTTTATCTGACTGCTTCATTTTGGCATGGTCGAAGTTGTTTGGATAATATATACGACAACCACAGAATGCGTAAGGAGAAAGCTTTGCGTTCAACCATCGTCATCATTGCATGTAGGGGTGCACGATTTCTTTCCAAGTGCAGCACCTATCGTCATTGGCAAATCCACCCTAATGGGTGTCTTTGTATTTGTATATGGAGCATTAACTTGTAGTTACTTTATGGTTTATTTGACCAACGTGTCCTAAAAATCAACATATGTCGATGGTAGAGTTGTGGCTGGATCAGCATGCTCGTGGCGTTTCATCTGTTTGAAATGAGCCTGTGCCATTCCTTGGGGTGACGTGACCCTCAGGATTGCCCACAGCTGTGCGTTTTTGCACACATTTTGGGCGTTCACTTACTTCTGTAGCCTCATTACAAACATACGAACGCCTTGCACCGGATTCTTTGTATTATTTGATTAGTGTTCGTTCGCTTTCTCGACAAATGTTCAGGAAATCCTGAATTCTATATCTTAGTTGTAAATTTTTTTATCATGGAATTGTTTTAGTGGTCCTGTTCTTGTGCACCGCTGTACCAATTGTTTCTGTACAGATTATATCTACAAAGCTGGGTCACTAGCGTTATATTTGGGAATTACAACAACGCGCACGTTAGAAAAAACGTTTTTGTCGTCATTTTTCATAGTGGGCTAATAGGCAAAAGGTATGTGTGTGCAAGCATGAGGCACTTTCTGAACCTGCAAGGAAAAATTTGTACCTTCGCACTGCGCGCAGTTTTGTTGGTATCCTCACGGTACCTTCACGGCTGAACTGCTGAGCTGTCGTTTTTATATAGTGTTTTTTTCTATAATAAGTGATTGCAACTACACTGAACGCATAAAATTTCAAGTATAATTACCGATGCGCAAGTGGAAATGGTAAATAGTGGGCGATGTGTATTTTTCATTTTGGGGTTTCGGCAGTTCTTCTAAGGTGCCTAGAAGTATTTTAATGCCCGCATGCGAAGTACCTCCAAATCAATAATTTTGAAACAAGCACAAATCCCTTACATTCCTTTTTAACACTCAATATTACGTCAGGCCGTCAACATACGTCAGTTTAGTTTGCCGTTTTCACAACTCCTCTTACGTCCCTAACACTCACGAAGTCTTTCCTTTCGTGAAGTCTACTTCCACACTTTTGTACTGCGTAAAACTGCGAGGAAAATAATGCGCATGCAGGTGTTGAAACAACATTTGCGTGTCTCTTTTCTTGACATTTATACTTCATCTTAGTATGTAGGGCTGCAAGCCTGCAAGCCTGGGTGTACGTCTGCACTAAGCACCAAAGGCGTTCTTTGGCGTAAGAGAGCGCCGGGCGTGCAAAGCGCAGTAGACAGCTGAACAGGCGGTAATGAGACATAATATCAAGAAAGGAAAGGCGCCTATCTCCAGCTGACAGTGTTTAATGGAAGGGATCAAGGCTAAGACCCACTCTGAAGGTGAACTGCAGAGAGGCTGTGTGTGCTGCCTCACTCCCTCCCACACCCGTGTGGGCTTGGGTCCACACCAGCTCGGTGATGGAGTCAGGGGGATTTTTAAGTATTTTGAGCCATCATTCATCATCATCATCATCATCATCATCACTAGCCTATATACGCCCACTGCAGGGCAAAGGCCTCTCCCATTAATCTCCAATTATCCCGCTCATGTGCTAACTGCAACTAATTTATCTTCGCAAATCTCGTCATCTCATCTGCCCATCTAACTTTTTGCTACCCCCTGCCATGCTTGCTTTTTCTAGGGATGCACTCTGCTACCCTTAATGACCAACGGTTATCTTGCCTTCGCATTCCATACCCTTCCTACGTCCATTTCTTCTTCATAATTTCTACTTATATGTTTTATATGTCCTTAACCCGCGTTTGTTTCCTTACCCTCTCCGCTCTCTTCTTGTGTCCTAATGTTACACCTATCATATTTCTTTCCATTGCTCGCTGAGTCGTCCTCAATTTAAGTTGAACCCTCTTAGTAAGCCTCCAAATATCTTCCCCGTAGGTGAGTACAGGTAAGGTGCAGCTGTCATACACTTTCTTCTTAGGGGCCAATGGTAAGCTGCCATTTGTTGTCTGAGAATGCCTGAAGAATACACTCCAGCCGATTCTTATCATTCGAATTACTTCGAAGAAAGTTGTGATCTAGGGTCACAACTTTGCCGAAGTAGATATATTCTCTTACCACTTCCACTACCTCGCCACCTATCTCAAACCACCGTGCTGTCCCGAAAGAATCGATCATTACTTTAGTAATCTGCATATTAATTTTCAGGTCCACGGTTCTACTCTGTATGTCCAGTGCGGTAAGCATACTTTGCAATTCGTCCGCCGAGTTACTTAGCAAGGCAACATCATCAGCAAATCTGAGGTTACTTAGGTATCTACATCAATCCCTACTCACACCTGTTCCCAATTCAATGTTCTGAATACTTCTTGTAAACATGCTTTGGATTACATTGGAGAGATTGTGTCTACTTGTCTCACGGCCTTCCTTATAGGTATTTTACTGCTCTTCTTAAGGAGGATGATGGTAGCTGTGGACTCACGGTAAATATCTTCTTGTATTCTTACATAATGCTCGTCTACAGCCTGGTTCCTTAATACCTGAATGGCTGCGGAGGTTTCGACCGAGTCAAATGCTTTCAAATAGTGTATGAAGGCAATATATAGGGGTTCAGTATACTCCGCGCACTTCTCTGTCACCTGATTGATCGTGTGAATAAGTCCATTGCTGAGTAGCCTTTACGAAACCCTGCTTGTTCTTTTGATTTACTGAAATGTAAGGTGGCAGAAAGTCTGTCAGCGATTACCTTTGTAAATACCTTCTAGACGACTGACAGTAAGCTGATCGGCCTGCAATTTTTCAAGTCCTTCATGTCACCTTTCTTGTGGATTAGGATGATGTTCGCGTTCTTCCAAGATTCTGGTACAAGTATCTTGAGTGCCATGGGAGAAATGTGACCCTGAGCAAAATTTCGAATGGCCGTCTTCGAATCGGAGATTATGATCGCAGGGGAGGACCAGAGTGTTAAAGTAAGAGCAACAGCCGCATCTTCCGAGTCGCAGGGGAAAAAGCGCAAAAGGTGAGGGTGGTAAGAGGAGAATATAGGGAACGACGTACACAGAAAGGTGTATGCGGCGAGTAGTTCATCCGCGGCAAAGGAGATGGAAACAATTTACTTTCCGCTGGAAACAATCTCGGCTCCTCTCTTTTGTATGCTTTGCCCGCGGCTTTTTTGCAGATTTAAACGTGGAATCTTAGTCTTTGAAATGCGAAAGCTCTGGAACTCCAAGAGGCCTAAAAAAAATTTTGGGTACACGTCTCTGGTTTTCTCAAAACTACTAGGCCAGGAAGGCGGGCAGAAATATATGTTCAACGAGTGCGTGTAAGGCGATGGACCATTCTAGACACACTAGCGAACAATACTAGCGTAGATCAAACCGAAACAGAAACTATCAACACAAGCTCGGTGCCGAAAGATCCTTTCCCCATGGTCCGGGTGCGCAGCCGCGTTCTTTTTGACCAGCTTGATTAGAGTATCGGGAAACTGCTATACACATGCATCAAAACACATTTTCAGATGGGTCCTAAGTTGCCTAGCTGATACACTCTTATGTAGCTCGCATGATTCTTTGAAGGGTCCAAAAAATGAGACGAAACGCTCAAGTGAAGTAAAGATCTACGCACAAGGAGGGCACCTACACCCGTTGCTTATACAAGTGAAGAAAGGTCACGTTTACAACGCTATCTATGTTAGTTCTAATTTTGAGTCTCAGTAAGTTTCTGAAAAAGTGGGTCACATCCCTATCATGGTGAATTTTTTTGCTGAACAGTAAATGTGAGCCCCTTCAGCATGGCACTGGCTTTTTAGGCGAGGCCTTGTATCGTTCTATTCCTTGTGTTTTTTTTAACTCATTGCGGGAAAAAGATGCCTAACAACCAATTTTACATTTCAACGTACGTTTCCTCGAGACAGTTGTTGAGTGTGGTCTGTCTAAATTATTTCCCGCACTGTGTGAGCGTATACACTGCAGTTATAATTCCAGTGAGAACAGATACATACACATTTAAAATAACGCGATCCTCTTCTTACAACCCAGAAGAATGAAAAGCCGCAAGCAGATGGGACGTTATTAAGACGAGCTGAAATGGCGTATTGTTATTGCTCTAAGCTCAGGGTATCCCAACAAAAAAGCAGGTGGAGGCGGAGAATGAGTAGGAGGAGGACGTGGAGCAGGAAGAGACAGCAAGGAACAAAGAGAGGAGGAGATATGACCGTTATTGAGATATCTGAACTGGCGCCTAGGAAGCAGGGTGGCCAGGGTAGGTTCCTCTTCATGTGAATCATATCCAAGTCGGCCGCCGCCTGTGCTGTCTACCAGCTGAAGCTAGGTAGGAGGGTAGAGAGTGGCTGGACAACAGCACCTCCCATTAGCTCTTATTGGGTTGTTGAGGGGAGAGAGGAGGTCGCTTAGGGCTAAAGTCAGTGATGATGGATGTGCCAATGCTAGGAAATGGATTTAGAGAAAAGTATACGGCTGAGGAAAGTCCTTTAAGGAATGCCGTTGTAGCGCAAAACCACGTTCATAAAAACCAGTACTGACAGCCGACGCTGCTATGTGCTGTTTGAGAGACGACGGCGTTTCGCTACTCGAAAACATTCCAAGGTATTCGATTCCAAGATATTAGAATCCAAAGCGTAGCGGTAAGACTCGCGTCAGGAGGGAGCATAACGGCGCTGCAAAACGTCCAGTCGACCACCGCGCTATCCTGCTTTGTATTGGACTCGCGTCGCTCCAAATGAGGATGCCAGTTCCGCAAAATCCTCGCTGGCAGCTAACGCATACACGCGTCGCGTACCGCAGGGTGCGTGCAGGCAATGTACGGACGTCACGGTGGCACCCTTCCCAGCTTTCTAGGGAATGGGCGGGGGTGTGTTTGTTTTATTTATGCGAATCAACGAGTTCGCTCCAGACGTGGGAAAAGCATTGGCGACAGCGGTTATCGTTTGGCTGTGTGCATCGTCGCTCTTACCCTGAACGTGCAGCTTTCTGCCCTCTGAGCTTTGGGTTCGCAAGTTATTAGTTTTGAATCAGTAAGTTCTACGCTACGCCTCCCTCTGAGGAGCAAGGCTGGTAGATGAACTGGGTGGTGCAGGTGATGTCGTAAATTTGCTGACCGCCAGTTATTCCGTATATAAGCTACAGTTGAAAACTCATAAAAACTCACGCAGGTAAGTCACTTTAAACATTGGGTTACACAAAACAATGATGATTGTCAGAGAACGCACATCAAACGCCTAAAAAAAAGCGCTTCCCGTGCTCGAAATCGAACCAATTGTACCTGTCCTTAAGAAGCACACGTCTGCCCGATTGAGCCATTCCGACACGGTAGAAGCAGTTTGAATTTTGGACTTTCACTTTGACTCATGTTGCATTGTAGGATGCTTCGCGTTTAAACCATCTTTCTCCTAAAATAACGTCTTTGATTTTTATTCATGTTACACCAGACGATCTTAGGACATCCAATTTTCCTTCCGTATTGTTTTCCGTAGCAACTCTTTACACTGGACTGCCTATTCCAGCCTTTAGCTTTCTATGTCCGCACATTTGTACTCTACATTCAGTACTGCTACATTCTCATTTTCAAACAGTTCTAAAGATTGACGGACATCGTAATGCATACATGTGTCTTTATAGCCAAGGCCTCGTTGCTTAATGTTTTACATAACTTCTTTACCTGGTTTATTTCAGTTTCCTTCGATCCCAAGCCGTTCAGTAGAACGCTTCAAGCCTTACTTCTCCAGCCACGGGGTACTTTCATCTATGTCTTTTATCTACGTGGGGTGCGAACGTTCGGAATCTGCTTCTTTTTTTAGTAGTTAGAACTGACCCTGCTATAAATTCCTCGTCTATGTGGTACACGCAAACTCAGTGCGGTTGTGCCCTACGCACAACACGCAATCCATAACTGTTGGCTCCTCCCTGACCACGAAAGAGGGTTTTGGTCAAGGAATAATTGTTCGTTTTCACTCTTCCAGATGAATTTGATTCTTAACTACTCTCAACCTATGCGCCAGCCTCGGGGACCATAAGAGCAAATGACCACCTCGTGAAGGGGGCTGCTACGTTTGTATTTTTTGAAGTGCCCAGCACTATAATATGGGGCTGCAGCGGCAAGGCAACAAGGAAACAATGGCGATCGCAAAAAAAGGGACGAAAAACGAAGAGATTTAACGCACTGTGGGAAATCTTCTTGCAACAAATCTTGTGAAATAGTTGTTCTCGAGTTTTAAGTAAGGAAAATTGTTTTCATTAATACTCACGTTTGTCACAGTGTTCACTATTTGTCCAAGTAAACCGCTTATTCCCATCGGTCGGCTAAACACTCTTCCTGTCCTTCGCTTTCAAAGCTGTCGATCGGTAACACGAACTAGCACAATCTTCATGCTGTTCTCTTCATAGGCTAAAACGGCAGTTCTTAGGTATCTCGACAAAGCACTGTTCGGCAGTTGCCTGTCAAGAGTGCCGGCTGACAGCTACTTCTTCACGGAACTATGCTTTCGTGTTTCCCGCCTCATCGTATACCAGCTTGTTCAGCAAGCCCGTCTTGTCGTTGATTTTTTGGCTGCCAGAAATTGATTCGGTGTGAGTACCAGGTTACCATACTAAATATTCAGTCAGAAGGTGGAACTTTGTTCTCCAGGCATAAATATTTTCAGACATGTCATATTCTCATAATCGGCGACGGTAAGACACCAACTTACGGAGACATATTTAAATCAGAAAGCTTAAGCATTTTAGGCACAGTTTGTTTGATTTATTTTCGTTGTCCCAATGCGCACGTGGACACCAGTGTCATCCGTGACCCCTGACAAAAAGAGCGATCAAATTAAAACGCAAAATACTGGGCAAGAGCTGATAAAAGTTCCTTTTGAAATGACTTGACCACTTGTTACCGGATTACTGACTCAGATTCCAGGTCGTAAAATGTAGGACGTCCGACACAGCGGGTCAAGCTGAGTAAACTTGTTTTAAACGTGGTGAGTTGACAAAACTGGCACTTCCACTCATCGTTTTGTTTGTTGGTTATCGTTCTTTTCATCCTTTTTATAGGCTAATTCTCAAGCAAACGTATTGTCACGAGAAGACGATGAAGAGGGCAACGCAGCGTGGCTTTGTCCTATCAGCCGACGACGACGAAGATCTGTGGGTGCGCGCTGCTTGTGCGGGCTCTGGCTTAGCCGCCATGTAAATAGGCTGTAAATAGATCGTTCATCATTCTTCCCTATGGTTCATGCCATCAGTCGTGCCACCACGACACGTTTTGGTAGGGGTGCGGGTCCCTCCCCGTCTTGGCCCCAGCTTCGCACCTTCATCGGCCTCGGCGCAGTCGTCGAGATGACTGTGAACAGCGTCGGCAGCCCCTGCCCCGCCGCTACCGAGCACTCGACGACGTCCTCCCGCCCCGTATCCCCAGCCCGTGAAGAGCCGATCCAGAACCTTCATGACCTGATGGCGTGACCAGACGACCACGTGTCCCCAGCTCAGTAGTCCGACGTGGTTCCGGATACCTTCGACGTTTCGTCGGGGCCTTGACGAGCTCGTGTCGCGGGACCAGGCATCACCTCACACCATCATCATCCTATGTGGCGGCAAGGACTTTCATTGTACATTGTTATCTCATCTTTCGTCCTCACAACATCGCCTACCTAGGTAGCGTCGACCGGGACGGTCGCTTACAACCGGGGGTCCATGTCACGAGAAGACGATGAAGAGGGCAACGCAGCGTGGCTCTGTCATCAGAGCCTACGACGACAAAGATCTGTGGGTGCGGTGCCTGCGCGGGGTCTGGCTTGGCCCCCACGTAAATAGGCTGTAAATATATCGTTCATCATTCTTCGCCGTGGTTCGTACCATCTGTCATGCCGCCCCGTTACAATATGTTGCAACTATAAAGATCCCGTTCTAAAAAGAACTGAGGAACGTCCGTAACACTACCACTTAAAAAGCCTTGAAGGTACTGTTCAAATGAATAGGGGACAAAGATAACTGAAGCTCGTTTTGCTAATATGAAGGTAGCAGCTGTACATGAAGCCAAACAAAAAAAAAACTTTTTCACACCACATTTTTTTTTCTGCAATGAAAGGCGGTTTTATTGTGGGTTACGAATACTTTTCTGCAGTCTCACATGGACCCACAACTTGAACGATGTTGAATCTGTCGGGGTTACGCGGGACTACAATCACGCTCCCAGCTTGTAATGTGGGAGGAGACTGCGAGCGAATGTGTCATAAACCAACATAGGTTGTTGTGGGCGTGTACTAAAAGGAAACAGGTGAAACGCTCTCCACCTGTATTCCGACAAGAGGATATGCCCTTTTCGCCATTGGTTCATATATTCGACGCTTTCTATATATACCGAAGTTAAAATACATAACATGGGCTTGGAAAGGTACCACCCTTGGACGCAAAGTCAATGCATTTTAATTTTAGAAGTTTGGCGTTATTCCACTGGAACGAATACACACAAAAGCTCCACACTTTACAGCAATAGGATGTCGTAACCATGATGGAGCGTTGCGTGTTGCGCTTTTTGCCGAAATGTCCTTTTTTTCTTTCCTTCATTTCTTTATTCCACAAGGGCATCAAAATATTCCCAAACAGCGCTGGAAGTATGCCCTATTACATTATGTTAGTTCTTCGTCTATTCTTTAGGCCTGTGTGGTGGCTGTCATGTAGCCCTACCCAGGGGCGTCGCATCAGTTCCTTCTCGAAACCAAAAAAAGCATCGAAGACCAATAGAAAAATATTGCCCACTGAACAGAAGGAATATATGGTAACGACAGAATGAGCGCGTAAAAGACGTCGTTACGCGAATGCACGTGTTCTGCCTTCGGAGGGCTACAGGCTGATGTACACTGCCACGGGGGCCGTCTGCAAATTGCATTTGCCTCGCTGCTCCGATGCAACTCGCCAGCGACAAATAAGATTACTGATAAGCTATATAACCACGCCCGCCTGTTAGATCACGCAATCTATGAAGATGAGGTACACCATGGAAGTAGAAAATGTGGCTTGGCAACGCTGCAATGGGCCCGTCTACAACATAAACCGCCGAGACTGCGGCATATATAATAGTGGCATAAAAATTCTACGGTTTCTTCTTGTATGGTATGAATTCTTATGTCTCCAAAATTGTTACGTAAAACTCTTGATTGAGTTTATGATGCGCAGGTTTACGTTATATGTTTTTACGGCCAGTAGTTATATCGTCACCCACAATACCTCGCAACGCGGACAAGAGTTCCATGATAATACGGATAATACGCGGCCACTAAACAAGACACTGCCTTAATTAAAGGATAATAGAAATTATACAAACAATAAATGCAAAAGCGCTCATTTCAAGATGTCGATAATATCTACAGGAGTCTGATGAATGGGCTCAGTAACCAAAGATGATGAAACAATGAAGAAAGTCTTTCTGCGCATGTCCTCATTTTAGAAAGAAGCTAGAGGCTTCTGCGCAGTTTCGGTATTGTTTACGTTCTACTTGAAACTGCAGACCTTTAAATGTAACGTAACTCTGACCGAATAAAGATGTTCAGTGTCTGGTGTGTTAGGCCCTGCAGGCCAACTTGTTAGACGTTTCTGGACTCGTCTACACCTTCTACTGGCGCAACAGTCACTATTGAATCGGAAACGGTTTGGCAAAAGCAAGTCTACTTGTATTAGCCTACAATAATTTCACAGCGCTGCATACTCATAAGGTCTCCTAAACACTTATTTGGAAAGCTCGTGTATGGTAACGCTTCTGGCCTTTTGTGAACCCGACCGCTTATGATGTGATATTGGAAACTGGTGCAATCGAGTTAAGCGGCTTGTTAACTGAGGCTGTGGGATTTAAAGTGGTAGCTCGAATTTCATGCCCATGGAGATACTAAGATACCTATTGATTGCTGGTGGATGAAAAGCGAAATAACAGAGATGAAGCCGATTAAACAAAAATTAACAAATTTAAATAGCTTGGGAGAAAAATGAGATTTTGAGATTCCGAACACAAAGACACCCAGGTTGTCCAAATTTGCTTGGAGACCTCTACTACGGTGCGCCGCATCGCCTGTGTAGGATCGGCGCGGTAAACCTTAAAATCAGATATGTAGGCCAATAGAAGGAAGTTGAGCCAACATAGTGGTCTCTAGAATGTTCGACAGACGAAGCCTGTAGCTTCAACATCAATATCTGCTTCGACTTCAACATCAATGCAATGTTTTGTGTCATGCTGTACACTGCTCTAAAAAACATCTGCCTCACCTAGACCGGACATGTTCCCATTCTATCAAACATAAACGAGGGCGATGAGAACAACAAAACCCCCAACCTTCCGTTGTCTCATTTTTCTTGTTTCTACTTTAGGCAATAGAAAACGAGCTACCCAAAATATTTTCTTCAACAAAATCGAAGCGAGGGACAGAGTAAAAGTAATGAGTGTTAACTAAACCAAGACCTGGTTCATTACGACGCGGTACAGGAAAGTGTCTCTGCACGATGATTCTGACGAATCATTAGCCAGCATCAAAGAACTCACCCAACCGCGAGTAGAACAAATTAACGATGTAAAGACACATCTGGAATGTAGGCGAAATACCCAATGTGACTGAGCTGGCGAAGGCTGGTAGAGCTTTTCATGTGAATGGGCGCTGACAATGGTCGCCATTCTGAACATTCATTGTTGTTAACTTGATTTGAGGGGTCTATGGTGAAGTATAATGGTCATTTCATTACCACTACGATCTCAGTTTTATTGAACTTCACCTAAAGGTATCTAAAAGCGTAACGTTAAAAGACGCTGCAAGATAAAGACTCGTGCTTCGGTAATTCCAACGTGGTGTAAGCCCGAATGTCTTTACCGTATACGTAACTATATTTGTTATAATTCCCTAAACCTACCTTGTCGAGGCAAAATCTAACGGTCAGCTTCAAATTTCCATCGCTTCACAGGATAGGTTGGGCGTTAACCGCATTGCGGACATCCACGTCGTGCATCAAACACTTCGCTTGGTGCTTCACATTTTGCTACGCGCTTTTTCGGCCTGATATAGGTAAAGCCCGCTTCTTTTTACGCGACGGAGAATGTGACCGACACGTGGTAATATGCGGTGCCCAGAAGCGGAACTGACCCTAAATATATCAAGCGACAATAATTTTTTGAAGAAAACGTGTAATTGATCCCATAAAATATTCTTAAATAAACGCACATCCTGCCACATTAATGCAGAACTTCGCAATTCAATAAAAATTTATCTTAGGCCACATAATACTACGCTCCACTAAAAGCGAGCCCGTCCGAACTTAGAACGACAGATTCTTTTCGCGAAAGCGGACACTCATTCTAGGATAATTGTGGCGATATTTCAGTAGAATCTTTCTGGTTTATTTCGTGCGCATTGTCTGCCGGAGGGAAATATTCTGGGATTATTAAACATCGACCTATGTTTGGAGGCACCATGTGGATGCCGTTTATCCTACACCTTCAACAATCAAGAAAGGTGAACGCACTTATTAAGTTATTGCGCACACAATTTTCTTCAAACAAATGTCCCGGTTTATGTAAAAATACTTTTTACAGGCATGTGCAAAAGCTCAGTCCCGCACAAAGCCGCCATGCAGCGAAAAACAGAGTTTTAGATTAGGCATAAAGTGTGTGTGCTCAAACTCCAATGTTTCTGAAGATCTACCATATGGTCCATAATTAAACGCCAATATTGTTGAAAAATGTTGCTGGTATTGTGGTATCAAACAATTTCTATTTAAGAGAACTCCAGACCACCACTACAGAAACAGGGCTGCCGCGTGAATCAGCTATCCGTGGATATGCAAAGCGATAGCTTGCTTTAGGACGGGCAATTCTTGATTTCACTTGTTTAGCCTTTGATTCAGCTGTAATTATTTCAGTATTCTCCCAAAAGCCTGCCTTTGTCTACGATTGTGGTGCCACTTCCGGCGTTTTCTGAACCGAACGACTCCCTCCTCCTCAGTCTGCGACGCCAGCTTCGCGCGCTTGGCATTCCTCCGATGAAGCAGCCTCCGAGGGAGCAGACGCCGCTTTCTGTCGACGGCTGAAACCTCCAGATACCTCGATGTCCTCAGAGACAACCAAGGATACGTGCACGACGCGAGTCACGAGGCCAGGCGGCGAACCCTACGGACAGCGTATGCGCAACCCTGCACCTCTGGCGCTGGCGCCGGGCGGCTAGCGAACGCCGCTCTCAGCGGTCCTCGGCCCGGCGAGTCCCTTGCGCCGCAGATGCGGTCAAATGAAGGTCAAATGCTCCGCGATGGCGAAACCGCTGTATGAGATTAGTAAATCCTTGCTTTAAAAAGAACCAATCTGGAAAGTGCGGCGCCCTGTTGGAGTCAACGCAGAAGCTTGGCTTTCCAGGTAGCGCTTTTTTGTGGCGTGGTTGGGGGATAAAATACAAAAAAAAACGGCGCTCCAGGATATCAATATTTTTATTCTCGACCTTGTTCCCATACGGCGAAGTAACTGTCATTGCATTGGTATGCCACCGGGACAATTCCCTCTCTTGTACAAGTTGTGAACAACAAAACCTCGCAGATTTCTGTTTTCGTAGAAGCCAGAGCGTTTGCAAACATTTATTTCAAACGGTTAATGGGTGTCCATATTTGTAAAGATAACTACACATGTCGACTGGGCACGCAGCACTAGTTTAATTTTAAATGGCGTGTAAAGAAATACTAGATTCTCTTTCTTTCTGTCTGTCTACGCAGGAGTGTTTCTGTTTTTCCGTAATCATTTTAAACATAAAAAAGACTGACTGTGATGAACCTTTGGTATTATTTTCGAGTGATGGCCTGAACTACAATGAATTCGTTTGGAACGCAGTATAAACATTTTCTAAAACTGGAGAACCTGGGTTTTTTGAAAACTAAAAATGCTCATTATTGTTGCGGGTAATTCCGTTCTCAACTTCTGGATACAATGAAAACTTAGCGCTCGATTAGAAAATTGCGCAGCGTGCTCAGATAAATTTTGTGGAAAATTCGTGTTACTAGACAAGAAATAAAACTAAAAATTAAAGGGTAAACCTTAGGTGCGGACCGGTAAAACACTTTACAGCCCACAACTACTGCTCGCATCATAGACCATGTGTAGTGCTGGCCCGACATCTCCTTCTCCCGTACACTCATAAAGACGAAAAAAAAATATGAAACGCTAGACACTTGCGCCGTGCTAAAAGCAATGAATGAAGAAGCTCAGTAAAATGGTGCTGATTGGTGCAAATAGGGAAAGGCTAGTCAACTTCGGCACGGGGGCTACATTAATGGCATGAGGTAATCCGCGGGAAGTCTCAATTGCAGATAAGGAAGGCCAAGAAAGAGTTTCTGCCCAGAGGTCCATGTATTTTACTCACGGCTTTAAGGTGTAGCCCGTGCGAATTGCTTGCTATCTTTCACAGACTAGTAGTGAACGCTTGAAGTATGGTCTAGAACTTTCCTTATCAAATTAAAAAGGCCAAGGTGAACTTATTTACCAACAATAGTTCTTTAGGTTTTAACCTGGAATAACTGTACGTAACCTCTATTTATTGTTCATAAGGTGCTTGCCAGAATGAAAAAAAAACAGCAATGATTTATTTTGAACAATTGAAATAGGATAATAGTCCCGGTAATACCCTTTTCCTTGGCGCTTCTTTTGGTAGTACAGTCACGCTAGCCATTTGAATGTTGTAAGGTGCACACATTTCGCCCGTAATTGCAATGGCAGGGATCGGGTTTGACACGCCTCTCCTCAGCCCCGCTCAGAATCTCCTAATAATAGAGTGCTTGCCTCTTCCCCTCCTTAACTGCAAACTACAGCTCCGGCGCTTTAGGTTCCCTTTCCCTCGATTGGGGTTGCCATCTCCAAGTATTCTTATTGCTCCCAAAGTGTTCCGCCCATTGTTGGCGCGTGAAACGACGGCCCCCAGACAGGCACGCGGAAAAGTGCGCTCGCTTGGAAGTTTCGTGGCAGGTCAGCCAACTCTTTAAGATGAGTGCATGCTCAGGCTTACCTTAGGTAAGGCCAGTGGTCAGCCTTCTTCTAACAAGTCACGCAAACCTAATTACCACGAGCGGTATTTAAAATGGTAGGCAGAGTAAGAGCGACAACAAAATAACTCCGCCAGCTGGGGCTGGCCGCTGTGGGCGCTCGCACGTTCGCGTGTCTTTCGTGTGCCTGCTCCGTCAGAAGTCTGCTCGTGCTTCCCCCAGCTATTAAGCCTTCCCTCTCTCTTCTCTTCTTTCCCCCCCCTCTCTCTCTGTTCACTTCTTCCACCTATCTTTCTCTGTGTGTGTACGTCACAGGCCCCGACGGGTGTCATAGACAAAGCTGCTAGAGGTCATCTCCTTTATGCACCGCCAGCCACAGCTTCCTTCCGGTTGGGAGGTGACAACGAGGCCACCAGCTTCCCTGATAATGACGGTGCCCGACTAATACCGCCATCCGTGCGCCGTCGGTTTAATACAGCCTGCCTAATAATGAGGGCCGTTACCATAACTCAGCTTTTAAAAACTTCTTGTGGATTCGATGAATGCTTACATTTTCCTTGCGTCTGTGGTACTGCGAGACAAAGATCTGGGTAATAATACCCTGGTATTTAGTCCCAACAATTCTTTTTATTTTACTGGTAGGGAGTGGTTAAAAGTTGTGTTTGACTTCAGATGCGGTGAGTGCTACTTCGGTAAAATTTAAGCCTCCATATGGCCTGCCCTGCAGCCTTAGAAGTAGCAGTGCTTCCGTAAAAGCGACCCTGGCCGAGTATTCTGATTGAGCATTTCGGTAAGTGAGACAACAGAGGAAACCCAAGTATAGTTCGTCCATTACAGTATATATATTTGGCCGTGCAGATAAATGTGCCGCTCAGCCACTGCGGTATGTGTGCGTGCGCGTGCGTGCGTTACCGCACATGGCTCTCGTGGGTTTTCTGCGTGTTTGCAAACGCAAGTTCTTCTACCGTTAGTTCGCGCTCGATGACGATGTCTTGGAGATTAGATTTTTTTCTTACCTACCCTATTTGTGAAACAGAAACTTTTCCTACATCCAACTTCTTCACACCTTTCGTGCATTTATTCGAGCTGAGGCTGGGGAAAGCATCTTACCGAGCTGTCTCATGTTCCGGCCCAAATTTCCCTTATAAGGCCCAAAGTGTTAAAGTACTGTTATGGGAGCTGTTTCATGAAAATTCGAAAGCCAATATTATTTACACAGACGTTGCGACAACATCGTGCAAACTGTAGTAATATACCCTTAACGTGCATAAGGTGCGGCGCAGAAATAGCATATTGTTTGTGAATGTTTAGCCGTCAACTCAAGGCAGCGGGAACATGTTTTCCACCTCTTCTTAAAACAGTTTAACCAAGAAACCCCAGAGCTGAGGACCACCCAATACCACGTGTTTGTTCACAGGCTACCTTTTACATGCTGACCATTTTACCAACGTCGGACATTCAGCAAAAAAAATGAGTCGTCCGAATGTGAAATCTTTATTAGAAATTCTCGCATGTAGTAAACTGCCGCGTGAGACGTAATGTGGAAGATCCTGTTCCTGGCAAACCCTGAGGTTTAAAGCGAATAAAGGCAAAAACAAAGCGTATACAGACGTCTCTTAAACAGCCTGGAAGACCAATCTTTCTCTCTAAACCCATGCTGACGAGGTAAGCAGAAAACTCTTAAAGGCCAAAGAACAAAAAATATGTCTAGCTTCACTGAAGCCATTATTCACGATCGAGCAAATTCTCAGCCCTCCTTCATTTCCTCGTTCGATTCCCGTCCATGGCTGCCGCTTTTCTGATGGAGGCTCAAAGTGAAAATTCCCGTGTGTACGAGATTTTGGCGTACGTTCAAGATCACCAGGTGGTCAGAATTAATCCTGGGCACTCCTGCTCTGCGTGGGCCCGTGTAACCCTACAATCAGTGAATCTAGTACTGGGTCATGTTGATTGCGGTATGAAAGGAGAAAGTCTGCCAGCAGGCCCGGAGTGAAACTATTTCTCCACCAAAATCCCAGCACTCAGTCTCCATTACGATTGCGTACTCCAGGGACCAAGAGTCGCGATTCCAAAATCACGCATTCCGAAGTACTTGCAACTCTTCATGCAAGCCACCCAGGTATTGGGAAGACCAGGATGATCGTCAGGATCCATGGCGCGTGGCCAGGCATTGAAAATAACACTGCCAACAAAGTGATAATTCCACGCCGTGGCAGACTGAACACCAAGCTGCACAACCTGTAAAGCAGACGTAGTGGCCTTTCCAAAAGTGAATCTGGTGAAGGCTTCACATTGGCTTGGGTAGACCATCTCTGAGACACACAATATTGGTCATAGTGGACACTTTCGCAAAGTGATCGAAGTTTTCTCTGTGTCCTGTAAGTACGCAGAAGCTACCATCTCGAGTCCTTGGAACACCACGCGATCAACATGGCCGGTTCGACCTGATTGTTTGTGATAATGGTCCCACCTTCACCAGCGCACAGTACCTTGAGTTCTTAACACAAAATTGCATCCGCCGCATGTTGGTACCAGCTGTCCCAACGTGCGTTGTGAGGACCTTCTGCCTGCCAATGACTACCCTGGAAATAGCTGTACCAGAGATGCTGAAGTGACTGCTACTAACAGTTGTGTGCACGTAATCAGTTACTATGAGGTGGCTTCAGCTACCACACCCAAAGTTCCCACGTAGTATTTGGACAAGAAAACCTAAGAATTGCCATTCCCCGTAGGAAGTGTTGTCTTATTAAGAGGGAAAAAGTGTTACGTTTACAAATTTGGACCGCCCATACGGCGCTGATGCATTTCTTGTTGTACAGCCACGGCGCAGCCACAGATCGCTAGAATCAAAAAGGAGGACGCGGAGAGGTGACTAAAGCCAGGTGAAGGCTGAGCAGGAGCAAAAACGTTTATTAAGAAGCTAGGTGCTGGTGTCAGGGGTACCCGATCACTGAGTAGAGTCTCAATCTGGCGCACCCCTTGGAGCCGTCCGAGGTTACGTTTTGTAAGTTCTTTCCGATTTAAATGCTTCAAGTCGCAGCTCCGATGGGCAAGTGAAACGCTCTTTCTACTCTACTGGTTTTCCCTCGGTGCCTCTTCGCGAGCGACAAGAGGCGCGCATGCGCAACAACAGGACTACTGTTGCCGCTGCTGCCATAGTAAAAAGTGGTACGCTAGGGAAGACGGTGGGGCTCGCGCGGACTTCGTAGAGCAGGCGAAATCTCGCATGAGCGCTCTGAGGACCAGCAAAGAGAGGATGCCCCATCAAGAGACTTATCGCAGCAAAAAGTATTTTTGCTTCGTGTTATCAAAAAGCTGACACACTGCTTCTTTCAGAGTGAAATCAAGGTGAACAATGTGGCTGGTGTCGCTTAAATCGCTTGAAAACTACGTGTACCATGCTTTATGTCAAGTTTTTCTATGTCATATTTTTCTCCACTCGTCGCGTTCGCCCTCGGTCGCATCGGCGTAGCATCAATAAAGTGTGGAACTCTGATTTCGGCTGCAGGTTTACTATCGCAGTGGCATACGTCTGCATGCCCGCGCCCGTTTCGGTGATACCTAGCGCGCGAGGCCAGCAACGCAGCAGCATGAAGAAACGAGGGGACGAAGTCGTCAACCGCCCTCCCACCACCCCGGTCTGGGTCTCCTCACAGTGCTGCCATAAAAATTGTAACGCTTTCCACGCACGAGATGGCGGCGAAGGTGCAATGGCCTTTTACAACTAACTTTCGCCTGCCCATTACCACCACGTGGTATTTGGCGCTAGTCCCAGAATTAGCCGGGATGCTGGGTTAAAACTTGAAGGTAAAGATGCCGCCGAAAGCTTGGAGTCTACCGGCCCACTACGCTCTCTTCACTCAACGTTTTCTTGTAGGAGAGGTCATAGCTGGCCAGCATCTCCATCCACTGCTGAAAGGAAAGATTGGGGTTTGGTGTGATTTCCGGCGTGTGGTGGCACTACAAAACTATGTCGGTATAGGGTGCCTGTCTGCGGGTAGTATTTGCGGTTGGCAGCGTATTGTGCGGGTATATCTCGTGAAGTATGATGTCGTGAGTATAATTATTGGTTTGAATCCTTCGCAGCTGGTGGGGTCTTCTTTGGTAAGTCGATGGTCCAGAGCTCGGTATTTTCGACGAGCCTGTCTGTAATGTGGCAGTATTTCTGGGTAAGTGTAAAGCGGCGTGCACTTTGCTTATGAAGCTATCTGTTGGCTGGGTTTCCTAAAGTAAACGATAGTTCTATCTGTGCAAGCGGAGGGGCTCCGACAGAATGACTTTGTGTCTTCTTTCTTACGCCTACTGGCCTTCTTCGCAGATCTAATGGTCTTTTATGATTTGGGATGACCTCCACTCAGCCATTTTGACGTTGCGCTCGACAATCCTCATATTTCCGACGGCCATCCTGATTTACGTCAGTTGGAACCTGATATCAAGCGCCACGCATGATTTCTTTTGAGAAGGCTAACCGCAGGAATATGTAAGTGCTTTTTTGTAATTTTGGCTTTCATTTAGCCAAATCCATTAACAAACCCGAGGACCTCCTGCTAATAATTGTTTCGGAATGAGGACTTTGAAGAAGACTGGTGGGTTGTTTGTTTGATAAATTTGGCGCATTCTACTCTCCATTATCCCTCGTTATACAAAAACGCAGTGCAGGAAACCACCACGCTCAATAAAAGATATTGTCGCTGGTTCTAGGTATTCAGCGTCAGCGTAGAAGGCATCCATTATTCGCTTCCCTACAACTAGCCCACCCGTTTACCAGGAAAGTCAAAACGGGAAACTAGGTGAGTTTAATTATTTTAGTGACCAAATGCCGTTAATTTTTGGGAATTTCATCAGCCTAGCGCCGTGGACAGAGAGCGGCATAGGGCCGAGAACCACCCACTACATGCGAAAGAGGTGATGTCAGCCAAGTCAATGCCCGAACTGGCGGCGCTAGGGCTTTGCTTGCGCTGCTGCTAGACAGACGATAAATCGAAGCGGTGGTGGCTCAATTCCATCGTCTGAAACTTGCTCTCGACGAGTTCGTTGCCACTTCTACGCGTGGAAATCTACAGTGGCAGAAACAGTATAGAAGAACCATGAACGCAACAAAATTCCGATACTGGGAATGATACAAAAAAGAGAAAAAGGTATAAAAAGGTTCAGTTGTAAATACCTTGCACATTTTTTGTTGTGCATTTTCTAACTTTTAATAGGGGTATGAACCTTCGTATGATGACGCCGTAGCCTCTCTTTTAGTGGCCACGGCGGACCGTTAGATACGATGATCTCTGTAGAGTTTTAGCAGACTACGTGAAAATGGCCCTGGCCGCAGTGTCCAGCTGCATTCCATCGAGCGAAAGGTAGAGTACTCTCGGGAGACAGCGAGAACCGGGATGTTTAATGCAGCTCAACTTTTTCGCAGTCGAAAAAATAGATGAAAAGGCTTGCTTCACCCCCACGTGCGGTATTTGTATTTTTTGCTGGAAGCCACACAGGCTAACCAACATGCTTACTAATGCATTTTTTCCCGGAGGCGCAGGCAATGAAGCAATATCGAAAGGCGTAGTCTGGGTGTGCTATCGTTGCTCTTCACTTTTGCTTTCGCAATATTGAGCACTACACGTGAGTACTATGTTATGGGGACTTTGGGAATGGTTAACATGCACTCGTAAATAAATCAACAAAATTAAAGTGTCCTTTGATCAAGTTCGTGCTGGAAACACCATTTGGTACCCAGGTGCTTTGAACCACACGTGTTTTTCTAATGTATGTGGCCGCCTCGTCTCGTGATGGATTCTTTGGTTGGCCAATCCCTAGGGGCATCCTGCCACAGTCGGCAACAGAGGCGCTGCGGACGGGGCTGGTTGAGCTGCAAGGCGCGTGGCGTTTCCCGCCACAGCTTTGCCACGGGAAATTCAACATCCTCCTCTAAAGTTTTCACTTCGTAGTTTCCGTTGACGCTCAGCTTCGCGCGCCTTCGTTGTATCAGTAGCTTCTTAACGTAGTTTGAATGAGTCAAGTACATAAGGCGCGTTCGTAGTACTTGCTCCTGTTCCGGTTTTGTAGTGTAGCGGCAAGAGTACCGCGTACCTCCCGTTGCGGCCAGAGAGTCGTGGGATCGAAACTGGGCGCCGCTAACTACCACAATTACCCGATTCTAACGTGCCCCCGATTCTAAAGCGCACCCGATTTTCCTGGCAAAAAAAAACAAAACAAAAGGACTTGCACCTCTGATTGTAACCCGCACGGAACTTTGTGAGCAAGAAAAACGAATGCGAGAGAAACGGGCGATTTATTTCCCGAAGTAATCTCACTCATCTCAGTCCTCGTCGCTCTCCGTTGACCACAACATCTCGTCCTCGGTGCCGTCAAGCGCGTTCGCGATGCCACACTTCTGAACGAACGTTCAACCATGGTCGATGAGATCGTGGCCCACGCCTCTCACGCCCATCCCGCGAGCTTCTCCAGAGGCACACACTTCAGCCGACCGCCCGTTTTGAACGCGTGACAGCCGTTGCTGCCATTGCTGTTATCAAGCGCACAAGTGGAACGATTGGACGACTTGTGTGATCTCCGATAGAAAAGCCTAGGTGTCTATGCTTCCTGCGTCAGATAAATCGTTGCTAAAAGCAAAAAAAGCTCTGGCGCCATCTTGAGATGGCGATGGCGATGGGTGGGACGAAATTTCCGCTGTTTCGGCAGTTTCGGTTTCATATCCGATTCTAACGCGCATACGATTTTTCGGCCTATTTTTCCGGAACAAAATGCGCGTTAGAATCGGGTAGTTACGGTACTTCTATTTTATATAGTGTAGGGGGAAAGGTGGGGACAAGAGACGGACGCCCGACATAGCCCCGAGCAAAAGATGCTTGGCATCTAAAACTGCCATGCGCGGTTTACGGCGGCCGCACCAACTAAAGGCTGTGACGACAGGAGATGTACCATGATTGGACGGTGTCCAATGTTAGCATTCAAACAAATTTCCGTTTCGGTTCTATAAAACAACATACCTGACATCCGAAGGCATCGTTGGATGGGCATGCTCGATATCTCAGTAATCGTCGTACCGCGCTTCTGGCAAGTTGTCGGCTGTAAAATGCCTAAGATAAGACTCCCGGGACAGCTTAGGAATCGTACCAATCTCTAGCTGAGGCCTACGCAGTGGATTAACGCCCTCCGCGTCACCTTAGACGCTCAAATGCCGTGCGATTTTCCCACATATTTGTAGCTTGCCTCACTCTATGCCTGTATCGTAAAAAGCGTGTTCACATCAGGCCAAGGGTCTGTTGATTCCGGCATGCGCCCACTGCCTGCAAGCAGTCGGTGCTTATGGCAACGGCACGCCAACGAGAACTCGCTAGCGCGTCAGTGTCAGCCTGCGCGTGTTCTGTGAACTAGTTCGTAGAGCAGTGAACGTTACGGCCCAAAAATGGTGAACTCAGCACAGAAAACATCAGCCGAAAAATGAAAAAGTCACCTTTAAAAAAAAAAAGCAATGTACTCTCGGGGATTCGAACTTGTGACTTGCAAAATAACATTCCTAGCACTCGAGACCTATCGGCCACGTTGGCAACATATGGTATACAATGTATAGCCAGAATACACTTTTATTTAGTTCTAGCATTTCAAGTAGCTCAGGTGACTATTTGTTGTATATCGCACGTGCAGTAAGCGGCCCCCAAATTACCACAATATCTCACGTCTAGGAATTGCATTTCTTAGACGGAAAGTGTTCGCAGATGTCTGGGCGTGCTGCTGACCGCTACGCTTGTTCTCCCAGCGCAAAAAAAAATGCTGCGTGCTCCTTTGTTTACGCTGCATGGTAAAAGTATCAGCTGATTTTATTTACTTAGTACCTATATTGACTTCGCTGCCTCTTTTCCCGCCTTCAAGTGGCGTTACATTTTTCTACTATCGTGCCACTCAGCGAAGCGTCGCATGTGCGCTTGTGCACCGCTTCTGTGGAGCGACCTTGACTTGGAGGTAGATACAGCATACAAACTAACAAAATAAAGAAAGTCATATTCTACATTCACAAGCGTGTTGTGGCTTCGTTTCAACTGAGCGAACGAATTGCGACGACCCGTCGGTGGCCGGCGAACTAAACGTGGGGCTGCCTGACTCTACCGGATAGTCGTCGAGCAGTGCGGTAGCTCATGCAATGGTCAGGCCAAGTCACATCCTCCTGATGTCACACGAAAAAGCAACAGAATATGGGCGAGGAGGCAGAGAGGGGTACAGAATTTTTGAATTGATTTTTCTACTGAGTAAATTCGCGTAAACGCGCGTTCAGAATGGTTGAATCATGGCATATGGACTCGGGACTACAATTTGCGGTCGTAATCCCTCAAGGTTTACAAATCATCTCAGTGTCCCTTAATAAGTGTGTACGTTGGACCGTTTGGTGCTGTTCCCGCTGAAGATGGGACAGGATATCAATACAACGTCGTCTATCGATGGTATATCTATGTGCGCTGAAGTCAGCCTTTTGCGGATATGACACTTTACACGCAGTTTATTCAATCACACAAAAGCGCCTGTCATGGAAGACACGGCAACTAAGCGAACAATTCTGAACCTACACTATCAAAGGTAAAGCTTTTCGACTAAGGGTAATTCAATTATATGCGTAAATAAACGTTGTGCTCGATTTACCATTTTATCGAAACATTCCACAGCAAATGATTAGAGGAAAGTTTCTGTAGCTCGCTCGGATTGAACTGCTCGCATTGCAGTACTCTATGCCTTTGCGCATTAGAATGAAAGCTTAGCCTTAACCTATACAGAGCTTCGTAACAGGTCTTGCCAGCGTAATCCCTAAAAAATGCACACAATGAGGACAAAAAAGCTTCGCATACGATTAGTTTCGATTTAACAAATGAAGTCAGGTCACATACAACCCTCACCTTCCGAGAAATATTCTTTCAGCACCAACTAACCCTAGCAGAACTTACGTTTGCAAATGGTCAGAAAGCGCATAACTGCCATGTGCGCTAACATAAACATACCACACACACACACATACCCACAGGTGAACTGCCCCTTTATCTGCGTCCACAAATCTATTATGTTTTAAGAAAAATTATCAGTAATTTGTTTCCTGCAGTTGTCTCTCTTGCTGAAGCGCTCAACAGAATAATCGGAGAAAGGCAGCTTCTCTTCAGAAGCACTCGAACTTTTTTCGCTGCAGGACAGGCCACACAAAGGTTCGAATTCCACTGGAATAGCACTATCGCAATCTGAATTGAAACGGAGGCTTTCACCATTCTCTAGCAGCAAAATTACGAAACTCTGGCGACCTAATACCCGAAGATCATTAACAAGATCCTTCACTCTCATGACCACACTCCGCAATGAGAACGTACGTGTTCATTGAGTCCACAATAAAAGCTATAAAAAAGCTTAGCTTTGCTAAAGTTCTCCCTCTACTAGACCAACGACGACGATGTTACCGGGCGCCGTCATTATCAGGGAAGGTGGCGGCCTTGTTCTCACCTCCCAACCGGAAGGAAGCTGTGCTGGCGGTGCATAAGGAGATGACCTGTAGGCAGCCTTTGTCTGCGATACACGTCGGTGCCCGTGACGTACAAAGGGAGAGAGCGAGGATAGAAAAAGGAGAGAGAATAAAAAGGCCAAGAGCTGAGGGTAAGCGTGAGCAGTCTGCTGATGGAGAAGGTACGCGAGACACGCGAACGATCGGAGTGCCTAGAGTGGCCAGCACCAGCTGGCAGCGTTTTTCGCAGTCTCTCTCTTTCTGTACCTGCCATTTTAAAGCCGCTCGTGGCAATTAGGTTTGCGTGTAGCGTTAGGGGAGGCTGACCGCCGGCCCTAGCCTAAGGTGCCCCTTTCTGAAGGGATTGGCTGACTTGCCAAGAAACTTTCCAGCCAGCGTTCTTGTCCCCCTGCCTGCAGTGGTGGCCGTTGTTTCACATGCCAACAATGTTCCAAAATGTTTACCAATAATAAAAATTGCAGCTGGTGGAACCATTCGAGGGAAAGTGACTTAGAGCTCCAGTGTTTCAGTTTTCCATTAACGAGGGGCGGGAGGAAAACGCCGTAGTCTTTGCATACTTTGAATGGGGATGGTGAGAGGCTTGTAGGATACGATCCCTGCCATTGGAAACACGGACGTAATGTGAGCACCATACAACAATTAAATGGCGAACGTGACTGTACTCCCATAGGAAGCGCAAAAAAAGGAGGAATGTGCAAATATGAGTCGGGATTATCGTAGCTTTTTTATCCCTATTCGCGTTGTTAAAAATAAACCAAGGTTGCATTTTCTCTTTCTGCAGGGACATAAAGAACAAAAACTATCCGGGCTTTATAAGCGAGAAATAAAATTTGAAGTTAAGTACAATATTTCAAGTGTTAACGCCAACAAAGGTTGTTGCTAAATAAGTTCTCATTGCCCTTTTCGTTTTGATAAGGAAAGTTTTAGGCCAGACTTTCAGCGCTCAGTGTTGGACTACGAAGGATAGCAAGCTAGTTCCCAGGCACCACACCAAAATATGTTTGGAAGCAAATAGATCGACCACCAGTCAGCAAATTGTTCCCCCGACTTACTTGTCTTCCAGTGAGACATTTCACGGACTGCCTCTTCTGTCCTCAAAAGCAACCTTCGTCGTAACATCCACTACGCTTTCCCATTTTTAGCAAACAGAAGCTCTTTCCTGAAGAGTTTAGAAAAATAAGCTTAATATTACCCAGCCAATCATATTAGCAGGAGAATGCGCGGACGTGTTTCTAGAAACCGAGGGCCTAAAATAATGAAGGCTGAGTCTTCTGCTCGCCTTTACGCCCTTCGTTTGCTCAGTTTTTGGAGTCGCGTAAATTTTGCAAGAACTTGTTTCTCATAAAAGCGTACATATGTAGGCTTGTTCGTAGTGTCACCAATAGGCTATGCTATCATTGAAATGAGTAGACTTACAACCACGGTGTCGAACCATAAAAAAATACCGGTTCGGTTAAGGTTCGCGTTCGGGTGAATTCATTTCGTTTCGGTTCAGTTCCGGTTCGAATAAATCACCTACCGAACAGATTAGCGAACAGGTTCAAGTTCCAGAACTGGTTCGCAAACCGTTTCAAGCTCCATAACGGGTTCGCAAACAGGTTCGATAAGCGGCAACAAAAGCAAAATAAAAATAAAATTTAAAATACGGCTTTTTCCTTGTAACTATGCCGCGATCTCAAAGAAAAGTTTAGGCAATGGAGCCAGCTATTAGGAAAAAAACTGATGAAGCAGTGGCGATTCACCAGCCACGTTCTCCCCCAGGCCTAATGTCGTCCCAGGTCTAGCTTTCGACTTTTCACGAGAGGTGGGGCAATTGTGTTCGGTCGTTACTTTTTGTTTTTGCGAACAATCTCCATATACCTGATTTCGCTCACGAACTTAGGTATGATATTTGTCTTCAGCTAAAAGCTTTCCCTTTCTGAAAAAAGTACAAAAGGCGGATCTTGTCACAGCCATGTTGAAAGAATCCAACGATATTGTATTTATGCCTTTACAAAAAAATAGTTATTACATCTGTCGGCACTGGTTCTTTTCCTGTGGACACTTTCAATTCTTTGATATTAGTAAGATTTTTCGCTTGCACGGGACATATTTATATTATTACAGACATTACATTTTCCAAAATTTTTGAAAGGTCGATTGACGCTTTTTTTTTGCTTCTAAACAAGGAGTTCACACTTTGTGTAATTCTCATCGATAAATTCTTCGTGCCAATTTAGTTTATGTAGAACAATTGTAGTTAATTTTAAAAATGTACTCATTACAGTTAAATCGGTAATTTTGCTATGAATTGAAAACCAACATAGGTGCCATTATGAAGTTTTTTTCAAAACTTTCACAAATTAAAGCTAATATTGTTCTTTTTCAGAGGCCCCAAAATACGCTGCATACTTGGTTTAGTCTGGCTGCTACAAAGTGCAAATTATGACCTTGATAGTTGTACTGAGGCGGCATACTATATAGCTAAAAAATTAATCGGCGCAAAAAAAGGGAGCAGAAGAAACACGTAACACAAAATACGGTCGGCACCGTGTTGTGTGTCACGTGTTTCTTCTTCGTCCCTGTTTTTGCGCCGATTAATTTTTTAAGCAGTATGTACCAACTCGCCCATATCAAGCTTTTGTTACTATAATGGCAAAAACTGCTGACGTCAAGGTCAGAAGAGAAACGCCTGTTTAAAGCTTTCTTAGGATTTGCCCTATGCGTCCTAAGAAACTAACGATTATCTTCAGCACCACGGCGCTCGCCGCATTCGCAGTTGTGACAAGTATATTACGTGATAGGTACAGGAAATGAAGGGACATGTAGGGACAAGTAACTTTTGGTTTTGTGCTTATTCCATTGCTGACAGTAGCGAAAAAGAGGAGAAATAATTCTTTCAAGAACTCTGCGTGGAATAATTTAAAACCAATTGATAGCCAAGGCATTTTATTTTCTTTTCCAGCGTAAACACACTTGTACCAAAATATAGCCCCGTTTGATGCTTCAAAGCACTGCCTGCGCAAGGAGGCACATCGTATAATTCAGGGCAGCAGAAAATGGTTGCCCAGCTAAAAATGTCGGCACACATACATCTTTGTTTGTCATCTACGTTGGCGCCAGGAAGTAATGTCTCAAAAGGATTGGCATAGCACCCAATCTTGTTGTTACTCTTGGCCGCTGAGGTTTGCGTTCGAAAGAATATCTTATGACCGTGCATATTGAATAAATTAGATGAATGAAAGTGACATAAAGAGACTGCTCTCATGTTTTCTACCTCTATCAATCCAGAATTACATAGCTCTAACATGCCAGTTTGGTAACGTACAAACGCAGATTTGGTGTGTTATTGGTTACTTACATTGTGCATTCTTGGTTCGCTATTTTTTCTTTAGAGTATTTGTGGAATAGTATTTGTCGTATTGTTCTTCTTAAAAATAAAAAAAAACGTGCCTCCCTTACGAGAGTAAAATAGGTATTGCAAACATCAGAATTGTCCGAGTAAACAGCGAAGCCTAATTTCTGTCCGTGTTCATGAAAAAAAAAAACATTGTTGCTCCATGTGCGGTTCGTCAACAATTTGATTCATAATATTTTTTTTTCCTGAAAATACCCTACATGGCTGCAGGTTGTCTACATAAAGTAAAGCGAACGTAATATTATCGTTTCTTCGTTCCTAAATACCGAAACGTGACGGAGCACAGCACCGCGTTTTTCTGTACTCCCATTAGGCTTTATCCGTCAATTTTTTTTGCGGATAAACTTAATCATTTTTTTCACCTTGTTCTTCTGTCGTATCTCAACCTTGGACTTTCTCAAAACTAACCTCTGCTAAAAGAAACTAAGGCTAGGCTCCGCTGCACCGCGATCCCGAGTGAAGACTGCCAGAACCGCCCAATGAAGCTCCGCGGTTATAAAAAAAAACATGGCCGTAAATCTTTGCGGTCAAGAAACATGGTTATCCATTATTTTCTGCTTTACCTACCTTTTTCTATCGTATCACACGACGTCTGGCCTTGTAAGAGCTTATCCCAGCTGTAAATTTTGGTCTTATTGGTGGTTTGACTTTTTTAAGTAGTTTTAGGTTTACTTCGGTCGCTTCATTGAAGCGGTCTTATAAGAAAAACATGGTTGTTGAAGTTCAGGAACTGCCAATTTATTTTTGTCCTCTTGAAAAAAAGCGGTACAGTGTATCCAAATTGTATAAACATTTTTTTGCGTTTATGGGTTCTTTTTTGCCCATATATCAGTCCTGTTTGGGAGATACCGAAATCTGGGCCATTTTGTGAGCTGGAGCAGAAATAAAACAGAAGATATATACTTCACCGGTGTTCAGACCACTCGCAAGTGAAAGAGAGCTCCCGCTCTTGCTGTCTCGGCGCAGCTGACCAGGACAGAATACAGTTGGACTTCAGTCTTGAAAGGTCTCATTTATGTATTTACTGAGTTTGCACCGCGAACGTAGGTTCAATGTCTTTGTTTTTCTTAGTTGTTTTTATGTATGATAATGGCAAGCACTGTTTTCACTATTCTATTTATTCTTGGCGCCATTTATTTTGAAAACACCGGCAACATGCATGCTTTAAAAGGTGCTCGTAAACGGAAGCTTCCCGAAAAAAAAAAAATGAGCTCAATAAACACTTTTTGAAGCTTTTTGGCATGTGAAAATAGCTAAAGGTCTGCAGGAGCCCCAACAAAGACGTTTGTTAGGAAAAAACAACCTTTGTGGAATTCCAATATTGAGATTTTGCCACTCTATTATAACCAGCAGCAGTTTGCAAAAGTAGGCGTTCCCTGTGCGTGTTGTAGAAAGTATCTTCTATTCGGTATTTCACTTGCGCCATTGGGAATATTTTTCTCCTCTCATAGAAAGAACGCTCATCTCCTTGATGTAAAAAGCTGCAAAAGCGATAAGGCGATATCGCAATATTGCGATATTTTGCCGACATCCTGTACAGAAACATGTTCAAAAACTAAAGAATGTTTCCTCCAAAACATAATCATAGGGTAACATAGCGCATTCCCTAGACGTGCTTTGCCAACCTTGTATTAAGTGATTTTTTTGGAGAATTTCGCTTTAGTCCTTCTTCAAGTGCCTTGCGTTTCTAGCGCGTAATCACTTGCGTGCTATGTTTCATCTGCTTGAGGTTACAGCCATAACTCCTACCCTCTGAACACTATCAAAATACGCAAGAACGTCGGGTGACGGAGTGTGGAAGAGATAAGGCGTGTTTGAGAATGATAAATTACTCGCGAAAGAAATCCATCACTACGAGGGGCTCGGCCAATGCGTTCCTCTTTCGCCGCCCTCGCAGAATCTCAACTGGTTTTGACATGCAGCAGCTTAACCCAGCCTAATAAAATAGAGATTTCACTTAACCTCCAACGTCTCTGCAGAAAAAGCTGCTGCAGCCTTTCTTGTTACTCCAGCTGTAGTCCTGTCGACAAAAATTTATGAAATGTTATCTCTACTTCCAATGAGAGCGTAACTACTAGATTCTTTCAAACTTTTTCAAACAATCTTGTCTACACGCAAAGATCTTTGCTGCGATAAAGTACTTTAGCTAAAGGCCATTTCCTTAGATAAAAACGCATATTTGTGGATATCGCATATTGAGGGGGAGATCGCTTTTTCTTTTGTTAGAACACAATAACTAGTCATATTTCATTGATTATCTATATGCACAAGGAAACCGGTGGTTATCAGTTCACCGTTCAAGAGTTAGTAGAATGTTAGCCATTAAATGAGTATCGGGCAGCCGTAATCAGACTTTCTAGGCTGGCTGGCACGTTGTCTTTGGGGCAAAGTAGCCCTCTATTTAAATTGTTGTATAAAAGATTGGCGTAGGATGAGCTTTGCCAGCGGTCACGTTTCATTATACAAAGGTCGACATTATTACTGTAGTCGAGCCATTTACCGGTGGTGTGGGATTTGTATGTATAATTCCCTGTATTTTTAATCTGTCAATATGTCATACTCGCCGTTGATATGACTCCAATATTTTGGCCTGACAATCCCTTGCGAGGTATGTAAATCCAAGTCCCACCGATTGAGAACTATTTCGAAAAAAGCAACGCATTAATCGTAGTAAAGCGTTTCCTGTCCTCCCCTATTTTATCTTTTTTTTTTGCAGCGAGTGACTTACGTTACACGAGTTTAGCGAGGAGACTGGGCCGCCTGAGTCCGGTCATACGCATCTGCGTGTCTTGGTGACAACGCAATGCAAACTTTCCTGCAATAACCTTTAGTCTTTTAGAACACGTTTAGGTGCTTAAAGCCCAAAGACTTGTTACGCACCTAATATACTATGGCCCGCATTCACCCCCACTTTTTGGTCATTTACCAGCAGCCACTCGTGGAAATGTCCTTGCGACATTTTGGTTAAGAACCAACTCTCTTCTCACCTTGCCTTGTTGAAGGCGAAGAGGTTTATTGGTGCATCGCGCGAAAAAAAAATGTCATCTTAGTTGTTGCAACTGTCCCCTTTGAACAAATTGCCTCCGGTTTAAATTATTACCAAAAACGCATTGTAGTTTCTATAAAAATTGAACCCAGGTATCCACAGTAGGATACCAATGTGTTACCGGTACGCTACCTCGCCCATAGCCAGCGGTGGGGGACCCGTTATACCAGTGCGTGCCCCGTGGCACGTGAGCACGAGCAGCCCATGAGAAAAAGAGGTGCACCCCTGCCATTCATAACTCAGTTCTCAAGAACCGGTGAGGTGTGCCACCAGACTGACTGTTGAAGTATTTTGTCTCAATACACAAAGAAATGAAAACAAAAAAGACACTCAAAATCACTGTCGCCGAAAAGAAGCTGTCGGTGCAACTCGCGTCAATAGACGATGGAACGAAATGAAAGAAAGAGGAGCAACTACGATGTAGCAGTGAAAGCGTTATTAAAAACCACCGCCAGGGCTTCTGCTTCAACGCGAACAAGCAGAAATAGGTTCCCCGAAATATTGCTCTATATTTAGAAGTGCGCTTTGACATCCGTCGACTTTTAATAGATGCAGTTTTAAGCGCGACGTCTTATCTCTCAAGCAAGACACAGTACTACGTAAAATCAAATGTAAACGAATGCCACTGTTATTCGAACCTCGAGTCCCTTTCACAATTTAAGCTAATAAGACGCGACAATATATCCCTGGACGAGAGAAAAAAATGTGGTGGCTTTCATAATTTTAAATGCAGAGCATTTCAGTAACTCACGATGTCACCCGCGTTGACGTCCGTAGTCCGCACCGTCGTTGTCCCTACTATATAAAAAAGAAAATACTATCCGGCGCCAGGTTTCGATCCCTCGACCCTGCGGGCGGAACGCAATGTACATGTGCTCTACCGACTGCGCCACAAAGCCGACACAAATGGACGCTACTACGCGCTTATATCGTTGACTCATTCAAATTACTGCTGACGAGCGCTCTCTCGTCAGCAGTTGCCACAAGTGCAACAACATTAACGTAACGCAAACTACTTAACGCCGTGCGCCCCCGGAAATGCTCTGCATTTGATCGTGCCCCTCGCGAGGGGATGTTTATACAGGAACTCCTACTTGTAGCGGACTCCTGGCGCCCTCTTTCTGCCATTGTAGAGATTATGAAGCGGTCTTCCAAGGGCGCCAAATTTGAATTCTACAAAATCTTTCGTGAGCGTCGGAGACGCTTCCGAAGTGTGAGGACGGTGGTCGGTGATGCATTGGCTCGAGAAAAAGAGAGATAGAGAGAGAGGAGGGAGAAGCACTTCTTTATAGAGAGCAATGATAATCTTGCGGGAGTGCTGCCCGCTTAACGGATATCCTTGCGCTGTCTTGGCTACAGGCGCTCTCTCAATCAGGAGGAGCTGGTCGGCGAGATGGAAGATGGGCTGCCGCGTTCCCCACTGCTTTGGGGGAAGAGAAGTGGGTTTAAGGATGGTAGGTTTGGATTTTTTATTCCTTTTATCTTTCGGGGCGCGTGGTTCTCGAAACGTCGATTCACATCGAGAACATAGTAGATCCAAGAAGATTATTCTGGGCTGTTCACGTTAGATCGGAATGCTCTCCCTATCACAACTGATAGCACATGCGGCACAGAAAGAAAGAATGGAACACGCGCTTGCCTTGGCGCAGAGATAACACAGACCGGCGCAGCCGGGCGGTAAAAGCAAAACACAAATAACAAACCCAATGTATGGTTCGCGGCATTACCCCCCCCCCCTCTAAGAGTGCATCGACCCGATGCTAACATAAGCGAGAGTCCGAAAATAAAAATAAAATTCGTTATCGTCCGTAGAAAGGTTTTAAGCGAACCACGTGGACGACTTCAGGCCGCGTGCGTTGTCGTGATGTGCCGGAGTCACCATCGGGGATCACTTCGTAGGTAAGTTGGCCAACACGTCGTAGAATCCGGTAGGGTCCGCAATAGCGTCGCAGGTGCTTCTCACTGAGTCCGCGTCGTCGGATGGGAGTCCAAACCCACACCCGATCCCCTGGTTGGTACTCGGCGTCTCGGCGTCGGAGGTTGTAGCGGCCCGCATCCACCAGCTGCTGGTCCGTTATACGAACTCGAGCGAGCTGGCGGGCCTCCTCCGCACGTTGAAGATATCCGTGGACGTCGGCTTTGAGGTCGTCGTCTTCTACGTGCGGAAGCATGGCGTCGAGCATCGTAGTCGGCCTTCTACCGTAGACAAGCTCGAACGGCGTCAGCTGCGTCGTCTCCTGGATAGCCGTGTTGTACGCAAACGTGACATACGGGAGCACTTCGTCCCAAGTCTTATGTTCAACGTCAACGTACATTGACAGCATATCTGCGATTGTCTTGTTCAGATGTTCTGTTAGTCAGTTCGTTTGGGGGTGGTACGCCGTCGTTCTTCGGTGATCCGTGTTGCTGTAGCGTAATACTCCTTGCATCAGCTCCGCAGTAAATGCCGTTCCGCGGTCTGTGATTAGGACTTCCGGGGCTCCATGTCGCAGCACAACTTGGCTTATAAAGAACTTTGCCACTTCTTGTGCAGTCCCCCTCGGAAGAGCGGCGGTCTCTGCGTAGCGCGTCATGTTGTCTGTCGCTACGACAATCCACTTGTTCTGTGATCGTGACGTAGGGAACGGGCCTAAAAGGTCTATTCCAATCTGTTGAAATGGTCTCGATGGAGCTGCAAAGCGATATCGCTGTATACATCTCAGGAAAGGATGTCTGGGAAGCTACAACTCGCTATGAATATATTTTCTGAGCTCTTGCACCTTTTCACATGAGCCTACGGCGTTGTTCTATAGCCCATACTTATACATATACATCTTCCTTAAGGAGGCATCCTTGTGCATTATGTAAATCGCACACAGATTTATACAGAATTAGTCAGGGCTCCCTTTACCTGCAGCAATTATCAACAATCAAAGTCCCGAAAGCCCGGCTATACTTGTATTCGAAATGATACCATTGCCTTCTTTTGCCATAACCCACCACTGCATTAGCTTGAATACCTTTCGGCAGTATATACACCGGGAAAACTGTTTCGAGACATGGCCGCTACAACATGCCGTTTCTTACTCCGGAATCACCCAGGGCTGTAGTATTAAATATCCTGCTTGAATCTCACGCCGCACATTAGAAACAGCTGTAATTTTAAAAACAAAAGCTTCAAAAATTTAATATGTATTGGCTTGGCGAAATAATTGCCCCCCTGCAATGTTTCGTAAATGGGCAACCCGATAGCCAACATTTTGCGCTAATTATACCCTATACCTTTTTCAAAGTAGCGAAGGGTTCTCTCAAGCCTGTCACAACATCCTATGCTCCTAATTGACTCATTCGGTTTTTCTAGTAATACACTTGCTTTATTCGGTGAAACAACAATCAGCGAGGTATTTGCAGATGTGACACTATCACGTAATTAAGCTTCACAGAATGACTGTTGCAGACTACAAAGTAATAATATTCATAGTTCTGGATACAAGCAAATGGTGAAGGATCATGAAAATTGATTTTAACTGGTACAAATAGTTACCACTTCAGCACCTTATTTCTTTCGTAATAAATTGTGCCGCGTCTTGTAAATAATTTATATGCTTTAGCTCAGAATTTGAAAGCGAGGCCAGTGCGGAAACATAGAAAGCGTACCCACAGATTCGAAGAAAAGCTGGTGACAAATTTAGTAAAGTAGCGTATTCACTTGGTTTTAACATAACTCGCAAGACACTTTTATGTTGTCATACCAATGCTCGCGTAAAATACAAATTTTAGCAGTTTCCACGTGCTATTTTGTTAGAAATGTAGAATACGTGCTATATATATTCACAAAATGAGGCGTGTTTTCAAAAAGCAATACGCTCTTGCGAGAAGAAAAGAGAACACGCACGACCAATCCTGGGAAATGTCGGCATAAAATAAACCTTTCGCCACCGTCTTTCGGCAAGCACACCTCCAGTGCACAAAGTGCTATGAGGTGCGGGGAGAGTGAAAGCATTATAGGCAGGACTCCCAGCCTGTTGCCGGAAAAGTCTCCCTTTTGACTACGGTCACCGCGCATCCTCTTTTTACACACGGGACTTCTGTTGCGAGCTTTCCTGGCAAGCGCTACATGCTCGTACGGCTGCAGGGCAACAATACAATCATTCGAATGAAAATCTATGAACGCGCCTGTTATTCGATACCCCAGTACTCAGCATTTTGTCTCAACAAAATACAGAAAACCAAGTAACGTACAGATAGGCGCTTTTGCATCTCCCTTGTTATTCCGCTAAGGCATGCAACAATCAATGAAACAGGAAAGAACACATGTCAAGGCAGTAATGAATTTTCGACTGCAAATTTGTGGTCAACAAATAAATATAATTGTAGGATGAAAATGAGGCGTATTTGCGATGTTTACACTATTTGCATGGCTGCTCATGCAGCAGCGCAAAAAGGAACGGTTCGCAAGTCGGCCGATCAACCTTCTCTTCTTTCTCGAACCGCGCACCATCCAGTGTCTCTCGCTGTCTTCGTCGTTTGCCTGTATTTGGAGCGTCACGTAACAATATATATTGCTCGGTAAGATAAAACCCACTATTTTGAATTTGGAAATAATTTGAACTCTGCGATCTGGTGCGGCCAACGACCCTAGAAGTGGGGTGTATAAATGCACCCTGTAATTAAAAGGCAAGTTGTTTCCGACACGAATGGTTCCATCTACCTAGTAACAGCAGCCGGCGGTTTGGCACCTGCTAAATGGAAAGAGGAATTCTTACGCTGCATACACACAAGGCAGCGTCGCTTCCTAACACCACATGTCGGACGTTTTAAAAGACGTATTTTTAGCGGGCTACTTTTATGAGGAAGAGAATGCAGTGGTGTCTGGTGTGCTGAAACGTAATGACGCCAATTCTCTTGTAAGATGCGGAAAAAGCTGTCACTTCCGCTGCCATTTGGTCCGTGGAGAGTTAGAAAGCAGCAGCAGTGCTTTAAACTGATGGCCGCATTAAGCGCCTCCCAACTCTTCTTCAGTTTCTAAGAAAGTGAAGCGGAGGTCTTCCGCTGCATTCGCTCGTTATAACAAAATGTGCTACAATTTTTGTATGCAGCTGCCTACGCCTTTGTGTGCTCCGTATACAGCTGTCGCATTTATGGCGTGTTGCAGTATATCCCGCACGTGGCCGGCGCAGTCACCCGTGTAACCCAGAGTGCGATGTCTTCAACGAAAAGTGTGGAATTTAGGCTGGTTTGGCAAGGATTGCAACTTTACACACCACACTTACTCAGCAATAGGCCTGGCAATTGGCTCCGAAATAGGGCTGCTTACGCTTGAATGGAACTTAATTAACAACGCCTATCGCAGTGACACTTTTCCTATAAAACTAATAACTACAAACAATGACTTTGAAGACACAGAACCCCTTCGAACATTTAAATTAGAAGCGGCTCACTGGAACACGTACACAGAACTTTGTAGGCTACGCCCTGTGCCTCCCCCCAAACAAATACTTCATTTAGATGTAGAAGCAGCATATTCAGTGATAGCGGCCCACATTCTTGACTGTGCTTCAAGAAGTGCTCTAGAGGCTACATTTAAAGCTCTCCTCAAACCCACACCATCCTGAAATAAAGATTGTACGCGTGCACGATCTCAACAAAAGAAGGCGTGGGCTCTTTTACGCCGCTCTCCCATTGACGAGAGCCTGCTCCAGTGTAGCGGGCAAAAGCCGAAAGAAAGTTCATTCGCCACATGGAAAACAGTCAAAGTATGACCAGGTTTAAGTCATCTATTAACGCTTAAGCAGTTTCTAGGAAAAGTCTACACAAGAATGAAGACACTAAAGGATACAAGTCTCATCCTAATTCCCAAGTAAGTAGTGAGGGTAGCTCTGTAAAAGATTAAGCAGATGTTCAAGAAAAACACTTTGAACATGTATTCAGTTCTTCTTGTTATACACAAATAATTTTACACCACAATAAAACAGCACAGTTTCAGCCCCTTCGTGTCAGCGGTAGCTCCAATGAGGTATACAATGCCCCTTTACCATGCTTGAATTGATGAGACCACACTCGACATGTGGTGAGTCAGCCCATGGAGCTAAGAGAATCAGCTATGGCATGATCAGACACCTGCACAGTGAAACCCTGCATGCAAGACTCCACCTCTTTAACAAAATGTGGTAAATAGGTCCCCTTAAAAGAACATAAAAAGTTATATCGTTGTACCGCTTCTAAAAGAAGGAAAAGAGTCTTGTCTCGCTGTGAATTACAGACCCATTTACTTGACTAGCGTTTATGTAAGCTGCTCCAAAAAAACTAATAAATCGGCGACTCGTACTTTTTTTAGTTCTATGGTCTCTTAGATAAAAATCAGAGAGGCTTCATGCCCTTTAAGGTCAACTACGGGTAGCCTGGTTGCCTTTGAATCATTAGTGAAGGGGCATTTCGTCTTACGAAACACTGCTTTTCTGTGTTTTTGACATGGAGACGGCATATGATGGAACGTGGCGATACGATATATTGCTAGATTTGCAGTCATTAGGCCTTACTGCCAATATCTTCAATGGTATAAGGACTATATGTCTGATCGCCCATTTCGTGTTGATGAAGGTAATGTGTTGTCTAGGACCTTTGGGCAATAAAATATCGTACCGCTGGGGGAACGCTGAGCTGCGCCGTTTTCCTTGTTAAAATGAGTTCACTAAAAACTGTTATCCCCAGAACTGAGTCATACTCCAGTTATGTTGATGGCATTCAAATTACATTTCAGTCCGGTATTTCATCAATATGTGACATGGAACGATGGAACGAGGTGTAGATGGGCATCATAAAAATCGTTGTCGGCAATGGCGGCTGAGAAACTCAAGGCAAAGCTGGGGCAACACATTGGGGGGACGGCACTGAAGCTTGGGGAAGGTCGACAAACGTAGCTGCTGCAGCAATGAAGGCCGCTGCACCAGGCGGGAGGCTGGTGGCGCCCACGTTGCGCTGGCGTTAGGGGTAGTGCAGACTTAAGTGAGCTTTGCCCCACAGTGCCGATTGAGCTGCGTTCCGCAAAAGTCTAGTGGGCAGATGACAGCGATGGACTTGAAGGATCCATTGGCACCCAGAAAGTTCAACACATAAGCAAAACAAGTCGAACAATCAATTAGAAAGGGGCCGATTGTGTATCCTAATAACGGCGACATAGTATGCGAATTTCGTTTTGTTCGTATTCGACTGTGAAATAACTGAGTGCTATCACCTGCAACTCATCACAAATCTTGTAAACTGCAAAAAGCGTGTACGGTGACTGCGATAGGTTTTCCTAGCAAGCCAGAAAATTACAACTTCAAAAAAATTGTGAAAACTTGGAAGTGCATTGTGTGTTTTGTCAGAATAAAGCAAAGCGCCCAGTCCTCGGTGGACTTTCTGACAAAGGCTTTCACAGTTATAGCCCGCTGTTCGTATTGGTTTGACTCTTTTGTCTAGAAAACCCCGAAGCGAAATAATCAAGGCATTCTTGGCGCCCCTCAACCACCAGCAGTGCGCAACGTAGTTAACAACAAAAAATAACGAAGTTTGTGATTTTCTCGCAGCACATGATTTTCTACTGTGCGTATGCATTTGTTGTGATTTTCTTACGTGAGAATCATGTGCTTTTAACTTACAGCTGATTAATAGCCGTACGAGAGAGTCCATATTTTTTGGTGTCGCAATAGACGTGCGCACAAAAATGGGAGATTGTTGACTGCGACGGAAAAGAGAGAAAAAGTGTGACTGAGAGTTGGTAAGTTACCTGTTCTGCATAGAGAAGTCGTACGCGTACAGGGTATGACATTAATTTCAAATTTAAAGAATACATGCCATCATTTCCGCGTTCTGAAAGCGTAAAGTGCTTCGTGGCACTCAAGGGGGTGTATGAAACGGCGGGAATTGTTCGTGCGTAAATTTTCTTTTTTACATAAATAATGATCCCAAAAACGCACAGAAACTTTTGTTGACTGGAAAATTGTACTAGTACTCGTGCTCATTCAGGACAAATCTCGCGTAGTTTTCTTCTGTTCCAGCGCCTTTTACTCCAGCCGAAAAAAAGTGAACGTTGTTGGCTCCTTATAAGATACAGTCTCGGCGCATGCAAAAAACTACCTAATTTGTTGTACGTATGCGCGAAACAAAATGCACACCTAAAGTTATATTTCGAATGTGGGCCACATCAACATTGTTTCAGCCTTATAAGCGCCACTTTTTTGCTGAAGAACGTATCAGTAAATTCGAAATAGTGACGTCTGGTGGGCATTATTAAGATGCAGTAGCTATACAGCACTGCACGCAAGTACCACTCTCGCGTAATCCCGACTTGGTAAGAGTTGGACAACAGCACTCGAAACTTTCAGCTTTCTCTGCGAAGGGGAAAAAAAAACTTACCTTCGCGCGGAAGAACCCAAGCAACAAATGCATCGCGCCATGAAGCCAAACAAGTCAACGTCACCCGCAGGACCGCTTGACAGGCTACTGCAAACAAACAGTTCCGGAATGCAAACAGCCCGAGGAATTCAACCTCGCGCGAGAAAGAGGAGGCATACCAATCGCAGACCGCGCAGGAAAATAAAATAAAACCCGGGTGGCATTGCTGGGGTTGCCACATGCTGACGATGAATTCGGCCCTCTGTGTTTCCCCGGCCATTTGTTAGAAATATAGTGGGCAGTGTATTGAATGTCCAGAAAAACAAGGTATGAGTGGTACCATACCGTACTTCAAATGTGGGTCTACGTTTTTACGGAAGCAACGCATTTTTCAACAAATAGCGAGTATGCGAGAGCGACAGTTTTGCGTTGGCTGTTTTCAAAACTAAGGCCAGGGTTACGTCAACAAAGAAAAGTGTTAACTATGCTTTATGTTATTTTCTGAGTACAGCAAAAGTTAAAACGCGCCGAACTTCTTTCATGCCTTAGACGCAGCTTTAACCTTTGGAGATTAGGATTGAAGGCAAGGTGTTCGTGGAACAGCTCATGATGTCTAAGAACGGTACTCAAAACGCCCAAAACGCACCAAACACGAAGATGCTTCATTCGGGCACTTTACCTAAAGTAATATATTAATGGTATTACGAATATTTGCCTTAACTTTGTTGTGTATCTATGGTATGTGCTACTTTTCGAACAACTCATACAATTTGAGGTACGTAATCCTAACTTACTTGACAGCGAATATGGCCTATGCCAAATACTTTTTTGCGCACTCGGGAAATGGAAGCATCAGGAAGAACTCAGATATATGGCAAAATTATCGCTAGCCGTGTAATTTACACATTATTAGTTTTCACACGTAATTATCTTCGGTTTTTGTATAAAAACAAAAACCAGGGTGCGCTTTTTTGAGCGCCCAATTTTATGAATTCTAGTTTTGGTGCTTCCACAGGCCGAAACGACACCACGGCTACGAGCCGCAACCGCAGCTAAGGGATGCGGATTATTGTTTACCACCTCATATCTTTAGTCTGCGTCAAACTCTTGGTACACGGGTGTATTACTTTTCGCTTCCATCTGAAAAGTGGCTGCCATGGCCTCAATCAAGCCTGGGTTCTTCGCAAGAGCAGCACAATGCCTTAGCCACACAGCCACCGCAGCAGCTTGCTCACTTCACAAATTTATTTATGTACTATGCTCTATGTTATTATACCCGCCGACCGAGCGTACCTTTTATAATTACGAGTTGCATGTGAAATATGTTGGACGCTCTCTTACTTCTTTGTTTTGCCAATATTCCAACGTTTCTTTTGGTGATAGTGCTTCTCAGTCCCATTCATTGAAGCGCTACATAAAGCAAGCGTGCAATTTCACGGGCACCTCAGGGAAAATGCGTTGCGCCCTAGGGATACCCGACCTATCTCAATATATGGCGGGAAAATGATTTCAGTGTGTTTAGTGCTAAGCTTCGTTCACGTATCTGCAAGAGTGTTGTTTTTGTTGAAAAGAATTTTATAAAATGTGCTGAATTTTATAGATAAATTGTGTCGAACGGAGCCTTTGCCGCTACATACAATATAAAGGCGGCATACACGCGAACCTTAAAAGAACCATCTAATGCACGTTCAGGTGGGTAAAAACGCGAAGAGGCCACAGTGAAATTTTCCCGCGTTTTTTTTATCGCTACTCCTGAAATGCTTGATAGAATAGCAAAAGAATATTATCCTGTACAAGATCACCCTTAGCTAAACAACATACAGCAGCCCGAAGATAGAAAAAGCCTTGAAGACTAACATGACGGGACAAGCCTCTTTTTCACGCGTACACTTAAGTGTGTTGTAAGTAAACTTGAGTTCTTAGTACATCGCCTGCCCTGTGTATTTATTTTGTGATCACACCTCCAGTTCGGTATGACACTCCGGTGCCATTAAACAAGGTTTTCATAAGCGACCTCAATAAAACCACGAATTGGTGAACGGGCCTCGAGCCCACTTCGCGTCGACCCACGTAAAACTGCAAAAAATTTCGATTTCACAGTCCATACGAAATGCGAGAAGAAATTACATGAAACAATCTAAGCAAAACGCCTCATGGAAGAATATAATCTAGAAATAGATTTGCTGAGAAGGAAGGGAAGAGGCACATTCATATTTTGAACGAATAATGTGATCTCAATTGCTTTTATTTATTCAGATACAGGCCTGATAAATCTGTCTCGAAGCCTTGAACAAAAATATCACTCCGACTACTAATTTACTTTGTTGGCTGACCAATTTGTTCGCTTGATTCAGCTAGAACACTACGTGAATAATTTTGCAAATGGAGCTAGCTACACCCTTTTCTAATGTGACCCCCTGAGACGAAAAATGGCCCTTCTCGTAGAAGACAAGTAGCACACTGAACGCAAGAGAACCCAAAAGGAATTAATGTGAACAATAAAAGCAGCGTGCTAGGGCAGATGGTATTTCTAAAATGATTATTTATGTGCTCTGCGTTCCTAATGGTCGGCTTGCAGTCATCGACTATTGGAAACTTCAACAGTTTTCAACGCACTAAAAAGCTATCTGGACCGCAGCCGAAACGGCCCATAGGGAGGTTTGGTATTCAAGACAACCGAAAAAATAGTTTAGCACAGGAACTCCTGAGCTTTTTTTTTTACCTTTTCCAGACTGGATCTGACATCTGTTATTCAACGTCGTTTTCAAACCGGCAATTTTTTGTGCAATAAAAATTGACATCGTTGTTGGTATCTAAAATACGTGGATGAGACTGGTTAGAACTGCATATTTCATTCCCAAAAGTACTCCCTGTGTAACACAGAGAATTAAAGTTGGATGTCAGTATAAACATTCGGAGGTGAAATACGGCCATTGTCAAAAATTAAAGTAAATTTTTGGAGGAACCCTAAATTTTACAAGGCAAACAAGCGCGCCTGAAGGAGTAGATATACGGTAAATATCTTAAATGTGAGGCGAAACACTAAAATTTGGGATTTGGCTATAAATAATTAGGGTTTATGGCAGAATTTTTTAGTTCCGAAGGCTTTATAGTTTGTGTAATGTTCTGAATACTCATTTATTCTTTCCCTTTTATTGTGCAGCGCACATCATGGTTCTGATTTGCTGTACACCCACTGTGTAAATACTTCAACATCATCATCAACTGCGTAATTCTTCTTACTAAAGTTCAGGGGAACACTTCTTTTCAGTGTAAATGTAACACCTTTCTGCTTGGTTGTGTCCTGGAATGCGCAAAAGAAAGCAGGTGTGAAGGAGCGGCTGCACTATTGTTTTAGGAAAACCTTAAGTAAAGAAATAAGCATCAGTAAACACAGTAAATGTATACAGCAAATAATATGCATTAAAATTTTAACATCGCGTTCAGTTTGCCTGTGCCCAGGAATAATCAGAAATATCAGATGCCAAGGCGCAGCTCCTAGAACGAAATACTAAAACAAAGTAGCGAATAACTGGCGAACGATGTGTCTGTGATGTTTGTCATAATAAATGTGCGGAATTTGAACCACTAGCAAAAATTCAGATATCTGCCTTAGGCGCTGTAGAGGCAACAAAAAAAACTTTTCTTTCCGCCACGCATTGCGTCTGCAAAACAATAAAACTTGTCTCCAAATAGTCTGGGTTTATTTTCTTTAGCAGCTTGTTTCTCGACTTTTGTGCCAGCAAACAAATATCGGCACCACATGCCAGTAGGCCTGGTGGAGATAATAGCTTTCTCAATTAAAGCTGAAAAGCCCTCGAATCTAAGACGTTTTTCGATTAGGTGCGCAGGATTTAGGTGCAAAGTTTCCCGGACAAGCTCCTCTAATGTTAAAAGCTTTATTGTTGACGCAATAGAAAAGTTTTTATTTACCACACATATCGCAAGTGGACTGGTACGGCGCCGTTATGTTTCGTGGGTGACTTTCGGAATGAGCATTGTCCAATGGGAAACACTCTGCAAGATATTTCAGTCTGGATATTGTGTCATGATATACACATGCGACGTGCGAAGTAAACAGGCAGAAATGCAAGTTAAAGCTATCTGAGAGACGTAATATAACTTCATAAAAGAACTAGCATTACCACCCGATCATAATCGCTAGTGACAACAAACAACGTCCATAAAACATACTGAGTAATTCCCAATACATGTAAATGAGCCCAATACCAGCTTCGTCCTCTTACGATAAACCCTGAATTTACTTGAGAGGTATTGCGGCAGTGCAACGAACTATCATCTTGAAAACGAACATTTCTTCCTAGAAATTTTTTTGGAAGTGGTGATATAAAGAATACTTTTCTCTAACCTTGAAGCTTTTGCAGCAATAATTTGGCACCTGCGCTAATCAACATTTGCCAACTTTACAGTCTTCAGCGTAAAAATGGCGGTTGACCCCCTGGTGTATGGCGATAAAAGGCTGGAATACTCCGTTATGTTGAGGCAGTGCTCACTGCAATTGTTTGCGCTAAACAATCTAGATTAGACATATTTATGGTACATCACTCGAGACTTCAAGCTCCTGATCTTAAGAATTCAGGGCTGCTGAACTGTCACGAAAACTATTTAGTACTCCCAGATGTGTGTAATGTCTGAGACTTACAAAACAAAGCAAAAGAATGCTTCTGTGGATTGAAAGAAGGGTTTGTTATTGAATGACTGGTGATTTAGCAGGAAGTAGATACTGAGCTACCCCTGCAAGTTCATTTGAAGAAAGAAAACAAAACACTCAGGGCGAACTTTATTAAAAAAAACATAAGGGGCCACCCGCCAGGTCTTTCCTATCCACATATCACTTCTATTTACGGTCTGGGGGAATCCTCCGTAAATCTTTACTGCAAATATTAACAAATATCTGTCCGGATGGAGAAAGTTTTAATTTCCAAGGCAGCTTATATTCAAGGGCCACTGAAGTGAATTAGTGTAACTCTTTTTTTTGCATTGCCCTGCGTAGATTATCCAAAATAAGCGGCGCACTTTTCTTTGTTTATCCTGTGAGTAAATCAGTAAATATTTTATAAAGCCCCAAAGAAAAAACCTACCATGCGTGGTTTGCAGCGGCTGCACCTACTAACAGCATTGACGTAAATACATTGTGCTGCGTGATTGTACCATGTCCAACGTTAGAGATTCAACCCAGTCTCGGTTTCGTCAAACAACATGCTTGGTATGTGATAATATTGTTGGATGGACATTCTCGATGTCTCAGCAATCGGCATACCACGCTTCTGCCTTGTTTTCGGCTGTAGAAGTCGTGAGATAAGCCTACCAGTCCGGCTGGAATTGTGACAATAACTATCCGAGTCGTTGATGATGATGATGATGGTTAGAGTTTTTTGGCGCAAGGCCAGCTGGGGCAAAGAGCGCCAAACAAAAGTATCTAAAATAAAATAGTGGCTACTAAAGACAAAATAACAACAAAATCAATTAACGGCAATGGTGATGGCTGGTGTATAGGGCCAAATTTGATTATGCGTGATAGGAGATGAGGTTTAAAAACTTCACGTCTGACAAGTACCCAAACACACGTTTCACGGCAAACATGGCATGGTCACCTAGAAACAGCGATGGATGTAGTGGGATATGTTGTCTGTAGAGTTCTCTGAAGTGTTTGTGACGTGTTGTGTGAAGTGCCTTGCATGTGATTAGTATGTGTACTACGGATAGGGCCTCTCCGCACCTGCTGCACTGGGGTCTAGAAGATCCCGTCCGCAGATACGAGTGCGTTGCATGGGTGTGCCCTATCCGCAGCCTACCCAAGGCGACTTCCGTGTGTCTGTTGTGTGAGTCAGATGTGTACCGTCCCAAGTGTGGCTTTATTACATGTAGTTTGTTGTCTGTCTGTTCATTCCAGTGTGTTTGCCATGTTCTGCGCAAGTGTTGTCTCATGTGTGGCTTGAGGTCTGTGTAAGGTAGTGTTGTTATGTCTACTGTGTTTGGGAGTGCAGCATTGGCGGCCATTTCATCCGCCAGTTCATTTCTGCCGATGCCAGAGTGGCCTGGCACCCAACACACAGTCACCTCAAGGTTTGAAGAATATGCCAGCACAATTGATTTCAAGACAAGGTTAACTACATGGTTTTTTGAGGACTCTCCGGATGACAATGTACGGACGACACTCAGCGAATCTGTATAGATGATGGATTTAGGAATATGATGTTCAACTATGTGACTTACAACAAGAAAAATGCCATATGCTTCTGCCGTAAAAATACATGTCTTTACATTCATTGTTCTATATGCTCAAAATTCGGCCCATGCGCCGCACAAGACACTGCAGTGAACGTTTTCGATGCATCGTTGAAAAACTCTGCAGCCTTGTATTTATCCTGCACATACATGAAATGCTGCAAAATCCCACTTTTTGGTGTCCTGTTCTTATTGTATTTTAGGAAAGACAAGTCACATGCAACAGGACGAAATGCCATGGTGCTACAAGATCAGTGATAGATGACTTGAATGTGTCTACAAAGGAGACCTCATGAATAGTGACCTCGTCCCTTACTCTGAGCGAGAAGGGAACAGGAATGGATTTGCGACTTAAAAAGAGCTTTGATGTGAATGTATCATTAAAAACCGGTTTAAAAGGATGGTTGTCCATTGATGAAATTTTAGAGGCATATAACAAGTCAACATAGGTTCGCTGGTGTGATAAGCACCATTTGTCGCACTCTGCGTAAAGAACCTGTACAGGGCTCGTACGGAATGCGCCACAAGAGAGGCGAAGCCACAAGTGAAGCACTGGGTCGAGCATTTTAAGTGCGGTTTTAGTGGCTGACCCATACACAACACTCCCATAGTCCAATCTAGACCCCACTAGGCTTGTGAAAATACGTAACAGGAGTTGCTTATCCGTTCCATACGACTGGTGGGACAAGATTTTAAGAATGTTGGGAGCCTTTAGACATTTATGTTTCAATTGTTTAATGTGAGGGATGAACGTAAGCCTTTCATCCAACACCACACCTAAAAACTCGTGTTCCTTCCTCACAGGAATCGATACGCCATTAAGGATAATGTCTGGGTTCGGATGGATCCCACGCCTCCTGGAGAAGACAACACAGGTGTTTTTTTCTGGGTTAAGTTTAAAAACGTTCTTGTCTGCCCAGCTGGCAAGTTTTTTGACACCGAGCTGGACTTGACGCTCACAGATGGACATATTACATGATTTAAAAGATAACTGGATGTCGTCTACATACAGTGAATAAGAAATTGTAGGTGGCAATGCCTTCCCAAGGGAGTTCATCTTAACTATGAACAGAGTGCAGCTTAGCACTCCACCTTGCGGAACGCCGTTTTCTTGCACATGAACTCTTGAGAGTGCGCTACCTACTCTCACGCGAAACGTTCTTCCGAAAAAATAAATTGCAAGGGTGTTGAGCATATAGCCCGAAACACCGCAAGACTTTAGGTCACTGAGGATCCCGAAACGCCAAGCGGTGTCATAGGCCTTCTCAAGGTCAAAAAAACACCATTGTGCAAAACTGTTTCTGAATGAAAGCTTCCTTAATGTATGATTCAAGGGCGACAAGTTGGTCATTTGTAGATCGCCCCGCCCTGAAGCCTGCCTGGCAGCCCTCGAGAAGACCGTTGTACTCAAGGAAGTACACAAGTCTCCTGTTTATCATCTTCTCGAGGAGCTTGCAAAGGCAGCTTGTAAGGGCGATGGGATAATAGCTAGCGGTAGAGGAAGGGTCCTTTCCTTCCTTAGGAAAGCCACTACTATGGCCTCCCTATAAGAGGGACAAATGTGCCCCGAAAGCCATATGTTGTATAGATGTAGGAGTGTTTCAAGAGTGTCTGAGTGTAGGTGTATCATGGTGTATGTGATTTTGTCTGCACCTGGAGCTGAAGGCTTACATGTGCTCAGAGCAACCTTCAGCTCATGAATTAAAAAAGAAGAATTGTAAGAAGTGTTCGACTTGTTGCTATCACGCAGGGACTTCTTTTCCCCAGACGTTTTGTGCTTCATAAAAGTGTTTGTGTAGTGTGCTGAGCTGGACACGTGTTCGAAGTGTTGTGCAAGTGTGTTGGCCTGGTCTTCGAGTGTGTCCCCTGTTGTGCTAACCAGGGGCAGGGTATGTGTCTGTTGTCCTTTCAGCTTGCGTATATGTGTCTAGACTTTGTGTGTATCAGTGTATGAGTTGATGGAAGTGAGGAAGGTGCGCCAACTCTAACTTTTCGCCTCACGACGCACTCGCTTCCCAAAAGCCTTTGCCCGTTTAAAAGAAATGAGGTTATCTGACGTGGGGTACCGGCGAAGGACACCCCAAACCTTGTTCTGGGCCTCTCGCGCCCGCCTGCAGTCCTCGTTCCACCAGGGCCTCCTTGGGTTGCGGGACCCACTGGAGGCCTGGGGAATGGACTTTTCGGCGGCGTCGAGGATGTGCGCCGTGATGAGTTGGGCGGCTTCCTCCACGTGTAGGTGTTTTATGGATGTGTGGTGTAGTTGAGATGTTTGTGTGAATGTGCTCCAGTTTGCTTTTGATTCATTAAACTTTTTATGGGAAGATGGACTGCTCGGGCCTATACCTATATACGTTAATGAAGTGGGGAAATGGTCACTACCATTCGGGTCTGTGCCCACCCCCACTCAAGACGTGGAAAGAGAACTGCGGAACCAATAGCCAAGTCAAGATGCGAGTATGTATTGTGTCCTAAGTTATGGTATGTAGGCTGTTTTTTGTTGAAAAGGCATGCTCCGGAGGATGTAAGAAACTTCTCTATCAGGCGACCTCGGGCATCCGTTCTGGAGGAGCCCCAAAGAGAGTTGTGCGCATTAAGGTCGCCTGTTAGTATGTATGGTTCGGGCAGCTGGTCAACCAGTGCCTCGAAATCAGAGCTCAGAAGTGCAAAATCACGAGAGATGTAAAAGGACCATACCGTTATCAACATAATAAATATTATTGTACGGATCGCTACAGCTTCGAGGACAGTGTTTAAAGAGAGAGGGTGGCATGCTAATGATTTGCGGGCGATAATGGCCACACCTCCAGAAGAGTGGGTGCAGCCAACCCTCTTTTTTCTGAATACCATGTACCTATTTAAGAAATTTGTTTGTTTAGAATTGAGGTGGGTTTCCTGGAGACACATGATACTTGGCTGACTGGCATGCAGAATCTCATACACATCGTCAAGATTTTTAAGGAGGCCTCTGCAGTTCCACTGGATGATGTTTTGTGTTCCCATTATTTAAATTTAGGAATGACTGGAGTGTGTGTGTTCGTGTGTGTTCATGTGTCGTCTTTTGGGGCCGTTACTCTTGGAATACGCTTTTTAGGCCTTTCTACTGGCTTGGCCGTCGGAGGCCGCTCCTAGCGCTGCGTTGCAGGCAGGAACGGTGCGACGTTCATTTCGTCATCAGATGTCCTGCGGGTGCCCGTCGAACCGGGCCCCCCGGACTTGGTCCCCCTTCGGGAGACCTTCATTTGAGCCGCCACCGCCGCGGGCGTCGGGGACGCCAGAAGTGGCACGGGCGGTGCGGTGACGGTGGGAGCCGATGCGTGGCCCCCGATGTCCATCCCCTCGGCACCCTCCAACGCACTGGAGGACGAGGAGGGAGCGGCGGGAGCGGCACCGGTCCCAATGGAAGAATTTGGCACCACAACAACTGCTGCCTCTGCAAGCGGCGTGGTGGCAGGTTGGGCTGCCTGAGGCAACCCAGGGGGGCCGGAAGAGGGACCAGATCAGACTCGCTGAACTGGGTCCCTGTGGAAACCAGACGCCGCTCCGCCTCCCGGCGAGCTGCGTCGGCGTACCTCCCCAGGGGGAAAGAGGTGAACCTCTTCCGCACCTCTGGGAAGGTGATGTTCTCAGTTACCTTGATGTTGATTATCTTTTTTTCAGTTTTAAATTTTTCGCACTTGCGGGAGTAGGCTGCATGCGCCCCCCCGCAGTTCACACAAGTTCACAGTCTGTCGCTCGGATGGTCATGCGACGCGCATTTTGCACACGTCGTTCGGCCACGGCAACAGTTTGTACCGTGCCGGAACCGCTGGCACTTAAAACAGCGCCGCGGGTTCGGGATGTAGGGACGGATGGAGCAACGGATAAAACCTGCATTTAGGTGTTGTGGAAGAAATACGCGGTCAAACGTCAAGATAATGTGCTTGGTGGGAATCTCCTTGTCGTCTCTGCGGATAGTGATGCGTCTCACGGCAGTGACGCCCTGATCCTTCAAGCCGGCAAGGAGATCCCCATCCGTTTCGTTCAAGAGGTCCGTCTCGGATATCACACCTTGCGAGGTGTTGAGGCTCCAATGGGGTGTGACCCTGATGTCTAGATCAGCCAGTCTAGTCTGAGCTAGAAGCTTCGGGGATGCTAGTTGTAACGTTTACCTCGATTAGTAGTTCACAGACCTTTGTTTTTTGCACTTATATGATTTTCCTATTATGGCTTCAAGATTTTTGCGATCAAGAAGACTGACTGCGGTACAGAGGTTGGGCTGGATTGAGAGATTCTATCACAAGAAATCGAGAAAAATTATCCGGTTCAGGAAATGTGTAAAGATGGCAATTGAAGGAAAATATACTTCGGTGCGGCCCTTTTCAGAGACCGATCACGTTTGGGGGGGGGGTGTTGTAAATACCATTAGGGCATACTATAAAGCAGGAGACTGGGGTATTTTCTTCTTTGACCTTACCCTGGTAGTCAAAGAGGTCCCGGAGCTCCCTGCCTGGTAGACAGGCAAGGAGCCCATCGGCCGGCTCTTGACCAAGGGCTCCGACGGCCACCGTTACGGCTTCTACCCTCACCTTTAAAACACCTCGCCACGGTTGGACACGGCTTATGTTGGAGCTCGGGGTCCGCGGTGGTCGCTGCTCACCGTCACCATGAATACTCAAGGTGCCCCGTGCGGGGTATCCGAGTCGTACGCAGTGGATGGGCACCCTCCGCGTCAACGAAGACGCCCAAATGCGAGGCGCCTTTTCCCATGTTCAGAGCTTGCCTGTCTTTTGCCTGTATCTTAAGAACGTTTTAGCACAAGACGAAGGGTTGACTGATTCTGGACTGTGTGCGCAAGCAGTGGGGGTTCATGGCCACACACCGCCAAAGAAAACTCGCCTGCGTGTCAGTGTCAGTATGCATCTTTTTGCGAAGTCACTCGTAGAGCAATGAACATTGCAGAGAAATAATGATGAATACATTATACAAAACATTGCCCCAAAACAAATTTATCAACTCACAAAAATGCACTATCCGGATTCGAAGTTGCGACTGCAAAACAATAGTCCTAGTTCTCTAGACCACTCAGCCACAAGCCTGCGGTGACAGGAACGGAAATATAAAGTATAGAATTGCATAGCCCCTTCACATTCTTTTAGTTTTCCCATTTGAAACAGCCTATACAACTACTCCTTGTATAGTGCTCCTGCAGTCAGCGTCCCCGAAATTCTCACAATATCCCATGTTTAACGACCCCGTTCCGTAGAAGGAAAAGCGTTTGTAGATGTGTCATGGTGCTGAAGACCACTGTGCTTGTTCATCCACATTTCTCTAAAGCAGTCTCAAAAGGCAAGTGTTTTGTCTTTCGTGTCTGTTTCTGTGGAAAAAAGGCCGAGTTAACACTATTTTTGAAGACGCCCAAGTAGGGCCATTTTTTGCGAGGATGTTGTGTTTAGTATGGTAGCGCTTGGTCAGCTGAACCGTCTGCCTTTCGGTCACGCTTTTATCGTCGCTCAATTGAAAACGCACTAACCACAGAAAAAGGAAACCTGTGAAACGAGAAAATGGTGGACCAGAGAAAGCGTGCTGGGATCTCCGGCTGCGTTCGCGGGAATGGCCTTCCCGGTTTTGAAGCACTGTAACTCCACGGCTGCTGGGTAGTTCAAGTGGTTAAATTGCTCAGTCCTCTTCGCCGACCTTTTCTCTGGTTTCTAGTTAAAGGTTACGCAAGTGGTTGGATTGTCGTTTAGTTATTTATCTGTTATGGTACTTAACCTTGACGACAACGCAGGGGTAATGGTGAGGAACTGTGTCGGATTACGGGAAGTTGTCACGGCCCGAAAGAAGGAACATTAGAAACAGCGGGGTGCCAATGACTTCACCGGGGTTCTCCCTTATGTGTGAAAGAGGGGGCGTATGTTAGAAATCGGAGTTGGTGATGTGAAAATTTGAACTCAATAAGATGTTTTAAAAGAGTTGTTGCACTGTTCGAAGGCGGGAACGCGAGCCTCGGGAAACGAATGATTAACAGTTCATTTTTAGGTTGCGGGAACGCTGCATTGCCGCGGCATGCTGACGTTAAGTGAATAGTAATACTCGATGTATGTGAATTGACATTTAATGCCTAAAGTAAGGTTGCTAAACATACCAACCTTACTGAAATTACGATGGCCGGTCCGTACGCTTCAGGGAATCGAAGGCTGCAAAGACTTCAACCTTGCTTTTCGCAACTTTTGCTTTGGCTGTATCCTCTTTCGTACAATGTAAATAGGAATTGCAAAAATATAGATTTCTGCATTTAAACATTAAAAAACACTTATGATTTCAGTGTGGTCCAATGTTAAAATTTTTGCGTCATTTTGCGAGTGGACACGGTTTTAGAAGCAGCCCAAGTATTGCCATTTATTGCAAGGAAGTGGTGATCAGTTTGGTATCGCTAAGTCAGCTGAACCCTCTGCCTTTCAGTCACGCTATATCGTGGCTCAACTGGAAACGCATAACCGCAGAAATAAACACCTGTGAAATGAAGCACATCATATACATAGAAAGCGTGGTTGGCGCTCCGGCTGATTTCGCGGGGATGGCCTTCCCGGTTTTCACCCACTTAAACTACTCCTCTGCTGGGTAGGTAAAGTGGTTAAAGTGCTCTGAGCTCTTCTCCAGTAGGAATACAGTCTCTATACAATTAAGGAAGTTTGTAAGGTAGGGAAGTTAGTACCTTGTGATCCTTTGTTAAAACAATTTTTAAAGCCTTTATTTTGCAAATGGCAGAGCTGAGGGTGCATTAGTGGATGACTGGACCTGAATAAATGATTGCGAATATGTTGACTATGCGGCTCAAAGTCAGGGCGAACGCTAAGCCCCATGAATCTACGCAATGTATGCGGGCATGTCGTCTGCGCGAAGTCCCGTCACCGCAAGATGTTGCATAAACGTCAGACGCTAGGTTAGGAGGGACCACGGCAAGTTGTGAATGTCGGGTATTTCCTAGCTACGGCGGCAAACAGGGCTACCGGGGTGTTAAAAAGAATCTCAACAGTACGTTCATTGGCGGGTCACGGAGGGAGTTCAGTCAACCCCACCCGAATCCTCCTAAGCGCAACCTCCTCTGCATGGGCAGATCCGGCGGGAGGGTGGCTGCACACAATGGAATGAGAGCACGTGTGCGGCACAGCGGATGTTCCTTTCTAGTTAGCAAGTGAGGGGAAATGTTGTTTAAGTTCGCGGGAGCAGCGAAGCCGCGAAAGCCTTTGGTTCCAAGGCAGGAGTCTAAATTTGCTTTAAAATGCACTTCGGAATGGTTGCAAGGCGTTTACATACGAAAGCCTTCAGCTGAACAGTTTCTTTTAATGTTTTTTTTCTGTGCTATGTGCATTTCAAACTTATTCAATAGGGAACATTTGTCCCAATGTTCCTTAAAACCTAATGTTCTTAATTCCAAAAAAGACAATAAATTTTGTGAGCTGCTCCGAATTAAATAATCTTCCAAAAACTGCTCCTAAATCTGTTTAAGTTTTCTCACGCCTGTTTGAGGCAACATTTCAGTGGGAACAAGGTGAGAAAACAACCAGTGCCCTCTCGCTATACCCTAGAAGTCTCGGTACTGGTATTCAATATGATAATCCCATCAACTCCTCCACACCTACACGATTCTTGTAAGGCACTAAAGAGATTCGGGCAAAATCTTGGCTTTGGCTCTATTTTAATGGTTGAAACTAATAATCTACCATCTGATAATTTAGTTCATTCCAGAATTCAGTGATCGGTTACAATATTGTTCTTATAGATGATAGTTTAAGTACACAGCTTTCCAGTGTGCGAAGGCACGTAAAATATTCGCAATTTGCGTCCTCCATAGCAGCCACCCTGATTTGATACATATTCTACTATCTCCCTTTAAAACTTGTAATCTTTCTGGAATTGCTGGCTATCGGTTTTTCTTTGCGGAAGTAGTGTGGGGGTAGCATCAATGGGTAAATTGATCCGCGAAGACTTGGAAGAGTGCCCCGAAGGCCGACGTAATCAGGCTGTCATTGAGGACGCCATAAACGCTCTAGAAATTAAACCCCCCTTTTGCTAAAATAGTTGTGAATCACGGGGACAGTTGATATCCTCAAGCAGGCATTATAGACATTATGTGGCGAGGTAATCAACAAATGTTTGTAACCGCCTCTAAACAGGACAGCGGGGTTAGTCATAAGCGCACTCTACGCAGATAACAAAGTCAGAGATTTGAATATCTGAAGACTACTAGCAGTGGTTTTGTTGCCAACAAACAAAATTTTCTAATGGAAATGTCACTCTAAGTTTCACTTTTTCGTTCTATCGCCCCTTCCTACGTGCGAACATGGACCATAATGACAAGTCGCATGTTTGAAGGAACCCCACCCGGCTACTCCCCAGAGCACGCGCAGAAAACAACCGTTCATTCGCTAAAAACTTGAACTGTGCCCTTCCATTGCTAAATGCCCACTTTAAATGCTTTCTTACCATCAACGCAGTGCAAAGCAGGGTGTAGTCACTGCGGTAGTTCGTATGGGAGAACCAAACGGCTCACAGTGTTTTCTAATCAGGGCACAGTAAAAAATAAGCTAATGTAGTAAAATTTCGCTAAGTAGTAAAACGAATCATCTTAAAAATCTTTTGCTGGATCTTCAGAGGCGTGAAAATGTAGTTCCTACGCGGCCGAAAGGCCCCGAGATGCGCAAAAACATGGTCAAACGCCACAACAGCCACCCGGAAATCATGTTAGCGCACGCAATTCCAACCACATAACATCACCTGTCACATCATTCGCTCTCGAACAGAAAAAATAAAGACGCCTAATTTTCCCGTTAGCCCTGTAAACGTTTAGCGGGAGGAGCAGAAAAGAGCACCAGGAGACGGGCATCAACTGACGTCATTGAAAACGCTGTACTCTACCTTATCGAATGAAGCTGTGTCCGCGAACTCTCTTCACTCTATTTCTGTTCTGTAACATGGCTCTCTCTCTCACGAGATGATGCGGGTCTGGGCAGAAATTGTGCATACTCCCCTATCCTATCACACGCAAAATTACAATCAATTACTTTATTCCAACTACGCAATGAAGAGCATTATATACCGAACAATTTCTTCTGTTTCCCTATAAAGACCGAGCAGCGTAGAACACAGGCCGTTGGTTTCCTTCCTTTGGAAGGCGCCCCCACAATACTGTTCAGTTGATTTCATGAAGCAAACTTGTCACTTGAACACATCTACGGTAGTAGGTGCGGCGCCCTCTTTTTGTGGCTTTCCTCATTGTTTGCCTCTGTCGATGTCGCTTTCTGGTAATAGGTATCGCCATCGCCAGAACCAACACTGTCGCACCATTTGGCGACCAGCAACACGGTACACATGAAGCCTCTTTGCGCATTTAAGGCACCTACCTAATGGCCCTAACCTTTCCCAAATGAGCTAAGCGGACCTCTCTTGGTCAAAAAAAAAAAAGACCGGTCGAGCGGCGTACCTCATCAACAGCACGGCAAACTCATTCAAGGCAGCTGAGCACAAAGCAAAGAGGGCACTTGTAGCAGAACGGTGCTCGCAAGTGGGCTGTAGCTGAAGAAAGCTGTGCAAGGGAAGACGAAAACCTGCGCTACCGCAGACAATGTCGCACAATCATAAGATGGCGAATTACAGCAAGTATTTTAGGGCGACCTAGTTGGCCCATATTGATACTTAAAAAATAGGTGCTAGAAACGAGAGAGAAGTTGGGGACATACGTATAGGTTCCGTCATAGCTAACTGGAGCAAAAATCGGTGAATATCGAAAAATATTGGCGTTACTGGCTTTATGAAAGCCATTATCGGTATACAGGAAGCTTCATCTAATAAACAATACTTCTTTAAACGTACAAAAATGGAGCCGCTTCCGGAAGAAGAATTTTTTGTAAATTTACACGACCATGTTCCAGTTACTTAGACGGCACCTGTAGGCTCGCCGCCAGGTATCTTTATTTTAATAAGCAAAAATACAACTTTTTCGGCCAGAAACATTGTAATAAAACATAAAAACCAGTCGCTTGTGTGCAAAAATTATGATTTCGTGTGGCATAACCTTTTCAGTGTGTGTGCTCGCCCTCCACTACACTTTTCTGTATTTCAAAAGCAACAAAAATTTCCTTTTCACAGTGGTCCTCACATGTGTGCAGTGCGATACGCTTTCTTCATCCTACGGGTGCATGATATAAATTAGGAATTAGTGTGATTTTCGTAGCCCGCTTGGGGCATTTTTTAGTGTGCCTGTACTCATTCACGTGTGGCTTCGAATAACAGCCGCTAAGACAGCGCAGTAAATAGATTATGCAGAATACATGCACCGGACAAGTCGTTTGACATGATCTTGAATGCGGTCATGTCTCCAGTAAGCCAGCCATATGCGATTTCTTAAGACAATTTTGCAGTAATAACAGCGGAATGTCACTGTATACTGCATTACAACGCTCTGGTAAAAGCGGGCGGGGCTCTTCAGAACAAAAGGCATATTGCCTGTCAATTGTTTGGCATAAAATATCCGGACAGGGTCCCCAAACCACAAGCAGTTTCTGAGGAAAGCTGTTTTTACAGGACATAAAAATTACGATTTTAAACACGGTGGCCTTGTTATGCGGTCGAAATGAGAACTGGCACAGTGCAATACGGAAACGAAAGTCGGCGCCAATTCCCGCCCTAGACAACCTGCTGTTCCCAAACGCATCATTATCGCCTTCATGTCTTAACAAATCCCGTCTGGGAAAACAACATTACAAAGTTCATACGAGCCCGGAAAATATCGACTCTGTTCACGGCCATGAAGAAGCGGGCTTGATAGCCAGTCTGCTCGTGTATAAGCGGAGTGAGCGCCTTGGCTATTATCACTGCGGGCTTTGTACACAAGGATCATTCTCACTTCCCAAGCGAAAGGGAGCTACTCCATCAGGCAGGGATGCATAAAGGAGATGGCTTTTTTGAACGGCTGTGCAACCCTGCCCTGAACGTCCCCACCAGGGAGAGGGGAAGGAGGATCTGTAGAAGAAGACAGAGCGGCGACGCGTGCCGGTGGGTGCCAGGAAGACTGCAGTTGAAGAAGTTGGCAAGCGACGGAGCAACCAATGGCTGCGAGCTTAGGGCAGGAGCTGCGCCCGTCAATGAAATTTCCCAGACACGCGGCAGTTATTTGCGCCCTACCATCCAATCCGCCCCTGGCGATAATTTGGTTTATGTTAAAGCCTCGAGCACCGAATGGGACCTCCTGGACGGTCGCAACGATTTCCTACTTTCTCGGTGCTTCCGCGCCGTTGCCGGTTGAAGTCGTGTGTAAGTCCGACGAGCCGCGTACCATATCTTTCCTGTTGGGGTGAAGCATGCGTAAGAGGTGTCTTCCAGATAGGTGCTTACGGGAGCACGTTTCGACGCTCTGGTTGTTTTAGCCTATAAACTAGAAGTTATGTTCGGGAAAGTAGGTGCAAACGACATATTTATTGCTGCAAGAATTGCAGCAGTATTGACACTTTCTTTAGCGCCTAAGGAGCGTGACCGGCGTTATGTATGCACGAGAAACATGCATAGCAGTCGAAATATTTCGCAAAAGACAATGCGTGAGTGCAGGAGTGCATAACAGCAGCAGAATGATTTTCATTTCAGTGAGCCAGCACTTGGCAATGTTGGAGGGAATGGAAGGGTGGGTAGAGATCTGATAATATTTGGTGCTTCATTAGCATCCGGAAAGTTTCTGCCATTGCTGTTGGAAAAATCTGTTTAACCCTTCGATGCCCAAAACTTTATTATTTTGCTTGAGCGCCTGAGAAGTTTTTTTTATGATCAAATAGGGCTTCCAACACCACAAATATGAAATCAGAAAAAAAATTGGTTCATTAGGACGGACACTAAAACACTACAAAGCACTGGGAAACACAGAGAACTGGCTGCCCATATGTAACTTGAACAAGGCCGCTACCTTGATCACCATGATTTATTGTTGAAGTGAAGACAATAACGTAAAGTTTGCATTACTATCATTTGTAATAAGAACGAAATTGTACAGTTTCGCTTGCCTGTCACTAGCCGATTGAGCCACGCGTGCTCGATGCGAGTGTAAACGCGTAAACAATACTTTTTAGCCCTCGCAATGCGTGCTGCCCTCTCTCCTTTAATTTTTGAAGCTCTAGGATCTTTGTCTGTCGATAGATGGTGTTAAATGTCGTAAGAACCACAAAGTGCGAGAGAAAAAAATTGTTTCAGTTGTTGCTTCTCAGCAACACTCGTCATCAAAGGGTTAAGTACCATTTCGATAAAAACTTCTGTGTTATGAGGGACAGTGTTGTAGAGGCAAATACTACCTATTTGTTTCTTTTGAAAGCGATTGAATAGCTAAAAAAGACAGAATAAACACTGAATAAATGTTTTGTTGCAAGTTCAAGATTACAAGCTTCGTAGCTCTTTTTTCTCTCGTTCGGCGACGAAAGATGGCTTTTTTGCTCAGGAATAAACAAGTAAAGCATCTGTTTGTCTCTCGTATTTTTTCAATTTTTTGTGGTGTTTTAGGGGACGTCACACGTTCGCCTCAGATAGCTATAGGATACAGATCTAAATTGTACCGAGATCGTCACCACCATACTTCAGTGCCTGGCTTTCACTTTCGTGTCAATGACTGAAGCCAGTTCACAAAGGTGTGTTATTTTAACTCTGTCTTGGTGTTGCTGCGCACAGACACAGTTGACAAGGGGTGGCTGATAATCATGGCACCGCTCTTCAAGGACGCACTGCCTCCTAGGGGTAACGGTCGAAAGTGGTATTAGTCCAATTCATTCTAACATGCTTTTGCGTGCTTGAAAGGGGAGATTTCTTGTTCTTGATTCAAACATTAGCGATAAATAAATGGAAGTAGTTGCCACCTCACTTGGCCGTTGGATCTACGTACAAATATTGTCTGCCTCTCTAAACGGTATTTCGGCTTTTAGTGTTAGATGGTCACGTTTTACTGAACAGCGTGTGTTTCGGTTTTGCCATTCCATAAATATTAACCTAGCTTCTTTTGTGAAACACGTTTTACACGCGTTTACCTGTTTACAAGGTGTCTACTTGGCACTATCAGCCAAACCATGCCTTTATGTCCAAGTCGTCCCTTGCCACTTGCAAAAATATCCAGTCGGCTCACAGACAATTCTTGTCCTCTTCATAAGTTACGGAAGCTAGCACGCTACATTATGTTACCCACGAGCAGTCCTATGACGGCAGTGGCTGACTAGCGAGGAATAAGTCTCTGTTCTCAGAACACTCAACTTTCCCATATTTCTAGCGATTCTCTGGCCCCTATAGCGCCCTCTTCTACGTGACGTCAATAGCGTTAAGATTTTCGCTAGTCTACGTGTTGGCAAAGAGGTGTCAGATAATTCATCACGCCGTCTATAAACACGCACCACGGCTGCTTACCTCAATGTGCGGCTCCACGTTACCTGGACGGTGAGGATAAATTGAGGATAAATTTAGCGATACATCACAAGTCCCATCCCTTCACCTGTTTGAAGAAGTCATAAATCCTTGGAAAGTCCCCTATAAGCAACATAACGTGATGCCACTGACCTTATTGCACGCTACCAGCTAAGCACGCTATTTGAAGGTTATGTATATAGAGAAACTATATACACGCCAGTGTAGCAGAAAATCGGCTTGATGATCAATGCGGATCGCATGCGAGCTTAAATCAGGGAGCCACCTTATTCATCAACGGCTAACTGGATACGCAAAAAGTGATGGCCCACACAAATACGACACGTACCACTCAAGGTATTGGTTCCTCTCGCGTGGGGTTTTTTTCTACATTACTTAGTGGCACATTTCTTTATACATTATAGATTATAAAGACAGGAATTTAGAGAAGAATACCGACGGGACAAACGCTAGACATTAACAGAAGGTACACAATAGTTAAACCATAAAAACGATAAAAACCTTTGCTTATCCGCGATGTCACATTCGCAGTATCCTGAGAAACAAGGCGAAACTTTGTATGTTTTCACAAAATAATCAAGTGTTTTGGGATATGTATTGTTTACCGTTCTTAATTTTTACCTAGCAGGCGTTTATATTATTCGCCAACAACGTGCAGTTACGAGGAAAACCATCAGTACCAGTTCCGCTTAAAATACGAGTGCGGTTTGGTAAAGTTATAAGGATATGTACGCCGTACGCTCTTCATTATTGTCGCCCAATTAACAAAAAAGAAACCACGAACAGCCCAAATACATTTACACTCTGCATGTGTTATTCAGGGTTTCTAAGGCCGTGTTTGCAGCCTCATGCAAATATACGTTGCTTGTAGAAATCAGAATGTATTCTTGAACGCCAGAAAGTATAACCAAAATAACGCTGTTTCGCCAATCTGTAACCGGTACTGTCAAATGCTTTTTCATCATCAGAATCATGAACAGCCCACTAAGTTCACTGCAGCACAAAGGCTTCTCCCCTTGACCTTGACCCGCTGCTTTCCTGCGCTGCCTAATCACATTCCCTGCTTCCGAATTTTCTGATTTCTTCCACAATCACATTAATACGGTTCCTCTTCTTCTAGTCCCGTTTTTCAAAATCGATTCTGTTACCCTCTTGGCTCACCTGTTGTAGGTTGATCTCATTACATGTCCAGCCCAAGTCCAGTTCTCTTTTATTTAATTGAACTAATAGATTTTCCACTAGAGCTTGCTCCCTGATCCACAGTGCTCGTCTCCCGTCCCTTAGGCTTACTCCTTACATCATGCACTACATGTACCGCTGGGCGGAACTTAGTTTGCTTCGAGTTGTTTCGTAAGACGCCAAGATTCCGCTCAATACGTCATCACCAGCAGCGCGCAATATCCGTATACCATTTGTTTTAGAAATAAAGTAGATAACGTCGTCTCATGTGCCTTTTTTGCTGTGTTCTTCTTTTGGCCATTACTAGAATAACGTATTTTTAATACCACTTTTTTATAAACACGGTGCTTCACATTTATGCTGCAATAAATTCCTTGGCCACCGTGGAGTGTAAACAGAAGGCCTCATTTTTTGTGCGAGCTGGCCTAGGAACCATTAAATCCGACCACGCCAGTCTCGTTTCTTTCCGCCTTGACCACCAACTTCCCTAAGGCTTACTGGCCGTATTCTCGGCGTTCCTCGAAAACATAAAAGGTTGCAACGAATTTTCAGCCGGATGAATTTTTACCCGCCTTGGTAAATAAGACAATGAACATCGTGCCACGGCATCGTCTACTTGGGCAAACATCCGACGTGGCTTCTTATTCGAGCCATCCTTAACCAGCGTTAATTTATGGTACTTCGAACGCAATCTTTGCATGAAGGCGGCACATTTGGTCACCGTAGGGAAGAGTTTTATGGTAAACTGTTTTGTGGGTTTTGTTCCTCTGTAGCCTACAACTCGTTGAGGGAGAGTTGGAAAGTTTTGGTGCTATATTTTAAACACGAAGAGTGTGGCGGATATTTTTCCCCAGCTATGAGGAAGCAGTTCCGTACGTGAGGCCGGAGCTGATAACCTTCTGCACGGTTGAGCTCAAGCATCCTCTTTGCACAGTTTTGTTATCTGAAGGTTCTGGGTCCATATTTCTACAAGTGAGCAAACTGTTCCCCGTTTTTGATTTTGAACTCGTCATATTTAGGACCACACAAAACAAATCGAAATATTTCCTCTGCAGCCTTCTGGACAATCCAGGCTCTCGGTGTTTTGTTTAGGTATATTGAACGAGCCCTCTTTTAGTAATTACACGACATGGCGAGCGGTATAGCTGGAAGCGATTCATGGCTGCGCTCTTCCGCGGTTTTCTTCCTGGCCTTTCTTTATTTTTTTGCACAATCGTACCATAATCATATGAGCAGCACGCATAGCAAGTCATAGGGCTATTGGTGTCTTTTGTGATGCATACAGATTTAAAGTGTTGCAGATCTACCCTTACGCCACAATCATAGGCGGGGAGTATAAGAAAAGGTACTTTTGAACTCCTAAATCAAGAAAAACGGTGATTTAACAATCACCGTTCTCACGCAAAAACCTGCCCTTCTTTGCCTCTATCAAAGCATGTTAACACTCCTGGTCATTCTTTTGAACAACTGGAGGCCACAATTCTTGAATCTAGGTTTAAAACACATCACGATCGCGAGGTTCTCAAGTCCTGCCTCATCTATATGTTTAAGTAAGCGTCGTTTGGCATCAATGAAAGTTATGGAAAATTACCTTGTCTTTCCTCCGATTAAAATTTCGGCTGCATTTCTCAGGCTAGTGTTACGCCTGTTCATTTCTTTCCATCTATAATATTCTCCTATCAGTTGGCGAGCTCCCGGAGATGGGTATAGTTTCGTGCTAGCACCGCGTTTTTTAGCACAATGGCTTCACTAAACTAAATCTTACAACCAAGTCTGGGCATTGTGATCTGCGTAGAAGGCTGCAGTACCATTCTTAGCTTTGATATTCTCACCTTGTAATCAATTTGTGTGCCCGAGCGTGTGTGATTATTTTCGTGTCCTCTTTCTCTGTATTGTTGTTTTCTAATATTCGTACTGACCGCCTCGGCCTTCCCGGAACTGGTACAATGCGCCGGCCAGATGCATACTACCTGCTGCCGTGTTATACGCGTGCACCTGCCTGTTTCCTTCCTTTTCATGACTTTTTTGCCCTTGTCCTTTCTTTCCGCTCTTTGTATACCAATGTACACTCATTTCCTGTCGAAACTGCCTGTCCTACTGCTTTTGGGTGCGACCCTTGCCTCCCACCAACTGAAACCAAGTGTCTCACGTTTCAATGACCTTACCCTGATTCTTAGAACGGGTGTGTATGGGCAGATGTTCGCCCCTTGTGTGCATGGGCATATCTTCTTTGGACCTTCTTCGTTCCGCGTGACTAATTTTTTTGCCCTTGTCAAACACGTGCATGAGCATATCTTGTTTTGACCCCTCTTTCACCCCTGTTGCCACGGGGGAAGGGAGAATTACCTTGTTAATTTTTTCTGTTTGGTTCTTCTCTCTTTCTTTCCCATGTGCGTACCGCGTGACTGTGTATTCTTATTATACTTTTTATAATTTTTTTCTTTCCTCTCTCTCTTCATTCTTTTACTACCCACCAACCATGATCCAATTTTACAAACTCTCCCTTCTCTTACCTTTCCCTCGCCCTTGCTACATTTTCTGTATATATATATATAACTCTGAAACGAACTTATTCTGTACACTCAAGAAAGGAAGTCCTCTTCCTGAAACGTCAGTAAACTTATTTCTATTTTCTACGTTTTTCTCGTGTGTCTCTGGATCTACTAACCTTATTTTTTCGCACTCTGTGCGAGTTTTCATCTTTCCAGACTATATATATATATATATAAATATATATATATATATATAATATATATATATATATATAATATATATATATATATATAGACAGAGAGAGAGAGAGAGAGAGAGTAGAGAGGACCCCTAACTGGGCCATATAAAGTTAACATCGGTATGCTTTAGTTCTTCGCCGATACTGACTGTGACGGCACTTACGCTGCAGAAATGTTCAGATTGCAATTTGCGAAACTTAACTTAAACACATGACGCTACAACTTGTGGCTGACGCTTTGTGTTCTATTGTCCTCAGCCGGCACGTATTCGAAAACTTACTAAATTCACTCAACGGGCTGTATACTACGGGTACAATGTGACGTCGCAGGACCTTATAGCAAGCATTTATGCAAAACACCAAGTGCCATGTCACCTACGTGACATCTGTTGCCGTTTGACAAACACAATACCCGCTGCGAAAGAAAAGGAGACTCTAAGTTGGGTTTTCGACAACACGACAGCAGCTCACCTTATTTACGTTGGCCAAAAATACACCATAAAATTAGGATTCGATCGATCCAATCGAATCGATCGATTAATATTTCATCCAATCAATCAATCAATCAATCAATCAATCAATCAATCAATCAATCAATCAATCAATCAATCAATCTTAATCACTAATCAACATCATATCAATCTAAAGGCATCACCCAATCGATTATCATCGACCATCGATCGATCGATCGATTTATCAATCAATTGATCAATCAATAATTCAATCAATGAATCGATTCAGCAATTACAGCGCAAGAGCAGGCAAGCGCCACCACAAGGAAGCTGTTAGCCGTGTTCTGACTGCTGTATGCTTCCAGAATTGACCAAAACTGCCGGAGAATTGCAGACTGCTACAAGAACAGATTAAATGCACCCACAATGGGGTATAACAGTGCATTTAAAGACGATAGTCTTTATTGGGGTACTTAAACCCAGAAATTTTGGTCTGTCTGTCCGTCTGTTCGTCTGTCTGTCTGTGACTCGACTCAGCCACCCGGCCAAAGTAAAATGCATACTGCGCAATAGTCTTATGTACTCAAAGCAAAATTTGAGCGTTTAAGCCCGGTTTATATGTTCATACTTGTCAACTTTGCTGAACATGAACAAGACATTACGTAAATACTGGACTCAAAATTAATACACAAGGAATATTTACACTGTTTCTTTATTTTAAAAAAATTCATGGATGCATGGTATTTCGTTAGCAAATGAAAATCTACATCTACTCATATGAATTCTCTTATGATTTCTTATTAAGGAGGTGGCAAATGATTTCCATCAATTTGCGCGGGTAAATCATGAATGAGCATATGATTTCTCATATGCCAACTCCTGACGGCATGTCATAAATCACGCGGCAACAGCAACGAAAGGTTCCACAAGCTCGGTTCTACGTTCTGGTGGGAACGCACGTATACCACAGCAACGCGTCTATAAACCTTGAAGTCAGCCGCCTCGATTCACGCGCGTCTCCGCTGTACTGCAGCGCAGGCATCGAGGAACCCGGCCTTAGCAGTGGAATGCGGTAAATTCTAATCGCCTTGAACAAACCTTCAGCGTGTTTACCTTGGTATTGCGCGAAAGAACAGGAACAGCAGGAGAGGTGAGCGAGAAAGCAAAGGGGGCAGTTCGTTGGCAAATGTCTACAAAGACTATCGTCTTTTGACGACATTTGCAACAAAAGGAGCAGATACGCGGTAATTTTTTTAGACAGGAATATGCCCTGCCTTGACACAATTCCTAATTAGTAGGCAGGATCACTGTAGCTATAATATATCCAATGTACTTGTGCGTAACCAGCGACCGCCATGCGAAAATCTTATTTTTCTTCTCGGAAGATGTATATTTGGTCTTATTGTCACAGTGCTCCCACAAGCTGGTAATTTACCAAACTGTGTTCTATTACGTGAAGGCAACGCCATTGGTGTAAATTACGGTTCCTAGAAGAAGAAAGCGCCATAACCAAAATAAAAAAAAACAGTTTGTGCCAACTCATCCTATGTAGGTGTTTTGGAAGCGAAGCTTTATACACCACCTACCATGGTTGACTACGGCCCGCATGCATTAAACACGTTACACTGTAGCTGTAACATTTCGTTATTATTTCACTTCAGCGCGACGTTCAGAAGGGCCTTTTGGTGGGTATGATACACACTCTCAATGCGTTTTTACCTGAGTTATATCTTTGTGAACAATAATTGAGTGCACGTTCCACGGATGGTAAGCGCTTGTTTGGTATCGGTTTTACACACGATTCCAAACTCGCCGAGGACGAAATGGATAAACCACTGGCTTTGCGGTTTCGCAATGTTGACGTTAAAGTCACCGACGACGATCATGTGCGTAGCGTGGTCATGAATAAAGAAGGCACAGTGTGTCCACATGAAGCGTTCTGTGTCGGTGTTTAGTGTGTTTAGTGCGATGTAGACAGTGTCAATGGCGAGGCCATTTCTCCTTGTCACGGCGCACACGTCGCCGCAGTCGCCGTCTTAGCCTGACGGATGGAGCTTGCGCGTCTGGACATGGTTGCTAACGTCATCCCTCACTTATATTGCAAATCCCGATGCCCGACTAGCCTCTCTACCAGCAATCGCTTTTCACTAACTCCTAGCGCATTCGCAAGGCGCGTACATGGCCGCTACACGGACCGTGGGCGGAGCGCATTGCGGCTATAACGGTCGCGTGACGCTATCACGTGACCTTAAGCGAGAACGCAGGGGGTAAACTCGCAGCTGTGCTCGATGAGTACACCGTCTGTCTCCCTCACTTCCACGTGTGCTCGTAGCTCTATTGGTAACACAAGGGACTTTCGCCTAATTTCTCTATTCGGTCCAGGTTCGATTCCTGTCGGCGTCAGTAATTTGTTGACTGTAGCAACCAAGCCCTTGGCGGGTAGACATACAAAGCTTCGCTTAAAACAAAACGAGTATCATCATTGTGTAGAACCGATGTGGATACAACTTGAAATTTCTTGTCACGTCATGCCTATGAAATTGTGTATGGCCACAAAACGTAACGTCAAGTGCAAGATCTTACGATGAAACCGACCACTTTTCATATGAGTGATGGCACTAGGAAAAGGAACCAGTCTGCACTGCAGCCCTTCAAATCAAGGCGCCTTTCCATGCGTGATTTTTTTTAATTTCTTTCAAGAAACGTGCGCTGCTATCGCTGCTCGGTCATTACCTGTGGCCGTTTGTGTCTGGAAGAACGCGTCAGACAACTTTAAAAATTTATTACAATTCTCAAAGCATCAGTGATGGTGGTGTTGGGAAAAGTCTTTTTTTTTGTGCCGGCAAAAATACACAAAATAGAGGGGGGTGCAGTCGTCTGAGTTCACAAAGCTGCGATCAATTGCTCTGGCTGCTGCTGTCAGGAACGTAAAATGCCGAATATAACGCATGTAGTAACAAAACACATCCGAGAAGCTTTGTATTTCCAAAGAATTTTAGATTTATTTCGAGCATGCGGGTATTTTAAATACTCAGTGGTATGTATCGGGAGCGTTAAAAGGTAAAACGAAACTGCAATATGACAAGATTACGATATTGACATTGAAATCCTGTGTACCTAAATTTCCGTACTACGAGTTTCTGACGCGCACGACCTTCCCCGTGGTTAGTGTAACCGATATAAAGCGTGGTAGTACGTTCTTGTAGGTGCATACTGAAACTTTGAACAACAGAGCTAAAACGCAACAAAAGAGTCACAGGACAGCGGAACTTTATTGGCAGTTCTATGTTCAAGAGTAACAGGACCGGCTCAGCGCTCTGACTGTCACTTTTTTGTCCCGTTTTAGTGCTTTTCAAATGTTCACGAAGTGACGAGCTGGAGGAAAAAGTGCACCAAGGTTGCGGCCGCCACACTGGCGCACTGTATAACACTCTGCAGCAACTAATAACATAACAGAGACGAATGGAGCTCGCTCTCGTCTCCGATCCGACAGTCTGTTCTCGCCATTTGCCACACGTCTCCCTCTTCCGACGTTAATCGTGCGGAATAGTGTTCCTATGTTCTGATTGATCGGCGGCAATTCAAACCGACGCCTCGTGTCGGCACGGTTCCGTCTCCACAGTATGCGCGTATGCGCTATTTTTTTCTCAACATTCGCTTGCTCTACTTTTTGTCGCATTCTGCAGAGCTCATTTCTTTTTTCAGCATTCTTTCCCGATGTGCTTGCATTCCGGTTTGTGTCCTTTTGTACCTCATTGCGTTTCTTTTTTGTAGCCTACGCAATTTATGTGTGTTCATTTACGTAGGCGGCCTTGTATTTATGCTTACCATTGCTTTCGTATCACACGTTCCGAGGAAGTCTTCTCCCCGGCCTGCAACCCGTCGCTCTTCCGTGCCGTATCGATCCGGGCCGGAGAGCGCACTCCTTGATGAGATTCTTTGACCCAGACAGTCAATCCGCTACTTCCGGAGGAGACTGCTGTCCCCGCTTGAGCGCTCGCCAGATTTCGGCCTTTCGACCGTTAAGGAACGCCTCAAGCATCTGCGCTCAGTTGCCTCTGTCTCAATTGGAGCCGTTGTGTCGCGCCTAATTTTTTGTACCTTTTGGGGAAGCTCGTAGTGTGCTTTTTTTCTTCTAAGTAATACAACAGCTGGAAAAAGCCTGCCTTACGCCAAGCTTTCCCACGTCGTTCTGATTATCACGTCACAGCGCTCGGCGTTCCATTATAAGGATTAACGCTAATCACAGGCTCTTTCATGACCGCGGAAACGGGCGTGTCGGAATAGGCAAAGCGATAGAGATGGGCATGGAGAAGACAGTGAAGAAAGGCAGGGCCTACGCAATGGAGGGAATAACGCAGTAGAAGGGTTAGGCAGCTGTCTTACACCCTGTTGTTAATGCCGCGATTACAAGCGGTTGGTGGGTGGTGGTCAATGTCAAGAGCTCTTTTAGCCAACCACAATGTCGTAACAGAAAAGGAATAATTATTATCCCTACGGTTATTGTGGAGCAAGAAATCAGAATTTTGGTTCCATATATCCCTCTTACTATTTTGTTTAATTATAGGGCCTCCAGCTTCACGGAAACAAACCATTTCTTGCCTATTGCATTCAAGCTTATTGCCCTTCCGTTTCAAAATGTTTGTCCTCTTCCTCTTTACATAAAGACCTTGTGGCAAAATACACGCACGAAGCACAAGGTGCGATCCGGGTTCTATTTAAAACTGCACCTGGCATCTTCCTCACCTCGACAAACTGGGGATTCACCGTCGCTAGGTTTTTGTTATTCTCCATTTCCAGTGAACCAAATCTAGCACTGAGTGCACATTTTTAGAGTGAACTACATGTCGCAAGGGTGCAGTAGTTCTGTGTTTTCGAGAGTAGTCCTAAAATCCTGTCATGCACTACTAACTGTTTTTCGTAATGCCAAACAGGATTTGACCAATGCGCTGCAGGGGGTTACCGTGTTCAACTCGGCAACTGACGAACAAAATACCTCTGAAGAGGCCCTTTCCTGATCGGTTGCAACTATTTTAGAATCCTGTTAAACTCAGTGGGGCAATGATAACTTGTGGAACTTGAGAAGGAATTGGGCGAGTAAACACTGCTTCCTTCACATGTCCGCTATGCAAAAATGTAAGACGCGACATTCTTGAGTTTAGCGCTGGGATCGTTACTGACACACAGGCCTGGATACTAGACTACCTTTTGTACCGATTTCGTTCAAGCGTTGTGAGACATGATCAGGATGCTTTCTCACAAATACTTGCAATATTCATCGTATTGTTCGAGATGCACCGATGGCAGTTTGGATGAGAGCAGCAAGTTTCTTATATTACGACGTCTTTTTTGGCCGGAAAAAACACAGATAACCGCCGTTCTTTTTCTTAGATCAAACACGGCCATCTTTAGACACCTCCATTTGCAGAGCTGCATTAGCTTGCTAATAAATTATGGCTCACCCCTCCTTCCCAGAAATACACTCTCAGGCCCTGGAAGAATCTTGTAAACTAATAAGCTTGTTTACACTTGTCTTTTGAATTTACCGTGCTTGACGGACAACTAGGCCTTTTGTTTTTATTCCCCACCCACTTTTTATGCTCGTGGTAGCCTTGTGTGAGGTGCGTTTTTTTAACATTAAGGACATTCTGTTTTCAAGATATTACGGGAAGCATCACAAGAAATATGGTCTGAAAGCCACTACGCTCGAAAAATGGCTCTTTTTGACTGTTAATAAACCAGCGGCCCTGCCTATTGGGACATCGCCTAATGAACCGTCAATTTCTCGCTCGGCCCCACGTTCACCCAAGTCCGTCAAACGCGCGTAGATTGGCGACTTGGCAGTCCAAGGATGCGATATTGGTAGATCACTTGCTCCTGCCGGAATTATTACGAATGTGTTCAAAATATAGTCAGTACTATTTGTGGCGAAGTTCACCTGCGGTATCACCAATAATTTCAATAAAATAGAATAGCGACATGGTCTATTCTGCACAGCGTCTTACAGACTTGCCCGGAATTATAATTTGACCACAAATACCAAACGAAAGTAAGTCTGCATTCTTATATGTCACCTTAGGGACAAACAAAAAAGAGTAACGTTTGTGCGGGGACAGGCGGGAACCATCAAGCGCAGGCTACGTACAGAAGTACAGTGACTAATTTAACGCAGAGTTTATCTTTGATTAATGTAGTCTTCGCTAATGTGCACTGGTGGACAAACGCCTGTTCATTAGAGCAACCGTTAAAAGGCCCATGAGCCTGCTCATAGTCTAGCAAACTGAAGGCCAGATAAAGAAATGCAACAATCTGTATTTGTGTCCTAATTATGTTTTTGATAGACGGGACTTAAAGGCTTGGTCAAATGCTGATCATCAAAATATTCTTTGCAATTTTGTGACAGGGCGTTTTATACTATCTCATAATAATAATGATAGCTTAACTGCCACTTGAAATAACTGATGAGTCGAGGGATGAAGGGATATGCAAAGGTTAAACAAAAGGGGTTTTGCAACCGTAAAACCTTTTCCGTTTTTCTACTCAAAACTCATTATGCAACCATCCAACTAACCAAAAAGAATATAAAATCGTTTCTTCAAGTCAACAGTACGAAAATTTAACAATATGTTAGGACAATCATGCTTTGCCGTATGACTAACACGTTTAGCTTAAGAGCTTCGCGCAAGATATCTAAACATAATGCTTTGCAGCAACTATGTGATGCTTCCATAGTGTTTATTTTACAGAATACAACGCAACCGAGCAACGCGTAGTCCTTTGACTTCATAGAACCAAACCAATATGCGGTAGAACTACACTGCACATGCATTATATTCACTGCAAAGCCGGCAGTAACAACTGCCCTTACAATTATTTCTAAACGTGCGTAGGGAATAACGCTGTAAAAAGGTCACCGCTTACTTTTCCCGACTTTTTAACATGGTCGTGTTGCGCCTGAGGAGACAATGAGTATATATATATTGTCAATTAGAGTTGTCAGCTACGTAGTACTATTTATGCCTAAGAAGAACATCTTCGCTGGGATAGTTCATGAATGAATGCCATGATTTGAAGCACCGTGTGTTTTTGTTGTGCTTCAAATCATGGTGCTATCAGGGGCGAAGCTCCTTAGGGCGTGGGTCTGTCCATCCTCGACGTATGTATGTAGCCACCTCTAGTTTAGTTCTTGGATTGTTTACTAGATGGCGTGGCTACCCTCTAGTTTAGTTCTTGGATTGTTTTACTAGATGGCGGGGGAGCATTGTAATAAATTCGTTCGCTGTGGCGAGCGCTCGGAGTCGCCCGTGGATAAGGCTGCAGATGTGTGAGCCCGCGAGGCAGAAGCCGCTCCGTGAAGCTGCGCGACGCCGCCGCCAAGATCCTGCCGTACGAGAGCGGGAGGCCGAAGCGTGTCGTCTGGCTTCGCGACGACGCCGCCAAGATCCCAGCGTTCGAGAACGAGAGGCCCAAGCGTCACGGCAACGGCGCGAGGACCCTGCCGTACGCGAAGCGGCACGGCTGCGGCGCGAAGAGGATCTCCAAAACGTCAGAGAACGGGAAGCGGCGAGAAAGCGCGCGTATCGGCAGGCAGACCCCGATGCAGTGAGAGCTCGTGAGGCGTCTGCAAAACGCATCAGGCGAGCTCAGCCCCAAGGTGCCGACGCGCGGTTTAAGCGAGACTTCTAGACGTTACGTTCGGACACAGATGTAGTGGGCGAACTTTCACTGAAGAGTCGCGGTTTTACCGATGATTTCCCCTCAGGAGCTTCGCCCACTCATCATCATTCACCCCGTGGATATGCTGTGAATTTTTTATACTCAGTGAACCTTCGTGGTGAGCGCTATTCCAATCGAGACTTAAATTGCTGAAGGGCAGAACAGTTGAAGCTTGAGGCCGGTTGTGAAAAGTTTGAGAGTAGGGGGCAGCGCAATAAACGGGACGAAGCGGAGACGATGCAAACCAAAGGGCTCGCGTGTGTATTGTCTACGGTTCGTCCCATTAATTGCGCTCTCCTCTACTCTCAATTTTGAAGTGCGTTGCGGTTTTTTAATACGACAGATCTAACTGACGTCATATCTGTCACGGCAATGACATCGCCAGAAAAATTTCGATTGACGCGGCAGCGCCCGGATTCGAGCCATGAACTCTATCGCCGCAACGAGACGTACAAAACGCACTCCCGACTGCGCTATGAATAGACGCGTGAGTAGGACGACAAACGCGCCTTCTAGCCTTCCTTTCATATGGTGGTGCCATGTAGGAGAGGGGAACCAGGTAGTGCATCATGACGCTAATGAGCGCCGACAGTTTGCGCCTCGATGCCAGCGCCCACGTGTACTGGGGACTCGCCGCGTAAGCTGCGAAGAAGCCGACTTGAGGATATTACTCTCGTGACATGGTCCGCTGCTCCACGCTTTTCTTTCGTCCATGGCTGCTCCTTTCGCTGAAGCGGACCGTGTTTTCACCAAACGATTCGCTGACAACCCGTTTGGCTTCGTTCTCACGGAGGGTTTGCGGGCGCGTGTGGGTTCACTCGGATTTACGCAATGCTCCTACGCGTGCAATCCAGTGTCTGACGTTGATGCGTCTAACGGTGCCATACCGACTAAATATAAAAAGCGATGTGCAAGTTCATATCAATGCACAATAAACATTGAACTGCTCATGTAACGGCACATTTCACTTTCGCGTTTTAGCGGTTTCTATGAAAGAAGGAACAACCACATTTTCTTTTATTTTCGCTTAACTTATGAGTCCGAAGAAATGTTTAGCGCTGTTCAGTGCGGTAATAAAAACGGAAACTGAATGAAGCAATTGGCCTGGCCCTAAAATGGAGAAGATATGGGCACCCGAATTCTTTGTTTCAATAAGAGATAGAAAGAAACGTCAACTACTCGTAGCCCTTACCGTGCTGCTGAAAAGTCAGTTTTGCAAAGTCAGCGGGTAATTGATCCCGCTAGTTGAGCAGAAATCATTTCGCTTTGTTCGGATGGCTGCAGTAATAAAACAATAGAGAACTTTGCTACAGCACTTAAAAAGCATCGAAAAGTGAATCATTTAAAAACAACCATGCCCAGAGTCGTAAGTCTCTGTCTGGCACGATAAAATGATGGGATAAATTCCAGCCATGCGTCTCCATTTCTTCTGATTGCAGCTGTCACCGATCTGGTGCAGCGTTCCGAATACATAAAAGCTAAGGTAAAAAGCTAAAGCAAGTTTCCCCCGACGAGTCTCAGGGGACCATGAGCATTGAATTGAGCTCTTTTGTTAAATTTATTTATTGTGGTCTCTGAAGACATGGACTTCCTGTACGAATTCCGTCCCAATCAGCTCGGACCGCTTGGTTCTGTAGTTTTAACGTGCACTGCGTTGGGTTAAATATTTTTGTCGTTTTCTTTTGTTGTCCATGTCCCCACTGCACTCCGGCTGCAGTGCTAGAATTGGATAGAAGGATGACTGGATTGTGAATAGTAATGCGCACAAAAATACTGGAATGTTCCAATGCAGAGATAATACTCTCTACGCTCGTAATTATTGCTTAATGCTTTCAACTCCAGTGAGTGGCGTATGTCCTACATTTATATGCTTTCGATCATCTGGTGCAAATTTTCATTTGACGAAGAGAAACAGTTTTAAGGGCAGTTTTTAATCTGATGAACGCAAGTGACTATTGTAAACTATCAACCCACGTGCATGCATTTATGTAAAACAGTCACTGTCACCCAATGATTAAATCCATACCCATGACTGGCCGAGATCACCAAGTTAATATTTGCTTTTATGTACACGTGTGTCAATACAGAGGCCATCGAAATGTCTATATATTGTTTGTGTGGGTAAGAGTTCAAGAGCATCAAGTGTTCTCACGCCTGCGTGCAGTTTTTTTAATTGCTTGGCCGTAGAACAATCTGTCGTGAAATGTATTTTGGTGGTGGTTGTGAAAACGCTTTCAAAATAATTAGATGCAGTGCTCCTATAGACCCCGTTATACCCAGTTTCATGTTTGTGTTTTGCAGAACACGTGAGTTAATTTGTTGGTTCTGCAACTAGTTTCAAAAGATATCTTTCCAAATATACCCGTGCAAATGATCTACCCTACATAAACCACATTTTAAACCACATTTTCCCGTGCATACAAAGTAAAAAAAACAATAACAGCAGAAATGTTCTTACTGGTGTTAAGGCCAAAGAAAACAAAGCAATATTTAGATTTTTTTGGATGAAATTGTAATTAAATAGCCCACTTTAGGGGATCCACGTCACTATGGAAACATGCACGTTCCGCACGAATGTGTGGCAGGCTTTTTGACGCCAAGTGCGTGGTTAGGAGCTTTTGTTGTATAAACAACGAAAGTTTTTGCTTTTCTTTTAATATCGAAGCTGTTTTAGGGTTTGCCCTGAAGACAGGCTCTGCTTGCACCGAGTGACGCTCTGTCTGGAGCAGGTCTCTCCGGCATGAACAAATTGGTTTCCTGTAATCCAAAAAATATGAAAAATGAAAAATTCTTAAAAAATAAAAGAAACTGGAGAATAATGATTATGACTGTGACACTACACCGTCGAACCACTTCCAGAGGGGTAATACTTCGAAATCATTTCAGCAATGCTTTTCCGAGGTTTGGTTTTTACGGCGGACACGTTTCAATTTGTAACAATTGCACTTCCACATTTCTTACTTCGTTTGGGATTTTAAATTCATCAGTTATCAAATACATCCCATATGTTAGAAAACGTTTGTTGAATTTTAGGTACTGTTCCTTCAGAGTATTCAGTGTAGCTAATTGCTTCATAAAGGGTAATGAGGCTTGTGACTAAAGCTCTTTTTGAGTGCCCGATTTCAAAATTACCAAAGAATGACCATTGAGCAACCGTCGCTAACTCTAGTAACGCGCGGAGAATCGTCTACGCCTACCTAAGTGAGCTCGTAAAACCGGTGGCTTTCTAAAACATCTGGTGAGTTTTAGATGAAATAAATTTGTCATGGTGTTGTGTAGCGTAAATTGTCTTCACATGCTTCGCTTCCCCAGCGCTGACTCCTGCATGGCTACGGCAGTTGCCGTTGTAAATAAAATGTTCTTTGACCTACTCAGTAATATTTTTGTGAATGCAAATACCTGCGTTGAAATGCTCTCGCAGTTCTCACCTTTCTCATACGCTTGCATTAAAGGTAGTATATTATGATAGAACAACATTTATTATTTAGAGTGCACACATACCTAAAACATATTAAATTATGATGGCAAGATTTCGAATACTTTGCACGTGCGTAACGCTTTTAAAGCCAGACACCGCGGTGCTTAGGAAAAATTCAAAGTTGTTCCCGTCAGGTAGATAAAGTACATGCAAAGTTATTGCGAAACAGCCTTCCAAAGCAGCCTCCAAGGTGCCATCGTTGCGCAGTGGCCGTGCATACAGCAATGACCAAGTTCCTCATAAAAGCTCTCCGTTTCGGAATAATATGCCACCATGTTCGCATTTACACTCTCCCCTTCTTGACAATTTATCCGAGTAAGAAACGGCGAACTAGGCTACACGGCTTTCAAAATGAGACACAACGTGTGGACGTTTAAATGCAGGCTCCGGGTAAAATACACCCAGAAACTCCGGCGGAGCTCTGTTTACGCAGTATGACATGAGGTGTTTCCGCAATGTCATTTATCCTCATTACCACTGGCTTTATTACGCGTCTGTGGTACAGGAGTTTAGTGTTAACGCTCCCGTCACGAGACTTGAACATAATCTTCAACTGCAGCAGTATATGTGGTATATAAAGCAGATGCAACCTCGGGAGTGTAGCCATTTTCTGTGGATATGCAAGAATGCATCGAAAAGGACGTTTTCTACGGCATTCATTGAAGATGTCACGACGGGCCACTGCCTGTAATCTTGAACTACTTTATTTACTTTCTTATTATATGAGAGATATGCGGGAATCATAAAGTAGATTTTATCTCCCCAAATTGGTACTTAGTATTCGCAAGTAACCTGGTGCTCTGGTTAATAGTCTTGTCCAAGGAAGTGCTAGAATTACGGATACGCGAATGCAGCTACCGGCGGTCTTGAGAGATTTACTGGACATTGTATGTAGTGGTTATGAAACTCAGTGGCCGTTTTAAACATGACACGAGTTCGAACGGCCCTGTACAATCATGACTGTGTGCACGGCCGTTACTGCATTACAGGCAGTGATAAAAAAGTAATGTTTAGAGCAACCGAAAGAGTACGAGGGATATTAATGAAGAAAAGTCGGGTTAAATTTTATTACGGTGAAATACTAATTTTTTAACGAACATCGCGTCCTTCAAGCCAAGCCACTATCAATACGGGGGTAATATGTACTACTTCCCCTTGGTTTTTAGAATTATAATTGCCGTCTCTTTCCTTGCTTTAATACAGGTTGTCATTATATCTCGTGTATCAGGATGGCGTATTTGGTATATTGCAATGAAGCGACTTGTACGGAGGCAAAGCCATAAAGTACACCTATCCCCATTGACTTAGGTGTGCGGGGATTCCCCTTCAGTATCAAACACAGGACATACAATCATGCCACACCACTCAGCACGAGGGAGAAGCGGCAGAAGTATACGAAAGTTTTGGTGGTATGGAATGAGTGTAGTCCCGATGGAAACACCACAGACTATCCGGAAACTGTCGTCCAGATGCACAAATCGAGATATCGGAAGTAATTTACAGCATTTTTATATAACTAATGTAACCAAAGATTTCAATAATTACTTTCAAAATAAGAGAAGAAATTTGATTTAAAGCTTTAAGGTTACTGCCCTAGTTCCCACAAAAACATCAAACGAGTACTTGCTGAGACTTTACAGATTGAGCCTTGAACTTCTGGACCAAACTCATCATATTTCCCAGCACAGCACGCTTAAAAAGAACTGCTATCCCAAGTTGTCTGACATCTGCAGCAGGAGCGCTGTTTTTATCTTTGTTTGCGCACGTTCTTTCCTGCGGAGTCAGTTTCGCTTTAAGATTCGTCACCAATGGCAAGAATATTGAGCCTATAATCGTTTTCTTTTGTTACAACCTCTAGCGTTGTCCACTGAAATAACTATGGTAATTTTTATTCCACTACGTTCTTCCCGAAAACGTATTACACTTTACTTCTCCGCATTTTTTACTAGTGAGCAAAACTGTCAAAAAAACAACTTTATACAAACCAGAAAAAAAAAACGCTGGTGCGGGGCTCAATATTCACTGCGCGACAGTAGCAAATGCAGTAAGCAAAAAGGACTAGCTTTCAGACATTTCATCTGGAGTGGCTCTACCAAGATACGAGCATGCAGCCTTCTATATTTGGGGAGAAACCGGTGGCGTATGTGAGTAGTCGTGTTGTGTCCGCGTCAGTAGAAACAAAAAACGCCCCCCAAAAATTCGATACTCAGCCGCTACATCATGCACCACGCGGAAGGGCTTTTAGCACTAATACGCAGTGCATCTATGCCGTTCCGAGTGCTCAACGGTGTTTTAGCATTGACGAATAACATGGGCGCTTTAGAAAAACAGGATCCTTATCAGAGAAAAACGAGTTACGAAGGTTGCATACCTGTATGAGTGACTATAGCGCCATTACTTTAAGCTGATAAAAGGAATGCTAGAAAAAACATTTCTCTGTCTGGCGTTGTCCCCGGACGTCTACGCTGATAGGCCCGCTATTGCTAAGATTAGGCACTACGAGTGGTGGAGAGGAGACGCAGGATTTTTGCCTCCACTTGAAATTACGTTCTATGCCGCTCTAGAAAACGTTTGTCCATTTGAGTATTGCGAAATTAGTGAGGATGTGGCGATGATTATACGTCTGAAAGCAATGAAAAGAGAAGTAGCGGCAAATCAATAGGAATGAGTGAGCATTGCATATTTCTATCTTGCCAGTGTGAGGGGCAGACCGACACGCGCCATTTTCTGTGACTTCACAATGACATCACCTTTGCCATGTATTATCGGGTGTCTTTAGAGCTACCACACTAAGATATCAAGTCATAAGATCGGTTTTTTTTTACGTCACGCGCATTTTGTAACAGGAACATATTGCCGCGAACTATACTCTCCTGTTGGTTTATTAATGTGTTTTCTTTCCAGCGTCTGATCGCGCCCAGCTTTCTGTCAGTAATGAAGCGCGCGTTTCCGTCTTTGCTTGCTGTGCAACGCAGGGTGTGATTTGATAGGACGAGTGTTATTGCCTGTGGGTACTAACATTGATTATTCCTGTTTAATCGTCAGCGTTGTAGATCTGATTTGATAGTTCTCGAACGACTAACGCCGAAGCATATATACTCGCAAGCCAAACACCAGGGAATCCGATGCGCCGGCCAGTCTGCACACGTTTCTTCGTTGTCTGCTTCTACACCTCTTGTATTTTCGTTGAAACTTTAGCGGAGCGAAAGTTCGCTACAATAAATTTTGTTCCTTGAAGAAATCTTCTATGTCCGTGGCTGCGTGACAATACCGCTGCAAAGTGCGGTTAGTGTCCCAACCAACCCCCATCTTTTATTCTCATTTTTTTGCGTCGGCTCTAACGGTGGACCCAAATGCCTGCTAAGCTTACTTTTAAGAACTTCTAGCGTTTTTCAAAGCGTATAGCGTATGCGTCAACAAATATATTTTGAAAGGGGCAACCTAATACAAAAAAACTTACTTTGTAGATCAAACCGCGTAAAAATTCTTTGCATGGGAGTTTGTGCAGGGTGTCTAAAAGGCTCATGCTGTTTTGGAATTTTGTGTTGATTAAAATAAACGAAGCCCTAGATATACACCACTATGGTGTTTAATAGAGGCAAGAATACCACTTGGGCAAATTTCCTGCGGCGTGGTTTTAAGGATTTCATTTGCGTCATTATCTTGCCGCTGGTGTGTCATGTCTTGTCGGAAGGATTCTTAGCATCGCATTACTGAGTGATTTATTATAAGATCGAAGAAGAGGTGGTTGTCAAATTATTCGGTTTGCTTGATTTATTGTTTCAATTTCTGATGATTAAAATTTCCCGATTTATTATTATTTTCTTCTGGAAACAATTTCTCCAACTTAATGGCGGCGAGGCCCGCTTTCATGTGTGCGCACTGAGTAATTTTTTTTACATTTTTACGACAGACACGAAAAATTACGGTTTGCTAAGTAGCTTTGCTGTTGCAAAATCCCATATGGATAGACAGTCGACAGACTGCCTACTTCCTAGGTAATTGGCTAAATGAATCTTGCTTGTAATGCAGCTATTCTAGCGGAGAAACAAGAAGCTGTCCGTTTTCCCTGTGCGTTGTACGCATCTTACTGTCTCCCTTCCGATAAACCCAAACCACTCGACGAAGGAGGACCCCGCACGGGGCACCTTGAGCAATCTTGGTGACGGTACTGGCGATACCGCGGACCCCGAGCCCCCAAACATACGCTGGATCCAACCGTGGCAATGTGTTTATAGGTGGAGGGTTAGAAACCACGAACGGTGGCCGTCAGAGCCCAGGTCAAGCTCCGGTGGATGGGCTCCCTGTCTGTTCACCAGGCAGGGAGCTCCGGGACCTCTTTGGCTACCAGGGTAAGGTCAAAGAAGAAAGTACCCCCGTCTCCCTGCTTTCCAATGTATTATATGGCATTTTCCAAACCCCCCCCAAACGTGATCGGCCCCCGAAAAGGGGCCGCACCGAAGTTTCGTTCCCACCACTTCCCAACTTGAGTATTCCGAAACCGAACAACTACTCTCGCTTCTTAGTAATAGAATCAGTTGACCAGTTGAACCCTCTTGCTTCAAAGTCAGTATTTCTCGTCTCCAAATATCTTGAAGGTGTCATCGGCGAATCGTATAAAGCCAAAAAACAAAGAACCGGTGAAATCCTTGTTGAAGTCAGTAGCCAGGATCAGGCTGATAAACTACTTGCACAAACCCGCATCGCCGATCTGGCCATCCGAGTCACGCCCCACCGCAGCCTAAACAGCTCCCAGGGCGTGATTTCCGAATATGACCTAATCAATGAATCTGAAGCTGACCTGCTGGAGGGCCTTCGTAGTCAGGGCGTAACAGCGGTCAGGCGCATAACCATCCGCAGAGACGATAAACAAATACCGACAAAGCACCTCATCCTAACCTTCGACAAGGCGACCCTTCCTGAATTCATCAACGCAGGTTACATCCGTTGTTCAGTCCGGCCTTACATCCCGAACCCACGGCGCTGCTTCAAGTGCCAACGGTTCGGGCACGGCACAAACACATGTCGCGGCCGACTTACCTGCGCAAAATGCGCCCAACACAATCACCCGGCCGAAAACTGCAACGTGCAACAACTTCTTTGTGTAAACTGCCAGGGTCCACATGCGGCCTACTCCAGAAAATGCGAAAAGTTTCAATTAGAAAAGAAAATCATTAACATCAAGGTCACTGAAAACATCACTTTCCCAGAGGCGCGGAAGAGGTTCGCCTCTTTCCCTCTGGGGAGGTACGCCGACGCAGCTCGCCGGGGGGCGGAGCGGCGTCTGGTTTCGGCGGGGACCCAGTACCGCGAGTCGGACTTGGTCCCGACCCGCCCCCCCCTGGGTTGCCTCTGGCAGCCCAACCCGCCTCCGCACCGCTCGCTGAGCCAGCAGCGGCTGTGGTGGCATCCACGTCCGGTGGGGATGCTGCTGCACCCACCGTTTCCCCCTCTCTACCGGCCCGAAGCACACGTGAGGGCCCGGACGACATGGAGACGGAGGCAGTCGCAGCGACCCCCTCCCCCGCCTCACTGCCTGTGCCATTTGGTGCTCCCCACGCCTTCGGCACTGGCAGCACAGGCAAAGAACACCCGAAAGGGTACCACGTCAAGGGGGCCCAGTCCGCTGGGCACCCCCTTGCCTTCAGATGATGACATGGACGTCGAGCCCTTCCGGCTTTCATCGCAGCGGAAGGAACGGGCTGCGACGTCCAGGTGAGTAGAGAAGGCCAGAAAACCCCTTCCAAGAGTCCAAGCCCCGAAAGACCCTACATAAATAGTCACACTCCAGTAGCTCTGAACACATAACAATGGGAAGAGAAAATATTGTTCAATGGAACTGCAGAGGCCTTCTGAATAATCTTGACGACGTTTATGAGATTCTGCATGCCAATCAGCCAAGTATAATGTGTGTCCAGGAAACACATCTGAATTCCAAACACACAAATTTCTTAAATAGTTACATGGTATACAGGAAAGACAGGGATGGCTGCACACACTCTTCTGGCGGTGTTGCCATAATCACCCGCAAATCCTTAGCATGCCACCCTGTCACCTTGAACACCGTCCTTGAGGCTGTAGCAATACGCTTAATAATATTTAATAGGTTGATAACGGTATGCTCCATATACATTCCTCCTGATGTTGCACTTACGAGCTCCGACTTCGAAGCGCTGGTTGACCAGCTGCCCGAACCATACATCCTTACAGGCGACCTTAATGCTCACAACTCTCTTTGGGGCTCTTCCAGAACGGATGCCCGAGGTCGCCTGATAGAGAAATTCCTGACATCTTCTGGAGCATGCCTTTTCAACAATAAACAGCCTACATATCATAACATAGGACACAACACATACTCATGTCTTGACTTGGCTATTGGCTCCGCAGTTCTCTTTCCTCTTCTCGAGTGGGGTGTGGGAACTGACCCGTATGGTTGTGACCACTTCCCCACCTCACTTAGATATATAGGTAAAGGCCCAAGCAATTCATCTTCCCATAATAGGTTCAGTGAAGCACGAGCTAACTGGAACACATTTACAGAGTCATCGAAACTACACCACACATCCATAGCACACCTACACGTAGATGAAGCCGCACAACTCCTCACGGCGCACATCCTCGATGCCGCCGAAAAGTCCATTCCCCACGCCTCTGGTGCCCCGCGCAACCAGCGGAGGCCGTGGTGGAATGAGGACTGTAGGCGGGCGCGAGAGGCCCAGAACAAGGCGTGGGGTGTCCTTCGTCGGTACCCCACGTCGGGTAACCTCATTTTGTTCAAACGGGCCAAGGCGTTAGGAAAACGTGTGCGCCGTGAGTCAAAACGAGAGAGTTGGCGCTCATTCATAACATCTATAAACTCATACACAGACACACGCAAGGTATGGACACGTATACGCAAACTCAAAGGACAACATACACACAGCCTGCCCCTGGTCAGTACAACAGGGGACACACTGGAAGACCAGGCTGACACACTCGCACAACACTTCCAACACGTGTCCAGTTCAGCACACTACACGAACACTTTCCTGAAGTATAAAGCCTCTTGTGAAAAGAAGTCCCTACACGACAACAACAAATCACAGACTTCTTACAACTCCCTGTTTTCACTACCTGAGGTGAGGGCTGCTCTGAGCACGTGTAAACCCTCAGCTCCAGGCCCAGACAACATTACATATACAATGATACAGAACTTACACACAGACACTCTTGTAACACTTCTTCACCTTTTCAACAAGATATGGCTTTCGGGGCACATTCCAAAGTCTTGGAGGGATGCCATAGTTGTAGCATTTTTGAAAGAAGGGAAGGACCCTTCTTCTCCCGCTAGCTATCGACCCATTGCCCTGACCAGCTGCCTGTGCAAGCTTCTCGAGAAGATGATAAACCGGAGGCTTGTGTACTTTTTGGAGTACAACGGTCTTCTTGAGAGCTGCCAGGCAGGCTTCAGGGCAGGGAGATCCACAAACGATCAACTTGTGGCACTAGAGTCATACATTAAGGATGCCTTCATTCACAAACAATTCTGTCTTACGGTGTTTTTTGACATAGAGAAGGCCTATGACACCGCATGGCGTTATGGCATACTTACTGACCTTAAGTCGTTCGGTGTCTCTGGTAACATGTTAAATACCGTTATTAGTTATTTGTCAGAGAGAACCTTTCGCGTCAGAGTTGGGTCTGCACTGTCAAAGGTACACGTGCCGGAAAATGGCGTGCCGCAAGGTGGAGTTCTAAGCTGCACTCTCTTCATAGTAAAGATGAACTCCCTTGGGAAGGCACTGCCGCCTACAATTTCTTACTCTATGTATGTAGATGACGTGCAGATATCTTTTAAATCATGTACTATGTCAATATGCGAACGTCAAGTCCAGCTCGGCGTCAAGAAACTTGCCAGCTGGGCAGACAAAAATGGTTTTAAATTGAATCCTGCAAAAAGCTCCTGCGTTGTGTTCTCTAGGAAGCGCGGGATCCTTCCATACCCAGACATTACCCTTAATGGCGTGTCGCTTCCTGTGAACAAGGAGCACAAGTTTTTAGGTGTTGTGTTTGACCAGAAACTCACATTCATTCCACACATCAAGAAACTTAAGCATAAATGTCTTAAAACAATGAATATCCTGAAGGTTCTCTCTCACAATTCGTATGGTTCCGACAAAGAACTCCTACTACGGCTCTATACTGCTTTGGTTGGGTCTCGTTTGGACTATGGCAGTGTGGTATATGGGTCGGCGAGTAAAACAGCATTGCGAATGCTTGACCCAGTACTACACTTGGGGTTACGACTTGCGTCGGGTGCTTTTCGCACTAGCCCTGTCGAGAGTCTATATGTTGAATGTAATAAGTGGAGCCTTGAGAACCAGCGAACGTACATGGACTTACTATATGCTTTTAAAATTTCATCTCAGAATAACCACCGTTTTTATCCTGTCCTTAACGATACATCCACATCTGTTCTGTTGTAAATCGCCCGTCCGTTACTCCACCTTTTTCACTTCGAGCGAGAGAGCAAGCCTCGGATCTGAGTGCTTCGTTTTTAGACGTGTACAGGTCATCCTCTTTAAACATTTTACCGCCTTGGTAAGTTCGCCCTGTGTCCTGTGACCTTTCTTTTATAAAGTTTGACATAAATCGGGTACCGCGAGCTGCAATACTGCAGCACTTTCTTTCTTTGCAGTTCAATACCCACGTGCTGAATTCTACAGTGACGCTTCTAAAACCTCCACTATGTGTCGTGCGCTGCTCATGGTCCGAATTTCAATGCAGCCAGAACCAATGAGCGTGCACACAACAACTTTTTCAGCAGAAGCGTACGGAATTTTACTGATTGTACGACATATCCTTGTAAATCAAATTACCAATTCTATCATCTACACAGATTCTTTGAGTGTTGTTCGCGCATTGTCATCGCATACACCCCCCAAAAACCACATAGTTAATCTTGTATTCAACACTATCATGTCGGTGTATGCGGAGAAGCATCGGCTGCTCCTCTGCTGGGTCCCAGGACACGCTGGGATCGCTGGGAACGAGTTGGCAGACGAGAGGGCCGGTGCTGCTGCCTCAGGAACACTGTAGACATAACAAGCGTACCATATACAGACCCTCAAGCCACACATAAGACAACACCTGCGCAGAACATGGCAAACACACTGGAACGAACAGACAGACAACAAACTACATGTAATAAGCCACACTTGGACGGTACACCAGCTGACTCACACAACAGAAACACAGAAGTCGCCTTGGCTAGGCTACGGATGGGGCACACGCATGCAACTCACTCGTATCTGCTGACGGGATCTCCAAGACCCCAGTGCGGCAGGTGCGGAGAGGCCCATCCGTAGTGCACATACTAATAACATGCAAGGCACTTCACACCACACGACGCAAACACTTTCCAGAAATCTACAGACAACAAATCCCACTCCACCCATCGCACTTCTTAGGCGATGAACCAATGTTTACTATCAAACGTGTTTTTAATTATCTGTCAGAAGTTAAATTTCTGAATCTCATATCGTATCATGCATAATCAGAACCTGGCCCTCTACACCAGCCATCCTCATTGTCTTTATTTGTTTTTACTTCTGGTGCTATTCACTTTAGTATTGACTATAATATGTGGTAGCTAACCATCTTTTTTTTGGCGCTCTTTGCCCCAGTTGGCCTTGCGCCATTAAAATGCAACCATCATCATCATCATCATCGACGAAGGAGGATACCCTGCAGGTCGGTCGCCTGGGCCGTTAAATCTCCAACCAGCACAACGGAAGATTGTCTTGGCTTGCACGCTCTCTTCCTATCCCCCCTCCAACCGCGCGGAGAACCCGCAACCCATGACAGGCGCATGTGTAGACGTGAATGACACCAGGGGAAGTGTCGCTTCGCAAACTATTCTAGCTGGAAGCAAAAACACCGACAAAAATGTCACACGTGGAGCCCCAAAAGAAAACAGGAAGCACTTCCGCTAGGATGCGAGAACTTCTTGTTCTACGCCGAGTTATCCACCGACGCCATATGTGGAAACCTAGGCATGTGCTGCTTCGCCGTAAAAAATAGATACAAAATTTACTGACGTTTAATATTTCGTGAGCATCTCATTTTTCACCCTTGGAAACATAAATTGGCCATGCAGACAAAACACAAGTTACGTTCATTTGAGAAATTGCCTCGTTAAAAGATGAAGGAAGCTTACACTGACGCCTAAGACTTGAAGGTAGCAAAGCTGTTAGCAGCTTTCATGACATGCATCACGATGTTTGAAGCAGATTTGCTAGTTCGTTGCTGCAACGACCCTTGAATCATCTTTTGCTATCTGCTGCATGCAAGTCATTTACCAAGGAAATCATTAACCGCCTAAGTGCTACTTGGAGACTTAGAAGAACCAAGATAACAGGGTTGATGTAGGCAAGGTTACTCAACAGTTTATCGCATTGATATCGCCGATCAGTAAATAAAATATTGTAACGTATCCACATGCTTGCGACTGAAGTTTAATTTTGACACATGATAGAAAAAACGACGACGATGAACGAGTGCTGCCCAGAACGCATCGTCATCAGTGGCTTGCTCTCGCTGCTCGAGCACTTCTCAGTCAGGAGCGCTCTTCTCCTCCGCTTCTTCTATTAGCTTTTTGTAAGTAAAGCTCACGAACGCCCCCAAACGCGGCTTTCGTGTACGTGTCAATATTTGCGGAGCAGTATCACTACTTACACTACATTATTAGTTACTAAATAGCACTAAATGCTCCAGAGACCAATCAGTACAAGAAGCATTGTACAACAAGCCAACAGAGAGCCGTAATAAAGACCTTCGAGGACATATTAAAACCTTGCCTGGATAGTATAAACCATACGAAAACGTACAAAATGTTCTCTACAATAAAGCAATAACGCAGAAAGAGAATATTTCTCAAACACTGTCGCCTTTCTGTGTGAAAAGATTATTTGCGGAGCCTACTAGGGAGACGCATCGATCTCAAGTAATTTAAGAATAGCTGAGGCACTCCAAATCCCTTGTGTCTAATATTCTGTGAACCGAATCAGTTGATAATATGAAGTGAAATGCTTAGGCAGCTACACTGACAAGAGTTTATAGAGGAAATAAAGCTGTTTATTAACCCTTTGAGTGTTTTTGCCGTATATGTACGGCGGTGGTTTTCAATCTAGCAAGGTCTTTGCCGTACAGGCATGGTTTGACCCCCTGTTCAAAATTTTGCGCCATAACACCGATGCGTGCTGACTGGAAGGCGCTGTCACTTCGTAGGACTTACAAAAAGTGTTGGAAGGTTGGTTGTGCTACCTTCTTGCGGCGATAAACCCCTCTAGCTTCAGCGAATCATGAGGTCTGTTTCAGCGCGCTTTTGTGGTTTCAGTTTTGGTGTGTGATTGCAACGGAAGGGTGGGAAAATTGAGTTTTACCTTTATCGGCACTCCCTTGCGGGCGCGGCGGAAGTTGATTTCCATTTATACTGGTGCTGCTCTTGGCTTTTTACTGATGCTCATGAGGTATTATCGCTCTCCTTGTTTACTGTTCCTGATTTTTTTTAAATTTAATCCCAACTTTACACATTTTGTGCATTCAAAACCCGCAATCAAGCAATTTGACCGTGTGAGAAAGTTTAAAAAAAAATTCGTCAATCAAAGGGTTAAAGGAATTGCATATCATGCTGAACAGACAAAGAGAAAGCCCGACATTTAGCGTAGGTGTTAAAATACTATAGGAGCATGGGGATTTTACATAACTTTTTGAAGTTGTATTTGCCGATCCAGAACATAGAAATAATTTAGCAGTTCAATATTCATGGCCTGAATCATTGTACAAGCACAAACGACGCAAACACTTCAGCAAGCCAGGTGATTCTTTTACTTCACATTGTTTTCCTCCATCGTCGTTCACAGTCTAGTTGTGTCATTTCTCTCGGCTTGACAATTTTTCCGGCAATTTTGTACCTAAATAAGTAAATATTAGTTACGTAATTCACAATTTCGTTCATTATTTCGTCAAACTATTCAAGGTAAAGAGATTTTGGTTTACAAGTAATTATGAACTCAAATATAATACTTCAGGTATTCCCATATTTCACTCAGTAAACCAGCGGGAAACAAAGTGGCCCACTTTAATCAGTTATTCATCTATACGGATTCCCCTATTGATCCGATTCGTTCGCCTAATCATATATGCCGCGTCTATTTGATAAGTCCTCCACTTTTTTGAATTAGACATCCACGTGAAACCCTCTTTATTAAGTTTGATAAAACTGATGAACTTTCATTCACAATAACTTGCTTCTTTTTTTGGCTTGGTATTTCCGCTTTCGATATCATATCCTGTGTGGGGGCACTTACGATGACATTTTCTTACCCCCGAGTAAAAGTGGATGCACTTGAACTGCCTCCCGCTATAGAACGATTCGCACTAGGCATTACTACACGATAAACGTTGGCGAGCGGTTTTCGGCCAGGGTCGCTGGAGTTAAAATTAATGCTTAGAAATACAAGGCTATGGTTATCTTAAAACGGCCGGCAAAGTAAATTGTAAAGCTTGAAACCTTTTCTTAGAGACCGTATATATTTTGTGAAGTCGCGCCTCACGAAGAAAAAAAACATGTTTTGGCCTCGTGCTTTGCATAATTTAAGACGTTGGGTTACCGTCGTCTATATAACCGCTAATACAAACAAAACAGCCAAACATCTTTTTATGCATACTAGACTAGACTATGACATATCGCTTCAGACGGCAATGACGCCGGAAGCGGAGATATCTCCCGCCTGAACCACGCCGCATACGCCTTTGCTATAGCTTGAGAGGTTATCCCGCATTCTAGCGACCCGACAGTGATAGGTCGGAAAGTTTGCTCCGTATAGCCAAGATGACAATGACGGCTGCCTAAACCATTATGGAACCACATGATAGATGAACTGAAAGTACCTCGAAGCCTGGTTAAGCTCTAGGCTTGCAGTTGCGGTCTCTTTTGCTATTCGTGCTTTCCTCGTGGGTTTGCTGATGCGCAGTCGGCTATGATGGCTCTGCGATGAATGCTAAGGGAAACGGGGCCGGAAGGACAAAGTAAGAACCTATTATGTGCATATGACCCGCTGCGCGATGCCAGTGCCGTTACAAAGCGTCCCTTTCAGAACCTCTGCAAATATGAATGGAGCTAATGCGTTTGGGGACTTACATTATTAGTCTTCGAGGATTTCATGGGACGCCAGTATGTGGCCCCCGAGGATCTATTCGTTGTATGCATTGTCGTACTTCGTGTGCGCTGACGGCTGATTTACCGTATGGCAATGATTGATCAGAGTTTAACTATGTTTTTGACAGATATAGTAACCTCCAGTATCCTGCTATCAGACTAAAAAGAGGAGAATATGATTATCCCTCCATTGAGCAGTAATCAAAGATAACATATTTTATCACTGTTAACAATGAACAGCGGTTAATGCGTTCTGCCCACCCCAAAAAATCGAGAATTTGTCGCGATAAAAAGTTCAAAATTTTATTGTAAAGGTTCCGTTGCTGGAACATTACAGAAATTGATGAATATTTGCCCTGGAATCACGAAAGGCTTCGTTTGTTTTGTCAGCTTTCAACAGTGCTGCTCAAAAGAATTTATTGAAATTAACATAACGAATAGGCAGGTAAACAATTGTAACTACATCAATTTATGCTTATAAAAAAATATTTGTAATAAAGCGTCGCTGGGTAATATGACGAGAACCTTAAAAGCAAATGTCTGATTCAAGTTTGGTATTATTGGCAGTTTCGACGTCAAGCTTCTTTTTTATGTCTGCGATTTCCACCTAAAGCAAAATATTGGTCATCTGTTTCATTCGGCTAGCAGATCACGAATATATCTGCGGGAACTCTTTTTCGAGATGACTCACGAAGAACCTTGAAATCAAGCTCCATCTCGTGCCTTTCTTTGGTAAGGTCTCCGCGCACTTCCTATGTAATTTTAGCACCATCTTCAGCCATCTCACCTATTTTAAACAACGTAAAAAGAAAATGAAAATGATTTCACCGGGAAAAATCAGTGCAATGAGCAGAAGTGACTAGAAGAGGGTCGTGAGAAACGATTACAATACTCCAAAAACTGAAATGCGACGAAAGGCAAAAGACGGCTCAGCGATGGGTTCAACACTCGTCACTAGAGCCAAGTAGCAGTATGGCGATTCCAGGCCTAATTTTTTATATTCTATGATGGGCGTTGTCGCCCACATAATGGCGATCGGCGAAGACGACGATCACACCCAACTGCTGACAGTCCTGAGATTGATGCCGGGTTTCCGATTAGGCAAGCTGGTCCGATGGTAATGGGCGCTTGGTGCTGCTTCCGAATTGGTGTCCTGCAGCAAAAGGCAGGAGAACAATTAGACAATGCGCGCAAAGTGCCGTCGCCACTGCCAGGTTAAGGTGCCGTCAATGCGGTGTTGCACGGCCATCACACTGCCATCACACTGTCAAGGTACCACCGCACTGCCAAGTAACTATGACCCGTGGTTTTGTGATGACGCCGCACAACTTAAAGCCAGCAGCAACAGCTACGCCGTAAAAACCCGAGTTTTTCATGAAATCACAATGAAACGAGCAAAGTTCTGCTGACCGGACAGTACGACGCTCGATTTCGGTGTCGATCTTCGTGTATTGAAGGCCGATCCCGATCAAAGTGAGGCGAAGGTGTAGTCCCAACATATATAGCATATAGGCGCTGGCCCAGCGGTTGACTGTGAAAAGGAATATTAACCAAATAGCCAGTAAACATACCTGGGCTTAGGCTGATCTACGTCAAAATTTGAAGGTGCGTGTCCGGCTAAGTCATGTCTGCGTTTGCGGGTATATGCTCTCAAAAATCGTTTTTTTTACAATAACATAATTTATGCAGCCGTTATGAAAACCTTGTTTTCTCAATTTTTTTTTGCAAAAAGAAAGTAATATGGTAGAGTGAAGCCGTTCGTACTACAATTTTAAGCCAGTTTTTAGGGAACAACCGGTTACAAAAGCCGAGGTCACATAGTCTGGTCCTGAATATAATAAAGACTATGGTGCATGCAAGTGGTCAAAATTGCGGCCCAAGGACTCATTCATTTGTAAGGAATTCTCGTCCTTTGGTTGCGGTACGCGTTACAAACAATACAGCATAGTTCTATGGGTGCAGGAAATGTAATCTTACATTTCTACAGACGCAATAACAGTATAAAAAGTTTGTTTTAGGAATATTTTTGGCCGAATGATGTTTAAAAGTACAGTGAGAAGCTAAAATCTAGGCCAACTAGCAATGTCGCAGCAAATATAGGCTGTAGCCAAATGCTTTTTAACTATCGAACAAGATATGCTCAATAGCCGTTTTGTCCAAGTGTTGACTCTACGTGAGCGGTTCAAACTTTAGGCACTAAATCGGCCGGCTTTGTATAAAAGAAGTGTCCCTGTTCCAAACAAGCTTTTATTATTTGCAAGCGAAGGTTTCGTACGTTGGCTGCATATGAATGATGTTTTCGGATTCCCGTCTATTGTAAATACTGCACCTATGGCATCAGTGCGGAGGGTAATTGTCGGACAACAAACAGAATGTCAGAAAAAAATACCATCTGTTTTTGAACTGGTGCGGCAGCGATATCGTAACGAATGTATTTCCTGGGCAGCGAATTACTGCAAATACCTATTTGTCGTTTTTACGAAGCTGTACACGGCACGGATGACGGAATAGATGTTTGTTTAACCGATTTATTATGTGGAATTCTTTGACTGCTTTTGTTCAAGCAATTAAGTTAAGATGAAAGTTTGGTATGTTCGTTATAATTCTCTTATGGTTGTAAAAGTCTCTTAGACCTATTTTCGATGTTTCAAAAAGAGTGCAATAAATCTACAGCCAAACACAATCATAAACCAGAAGAACTTTATAATAGAGTTACTAAAAATTAAGGTCACCTTAGAAAGCGAGAAACCAAAACCGATGAACAAGACAGCCTTTTATGTTCCGCATTTATTCATAAGAAAGGTACACGAACATTTTTAGCACCCACGAAATACGCGGGACCTCCAAAGCAAGCCACAAAAAACGTTCCACATGTCCTCGTAAGAGAGATAGGCAAATATATAAGGCACCAATGGAATACACAGGGCTTCTCACGCACTTCCCCTTAACACAAAAGATTCCCTGACCCTTGCGCAAAAAACAAACGTTTTCAGCTCAAGTGTATGAAAAGACCGTATTGGTTGCAAAAACTGAGTGTCTTCTCCACAATTGCGAATATTTCTTTATCTGAGTACTATACCATGCATTGCCCCTTATTGCGGACAGCGGTTAATGTGGTCACGAGGTTCGGCATCAAAGAGACAAACGTTATTTTTGGGTGCGCTAATATATGTGAAATTGATTACGAAAAACTGGTTTTGCCATTCATGGCTACGGTAATCACATAAAATCAATTAACTCCGTCGAATCTGCGCAGTTTGCCTACTGCTAAGAAAGGACAATGCAGTGCAAATTAGGAGATACTAGGTATGTTTACGCGCCTCCTAGGGTGGTTTAGGGAAACGTTCTGTAGAACTTGTTGAGCAAACCCTGGAGGCCCTATCACAGAGACGGCTAAAAATGTAGGAGGAAGGGGCCAAATATGGTGTACGCCTCAAAACCTCAAAATACAAACAATTGGGCCCATCTCCCCACGACAGGGGACTCGAGTAAATGCGTCGCGTTGGGGGTGGGTGTATTGCGTTAACGTTAGTGTTTGGGGGGTGGTGGTGGGGTGGTAGTGAATGTGTTAACTATTATTGCTTATTACTATTAATTATTATTATTTCTTTCATATATTAATTATTACTTTCGTGATTTTGCGACTCGAGTCCCCCCTCGTGGAGTGATGGGCCCAATTTTTCTTTTTTTTGTGACGCAAGAAGTGAAGGCAAGGAGTAGGTTGTTGTAAGTCGTTATTTACTTATTTGTTGCTGTTGTCGTTGTATTGGACGATGTGAACGACGGCTTCGTGGTCGCTAAAGTGTACTGTTAAGCGGTCTTTAAGCAGTGGTCATGCGTTGCAGCAACTGGTGAAGACGAGATCGATGCAACTGCTGCCGTGTATCAGCAGCTTCTTGACGTAGTTTGAATGAGTCAAGGATATAAGGCGCGTTGGTACCCCATGATTCTGTGTCGCTTTTGTGGCGCAGTGGGAAGAGCACCATGTACCTCGCGTTCCGCCCACAGGGTCGTGAAATCAAAACCAGACGCCGATAACTATTATATTTTTAATATAGTGTAGGGGGAGGGGTGCGGACCTGTTTTTGAGAGCGAGGAGGGTAGCGTGATGCGGGAGAGGAGGAGTCGGGGAGAGGGCGCACCTGCGCGCTGAGCTGTTGCGGACGGACGGCGGACGCTACATGTGAGTTAAAGAAATGCTCTGCATTTAAAACAGTTTTTGAAACAAGGTTATACGTGTGACCGGCTGCGTGAATCTCCGGAACCTGAGATGGGAAGGCATCGTCATAACTGTCACCACTCGGCTGACCTGAGTAAAAGTGAAGCGTACTGTATGCGTTGGGTCCTTTAATTTTAAAGTGTGTGTTAGAGACATGTTCTGAGCCCTTCATAAGTAGCTTAAACGTGCTACTTACCGACGTAGCAATTAGGCTAGTGGGAAAGTAGGCCCCCTTAAAAGCCATTTGCTTGGTGACACCAAGAATGGTGTGTCGCGAACAATAGTTATATAAAAAAGGAAAGGCGCAAAGAGGAAATGATTCAGGCAGGCACAGCCGATCCTTTGTGGCCTTTTAATTATAAACGTGTGCTGGAGAAGGGTACCAAGGCCTACATCCGTAATTTGCGCATAGTAATTACACCACCAGTAGTAAGTTTATTAGGTGAGATGCAAGAGATAAATAATGATGATAACAACGAATGGATACGTTCGCCCCTTTTAGGCTTATGCCTTTCACCGGGTACCTATTTAGTAGTACGTAAGTGTCCTCGTTTCATTTCAGCTGATGCATTTTGGACCAATGTAAGACACACCACTGCGTAGGCCTCCGAAATTTCGTCTTCCCCCACCATGTGGACGTCATGGCCAAGACATGGGCGTTGTGGTAATATTACAGCATGAAATGCTTTAAAATACCAGTCGTTGTATTACTGACTGCTTTATTTGGCCTGCCTTCTCAAAACAATGCGTTTGATAGATACACAATGCAGAATGAGAAGAGCGGTTTTCTTTAAATAAATAAACGCGAAACACTGCTACAAGTATTTGGTATAGATCCTACGTTAGAAACATATATAGAAATTTAGAACCACCGAAGCAAAGTGTCATAGTTGTGAAATATAAGTGATTATTCAAGAGTGTTTATACAGGTGGGCGAATGCAGTGGCAACGCAAAAAATTCACCTTGAGGGGTGTAAATTGCCGCCACAATGGTAACACTTTACAAGAGGACAGAAAATAATTATAATTTATTTATACCAGTGGCTAAGCATTCACACGAAGAACAGCGAGTACCATTTAATTATCCTGCCTCCAACACGCAAAGCTCCTGCTTAAAAACTCCCCATGAAGACATATCTATCGCATTCTTGCTTTCTTCTAGAAATCAATGTTTTATGTATATCAGTCTTTCAGGATGTTTCTTCGCATTCAGCTATGGCTAAATTGGATCCTATGCCAAAACGCGGTGTGTTTGGTCAGGACAAACTTATCGCACCGCAGAAAAGACGAGCGTTGAAGAAACATCAGGATTCTCCTTTTCTAAAAGCCGGAGTTTCAAGTAAAGTTTCGTGAAAAGAAGTAACTCCGAAAAAGCTAGAACTCCAAAAAAAAAAAAAACTTGTGCAATGCAGCACTGGAGCTTGAGAAAATGTATTTGCGACCCAATACGCTGTAACTTTCGCTGCTTTAACCACAAAGAAAAAAAAAACATACTTCTTCGCAGGCAACCGGAGTCTCTCGAAACGATGATGCTCTCTTTCTTACGGCGAAAGACTAGGCGGAAGAAAAAAGATGTGAAGAGTGGACCTCGGGCAAAAGAGTTAAGGTTAAATAGGAGCCGAACGCACCGAGAGGGGACGGACAAAAAATTCCGTCAACTTTCAGACCATACGTCTTAGGAAGTTCTATTCACACTGTCACTGACGTGTTCCAAAGAGTCTGCGTAGTATAAACCGAAAAAGAAATATATAAATATCTGTCTGGACACTTAAAAGTCGCCGAAATTTAAAAGTTTTTGTCTTCTTTCTTTGAGCCATACTTATATTCAGGCTGTGTTTGACGGGTATTAGAAACTGGTGCCCGGCTGTTTTCGATGGTTTATCTGTTCTTGGTTGACATTGACACTTCAATGATTATTTTGCCTCCAGCAGCTTAAACATTTATGTTTGGCTTTTAACAGTCTGAAAAGTAAAAACCGATAGAAGCGTCATACAGTAAAACCTTGCTAATTCGGTCTCGAATGGGACCATAAATTTGTTCGAATTTAACGGAGTTCGAATTACCAAGAGGGCGCTAGAATGAAAGTACATCGCGCCTCACCACGCGGACAGAATACAAGGAAGCCATTTCTGAACTTGTAATCACCAATTAAGCGGGACTACACGTTTGTGACAGGTGATTTTGAAAATAAGGTTCGTGGAGGTCGAGCAGCGAGTGGAATTAATGGATCAGTCACTTATACGCCCGAAACAGGCACTGACATTGCATTCATAGGATCAGTGATCTGTAATGACGAAATATTAACCCTGTCTATGCGCGAAAACAAGTTTGTTTACTAGGAAGGGTCGAGGCAATGAAAATTAAAAGTACGCGTTAATATGCATTTGCTTGCGCTTTTTCTGTCACGACTCCATGAGCATTGCTTGGCACTTGCCGAAGAGCTCCAGCGCAGCGTAGAAATTCCAATCTGCTGAGAAATAACGTGCTGCAAGATCCAGCCTTGACGCTGATTTGCACGCATCTCTAGTAAATTTGGTTTAGTTTGGATTTACAACACATTGTAATGACTCTGGGCAGACTTCTTCGGCGAGTAGCGCTGGAAAGGAAGAGATCCCAGTTCGAATTAACCGTTCTGGATACCGACGCGTTCGAAGTATCGGGAGCTTCCCCAATTGATATACACAGGGCTGTGCCGGGACCAGGGCGTAAGTTCGAATTAACCGTAAGTTCGAATTAACGAGCTTTTACTGTACAACCCGAACGTGAGGAACTAAATAGTTTACACAGGATGAAGAAGCGGTGATGCCAGAGCACAATGTATCAATGTAGCACTGTGTCTGCCGGAAGCAGTCAGAGAAGCATTACAAAATACTGCCAATAAAATGTGCGAAGTGATGGAGTCCTCAACTATATAAGTTGTACAAAAATTGTCAGAATTCGAGTTGCAGCCTAACATACACCACCAAATACAGTAAATATGTAAAGACGGGCCCAATATTCTAAGGTGGCATATGTATGTTTTTTTTGCTATCTTGACGAGTTTTCCTCAAAAGCGCGAAACTTTTATTATAACACATATTTGCCCCCTGCACTGTTTCGATTGTGCGCCCCATTGGCTTAATCAAGACAAAACAGATAAAACAAACCTCAAGCCGCAAGTTTGTACCGTAATTGTTGTGTTGTGGCCACGATACTTGAATCATAAACTGCCACAAAGAAATCGGTAAAACATCCGCACCAAAGCGATTCTATCAGTACGTACACTGTGTGTACAGTTTTTAACGTATTATGTGTAATCAAATGCTTTGATGTTCCTGAACATTTTGTTATGTTAATTTGCTGTTCAATGTTTTTCGGAACTCTCTGGCCGCGCCCAGGAACAATTGATTAACCCCTGGATAGCACCCTTTGAAGCTCCTTCTGCTAGTTCGCCATTACCAGGGGCCACGTGTTCGGCCCGGCCGGCACATTCAACTCTCAAGAATTCTCGTATCACGTCCTGCAGATGCCTATTCTTCTTTCGCGCTGCTGTTTTGATCCCTGGTGCTCTCTGTGTTGTTAATCCTGGCTGCCTTTCTGTTCCCTTCCCATGCGCGTATCTGCGTAAATTAGAACAACTTGCCGTATTTTCACGCTTCTTGTAAAATCCAAAGGTCTGAGGCTTTCGCCTCAAAAAGTGGCTGTTGCACAATTGCTGACATGGAAGCATTTTTTATTACCGCACCTCCGGCGTACAGTGGATTAGGCAATGAAGTCTGGCTTTCATACCACCTATAAATAAGCAGCTTGGAAGCACCCATAAAGGAGCAGTAGAATTATTAAAAAAAACATCATTTTAAACCTTGCATGGGGGCTTGGACGACATTTTATGCTCGAGTTGTGAAATCCATTTCATTTCGCATACCTTCCAGCTAAGAATTCAGCCTATGCGCGAAAAAAAAACGTCATGTTAAACCTTGCACGGGGGTTTGGACGACATTTTATGCTCGACTTGCGAAATCATTTCATTTCGCATACCTTCCAACTGAGAATTAAGCCTAAGCGCGAGTCTGACTTAAGCTTTATTGAAAAACATTTTTTTAATAGTACCTTTTGGTAGTTGTGCACCAGTACTAATGTTTGCTTTCGTTTTTCAAGCCTACATCTTTTCAATTCAGGCGATCGTTTTTGTCACCGAGAGACGCAGAGCTGCTGTGTGTTGAGTGATCGTAGAAATGAACCTAGAATAATGAACTCTTGATGATGAAATTCTTCTGCCATCACTTCTTTTTCCCCTCGGAACAACTTTTCTATTTTGCTCACATTGGTGAATATCCTTTTTAGCTTTTGTAAATAATCCCTTTGGGAAGCAATGCTGGCAAAAACTATCTCCAAATTAAAATTTTATTTCTAATTTAGTACTGCTTAGGAATTCGTGCTTGTTTTAAATTGATGGCCGGCACTGTATTGGATCAGCACTATATTGTTCAATTTCCAGATGTGACTTCCAGGTTAACTTAAACACATTTGCTTAACTTCATTTTGGATTTCTGACGTTTTTTCAAAGCCTCTCCATATATTTAGGGAACGGTTATAAAGAATGGCCTTTTGTTTCTAAAATAGTTACAATTTTAGCATTTTCCTATGGTTCAAAGTTGGGTAACGTTGTGAAGAGAATTTTTCGGCTACGTCAAAAAACAGCCGCGCACGCACTGTTCGCCCACCCTTTCGTTTCTCCATATGAATATCCACTGAGGGGATAGCGTAAGGCGTTCTCTTTTATTGCTAGAAGTAGAAACCCATTTAAAAGTAAACCAAATACCCCAAATACAGAGGTACTGTTGGGATTGGAACCAAATAAATGAAAAGGTGTTTGTATGTTTTGTAAATTCCGTCTTGAAATATAAGCGGGCAGCATAACGAAATAGATTACTATTCTCTGTCGTGAACTCTTTGTGCCGTCGTCCCGTGGTTTTTACTACATTATTAAGCTGACATGTACTGATTTAAAATAATGACAACGTTTCAGAATCTTGTTATACTTGGGTCTGACTCTATGAGCGTTCCATCTCAACAAGATAAACTATTACGGGAGCCACTCGTTTTCTTGTTCACTCTTAGCTGTTCTTTTTGTTATATATTCATTACTATAAGCAGAAAAAGTGATATTCCGCTCGGCTCTTTTTTTGCGCAGAAGTATATACATTGTTTGGGGAAAAGCAGCGTACGGAAAAAAGAGCGCTACCTAAGGCAATTAACTGCCCTAATGGATTAAACAGAGATTTCCACCCTATCAAAAAACCTGGGCGGTTTTCAGTTTCTTATAGCAACCGGGGCAGCGATGAGCCTAGAAAAAGTACCGTGATGAGAAGCAGCTCCGTGCAAAATTGACAGGCAAGTCTCACTCTTCGCTGTTCGGGCCGTTGAGTTGAACCTAAAACATCTGTTTTGTTTCCTCACAAAGATATTTTCGTTTGTTCGCGACTTCGCTATGCACACCCAGACTGGCCTCCCTCTTATTCTTTTTTGTTTCTTTTCCTGTACGTGAAATTATTTCTATTTGGTCGAAGTTTTTACCTTTGTGTTTGTATTTTTGGGGTTATAGTTATGGTTTACTTTCACCCGCCAGCAGGATACTCAGGTAAATATCGAAAAGCTGAATTCGCGGGGGTCGATAGTACAGGTTGTTTTATTTTTAGGCTTGGCTCATATACCTACCCTGTTCCGTTAACTTCTCCCACGAAAATATTCATTCCAAATTTTACGGGTGGTGCTTTTCCAAGAAATACCTGTCGAGCACACCGAATCTTTTTTGTATGCGGACTTTCTTGAGTACCCGTGATTAAAGCCTACTCATTGCGTATTTTGTTGCGAACGTATATACATATTATAATTATTGCTCAGATAACAGAGAGCTAGAAATATTCATCCCAATTTTTACTTAACAATATACGTGCCCCAAAACACATGTAATAATAAAATCTTAGGTAAATCGTGCTTTTCATATTAGGGGTGTTTTGATCCGAGCTGTGTATACTACAATAAATGCTTCTTTGAAATTAGAGACACCATGTCTAGGTATCCAAGAAGTGCACTTCGCTCATACACTCAATTTCAGTGCTTTCGATTTTCGTCTGAGTTATCTCGCCAAGTTTGTGCGCATGTAGTACAGTAGTTAAAAATGACGAAGTGGGTGAGTTTTTCTACTCATATCTTCACACAGCTTCATGCACTTGTGTAGTCCTCTGGAGAGGAGATGCAATGGCTAATTCTGTCCCTGGGCTTAATGGCTATGGCGTTGTGTTGCTGAGCACAAGGACGCGGTTTCGATACCGCGCCACGGCGGCCGCTTTTCTGATGGCGGTGAAAAGCAAAAACACTCGTTTGTTCGAGATTTCGCCGCACGTTAAAGATCCGCGGGAGGTCAAACTTAATCCGGAGCCCTCCATTACGGCGCGCATCATCGCCTGCGCAGCATCGACGCACCAAATCCTACAATCAATCAATAGTTATCTCCACGTGATATATTTGAAACAATTTATGCTTGAACGGTTTGTGGAAGGTCGCGAAAACTATGTTTTTCCTTTCACTGATTTAACGACTGCCTATAGAAATGAGCCGAAACTCTGCCTAAAATGAGTTCGTCAAAGAAAGACCTGAAATGCATCCTGCTTATAAACGAACAACTTGCTCATTTAAATCCTTGTTGTGCCCCCCCCCCCCCCCCCCCATTGTTGCCCAATGTTTTCATCCTCCCATAAAAGAATAGAGTGGTCGTTGGCGGTCTTAGGGGTGACAAAATATACACTGTTGAAATTGTCCTCGAACATGAATGTGAACACAAGACAAAATTATGGCCGGGAAAGCAGCCTTAGGTCGGCCATCAAAGCCGCAAACAAATACTCTTCTCAAATCCTTTGTAGGCTTTTCACAGGCATGCCATTTATTCCCGGTAACCTGACCTTCTCGCTACATCTCCGCCTCCTCTCGTAGATTCGGATTATATGTCGTGACGAGAACTGTCTCCAAGAGAGATTGTACTGGGCACAGCGTAAAAAAAGGATTCAGTTCCGTAGTCGAGAGAAATTGCATAGCTGAAATGGGTTGGGTCGTGGCCCGTGGCTATGGTTTCGCCGGACGGAGTGTTGGTTGAGACTATTGCTGCTCAAGGTTTAGCACCGATATCACGTCTCCTGTTTCCCAAGCACGCAAACTAAGTTGGGATTTTTTTTCATGGTAAAGGTTGCCATTAGCTGTTCCACAGAATGGCGAAAAACCGGCGCACGAGAAGAAGCTGCCGCTGTTAGCAGAAACCTTTACAATGCAGTGCTCGAGTGAACATCGCTGAGTTAGGATTCTGGTTTCTGCCGTCTTGGTTCCATGGCTGCATATTTATATGGAAGGCGGTCTAGAAGGAAAAGCGTCAAACACAGTGCATATTCGCTGCAACTGCGCAAGGTTTTTGAAATGTGCCTTCTAAAAATTTCGTCTTTCTTTCTCGTAAAATCGTATACTCTAAAGCACACAGATACCGTGGAAAGACTTTTAAAGGCTATCAAAATCGAAAACTGCCTGGAGCCACAGTCTCGATTAAAAGCAGTGTTCGCGCACTGTTTTGCAATTGCGCACCAGCCATGCCACCAAACCATTCATAACCGATCTTATGCAACCACGACTTTGCAAGCAGGCGCCTTAAGTCTTTCCGTTTATGTCCGGATGACAAAATTCCCAAAATGTTTGATGAAAATTAATGACCCTTAGAGACGCTGAACATACATCAATGGCATGTTGGAACGAGTTCTAACGGGAGTTCTAATTCAAGGTCTTGGTATCGCTCAACGTCCTAACGAAAAGGAAACACATTGCACCTTTAATGTTCATCCTTCAGAGGACCCAACGACAGAATATACTACCTCATGGGTCTAACAATACCTAGCCACTTTTTATCCCCTTAAAGAGGCCCAAAATAGGGTTCCAAAGGCTGCACTTTTACGTGCGCTATTACTGGAGTAGTCTCCAAGGTACGTCCTGCCGCAAAAATGGTTTAAAAGCGTTCAGTATTGGCCGAGTCATCATTCAGATAAAAGGGCCAGCTAGATGGACTAGAGCTTTGACCAGTTCATCGCACCTCCAAAGCGCCATGGAGCCTACAAAATCCCCAATCGGGCCGAAGACAACCTAGAGAAACAGGACAGGGCCGAGATATGAGCAACCTTTGGCCCCGCTCAGCGGGACGGCACGCTTTTTTAGCAGCCGACGCTCATGGTCCGCCTGCTGCTTCCCAGCGTGGCCGGTCAGCAGTGGGGCCGTCGATCTACCGGGAGGCCGTGCTCATCCCGTCAGCCGTGCTTGCGTCGGCGCGTCAGTTCTGGAATAGGTTTGAAGGTCAGATACGGCCATCCCAAACATAACATGCGTGCTCACCCCAGTAATTGAACATGTCCACCGACGACTAGTGGCCGGATAGCCTATAGATGGTATGCGTTGAAACGTTCAGCGGTCAAATTCTTCGCTTGGCAACACTGGAAATGGCCACAGACATGGCCGATGCGGCTTGGAGACGGCGCAGCCTGGGCCACTGCGGCCGCACGCCGAAGAAATAAGACACCGGCGTGCGTCATCTGCTCCGTTACAATCCGATTATAAACTGTGGCGCCAACAGAGATGTTATTACTCGCACTCACAGTGAACTCGATGCAATACTTTGTGTTCGGCGAAGAGTTCGTTACGTGAAACACAGTCATGTGCTTCACAGTCATGCTTAGCACGGACCAGTGCCGCCATCTCGCGGATCCCGACGTAACGAGTGACGCGCACTCACACGGTTGCATGGAGGAGAAGAGAAGTTCCTGATCAGCGGGCCGTGCGCACAACGTCGCCTAGCAACAGACGCTTGGCCACAGATATGGCGGCGCACACTTGGTAGCCTGCATGCATTCCACGCCATTGAATACTGAGGATCTGCATGCGGCGCTGTCGTGGCGAACAAGTTCCTCCGCGACCTGACCGCGCAGAAAAGGCTTAGCATCTCCGCAGTGGTTCAGTCAGCGCTCTACGAAGCCGCGTCGATGACGAGCCGTAGCCAATATTTCACCGTACTATCACCCCCTTTTACGCATTCATAAACTGACTTTCTCCAATAGTGCTGCTCTGGCGGGTGGTGACAATGTTTTAGCTGCTGCGGTGTATGCGGTATCCTCCATACGCCGTACAGTGGGCTTCCTGTCGACGTGCGATGCTTGCCGCGGTCGAGCGTGCAGCGGTGGTTCTGCAAGCAGTCGAGCTCCGTGTTTTGTAGCATTGTTCATATTGTGACGATGGTTAGGAATGAGGACTGGAAAATGTTTATTTACAAGGCGAACTTGTGCCCAGAAATGATGCGCTGCTCGTACACTCAGAGCTGGAACGTCGTCTACCTCCTCTTCTTTACCTCTAGTGCCACTCGTCTTCTTCTTCCTTGCCTTCCACTTGTTCGCTGATGCATGACGTCAGTTTCCAGTCAACGCGTAATATTCAAACATGTTTCAATATCTTGTAAACGACGCGCTATATCTACAACCTTAGCTAAGCTAGTGTGACGGAATGCGACGACTGACATTTGTCCCTACTAAGTTATGCCGTGCTACCGGTGCAGGACGGTCTCTCGTCAGAACCTCCGAAACGTGCACCCGCATTTCCCTCAGAGATGGGAACCCTGAGTGGCTGCGGCATTTAAAGGGGTCCACCGATAGCGGTGCGGTACTCCTCATTCCTTCTCGCGTCATACAGTGTGCGTCAAAGCCAAAACTTTACGTCAGAATGCGGCAGAATGGCAAGAAGGATGGGTAGGAAAAGAAAAAAAGAAAGGAAGATTTTGGGGGGCATTTCCGCGGCCTCTGCATTACGCAGAGGTGTAATATTTCGAACACGTTATCCTGAAGGGGTACTCTAGCGATTGCGTGTTTGAACTGGCGACCTAGGCAAGCCTATTTGCGGCCTCCTTCTAACGTTATTCTGGCCCCGGAAAACATTGTTTCTAAAAAATGGGAAATGCTGATAAGGTTTTGAAATTTGAAATTCGCGGAACCTGCGCTGAGGCACCGGTTCTAGGTTTTATCTGTGCTGTTTTATTGCCTTCTACTCCAAATTTCGACGCATCATTCCCTCTGCGCTCCGAGTCCTCTAATGGAGTTCGGTCCTTTCGTCTCTCAGAGATCAAAATATACATCTCGGGAAGTAGAAGAGTTTTTTTTTTTTTAGCAGAACTAAAATTTAAGGGGCTACGCCATACCATGCCATCAGACGATAGCCTCGCCAAACAACTCAGAGTAAAAAAAATAAGGTGTAAAGGTTGCGCACGTTTCTTTGCTACCATTATTACCATAAACAATTTTTTTCTTAGATTTATTTTACATAAAATATTCATTGTTTATGTCATGCCGCAATTTACATTCTTTGCGTTCGTATTAATAATTTACAGCGAAAAAATATCCCCTCAAATTTCAGCCCTGTACCCGGTGCGCTAGTGCGGTTAACATCCTGGCAATTAATAAATACAAAGAACAGCAAACTTCAGCCAAAGCAAATTCTCGGTAGTTTTCGGGCTCCCTACGGCCAAAATAGGTGTTTTGGATTTCCCATTTTGGAATTTTGTCATTCGATCCTCATTCGTATATACAGCTACTATCGCTGCACGTTCACTGCTCAAGTGTCCTGCACTGTTTATTCTTCGTTGTTGATGACGGTCAGTTTAAACGGACTTGTTATATTTTTCCGAAGCTTCTTGTTTAGAGCCAGCGCAATGGCGCTGACTCGAAACGAATCGCTGGGGCTTGTGGGGAGTTTGCCACTGGTTATAACCCCACTGAACGTCCCACATAAAGAATGAAATATTGACAGAGAGCTCTAAGGACCCTAACCGGGTTCAATGCTTCCGAGTTTGTTACCCCTCTACAAAACGTTTAATGATAGAATAGACTCAGCCCTGCACCTGGCTGCTTAAATAACTAAAAGGCGGTCTTTAATCAATGAGTGACATGCACCTTTTAGGAAGTCTTAAAACATCATATCCCTAAGAGCACAGGATATTGACGTTCTGCTGGTGCTTGATACATGAGAGGTAGGTTTTCAGAGTCACATAAAGATTCTAGAATTATATGACTGTGCGTAAAGCTTAAACGTAAACGAGAAATTGAATGCGTAAAGCGGTGCGTAAACGAGAAATTGAATGCTGCAGATTGTAGTGCTGATAAAACAAATCTAAAACATAATAACAGCTGACAGATAAAGCTGGATAACGGCCTGAACTGAAAATTTCAATAAATTGCAAAAGAAACTTTCGAAACAAAATTTATGCAGAACGCGCTTTTTTAAGAAATAGAAATGTTTTGGTAAGTTACAAATGTGTCTTTGTTTGTTTACGAGGGTATGTTTCTTTCATTTAGGTTTCGGGTGCCATTGTTAGTTTTTTCAGAGATTAGTTTATGTTTGGCAGTGTTTGGGTGGTTGGTTGTTTGGGTAAGAGCTTTTTTACAAGTTGGGAGGTTTTTCACCTTTGGGTCGGTTTCAAATCCCCTGCAGGTAGGTAATCGAAGGATTGCTGCGACAAGGATATGTGCATGATTGTTTTTTAATTGTAGGTGTGCTGCATTTTTTAGCTTGGTTTAGACGGTTATTGTGTTATTAGGATGTTTTGTACCTGCCTTACGAAGGGATCTGCGGTTGAACACGTAGCGAGAAGGCGCGGGCCTTTACGTGGAACGAATAGTGAATACGCAGCACGGCCACGATCCGACTGCTCAGCTGTTGCGCACGGGGCGGCTTTACGCATTTGAATTAGAGGATAAACTTCGGCAAGTTGGTTGCTACATATTGAATTCGTCGTGATTGCGGACATTACACAGGGCGAACTTACAATAATGAAAAATACCGGAAAGACTTAAAGGCTACCTGCCACACTTTTTCATTTTTTTTTGGAAATCGTAAATGCTTGCCGAAAGCGGCCAACCAACACATTACGAACATAGATGTGGGTATTGCGAAATACCTCAGACAAGAAATAATGCTCTAGGCCCATCAGATACCTTTGAAACAATTCCCATAAAAAATTTCTCTCTTTTAGGGTGTTGGCGTCCTTCGACTGCACACATTGAGTCATTACAGCCGGCTTTCCTTCTGTTGCGGCAATCAACGCATTCGATAGCCACATGAAAAAGAAAGCCACAATTTTTTCTTGTAAGCTCGTGTTTGTTGTGAGTAAAAAAAAATGGTTGGTAGTGTACGCTTCACTCGTTTGTGTAATTCTTCGTCCTTGTGCAGCTCAGCGCCAGCAATGTTTCAAGTCAGAGTCCAACTAGCCTCATTGCGAGCACTGGTAGAGTTGACCCTGCGCCCAAAACACAGATGATGTTATTTGCTGCGCCCTTGCACATGCACTGCTCATTTATGTTGGAAAGAGCGACCCACTTTTGAAAGAAAAAGGCAAGGGTTGCCCTACGTTTGATTTTCACTGGTTAATTTCACGGTTGATTCTCCCCACTCGTTTTAATATCAGACGATCACTTCCATTCTTTCCCATGTTACGCCTTACTTTTTGTGGTTTGAAGGCAAAATGTTAAAGCAATTGTCCTCTCATTCACTGATCCAGGTGGCTCAATTATTCCCTTAATTGGGTCCACCAGTCCAGGCATTTTTGTATGACTATTAGAATAAGTCAGGTATACTACCCCAGCACTTATACCACAATGAAGTTCCAAATAAATACACCTCAAGGCTGAACAGTGTTCTGAAAAAAGAGAACTGCTATATAGAACCTCCTTCGAGACACCTTTGAGTAACTATTTCTGCATCGAGGTATGTTTGCTTAATGTATTTTCGGTCGAGCAGGGGAAAAACTAAAATCGGTCAGTTATACCACAATACCTTTGTGGAGAAAACAATCGCCTTAAGGAATTTCGGGAAGGAAACTCACTAGATTTATTGCGTGAATGGTGTGTTTTATGGATTTACGCATTGAAGACAGCTTTGCTTTTTACTACTCGTCTTAGCCCCAAAAAGGCAAACCTTGTCTTTAGCGTGAATGTCGTTTATTACCTCCATCGCGAATTTATTAATATCGTCATGATCCTGCTCTCCTTAACGTTGAAAAAATATTTATAAAGAAACATACATTAGGCTGATCTATAGTTATAGAAAGCATTCTCTCTTTCGCGAGCCGCGTTGGCTGAGCTAAAAAAGGCTGTGCTTTCGGGAAAAAAATATCTCGAGAGGGTGATGTTGTTCAGGCAAAGATTGTCTTACCGCTAACTAATCTCGCTCACACACGATTGCTGCGTACGTTCCCGTAGAGTTCGCTGGTGTTGGTATGTCGATCCACGTTTTCCAATTGCAATGCATCTCCCGTTGCTCATATAAGAGATCAAAAAATATCCCTTTAAAATTGCAGCTGCCGAAAACACAAAAAATGCGTTTCAATGTACAGTATTTTTTATTTGCCAAAGTATCTTCTAAATATTGCTGACGTAAATCGGAAGCGTCTCGGAATACCTCTAATTGGCGTTCATGGCCCATTTGTGGTGGCATTTCTATTTCCTAATGCTTTTTTAGCACTGTCTCCCATCACAGCAACAGACAACAGCACTGCCCACAATGAAGGTGCTGTATGCGTATATCCGTACAAATTTTGGACAAACTATCTCACCTAAGAGTCAGGTTTTGCGCGGTATTAACAACCACGATTCTCGCATTTGGTCTCCTCGATACCATTGTGATTTTGGCATATACTTGGCTGTTCGTTATATAAAATAGTAGAAAGGTTTACTTTTGTTCAGAGATACTCCTCCGGCCGTAATCAATTGCGAATGCCGTGTTAGGTTACTATACAGTGAAGGCTCCATAAACTGTACCTGACGGGGACGCGAAGAAAGTACGTAACTAACCGGCACTACAGCTTTCGAATGCATTAGGTTAAAAAGAAACGGTGTCGTGGATTTCGCGTAACTGCGTAGAGAAAGAAACTACGGCTCACGCGGGTACGGTTCTACGAGATTTCTCCTTACTTAGACAATGTGTGCGAAAATGTGTGGCTACGGTGTATGTATTTCTGTTCTCCTTGTTTCGGATAGAATTTTAAAGATTGAGTACGACAATATACCATTTTTGTTTCCTCAGCAAGGTAATTCGTCCTCAGAAATAAAATTTTTTGCGAGGGCACAAAGAAATATCACAAATAAAAAAAGCAAGTACAACCGGGTGTTCTTTAATACACGTCGACATCTGAGCATCTGCAACACACGCTTCATGTTAGAAGAAATATGTTAATATTGACAATAAACTTCGTTCACTTCCGAATTACACCTGTTCTTGGATTTAAAGAAACTGACCACAACACTTTAAGATACACTGGGAGCTCAGATTTACGTCGTAGGCAAACGTCTTAATCGGTTCAAGATTTTTTATTCCTTTTACCTTACCCAACCTTTTTCCGCTCTCCACAATGCTCGGGGGCACTGCAACAGCTGCTATTATTCTGAATTTTGTAATGGCGGTAAAGAAAAACAGTAGCGATAATAAATGTCTCCTAAGCCTAAAGCGATAGCGTGCAGTACAGAATACAGAGCAGGATATGTGGAAAAGCGACCGGTTGGCCACATGCTTTCATTTGTTCACGTGAAGCAAAAATAGGGCGTAAAACTTCACCAAAGCAGACCCTAAAAGAACTGAGTAAATGGCCTCCAGGACTTAAACTAAGGAACGCTACAGAACCAACCTCTATTCAGCGGTCTTTACAGTAGACAGACCGCGAAGTGGCGAGTGGGCAAAGGCCTGCCCTCCAACTCTGGCGGGCACAGAAAATCTGGTGGAGCAGAACACCCACCGTTACGGATCAACAGAATATAAATGCGGAATACTAGAAAGAATAGACGTTCTAGTCGAGTACGCATTCATTGGCACCGACAAAACATTCAGTGAAAGTTAAAGTGCGCACGTAAACGGATATAAAAATTGCTCATACAATCGCCATGCATGATTTCTTTATAGATGTGCCGCTACAGCCAAACTCGGGTGCACTTTTTTATTTGACTTCAATTTGTAGTCATCCCTGTCATTTGGTTCTTTTGTAGTCATCCCTGTCATTTGGCAGAACATCTCTCTGGCAGAGTTTTCTTGTTTTAGTGAGCGAATCACATTCTCAATTTCTGTTACGTCAAGGAATGGGTATCTCGCTGTCGTGGTAAAACACTTGTTCTGGATGGAACACTTCCAGAGCTCTAATTGTACTGGTGATGAAGCTTTAGCATAATATGTTCATATCGCTTGTTTATAAGAGTGCGTGAAGCAATGTGCTGTCTATTAAAGGTGGACTACAGAACGTGTGCAAAAATTTTCATTAGCACCTGTGTTTTCTTGTGTCAACAGCGAAGCCTTGTTCTCATGGCAAGAAGCATAGATAAAAAAAGTATTAATCTTTATCAGCAGCACATGCTTTCGGTGGCTATAAAATTTATAACATTCTGTTCCTGATCGGAGGAAAAGACAAAAATATGATGTAGGACTACGGAAACTGATGAAAAGCATTCGGCTACAATAAATGGGCTTTCCACACTTCTCTGCATCGTGGGAAAATAACCACAGAAAAAACCAAACCCGGAGCGCATAAAAGACTCTTTCGTAATAGCTTGGGACGATCGGCTCGTGTGCTATGCACCCAAGGGACCGAATTGCGACAGCGGCTTATTACTGTTCCGGTTCGGTCTCGCACGAAAACGCGGGCTCAAGTGCTACTGCTGCTGGCTTGTTCTAATCACACAATCTGCGACTACTCCACGATAATTGCTCGGAATGCCCGGACGCTTCCTATCCTCAGTGCAACTTCTTGTATTTTCAGCTATCACAGTTGTTCAGCTATCTCTTGACATTCCGCTAAGCACAGTCCAGTCAGCGTGTTTGACGCAATCTTCGTATTAACAAGCAGTGCTTTTGCGTAACCACAAGTCACCGACTGGCTTGTAAGCATGGCACCTCGTCGACAGGAATGTGCTACCTAACTAAAGAACGGAATGTTGGGCTCGGTTGGTTGAGATGATGAAAGCTTGAGTAACATATCTAGTTATCTTTAAGGAAGAGTTGATTGCCGAGTAAGAACATGGTTGTTATCAAAATTAGAACTGGACACGAAAAGGGCTCATCGCCGGGTGCTTGACCCCTCGGTGCCGACTGGGCCCTACTCTGCTAACGATGTCTCTTATAACATCGATTCGTTTTTATGCGTTGCCTATTAGCATGACTGTTGCTGAAGAACATAAACGTACGCGTGGGGACGTCCTTGTAACATATCCTCACGTAAAGAAGCGCTACATTTTTTGTACATAAGAGGCTTCGCAATCACAGCAAATATGTGAGTTACACAGCAAAGTAACTATTCCGCCGGGTTTTCGTTACTGTTCACGGCTTTTGTATTGAGAATTTGAAATGATGCTACCATAGCTACACACGGGTTATTAAACGTACCGACGAACATGATTAAGGCGACCATATATTTGGGCTCTAAGGCTACGGAAAAAATATGGGATAATGATGTAACGTGCAGTAGATCACGATGACAGTGCATGTCAGGGCTTGCATTGATTATTGCGTGCTGAGTATCACAATGCGCCTGGCAGTCAGAAGTATTTGTGGAGCTACAAAACACGCCCATAATAATGATGAAACTGTGTGCGGATTGTTTTAAATATGCACGCTTGTGCATGTTGTGCCCTTCCCAGTGCACTGAAGGGAAAATATTCCAATTAATATAAACAAGAGGTTGTCAAGCGAAATAATGGCATTTCATAGAACAATGGGCGTACCATGTCCGAAGAAACATGTTATCCAAAGTTTGACAGTCGTAAATTCTTCTATAATATACCAAAATATGCACGGCATTGTCGCTGGCGCTGTAGTGGTTAATGCGATTCGCCGTGAATACAGCGTTTGGCTTTTACAATCGCGGAATTCCCCCAGAGCTGTGGCTTAGTGGCTAAGGCGTTGTGCTGCTGAGCATGAGGTCAAGAGTTTCGATTCCCGGTCGCGGCGTCCGCTTTTCTGATGGAAACGACAAATAAAAACGCCCTTGTGTACGAGATTTTGGCGTCTGTTAAAGAACCCAAGGCGGTCAAAATAAATCCGAAATCCTCCACCACGGCGCGCCTCAACCCCAACGTTGCGTCGGTGCGTTAAACGCTACAGTCAACCATCGGAGAATTTGGCTCATCGGCTCTAATGTGGTGGGCTTGTTCAAGGTACAAATTATAAACCAAGTTTCATAAGGTCGAGCTTTCGTCAGAACTTAACAGGTTTCAGCTGCTCATTGCGCTGCGTTGAGGGCTGCCAGAAAAACAATCGAAACAATGTTCGTTTAAGCGTAAACAAAGGTATATATATATCGGTAGTTGAAGTCTTTTATGAATAAATCCTAGTATGGCCAAATAAAACCTTTATGACGCCAGGCACAATAAACAAAGGGTCAATAAGTCGCTTTCGTAACACTTTGCATTTAGGAACACACGGAGGTTCACCTTCCAGCGCAGCGTACCGCTACTAATAGGACAATCTTAGCCACTTCTGCAACGAGTCCTACCTAATGAAAGCCCAAGAGATGCTCTACTTCGCGTAAGGGGTGAGAGTAGTTACTAATTCAAGCGATCACTTTTGTTGGAACACCCAAGGCTATCAGTTTATTTATATAAGAGCCAGTTTTTAATTCGCGAAGCTGCTCCGGGTCGTAGAGGAGGGCTCTGGATTGGTGGAGAGCACCTGAGGATCTTTCAGGTTCGCGAAAGTTTTGGCCCACGGGGATTTTTGTCTACATGCGAAAAACGGTTGCCGTTACTGGAATCAAACCCGTATAATTGGAGTGTGCAGCACAGCGGCTTAGCCACTCAGCGATCGCGGCAGGCACACGGCCAGGTGATTATGGAACTGTTGCTCAAAATTAACGTCTATCATTAGTATAAAAGCTTAGTTACATCTTGTTACAAGAACTCTAGTGTATATTTCGACGTGTTGCATTCTTGGTTCTCGAATTGCTTACTGCGTTTGTAGCCCAGATGAGTTTTATGTTCATTGCCTTTAATTCCTTTCTTCGATGGCAAGAATATAACATGGGCGGTCTACTGTTGACCTTCCCCTTCGCTACAACGATATCTATACAACCTGTAATGAAAATAAAAGTTAAACAATGTTGAACTGCCCTAATCTGCTATAATGATGAACAAGTTCTACTGTGCTAATTGGAACTGTCACCCGCTGATCTTGCTTTACTGATTAAAAATTCCATATGTTCGCTTCCTTTCCTGATTCTCCTTTTCCTGTCCCTGAATGAATCCAACTTTCCTTTCTTCTTTTTTCTCCTATCCTCCAATCCTCCCCGTTAACTCCAATTTCTTCAATCCATCTTTATAATTACCTCCTCTTCACTATCATTTCTGCCTTTCTCGTTGCCTTGTCGTCATCTTGAAAAATCTCTTCGTGTCACTGTTTTTTTTCTCATGGACACGAAAAGCGAAAACCCCATGTGTACGAGATTTCGGTGCACGTTAAAAATGCCGAGGTGGTCAAAATAAATCCACAGCCCTCTCCACTACGGCGCGCCTCATCGCCTGCGTTGCGTCGGCGCGTTACACCCTACAATCAATCAATCAATCAATCAATCAATCAATCAATCAATCAATCAATCAATCAATCAATCAAATCAATCAATCAATCATCATCAATCAATCATCATCAATCAATCAATCAATCAATCAATCAATCAAAATCAATCAATCAATCAATCAATCAATAAATCAATGGAATAATCAATCAATCAATAAAATCTCTCACTGTTTCCCATTCCTATCTTTCGCTACTATCAAAATCTTTTCCCTTCCAGTCCTTCAAATCCACCATACTTTACCCGCCTATAGCTTCCTTCCCTCCTTTTTTCCTTTTTTCATTTGGTACTTTCATTAATCTTCTCCTCTCAGGGCGTAGTAACACTCGCATTGTCTCATTTTTATTCCTCTATTTATACATTTCTTTCTTTTCCTTAGTCCTTTTGTTCCTCCTCAGCGACCGTTCTTATAAATCATACCGCAAGATTATTCCGCCACCTCAAAATTACTTTCTCTCTCCCTTTCGCCTCTCCCTTTATGGTCTAATATTTTTCAGTTGCTCATTTCTCGTCCCCACCTATACCGCATTTTTTTCTCTCTGGCGTAAACCCTTCAAGTTCCTATGTTCGCACTTTTCTCGTGGGTTCTTCCTGTCTGTCACTATTCTGCTCTTTCTTGCCCATTCTCTTTTCTCTTGCACCTTCTTGTGTGTATCCCCTCTCCTTTCTCAGATTTTAAGCCACCACCAATTCTCTTTCGCTCTACTCTCATTTCCGCTTTCAAATTCCCTCTAAGTGCAGTTCCGCTATCGTGTTCGATTTTCTTTAGAGTTTTCGCGTCCATTTTTTTGCTGCAGCCACTTTCCCTCCGCCACTCCGTTTTCCTACATGGCTTTATTCTGCCACAAATTCTTCCCCACCCTTTCTTTCTTTCTCTTTATGCTGCTCTTCTTTCCTCTCACCTCTGCCGCAACAGTCGTGTTCTCTTGCTCTCGGCAATTATCCTTGAAGTCCACCTCTCCTCTTTGCTGCTCCTTCTCTCCCTTCTCTCTATTACACCCCTCTCCCTCCCTTTTCTAGCCCCTTCCGAAGTCTCCTTTCTCTGTACTTTTGCTGTTACACTAATTAATCAATCCCACTTTTCAACTTCCTGATCATTCTCTTTGAAATAATAATAATTTGTCCATCCTCATTTTCGTGACTGCGCTCGTCTTTCCATTCCAAATCACACCTTATTCTGAGTGGATAGTGTGCCCACTAATGACCAAATTCATCCGCAACTTGTTTGGATGATTTCAGTAAAGTGCCACTAAAATTGTCATCTTGTCTGCTCACAAGAAAATCTTCTGCCTTAAAAAACCTGGGAAGAATGTTTTATCGCCCTTGAGCCCGGTTCATCCTGGCTAAGCAATCAGATGTGAACACTTGAAATCCAGCAATAAGCGATTCCCACCACGTAAAGGTAGCTTTTTCCAAGTAATGTTTCCTCATCTAATTTTGATTCCTTCATTCATTGCTTATCGATTGCCCGAAGCCTTTTCCAAGTTCCAATCTCGTAGCAATAGATTGAGGTATCAGCCAGCTGTCTCAGACATGTTCACATTTCTTACCCGTATCTCCAAATTTGCCGGTTTTCCTGTCGTCTGCTTTGCCCACCATTCATCTCACAGACAAGAGGCAGAGCCATGAGTGTTAACCCGTTTATTGCAACGGGCGCAAACCTCAGATGCCATCATATTCCGGCGGGAAAGACATCGGCAACCCGCTTAATTCCACTGGGACCTGCCAAAGCGAGGAAACAAAGCCAAATGCCTGGCTAAGAAAATTAGAAGGTAACAGGATGACTGAAGACACAACGAAAAAGATCCACACAAAACAAGGAAGCTGACCGCTATGGGGCGTGCCTTACAGTCGACAGGAGGAGATATGGAGAGTGGGCGAAGCGGGCAACTGGGGGATTCTCCCACCGCTGCAGGTCGTCTGGCAGAGTCAAAGGTTCTCATCAACGCTCACAAAGCAGCGGATCCATGGGCGGGAAAAAAAACTACCCCTAGCAAGGATGAGAGAAGTTTTACTGTAGCTTGGGAGAAGAAAGGGAGAACAAATAGAGAGAAACACATAGGAAAGGGAGAAACAAATAGGAGAAAAAATTGACAGGAAACATCAGATTATTGGACACGACGAAAAGAAGCTAGAGAAAAAGAATACAGAACGAAAACATGAATGATGCCGGGTCTGGACGAAGGAAGAAAAAAGAAGTGTGGACGCTTCATAAAGGTAAAATATAAGGACACCCCAAGAAGCACAACAAAAAAGGGCCCTTCAACTGTGTAAAAACACATGACCTTAGAAACTGCATGTCCTCCATGAAGGGCACGATACAAACCACGTTCTTTTTATAATTTAGGACTGACCGTCCTCCTAGCCAGTTACCTGAATGAAACTTCGAAAGACCCGAGCGTTGTGCCAGCGGACAAGCATAGAGCTGCCCCGTTTCCTCACGCGTCGTAGGCATGTCACTGGTTGTGTAACACTCCAACCCAATCCACTATACCACTGAGGGTACCGGGGACGGTCACATTAGGCTGTTTGACCACCACATTTAAACCTCACGCCAAAGTAACTTGCATGCCATCAGAAGGGGCATTACATCTTTAGCTGGGCATGCCCCCCCCCCCCTTACCTCTCTCAACTCCCAACCTTTGCACGCATAAACCAGTAACCGGTCTTGAGCGGATGCTTAAAGTGAAAGACTCTACCAAGCATGTCGCTATAAAAGCTCTTTAAGCTGAACAAGTAATTATTAGCCCATGTCGGCGTTCCAAGCGGGCCAGTTGCTGTTATTTGAGAGGGATTCGCAGCCACCCGACCAGCTAGATCTAGTCCGACGCCACAACGGTGGCGGCCGCGGCTTTTTGCTGTTTTTGCACCTAGTCACGCTTCTGTTCGAGCTGACGCTTCTTCAGTTTGCGGTGTTCTTCCTCCAAGCAATGCACAAGCATTCGTCTCATAGCGAGTTAACACCTCGAAGACCTCGACCTTTATTTCTAGCGTACCGACATGAGTTGCCCCTTTCGCTCACCAGTCGTTGGCTTCTTATTATCTGTGCAACACACCAACCCGGACTCAAAGTTCTCGATGGCGGAGGAAAGCTGACAGGGCGCACTTAGCCATGATTTTCCTGCACCACAACGGGTATGTCATCGGTAGCGGCATTAAGGCCTGCTCTGCGTGCATTCCCTTCACTCCCAACCCGTGCGCGCCAAAACCGGCAACAGGGGATGGGTGCATAATTGGGGGTTTAATACCCCGGCGAAGGGAAAGAGAAAGACTTCATATGCGGTCAGACAGGAATACATTATTATTATTCTGCCAGAACTATTATCAGGTGGTCAAGAAGGCCCACCAACGCGTCAATGTTCGGAATGGCTTTCAAGCTAAAGAAGAATTATGTGCTCACGCCGGCATACCAGCGTTAAAGGCTGCTGTACCCCGGCAGGGCCCGCCACCTAGTGGGGGAATTGGAATTTGAGGCAACAGCGGCCGCGGCAAACTTCCTGGGGGGGCGGGCGGCTTTCGAGCCTTTTTACACCCATTCTCACTGATTTTGTTTCTTCGCAGTCATGTGCTGACTGCGCTACGGCCGCTGTCAGCCGACTACGCAACTTGTGGAAGTGACTTCAATGGTCGCGAGTGGAATAACCATTGTGAAAACTATTGTGAAAGATGGGTCAGCGTTGGCGAGCAGGAGCCACGGAGCGGTGCCGAGTAAATGGGCTTCACCATAATAAAAACTGTGCAGGTGAGACGCATACTGCTTGGGAGTAACAAGAGCGCCCAAGCAATTGCATACCACGGAAATCCCGCCAGATGAATCGTCGTCTGATAAATTAGTTGTGAGTACAGAATTCCGGGAATCGGTGAGGGAAAGTTTCTTTGCGGAAAGGGGTGAACGCGGGCAGAGAATGCCAGATGGTGCTCAAACTATACAAATGCCTGTTTTGTTCTTGTCCAGCTACAAGGCAAAGCAGCTGCCTTGGCTCCCTTCGCTTTAATGCACTCTCGTACGTTGAGTTACCGCTAAATATGAAGAGTTTGTAAGTGTCATTTCCGCGTAGAATATTGGCTTAAGGCTTAGCTGGAGCGGGTGGATGTTTCCCGCGTGTGTGTGTGCGCGCGCGTGTCCTGCAGTGTGCGTATTTGGGCAAGTTGGAACACTTTTTGAGAAATAGAAATCAAAATATTAAAACATCAAAATAAGACAGAACCAGGGAGTCGTGAACATCATTTTACCAGTGAAAACAAATTCTTAGTACTGTCGACGAAAATAAAACGAATACCGGAGGCCTAGGTGACTCCACCTTCGCCGCAACGCGTGAGCACCACGTAGGAAATCGGCACTGGCGTAGTGACGAAATAACTGCGAGTAAACTGCCCTGTGGTTGCTCCACAGGTACTGCCACATATTTTTTAAAACCTGCATTTGCTTATTTCTATAAAATAGGGACATGTCGCTGATGTAGATGTCGCGTTTTCTTCAGGCCTAAAATTTCCCAATAATTAATTCTTGTCTGGTTTTCTTACCGCAAGATAATGCGCTCCTGAAAATAGTCGCTGCATCAGCAAATGCGAAAATGATCCTGCAAATTCGAAATAAACAAACAACGCCCACAGCACTTCCTCGCGTTCTAGGTGGCACCTTGTTAAAATAACAGCCACTTTCGTGAAATTCACCTTTCAACTGGCCAACAGCCTTCCTCAAACGACGACTCAGCAAGCGAGGAGATTGTAAACTTTTTTAACGGTGACATAACCTTGGCCGTCAAAGTATACTTTTGTGCATGCGTACGTGCAATTGCACACTAGTGCACAGATGAGTCAACATTTCCTTCGCCTTCGATGCGTTTGCTTGCGCAATATTTCCTGCATAAAGATTTGAAATTTGAAAGGTATATTTAGACGAAGCTTCAGGGTACTCACCGATGGCGTCTATAACGCGAAATCTGGAGAAGTCAAAGAAAAGAAAAACACTTCCAGTGGCGGGAATCGAACCTGGAGCTCTGGCATTATTAGGCCGGCGTCTATACATGGGGTCCAGGACGTGCACAATTAGGCAGAGAAATTGTGCACACCGCCGTGTAAGGACGATGAGGATAAGTCACGGGAAACCTTCGTGTTGAGCCATTGTCACCGCTAGCCAAAGGGTTGCCCGATATTTTGTTTTGTTCTGGTTCCGGGGATTCCATTAAAATGTGCGTTATAAATACACATTACCATTTGTTATTGAGGCTCACTTTGTTCCCAAGAAATATTGCCCTTCATTTCTTGACTAAAACCGATATCTCCCTAAGCAAGAAACAAAAAATATAGTTATGATGCTTATCAAAGCCACTGCAGAGATTAGTTTGGGAAATGTGTTTCGCATGACCTTTTGCCCCAGCTTTCAATACTAAGATAAAAAAGAATACGTCGTTCAGCTTTGGGAGTTCACTGACATTTATTTGGTTAGTTTTCTTGATCCGCGCGAGCCAACACGCTACGCTGACCAAATTGAATGGAAGACGTCAGGGAAAAGAACTCACCACGAGGAAATATAAACAAAGAGTGCGCAATTGAAAATGCTGCAGACAGGTTGTAAGCTGAAAGTAAAGTGACTTCACAACTTCCTTAAAAGAGCTGTGTTTGCTATTAGGCTTCAAAACTAAGTGCTCAATGTTGACCGTCCACTTGACATAAAAAAAACCATGCATTGTTTTGGTCTTGCTATGAACGCACGTAAATATTTATCACTTGTAAGAGCACATCAGCTTCTTGTCGCCACAGTTGTTTCGTTGGTATTCTAGTCATAGAGCAACCAAAAGTACCTTGCTTTTACGTTAAAGTACCGATTTAAAGCATTTCCTCTATTTTCGCATGAACCACCCTATTTTTCCCGGAACATGATCCGGCGCCATGGCTGCTGGAAGGCATTCTCCGCGCAGGTCCAACGACAATGTGCTGGCTGTGTTCAAATGAAAACATTTCTTTGTAGTTGCTAAGGCCGGTGAAACGCCGAAATATTTTCTGTGTACGCATTAGGGGTCGTAAGCTGCATGCAGCCGAATATTATCAACGTGAAAATAAGGTATTGCGCACGTTGTGTTTGCATTGCGTAGCCAGACTATTGCTAGCATATTTGCTAGCATTAGCATATTTGCTGCTAGCATATTTCGCTAATACGAGCTGATTCGCAGAACAAGGCTTTTCTGTCTAGAGTTCAATGCTGTCTAGTTTCCCGTCTTCCACTAAAGCCTCGAGGTAGTTCCTACTCTTTTCCGGTCACTCTTCTTAAAAACATTCTTAGATTTCTTTCCATCTTTATTCCTGGCCTTCCTTTTGCGGCACGGGTGCTTTCTCAGAGAGCTCTCTTGGCCATTCTTGCTTTCTTCTGACGTCGTTCTCATGCTGCCTCCGTTCTCCCATCCCTGCTTATCGCGTTAGTAATGTAGCTCGCGAAAGCATCCCCCCGAACTAGGCTTATTTCCCCAGGAAAAGAATCCCCTGCACCTTGCAGATAAAGAGTTGAAGAATAATGGCAGCCAGAAGGGAATGCAAACAGGCTAATGCACATACAGTTTCGTGGCGTCACTAGCAAATGTTTAAAGCCATGCATAACAGTAATCATTTGTCAAGAACAAATCTCAAACTACCGGCCTGTATATTAGGGCGGGTATTTTTATTTCAAAGGAGACTAAAAGTAATCCAAGGAAGATCAATGACCTGTAAGCTCCCGTGCAGACAACCAAAAACACGAAGCGTAAAGCGACGCCTTGTAGCTTCGGTGGAAAAGCACACGCACTGGCTATAATTTCCTTTTGTAGCAGCGACCGACAAAGACTCGTTAGAAATTTGAAAATATTGCAAACCTGCATGTTACCGAACATGCTTTACCGCAAGGCATAAATGGGGACTTTTTATATCGAAATATGTTAGGCCGCATCCTCTATACCTGGTTTGTACATAGAACAGACAACATCATCAGAAATTGTAAATAGCAACTGAAGATCACCCTTAACGAGAGCCATTCTCGAGAATGGCTCTGCGATTGGCGGAGGCCGGCAAAAGTAAACGCATGTTAGGCAGGGCTTACAGTTTGCATAGTGAGCTATATGCCCGTGAAACATACTGCACATTCTTTTTATGACAAAGAACGGTGGAGTAAACGGTTGAAGTTCCGAACGAACACGCAAGCGTGTGCGCCCATGCGTACGAAACTACCACCGGCCGAGTTCGACACCTCGCCGTCGCGCAGACGAATTTTCCGGTTCGAGGATCTTTCGGGCCAACGAACCGTTTTCCAGCCACACGTAAAGCCGCGACCTGCTTGGTATCTTAATCTCTTGACAGGAGGTTGGCCTCATATCGCCAACCAGCAAAGGTAAAAATAGAAACAAGGGGATAAGGAACAGCAAGCAGCGACGAAATAGTGCCAGTTGTGGCCAGTTGTCGCAGAAGCAGAGGCTTGCTTGCAGTCGTTACAGCTCGTTTCCAGTTTACAACCACTGAAAACTTCAGTTGCTAGAGTACTTTACAATAAAATTTCGGTTGCTGCGTCATGAAATGCCCGTGTAGTACGGGCAAATCGTCGAGGGGTGTGCGACATCCCCACCGGTGAAGGAGATCTCCTTTCATGTGCTGCCCCAACGAACGAACCTCGGCGAAGCAAGTGGCTACGTTTTGTGAACTTTGCAAACGGAGGAGAAAGGGAGGAGCTAAGGAAGTACGAGTGTGCTCGCTTCATTTCCGACGAAGTGATTACGGCAGGGACCCTTACGTGAGCTCACCTCTTAGGGACATGCTGGCGCTCGTCGCTGACTTCATCAAATCGCCGTCAAAGTGCTCTGACCTTGGGGGAAAAAATGCCCCTTACCCACGCGCATTGACGCTCGTATCTTTCTGGTCGAAGCAGAGAGCTCGCGCGAACGGCTTTCCATACACGACACCGGCCAACTGGCCATAAGCGATACTGCTACTGAAATTGTAACTATTTATTAACCGTAATAAAAATACAGCACATACGTACCAGTCTGTATTCCTCCGTCGCGACGGGGCTGACGAGGCAGCGGTGCCGACGCAGGGGCGTTCGTCTGTTGTGGCTATCGCGGAATGGTTCGCTTTCCCGTCACCGCGTATCCCACAACTCGTGACGCTCGTGCACTTAGAAGCATTGAGCGTTCAAGTGGTGTTGAGGTTGTTTAAATGCAAGCCCGAGCTCCTCGGCAAGAGGTTTTGTTCTCCGTGATTAGGCGATTTCATGACTAAGGCTGCGGGTGCACTAGGTTTTACTAGTTTTTTAAAATGCCGCCGTCTCGGTTTCGGCACGATTTCCGGTTGCTGTCTGACTCGCGTGTGGGTGCTATATGGAGGTCGACCATACTAAGTATCTGTTTCATGGCACCGGCTCGTATGACGCCATTGTTCACGTGACGAAAGTGTGCAATTTTAGCGGGAAGATTTAAAATTTTGGCTTAAATTACCTATTTCTCCGTGAAGAAAGCATCAGTTGCTTCCGGGAAAGCGCTTGGGTACTATGAAAACACCTAATCTTTCAATAAAACCAAGTTTTGTTTTCTCTTCATGGCTCCAGAAGATTTTAAGAGTGTTACCATGTGGCCATCTCCAGATGTCTTCACGGATGAATAGCAGAATTTTTTAGTGGCTAAGATATACGAGCAGTGTGTGTACTTAAATGCACACGTTTGTGGAAACTGCGGAACCTGTGGTGGGAAAGTGGCATGGACGAGGCGCATTTCTATGTTATAATGTCTCCCCATACAAATAAGTCTGCATCGTAGCATAGACGCTGACGACAGTGCTAACAAACAGTATGAGTAATGTGAAACCAATATTTGTAAAAAAATTAAAGCCACCTCCTTCCGGGAACCCTGGTGTATTTCGACGATGAGGGTTCAAGCGCAAGCTGAAAAGCAACCGTCGGACTAAAGCCCGCGGGAAGCGGCACTGCGGTTAAAGTGCAGGCACTGCATATTTTAGCAGCGCCCAAAAAGGAGAGGAAACCTGCAAGTGCAAAGCAGATGTATGGAACGCATAGCAGACAAGCGCGCACCATCAGGGATTTCAGGAGTGAGAGCACGCTAGGCCGCATACGCTCTCACCTGGCACTGCTGCGCCCAGTGCGCTGCCCGGCTAAAGACGCAACACAACGCACACAGTCCACTTTAATATAACCCCTGATTTCAACCCCCTCCATCCAATCTAATTCTTTTCAATCAAAAAATCCTGCCTCCAATTCAAATGCAGCCTGGTATCAAGCAAAACCAATCGCAACATGATCCAATCCTCGCTGAGTGCAAAGTCGTATCGGATGCGAGTACGATTCGAGAGTGGCTTCGGACAAGGACGCACGCCGGACAACGGACGCAGCGAAGGACAGGGCCGCCGACAAGAGATGCTCTGAGCGTCGTATCTAATAAATCAATGCGCGCAACGATAGCTTATGAATAGGATTTCACGGAGCGTGGCTAAAATAACATCAAGTGATATGCTCCAGCTGAAAATTGTTTGACTTCCAATTCATCGTTCTTGGTGTTTTACACTTCGAATGTATGCCTAAGCTATAAAGGGCACTGTGGTCGAGGGCTCTTTATTGATAGTGACCGCCCTGGTGTTCTTCAACACCCCCTACATCTCGACACTGCTACATTTTCTGTTTTCCACCGTCAGAAAAACAGTCCCTGCCTCCAGGATTGAATAGGGCAGCCTTGGGTATTGCAGCAGAACGCCTGAGATCGCGACACATGCTTCCGTTCCCCTCCTCTTCGTGTATGGATGTTCTGTCAACACAGTGGTACGAACGCTGCGCTAAATGTAACGAATTTCTAGCATGCTTAACGATAATAACTGGTTACCTGCTTTGTCAAGGCGCTTCTACGAAGAGCATATTGTACTGCCGGCCACAACCGCCCACCAGAAACTGCAAGAGCGTACTACTACGCCCTTGTGAGCGGTTTGCTTAAAGATATTTTGTCTTGCGTAATCTCTTCACCTCTTCCCTGCAGAGACCTAAATGTCAGTCCATAGAAAATTAATTTATATCCTACTTCTCTCTTGATCGTCATATCGCATTGTTTTTTCGCATCTAGATGTTGTTTGTCCTGGTAGATGTTCATCCCTTTTAGGTGTTCTCCCACTCAAGGTGGCGCCATGCACACTTCAACCACTTTGCCTGCTGTGTACACCGCGCCGTCTGCTATGAATGTGGTCTCGGCAGGTCCACTGATGCTATGCGAGTGGTCGATACCCTCCAGTGCTCATATAAGGTTACCACTCCTTACTTGGGAAAATGAAACTAGACCCGTAAGGAGAAAATACACATACATTACATCAGTCCTTGAGACAGACCATCTGTCTTGGAAGCCGAACCAAGTTGTCACAAAAGAAAGTAGACCTCGCCTTACTATGAGTGCACTCCTACCATCAGATAGCAAAGCGCGAGCGTTTTGCACACGGTGTAGTGGGTCTTCAGCCGTAAGGGCGACGACCGGACAGCTCTATTTTGAGCACTTGATCGATAGGCATGGGGAAAGTGGACAGTAAAATATAATGCAGCATCTCTATTATAGCACGCCCCAAGCAGGAGAAATTTCCGAACAACGCAATGTTAGGACACATTATATAACAGCGGGTTGCTTTTTGTAGCCAGTATATCAGGTCATAGACGCCTTTGCTTGCTTTTTCGTTTTCGGTTGTCGTTATTCGTGCATTTATTACTACAGTAAAATATTTTACCAACCTAATAAATACACCATTCTTTATAAATGTTGCCCTTCATACCCCGGTTGCAAGCGCAAAAGAACAATGCCCTCTCTCTTGAAGCTTGCAATGCATATACTTGATAGTGGGAAGTACAAGGGCGCCATGTGTCAAGATCTCACTTAAACAAAAGCCTCTAGAAGGATGGCATTCTATATTTATTTTTGTATTTCCACACACTGCAGGCCCTTCCGGGTTCATGCAGAAATGTTTATAATGATATCTAGTTTTCGACTTAACGATAACGTTGGTACTTACAGTCGCGAAAGAAAAAGGAATTGAGGAATACACACGGACCGAAGCACGAATAGACAGTGGCAATGCTTAGTCGACAAAAGATAATTATATAAACAAAACCTATGCACGTTTTGCTCTTATCAGGCGGTGAACTTCCATATCAATAATGGCTCTTACAAAGACACTGCACAGATGTAATGTTTACGGCGTCCGCCAGTAGTTTGTTTCAGGGTGCAATGGCTGATTGAAATAAAGAGTACATATGCGTATTTACCTCGCTGGTTGGTAGCCTGATTGTCTTCTTGCCTAGAGCTCATCAGGTATTCTTAAAAGACGCTTGGATGTAGTTAATTGAGAGTATTTTATATTGGTCCTGTACAGCAGATACAGAAGCATTATTCTCGATACCATTCTGCTGTCGGAAAGTGTTTGTAGGTGTGCCCGTTTCCGTGGTTCGGAAACACTAGTAAACCGGGACAAATTGGAGAACATAAAACGCATCCCAATTGGTCTAGGCGTTCAACATTGGAGACTAAATAATTTTGCGGAGGTTCCAAATTATGTCGGCCAACTATAAAGTTGGCCTAATCTGAGATGTTAGATGTTATCATTAATCATTCAGAGTGCCTGACATAGACGCCTTCTTAAGAAGTTTTGCTTACCTAGAGCTTTGCTAAATAGGTTTTTGATATGGCTTTTCCGGAATAAATTACTAGAAAAGGTGACACCTAAATATTTTACCTACCTAACCTTCATCACTACCGTATCCTCAATTTTATATTGCAAATTTAAAGGAGTTTTCTTATTGGTAAAAGTGATACGGAACGTTTTGGTTTTATTTAGTTTCATAACTTAGTTGCCCCATGCCTCAATAGCAGTTAATAGTTTCTTGAGCTTTATCTGATCTTCTTTGTTGTGAACTGCTGTACACGTCACACAATTATTAATATATTACTCCCAGACACTACGCTGTGGCGTTGTGCTGCTGAGCACAAGGGTGCGGGCTCGTTTCCCGTCCGCGGTGGCCGCTTTTCTGGTGAAGGCGAAAAAAAAAAACTCCCGTGTGCTCGAGAATTTGGCGCACGTTTGAGATCTCCTAGGTGGTGAAAATTAATCCAGAGCCCTCCACTGCGACGCTCCTAATCGCCTGTGTAGCGTGGGAGCGTTAAACTCTACAAAAAATTATCCAAACCTCCAAAACTACAGCACGTAAGGTGTTTAACTTAGCAACGCGACGGAGATGCTTTGCCATACTTGAAGCAGAATGAGATACCAGGCTTTAAGGAGCCATGAAGAGAAAACAAAAGTTTGTTTTATTCGAAAGAATATGTGTTTCATAGTACCGCAAGCACTTTCCCGGAAGCAAATGATGCTTTATTCACTGAGAAATAGGAAAATTTAAGCCACAATTTTTAATCTCCTGCTAAATTGCACATTTAGTGACGTGAACAATGGCGTCATACGAGCCGGTCCATGAAACAGATACTCGGTATGTCGACTCCATATAGCACCAACACGCGGGAGTCAGACAGGAACCGCGGAACTCGTGCTGAAACCGAGACGGCGGACATTTTAAAAATACTAGTAAATCCTAGTGCACCCACAGCCCTAGTCATGGAATCACCTAATCCGGACAACAAAACTCTCGCCGAGGAGCTCGGGCTTGCATTTAACAACCTCACACCACTTGAACGCTCAATGCTTATAAGTGCACGAGCGGCAGGAGTTGTGGGATACACGGATGGACCGGAAAGCGATCATTTCGCGATACCCACAACCGACGAACCCCAAGCCGTTGGCACCGTGGCCTCGTCAACTCCGTCGCTATGGCGAATACAGACTGGTACGAATGTGCCTTATTTTTAATTCGGTTAATAACAGTTCAATTTCAGTAGCAGTATCACTTATGCAAGTTGGCCGGTGTCGTGTATGTAAAGCCGTTCGCGCGAGCTCTCGGCTCCGACGACAAAGATACCAGCGTTAATGCATGGTATGTACGGTATTTTTTTTTTCAAGCTCAGAGCGCTGTGACGGCGATTTGAAGAAGTCGGCGACTAGCGGCAGGCATGTCCCAGGAGTGAGCTAACGTAAGGGTCCCTGCCGCATTCACTTCATCGGAAATGAAGCGAGGACACTCGTACTTCCTTTAGCTGTCTTTCTCCTCCGTTTGCAAAGTTCACAAAACGTAGCGACTTGCTTCGCCGAGGTTCGTCGTTGGGCAGCACATGAAAGGAGATCTCTTCACCGGCAGCGATGTCGCACTCTCTCGATGATTTGCCCGTACTACACGAACATTTCAGGAACGCAGCAACGACATTTTATTGTAAAGTATTCGAGCAAACTGAAGTTTTTAGTGGTTGTAAACTGGAAACGAGCTCGTAACGACAGCAGCAAGCCTCTGCTTCTGTGACAACTGGCCACAACTGGCACAATTTCGTCGGTGCTTGCTGTTCCTTACTCCCCTCGTTTCTATTTTTACCTTTGCTGGTTGGCGATATGACGGCCAACCTCCTGTCAAGAGATTAAGATACCAAGCAAGGTCGAGGCTGTGCGTGCTGGAATGGTTCGTTGGCCCCTAAGAGCCTCGAACCCGAAAATTCGTGTGCGCGACAGCGAGATGTCGAGCTCGGCCAGCGGTAGTTTACTACGCATTGGCGTACACGTTTGCGTGTTTGTTCGGAACTTCAACCGTTTACTCCACCGTTCTTAGTGTCATAAAAGGAATGTGCAGTATGTTTAACGGGCATATAGCTCACTATGCAAACTGCTAAGCCCTGCCTAACTTGCGTTTGCTTTTGCCGGCCTCCGGCGATCGCAGAGCATTCTAGTGTGACATCATAGGTTCTGTTGCGTGAAATCAGCTGGCGGTCGCATGGTCATTCCCTTTTTTCTTAATTGTGTAGCTTATTTGAGGGAAGTTTGCGTTAAAAGTGGTGTCAGTATAGTTCTAACGAGGCAATATTTCGAATGAACCAAACTTGTGTTTCACTTCATGGCTCCTTTAAGTCCCATTTCCTTGACTTTACCATGCCTTATTTATCTCCAGTGGGGTGCACTCGTGTGCCCTTAGTAGGCTGGTGTCAAAACACAATTCTACCAGAAACCGATTGCAATCGTTTTGTTTATGTTAAAAATCGCTGATCTTATAATTATGGATCTTTAAGCACCTTCAATCGGCTACTCAATTCGGAGTCACGTCGCTTTACCTGCGCTTATAAACGTCTAATGTCCTTTTATAGCCAACGGCACTCGCTCAGCCTTCATGTATTCCTGTTTCCGTTTGTTGTAGCGAGGTGGGAGATTGAGCACGGATGCGTGTAACTTGTGGCCTGAACGAAAGCATGTCCGCCTAACTAGCAAAATATACTTAATTGAGTATGAGGTTTCAGGCGTCGATGCTGCACAGGCGATGTGGAGCAGCGTAGTGGAGGGCTCCGGATTATCTTGACCACCTGGGGCTCATCAACGTGGTGGGAAATCTAGAACACACGGGCGTTTTCGCTTTTCTCTTCCATCAGAAAAGCGGCCGTCGGGGATGGGAATAGAACTTGCGTCTTTCGGCTTACTAGCACAATGCCTCAGATACTTTGCCACTGCGGAGTGTCGAAAGAAATTCCAGCTTTAGACGCCTGATTGCACCCCTTTTCACACTATGCGAGAAGGGAAGGCTGCAAATTTCACGAAGAAGCTATAGAAGAAGGTGAGAAACAAGAAATGAACAGTTGCAAATAACCACCGTGAGCATCATAGCTCCGTGCCTCCGCACATGTCTTTGTGGTGGAGAGGCAAACAGATTTCCAGATACAAAACATAGCCTCACAAATGTGCTCAAAAGGTGCAGTACTAACTCTCTGTGGGAACAATCTCATCAAGGGTGCGCCTGCCGTTGCAGATCAATGGTGCTGCATGGAACAACTCAGCGTATTCACTAATGGAGGCTTACCCATCGTACCTGCGACAACAATGCTAACGCTCATTGGAATACACGACGCAGTAAAGAACTATAGAATATGAGAAGCAAGAAACACCAGTAGGCAAGAGACTAAAGAAACGGATAATATACCAAACTGTTGACACAATGATAACAACGCGTGCAGAAGCAAGTAAGGGTGGTCGTCGTAAAACGAGAAAAAAAAAGATTTCCCAAAAAACTAGAAACGCTGCTGCCGAGGTTCGCATTCTGGAGTGGACGAATCGTGGCGACAGGAGGTGTCGGCTTCGCGTGTACTCAGATCGCTGCTTGCATACAAACTCGAAACAGGAACCTGGATGGACGAGAAAAAAGACGTAAGCGAAATCACCAAGGCAGAGTGGCGTATCCGCCATGAACACCAGTGCCGTTCGCTTCTGTTTTGTTCTGTTTCGCCATCTTGTGACTGTACTGCTCGCAGTCTCGGGCGCCTATTTTTGTGCTCACTCGTCTTCTCGCTCAGAGCTCCTCAAGAATGCTGGGTAGCCTCCCCTTAAGGCTGAGAATTTAAAGACGAGTAAGCTAGAGCTTAAAGCTAGTGAAAAAAATACGTGGGTACTTTTTCTATCAGCGCTTCTAACTTTGTGTATGATAAATGTTTGGGTAGGACTGCAATCGTTTCATCAATCCTGACAGGTCCACAACTGTCTGACGTTTTAATTGAAAACTATTTAAGCAAACTTTTACTAATTGCGCACGCACTTTCTTGTGTCACATTAGTTTATATGTGACAATTAGGGCTCTAGTTTACCCGCAAGCATTTACGCAAGCTTCCGCCCTGTTTCCTATAAGAACCACCATGGATCATCAATATTTTTTAAATTAACCACTGAGTGTATCTCTATAACAAAGAACACGCAAAGACAATGCTGGGTTTAAAGGTGCCACAAAGAGACGTAATCAAAACAATAACAGTTTGGGAAGATACGCCCACAAAGAATTTCCCCGCTGCTTTCCATTTCCGGCCCACTGATAACATTTGCAACTCCAAATGAATGCTGTCACGGTAACAAATTTTTCCCTCAAATGCCTATGCTCAGCCGTACAACCGTATTTGGTTACCTTTTACGGTGCACTAAAACATTATTATCAGTATTTTAGCTTAACGTTTATCGAACTACATTTTTAAACTACAGGACAGTTTAGGATTAAGCAGAGTCTGGTTGCGTTTACAGAAAGAGTTCGCAGAAACATTCCAAGAAAAGTTACCTGGCGCCCGAGAGCTTGTACCTCGTAGCGCCTGGCGTCGTTCATGCTTGCCCAAGGCTTTACCCACGTGAGGAGCATGCAAAAAAAAAACAGGAAAACAGTTCACGTGCGTCCGCACAAGAAGTGGGATGCACAGGACAGCTCGCGCTACAGACGCCGAGATCGCGAGGCGACGTGCCGCCGGTCCTATCGCGTGCTAATGCAATCCACTTTGGGAAAGAAGCGAAAGTCCGACAAAACGATCCGGGCCTTTCAGCCAAGGACAACTTTCTGCGGCAAGTCGGAAACCCATTGGAGGTACAACTGCCGAGACTCCAGCGACGGGATCGGGGCCCCAAGCTGTCTGTCTCTCGAACATTGCACCATATGTGCAAGCTGCGGCAATCTTGTTTTTCCACTTCGAGTGAAATACCGAAATAGTCTGATGCACATATACCAAAAAGCGCATCTAGGTTCAAAGGCAAAAAAAGGGTGATTGAGCTCTTGAATACTGAGTTCATTTGAGCTAATGTACACTTGATATTTGAAAGTGTCCCTATCTCATTCGTTTTCTAGGAGTAGAGGCACTCACCACGCCATGGCTTTTAATGGATGTACTAAGGGAACAACCCTGCTTTTTAGAAAAGCATACAATTCATCGTGCGTTAACCCCAACTTTTCCCGTTGTTGTGGAGTGAAGTGACTCAACTACTACATCCAATTGGCCTGTACGACGACGCGCTAACACAAATATGCAAATGATTTACACTATTAAACGCAAAGCAAGTCGCACAGATACATTCCCTGTTTTAGGACAGAGGATAAAGCGAAAAAGAAAACCAAACGCACGTTGCCCCCTCCTGAAGTAGTTGTGTTTTTTTTTTCAGGTCAAATAGCGGGTATTTTTTTTATGTGTATTCGGCACAAAGAGCTTTCGCTATTTTTGCAACCTAGAGATGAGTAACCCTAAATATTATTATCTTACTAAAAAGCTCCTCAATGTTGTGGTGGAAAAATTCACATATCTACTTGAAATACAGCCAGCGCCGACAAAGAACGGGTGTATACCCTTTTAAAAAAAACTTTGCTTTAAAACCTTTTGACGGTCCGGTATCTTTCCTCCGCATACTGTACACTGTTAGGCGGGTTTTCTTAAAACGACTAGACTAACCCTATGGTGTTTTTTGAATATGTATGTGTTGTTAGTTTTTATGCATCCACAGCATTGAAAAAAAACCCTTTATGTCCTTAGGGGTGTGTGGCTTTGACAGCACACAATTTTTTAACACGAGAGTGTTTTATTCCCTGATACACGAAGATTTCTCTGACGTCATATCTGTCACGGAATCGACGCCAGTACAACGAAGCAAGCGAAGCAAGCAAAGGGCCCCTGCACGTAGGTTCTTCTTGTGGGGAAGCAACCTTTACTACTAAAGATTACGTTATACATAGGGTTGTTCGTTTTTCGGGTTTATATTTAACATTAGAGTGTTTTATGCCGGCATACACCAAGATTTTACTAATGTCATATCTGTCACGGAAATGACGTCAGTACACCTTTGCCGAAGCGAGCCGTTGGCAGGACGTCGCTCTCCAAGCTCACCTTTTCACGGACAGCCGCCTACCCGCAAATGATGTTTAGCTGCAGATTTCGCTGCAAATTTCACTTTCGTGTTTTACCGATTCCTATGACAAGGAACTCAACCACAGTTTTTTTTTTTTGGTATTTCTATTCCACGCGTTCCTGCTTCTAAAAGTTAGCAGCCACTGAGCGTCTGCCTATCGTGTTTATACGTGCAGTTCCGGTCGGATGCCCACAAGTTTTATTGGTGAAGTATCGAAAACAGTGTAGCCGGATATGGGTCTTTTCAGGATGCGCTCACACTGGCGTAGCCTGCCGTAGACTCCAGGAGTAAACACGCCGGAAGTGATAAGATTCCGAGTTGAAGGACTTCTAATCCGAACATCCTCCAACGCTGCGGTAAAATCATCATAATGAATGAAACAGTATTTTAGTTCAATAAGCGGAAATATTTGTTCATGGTACGGCTAATTTCTTGAATAGCTCGAACCTCAGCTTACTCCCACCAAGAAGTCAGGATGGGGTAATTTTCAGTTTCGCAAGATTCAGTTCACGACTAATTCGTAAGATTGGGTGCAAGTATAGTACAGCATTTTCATTAGCGCTTGATGGTCAGTAAGAAGCAGAATCGTCGGCGCAGATTTGTGCGAGACAAAATAATGAACCATCCGTATGCCTCCGCACATGCTGACAGCGCACGCCTTACCTCCTTATTAGTATTCAATTAAACGTGTCAGTTGTATAGCCTCCAAAAAAATAGATTTTCTGAAGAATGGAAACAGAGAATTATCTCATAAACATTGTACAGACGCTTTTCTGCTGGCTATATATGCTATGTAAAAGCATTTTTTGAAGATATTATTCTAAAACTTCAAACACGAGTTGTAAAAAGGAGGTACCTGGGTGCAACTGTGATATGGTTATTTTACTAGAATGGAATAAACGTAGAGATTGCGATTGGCAACAACTGGTATCAAAACTTCCTGGGACACTAAGAAGGTTAAACTTGGAGAAAGACATTTCTTAGTTACGGAAATATTATTTATTTGATATTGTATGCACTTTTGTAGTGTTGAAGTTCTCCATACTCGCTAATTGTTTATCGGTGAACTAGTCGCGTTTCTTTTTTTGATTTTGTCATTGCCTGAGTGGTCAGGTGCGATAGTCTCAGCGTCTTTACAGTAATGGCCGCGTGAGTGAGAGCAGTGTACGCAGCAAGAGACCCTGCCCTCACCAACACCTAAGCACTCCCAGAGGCTTAACGCTCTCGAACGTTTTTTTAATTGCGCTTGTCATGGCTGATATGGGGCTATGATAGGTTTACCTTCATTTCCTTGGTCACTTCTATTGGTATTAGGTCACAGGCGCTTGATTGTAGACGGTTTCTTTTGCAGCCTTTTTCTATGGCATCAAGTAAGAGAGTAAAATATCTGATTCGTGTTATTTTAATGCAGCAGACAAGAACGTACGAACGCAGCTGTCTGCTTACAAAGATTTAAATGTTCATAAATTTATGTAAGGGCAAGCACACGTGAAAACCCCAGAAAGTAATCGGTCTTTCCACCAACTGAACGTGTTTTATGTATTCAAATCCTCTGAAGAAGGAATGACCATATGATTGGTTTCTCTGATTCGAAAGGTCACAATGTTACCAAAGTAGTACCGGTGGCCGCCAATAAAAGCACACACGCCACTTCATTGCGAACGCCACGAGGTGCCTGCAAACCCTCTCTGGTTATTGCCTGATTTGGTGTATTTGCAAAAAGTCTACACTAACGTGACATGTTCCGAAGGGAAAGCATCATTTATGCGCTGTAATTGTCTGTGGAAGAATGGGTGTTCATCAGAACTGGGAATCTGTGTAAACTCTTGCTCCAGAAACGTGCAAGGATCCGTAACACGAATACTTTTCTCACGTTTCAAGTTGCCCACTGCATCACTTGCGACCACCTTTCTTCGTCATCCCTGTCACTCCTTAAATTTTCAACTTTTGTCCAGTCTTTAGTATGGAAACCTCGAATGCATAGCGAAATGCTTTGCAGTTTCATCCCCTAAACTGCTGGTTATTGCTGCCAATTACAGGCGAGCCTGTACTTAACGTCCTTTACTGGCACCGCTCATTCCGTACCAATGCAAGGAAAAACAACGCGCAGATTCTTTAGTAACAGTCGGTCCAGAACTTCACAGTAATCAATTTCTTGATTTCAGAATTATCCTTTTAACACGGAACGGACTTTTTTCTTGACAGACTTTAAACATTTCCTCTTGAGTTTTCTTCTTTTCTCTAATCCACCACTGCATTTTGAGTTATTCTTCTCCTATTTTGGGGAGTACACTGGAACCCCACCGATAAGTCCCCCGGAATTACGACGACCCGCTTCTTACCGAAAGACCACCGCGGTCCCGGCAAACCTCCCATACAAACAACTGCGATCACACATATTTGCAAAATGCCCGCAACGTCGTGGGCGCTGGTTAAAACGCTCGAGAAGATGAACAAAGTAGTGACAAGTCGATTACAGAAAAAATCGGCGTCCACGACCCTCTGTCCACGCTAACTGCACGCTACAAGGCATATTTAAACCATAGCGCCCAGAACGTCTTCGGTGATCTGATTTTCTTCGATCATTAACATGAAGTAGTGCTACGTTGCGTTTTGTATTGCGGATTCATGGTAGACTCAATTGACTCCTTTGAACTTTTACTTAGATATTTACAGTAATCGAAATTTTGGTATGTCCAGTGAACATTGCTTGCCCCTGAAACTTTAAGAACCCGGCTTTCCGCGAGGTTGGTAAAAACACCGAATGGCTGCCATACACAGTCTGCGGATGGAGGCATCTCTTTTTGCTAGAATCAAGAAAAAATGATGTAAATGACCAGCAGTTCCCGCAGCGCGAAGAAACAGGTATTGCCCACTATGCTTTGAGAAAAGCTCGGTGAGATCCGAAGGTTGTACTGCGCATATGCATGTACGGAATAGATCAACTCATATTCTAGTGAGTTAATGAAGTTGTTACGCACGTGGACACGGCTCACCCTCCTCCCCTCCGGTTTTGGTTCTACCATGGTGAACTCAGTAAAGGTTTGATTAATTCACTTTTCCTGTGTTCGCAGTTCTAGCTAGACCTCTGTTTTGACTTTCGTACTCTCTATCTGTCTTTATTACAAAAAGAAATTAAAAATACTTCCTAGTTAACCATTTGTTTTCAAAAGTAAGCAATACGTGATGGCGCCCTAACACCCTCCCCTTTGAGTCTCGCTCCCAGTGTGTTGTTTGAAAACATGGGCTCAATTGTAGGACAGTGCCTCTGTAAACCAATGACCAATACAATTTCCCAAAAAGTATTTGAGCCTGTTTTGTCCGTGACAGCAAGAAAATACAATATGTGACACTTTCATGCTAAAATGTATATACTATATGATCTTTTGGCCCACATAGTGCAGAGTGCCCGCCATAAACCGTTCCGCAATGTTTTATTTATTGCAGTGAACAGAGAAAGAGTTACCTAAATTTATGCTAACTTTACACCGTACGAAATCGTGAGAGAATATAAAAAGTGGCGAAGAGATCGGTCCGTCATGGGTACGAGTCTATAATAATAAATTCAGGAATGAATCCGGGGAAAATGATCAACCAGAACTCGATTGTGGGCCGAATATGTTTGCGCGCTGTTATCCACAAATAACAATTTTTTTGATCCCTTTGAGGTTGGGTTCATGCGAAGGTGAAGGGGGTGATTAAAACTTTTGGGATCTGGAGTTATTGTATCTCTCAAGGTTTTTTGTTGTTTTTCCAACACAGTGATATCAGAACTGTGGTGCACAAATTGAAATTTTTAGTTCAACGTGCTTCTTCCCACGCCAAGAAAGGAAAAAAAGCCGGGAAGATTTCGTTCGGCAGAATAGATACAAAGCCCTAAGCAAACAAAAAGCACTCCTTGATGGGCTGGCTGTGGATGCATACGTGATTTTTTAGTATTTCTTGTGCAACACATGCCACTGCATAGCGATGCCCTTCCACGTTACTTCCGCGAAAGAGTGGGTTTCTATCGCGACATATGTATTCCCTATTCCCGTTCAAGTAATCACTGTTTTCGAGGTTGCTAAAAGCGGGAAAGCCCTTAACTTTGTACAAAATCAATTACGAAGCCATATATTTTTCCACCCCCCCCCAAAAAAACTCAGACTGTGAGGAGCCCAATCATAAACGTTTACAACTGCATTGGAGCTCGCCGCGGTTGACAAACCCCTCGTGGTTTATATTTTTTAGAGCCGGGAGTTTGTGCACTTCCTGCCGTATTAAATAGCGCTGTTCGCCCCTAAAAATGGAGACACAGGAGGGGCGGATTGATAGGTGGAGAGAAGACTTCGTCGAGATTGTTTTTGGGTACATAGGTAAAAAAGGCCATTCGTTATGCCGGGGCTGAACGCTTCGTTGAAGGGGTGTCCGCCTGTGCGTTTTCAAGGCATGTCACCGCCCAGAAGAGACAAGGCTGAGAGTGCCTCGTCTCGCTACGGTTTCTCCAGCATTTCTGAAAATGTTCAAGAAATTTTCAAACCTAGAAGAGCGTGTCTTGCAATGACTGCCGTACACCTCATCAATCACTGTCACTGGTAGGATGGGCAGTCTTCTTTTCCGGGTTCAAATACGCAGGAAGTACACAGGCAGCGAACAATATACCAAAATTTAGGTGAAGCTTGCCCTTGCTTGTCCGTCCACATTCCTGTACGGAAAACACACAGCCTCAAAGATAAGGCGATTATACGAAGCGCTTGTGTCTGGCATATAAGCGAAGAGAGGGCAGCATTGTTACGTGCATTAGAAATGAAATGTTGCCCATTAGCATACTAATCGTCCTTTAGGTTACGTTGGCCCCAGCACCAAAGTTTGCTGACAGTAGAATTATATCAGTCGCGGCGAAAAATTCGAGGTATTGGACATTTTGCAGCGGCACATTGAATTCTAGGAGTCTCAACTGCATAGAATTTTGTTATTCATCGGCAGCAGGCTTTTCCGACATTGCAGCCGTTCGTTTGTCAGTGAACCTTAGCATATGCCAGAGAAATAGCGTTCCTTGAAGGGCAAGGACAAAGCGTGCTTCAGATTCGTGCGTGGTTCTTCAGGGTATGCTTAGTATTGTCTCGCTTAAGGTTTTGTTGATGTGCACAGACAATATTTCGGCGAAGAGGTGAAATGCATACAGCCAAAAAAAAAAGACTACTAGCGACACACCTACGCTGCCTGCCCTGACAGAATCTGAAATGTCTATATATTAGAAGTTTGAGGCTTTTTTTTAATTCGTCTATATTTTGGGGGGAATACATCTCTGCATGACCACTAAGCGCAACGATTTAGGTAAGATGTCTTTTGGGCTTTATAAAAAGAAGGGCTATTTGTTCTTCTCTCGTAGTTTCGTATTGCGGGGAGAAGCGCCTTTGGCTGCTTTATTTACTTACCTTGTCCATCAACGAAAACACCAGTCGAGTTCTTCTGGTGATGGTGCATACACTGTTTGGGTCAGTAAAAAACGTGTACGCAAATCACAAAAAATATGGCAACCAAAAAAAGAATACCTGTATATTTTCCAGAATGTGCACGCTTCTTGTGTGTTAATGTTTGTTTCGTTATATTTTCGGTCGGTTTATTGCTAACCAACCGAACACACGTTTTTCCCTGCACGTGGCTTATACTGTTAAAAATTAGGTTTTCTCTACTTGCTTTGTTACTCAAGCATGGAAAGTTGCTCAAAGGCGCGCCTCAGAGCGTTTCCAACGAGGAAACTTTACAAAGTGTCTGCCTGTATGTGAAGGAGCCCCGCATCATTGCTGGACATAGAGGTCATTTTAGTAATCTGCGCGGTATTTGTGTACAATGATTTTAAGCACACCGTCAATAAATCAGCTCCCAGGTAGTCCTATTGGAGCCCCCCTAAGTGCCCGCGTCGATGTAGCGTGACTTACAAGTTCTTTTCCGCGTGAGTTGTCTATGACGCGGATACAGAGGCAACCTAAAACCATTTTGTTAAATGGCAAGTTTTAACAACAAAATGGCGTGGTAGCAAACACTCTTGGGAGAAAGATCGGAAGGTGAGTGCCAAATCAAGCAGCGTAACATTCGTCGGCGCCGCCAAAACTGCCATGGCCAATATTTTGTTTTGCTTTCATAACTTTCGGCCCTTTTTGGAACGTCTTTGTATTTTTACACCTGGGCGCTCTACATCAGACCTAAAGTAATGTAGTGCATCTTGGTTTGCTAAAGATGCAAGTAAACGACCATCGTTCTGAAGTGCGAATAATACAGATTTCCTGTTACTGGGTTTCGGAAGAACAAAATTGTGCAACCATGAACAATTGTTTACCGCGTTTACACCAGAATTGCGATCCTGATTGTCCTTTATGCGTCTGCTTGTTTCCCGAAAATATTTTCACTTATTTTACCACTGCTTCGCGTTTTATGGAATTCTATGCGCTTCAACACGGGTTTAGAAAGTAAATTGTGACTCTTGAAAACCTACACCACATTACTCACAAAATTATTGGGTATTATCGAATCCTGCGCAACGTATAAAAGTTCTGTAAAGGCTGAGTTTCATTTTTTCGCAAGAGCTGTTATAAAAAGTGTGGGATATGAAAAGAAACACGGATCAGGGTGCCGCGGCTATATAATGGAAGCACTGCTTACATCTTTAACGCCACCTTGGAGTATTCGGCGAAGGTTTGGTAACATTCCTCCGTAAAGTACCAGGGTGGGGATTTGGAAGTTCATGCATCGAGCGCCCAATACGAAAAACGCAATGTAGACAGTTTTTTTTTTCGCTCCTTCCTAATACTTTGATCTATCAACCTGCGCCCTGTTTGACCTGCACTTTTACCACCGCTCACTCAGCAACCTCCCGTGAAGGAAAGTTTGACATCCACCTAAATGCAGTCATACGGCTACAAAGGACAGCTTTAGGTGGATGTCAAACTTTCCTTCACAGAAACGTACTCCACCTTGGGGGATTTCCCCTAAATCTGGTCGATCAGCAACATCCCCTTTTTATTTTTTTATAGTGAAGCATCAACTTCATTCATGTGGCAAGTTGTGAGGAAGTGAAGAGAAAGACGAAGTCGAGAAACATGAACACGTTCTGCGGGTACGTTTCGAACACCTACACCACCATCATCATCAGAGTCTTCGGGGTCTTTCACCACCCACCTACAAGCCGGCCAATCGAAGAGCGGCCAGCTACAGCGGCTGGCGGAGGAAGAGGGCCCAGAGAGAACACCAATGGAGACCGGAGACTGTGAACGGTGGAGAGTGGCCGGGATGCGCGGCGGTCGGGCGACTGGACCCGTGCCGTGCCCCAAGAGGTCCTCCACTGACTGAAACCTTCAGGACCTCTCCTTCGCAAGGAAGTTGTCTCGCCGGACATCGGTAGAGGACCACGACGCCCCAAGAGAGCTGCGTCTGCCACAACGCGGCGGGAGCTCGGAGCGCGCTCTACCGCTGGCCACGACATGTCGCCTGGACCGCGCCACACCGGAACACCACGGCGCTGCTTTCTCGGACGTGTGGGACAACCCCGTTCCATCAGCGACCACATATTGTGACTTTTTTCCCCATTTTCATGCTTTGACTCTTTCGCGGTTAATTGAACTCTTTACTGTGTTCTATACCGTTTTTTCACTGTTCCTTACTCTTTATTAGCTCCCCCATGTTCTTTAGTTTATCCCTGTTTGTTGTCTGTGTACCAATTTAAGTTTCGGGTATTATAAAACCTAGTCTCGTTTCCAAAGTTTTTTTCCTTGTAAATATTATTGTCCCCCGAACCTGACGCAAGTCCAGAATACGAAGTGGTGTAAAACTACCTAAACCACCGTCCTAAATACGCACGGCCGATTTTCTACACCATCTAGCTGACGATATTCGTAGTGGAAAAATGGCCGCGTATCTTCTCCTATCCTTGCAAATGTCGCCGAAAGATGATACTCGACTGGCGCCCCTTCCAACAAAACGCCTCCTTCTCTTTTGTGCTCACCTCTCATGATGTTACTCTTCCTTCTTGTTCCTCCCAAGATAACACGCTAGGGGTTTTCTCAAGTCAATTTACATTTACGTGTTCCACTGCTCCAAGCCGGGTGTCTCGATGCCAGCGCTACCTTACGGCAGGAGACGCGCGGGAATTGAGGCACCCAACGAAAAGATGCATAGAACCACGTTGCCCAACTCCACTGTGTTCCAAGCGGAATGTGGATCCCATCTAGTGGAACCTTTTGTTGCTTTTGCCGTTTTATTTCTTAAATTCCGCCACGAGGTAGCGCTAGCAACACAAGGCAACTGGTTTTCCCGCTATAATGTAGTGTTTCATTTGCTATCACAAAAACCAAGCACCCATGGGTTTTTTTAATAAAGGAACGACTACAAATATCACTCATGTATTGATTTTTTGCCTTTATATTTGCGTAACGTTTGTCTTGTTCAACAATGCTGACAAATATGAACACTGGAACCGCACTTAGACGTACAGATTTGGCTTTGAGTATATAAGACTATTGCGGAGCTTTTCGTTTCACTTTGCCGGGTGGCTGAACCGATTCACAGACAGACAGACACACATACAGGCAAAATTCTGCCTTTAGGCAGCCGAAGAAAGAACATCACCTTTAAAATCACAGCCGGAGACAGGACTGGAGCCTTTATAAACATGCTTGCAAGATAACCGTCATTTTCTGCATGAGTATTTGTAATGAGCCACCATTTTCAAAATAGAGATTTCTAATCTCTATGCTTGTGTTTACGGGCTTATTTCGAACTCTACGAAAAAAAATTCTCAAGAAGGCAAGCATTCGTGTTCGGTCGAGGGTAAGGCTCCGACTTCCACGTGGTTTAATCCATTCTCTTGTACTTTCTCTCGGCACGGTTAAGCTGCAATGTGTTTTCTGGCAGTTTGAACATCGTTATGAATAGAAACACGGCCAATTTGCCTTTGGGTACATGAAAAGCATAAAGCTCAAGCGCGAGCAGAAGACAAGCACCCAGTAAGGCAAAAAAACGACTCATTACACTCATATTGTTCTTTCTCTATGAAGTTGGGGTTTCTCCCCACTTGCGTGTTCCTCAGGAAATTATATCTCCTGGTGAATCTGACAAACACTCGTGCGTGAAATGTAAATGTGCGGCGAGATACCAATGGAATGTTGGCATCGTGTGGTAGTTAGTTGTAAAGGGCCTTTTTGTGTAGTTTCAATTCTTCCTGAGGTCAACCAGAATGGAAGCAATAAAAGTGTAAAAAGCTGCTCACCAACAAGATGCGGCGAGATTTTTTGGTTTTACTATGGAGTTCAAGTGCGATAAGTAATAAATGGCATGGAAATAAAAACGTGAAAGCGGTATCTCTGTTCCCAATTTTTAAGCTTCATAACATAAGAGAGGAACATTCTAGTCCATGCTGTAATTCTACTCTTACATGCGTTTGCTCAAGTCGAGTATTTTAGCAATCGCACACTGTTGCAAGGATATTTGTTCCCTTAGTTCTATTTTTTCTCACATTGGTACGTTGGTATCCATCTATTGTCTAACCAAGTATTATATAAATATATATACAGTGTGCCTTCTGAGCGAGGAAATATGCACGCAACTGAGCGTGAAAAGAAGTCGAACTATTGCCATTCCTAGTAAATAGAAAGTAGCTGTTATAAGTACCCGTATTATTGGCTATTTGTCATACTTAGCCTGGGTTTGTGAGATCATAACTTACAAATACTCGTCATTTATGCACTTCCATTTACTTAGAAAAATCTATAAATTACAGCGTAGCTAGAAGCTCCCTATCAGATTTCCTAAGCTGACAGATGACCCCGGGGACTTTCAGAGTCTGCTTTATTCTTTGGCTGTGTTGGAAGAAATCTCAAGAGCCGTTGATCCCTCTTACGCTCTGTTGAAGCTCTCCGTCTCCCTTCAAGTTTTGTCTGATAAGAGCAGCGGTGTTCCGGTTCGTGGGAGAATAAATGAAAAGAATTTTCATATCCGTACACAAGCGCAAGCTCAGTGATTATATTGGAAATTTTCTAGGATAATACTAAAGGGAGGGCATATATTTGGGAAGCCCGAGTACCGTGCTTATTAAAAAGAACACCTGTCAACACGCAGAGGCAAAATTAGTTATTTTTAGGCTGCGGAAAGGAACTCGCAACCTTTCAAGGTATTGTAACAGATCTAGGGCACAAATGAGAGGCACGTATAAAGGATTTCTTTCGAGATGCGGGGACAACCTAAGGCAAATTATTCTTTGCAAAAATGAGGACGGAGTACTTGCAGAAACCTGAATCCCTATGGTGTTCACCGTAACGGTAAAATATTCTGCAACAAGAAATGAAATAACCTGCACCTAACAAATCTGAGCACGAGGTGAACCTTCCTTTACTTGGCAAATAAGGAACCAAATGAAATGCTTTCCCCCATAATTAAAACGCACAAAACAGACTGTTTAAAACAAATAGAGCACAAGCGCATGTATAAAGAAAATATTTTTATTACAGTCCGTTGAATAGGCTCAGAATAATTGTACTGCGAGTTGTATTTGCGGGGCAATCAGAGTTTTTGTGGAGCTATACAGGAAAGACAGGGATGGCTGCACACACTCTTCTGGCGGTGTGGCCATAATCGTCCGGAAATCCTTAGCATGCCACCCTGTCACCTTGACACTATCCTTGAGGCTGTAGCAATACGCTTAATATATTTAATAGGTTGATAACGGTATGCTCCATATACATTCCTCCTGACTGTTACAATTTTGAGTTCTGACTTCGAGGCACTGGTGACCAGCTGCCCGAACCATACATTCTAACAGGCGACCTTAATGCTCACAATTCTTTTTGGGGGTCCTTCTCCTACGGATGCCCGAGGTCGCCTGATAGAGAGGTTTCTTACATCCTCTGGAGCATGCCTTTTCAACAATAAACAGCCTACATACCATAACATAGGTCACAACACATACTCATGTCTTGACTTGGCTATTGGCTCCGCAGTTCTCTTTCCTCTTCTCGAGTGGGGTGTGGGCACGGACCCAATATGGCAGTGACCATTTCCCCACTTCATTAACGTATATAGGTAAAGGCCCGAGCAGTCCATCTTCCCATAAAGGTTAATGAAGCAAGAGCTAACTGGAATACATTTACAGAGACATCCAAACTACACCAACACATCCATAGGACACCTACACGTCGAAGAAGCTACCCAACTGCTCACGGCGCACATCCTCGACGCCGCCCGAAAGGTCCATTCCCCACACCTCTGGTGCCCCGCGCAACCAGCGGAGGCCCGTGGTGGAATGAGAAACTGTAGGCGGGCACGAGAGGCCCAGAACAAGGCGTGGGGTATCCTTCGGTCGGTACCCCACGTCGAGTAACCTCCTCTTGTTCAAACGGGCCAAGGCGTTCGGAAAACGTGTGCGCCGTGAGGCAAAACGCGATAGTTGGCGTACATTCATAACATCAATTAACTCCTACACAGACACACGGAAAGTATGGACACGTATACGCAAGCTAAAAGGACAACAGACACACAGGCCTGCCCCTGGTTAGCACAACAGGGGACACTCTGGAGACCAGGCTGACACACTCGCACAACACTTCCAGCACGTGTCCAGTTCAGCACACTACACGAACACTTTCCTGAAACATAAAGCATCTTGTGAAAAGAAGTCCCTACACGACAACAACAAATCACAGACTTCTTACAACTCTCTGTTTTCACTACATGAGCTGAGGGCTGCTCTGAGCACGTGTAAACCCTCAGCTCCAGGCCCAGACAACATCACATACACAATGATACAAACCCCTGCACGCAGACACTCTTCTAACACTCTTACACCTCTATAAACAAGATTTGGCTTTCGGGGCACATTCCAAACTCTTGGAAGGAGGCTATAGTTGTAGCTTCCTGAAGGAGGGAAAGGACCCGTCGTCCCCCTCAAGTTACCGTCCTATTGCCTTGACGAGCTGCCTGTGCAAGCTCTTCGAGAAGATGATAAACCGCAGGCTCGTGTACTTCCTTGAGTACAAACGGTCTTCTCGAGAGCTGCCAGGCAGGCTTCAGGGCGGGGCGATCCACGAATGATCAACTCGTAGCTCTTGAATCTTACATTAAGGATGCCTTCGTGCATAAACAGTTATGTCGTGACTGTGTTTTTTTGACCTCGAGAAGGCCTACGACACCGCTTTGGGTGCTACGGGATCCTCAGTTGACCTGAAGTCTTTCGGTGTTTCGGGCCATATGCTCAACACTCGGCTAGTTATCTGTCCCACAGAACGTTTCGCGTGAGAGTTGTAGCGCCATGTCAAGGATTCATGTGCAAGAAAACGGCGTGCCGCAAGGTGGAGTTTTAAAGCTGTACTCTTTTTATAATTAAAATGAACTCTCTTGGGAAGGCATTGCCACCTACCATTTCTTACTCTATGTATGTAGACGACGTACAGATATCTTTTTAAATCTTGTAATATGTCAATCTGTGAACGTCAGGTCCAGCTTGGTGTTAAAAAAACTTGCAGCTGGGCAGACAGAATGGTTTTAAAATTAATCCTGGAAAGAGCTCTTGTGTTGTATTCTCCAGGAAGCGTGGGGTCCACCCGGACCCAGACATCACTCTTGCGAATGTGCCTATTCCTGTGAACAAGGAGCGGCAAGTTTTTAGGCATTTTATTTGATGAAAAACTTACATTCATCCCTCATATCAAACAGCTCAAATGTAATGCCTAAAATCAATGAACATTCTAAGGTTCTCTCACATCAATCTTATGGGGCCGACAAACAACTCCTGCTGCGCCTGTACACGGCGTTGGTGGGGTTCTCGGTCGACTACGGCAGCGTCGTGTATGGGTCGGCGACAAAGACCGCACTGAGAATGCTCGACCCAGTGCTGCATCTTGGCCTTCGCCTCTCATGCGGCGCTTTCCGCACTAGCCCTGTCGAAAGCCTTTATGTCGAGTGCGACAAGTGGTGTCTAGGGCATCAGCGTGAGTATGTTGATCTGCTATATGCATCTAAGATTGTATCCCTTACCAACCATCCTTTTTAATCCTATCATGAACAATACATCAAACTTGCAACTCTTTTTAAACAGGCCATCCATTTCCTTACCTTTCCTCTCTCAGAGCTAGGGAGGAGGCTTCTGCACTCACGGTCCTCTTTCAGACACGCACAAGACACCCATCCATAATTTAATTCCACCATGGCATCTACATCCTATATCATGCGACTTATCATTCACATTAGTAGAAAAAAATAGGGCACCCAGAAGTGCAATTCTGCAGCACGTCCTGTTCCTGCAGGACAAGTACAGGTGCGCAGAATTTCTATAGCGACGCGTCGAAAACTGGTTTTACTGTATCTTGTGCAGCGCACGGACCAATTTTACCGTAACTAAAACAATGAATTTTCATAGCAGTATTTACACGGCAGAAGCCTATGGCATTTTACTCGTTTCAAACCACATCCTCGAACATAAAATTCCAAAGTCCATCATCTACACAGATCTCTAAGGCGTTGTACAGGCACTGTCATCCGGAAAGTCATCTAAAAACTATGTCATAAATGCTCTTTTCAAGGTACTAATGTCTGAATATGCCTCAAATCTTGAAATAACTATATGCTGGGTACCAGGGCATTGTGGAATCCCCTGGCAATGAGGCCGCCGACCAAATGGCTGGTGATTGCTGCTCTCATGACTACAGTTGACGTTACAACGTACCTTACACCGACCTAAAGACACACATCAGCGACAGCTTCGTAACACATGGCAATTACACTGGAGTCAACAAACAGACAACAAAACTACACGTAATAAAACCACAACTTGGACGCTACATAACTGACTCACACAACAGATACACTGAAGTCGCCCTGTCTAGGCTGCGGGATAGGCCACCACCATGTTACGCACTCCCACCTGCTCACTGGAACTTCGGGACCCACGTGTAGCAGGTGTGGAAAGGGCCTATCCGTAGTCCACATACTAATCACATGCAAGGCACTTGACACAACACGGACACAAACATTTCCCTGAATTATACAGACGACACATTCCTTTGCAACCCATCATACTTTTTAGCCGACGAACCAATGTTTTCTAGTCAACGTGTTTTTAAGTTTTTAGCTGAGGTAAACTTTCTGTAGCTCTTGTCATTCATGTGTAATAACCCTGGCCCTATACACCAGCCATCTCCATTGTCTTTTGTTTTGATCACCTTTATTTTTAGTCACATGTTTTAGTACTTATGGTCTCATCATAATTCAGTAACTTCTTCTTTGGCGCTCTTTGCCCATAGTCGGCCTTGCGCCAATAAAACCCAACTATCATCATCATCATCAGTTTTTGTGGATCCCTTATTTGCTCTATAGCACGCGATGTGACGAAACCAACTCGTATCGTCGGGTTGGAAGTTTTTTAACCATATGTATGGTAAAACGACGAGGCTAGACGGAACTTGCGCCCACAGCCAGTTTACAACGGAATTGCCTTGCATCTCGACGTGGCAAATAAATGCCTGTTTGTTATACTGTCTCTATTTATCTATCTCAATCTTAAGAGTACTGTGGGGCTCAGTTTTCATTGCCGAATAGCCATCGGATCCAAGATTTATATGGCGGCTTTGTGGGGTGTGCACAAATGAGTGGCGGGATTGGTACAATGCGTCTTATTTCAGGGGTGGACCTCACACCCGCGCCCCTACTCTTAGGTTTCGTCCTCAAAGAAATCCACCAATCCTAATTCAGACAGATGTGAAGTGAAAAAAGTCGGTATGGTTGTTGGTTTAATAATAGGCGATTCGGAAAGCACTGACAATTTTTCGAATAAGGGATTAATATGTGGCTTGAAGAAAAAGTGAAAAAAAGTCCAATGAACCGATTACTTATAAATGAGACTATAGTGAAGAACTAATGAAGAACAAGCAGCTTTTTACTTTTCTTGTTAATTTTTTTGCCTCTTTTGGCTGTTTTCTCATCCATATTTTCTTGTATTTTATGAGATTTCCAAGTGAGGTCAGGGGCAGTGGCGTCCGTAGTAAGGTCGCAGTCAAGCGCCACCCGGTAGCGAAGGGGAAGTCACTGATTATATAATGATCGCACTTGTCGTCATATTCTCTCAGTATTTTAGGTTTTATACCGTCGAATTAATTGCCTTGCACGCAACAGATTATTACGGTGTGCTTTTGTAGCAAACGCTAAGGGAGTCTTTTAAGGCTGGGGCAATATAATTAATTATGGCTTCCGTATTTTCGCCCCACTGCCAGCTGCAACACCTGAAATATAAACTCATGCTGGCCTGCTGCCATTCTTACGTGCGTACGACAGCTCTATAAACGCGAATGAAACTAAAACTGGAACAACCTTAGAGCTGTAACAGATGTGAAATAACACATGTCAAGCACAAGACCCGTTAATGATGCATGACAAGCAGGATCACTAATGTGTTTGTATGTCGCATTGAAGTAACTGCACAATTTTAGGCATGAAGTTTTGCCGTACACGAGTGAAGTTTTGCCGCTGATGCACGTGGGTTCCGAACAGAAGTTGTGTAGCTCATAACATTTGGCACCTGTTGAAGGGATGTTTCCGCTGCGTTGCTAATAAAAGATGACGTATAAAGCATCCGGAAAATGTCAATTTCTCGGCTGATGTCGACACAGAAGGAAATTCTTACTGTATGTTAGGAACTGAACAGAACTCTGGAAAGCATATCCTAATTTGGAAATTTATGGAAGGTATTCCCGGCATAGGAAGGATGGGAAGGATGCTTCGCAATTTGTTCTGAATTGGAACATTTCCACGTTGAGCGATGACTTAACGAAAGTTCCTTGGGACGATACATTGTCATGTAACTTTATTTTGCAACTAAATTCACAACATCGGCCTCACTCTCACAGGGCGTGTTGAGCAGTATGGGGATTTGTTTACATTGACAATCACCAATCGAAAACAGCTGCTTCTAGAAAAAGGCCCCTGTATGTCGCATAGATGCAGTTTCGGTGACCGTCATTGTCATCTTTTGTAGCAGATGTCTTTATCCTGAGTTCTGGAGATACTCCGCTGCGAAGTGCAATAAAGGCGCACGTCCTGCACTTGACGCCTGTCAGATGCACGTATGCTGCCGTTACTGTGTATTGCGGTTTCACGTTCAGGCTTTTCGCAGAGCAGCTGGTTCAAGAGCGTGCGAGGTAGGCTACGAAAGTGCCATTTCAAGGCGACCTTCAGTGACATCATTCCTTCAATGTAGTCAAGGTTAATCTGGAGCCCTCAACTACAGCGCGCCACACCGCCTGTGAAGCATCGTTGGGTTAAACCTCCTATACAATCACTTCGCTGAAGTCGGCAGAAAATTGAAACAAGCAAAACGATATCCCTTTTTCAGCGTATTAAACTTGCAACCGGGGACTGAAGATACCAAGCTACCGGCGATATTAACAAGGTCCCGGTGAAGCGGAGGTAGGCGACCGGTATTATGTATAAACCGTAATAACAGCACTTTAGGTTATATTGGGCGTTATAGTAGTCATAATTATTTGACAACGAGTTTAATGGATTAGAGACTAAACTCTGGTACATGATGCAATACCACAAATCTGCAATAGCTTCGCAAGAAGCACTTAGGCTTCACAGGGTGAACCATAAACAGCACCTGAATTACAAAACATCTTCTGGGAGACAATATGAGGAGGTGAGGCTTACATATAGTTAGAACAAGAGCGGAAATTATGGGGTTCCCACAAAATAAACAAAAGAGCTCGGTACAAACGCATTCTTACTTGCCTTAAATGCAAATGCATTACAGCAATATGAAAAAATGAACCGGCCCTGAGCCGCTAACACCAACGGTAGTCTTGAGAGAACGAACCCCTGAGTGCGTATCTAGAATTTTTTTTGCAGCCAAGTTATAATTCCCGTATCGGCAGTGAGCAAGATGGCAGCGGTGATTGTCACTGACCAATCCTCTCAGAAAGCAACTAACTACGACGTGTATTTGCAATTCATGCCCGGTTGACGACCACGCCTGCCTAGAGCCGTTTCACAGCAGATACCAACCTAAAGAAGGCACAACATCTGTGAAATAATGACAGCTAAAACCAACCTACACTCGGCAAAACAACTCTAATAAAAATAGTATTGCGGATACGCTTACCAAAGCTAGCGTTTCCAAAAGTTGGTACTCACAGGGCTATTGTGTGTTTATGTAAATCTTTGGTCGACCTCAGGATACGCAGACATGATTCGGAGGACGGGCCCAAATTCCGTAAAGAGCGCTGGCAGCTGTGGTTATACGCTACCAAAAGTAACATCCACAGCTCTCCGGTTGTACCTGGATACCTCACCCTGAAATTCGGCTTTAATGTCTTACGAAGTCAAACAGCAGCTGCAGCTACAAATACAGTAAGCAGAATGAGTATTCCTTTTAATTTGAGATGCAATGACTGAAAATGCAAGGAAAAGCCTAGTGTTCCAAGGTTTCGGCCTGATGACTGATGTGCCAACCTCACTTAGCCTCATCTTTTATTCTTTCTTGTCACTTTATCTACCTCTGATGCCCTGCTCTATCGTTTCATTCTCCCTACTCCTTGTCATCTTTACTGGCTTGTATGCAGGTGTGCTCCCTGCCAAGCACAATAATCTTCCGAGTGCTGTTCTTATAATTTTCTTTTTCCCTGTACCACAAGTAGTAATACTTAGCGACAGAGGCTCCACAAAAGAAGCTTCTTGAGAGAGGCTTCGCCAAAATCGCATACCAAATTTTCACAAACCGGTGTAGTAGTAGTAGAGGTACGGTGTAGTACTATTTCGCCAAACAAGAAGGGGCGAGGGTGGTAATCGATTATTAGACCATAAAGAGTAAAGGCGGACTACCTGTTTTGACAGAACCGATAGATTCGAGCGACGTAAAGACAAACGCATTGGACCAAACTGCCCCAACTAAACTTCATTTTAAAGGGTTTACATATCGGCCGGCGTGGGGATTCCGATAAAAAAAGCAGTTTAGGTTTGTATGTTACATTTGTCGGTCGACGCCTGAGGAGCGCGCAACTCCCGCAGACAAAGCAACGCCTGCCGTGTATTCGCGGCTTGGGACGGTGTTTTATAATCATACAGTCGCTGAACACCGGGCGGGAGATCCCTTAGACGGTGCGTCCGGAGGCTCGGACCCCTCCCACACATGTAATGTACACTGTGCTTGACTTCTGTGGAGCAGAAGGTGCAGGCAACGGCGGTCACAGGTGGCTGATTCTGGCCAGCATGCTGGTGGTACTTTGGCACTTAGTCGTACCACTGGCACTGAACCAGCCAGAATTGAATACAAGTCCAACGACTCGCGCTACAACCTAGCTCGTACTTAAAGTGTATAAAAAAATCGTTTCAAGCTAAGCTAACATAATCAAATATTTGTCTAATGTCCCTGTCCTCTTCAGCAATTGTCAATAACAATCAGAAGGTGTTTGTAGACTGGTTGTAATTTGTGTTACACCCAGGTACCCACCGGCTTTCGACGCTTGTCCTGATAGGGGGTGGTCGGTCGAGACAAGAAAAGGCCTCTCAGCTTGCGCCGAGGCCTCGTTGATCACCGAGCACGAGGCACCAGGGTCGAATTTGCACTGCGCTAGCGTTGACCCCAGCCACTACCCCAAACTTGACCACGTGGGGCATTCAAAGTTGCTTAGATTGGGTTAACCAAAATTACCCATAGCCTGAAAAAACACGAACTATATTATGATTTGTAATAGCGGAGATCTCAATGACCTGAAAAAACATAACCATCAGCCTACTTTCAGTTGTTTACAATCTATTTCCCGAAGTTATAGTTATACGTATAGGTAAAATCCCATTAACCGAGAGAGCACTCTCGGTTTAGAAAATAGTAGTGAACCACGGATCGCATTTATGTCGTCAACCAATTGATAGAAAAAACCGCTGATCGTACTAAACCCTTTTAAACGGCATTTATAGATTACGAGAAAGCGTTTGATACTGTATTCAGCGCAACCGTTTATAAAGCCCTAAAAGAACGGGGAACAGGGGAAACCTACATAAGACCTAAAGAAAAAAAACTATAACGGAGGCACGTGCAGGATAATCCTCCACAAGAGAAGCGATAAATTTGCGGTCCCAAAGGGAGTTTGACATGTACATACAATCTCTTCAAACGTATTCACAGCATGCCCGGAGGGAGTATTTAGAAAGCTTGAATGGGAAAACATAGGAAGGATAAACGGGGAATAATTGAGCCATTTAAGGTTTGCGGACACCCAAGTCTTGTTTAGTGGGACTGCAGAACCCATGCAAACCATGCTTGAATAACTACAATTAGAAAGCGCGGCCGTGGGGCTAAAAATAAATTTGAACAAATCTAGAGTAATGAGTAATAAGCATACCAAGGACGTCTTCCTCAGCTTAGGAAACGAAACGCCAGAATGAATAACAGAACATAACTATCTCGGACAGATGGCTACGGCTGTCCCCAACCACGACAGAGAAATCCCGCGAAGAATAGGTAGGGGATGGGTAGCACTCGGCTAGCATTATTAAATAATGAAAAGTCCGTTGTGAGGAGGCGCTGCTCACCGGACAGGGGTCGGCAGGTCGAAGCGAAGACGACGAGGTGTGTGCGGAGGCCGAAGAAGGGCGCGGGAGAGAAAGAGGAGGAGGAAGCCGGAGGATCGTGGCACGAGAGCGGAAGGAACGAGGTTCGAGGAGCGACCTGTCGGACGAGAACGTTCGGGGAACCTCCGTTGCGAGCCGCATCTTCCCCGCGGACATCGAGCCAGCTCAGTCGAGACTGGCCACGGAGCACCCGGGCCGAAGCGCTCATCAGTCGCAGCACCGGCATTGACAAGGGCACCGCGGCAGCGCCCCGAGCCTAGCGCACGGGACCCGACTTTGCAACGGACAGCGCCAACGTCAAGGGGACAGCGCCTGCAGACATCACACCAGTCAAGTGTACCGCCACAGCTCCTTGCCACCAAGTACTGCCAGCCGTGAGCGGGAACTTTTTTTTAGTTAAGAACATTGTCTTGGCGGACATCTAGTCATTGGATTAGATTAGCTCTTAGTTAATTTGTGTAGTTTTCTAATTTGTGTATTTTTCTAATTCTGTCCCGTGAATAGAGTCTGTCCTTGTCTGACGTCACGTGCCTCGCTTCTTCTCTGCCAGTTAAACTTGACCTTCTCATCCACACAACAACCCGCATCACATCCGTTATCTCCATCACTGGAAACAAAAATCTACAACCAATGAATACTGCCTGTGATGACGTACGGAGCAGAATCTTGGAACCTTATTAAACAAGTGCAAATCAAACTTGGGTCGGCTCGACTAGCCCCGGAGCGAATAATGTAAAGAATGACACTCATGGACAAGAAATGAGTTATCTCGATCAGAGAACAAACTAGAGTTGAGAATATCATAGTTCAAATAAAGAAAAAGAATTGGAATTGGGCAAGCCATCTAGTAAGACGAACCGACAACCCGCTGAACAATCAGGAATACAGCGGTGATACCAAGCGATGAGTGTAGAAGGGGAAGGCAAAGAACATGGTGGAGGTATGAAATACGGAACTGCGGGGATAAACTGTGGACTCGAGTAGCGCAGATCATTCGGAGGGGCCTTCATCCTGCAGTGGATATGAGAAAGCTGACGGTGATGATGATAATGATGACGATTGCCCAAGGCAAGAGAGGGCACCACCACGTAAGCAAGCGCGCGATTCCTCCTTCCACTGTTGCTTCTCCGGCGCCCAATGGCCGCGCGCCGTTTGGCAAGAGACAGACTTCCAATCTTTCAATACGATGATAAACTACATGCTTCGCCCCTCACCAGGTTCCACGTTAGTGGAGATGGCCGAGAGTTTTTGTATTAACGCTGGCGCAATGTCACATACGGTTTATGTCAGCGCTCTCGTCTGGATATGTTGGAAATTTTCCGCTTTTTGTGGGCATTGCCCGAGCCACCGGCGGATGCGTACGGGCTTACGCCTAGGTTAAGCCTAATTGCGAATATTCCTATTGCTGGAACAAATTAAAAACGTAAGAAACTAGAGAAATGTTTCAAAAATGAGTCACACCGCAAAAAGCGCAATTTATAGCACCCAAACAAAACAAATAAAAGCTTCTTGGTGACTTCATGCAAAAATTGAAGGAAGGAGGTTGAATTGTTCATTTGATGATTATTCCTACCCCTTATATTTCCTTATCGTTTGTACTCCTGCTGTGCACTTGAAAACATAAAATATACCTACTTTTAATTTCCTCTGGATCTTGAATGCACCCCTAGCTAACGAGTACAGGAAGCTTTGAAATTTGGTTTGCGTTGTTTCTGGATAAGGGAAGCTAATCTTTGGAGTAGAAAGACGCTCTCCTTGATGAATGGTATTGCCTATTTGTAGAAATACAGGATCGCCTTGTGGAATATAAAAAAAAACCTATACAAAAGGTACACTGCACTGCAAAAATACATCGCGGTAAACATTAGGCACAATATGGCTCATTTTTTCTTTTGGATAAGTAAAGTATGCGACAATGATTATATTTTACGCACGGGGACAAGGATCAGGGTTTCTACCAAGTTGACCCCGAGTAGATATGCAGTAGAACCCCGCTCTAAAATTCCTCAGTGCGGCGTTTTCCCGACTGCTGCGTTGTTTTTGTCTAGTCCGAGCGAAGCTCACGTAGAGTCCCCGGTATTAAAATTATCACTGTTATGGCGTGGCTCAGAGTACATTCCCGTATCATTCATCGCAATATCACACTCCAAACCCGCCCGGCCAACATGCGTGGACCACGGTTTTGACATTCGACTAGCCCTAGCCAGGCTTGGCTACGGAACTGACAGCGTGCAGCCGGACACGCGGGTGCGATTCGTCACCCCAAGATGGCCCTATTCTACTTGATGCTATCACCATAATCACTCGCCTACAATAAAAGTTTTAGTTCAGAATGCTGGAAGTGCGTGTTTTCCATAAAGCACCACCGCTAAAATAGCACGCGCTGTCGTCGTCAGCTTGCGCTTCACGTTTCGAGAACACCGTTTATCTTGGAAACGCAAACTTTGTTGTGCCTTGATGGCGTCGCCAAAACGGGAGGTGCTTTCCCTTCAGGAAAAGCTTGACGTCGTAAAAGCACCAAAGAAGAAGCCAGCGCTGAAGAGAGGCGACATCGACAGGGACTTTGCATTGGTGGTGCATTCCAGCAATCGCAAAAAGCGGCAATCCTACCTAATTCAGTTTTTTTTAGGTTGAAAAGGCAAAGTTACTGAAATGCATGGTTGCAACTAAAAGCTGCCATGTTTTCGTTTACTTTCAAGATTTCTTCACTGCTGCGTTTTCCTGGTTGTTACGGTTTGTTTTCCCGTTCCGGTAAAACAAAAAACGTATTAACGGGAGTTCCACTGAATTTCCCTGCTCGGCCCCCCTCGTACGTAGAAAGACAGCATTTTAATGGGCTCAAACACATCAGTGAGGCAAGGCAACGAAGCCCGTCACTTTGATGGCCCTTCTTTTTTCGTTTCCTTGGTCGCACAAGCGTTCCGTGTTAAATAGAAGTCTTCCGCGTAATACATCAGGTTCAGGGCTGAGTAGTCACGATTGGAGAAACGAGCCCGTGGATATTTTTTTTTGTCAGAAGGAATAAGTTGATGTTTTTTTTTATTGAAGGGAAATAGATGTCATCCGTTTCGCAACGCCTGAACGCTTTACTGATGCGGCATTTGCGCTTGTGTACTTCCCCAACATGTGGTCGCTCAGAAGAGCCAAAGTGAAGATATGTCGTCTTGTGTGTGCTTAGGATCGTGTTTTTGAATTTTATTGTTACGTTTTATACTTGTGTAGGAGAAGTGTTTCTTGCGATCCTTCTTCCTCACCATCAAGAGTTGTCGCAGCTTTGGTAAGCACCTTTTGGTATTTGCGTTTTTTTTTCTCAAATAGGCTCACTTTAAAACGATTTCAGCGAAGGGAAGGATGACTTTGTGGCGTTTGCGTGTCATGTGAGGGAATATCAGCATATTTTTTTGCCGAAGCAGTATTTACAAGCTTCATGTAACTTCTGTGGTCGAATGGCAAACATTTTGTATGAGTAAATCATGCCTTTCGTGGGCATGCGAAAAAAATATAATGTCTACACATGCCTACACGTGTCTACACAAAAAAATGCGAAAAACTATAGTGTCTATCAGCTTGCGTAAAGTAGCAGCCTTACTCGACTCATTTTGCAGCTATAAAAGAGCATTCCTGCTAACCTCAAAGTAGGGAAAGTAATGGTTTTAGTGCATCTGCCAAAATCTAAGGTAAAGTTGAAATCAACGTAACTGAGGCGCGAACATAAAGAAAGGAACGCCTACGACAACAGTTCGGCTCCTCTAAACTTTGCACAATTACCTGCGTAGTAAGGATAGTGAATGTTACCAAATGTGGCCAAATATTTTAGCACAACGATAGCATTGTTGCTATTTAGATTCAGGTCTTCCTCGTCTACACTTAGGTCTAGGAACACGGTTCCTGCCAAAGCAAGACGCGGATTACTTATCATGGGCTTGAAGAAAAACAAACAGCGGGAATCGCATGCGGCTCATTTTTCGATCAGCATCGTTTTGCGAACACAACAAATCCTTTTCCGCCTCTTGTAAAACGTGGTAAACACGCGGGATGCATTTTTACAACAGAATTTGTTATAAAACCACCATTTTTGTATTCAACAAAATCACTTTCTTCCTTCAGCGTGAACAGACAAAAAAATTGTTCCGCATATCGAATACGGCACCAATGAGACGCAACTGTAAAGTTGCAGAAACTAATTTTAGATTAAACCTTTTGCAGGCCCGCCCCACGTTTCTTTGCCTAACAATGTCTTGTGCAACTTACCCGTGGCACTTGCTTCTGTAACTATTTCCCGGTACGTCCTGCACTTCTGTGTAAACATGGTGGCGTCCAAATCGGCCATTTTTTTAAGTAGCCGCGGAAAGCCTGTCGCCTTGAAAAGGCGATCGAAAGGACCTTTGTAGTCGTAGCGGGCTTCCAGGGCATTTTTGCTACGTTGTCTTTGATGACACTCAGTCGTGCTTTCTCATCACAATTTATGCAGTTGCGAGAAAGTTTAGTATAGATTGTGTGTGGAAATACATTCTTAGTAAAATGTTATAATTACGCGATAACTCAATTTTCGATTACGGAAAAAGCATCAAACTACTGTGCAAACATCATTACGGTAGTATGTCACTAAGGGAAGGTGGCCGACTGTTGTCTGAACGTCCCTTACACTTAATAACAAAACAAAGGTGGAAGAGTTTCGCGAAGGGTTAAAACCAGAAAATATATGACATATTTACCCTAAGCCATCTTCAAAAATAGATTAAAAATCTCACTCCAATGTCCGTTGAAGAGCAATAGAAAAGTGCCTGTCACGTTTTGGTACACTTGCCTTATTTGGTGAGGCCATATATTGGCTTTTAATTAGTACACCATCCTCAGTTTTCTCCTTACCGTCTCCAGCGTAAAATAAAAAATACAGACAGTACTAATAGCTTTTGTCTTCTGATATCGGTTAAATGACCTAGAAGAAAACTTGCAATGAAGTTATTCCTAATTAGAGACACCGGGGACGCGTACTACTAGCTTTGCTAGCATTTATTTATGGTTACTGAGGTATTTACTGAGTAAACGGTTTACAATAGCGGCCCTTGCGAACTATTCTGGCGCATACCGTTGTTTGCCCAAAGCAAAAAAAAAAATTAGAGCATTGCTAATGCGCGACCTCTTCCCCCTTCAGCCAGGACCGGGAAAGATGATGAAAAGGCGAGCCGTGAAAAACTTTCCCATCTATAATTCAATGTCTGGAGAGGGTTGCTAATCGTTGTGTTTTGGGGTAGAAACGGATTTTCGGTTCACTTTTTTCTCAACCTAATTGCGCAGCTCATTAATCCTTGCAGTGTGGTTGAAGCTGAGAAGGATGGCCTCTTTGTTCAAAACGCGTGGGCACTGCTAGAACTGGCCGCGCAAGAAACGCAAACTCACATGTGTAGACTGAACCAAGGGGCCGTTAGGGAATTTTTTCATAGGAAGAAAATATCAAGACGGTTGTTTGCTCGCTAATCCCACACGTCTTGAGGGATCAGAGCGCACCCCGAAAGGTAAATTTTGCCTCGCAGCTTGCAAGAAATCCAGCCGGGCGCCGGAACTGAATCCTCTCTAATGCAAACACTGTGTTACTCGCATCTTTTTGTATGAACCAGATACTACGTGTTTTTAAACAAACTAACCCCTGTGGACCTCAAAGTTTAAACAATTCAATTTTTGTACAGCCTATGCTGCTGCGAACGAGCTTGTTTACTTTGTTTTATGTTCATCATGCCTCCTGACAGCTTATACTTACTTTTACAACAGTGTGCGTTGCTGATCGATGGTTGAGCAACGCAATGTATTTACAAAGACTCTGGGGAAGACAAACAAGTTGGGCTTAATATTATTTGCCAGAACCTTGAATGCGACAACAAAACTAGCAACTGCCAAGTTCCTTAATTAGCACAGAGATCCCACAACCTGGCCAGTTTGATATAGGGAGAAAAGCGGGGAGCACAGCGTGTGTTTTTTATTCACAAAAATGGTCATAATCTTTAAATTGTTGCCTGTAGTCTGCAGTGCCAGGTACGTGGCCCCACAATCGGGACGCCAGCTTTTAGGTTCCTGCTTGAGGTGCAAAATATAGCCCTCATATTGATTTTTTTGTCGTTCATATTTTTGCCTGAACGGACGCCGGTGCGCGTTTTCTTTATACTGTTGTGGACATCTTTTTAAACGTTCTACCCCTTCAAAGTAAGCTCAAAAATAAAACCCTGTTATTATACCGGGCGTTGATATGTGAAATTTTTGCTGCAAGAGAAAAACCTGTTGAAAAGAAGAACTAGCGCCCTCAAATGCTCATGTCAGACCAGTTATGTTATCTCTAAAAAGTTTCTTCTAATCGATGCAATTGCGCATATTCCCAAAGCCGACTTGAACGGTACTATGTGTTGCTCTATAGTAATTCTTTATTAAGTAACATGAAGTATACAAGAAAGTCACCGGAACATTCATACATTTATATCACCCGACAAGCAATGTAACTGTGCACACTACTGAACCCGACATTTAAATGGTTCATAAACGATACCAATATATCTGGCATTACATTTCAACAAATTAGGGTGGAAATTGGTGGTATGGTTTTAAAAACATAAGGAATGCATTTATAATTATTGAAAATGCTCTACAAAAGGATGCCTATAAGAGTTTCACACTGCTCCTGTGGCTCTTTGTGGGAAAATAAAAAAATTTTCTTCGCGAAAATTCCTGTTTCTTGCTCACGCGGCCCTAAAAGTTCTGAAACCTACTTGGCGATGTTCCCGGCGGACGCAGAAAAGTTAATGAGCTCTTTTGCATCACTGGGAGCTGCATATCTGAGTAAGAGGCCACAATGGCTGGCGCCTATTACTTAAGTTGCATCTGCCAAAAACCCATTTATCAAAGAATTAAGAGACGCTGCTAACAGAAGCGTTCTGTTTCATTCTGGATGAAGCTGACGGTGAGTAATTACACGGGTAACAGTGAAACCGTAAGCCATGATTAACTCAACGTTTCTCCGCTGTTGTGAAACCAGTATAACGGTGCCATGTTTTCGATGTTTTCTTGTTCTGGATGCAATTCCCACCGGTGTTTCAACTCGCAGATGCTTCGAAATCGCCAGATCCCTTGAGAAGTCATCAACGCAAAACTCATCCTCCCTAATTGAGCGAACAAACTGGTTCGTTCTGATTTTTTACGGAGCGTGAGCAGTTGTCGCTATGTTCAGGCAGTGCTAGCTACCAGTCGAGGAGCCCTGGTGCGTTTGAAGAGGTGTACAGATACTCAAGGAAAGCTGCTACACGCCTAAAGGTGAGCTTAATGTGAGATTAATAAAAAAGTGCGTACCATTATGCTAAGCAGTAGATGAAAACCAGTTACCATAGTCAAGAAGCGATGATAACATAAAAAGCAGATATCTAGAAGAAAAGCGACAAAACGTTTCAGGCCTACAATATTCCTGAGCATAAATGAGCAAGGCGAAGCCAACTATTCCTGGAATAATAAAAGATGGTTCATCATAAGCCACCGTAGGTGTTGTAGCAACTCAAATTTATTTGAAACCGAGGTTCTCGTTATTCAGTTCAAATTGTGGCACTTTAATTTACATAATTCCCTTGGAACAATGCAAGCATCAAAACCACGCAAAAGAAGAGCTTTCTTAAGTCACAAGAAATGACAACTTCAAATGGCCGCCCAATGGTCCAGAGAAGATAGGGCGCTTGGGTGAATTGGCTGCGGGACAATAGTGAGTTCCGCCTTTTCGATGTGCAGGGGGCACCTTCCCTATCCTATGGCTTAAGCTCCCCTCCCATTTAAATTTACAGCCAATTGATCGTTCAAACCTCCCGTGCTAGGGTCGCGAGAATCGCGGTACATTACCAGTCGCCCGCCCGAGTACGTGACCAGCTTCTAAGAGGTTGCCCAGCTGCGCGTGGCGGCCTGGTTTCTTAATGAACCACTGCACTGTTCGTTTTCATTTACATTCCTGACTACCATGGCAGATGGCAACAGAGGTCGCTACGGCACACACCAACTTGTAAATCCTCCGCAGGAGCGGGAAATCAATAGGTGACATCGCTTTCTTCCTCTCATGGCATATTGCTTTAAGCCTTGTAGTTGTTAAAAGTTACAGCGCTGCCAAAAGAACGAATCTAAAGACAACTTGAAAAATCAAGCATTTACAGAAACATTCGTAAACAGCCCACAACGAGCCTGAATAAGGTAACGAGTTGTAAATGGTGCGTCCTTGCCGATGAACTAGATCCCGATGAAGTCTGAATAGTGTTGAAAAGGTGACTTTGTAGGGTGGATCGGAGCAGGCTAACATATGACTACTAATTTCTAATAAAAGTTTGGTTAAGGTTAGTAAAATAGACAACAAATGTAAACGTGGATATGACAAGTGCTGACGATAAGATGACAAGCGCTGACAACACAAGCGCTGACGATCCACCACGGGGCTGGCATATGATGAGGGTGACTAATATACAAGTTTTTGGGGTAATATATCAGTTTCTAAATTTTTTTGAGCAAACCGGTTGTGTTTTTTTACTGAAAGTTTACCCGAAAGTCGCAATAATGGTCTTTTAGGGGAAGGTTCAGGGACTATGGGTTGTGATCTTAAGGCATTCACTTGAGGCTGGATGGCGCCATTCGGTAAAGCCAAAACAAATACATATTGCCGCTACCATTGCCGCCGATAAACTACCATAAAAAGGAAGAGGTAGCCCACAACAAGATGAAACGCATACGTTCAAAGCCACCACATCTCTCCAAGCCAAAGGCATATCTCCTCTCGCGTCGCAGCTTTGTGTCTCTGTGAATGTATGACGTCGTGAGTGGCGGAGGGTGCGTCTAATCAGTCAACCATGCGCATGCCGTTCGAAAACGAATCCCTCAGTTAATGTGTTATTAAAAATCAGTCAAAGGTTCACTCCGTGAAAAACATGACTTTGACCCAAGTTTACACGTTTTATCCCTGTATGCATTTGGAATGAATTAGTTCCTAGTAGGCACCATTTTTAAGATCAGTAAAGTGAAAACGAAATTTAGTACGGGCTTGTGTTGTCTATAGAAGGGATGACAATGCTATGTGCTCAATGAAACAAACATTCGTCGTACCTATCAGGTAAATTTGTGCTACTTTTGTGTTCTGTCCTGAAGCTTCGCTGGTTATCACTGGCCGAGGGCGAAACAGCCATTGCTTTTGTGTAATGCGAAGAAAGAAGATGGGACTAACTGCTTATAAACAAAATATGCAAGAACCCTTTCTACCTATGGGAGCTAGTAGCTGTATTTGAATGTAATTCTACGTTGAAAATGTATGGGAGAGCTAGTAGCTGTACTTGAATGCAATTGTACATGGAAAATGCGGCGTATTCTACAGTACTCCGAACAAAACATGCGGTGGAGTCGTGATGTGCTGGCAGCTTAGTGTGTCGCTTAGGGCTGCTGTGTTAGGCGAACTTTTCGATTTCGTTATCAGCCCGCACAGCAGCGCATGCCACGAGTACGGCGCCGTGTGTCTGTACCTCTGGCTGAAATTACGCACGTAGGCCAGCCGAAGTCATCTAGTGAATCCCGTGAGAGGCAGCGCAGAAATTAGCGGCGTAGATATTGGCTTGCAAATGCTGCCGACCATCGGGCTCGCTACATTGCAACCAGGCTGCCGGCGTAAACATTGCTCGACATCTTGGTCTGTATGCAAGCGATGCATTCCGTACGGTGATTTAAAGGAATTTCACGAACATTATACGGTATTCGTCTATGGACACTATGAGACTAGATAATCCCGTCCCAAGATAATGTTTTATAATGTTTTTATAGGTTCACAAATGCATTCCATATGAAACATACGAAAATTGCTTGAGGGCAGGAAACATGATATATGTACCGGCTCAGCCTGCGCTGCGCGCTTTAAAATGCTTTGCGAAAAATTGTTGTTACCCCAAGGTCCAATACAGCAACAGTTGAATGTGTAAGCCTCATTCAAATATATTTAAACCAGCACGAGTGCATCCCCAATATCTGCAAGTATCGCAGTGTGAACCTTGAAGTGATTTTCTAGAATATGATATGCAATGTCCGTCTTATCTCTTTTCGAAATTGTTTTTTTTTCTATTCGGTTAGATTTTCAATCTACTTGATAAAAATGAATTCACTCGTGAACATCGGAATCACTAAATTACATATGTTACCTTCGAAGCTCGATCAAGGTAATTACAGAAACTAAAGCATAAGGCGCGAATGTTGAAGTCTCTGCTTATTTGCAACCCCAAATTAGCGTTTTTGTGCAGTTTGTAAACACATAATTAACACGTTCTTCAACCATATTAAGATATATTTGCCACAATTTGCGCATTGCCATATGGGGATTTTTGAGCTTTGTTAATTTTTTTATGAACAACACCTGTGTTCTTTCTAACACATACGGTACCCCCTTCACTCAGTCCCCTCTGCCAAGATATACGTGACGTTCATTTCATAAACACGCACGAATATTAGGGAGGGGCACGCAGTGTAAACGCGAGGATGAAACAAATTTATAGACAGAAAAAAAAGACGGCACTACTACTTCAGCAAAGTTTTTCACTAACAGTAAATTATTCTGAAAATATACTTTACGCACAAGGAATTCCGGAAGTTCTGGCATCAGCAGAACTGCAGGGTAGCATTACGGCAACTTCCCTTTTTATCTAACGCGGGCAGCATGCCGACTTCTCGCACAAACCCTGCCCGCGCGTACAGGCTAATGCGATAAGCTGGCTTCAGAGAGAGGAGCAAGCTTGCAAACGACGTTGCAAAACTAAAAAGAAAACAGAAAAAGCACCACCGTCAAAGATTCTCCAGCCGACGAAGCAAGACCAAACCTGAACAAAAAAAAAAAGACCTTCGAAGTGCTTATACTGGGCGAAAGGGGAAAAAGTTGCTCGCAAACAAACGGAACAGCGCAGAGCCGAAACGAAAACACTGGGCTCTGACTTTCTTCGCTATTTCTCGGGGAAATGTTTCCAGTTGTACCCTCTTTTCGCACTGACAGATTTTTTCTCTCGCCTTCGACTGTGTTCTTACTTGATAGAAAATATTTAACATCGACTTAAAACTCATTATTCAAAAAGGCAGACGGAGCTCACGGGAAAGAAACTTAGTCGCTTTCATCCTTAGCCTTATGGTGACGACACAATTGCGCAGTCATTAGTCATCTGATCGCATTAATTTTTTATATTCTCGGTGTGATTGATTGATGTTCTCACGTGTTATTTATAAATGTTATGACTTTAATACATTGCCACTCTCTGCTCATGCGGAACTTTATTTAGCAATTTTTTATATAGAAAGGCAGAGGTTAATAAGTGTAACAGAGTGAATCCCTAGAGAAGGAAAGCGTGGCAAAAGGTAACAGAAACCTATGTGGACACATGAGCTCAAGACGTTTGCAGGAATAAATTTGTCGCAGTTAACACAGGATCGGGATATTTAGAGGTCCATGGAAGAGGACTTTGCCCTGCAGTGGGCGTATACAGTCTGGTGATGATGATGATAATAAAAAGCACACTTTGTGTTTGTGGGTCATTCTTGCCTTTATATTTTGCCGCATCACAATCAATGTTATACCAGCCACCCAAGAACACAAAAAACAAGAATTACAATATTTTAGAAAAATAAAAGTTGCGATGCGAAAGGAAAATCTGGCAAACCAAGCATCTACGCAGCATCCCCTAATAAAACCCCGGTGGCAATGTATAAGGTCATGGTTGTACCACCTATCAACATACCAATAAACGAGTCAAACTCGTACAACACATCTCAGCACAACGTCACAGCGTGCTTGCAGGCCTATTCGCCACGGCTTCTAAACTGTCTTCACCGCCAATAAACCCCACGTCCCAAATATATATTTCCTCCGTACATCATCACAACTTAAAAACACTCCTTGTAGCCGCCTGTTACGGTGCTGCGCATCACCCTCTCATTATTGCTGGGGCTTGAACGCTGAGCAAATAGCCTAGAGCTACACCCTATATACTAGAAAAGGAAGGAACGTCTCAGAGCTACTATACAATCTTATTTTGCTGTAGAGACAACCTCTGACCAGCTACAGGAGATGATTATAGTGCTAAAAAGAAAGTACACTGGGTTATAAAACGTTTCCTTTCTTCCTTCCGTTTCTTTTTGTTTTCTTTCCCCTTCATCTCCAAATTTCTTCAATGGGCATTATTGATCTGGTCAGCGCCCTGTCTGTGTGCCCTTTTTGTAGTCTGGTTTGCCGCGCTGTTTTATAACTCAGTTATGTACAAACTGGCCGGCCTTCAATTCATGGCACAGTACACTGGACCTTCAGTCACCTTCATAGAAGAAACACTACGGAGCGACTGTAGCAGTAATAATTACACGCTCCCAACAAAGAAGTTACAAACCCTTAAAAGTGCCATCTCAAAATCTGAAGCACCAATTGGGCTGATCTTCGGGAAAATTGTACAACCACTAACCCAGTCACCAGATGCTTGCACCTGGTGATGAATGGACCCAGCTCCATAAGTTGCTAAGACGTATCAACTGCCCCTAAGCCCGGCCAGACCATCCACTGACCTGGACTTAAACTACACCACATATAAGAAGCCTTTCGTAATCATAAACCCCGCTGGCGGCAGCAGCGTCTAAAATGGGTAACTCAAAGCCCCTCACTAAACATTACGAAACCAACTCCTGGATACTAGTCCACACGCTTGTGGATACGGCTTGCGACAGCATTCCAAGTGTCCTGAGCATAAAGCCCACATAAGTCCTCGTAGGACACCGGATATCCCATCCTCCTGTATGACCGAAAATAGCCATGTAACTCAACTAGCCCACTAACTCACCGATTGAAATCACATCTGGCCCAAGCCACCAATCGAACAATACGCCCAATACGCACATCGAGCCAGCCACAACTTTCACGTTCGGGCCACCCTAACCACCCCCTTTTCCTTCCAACTTTGAAGCTAAAGGGAGGGCGGTCCTACGTTACCCCCGACTCAGCCCCCGCTGGTGACCGCATGACCAGCAGAATTCTCCTTAATTTAAACAATTCTCCAAGACAACATTTACTACTGTGTTCACCTACTGGGAAGTATTCTCTCTTCCCCTAGAGTTTACACGGCGGGTTCAGTATGTCAAAACAAAATCCTTTATGGGTCATTCGTTTTACAAATCCTAACGGAGCACATCAAACGAAATGGCGGTTTTTCCTGCTGTAAAATCAGGTGAACCACCTCACACACCATTTAGTAGTTTGTTTTTTTGGAATGAGCCAAATCCAGAAACCGAAACTGTCATTAAACACTGCACTGACTAAAAAACGCGGTAACATTCCCCTTAAAAAGGCGACAGGTGAATGGTTGAGATAACATTCTCAAAACCTGTACAAAGATTGTAGTTCGTATCGGAAATGACCCAGATGTTGCTGTTTCCAGATCGAAATAAGCCAAATCTATTGTCCATTCGGAGATTGCTTTTGGCTTTACTGCTCCCGCGGTTTCGTGGATGTTTTAGGAATTTTTTTTTGCTTTTAGGAGCTATCTCACTAATTCAGACGGAAATTAGGAGATCGGCGAAAGGTATGCCCTAGATGTCAACGGTGAAGTGAGCGGAAGGAAAAGAGAAGAAAATGAAACTGAGTAAACCAATGATTTCATTTCCTCTCACTTGTCCCTACAAAATTTCTCTGGTTATATGTATTTGTGTTACTCCAGTATTTAAAATGTTAGTACTTAACGAAGTAGCCGTCGCTTACAAACCCTGACCGATTCCCCGCCCACCCCTCTCTCTCATTACAAACCACTTCATCAACGTGCAGAAGAAGATATGAACAGCTTTCGTTTGAAGGATTTTGGAAACTCATGGCAAAAGAATGATGACGTTGCTTATTTCTTGAGTGCCTTCAGGCGCGCCCAAGAAAATTACAGAAGAATTTGAAAAGAGCTGCTAATGGTGTCAAGAGGACTCACCTGACCTCGATGTATAGTTGTAATCTTTTTGAAGCCCTGTTGCATATTTTAATGCCTTTTCTATCAAAACTCAATCGAGCCATGTTTGAAAGACAATTTAAATAAAGGTTTCATAAGAATACCGCATCAACATGAGGGTTTCAGTTCAATATGAGCCAAATCCAAACTTACCACCCCAATATTTCTCAAATTCAAAGCACGATTTTTAATTACTTGTGGCCATGAACTTTCCAGAGACACATGCGAAATATATTAATAAATAGCTTTGATGGTGAGTTCCGCTTTTTTTTTGAAATTCACGTTAGGTGGGTCGGGCTCGGTTCGAAAAAAACGCATTATATATTCCTATAAATGCTCTATTAAGAGTATGCCATTCTGGTCTTGTGGAAGAGACATCTGGAGGCCGTGCTTAGCAAGAAACCGAAAACTCACCAACAAACATTCACACAACCGTATACACGATACTTACACCGGGATTTCACGAAAACAGTGTACAATTTTGGGCTACTAGCAAATATTGCTATTGCTTGCTTGATCACTGGGTGGCAGTATGTCTGCCTCGCTGGAAAAGTTTATCTTTATTGGACTTATCCTATATTTCTTGAAGTGCCTTATGGATATCCATGTGCAAATCTGTGGAAATGGTGAGGCTGAAACTTAATGCAATTATCTTGATACATCGACTGACAATAAAACGTATCCAACTGAAACAGAAAAATAGATCCCAAAAAAACGCAAAATAAAATCACGGTATTTCCGTTTTGGTCACTGGTTTTTTATTAGGCCTGAGATTTAATTATGGAAACGCACTTTCCCACAGACCTATTTGCCTTACTGTGTCGAGTCCTTTCTTTGAAAAGCCCACAGAATAACTTTATAGCGGCACGTTAACTTGTTGCCCTCTAACCAGCGGTGACAAAGAGATAGAAACCAGGAGCGAAGTTCAATAATTTGCGCACAACAATGTCCACATTCACGGCTCAAACTACCACGGTACATATTTAAAGTACCGGGGTGGAACCGCTCCCCACGAATCTCAATCGCTCTTGTGCATGCTTTACATTGAAAATAACTCTTACAGGGGTCCGGAAACATCATCTTGTATTCATACTTTTACGTATGAAGTTCACTGTCCTCTAAGTTTGAGCGCTGCAGAATCTTTTTCCGCATGGGAGATTTCAAGCTTGTAATATTGCCGATCTTTACAGCGATGAAAATCTGCTTTTTTCTTAGAGAGAGAACTCAAACACGTCGTTCGCCGCCTTATCTCGAGCTGAAAGCTGAGTCCAGGGGGACAGAAAATATCCCCGATGGAAAGAAGAAACCTGGTCACGTTTCAGCATCAGCAATACCGCATGCCATTCCCAGAGAGTGCGAACAGTTGAGTGGGCGAGAAAAAGAAGAATATAGACGAATAGACAGAAGAAATTGAGTGGTGGTATGAGGAGTCTCGGGTTCGAACGTCGAATCCCTACTTTCATATTTGATGACAAAGGGAGATTTTGCCAGTTCGCCGAAGAGAACACCGGGATGGCGAAGAAAATCCCCGAAGCAGTGCGCTCACCTTCAGCTACAAGCTGGACGGCCGCATTTCATTCTTCGTGAGCACCAGCTCGCTGCAGAAATGTTGTTGCTTCCAGGAAAGTGCAATGGTTTTTCAGCCTCTTTCCACGCGGAATCATGCATTGTGAATGTCAGGTGTCTTGGTGTTTAAATATCTTTGTCCAATTTTAGTCGCTTACTGTGTGGCACGCTTCCCGAAAACGACACTTATATCCAAGGTTACAAACTTGGGAACGTCAATTTACAACATTGCAGGTACTGCGCTTGTACAATCTGAACTGTAACATATAGTATGTCGGTCGGTCATACCTTGATCGGTCATACAGCCATAACTTGTCTACCGCGGCTTTGATGGCTTGTGCTTCTGGCTCACCCGAGATATATTAGGGCCAAAGTCGTTTAGGCACCCCGCATTCGGAATTGTTGAGGTATGTTAACCAAGAGTAAGCTGAAAATATTGAGGAGCAAACGATTAGTTACAGCATGTGATTATAATTAAGATGTACTTTGAAGATGCATTAAAAGAAACTTTAGCGAGTGAAGGTAATCTTTCTGCAGAAACAATTGGCTTTAAACGAATCATCACGCGAATAACCAGTGGTATGGAGATCCTCTCGTCCATCTGCTGTACGTTTTTAACAAGACGCATCGCGGCCGAAGCATAGTCTTACGAAAGAAGCGGAGCTTTGAAAGGCTGTCAAACATTACGACGCAATTGTGTTCCTTGTACCAGGGAACGCATTTGACCGATGGTTCATAGCACTTATTTATCATGCACATTGAGAGGTAAGGGAAGCTACAATCTTTTTCAGCCTCTTTCACAATAACATGAAGCAAAAAGAACCCAGCAAATGTAGGGTCGGAGAATTGTAAAGGATAAGGTGGTAGTAAGTGGAAAATTGTAACAAAGGACTGGCTCACCTCAACTAATTTCTTGTTTAGAGGTAAGATGGCTTAATTTCGTTCTTCTTGCAGCCTTACAACAATCTTAGATACTCAAGCACAAACTCAAAATATTTTTCTTCGCGTATTGCTTCCAGAAAAAAATCGAAACATTTTACTCTGTGTCCAGTTGATGCTCTGCGGAAGCAACACAGTGGTGGGATATTTCTTTTTCTTGCCTCATGGGTGTCTCAAGGCACAGTAGTATGCTCCATAAAAAATTGTTTTTTTTTGTAAATTCTGTTTCTTTCTTGTTTCTAGTAAGATGCCACCTACCAGTTTTGGGGGCGAGTCCTTTTGGCCCTAATTTATTGTTTTCCCAATCTTGAGTGCTTCGCTAGAACTTTGTAGTCCACAGAATTCGAGTCAGTTTTTCTAAGCTGCTTTCCTTTCTAGTCAGCACTGTTAACGTGTTCGCACTGGTAACTCTGTCGTGGACCTTGCTCCTTACGTTGCTGCACATACCATTGCGACTTTGTAAATTTAGTTGCCAGGTTAACTACTGATCCAGTGCCTCTGGTTTGACTATTGCGATGACGATCCTTACGTTACCACTTCAACTCTAACGTTTAGGGTGTTGCTTTCGTAAGTGTTCGCCTCCCTTCAGGAGGCCATCGCGGCTGCAGAGCAGAAGTGGCCCAAGAGACGTCCGCCGTACTTGACCGTTCAGCCCGACGGTAATATTATTTGTACTAAGTGCACTCGGTTGCTTTTTGCCGGGGTTCTTACGGGTACTTCCTCGCGCTCGCTTCTCCACATGCCATTGCGCCTCTGATCCTTGAGGACAGCTATTCTTTTCAAGGAGGGGAAGTCCAGTACAATGTTCACTCCGTTGGTTTATGTACGTGAGAACCGGTAGTTTTACCTATGGCAACACGCAAACATCGTTTTTGCAAAACAAACACGCGCGTATGGAGTGATTGAAACAGCAGTGTATTTTTATACGACCCATCAAAAGCTATACGTAACTGTAATAGCACCAGGCATCATACTCCCTCGGTAGGGGTGTGCAAGTAGTTCGATATTCATTTCGCTATGAACGCCGGCACATTTTGAGGATAGTACGACTTTTTTGTTAAACAAAACAATTTTGCGTGATCGAAGATGTGGAGTAATACCCTGCTCTCATAAGTGACTCACTACAATAAATATCAGACCACCTGAGGGGGCATTCAACATCAAGACGAGCCTGTAGGCCTAGAAGTGAGAGAGTGCAGAGTTGATAGCAATCGTTTCGGGGGCATGCTGAAGAAATAACAAAGCCGTTTTAGGCAAAGACATGCGTAAGTTTTCTTTGGAAGCAGGTTCATGCGGCCCTTCATTAATCCAAAACTAGCAGGCATATTGTGAAATCCATTTTGTATTCCACGTGAGTATTCTGAGACCAGCCCGCTACTAATGTGCAGACAGCTTTGAGATTCTCTACTGGCAGCACTAGACGTTAAACCTCGGTACCAAGCATGTGTCGAACCCTTTTTGGAATTGGTTTAATGGCAAAAAACAAACGGCAGTCTCCGAAAGTGAACGCGCAATAAGGACAGCGTTTAGACATAAAAATAATACGGTCAAGCGGTAGACTAGTGCGCACCTGATGAACAGCTAATTAAAGGTATTAAAAATTTCTTCCAGTGGGCGTACGGCTGCCTTCGCACCTTTCGTCTCTTTCTCTGTGCGCTTTAGGTTACTCGTTGACCAGTTTGACAGCGTATCAGCTTGGAAATACTCTAAAACCCCCTCCCAAATCTTGTATTTGCCTGCATACAAATAAAGTTTTGGGCATATTACTTTTTATGAGATCATTGAAGAATGCAGCTATTTTGTAAATTCCTTCCTTTTACGGCAATCGAAAGATGCTACTTTCACCGAAAGCGAGCGTTCCTTTATACGGCGCCGTAATTTCTCTGCTTTAGAAGCAGTAGCGCGTATTTTTGGTTGTCTGTAGAGAAGATTTGAAATTCACAATTGGTCCCTGGATTTTAAGGCATGTATGTAGTCATGTAGGTATAAAAGTATAATATTGATTATAATATGCTAAAAGATTGTGTGACTAAAACTACTTGATATTTCAATTATCTTGCCTTCACTATAGGTAGTTGTTCTGGTTGAACATTTGAATATATCGTTAGCTCGTTCGGCTGTCATTCTCGGGACTTGCATTTTCAGGGCTTTCAACTCAAATTATTGGGAACATTGTGTTTCACTCTGAGTTTAACCGAATTAAGAAAGTAGAAATACTGTTAGAAATGACGTAGGGTCTTAATATACAAGAATAGTGCTATCATTCAACTGTGTATATTTGCGTTCGGGGGTGTAATAACGCTTTTGACACATATTTCGTGGTGCTTTTTTGCACCACAACCTCGTTGAAAAGGCGCATGAATGTAAAACATAAATGTGTTTATTTTGGAAAACTACCCTTTGCTCACTTATTCGCTCATTCAAGCTACAAACACGTTTTTCACCGAATAAATGCAGCGTGTATTTATTAAAGTTCACGCACGGCACGACATAGCCGTTGTTTAATAGAAGAAATAATAAAAATATTGTCGTAAGTGTGTTAAGTCTACGTTAGCATGCAAGCGATACGACTAAAAGGACGTAGGGGCACCACTTGAGATGCGGAGTCATGTCTCTTCGTGGAAGCTTTGGAATACGGCCTCCAACCACGCAAAGAGGCACCAAGAAGAGCCAGCAACAAAGAAACCAGTGTGTCGCCCACTGCTTCTACTGTTTCCTCTATTACTTAGCTTAATTGTGCGACCTTTTTTTCAGAACTGTTAAGACGCTTTTTTGGAGAAAGCAGTTTTTCAATGAACCAAGCATTCACTTAACTAACCCCTTTACCGACCTTCTTCTTCACTGAAGTAACACCGAAAGTTGGGCGAGTTGGTAAACCATCTTGAAAGAAACACACACAGCGCGCAAAACAACAGGACGAAAGACGGAGGGATGTACAACACAAGCGCTGACTCTCAACTAGTTTTTATTAGAAACCCAAAGAATATATACACGCAAGTGTGCACATGCGCAGAGGAACAACATACGATTCAAGCGACACATCACACCGTAATACGCTAAAAGAATAAATAACAAGCACACCTTCCAACTTAAAAGACGCACGTGGCGAGTAATTGACATTTCACGCAAGCATATGCCCAACTATCTTTGCTTCCTTTTCGTGGAGCTTCATGGAAGTCTGGCTGACGCAGTCATCTTGATAGAGGTTAATGTAGAAGGCCTCTACTATTTTCCGAACCTTCTGATTTCTGTGCTCGAAGAGCACTTCGGTATCAGCGAAAAGTGGTTCACATCCACGCGTTTCACACTTTTTACAATGTGCGGGCAGATTTGCATACGTGCAATTTTTCATTGTCCCTGCGTGCTCTCCTAGTCTGATATTCAGGCAACGCCCCGTCTGCCCCACATACACTCTTTTGCAGGACAGCGGAATGCGGTACACAACACCTAATTTGCAAGGCACAACGGCTCGCTTGTGATTGACACCGCACGTGTTCTGGCTGATACCAAGTGGACGACTCTTGTTCACCATGGAACAAAGCCTGCCTATTTTGTTCTTTGCCGAGAAGATAACCTCTACACCATATCTTGACCCGACATTTTTCAGCCCGTGTGCCAACTTGTGCATGTAAGGCATGACGGCTCGTTTTTTCCCCCCTTCTTTTTCCTTCTGTACCTCGTTTCTTCCGTGCTTAATCTCTGGGACTAAGGTCTGACACACCGAAAATTATAACATGGTTTGGAAATTCTGCCTGCTGAAGGCGGCCTTACCTGATCACCAAAGCTTTTTTCCGCAGTATGGTGGCATGACATTTTTAATGCTGATCCGAGGGTAGACATCGCGATGCCTCTTTTTACTATTTTCGAATGCCCGGACGCATAATTAATAAGCGGCTTAGCCGACCTAGGATTGTACTTCCAGCACGTGTGGTTCTCTGCAAAATTTATGGCTAGATCTAGAAACTGTAAGCTACCTTCTGCGGAAAGCTCTTTTGTGAACTTCAGTCCCATACCGTGGTTTTCGAACGCCTTTACGATACCTTCACATCTCATTGATGCCTCATTCCGGTGCGCAAAAACCAAACAATCGTCTACGTATCTTGCGACACGGACCACCTTGCCTCCAAGCACCTTTTCCAGGACTGAAAAACTTTAAATTAAGGGTGGTAAAAAGACAGATAAGCCTAAAAAAGCCAATGAATAACATTGACGTCAAAGGGTGCACCTAAAGTCGCATGCCTGTCAGCGCTCTCCAGAACAATATATTTTCTACGTGCAGCACACCCGACAAAAAAGTGCTATGGCCTGTCTTTTACAGGCTGGCGGCGTTGAATGTCTTGTCTCAAAGAAGACCGGCATGATGCAGAGCTTTGATATCTGGAGTGCGCAGTGTCCCGTGAAGCCTACACGCGGATTCTCATTTTGTCCGCCAAGGAGCTGTAAAATAAAAGCGCTTTCTGCCACCACGTATTTGCCAAAAATATCTTCCCCGTCGAACTGTGAATAACAAATCTGATATCATAAAAAACCAAAGCAAAGAAAGCGAAGGAAGAATAGCGGGGTCTTAACATTTCCATCATTGAACATGCTTGAAGGTATATAAAAATGCTCCTACCATCACAGCAGCACCGTCTTATCTAGTTGTGATTCTTTTATTCGTAATGTTTATTTCTTCTGCCTCAGTTAGGCGATTTAGCATGAGGCGCGCAGAGTATTAGGAAGCTCCGTTAGTTCCAGCCAAACTCAGGCTGTTACCCGTCCCACACTGCCAGCGAAAGTGTCAAAATTTTCACGCCGACGCACGTCACTGTCTTAACGTCTTCCGTACGCGTAGGCGCGCATCCTTGGTTGCAGCGTTCTGCGGTTGTCAGTGGGCGAGGACATGCTCTCATTGTGTCAGGAGAAAACCCGCCAGCCCGAGAGATGAGATAAACATTACCCGTGTGCCTCGAAAATGGAGATCGGCAAGCTTTGTAGGCGAGTTCAAAAAATCTGCATATACTGAACGCAGCAGCGGAACAATGCAAGCCGAAAGCTATTCAAATTCGGGATGGCGTTGTTTAGCACAGCGAATTACATTACTATGACCTTCATGAAGCAACGGTCTTTTTACGTTTGTGACACCCTCTTCTCCTTTTCTAAATCTTGCACTAGAGCATTCTTAACAATCATTGTTACCAAGCGAAGATTTCAACAAAAACACAGAAATGGTAATGATAGGGACCTTTCGGCAGCCTTCAACACTTTAGCGCGGATTTGCGCGGCTCATAATCATCATCAACAGCCAACCCAGGACCACTGCAGGTTGAACGCCTCTCTCAAATAACTTCCAGTAGCTCCGGTTCTGCGGCGATCGAATGCAGTGTTGTCCGCCAAATTTCCGTATTTCATCCCTCCATTGTGTTATTGGCCTTCGCCTCCTCATAACTCATCCCTTGGTATCCACTCTCTCACCCTAACTGTCCACCGGTTGTTTGTTCGTATCACTACATGGCCAACCCAAGTCCGTTTTTTCTTTACTTGAACTATCTTCTCTACTCTAGTTTCTTCTCTGATCAAGAAATCTCGTTTGCTGTGCTGAAGTGTTAGTCCAATTATTATCATTTCATGGTCCGTTGCGTCTCTATAAGTGTGTTTTCCCATTGTTTGGTAAGGCGCGAAGTTTCAGCTCCCCAGGTCATCACTGGCAGTATGCGCGGGTTGTATATCTCATTTTGAGTGACAACGGTAGCTGAATTTTTATTCTTTGGGAATGCTTCTCCAGTGCTCCTCAGCCTATACCTATTCTGCGGCGGATTTCTCTCTCGTGGTTCGAGTCAGCGGTAACCATCCTTCCCGGGTAGTTATATTCTTTTTTATTTTAGCGCTTCTCTCCGTAAGGTGAAGAGGGCGCTTGCGCTATGCTTTTTCTTGATTACTTTAGACTGAATCATATCTACATTTAGTCCGACTACCACGCTTTATGTTTGTAGTTCTCAAGCGTTTTTTTGCAGGTTTTCTAATGTCCCACTTAGCAATACTATGTCGTCTGCAATCATAAAATCACTGAAGTATTCTCCGTTTATCCTTAATCCTGTTCTTTTCCAGTCAAGCTTTCTGTGTTCCCCCTCCAGACATGCTGTGAACAGTTTTGGCGAGATGGTGTCTCCCTGTCCTATTCTATTTAAATCAAGAATTTATCGCTTTGATTCTGAAGTGTTATCCTTCCCGCGTATCCAACATATATGCCGTCTAGGAGTCTTATGTAGGTAAATTCTATGCCCTGCTCCTTTATAGCGTTTAGCACGGCTGCGGTTTTTGCTGAGTCAAACATTTTCTCATAGTCTATAATTGCAGTGTAATATGGGTTTAGTGTATTCTTCGGATTTTTGTATCACTTGATTAACAACATGAATGTGATCTATTGTTGAGTACCCTGTCCTAAACCCAGCCTGCTCTTTGGATTGTTGGGAATCCAGGTGGTCTCGAATGCGGTCATTATCCCTTTAGTAAATAGCTTGTAGACAACTGAGAGTGGGCTGATGGGTCTTGAGGTCCTTGATATCGCCCGTTTTATGAATCAGAATAATAGTGGGATTTTCCCAGGTTATGGGCGTTTTTTTAGTCCTTCACCATTGCGAAAATAGCGCAGCAAACTTTTCCAGTATTATATCCCCTCCCTCCTTCAACAGATCCACGGTTATGCTGTAATCACCTGCAGCTTTCCCTCTTTTTATGCCCTTGAACGCCTTTTCCTACTTTGTCGGCAGTAACTAGTGGAATATCGCAAGTTAAGCTTGTACTTTCAGTAGTTTCCCCTGATCTAACGTCGCTGGCATACAGTCTGTTGTAGAATCGCCTTGCTACCTTTATTATCTCGAACGGCTGCATTGGTATTAAAATTATTCGCATGATGCTCACATAATTGTGATAATATATTCCTGATTTAACGGCTGTTGCTGCGTAAATATTTTTTAGTACTGAAGTGGAAAGCATGTTCCTTTTTTCTCATTGAAACAACTGAGCCCGCTATGATGGCCAGGTTTATTAGCCATCGATATATATCTGTGTACTTTAGAATATTGAAGTATAGTGCGGAGTTCAGTAGAGAAAAATGGGCACTCAGTCATGTTTAGCAGAAGTGAGAGGATTTCAAGTTTCCTCCCTCAGCCCTTATACATACCGCAATTTTTTCTCTTAGTATCTAGCCTACGCGCGTTTAGCTACAAAAAAAACCATACTACGTGCTGCCAGGAGTTATAGTAAACACTAAATGAAGTAGCAGGTCCAAACAAACAGACAGGTTCACCATTATCGTCACATCTTTACGTGTGAAAGTGGAGCTGTAATATAAAAAGGAGTGGGTTGTGTACTATACGACGCTAATATCTCCTATACAGGAAAACGTAATGGCAAAGGACGAATCGAGACCGATTTCTATCTTACTCTGTAAGCTTTTGCTCGTACGAGATGTTCGTGTACTGAAAATATATACAGGGAATGAAATCTCTTAAATAATGGTAGAAACATAGCCCAAGGTTAAAATTTTGTTGTGCCAACTCGTCATGGCCTACGGTAAACGCTATTACCATGGCGCTGTAGCATGGACACGCATTTACCTAACTTAACATCAGGGCGCATGATGAGAAAAGAAATTTCTCGGTCTAGCCATGCCTCACATAAGTATTGGGCCAGGCCACGAAAAGATAAAGAAAGCGGGTGAACATCTATGGCACGGTGTGGGTGCTCGCCATTTGTTGACACACCGACGGAGATTACCGAAGTGATCCTGTAGGAAGATGAAGAGCGGACGGGTTACGCGCTTTGGTCAACACGCCTTGATGACTGCACCGACCACTATTTGCACTACCCGGACTCTTTACCTAAACACTCCTAATAAATTATGCTTCTCCCATTCAGGCAACCTCTTCTAGGGTTTGGGTGGGGTGCAACTTATAATAGTATGAGAGCAGGCATCTTTAGTAGGACAGGTAACCCATAAACTGGGGTTCTCCCGCGTCGCCAATTCGCGCCTTTGTGTAGAAGGGCGCACTGCAGTCACATTGACGCAGATTTCTTTTCATATTTGTAATCTGGTGTCGATAACTATAAGCGCAGCATGAAAAAATATAAATAACTCTCTTGGTGTCTCCGCAGTAGCAGCACAACACTCTTCTCCAATTGCGCTATCTTCGCTCTTTTTCTGTGCACGTTGACATAGGTAGATAGAAAGTTTTTCGCTGTATTTTTCGTTGCGACACCCACCCGCTTGGAGAATAGGCGAGGATTCGGGATATTTAACAGGGTAGTGTGCCCGCTTCACAAAATATACAAAATTATGAATCGGAAACGTAGAATCGTGCGTGCTGCAAGGACCTGAACCTAATCACCTCACCTTAACCGCTTCGCTCTTTTCGAAGGAGTTAAGGAGCAATACTATGCTCTTTGCCCTGAGTCTCCCAGGAGAAAAAAGCCCCATTTTGAAAAAAAAAAAGTGCGTGTCTACCTCTTGCAGCATCTGGGAAGTACAATGTGCTTAAAAATAAAAGTGATACCTAGATTAGTTACGTAAGAATCCCGTTTGATTCAACCCAACAATGTAACGAGCGAAAGCTAAATTTTCTATACAACGCCTGGGTCACAAAAATGGCGGTAAACTGCAAGGACTAAAATTCGCAATTGTTGATTGAAAACAAGAATTAGAAATACAGTGCGCTCTTTGAAAGGGAACTAACGGAGATTTACACCAGTTTCAGCAGTGAATGCCATAATATATTTCTAGACTCAAAGTAAACATCTGTTTATTTTATAGCACATCACTGCAATAACGTGTCACAGATTGTCTGCCTCTGTTCTGCTAGAAATTCGTTTTAACTTAAACAATAACCAAATAATACAGATAATATTGTTAAGTGTTGTATCCACAAATGACGCCCAATGTTTTGCTGAAGCATGTGTTCGAACGGATGGCGAAAAAGTTTGTTAGATACAACTTGGAAAGAAGCACAAGGAAATCAAAGGCCGCGTCATAAATACTCCGATCCGGTGTTATTCTTTTGTTTCTGTGTTTTAAACATACTCCTTGACGCAAACTGCGAATAACGTGTGCTGTTTCGCGAACCTTAAAATCACCGTAGGGTAGAATTACAGTGAATTCAAAGACCATATTTTTATTTAATACTATTTTAGGAAACTATCAATTGATCTGTTATTTATTTACTGATTTCTACTTCTATAACTATATTCTGCAGCTATAATACGGCCGGCAGAATCAACTTCAGCACGTAGCCGCACAACTGTATCGGAAGAAACGAGAAAAATTGATGCCTAATCGAACATAAATGAAGTAGTAGTTATATTACAAATTAGTAGGCAATCGAAGCCAACACATGTGGGACTTTTCACGTTGCTTTGCTAAAGTTTTCCCGCCTCTTCAAAATACGCTGTAACCTTCGGCCGAGAACACATGGTTGCACTAAGCTTCAACGGCCATTTCTCTATAGTTCGGGTAAGTCACTATAAAACTTTTTTTTCAGAATATCCCCAGTTTATTAGCACGTAGAATAGAGACCAAGTGAAAAATAAGAAATGCATTGATTCGCAACGCTGCCCATACAAGGGCCGATGAAACAAGTACATTCGATAGAGAGAGTAATTAGTGTATACAGTTCGGGTCTGCTGTCTCGCAAACAGAGAGAATATTACCGTTAATTTAAATAGAACTACAAAAACCGGTTTGACCACCGCTGTGGTAGGAGTTGCTGCGAGCAGCCGAGCAAGTACCTATTACACATAATCAGGCGTACATGATGTCTCTAGTAAAGCACGGGCAGCTGCTCAAAACTTGGCGAACATGGATGGCCGATTCTGGCAGTAATGACCCAATTACCCCCGTGGGCATGATTAGCACCAGTGTCGTGCTTGTTGGCCATATTTCTCGAAAGTGCCGAAGGGAGGTGGAGTTACCCAGAAGCCCTGGATTGAATACACGTTGCAGCATTGACAGCTAAAAAAGGAGCGTTGTGTTAATAATGGTCATCTAGTTGAGCGGCGCATTTTATATACGACTGATGTTCGAACATTTTTCTCTGTGAGCTCAAGTAGGAAAGGGAGCAGAAAAATTTAAAAAAAGTTTCAGGGGGGGAAAGGGCCCAGAAATTAAAAAAACTCATGGTGTAAAGCCCTTGGCTAAAAGCACACCTGTTGGCCTAAAAATTTGAAGCATAATATAAATCACAGAAATAAAGGGCAAAACTTGGTTGTTTGGCACCGTTATTTATTTGATATGGAGGTTCAAAAAAAACCCTTTCGGGTGTTAGGATTACTCGTAGGATTTGGGGAAAATTTAACACACCCCTTTTGGCTCTCAAAAAAATTTGTAGCACGAGGTAATATAAAATCACAAATAAGGGGGCAAACTTTTTGATGGAGGCGAAATGCAACGAGCTCGGTGTCGAGATTCGGCAGATGAATGAATCCCAGGGAGCGGAAGTTAATAGCCCTCTACTACGGCGGCCTCATCCCTGCGTTTGCGCGGCGCGAGACTCCCGAATCAATCGTTAGCCATACATCGTCTAAACATACCTTGGCTAGGTTGATTTACGTTCAGAATTGAAGGCGTGCTTCCGTATGAGTCATTTTTGCGTTGGCGAGCACATGTTTAGAACTATAATATTTTGTCACAATTTTCTTGACGATCACAGCATTTATACCGGCTTTATATGAGCCGCTCCACTTTCTCGCAAAAAAGAGGTGACGTCAAGTTTCCGTAATAGCAGGTTACAAACGAAAAGGAGAGAAAGTGTTGTTTCCAATAGTTTATTGCCTAGGAAGGATTGAAGTTGTCGAAATTGCCCCCGATGACTCATTTATTCGAGACGAAGGCTCGTCTGTCGCTTGAAGTACACGTTTGAAAAAATACAGCGTAGCGCCGTCAAGCAGTGAATATAATTTTGCATTTCTACAGGCGGCATAAAAATGCGGCAATTTCGTTTTACAAATTTGAAAATTTTTTTCGCCGTTTTACGATTAGAGGTATGACAAGCTAAAATCTGGTGCAACTAGCAACATCGTCGAAGTATGGACTGCGACTAAAATCTTTTAATTACCGAAAGTGGTACACTGAATAGCGGTTTTTTTGTACAAATATAAACTATACGGAAATGTTCCAAAATTTACGATTAAATTCTCCCGCTTTCTTCAAAGCAGTGCCCAAGTTCCAAGCAACTTGTTTTTGTGTGTTTTCAGGTGTAGGTTTTCTACGTGGGTTGCAATTAAATGGTGTTTTGCGCGTTCGCGTCTATTGTAAATGCTGCAAATATGACAAGCGTGGGGAAGGCATTTTTAGCAGGCAAACACAACCTAGTAAAAAAATCGATCTACTTTCCGACTGGTGCCACGGGAAAATCGTAGCGAATGTATTGCGTAGAGAGTGAATTACCTTTAACACTTATTTGCCCTTTGTACAAAGCGGAATTTAGCAGGGATTAGTTGATAGATATTTTTATGTACTATTTATGATGTGAAATGGTTTTATTGCCGTTATTACAATCAATGAAGGTATCATATAATTAACGTGGTGAAGTATTTTATATATTGTTTATAATGTTGGTGTTCCTGCGCAAGTCACAACGACGGATTTTCGAAGGTGCAAAATGAGTGCCATAAATACATAGCCAAAAATAATAACAATCCAGGAGACAGTATGAAACGATTACGTAAAGCAAACGTCTCTCAGAAGAACGAGAACGAAAAACCGACCAACAAGAAAAAAAATTGGCCGCGTATCTGCTCCTTTCGTTGCAAATGTCGTCGAAAGACGATAGTCTTTATCGACTCTTGCCAAGTAAATGCCTCTCTTCGCTTTCCCGCTCACCTCTCATATTGTTCCTCTTGCGTCGCACTCCTCCCAAGGTAAAGACGCTAAAGGTTTGCTTAAATCATTTTAAATTTCCCGCGTTCCACTGCTCCAAACCGGGTGTCTGGATGCCAACGCTGCCGTAAAGCGAAGACGCGTGTGAATCGAGCCGCCCTACTTCAACATTTATAGAACCGCGTTTCCCTAGTCCACGTGCGTTCCCAGCAGAACGTAGAACCTATCTAATGGAACCTTTCGTTATCCTTGCTACTTGATTTCTTCAAATGCCGCCAGAATCTATATGGCGCGGGCGACAGCAGGCGACGGGGGAGTGATATTTTTTTCTTCAGTTGATGAAGTATTTAATCTCGCCAAAATCAAACATGAACGATTTTTTATAAAGGAACGCTGCAAATGTCACTTCTGTATTAATTTGTTGTCTTATATATGCGTAATGTCTTGTTGTTCTACAACAATATTGACAAGTATGAACATTACACCGGACTTAGACGGGAACATTTAGCTTAGACTACATAAAACTATTGCGCAGGCATTGTTTTACTTTGGCCGGGTAGCTGAATCGAGTCACAGACAGACAGACGGACAGACAGATAGACAGACAGACAGACATACAGACAGACCAAAATTTCTGGGTTTAAGTATCCCAAGAAAGACTATCGTCCTTAAAAATTTAATGTTTGGCAAGCATTTATAAAGCCCACAGGCGTACATACAAGGCACCCGTAAAATACGCGCGTCCTCTTTCGCACGTCCAATCAATGTCCCACGAGCCGTTAATAATGGTACAGAAGCATTTCACACACCCACGAAATACACACGGGGCCTCTTACGAAAGCCGCACTCATTCTTCTGCGCGTCTTCATAAAAAAGATAGACATAAATTTCACTCACAAACAAAACACGCATTGATTCTCACCCAAGACACCCGAACACGCACAATTACGTACCTCGTACACACAAAACAGACCTTTTCAGCTCAAATTTGATCGAAATTCGTTATGGCTTTTAAAAACTGTCCTCTGCATGATTGCGATTGTCCCTTGGTCGGAGTACGAGGTCTTGCATTGAACATTGTATTGGCCCCGCTTAATCTGGCCGGTAAGGTCGCCATCAAAAACCGGAATGTGCTTGTTTATGTTGGAATATTTAAACGAATATGCAAATATTACCCCGTTACTATATATATATATATATATGACTTCATTTCTTCAGAGTACAGAATAAGTTGGTTTCAGGGTTATATATGTACAGAAAATGTAGCAAGGGCGAGGGCAGGGCAATGGAAAAGAGAATGTTTACAATGATCTCATGGTTGGTGGGCTGCAAAAGAATTAGAGTACAAGAACCCACAATCACGCAGTACGAACATGAGAAAAAAGTGTCAAACAAGAAAATAAACAACGAGAGAAAAAAAACTTAGCAAGGTAATTCCCCCTCCCCCGTGGCAACTAGGGTTAAGGAAGGGTCAAAACAAGATATGCCCATGCACGTGTTTGACAACGGAGAAAAAATCATTCACGCGGAACAAAGAAGATCCAGAGAAGATATGCCCATGCACACAAAGGGCGAACATCTGCCCAAACACAGCCGTTCTAAGAATCAGGGTCAGGTGATTGAAACATGAGACACTTGGCTTCCGTTGGTGGGAGGGAAAGGTCGCGCCCAAAAGTAGTAGGGCAGGCAGTTTCGACAGGAAATGAGTGTACATTGGGTATACAAAAGCAGGAGAGAAAAAAACAAAAAACATGGCCAAACAAGTCATTAAAAGAAAGAAAACAGAAGGCAGGTGCACGCGTATGACGCGACACCGGGAGGTGTGCATCTGGCCGCCGCATGGTACCAGTTCAGGGAACGCCGAGGCGGTCAGCAACGAATATTAGAAAACAGCAATGCAAAAAAGAAAGGGGAGAGAAAAGCAATCACACACGCTCGCGTGCACAAATTGATTACAAGGTGAGAGTGTGAAAGCTAACATGGTACCGCAGCCTTCTACCCAGAACATGATGTCCAGACTTGCTTGTCAAATTTGGCAAGCAAACCAAATTCTTTGAAAAGTACGTATTCCGTATTCTTTAAAAGTTTATGTATTTTTAAAAGTTAAACTCTGACTATGCCGTGTCGGCGTCGTCTCTATGGTCATGAGTACTTTGAAGTAGCAAAGTTCAGATATTTATGAAATATTTGGTTCAGGAATTTTAAACGCGCTAGTTTCGAATGATTCTGTAAGATGAGTATTCCGGCATTCCTCAACATTGCTGGGGAACTAGTTGCGTCGTACCCATTATGAGTAGGTACCTAATTGCTTTTTGTTGCAATGGTTGTAGTTATTTATGCGTACTTTAGCATACGGCAACCAGAAATAATGTTAGAGTATTGAGTAAGAATCTCACAAAAGCGTTGTATTGTGATTGCTTTGTTTTCCGTGGTCCTGATCGAAGGCGTCTTCTGGGGAAAAAGAGCCTTCCTAGGAAAACACCTTCCTTAATTTAGATGGACAAGTGGTGTGGAAAGAAGAGCGCAAAACAGCGTGCATATCCACTCCGACCGCGCGAGATATTGTTGAATGTGATTTAAAATCACGTATTCTTCTTTGCTACTGGGAAAATCTATTTCGTAAGGGAACGCGCATATGCTATTAAAAAATGAAAGACCAAGAAAATAAAATCCTGTCGAGAACGAAAATGTCGATTAAAAAGTATGCTGGTGGATTGTTTTCTAATGGCAACTTAGCCATACCAACTAAGCAATTTTTTAGTTATTCTTATACAAGCACTAGCATTCAGGCAGGATTCTTTAAAAAATTTCATATAAGTTGGAAAGGGAATATTTCCACGTTGTTGAATGAAAAATGCAGGTGTGAACATCCCTGTACAACAGCTAAGCGCTTTGCAGCGGCAAGTTTGCACGAGTTTTAAATAGGCGGGAAACCAATTCAGGGAAGCTTTTACTCACACATAAGACTTGAATGGCGAAGCTATTCTAGGTGAGCATTTCCGGACACTTGGTTAACTTTAAGTAACATTATTTATTTGCGTAGTTGCAGTGCTGGTAATCGTCGTCATATGCTTCCAAATGGTCGTCCTCTTCTAATCAGCGAATGGTGGTTGCAAAGACTTCATTCGCATTAGAGATTTTCGCCAACCAAACTGGTCAAGCTTGCACTCAGACGCGCAGTGGCTTGAACCATAGCGAAGCTGCGGGATTTTTTTATACGTGAGCACTGAAAGACACATCACCAGGGATTAGTAAAAGTTTGAATTTGTTTATTTACATTTTCCATGGTTAGTTTGCACTATCCGTAGTGGTACTGATCATCATATGCGCCGATATTGTCGGGTTGCTCCTGCCAAGCATTGCATGCGTGGTTAGCGTTTGAGGAAAGCGCAGAGTTTTTCTCTTTTTTGCTAAAGCCACTCCGCTTGCCGAGAACGCTCGGTAGTCGCCGCGAAGCACGCGCTGAGAGGCGCTCCGCATTTTCATGGCTTATTTCCCTGCAACACCAAACTTACGGCTTCTACAACAGCTACGCTATTATAAACTCAAGGTACCGGTATCCCTCAATATCTTAACGCAAACGGAATGACGCTGCTCCTTGGATGGTCATCCTTTCGAAGCCCACAAAAGAAAATAACCTTGTTTTTATTTAAAATAGCTAGCCATTCAGTATTACCCTTAACGGTACTCTGGCCTCGAAGGACGTTAATTCTACGGGATTATAAATGCTGAAAGACCCGAAATCTGGGGATTCCGGCGCAGAGGTAGCGGTTCCAAAAGTTATTTTTACTGTTTTTTACCTTCTCTGAATTGTGCCGAATCACATCTTGGAACTGTACGTACCGAGCCCTCTTTTTTTAGGTTTGGAGTCCGAACGTTTCCTTTGTTATAGCATAAGGCGTACAACAAGAGAACGAACAAGACTGCTTTTAAAGAGTCCTGATCGTCCTCTGCCATAAGATGCCGTCAGGTGCCATTCTGCCATAATATGCCTTCAGGTGATAAGCTTGCCCAACAGAGTGGAGTGACGAAAAAATACTAATATAGAGTAGTAATGCATGCTCCTTTGCTAACATAAAACCGTTAAATATTTTTTCTTCACTTACCCGTTATAACAATATATTTAAGGTTAGGCTACAATTCTCCTTTTTTTCTTTACGTTCGTACGGACAATTTAAGGGCACTCAAATATTCTATTTCATTTCACACTTGTACACCACATACGGGATGCACGTGCGTCAAACAGTCTGGTAATGAATAAATACAAAGAACCGAAAATGTGCTCCAATAGCAAGTTTTATCGAGTTATACTGGTCCCACCAGCCATTAAGGCATTTCTGGATCTCTTTTTTGGAGCTTTTCTCTCCCGCTCGTTCCTTCGGATGTACGCCCTCTTACCGCTGCGCGTTCACTGCTGAAGCCTCTTGCATTGTTGATCCTTCCTTGTTTGCGGCGTCCAGTTGAAACGAAGTTCTTTATATTTTCCCGGCGCTTATCGCTCCGAGGCAGCGCCATGGAATCGCTACGCCTTGTGCGGGTTTGCCACTGAATATAACCCCATAGAACACACCACATAAAAAATGGACGACTGAGGAAGAGCTCTAAGGCCGCTAACCGAGTTCAGTGCTCCCGCGCGTTCGTGTACTGCTCTACGAAATGTTTAATGACAGAGTCAGAGCTGTCGCCTGGTAAGTCCAAGAACTACCAGGCTAGCTGAAAGCAATGCGTGATTTATGCATGTCTTAGGAAGACTTCAAGAGATTCTGTCGCTTACAGGGCAGGATAATGACAATCTGCCAAAGGCTTCATAGCTGAGAGGTAATATTTTAGAGTCCCAATAAAGATTCCAAAAATGTTTCACTCCGCGAAAAGCTTACTATCTGAGAAGCGAAGAAAAATTTGGATCCTGAAGAATATAGTGAGGGCGAAACACCCGATGGATGAACAAATGCTGATGGCTACAGCTATCAGAAGAGTTAAAAAAGAGCTACAAAAGGGTAAAGTTAGTTGCAAAAAACTGTAGTGACATGATTATGTTATAACGTATTTTATTCAATAATAAGGCTGTTTTGGGTACTTAGAGGTAATTTTTTTCATATTGAGGTAGGGTCCCTTTTATGTAGGTTTCGGAAACCACTGTGAAATATTTTCAGACACTAGTTGAGAAATTAATTCAGACAATAGGTTCAAGAACATATGTGCACAATTGTTTCTCTCCTATTTGGGTTTGTGCGGCACATTTAGGTTCGTTTGCCCTGTTATTATTTATTCAGGATGCTCTTGATATTGTTTTGGTTGGAATCTGCTGCTGATGCAGTGCGCAAGAAAGCGCGAGCCTGCACGTTACCAGGATTGTGAACAGGGAACCCGAACACATATTCAATACGCAGGATGCTGCGTACCGGGATACTTTGTAGCTTTCTAAATAAAGCGACAAGTTGGGCGAGCTAGTTGCTAAGTAATGAATCCATCGTGGTGGCGCACATTTAGCAGGGTGAGCTAAAGAAAAGGCAAGCACGCGCTAGACATCACAGGTCCGCGTGCACATGAGTGCACTCATTTTTACTCATTTGTACTCAAACTCACGATTGAGTACGATGATGAGTGAGTACACACCCAGAATAAAAAGTGAGTACGATGACGAGTGAGTAGCAGAAGTGAGTGCCGTACTCGTCAGTACAGTACTCATGAGTACCATACTCATGAGTATCGGTTCTAATAAGTACAGTACTAACGAGTAAAGTACTCACGATTACTGTACTCACTTGTAGTGTACTCACGATTAATGTACTCACGAGTAATCTACTCGCGAAGTAATGCACTTGTGAGTATAGTAGTGCAAACAAGTTTGATCTACGAAATCGGCGTCGGGACGTGCGTGCAGAGCCGCATAAACCTAGCGGTGCCGCAGCGCCGCTTTAAAATTCTCAAGGAATGTAAAATAAGACTAAGGAAAAACAGTGCCTTGCTCCGCTCCCTGTCAGGCGATGTTGCCCGTTTATATGCTGTCGCTGCTACGGCGCTTCCGGGTGAAAAAGAAAAAAAAGAGTGGTGGCACACCGGGCAACGCGTCTGCCGACGTCCTGCTCCTACGGCACAAGTTTATTGCTGCTGTTATTTTCGTTTACAAATGAGCTGCCTGCCGGTGAATCCGTGCGCTGCTTCGTTGCGCCTGCTCCGTTCAGAATGTGAGCTGGTAGAGTCGGCCGCAGGTGGCTAACAATACATGTGCTAGGCGCTCTGAATGATTTTTGCCGTCCTCAGCAGTTTTTGTAGACGCGCGTTCTTTAGTCGTTTTGTGAGCGGGAGCGCTCATGTAAGCCTTCGTGAATAATTTATGTGATTCACGTTAAATATTCTTCATGGTTGTTGCAACCAAAATTTCCCGCACCATTTCGCTCTGTGGATTAGATGGATAATTTTGCTGATGTACGCGCGCCCATCTGGGTTTACTGGGCTCCCATTTTGAAACAACTGACTCAGATATGCTAGGAGTATGTTCACTTGTGCAGTGCGGTCTTCAAGCGAAACATATACAGCACTTTGTAACCACGGGGGTGGAATTTCCGCTACAATAAAAATGAAATATTCCTAGTACACCTGAGCACGCCTGTAGGGTTGTGAATCTGAAAGCATAATTGCCAGCTGAACGCCTGCCGACGCATTTTTTCCCCTTGCAAGTTTCCATGAGATCGGACATCTTGCTTCTGAAGGAGCGCTTTGACTTTGCGAATGGCTTCGATAGGTCTCTTACGCGAAGATAAAGCAAAAAAGCGGACAATGGGTGACCAAAACTCAAAAGAAGAAAAAAAGAACATTCAAGAAGTTTTGCAACCATTCTAAATCGCTAAGCGTGAGGAACAATATTCTTCGAAAATTCTTGATTAATTACGAGGAAAAACATTTAGAAGGCAACAGACGTTGGTGCGCATTCATTGAGCTGATTATGGCGAAGTTCAGGGAAACAGAGGAAGTGAAGCCTACACCGAGAACACCAGCGCCACAAAAGACAGCGGAAAGGCAAAAAAATCTGATGCAGCCAAAAACCGACTAAAACTGTGTCCCTCCAAACAGCACTGGACCCATACGGCATACTAATGCATTTGATAAACCAGGTTGGACCAAAAAGTAAGGCATCGTTTATGAGGGCAATTGATAGGCGGTACAACCCAAACAATTTCCAGAAAATCGGTAGAAATGGATTCAATATAATATAAAGTTGGAGGCAACAAATCCAGTATTGATTGATACAAATCGCTCACTAGTAATATCCAGTGGCTATATAGATTGATTTGCAGGCGATAAAATCAGAAATTCAAGCACGGGTGGAAGAAAATCGAAGTCCTTTAGAAACTGCAGTATAATTTTAGACAAGGCATAAGGCTTTATCGATAATCTGATTCGCTATAACACAGTGCACTGCAATTTCGAAAGCTCAGAATAGACCAATATGGATTTAGGTTCTTCGCCATTAAACGGGTATATGAGTAACATAAACCACGAACTGCTGTGGAGGGTGCTGAAACTCCTGGGCTTAGATGAAGAGTTAATACAGTTTCTTATAGAAATTTATAGGGATAAATGGCTAATCTATAGCAGAGCACCTGGCATGGGGAAGGTCTGAAATGCGCACAGCTGGTCAACAACCACCCAGGACTGAAAATTGAGGCTCTTTGACCCGAATATTTTTTATGCTTTACATGGTAGCATTAGAGAAGAAACTAGGAGAAAATCAATAAGGGTTCAAATCACGGTAGTGTGGCAAGGCAAAGTGGTACAACAGCGTATTCCTGAAATAATGTATGCAGACGACCTTGTTCTTTTATCTGATAACTAGAGGGATATGCAACGGCTCACTGTTATTCAGCGGACAGGAAACCACATATCTGCAAGTTAGGTTTTAGCACTAAAAAAGCCTGTAATAATGGTTTTCAATGACACCAGCGCCCACTCGGTGTCATATTCAGCATGGCGCGTTCCGCAAAGTCAAGGAATATAAAAAAAATCACGCCATATCCACGGAATGAATGATGATAAGTGGGGCGAAGCTCGAGAGGGGGAGATCATCGGTAACCGTAACTCTCCCATGAAAGTTCGCCCATTACATCATTAAGAAAGACGTGAGACTGTGTGCGTACATTGTACAATCAACTTTATTTTGTTCTTTTATTTTGTTCTTGTTCGTTTGTTGTTGTTGTTGTAGGGTTCGTGAGGCTGCCAGCAAGCGCTCGTATCGGCAGGCAAACCCCGATGCAGTGAGAGCTCGCGAGGCGGCTGTAAAACGCATCAAGCGAGCTCAGCCCGAAGCTGCCGACGCGCGGTTTAAGCGCGACTTTCTAGACGAGATGCTTCGGCCTCTCCTTTCGCGCACGGCGGGATCTGTCGGCGAGCGCGCGCTGCCGCCGCCCTACGCGCCCTCCGCTCCGCAGCCTGGTCAAAAACACCACCTCCTCCAATCCGGTGATTTGTTGCCCGATCAACTCCCCCTCTGTTACCACTGTGGCGAGGCAGGACACATGTACTGTCGGTGTCTCTACAGGGAACGCGGGCTACGGGGCTTCGGAGTCAATGCTCCCAGGCCCAGACCTGGTGAAAGACCCCGCGCCATCGAGGACTACCCCGCCCCTCCACCACAATTTGTCACGTAGGATGGGACACAACGGTTAAAGGAAAGAACTTTTATTTAGGGCGAACTTGTGCCGAACAAGACGAGAGGAAACGAGCAAAGGTCCTTGCGTCTCGTTCGATCTCCGAGAACGACGGCCTGCGTTCGTGGCGTGATCTCTTGCGTGATTTCCCGCTCGCAGTGCACGTGCGCTCGCGCCTACGCTGGCGAACACAGACAAGCTCGCGCTCCCGGTGCCGAGTTTGCGCTGCCGGTTGCAGCCGGTTCTTGCGCGTGCAACGCGGCTCACTTTGCGACATCTCCGAAAGCATGCGGCGGTCACGTACCACGAGACACAAGGGATGGACAGACCCATGGCTTTAGGAGCTTCGCCCCTAAAAAACGTGACTGCCGATTACGATACTCTCTACTGTGACATTTGGACAAAGCAGTGGTGCGCTGAAGCAGCACTCACTCGTGGGTTCTCTCGTCGCCAGCGATGATGAGCCTCTGCGTCCGCGGGGTGAAGTGCGTCTGAGGAAGGGACCGCAACCCGTGTCTTCGGAAGGGAACGCACACCATCGCCACACGCACCACCCCCCCCCCCCCCCCCCCCCCCACACACACGTTTTCGCTTGCGTCGCGCAGATGAGCGTCTCGTGCGGGCACAGCACACTAACCCACTTCTTCACCACACACTTTCGGAGAGCGTTCGCGCTGCCACGGAGAACCGTCCTCCCCTCGTAATTGCGCGGCACTTTCCTCCTTACAGCATACTGAACCGCCTTACCCCTCACCGCACACTGAACTCACGAGGAGCAACTTAAGAATAAAGAAAAGCAAACGCAGCTATATTGACGCATGGAGCTCTGTAGGGGTATAACAGACAATATGAAGTAGTGACACGACTCGGGAAAGGAGTAATTGCTCCGGGCCTCACATTTGCGAATGCAGTGCTCTGCACAAAATCAGACGCTCATCATGCCTTGAAGTAAACGAGAGAACGGTTTTTTGTTATGCTCGTGTCTCTTTTTATATTACAATAATCTATAATAAAATTATTATACTAAATGGGTGCTCCGATATTTTGGGATACCATTGGATTAAATAAACCAATTATAGGCCTCTATACGAAGAACATATACCGGAAAAAAATTTATCTCGGCTGACGTTATACCGGTCGCGTGAAAGCCTGGGCAATGTATAAACACTACTTTAAATTTTCATAACATTGAGCTAGTAGAGCACAATGAAGATATGGCTACTTCGAACGTGTATTATTTTGTAAAATCACCGAAAATGTGGTTATCGGAATAATAAAGGTATAGGTAAACAATTCTGTCACGATTCTCCATACAAAGTGACAGCCCGGGAACGCTTAAACTTTAAACGGAATAACTACAACAAACTAAAAGAGAATTTCAATTGGGTAGCTGAAAGCTGCAAGGAACTGATTCTGTTAATTTTTCGACGTTGTCGCGAAACTCCCCGTCGTAGTTATTATCTGATGAAGGCGAAAAACGAAAACGCCCATAGTCGGGATTTTTGGCGCATGTTAGTGAATCATAGGTTGTCGAAGTTAATCCCCAGCTCTTCACTTCGCCGCCTACATTGAGTGAGTTGTATCTATAGCGCGTAAAACTAAAGTGTTCCTAACATCGACGGGAAGAATCCTAAATTATGGCTCATAAAGTTCCAGTTATAAAATTATTTTGCTACGTTTACGAGCGTTACTCTTTCTGTGCTGGCAGGAACAATTAAAATACTAACTGGAAACTTTATTCGCTGCTCTTTTTAAAAGAAATATTTTCTCATTCATTTGTTTGTTCTTAAACCGAGTACTTATGCACGAGAGAAGCATTCAAGGCCACTGTGCATCGCCACTCTTGGCCTAGTCATTTTACCTGGTTATTATGTTATGCATTCCCTTTTGCTTTACTGCTAGGTGGATTGGGTGTGGAGTGTGCACTTGAATAGCGCACCGCAAGTGAGAAGCCGGTTATTTGTTTGAGCAGCATCGCGCAAAATTTCTGTTGTTTCGAAAAAGTAGATAATACTTACAAAATACGTACGCCGTGTAAACCACGACGCGAGCGCCGAAATCCGGATAAAAGGTGGCTTGAATTCTCCGTTTTGTGAGCTGCTTCACATTTCTTCTTCGGAACTAAGCATCTTTGGGCCGCCTCTACCAGGGTAAAGATATTGTTTCAATTTATATCGAGCAAAGTAGAAAGCATCACTATATTTTTAAGATTCAGAGCACTTGAGGCACCAGAAAAAAGAATTTCCTAAGCTAAAGTTTTCACCTTCCTAGCTAAAATGAACTGCAATACTTGTCCTTTCGAAAACATTGGCCATTCGAAGCTAGGTGTTCAGGCCGTATAACACTTTTTCCGACCGATAACTGAAGCACAACGCTGAACGCATGCTTCGTGCGCCGATTTTCCATCAACAGTCTTTGGCTGTTTATCCCATCGAAGCAGCATTGACAACTATTCGCCAAAGTAATAGTTTTGAAACATGGCCACGTGCGGTAAAGCCTTACACCTCCCTGAGCTTTAATTCCTATACAGGGCACAAAATTCCCTCGGTCATATTATATAATTGTTCATCCACCAAGGCGATTTTTGGGAGCGAGTACGCTGTTTCAAAGAGGAAAAAAAAGGTTTTTTGCCAAGTATTAATTATTATCACATAAATAATTCTTCGCTCTAGGAACACCGTTATTTGTTTTCTTCTAGTACCATTCACATTTTCTTCATCTATGAATGTTGCTTCAATTTTTCAGTGTTGAATGCACGTATGTCGACAATCTTAGCTTTGGTAATAAATTCTTTGATTTGGTCAACGAAAGTACTCGGTCAATACTATTCGGCCAAACACTGGGCCAGTTTTATTCGGTGTCTAGCACTCGAGACTAACATTTTTCGGTGCTTTTCAATAAGGCCATTACTTTTCTGTCGTATCTTTGATCCACATTCGGGGTGCTTCGGCCCGGTGGCTAGTGCGGTATGAATAACTACTTTCGACAAATGGCTCTTCCGAGCGTCCACATTTTTGTCGTGATTGGGCAACACGGAGAATTTGCTGTCAAGAAGCAAGATGCTTTCTTCTACTTTTAGTCCTATATAAAGGCACGTTTGGCGCCTTCCGCTTTAGCATCTTTGTTTTTCCCTTCATAAATTGGGGCGGATGCGGCTTCTGACCATCCTGTAGTCACTTGTGTTAACATTGCCAATTACCTGTACTTCATGGATCATGCGGGCGGTTACAGTTAAAGTGAAATCAATTTTCATTTTGTTTTTTTCATTTGGTTCACTTTCTATTCTTTTGTTTGCGGAGAATGAATTCATATATTCAAAGGTTGGTACTTTCGTTGAAGACAATCAGCATTTCTCTTCTGCAATTTCGAGAGAATTAGCCAAATTTTACCACCACATACTCACCCACTTGTTGTACCCTTTTTCTTATGGAGTACGTAATTTACTTTATGAATTGACATTTCAACGTCTTCGTTAAAATTTCCACAAGGTCACCACCATAAGTGACTGTCGGTGCATAGACCTGCCACTTGTGCCTTTGATTAGCTTAAGGGCGCGATGTGCTCCATGCTCTTTATGCCGCAAATATTCTAGCACATTTACGGCTGCAGCCCTATGAACGAGAAGCTCAAGCTCTAAGTGATGTGTTTCGAAATGCCTGCGATAGTAGAAAGCCCGCGAAATAGCCACAAATGGCTATTTTTAAACTCCGCCCCTATATGAGCCTCATTTAGCCTCATGTACTTCTTTCGACTGTGGCTTGAGAGAGCTATTTAAGTTACGGTGTAGCAGTGACTGTTTGCAGCTCTATAGGGGTGAACCCAGTTCACTGGTTCAATCAACTTTCGGAAAACAGCTGCTAGCAGCACTAGAATGGGACGCTCATTCTCAGTGAGAAGAGGCAGAATTTGAAGCCCGAAAATAGCGGAATAATTGTAGTTGGCTATTGTTTCTACAATTTTCACAGTGGTTTTAGTACTAAGTTCTGCGGGCTCTCCCAAGGTATTTTTTTTAAACATGCTCTTCACGCATAATCGTTTCTAAAAGCACAGTGTTATCACACTCTAGTTTCAACGCAACGGTTGAACATCGAATACGCCTTTGTTAGCAGATTTGTCTATAGGGAAGAGGGAACGGCGAAACATCACTGCGCAGCTGCATTTCCTCAAGACTTAATATTCACGCTGCGGACGGGCTCTAAAACACGCGTTTTCCCAGAAAAACTTTTCGGCTGCTAGGAACATTCTTACAAATGCTCTTAAAACGTACAGAGGTGTATTTGGCAGTGTTAAGACGCCTTGCCTAAAAATTAGGGGGTATTATTGCATGTAAGAAAATTTCCAGAGTTTTACTTAAGAGCCCTTTTGTACGCGCGTGTTAATACCTTATTAATTAGCTCATCACTTGCGCCTAATGCTCTCGTCTGTTTTTGATGCGTTGTCATAATATTGCGTAGAGTGAAGGTAGCGCTTTTTAATCAGTATTCCTAGCTTCCAACCATTCTTTTTCATGCCTCTTTTACTATATGCGATTCTTGAACAAGTGACAGTGATTAGTGCGCTTGTTATAGTAAGCGAATGGATCGCCGTTAGTGTAGGTGGTTTTATGGGACAATGGAACGGTTATGTAAAACTCTTGTCGCTTTTGGGCCATCATAAACGATAATATTTTTGTTTTCCTGTCCTGGATAGAGGTGGCACCCGTCTTCGCGTAAAGTTATTAGCATTTTAAAAAGAAATATGGTGCCTATATTTTCCACAATTCCGCATAAAACGTTGTTCTACTTGCATGCTTTTCGTACCTAAAATTTGCATATTTAATGCCTAAATACAGCGGGCCTCTAATAATGAAATGTTCCATCCGCTGCTTCCAGGAAGCGTGCGTAAAACAATGAGCTGTCCCGTAATGGTGACCTGCAGATTGTGTTCAAAATTTTTAATACCACCTCTACTTACTCATGTGCACAAAGAGACTTTGCTTTCGGTACAAAGAAAGAGGGCAGAGAGATAAATAAAAATCAGTAGTCTTAGTCAACACCACATTCTTTCGCTTGGTGTAAAATTTTCAACGCTCCCGTTCTGTTTAGAAAAAAAAACTAGATCATGACGGAGGACTTTGGCAATTTAGCACGGAAATAATGCCGCTATGGTGAGTGGGCTTTCGACACTTGTCTGCAGCAGGGGAAAAGAAATAGTTAAAAACCATATCTAGCGAACCTAAAAAGCTGTTCCACCAATAGCTTGGGACGATCGGCACGTGTGCTATGCCCCAAAGAGAGCAAACTGCGACAGCGGCTAATTGCTATTCCGGTTGGGGCCCGACAAAAGGGCAGACTGCAGTCCAAACATGTCGCAATCCCACAGCCTCCCACAACTCTGCGATGGCAGCTCGGAATGCCTTGATATCTGGCTATCGTCTGTGCACTTTATCTGTTTTTTCAGCTCCCCCGGTTGTTCAGGTATCTCTTGACATTCCGCTAGGCGCCGTCCAGTCTGCGTGTTTGACGCTATCTCAGTAGCAACCCGCTGTGGTTTTGCGTAACCACCGGTAATCGGACGATGTTAGCATGCCACCTCATTGAAGAAAATTATTGTATTTAACTAAAGCAGGGAATCATGGTCTCGCTTGGTTAAGATGGTGAGAGCTCGAATTACATATTTAGTATAGTTTTTGGAGGAATTGGTTTCCGCAAAAAAAGGGCCATTACCCCGATAAACCAAGGCCAGAGGAAGGGTACAAAGAGGGTCGATTGTCCAGTCTCTGCCCTTCAGGGCCTGACTGCGCTGGTAATGAAATTTTGAAAACCTCAAGGCGTTTCTGTGCGTGGCCTATTAGCATTTTTCGTTTTGCACCTAACAGATATTGAAATCACAAAAATTATGTATTTATTAATTTTGTTTATTTTGTTAATATTAATTTCATTTGTACTTGTTGGTAAGAGGTCTCTCAACAGTCTATGACTATGGGACGCCCTAAAGTCATTTATGCCCTGTACAATTTCAACTGAAAGAATAAACTCAAAGTGAACTGAAACTGAAAAAACCAATTTACCTCTTCCTCCAACATTTCGTTTTTGCGCCCAGCTGGTTTATTCAGAGCATAAAGTCACAATACCATAGGTCTCCACTGCTCAAGGGGACTATTTGTTCGGTTCTCCTGCTATGCAACAACCAGTGTTGTATGGTATGGCGTTCCTGGGAACGGCGTTTCTTGAACTAGTACCTTTTTGGGAAAACTGAGGAACGCCACCATTTCCTTAAGGGTCTGTGGAATTGCAACGGCAACTCGCTAGGTTTTTGAAGGAACGGAAGAAACCGCGTTCCTTCTGCAAACGTTACATCGCTAGGAACTAGCTGCTTGTGATGCCACGGCTCCAGCAAACAAAAATCCACAAGTCGCCACTGCGTTTTTCTTCGTATAAAGTAGCCAATTTTTGCCCTTCAGCGGAACGTGCTTCCTCGAAGGCCAAAGGCAGACGAATCACCACGCTGCAGCTGGCCGCAGCTTGTGCTTGTTTTCATGCCGGTTGAGCTTACGCGGCGTTCGATGGGTCAATAGCGCAGCCGCGAGAATTCTTTTCACCTTTTATTGTTTGTCTGAGAAGGGTCCGCATCTGGCCGATAGAACTGTTCCCAGACGGGAAAAGGTTTCCAAGTACGAGTTGCGCAGCAGGTACTTCGTGAAACTACCGCATATTGACAGGGGTAATTACCGCATTACTGCGTGCGAGCCGCAGGTGCGTTGTTTTCGATGGAGTTGCCCTAGCTGCGAAGTCATTCGAAGGGTCTCCAGGATTGAAGGGTCACCAGGGTACGGCCATTGTTCGGGAATGCAGGTTTGGACCCCTCAAAAGAAAACTCGAGCACGTTGTCGCCAGGTGCTTAATCCCAAGGTATAAGCTATTATGAATCCAAGACAGTTTTATGCGAGACAAGGCTACCAACGACATGAAGACCGAGTTGGCTGTGCTGAACGAACCATTCAGCGCAGATTTTGCCACCTTCTCTGCGCCCAAAGACTTCTTTTCCGTTGGGCAGAAACCCTTTCAGCCGAGTAACAGGCGGAGTTGTCGCGGTACCTGCTGGTACCAGTTGACTACCCACTCTCGCAAATGGAGAACTTCGAGGCACTGAACCAACTTTTCTTCAAGGAGAACACGGCAGTATCCTAAGCTCTTTCGTGGAACAGCTCTTCAATATCCCCAACAAAGTGTTGACGAAAAAACGGGTTCGTCTGACTGACTCCAACATTGAGATGCAACTCTTGCCGAGTTCATACAAGGAACTCTACTTAGTTGCTATTAAGTATTCGGACATTTTTCCCCACTAGTTGTTTTCACCCTTTTTTCTTTCATGCTACTTTTTTCTCTTCTGCCATATCCTGCAACTTTGTTATGTCCTTAACTTTCTTTCTGCCGAAGAACCAAAGAATATGTCGTTTCTGTACCACGGCACATGTTTTCTTGTTTTCTCATTACTTTTTATTTAATTGTGGATGTTTTTTTTTTTCATTATTGTGTCGCATTTTGTGTAGGACTATATTGTTATAGTGTAATTGTTTTTTACGCAAATGTTAGGCTCCGTGTTATTTCCCGTGCTTTTCCCTTATGTGTATTTCTAACCACCGCAACTGATTCGTGAATCGCGTTCACAGTACTTGGCTACCTTGGGTTCTTTCCTTTCTCTACAACCCTGACGGTGTTCGGCACATGTTGTAAGTCTTGTGCGTAGATTTCGTGTGTGACTACGCTGTTGGTTTTTATTTTTTTCTTGTTATCGTATTCCTACCTAAACTTGGATTGCGAACCTTGTGGTCATTACTTGTTCTGCTGTGTTTTGTTGCTCCCATATTTGGCTTGATTATCCGCAAAGCTCCATTTTTGTAACCACCTTACTAAATTCCCTGCAAATGGGCCTGTAAGGTGTTTTCTATAAAGTGTAATAATAAATCAGCATTTATTAAGGCATATGCATTGATCCTTTCGAAATGGTTTCTAATGCAACACAATTAATTGTATTCCTGCATGTGAGTAAGTTTCTATTCGCATATCTGAAGAGCAGTAACCTTACTGCGCATTTGTAATACCGAAGTGGAAAGTGTCATATGTGTTGCACCTATAATAGACGAGCACCAAAATCTCAAATACACATGTCTGGAGTTTGTCCAATGCACCCTGAAAAGAAATTGTCTAGAAGCGTTTCTGGGGATACTTTTTATCTCTAGATAAAGTTCTCCCGGCGGTGGTTATAGTCCTATTATATACGTAGCTCGATGTGAGTTTTAAAATTTTCACTTTATTTCACCCCAGGAATCCTATACCATATTTTATTTTTTAAAAATGAAATGTAACGTTGGCTTCTGCCAAGAAACAAGGATGCAACAATGTTTGTATGCAACATTGCTAGGGGGCAGCTAAACTTTCGTCTGAACCAAACTTGCCAGTTTCTATAACTGTCCCGCTAATCTGTTGAGCTGTTCAACACGTTCAGCTTTCTTATTCTGAGCTGTTTCCAGCTGGTCTTGTTTATATCCTTGAAATCCCTACTGTTTGTTTTCTTTACCGCTCCTGCCTTTCATGCCCTAAATAATTTCTGTTTTCGTCTCCTCATTTCACTCAAACTTCCTCTAAGTTTCCCCATCCACCCAGAATTTTCAATCTACCTTTATTCCACTTCCCTATCCCCTGTGTCTTCTTCGTGGTCTTGTCATCATCTCGAAATTTTCTTTCCTTTCCTCGTTCATAAAAACTTCTGCGTTCTCCTGCCCCCTAAATCTCCTACCTTTCAATCGTCTCGATCCTCCAATCTTACACCTCACGTTTATTTCCTCCTTTTTCTTCCCGTGTGGTTAACTCTTATTCTCATCTATCTCGCATTCCCGTTAAATTCTTCTATTCTCAGTTTAATTTCTTTGCGTTTCTTTTCACCTATTCTTGCCACTCTTTTTCCCTCACGATCGAACCTTGTAATTCGCTCCACGAAATTCTTTCACCACCATAACATTCTTTTTTCCTCATCTTCTCCCTCCTTTGTTTTTCGTTTGCTCTATCAACACCATCTATACCTTATTATTCCCTTCCTGACGTATTCCTTTCCATTTCACATGTTCGCTATCCTCTGCTGGGGTTCTTTTTGTCTGTCTCTATTTAGCCCTTCTTTGCTCCTTCTCTTTTCTGTTGCACACCTCCGTACGCATTCCCTCTCGGTTCTTTGATATTACCCACCACTTATTCTCTTTCTGTCTGCCTTCATTTCCTCCTCATATTTCCCTCCAGCTGCAAATCTGTACTTGCCCTAAATTTTCTTTCAATTTTTTGCGTCCACATTTCCCCTATAATCATTTCTCATCCTGCGGTCCCTCTTTCAACCCTTCTCTACTCTGCTAGAATTTTTGCACTTGCCTCACTTTATTTTTCACTTTGCTACTATAATTTTCTTTCGCCTCTGTCGCAACAATTGCGTTCTTTTTATCTAGCCACTAACCTTTAAACTCCACCTCCCTTTTTTGTCGACCCTTCTTCCACTTCACTATAACTAAGCGAAGTTTTAGTGTCGTCACTGATGCTGTTGTAAGCCAATACGCCCTGTAGGAACGCGAAATTTCTCTGACGATGATGATGAATGATCGTGGTTGAAGTCAAACAAGAAACCAATTACTGTGGAAGGAATGGAAACTGGGTCCCTTGCAATATGAAGCCTGGTGTATATCCGACCGCTTGATTTCCACATTTGTGATGTCAACGCCAAGCAGATGGTACCGATTCTCGCCGTACATTCCTGACCAAAGTCTGAAGCCTAACGAGTAGCATGTCCACCTCAACCCCAGGGTGGTTGTGGGTATTCTACAAAAGTGGTGCGCACCTCTAGAGAAGCCCATACTCGCAGTGTGGGATTGGCCAAACAAGAATCCATTACGGAGAAGGTTCGTGTTCAATCATCGTCGTCGTTAGCAAGACTTGTCCATGGATTCGCCCTCCTCTCCTGTTTCTTACCAGTGCCTTCCGAATTTTTCCTCTCCCGTACTCTTGCCGCTACACTTTTTTTTCATCTCAATCTTCTTTTTTCCTGTCGTTTAGCCTTTCTCTTGATATTACTTTATCCCTAGTCTTTTTTCCTCTTTACATTTGTCTTGCCATTCCCGTTCAAGGCTCATTCTACATCGAAATGCAAGCAACTGATGACCGAACTGAGCTGTAAATTTTTTGGATGAACTGAGGTAAATCCACACCAAGAGTAGCACGCTTGGATAGCCGAAGCAAGCCTATATGCTGCATTTAAAAAATGGGATAAAATGGTTTATGGCGCTTGAGCAGCGTTCAACCTAGCTCAGCAATCGAAGGGGCAAACGTAAAATCCAGCAATAAGAAATTGGCATGACGTTTAGCTAGGTTTTATCGACGAACATTTCGTTTGTCTCCACTTGATTCCTTCATGCATTGCTAGATTATTGACAGAACGTGCTTTAGGTTCCAATCTAGTCTCTGTATAACGCGGTGTCGGTGACCTGTCTCACACACCTTCACAGTTCCCATTCCTATCTTCAAACCGAAAGGTGTCCCCGCTGTCTCCCTTGCACCCAACGGAGTCACTTAAGCTGTCCATGCGCGCCCTTCCAAGTCCTCAGATAATAGCCACAGGAACGACCGTTAATTGTATATTGCAAATTCCGCACATTTATATCCCTTCAGATCTTGTAAGAAAGCCTACGGTAAGCCGCCTAATTCCCTCCTGGACTTCCGTACCAGTAATCAAAACAGATGCCTTTCCAATGAAACTAAGAGGTACGAGGAAGAAGAAATATTCAACTAATAATATTCATACAAAAATGTGGTTGATCCCGGTTTCATAGCAATCGGTTTAACACCAAAGTGAAATTTGGGTTTACTGGCGCAATTGAATGTTTGTTGTGCACCAGTATCAACATGCATATTGCTATTTATATTTCGTCGGTATGGCACCATTTAACGCATCAACATTAGACAGGATTACCCGCACTCGAGCATTGCGCAAATCTATTGAAACCTGAGGCGCTTGCTAACCGTGGGAACAAAACCTAACGGCTTGTCAGCGAATCGTTTGTTGCAGTCACGATCCCCTACAGCGTAAGGAGCGTGGTTTGCGGGTCAGCAGCTGTCTTGTGGGAGTGCTTTGCGGTTGACGTTCTGCTGGATGGTCGCTTCGGCAGAGGTGCGCCCACTTCCATCCTGCTCCATGTCATGTACTGCAGACCCTTGCGTTGCGCGAGCTCAGCTTGTGGAACGCGAGAGGCTAAGTTAGTAGCTTGGACCGTCCATGCGTAAACGCGTTCTGCTTCCCGCTGTCGTGTCGTTCATCGCACCAAAGCAGTCAGGAGCACCAAATTCGGCAGTCGGCGTCCTTGCCTTTCTGCCCTAAGGCAACAGTTTTCTTTAACGGGCCACGGTACCATGCTTAGAGCCATCGCACCCGCAGCAGAGGCGGCGGATAAACCGCAGCTTACCCTGCTATACCTTTGCCTAACCAGGCGCGAAATATTAGCGTCATTACGCACTATTTCGCTGAACCTCTCCTAGACGGCAGCATGATCTGAATGGAAGGATATAAGGCGTGTTTTTACAGCTCAGTAGGCTTTAGATCATAGCCCAGTTGTCAGAGCGTGTAACACCTCCCACTGCAGCCGGAGTGATCGCGGACTGGAATCCTACGGCAGCCGCGTCAAACGAACCTTTTCTGGCGACATCATTTCCGTGACGGATATGACGTCGGTGTTGCCTTGCTGTACCCCGGCATAAAACTTTCGTGTTGAAACAAGGCAGCCCAGTGCTTCATGTCATGTCTTACAGTCGACAGGAGGATAAAGGGCGATTGGGCAAAGCGGATAAATGCGGTGCTCTGCAGCCACAGCAGGCCGTAGGTCTGAGTCAAAGATTCTCATCAATGCACCCAATGCCGGGATTTATCCAGCACTAAAAAATATAGCCGTTTGGAGATGAGAGTGCTTTTACGATAATTTGTTGAGTACGAGTGTAGAGAAAAGTCAAGTTAAGGTAAATGAAATATGAGAAGCGCGAAGGCGTGATCGGATTAACCAACAAAATAAAAGAGACCGGGAGAAAAACAATACACAACCAAAGTTTGCCTGATGGCGATGCACGAGGCTAGGAAAGAAACACGGGAGGCTAAAACATGAGCGAAGATCACACAAACGCGTGAGTCTTGAAGGTAGGGAAGCTGTACGCAACCTTCAGAACTGGCCCTATGATTTTAAGTCCCCGATTCCTGCCGATTTGACTTTTCTTAGCTGCCTTAGCGACCTCTACTCCGTCATTGTTGATATAAGCGTATGCATCCTTCATTCTTTTGCAAGTGATATTCTTTTTAGACATTACACTGGAGTGGCGCTCGCTATGGTCTTCCTCGTTCCGAGGAAGTGCTGCCACGATAACGGCGAACGACGGAGTGTTTCTCGTTCCGAGCAAGTGTTGCCATTACGACCAAGGCTGGATTTTTTTTATTAGCAAATATTGGCCAATCTCCCGAAGTGGCTATGCTCGGCAGGACAAACATGCTCCGGTGGCGACAGGCTGTCGCGGCGAGGCAACAAACACAGGTGCTCGGCATTTTCTTGGTTTTTTTTTACTGTCCGACCAGCAGCGCAGTCTCGGCCAATCTCTTTAGGTGGGCAGGCTTGTCTTGACAAACGTGCTCTGGGGACGCTGGGCGGTAGCCCCGATGCACGCACACACGAGCGCTCGGCATTTTCTTGTTTTTTGTACGCCCGGGCGGTCGCCCCGAGGAATGCCCTCACGGAAGCTCGCCATTTTCTTGGTATTTTTATTGCGGACACGAAAATTTATAATTTGCGAAACAACTTCGCTGTTATAATATGTGTTATAAATACACTCTCACAATTCGTTATTGAGGCTCGCTTGTTCACAGTTAACGTTCTCTTTATATTGTTGATTGGAACCCCTAGCTACCTAACTCGCAAACAAACATGGATATCGTGATGGACAGGTTTACCGGAACTGCAAGTTTGGCATTGTTTGTACCGTTTGCCAGTTCGGGCATTGTGTTTTCCGATTTTCTCTTTGTCCACCAACCTCACGGGGGACATGATGTTCAGCGTTTGGATACCGCTGACATAAATTTTCTTCGTTTTGTTGTTCTACTCAAACGAAAAGGCTACGTTCAGCTACCTGATATGGCGAGGCAAGAAAAAAACTATCCACCAACCGAAAAGAAAACCGCGAGTGCACAATATGAAGGGCCACGAGAAGGTAGCAAGCTGAAACTGACTTAAGCGTTTCATCCAAGCGGCGTGTTTACGCTTCGGATTGAAAACGAAGTGTCCGATGTTTACCGATTACTGGAGATAAAAAAACTGCCATGAAGTTTCCGTCTAGGCAAAAACGCGCACAAGTATAGATTACCTGTCACAGTATATCAGCTTCCTGTCGTCAAAGTTGTTTCGTAATGTTTTACCTGTACACCTACAAAAATTACCTTGCTTTCACGTTAGAGTACCCATCAAAAGCAATTCCTTGCTTTTATATACGCATTCCCTTTCCCCAAAGAAAAAGAGCACTGGCGCAACGGCTTCTGAACACATTCGCCATGCTGCTGTGATGACAAGTTGGCGCGTGCTTATTGAGGAGAATTATATACGTTAACTTAGGTTATAATCAATGTCCACGTAATTCAATTTATTTTCGAATTCCTATGTATTGCAAATAGTTTTGCCCTGCGTGCTTTTCTGAATACTATTGAAGGTGTCTTCATCTCAGAATTTTTACAAACACGTAAACTCTAATGAAACCTCGTTTCAGCTACCCCAGTTGCAATTTTTTTAACAGCGGGGCTGTTCAGTCTTTTTGTTCCGCTATCGAACGTTATCAGAAAACTCCGCCCAGCCGAGCGGGCGTGAGCGTGCACCTCGCGTGGAGCTGCTGGTGTCGTACGGGTTTATGGGCTTGCGCCACGCAAGGAGCGCGCGAAAATACTTGGAAGGAATACCGAGATCGCATGCATGTGCGCCCCAAGAGGAGCTTCCTGTGTGAGCAAGCTCGGCTTTCGAAAACGCTTTGCCCTATGGTTTCTAGAGTTGTCTTACAAGTGCTGTTCTCACCGCCGGATCACATGTGTTCGCACCTAAATTGGGGGGCACAGACGCCGAATTCGCGCTACAGACGCCGAGTTCGCGAATCCGGTTGGTCGCGCGTTCTATCACGAGATAACGTGATCCACTTTTGAAGACACGTAAAAGCCCGCCAACAAAACAATCCGGGCATGGCAGGCATAGAGAACTTTCAGTGGCAAGTTTGGAAATAGTTGTAAATTGGAACAGCCGGGTCTCCGACGAAGGAAGAAGGGCTGCCGGCTCTGCTTTTTCTCTCTTCTTACACCAGTGGTGCAAGCTGAGGCAATTGTTTTGAGAAAAAAATCTTTTTACGTGCAATTGCAGTGGGAACAGCCACAAGAAGAAGCAGAAACAATACTGAAGATTACAACTCCATATTGCAAAAGTTGTGCGCAGCGTAAATGCAGTCTTCTAATACACAGCGCATATATGCTGCGTCTCAGGACGTGATCACGTGATCAGCAAACGCACGGGGGCGCAGGTGCCTTTCATCTCGTAGCATGTCGCCGCCCGAGAGCGTGTTGTCGTAAATCACGTTTGAAACTCCCGCGCAAGCGTCATAATGGGAAGCATCAACGGCGCGAACTGCATCTCAGGAATAAATCTAAATCTGCGTTTCGCGAAGAGACCACAAAGTGCGTCTAAGGAAGTGAACGTGTCATTATCGAGCACACGACGGCACCCACTGCTATGGCGTCATTTTGTTTACTCACAAATAATTTTTTAACAACACAAATAAACACTGCACAAGTTCTTTACTTTCGCAATGTTTACTTGTATTTGTGTGTGTTTTTCTTGTATATTTGTAATTTTATATTTTGGTGTAATAACACCATGAAGTAGTGGAATGCTACGCCTCGCGTAGCGATGCCGAGAGGCTTTGTTACACTGCTCGGATTACTATGTGCTGTATGCAGGTCTGAGTAAACGTATTTCCCAATCTCTTCTCGCCAAATATTTCATGAATGACAATATTTGGGTGCTAGTCTGATAACCATGGTTGTCCGCCATCCCTCACTGACGAAGCTAACAATTCGTAAGTTTAGGCATAGCGTGTTGAAAAATGCTTTTACATTGAAACAGCGTTGCGGCTGACCCACTCGGGTCCAAGTATTTGGGGCGCAAGAGAAGGAACTATTTACCGTACGGTATACCCATAGTATAAAACGGGGCAGGTATGGTCCCGTGACGCTATTTTGATCCCAGAAAAGTCTTGAACTATTTTCCTCTTCGAAAAAGTTGAAGAGACATTTCCGTTTGGATCCTCAGATGCCAAGCGCGATAGCGATACTTCGGCTACCTCGGAGCGTTTTCGTTCGCCGTTTCTGCATTTACAATATATGCTTCACAAGCACTAAAGGTAGTCAAAAAGAGAGACTAACAACTAAAGGTATTATTCGCCGTGGCCCAGTAGAGACAAAGGCTCTCTGCGCTTCTGTGGCTCAAACCTTCAGCGTGAAAGATTGCGGATGCGAGGTGTTCATCAGTTTGGGCGAAGAAGCGTCAGTGTCCGTGTATCAAAATTTTTATTCTGTGATGTCTATGCCGGTCTGAACCATTTAGTTTTTTTTTTCAAAGAGACAGAGAGAGAGACACCTATCTTTGCTCAGGAAGAAACAGTTGTGATTTAGGAAAAATGAGGTAAAGAGAAGGCAGAAAGCTCAATTGTGGAACCTGCGCCTGCGACACCACTGATGACGAGCTCCTTTCCTTGCCCTTTCAATCAGATCGCGCTGATATTGAGGTAACGAGCTGGTCCAAGCTGCCTCCCATATCTCCAAGAAGTTGAATACGCTATGTTTGAGTTGTTCTCCCCTGATCATACCCTTGGACATGGCTAGGTTGTGTGCAAGACGGTGGATGTTTCCCTGATTTTAGCAGAGTTTCAAATCAATGTCTCATGTCTGATGTTAAGGGTAATGTCTGATAGACGTTCAGATAATTGCGGTGGTTTTTCTTGCACAAGGTTTGCTCACTGTAGCAACGGGAATTATACTGTTCGAAGGCATTAATAGAGGACTTGTTCTTCATGCTTTCCAAGCAGTTCAGTGTGGTAGTCCTAGTCACAAGGAACTCAGTATGTGTCTTCGTGCTCTTCTTGGCCCGTGCATTGTTCCCTCGAAAACCATTGGGACCGGTTGCCTGGTGACGTTGTTAATTTTTTTCATTTTGGGAATATGTTACCGAAACACTTAAGCACGCTGCCTGCAGAAAACAGCATAATATCATTTGAGCATCTGTTATGATGTTACGCTTCAATTTTCTATTTGTGCTATCTGGATATCCCAGAAAATGGCTCCAACTTCCACTTCTTTGTTCCTCTATATTGGAGGGCCATGCAGTGACAGATTGCCAGAGCAGTCAGCTACGACAATTGGGGGGGGGGGGGGGGGGGGGCGAGGCTATGCTTGTTCAAACATGCCAACGTCGGTGTTTACTGTGGTCTCACGACATTGCAACTTTCCCGAATGAACTTGATCCTGCCACGTCGCCTCCTCTTGTGTAGAATTGAACTCATTCATCCTGGTAACAGGAGAAGGTGTTCTGTCGGGGTCACTGAATCGGTGCCATTTTTATTAGGGCGTGCAATAGATTTCTCTAAAAAGGGAGGGGGGTGGTGACTGTCTTCTGCATGATGGCCACTCGCCCATTTTTTTCCATCCGCTATCTTGGTTCTGGGAGAGATGATCTCGGATTTCGTGAAATGTGTTAGAAAGATAAAAGTTGAGGACCTATTTCCCGTCATTATAACCCACACCCGATTTATGATGACTTCCGGGTGAAGTCCTCTCCCATTGATTTTCATCCCTTCTTGTCCTGTGCTTCACGAGTTCATTCTTTGCTCCGAATATTGTTATATAACCCTTTCATCGAGTAAATACATCCACCTTGTTCAAAAACCGTCTATGCATGTCCTTTCCGTTAGCCTGGTGGTCCACCCTTTGTTAGTCTGTCTCACGGTGAAAATTGCAAGGTTGAAGACTGCATAATATATGGTCCTGATGAGAGTGTTTTCTTAAACTTTCTTTGGTGTGGGTACATTTTTGGCACGGTAGGCTATGAAATATTCGGGTCATAATCAGTGGTTGCACGAGCCTTTGCGTTTCTATTTTTCTTTTATTGCTGTACTTTTGGTTGGGCGTTTTGGTTGTTGGAAATTTGTTAGATTTTTGTTTTTGGCTATTGTGAGTTTGGCACTACCGCTTGTCTTTAGAGCTACGCCGAGCATTCTTACGGGACTGTTCTCTGAAAGGACATCCGTATCTTTTTTTACTGTGATTTTTAACTTGGACTCGTGCCGCCATCTGTAGTTTGCCGAACCGAGCTTGTAGCAGAGACAGAACGGTAGGAATATTCAAAAGTATTTTGGAAACCTATGTGGCTAGACGCTATGTAGCGGACTTTATTTTAGTTATTTTCTGCTTATAATGTATGCCTTCCTTGATTTCTGATAGGCCGGCGTTAATTGTTTGCCCCTCCTTTGTTTAGGTCACCCAATGTAGGTGCCGGCAGAAATCGCTGTGGAAAGCACGCCGCGGCGACTCAGTGGGTAAGTCATTGCACCATAAATTGCACCGACCAAAACACGAGTTTGGGGAAATTGAAACCCAAGTTAAGAATTCTGAAGTGGTGTAAATTCTTTCAGAGACTTCCACTACGGCGTGCCTCGTAGCCGACGTGTACCTTCGGTGCATGAATGACCAAAAATTTATATTTTTTTTATTTGGTGGAAACATTCTTTCTTGGGAGAGCGTAAGCTTCGGCCACGGCTGCGACCGTGTCGGCCTAGCATCCTACCACCGACTGAGTATAGAACAACCTTAATCGCGCAGGCGCAGCACCTGCCGAAAACGCGTGTCGTTTCTTTTTTTGTATCATTGTTCTCCTTTCCAAACTTCAGTTGTCGTTGCACATCACAGATTCAACGGAGCGCTCAAACCTTTCAGCCTCAGTCGCAGCTTCGGGGTTGCAGCGGCGACGTATTTCCGTCGACGCCTAATAAGCACGCCTGATAGCGGAAGGCTAGGAACCATGGGGAAATAAAAAAATGAGCCTAATAACGCGGCCCTGTCAGCCGTAACCTCACCACGGCCCCAACTGCCACCGCTTTGGCTTCTAGCTTCCAGCCCTAAAACACATCAAAAACAACTGTGAAGGTATTATGTATGAAACCTCTTCACAGCACTAAAACTGCTCAAAGCGCACCTTTCGCAGGTGCGTATGCATGGGGATGATTCCACGTGTGTGTTGTGTACGTTTTTCTGTAGCGCATCTGTGCCTAAGTGGGTGATTGGGTGGAAGGGGCGTCGGGTGTTTTTCGCGTGTGCTTGTCCGTAGGTTGGGTGTCTTAATCTTCCGAACCATGGCTACACTGAGTGGGCTTGGTAAACAAGCTTGAAAGCAATGAAAACGCGAGCCTGGCGGCAGTATTTTCCGCTTTATCACTGAAATCGGGTTTCGAGTAGCGTCGTAAAATATTGTTGATGTCCAGCGCTCGTACGACGCCACCCCCTAATCTTGCCACAGTTCGATCACTGCATGGCCGGCAATGTGTCGCATTGCATTGGCAAAATTGCGGCGACTACGATCTGCAAGGACGTGCAGGGAACTGAAGTCGCATAAAACGAAAGGTTTCAGCCACAAGAGTTTCAGTCAGAAAAGCTCGTCACACGCTTTTATGTGGCCTGTGCAGCACCGAAAACATTTCCAATGGCTCGATGTGAAAGTTTCTGTGATCATGCATGGAAACAACATACCGCGTGAACGCTATATTGATATTGATCCGCGTTGATGTCGAAAGCGTACATTGGGCGATACATCGCTGTATCTAAAAACTATTTTATAAGTGCTATAGTGGCGCTGAGAAACGGCAGAAAAATAGTTATGGTGCAAAACTAATAATAAGCAGCGATGTAATAAATAATTACGACCATTGCTGTAAGCGTGGGCATAAATGACAGAGTGTAGTATTTTATCCTATTTAACCTTACAAGCAGTTGCGGTACTGGAAGGTACTGTGTTGGGCCTAACGGGCAACACAGACGTTCAAAGAGCACCTCAAGATCCTTCTGTTTTCATCCACTCCGAGAACGGCAAAAACTAATGCCGCGTGAACAAGTGAGGACAAAGGCAGGAAGGTAGCAAGACTCTCGCGTGGTGTTTTCCGAATACCGTTGAAAATGTTGTGAACAACGAAGATCTTTTTCCAAAAACAACACCTTAGCTGTTAGGGCTGCAGAGACGGACGAACGCCAGTGGGAGGTGGCATTTAAAGAAGCTCACTGCACGTCACTCAATCGAAACATTAGAGAAACTGACAGGGGAACTCGAAAAACGTTTCTGTGTTCGAAAAGTTAAGAACTCCAGTGTGGACGAACACGAGTTTTAGGGGAATACGTCGCAGGTACCTGTCACTCAACTCAGCGTGCTTTGGTTTGTTTACGGTAAAGAAAGGTTACGAATACCGTCCGCAAAACCATTACGCGTCGTCCATTAAAACAAACGCGTGGAATAAAGGGCACTTCGATTTACTGCTGGAGAGCTAGAGAAAGAGGTACACAAATATGCAGTGATAATAACTGCGGGTCAGGCGTCGAGATAGTTCATGCGTGCATCACACGATGAAGCAACTACTGAAGAATTGGCGTGTTGGGTAGTTGGTACTGGAAGAACATGTTGAGGGAAAGCGAAACAGACAGAAATTGGAGGACGAAGTTGATCAAGAGAGCGACGTGCTGACTACGTTCTTTAACGTCTCTGTCTTTTGCGCTGCCCACCAAGATGTTTAACGAAGAACCCTCACTGAATTTCTACCTACCAAAGAACATGCACAAACAGTGTTAGGGTGAGAGAGCGATTTCTTCATGCTGCAGAAATTCGTCACACCGCCTATTTACATCTAAATAACCAACGAGCAAGTGAATTATTTAGTTAACACCCAATTTTCGGTTTGACTTGGGTCTAGAAATATTTAAACGTATTTAGTTTGCGTAAAAGTTTTATTCACGACCAAAATGATTTCGCCTGTATGAATAGGATACTAAAGAATTTCTAGCGCGATAGATACAGGCACAGTATACTACATTCCGTAAAGCGAAGCTCGCTTCGCTGCAATCTGTGAAACATAAATTAAAAATAAATACGTAGTTCATTACTTTAAAAAAGAAAGTGTGCCCGTGTTTTTAAAGTGCAGGGTCTTAGTAGAGGGGAGGCAGAGTATTCTGCTCGTGTTGGTGCCCTCCATCGAATTAGTAGTTTCAGACGCATAAATTTTGCGACAAGTGCTTTCAGGAAAAGCGTCACACTTGTACGCTTAGTTTGTATGGCGTTTATGCGATAAGAATAAGCTCTGCTTACATTGTATTGTAGATTTTTAGAGCGCATAACCTCTGAAGATACCTCTTGGGTTTGCTTTACTTTGTAAGAAGTATAGTTAATATGCTGGTCCCTGGAGTCTTTCGAGACTCAAGTACTCTCGAATATGGTCGTTACTTTTTATAGAGGAGGTTTTTAAGGGACCCCATGCCCTCCGTGTCCGTCTTCTGCTCTCGCTCGCAGCTAGGAACCAGATTCTAAACAGAATTTAAAAAATATAAAAATAAATAAGGGGCCGTGGGCATTTTTTGATATTTTGATATAAGACGGCTCATATTATCCCTCAAAAAGCACTCCCAGCAGTGCAGTAAAATTTATTAGTGATGCCCACACTAAAAAGATCAGTATTAGCTTGGTTTCTGTAAACTGGATTTCCCACAATGCTTGTTACGCAGTTGTAATGACCATCTCCTGAGGAAGTACAATAAGAGAAAATGGCTCTTCCTCTTCGGAAATCACAAGTATCCAAAAAATATTGCGTGAAACTATCCCGCTAACACGCCCCTAATATTTGGCTGCTTTTCATTTGCTTATCGGGAACAGTTTGTTCACAGTGAAGTTAAACATTACAGAATTACTGTTTGCTGTCATTACATGGTTATCTACGGATGTAGTATGGGTAGTGAGAACGGCTGCAACCGTTGTCTTTCTGAGACTATCCGTAAAGAAGTTATATGGAAATTAGGGACTACAACGATTCTAATATTATTCGTAAGGAAGAAGCTAAATGGAAACTTTCTAAGGCAACCTATAGATCCGCTGTTTCAGCAGATTTCACACTGGGGGAAACTGGGTTTACATTTTATAACAGGTTACATTTGCGAGTACTTTGCTAGCCTTCCATGCGTTCACTGTTATTGATAAAAAATCCCTAACCGCGTCCTCACAATATAACACTTGCCCAAAAAAGTACGGGGTTATCGTAGGTTGTTAAGTTGCACGGTACTTTTTCCCAATTTGTTGGGTCAGCGCAGAACAAAAAATTACTCAGAGCAATGAGGTTGTGTACGTGCTTGGGAATCATACACATGGTGAAAGTAATACTAACTTTCATGGCTACATGGTATTCGTTTCTATTTCTTCGCTTTTATTTCTTCGACTTACTGCGCGAATTACGAAAACGAGCAGACTGGCATACGCCACAGCCTCCCTATATTCGGAGTACTGAGTGGCTTCTCTAAACCTGCTCTACCCACGTGGTTATTAGGTTCAGATGTGTTCGCATCACAGATTACTTAAAAGGATATTGCTTGCCAGAAGTCGAAAGACTCTACCAAACAGTCCTACCTCCATGGTAGCGCCATGTTTATGCATTTGAGGACACCAACATTGCGTCTCTCAGCGCTTCCTTTCCAGATTAAAACTTCTTGACAGTGTAATTACTTTGTGCCAACTGCTCCGATGACAACATCATGTGCAGTTTCTTGCAATGGGAGGACCATAATAGATTCGCTAGCACACCTATCTCCCGTTGTCTTGTGGGGAGCAGCGATTACACAAAATGCACAAGGATCAGTGTTGCAGGAAGAAGGAGAAAGCTGAAAACAGTTGCACGTCAATGCAAACCGCAGGCATAAAGCTTTCAACAAATGTGGCCTACTAACAATACAAAATGCGAATTCGGTATAGGTAAAACGTAGGTGTGATTACCGCTAAACTCTACCTGGAATAAAATTGAAAAACAGACGAGGGTTCTGCCTGCTGTATCCATACCGAATTTCAGTAGCTTTTGATGCAGTGGTCACACACTGAGCTTAAAAGACACTTAAAGCTTAAAGGACAGGGCGCGATTTCCATCGCTAGATTACGTGTTTCTTACCTGGTTGACATGTGAATTCTCTTCGCCATTCAGCGCCGGTCGCCGCCGCTGTAGCCAGGCCGTGCGTCGGCCAAAACGAAAACAGATAGGCGCGTCTTTCGAAGGGTGAGGCAGCTGAGCCTAACCATCCTCATGTGCTAGCTCAGGGCTACACCACCGCGCGGACACAAGCGCAGACACCGAAACAATGCGGCATGTGAGTTTAGTGATTCGCATTTACACCAACTTGAACTAGTTAGTTTAGTAAGTTTGATAATATACAGAAATCTCACGGAATTTTATAATCCCTATTTATGACAACGTGTTGCTCATTTCGCCCTTTTTAATACGTGACAAAATACAACTGAATTTATATGCACCAATTTAGACAAAGGATTCCCAATTGTGGCAAGCCGTGCGCAAAAGGTAGAGCTTCTCCAGTGCCCAGATGTCTGTATATGGTCTGCACGTGTTGTTTTCCCGCCCTGCAAACCAACCCCATACCGTATCTTTGTCGTATGACCACTTAATTCCGTCTGGTCCACGTTACCCAGGAGGTGCTGTCAAACAAGTTAATTAGGCCGGGCGATGGGAGTGCGCAATGAACGCCAAGCTGCGTCAGAGCAAGCCGAAAACCACCGTCGCTAAAGCAGGCGACAAAGCTGTCGGAAAGGGTCCCGTTGTCGCGCCTGCCGGGGGCGCAGGCTCCGGCCCGAGAGGAACGTTGGGTAGTAGCGCCCATTTGCCCTGCCATATACACTGTTCTCCGTGAGTGAGGGACATTAAGGAACGTCGGAGAGAGCGAAGTCGGCAATTCCTTTTATCTTTCTTGGTGATCGCCCCCAAAAAGCGCCCTCGGCCTCCACAGCCGCGGTGGGAGTCTCTTGCGGCGCACGCCACGACAAAACCGCTGGCTGGTAGAGGTAAAAAGCGTTGTTTTAAAATGCGCCCAGTGAGCTCATTTCACTTATAACACTAAAGACACAGCCCCACAATAACGCGAGTATGGCCTTACCTGGGCCACCCAGTCACTGTGGTTACGCAAGGTTTGTTTTACTTTACTTCACACCAAGTGTGCCTCGACGCAACGCGGCCACGCTCGCGCCAAAAAGATAACATTCCTATCTATAAAACAATTTTTTTAGGAGGTTCAAATCTGGTATGTAGGTGCTATAGAACTTCACGAAACAGGAGTGTGAAAGTATTAGAAGTTGCAAGCCCACCTAGAAATGAAAACAAAAATTCGCGCAGCTCTTTCAAAACACGTCCACAATGACGGAATTTTCTCAAAACGTTTGTCAGTGTGGAAAACACGGTTGTGGCGCTAAAAATAAATATGAATAAATTTAATGTAATAAAGAATAGGCGTGCCAAAAAAATCCTCTTCAGGTAACAAAACAAAACGGCAGAAGAAGTAAAAGAATATAACTACCTTGAACAGATAGTGCTGACCCGATCCCCACGAGCAATTAGTCACAGAATAGGTATGGGTTGGGGAGCACTCCGCGAGCGCTTCCAAATAATGAAGGGTAAGCTAGCTCTGTCAGTCAAAAAAATAAGATCTACAATCAGTTCATACTCCCAGTGATGAACAAATGAGCTAAATCTTGTCTCTTTCCTAAACAAACAGAGAGCAAAGTTAGGTCGGCACAACGGGCCATGGAATAAGAATTGTTGCGAATAACACTCAGGGACACGAAACGAGCTACCTGAATCAGAGAACAAACTAGACTGGAAGACATCATGGTTCAAATAAACAAAAAAAAAACGGGCTTGGGCTGGCGATGTAGTGAGACAAACCGACAACCGGTGGACAATTAGGATTACAGGCTGGATACCATGAAATGGGCCTAGAAGAAGAGGAAGGCCACTAACCCGATGGGGGAATGAAATAAGGAAATTCGGGCAAATTGCGCACTCGAGCAGCGCAATACTGGAGCGGTTGGAGGTCAACGAGAGAGGCCTTCGTTTTGCTGTGCACCACGGTAGTTTTATTAGGATGATGATTATGATGAGTGTACTCTTTGATGCAGAAAACGTTTTTCCCCGAAAAAAGTTATACATGACTAGAGGTTTTTGACAAAAAAATAAAGAAAGAGCGTATAATTCCGGAGTTTCTTGGAGCCGAAGTACCGTGAATGTGACGCAGCGCAGCACTGGGTTTTAGCTTTTTTTTTGCTTTTTTCGCAAATTCATTTGCCTATAAATTATACCCAATTTTCTCACCTCTTTCTACTGGAGGGTATTGAACTTCGACTTTCGAATAATTAACTCCTGCTAAAGCGAGCAAGTATACATTCTGCTGTGCAAAGCTCATAAATGAAAACACCAGGAATTGCCCTCTAAATTTCAACAGGTAAAAAACATGTCCGTAAGAGTCTACTGCCGAGGAACAGCATTTCTTCATTATACTCTGATATGCTTTTTTTCGCTTTCGTACCTAACAAAGCCCGTTCATCTACAGAATTTCTTCAGCTCGCAATGTTGATTTATTAGTAGTTTGTAACTCCTAAAGAAGTATTTGGCTTCGCCTCTGTCGCTTCAATACAGCGGTGTCATTTCAACTAAAATACGAGTCCAAACCAAGGTTTCCTTCCATTCCGAAAGTTTCAGTTTATTTTAGTGACTTTTTTTGGATAGCGGGCAGAGATTGTTCAAAGTAAATAAATGTTGTTTGCGCTTACAGCAGCTTGGAAAGAAAAAAACCAACGTGATGTTCCTGTGGCGGTATATAACCGACTATTGTGATTAACCAAAGTCTCGGCCATTTTGTTGCAGCTTCCTCCGGGAAACTAGAAATGAAATTGAAAAACAAAAACAAATACTCGACCATCGTGCAGACCACCCGCAAGTGAAAGACCCGTCGCGCTCTTTCTCCAACTGACAGCTAAGCTGGAAAGGAAAGAGCTGGGTTTCAGTGTTAAAGATCTCGCTTGTACTTTGCTGAGATTGAATTGCGTACTTAGGATCAATTTGTTTTGTCTTTTGTAGTTGTTTTACGTTTCATCGCAAAAACTATTGTTTTGGTTATTCTTATCTCATTGACTACAGTTATTTTGAAAAAGCAAGCACCATGCATGCTCCTACAGCTGGCCATAAACGGATCGTTTTAGAAAGGGAAAAAGTAACACTACATCCGAGTGTCTTTACTAATATTTTCATCCGACGGAATGTTTGCAACAAACATTCGCGTTTCTCTATTTTTGAATGCTCAAAGAAACGGAAGCCCACAGCCATAGCGCCACGCTTGGAAGCGCTTTCCTTTAAGGGGCGTTAGTGCGCGGCTAGTTTGATAAACGCTCTTTCTTCATTCTCGCGTTTTTTTCTGCTGCGCGTGTGTGCAGTTCTTATCGCGCGTTTTGCTATGTCACACATCAGCCTGCGTGTAAACCGGAGAAGATTCCTTTGGTACCAGAAGTGAACTTGCGAATCTGGTAGCCCCTTTGGACACGTTTCAAATTGTTGAGAAACGGTTTTTAGCAATCTAGCTTGTTTTTTTCTGACGAGCTTTAATATATTCGCGAAATTGTGTTGAAACCTCCATGTAATTAACGTGCGTTATTGCCTTGGGGTTAAGAATAGTTTAAGTACAATTGCTGTGCATACCATTGTACCTAAATGTATTGGGCTTGTAGTGCTAAAAGGTAAATCCCAGAGCGGGACATAGCACTTATTTCTTCAAATACACAGTCGCTGAGTTCATGCCCATCAGTAACACAGAAAAAAGTTGCAGCTTACTCCTGGCGTCTGTTTCAGGGTAGGTAATGGGAAAACATTGGAGCAACTGCCGAACATGACTACCCTTTTTTATCAAAAATCGTTTTTTTTTTCTGGCCAACATTCTCTTTTTCTATCAGCTAGTTTGACTGCGACCCTTTGCGCATCGCTACTTTGTACCTAGCTCACAATCAGCGGTAAGTACCCGTAAAGTTTACTTTACAACCTCGCAGACAACATCAAACTCATTCTATCTAACCCATCAGTTGGTAACTGACGATATTAGAGCTGAAAGCGTTACGACACGCCTAACGTCATGTCGCAAAACACTGTTTTTGGAACTGCTCACGCAACATCTCTTGAGCCAGCTCCATCGGGACGCAGATTTAGCTGCGTGGCGCATGATTACGCTAAGAGGACACAGCAAGAGGAAATGGCTTTGAACGGAAATGTACTTTGCTTGAAATTTCCGTTGCTTCCATTAAAACTTTTATACCGCTTCACGGACTGATCCAACCATCTAACGTGCGCTCACTAACGATAAATCAAGCCAAGGCGGAAGGGGCAAGCTACAAACAATGTAAACACACCGCGCTTTCACAGTCCCTTCCACAGGCCAACGGACCTTCCGCAAGTGTAGCTTTAGGAACGATGTAGTATCAACACTGGAATTGCTCGAACTTTGCATGAGTCGGCTTGGGATAACGCACGAAACACCTGAAATTAGCGCTTAGAAGTTTCGGAACATAAGACAACCGTTTTCAGGCCACCAGGTTTGATGGAGGTACGCCCGCTACAGCCAGAAGCCCCTGCTGCCTATTAAGCCTGCTCGCAGTAATCTGATGAAATGGTCAGTAACAACGATACGCATCGCCAACACCCTCAATAAGTGCTGTGTTGACCACGTGCAGATCGCTGTAGATGTGCAGGTTACTTATTTCACACCATGAGGGTATCCTGAGCACGTCATATTAGTAGTCCGTGAGGCTGTCCGCAGGCCTGAGAAGCTAGCAGTGAAACGGGTTGAAACCAGTGCGCATGACGGTAATGAGCGGTGTAACACGGCCGTTATACTGTGTCTGCATGGTGTCGCACATTGGCTAAAAAAAGCAGGGCAAAAGGCTGACGTTCACTTTGGCATGTCCGCACCACTGCAGTTCACGAGGCCGTGTGGAGACACACGTACAGTGGAAAAAATAAAGACTTCTGTAGCTTTGGCCTTCACAAGTACGTCGAATGTGATGGCGGCATTCTGTACCGTGTTTTGTTGACCAGTGGAAGGATTTACGCGTGCCATAGGGCATGGTCTATCAACTCCAGGCTACAAGAGCATCGTAGCAACGTACAAAAAAGACAAATGGGAACCTTTGAACTCGCTGCGGTGAATACCTCGGGCGTGAGCCATAGTTACAAAATTCAGTCATATTGTTTCATGATTCCGTTCAGCGTGAGATAATAGACGCAGCTGAAATGAAAAAGGCGATTTCGAATGTGTCAGTACGATATTGGTAGCCTCACTGGGAAAGGGGGCAGCGTTCTTAAAAAAGCTCCAGTCATGGTACTGACTGAAGCGTGCGTGACACTACCAAGATTCACCGTTATCCCAATCTTTGGAGTAACTGTAATCGTTTCTGTATCTCTTTTCTTTTTACTCCTACATATTTCATCCTGGCTCAATAAAATTCACTTGTATGTTAGCGCATACCCTTGTCTTCTTGGTGCGTGTTACTTTTGTGCGATTAAGATGAATGCAATGGACTTTAAAGAAGCCCGCTAAGCGGTCCACATGAATGGGCACGGACGACTCGAAAATCATAACAGCTTCCCAAAACAGGGGATCAAGCAAGAGAGAAAGGAAAGACCTTCGCCACCTAACACGCACACCCAGAAGAGGAATGAAAGAGGGCAGTGTGCCTCTTACATCATAAGAAAACAACCGCAGCCTCATTTGACGACACCTATTTTGCATGAGGCTAACCTACGGTCCATGCTTCAACTGCGCTTTGTCAAATTACAGCAACACCAACGTTATCCACTCACTCGTTTGTCATAATTTTTTTTGTTTCTCAAATGATTAAAAAAAACAAATCCCTTCAAAGCCACGAGCCCATTTAAGTGCTTTGAGCGATGTCGTCATCGCCGTGTGTGTGCCCTACCGGTCGTCCTGTTCCCGAGGTCTCCCCGACAGTTCTAACTTCTGGACCTCTTTTTTTCTCTACTCACTTACATTATCCAAAATAAGTAAAAGAAACTTGAACTTGAACTTGAACTCAAACTTTCTTTTCCTCCCTGTTTTAATCTCAGTTATTTACGAAGTGCCCCGCCTTCAATATGTGTTGCCATCCGAGGTGTCCGGCGAGTAGCGTGTAGGTGACGTTTATCTTATTATTCGGGGTAGCTCAACTTCTGAGAACGCTGATGGCAACGGTAATGACATAAAAGTTTTCAACTATTAGCGATAAACTGAACAAAACGTTTTAAAACAGCTGTGACGTCATGACTGGCAAAACATTCCGAATTACGCCAGTCAGGTACCATGCGGCGGCATCACTGCCAATCTGGGGGTTATTCCACCATTGTCGGTAAAGTTCCTTGCGGATATAGTGGTGACAAAATCGGTAGATCTGAACACTTGGAATATAACATTTTTTATACCGTTGCACAAAGACACCCTCAGGAATGGCATGGCGGCTGCAACTTCGCTCAAATAGGAGGGGCCACTTATAATGATCAAGAAATAACAATGCGTTGGCGCAACGAAAGAGAGAAAAATGAGCCTGTAGTACTTAGAAATAGCGCTAATCTACGCTGCGAAAGTTGTTGGGCTGTGATTAGGACTTGAATTCTTGGCAACAATAAAACTACCTAAAGTGCTGTTTTGGCAACCTTGTGTGAATTTCAGGTCCAGCAGGAAATGACACAATCTTCTGCTAGCGCTGCCTAATACATTTAAACAGGTACCTGCTCTCCTGCTGTTACATAACCTAATGGCAGGCCTTGGGTTCACTAAAGCGAAAAATAAATCAGCTATTCCCTTGTGTTAAGAGCGAGCAACGAAAGTGTAATGTGTTCTACCTAAACAACAGAGCTCTGCACGATCAAAAACGTTTTCTTGTGATGTTGCATTCAGCGTAATTTTTAGAGAGTTAGCTGAATGATACTTGAAAAGACTACCTTACCTTTACTTGGGGCCAACATGGGGTTGTCTTTTCCTTTCCCGCTGAAGCCCACGCGTACACAGGGGACGGAAACTTTATATTTAAAACTTCACTACGAAACAATTACGAAAGTAAATGAAACTTTGCGTAAAAATTGGGTGGTTTTAGTGGCTCATTTCAGAGTCCTTTCATGGAAGGTAAGCGGAATTTTATTGAGACGATTCAGAATAATTGTTTTCGCTTTTTATTCCCGGCTGACGTCTCTTGGAAATATTGCATGTTTTTTTGCGTAATACGATGACATTTCTACCTAAAATTGGATATTGCGACCGCGAAAGTAGATTTTCACCGACATTTGCAAAAACTTAACGTTTATTCTCTGCTTACTAGCTCAAATTGCATTCCAACAATGCGCGATGTCTACGTTGCACATCAGGTGAGGCCTCGGCAGTGCCGATTTAGTGAACAAAACATCGTTAGCAGGCTTGGTCGCTCCGTCCAATGATCATGATACGTAAAGCTTCATACTGCGCTTTCTTGCGAAGCCTCTCATAATGACACCGGAAAAGATCTTGGTGATGAGTTCTGGTTTATGGCATCAGACCGACAAAGGCAAAGAGTAAAATCCGGAATACGTCTTACCTATATGTTTTAAGGATGTTAACGCTGCAGGAGTGAACTTCGAAGGTCAGTTTGACGAAAAAAAAGCTGACATACCCGCGTTAATATTGCACACTGAAGACTAGCAAGCGTTCGTTGGCTGGCTTAACCGATTTAAAGCACGACACAAATTGTACGAAACAGTTTCGGGTGAAGCAAACAATACAAACCCCTTCTTTTATGCCCTGCAGAAGGAAGCAGTCCCGGAAGTTGAAAATACGAATGGACCGCGAAAATTGACCAGCAAGTTCAACGTGGCTGAATAAAAGGGAGCTTCTAAGGGAATATGCATATGTTCCACCTGTTCTAACTTCTTTTGGTATAACGATTTCCGCATAATACGTTTTATTTTCCGTATCCCCAGAAAAACGTGTGAAGGAGTTTTCACGGTACTTACATTAGATTGAGTGATAGACAGCATTCGCAAGAAACTGGCGACATAATTGTGTTAGCAGCGACACGACGGAACGCGACAACGGGCGATCATCGAACCACGCCATGGAGTGGCTATATTGTATCCGTAGTAAAATTATCGGTGTAGGCTGTGCCAAATACTTCTCAGGGAGTACCTTACGCCTCATAGCTTACGTTAGATCTGAGGTCTGGTCGTTGCATACTCGCTTCACCTCATCATATTTAGCACAAGCACGAAACCCAGAAATCTTTGGTAATAGCTAGACCAGGTGCCTGGTCGTTTATATTGCAGTGTGCAGCGGGATCAGCAAAGTTTTGGGATTCACCCCGGCGAGACAGAAATTCTGACATGTCTGTGTCTACCCCTAACATGGTAGAGTTATCGGAACAGTCATGGAAAAAAAGAGTTCGCGAGGTTGCATTATACTGCGATACGTGCATTGTGTTGAAATTATAAATGTTACAGGTAATCAAGGTAATACGTAGAAAAAGTAGATATTGCTTGGAAGTAATATATATCAAGGTAGTGAAGGTAATATACAGGCTTCAATCACACACAAAACACGTATGCTATTCAAGCGCGTGCTTTGCTAAAAGCACGTGCAAGGCAATTTTTGTGCACAAAAAAGTGTATTTAAAACCGAAGCTAACTGTATCAATTCAGTGCACACGCTTGGAACCTATAGCACTCGACAAAAGAGCCCATAGCAGCTCTTTGACAGCCACGCAAGAGGAGCCAGCGGTTGACACGTTATTTTTCACACCGTCTAGGACAGCCGCCCTAACGACACGACATTTATAGATCAGGCCACATAACCATTCATTGCCCCATTTTTCTTTTACCGACCTCGACTTCCCTCTAGCCGGCTTTTTTACTTCATTGGTCCGGAAGGGAACATATCGTTGTGGGAATAGAGCAGCTGCGATCTTCATTAGTGCGCAAGCAGGTTCTCGCCGCAATCTTGTCAGATGGGCGTCCTGGCTTCTTGCTGGGCATTTCCCTTTGTGTTGATGGGCAAGGACAGGACAGCACGACACGATCACTCACAGGCCACCACACACTCCAAGTCCCGAGGGAGTGTGCCTCTTTCTCTCGGCACCAGAATGCCCCTGGAGGCGGAATGCCCAAAACCTAGTTGCTGGAAGTTGCCCATCAGTCCGCGTGTCAAGGAGCTTTTCATGAGCCTGCATTTTTATGCTGCAGATGTTATTTATAGTTTTTGCAATGCTTAGCCAGGGAGTAGAAAGAAAATAAGCTATTTCCGTCCCGACCTTGCAAATCACATTTCAGGCAACAATCATTTTATTTTGACGCGCTGGAGAAAGGACAACGCTGTAAAAAACCCAGACACGGGTAGAAATAGGAATATTTCAAAAAAATAAATAAAACAATCACACCGCAACAAACAGGCTCCGCAGAAAACGCCATCCTTGATCTTGGTGTCGGATGACTTTGTCATTACATCATATTTCTGAAAAACTTCGGTGATGCAATCTGGACGTGCTTAGTCGTGCACGCAGTGTTTCAAAAAAGTAATATGCAACAATAAAACTAAGGGATTTTGAAGACCAAGCTTTCTTTTTCTTTCAACCACTATCATCCTGGAAACTCCATATTTTGCTCTGTAAGAAGCGTCTAAGATATGTTCGGTTACCGGGGATCGCATACTTGGCAATTTCTGAATATGGAGCGTGGGGCTTACTTAAAGGGGTCCTGAAATACCTTCCACCGATGCGTGGATGTACATGTAACCAAATAGAGCAATGCATTAGCAATCTCCTCCCGCAAGAATTTTGTTAAAGCGATGAGTATTAGCTGAGAAATCGTAAATCAAAAACCGCGCATTATCGTCGCGCCGCGTTTCCTCCTCCTTTCAACTTACTCTCCGCTGTTGACGGCGAGCGAGCCTTCCCTCCCATGATGCTGCGCTCCTCGGTGGTGACGTACTTCCGCTATTGCGCTGCTCACACTGCCGTGTGCTACGCGTAAGCTTTGTTGACACCATGAATCCCGCACTCCGCTCAAGGCTGGAAAAGCGAACGAAAAATCTCGCCGCATGTGTGCGGCTGCCTGACCTTGCCCTTTCGCGGTGTACGTTGCTGCAGAACTTTGCTATCGGCGGCACGTGACTTTTTATCGGCGGCGAACTCGCAACCGCACGGGGAGAATTGTGCGCTCGCTCCCTTGGATGCACAGCGCACTGTTTATCCAAAAAGCGCCGTATCAGATGTGGCCCAGCTGGTGCCGGGTCTTATTTTGTCGCGGTGGTAATTCCTGCCGGCGGCATGTGAAAAAGACATTTTAAACCGATACAGAACCTGTGCACAACACACCAGTTCAGCTTGGGGCGACGCGTGGTGGAGAGCGGCAACGTTGGGAAAACATGCTCCGCCGCGGCTCTGAGCTTTCTAGCGCTGGAGCGAGCACCCTTTCTTTGACAATATCAAACATCGGTTGCCCTGGTAACAAGGCACAAACCGCTCTACATGTCAGTTACGGTTGCGTGATCCCGGTTCAGCTTGGGGCCCCACCTCGCGGCATATGGGCACTGCAGGCATACTACTCACTCTCATTTGGAAGTGCGAGATGCGTTTGGCATTACACGAGGCGATGGTGTGTGTGTTGTGGACGCCTTTGTTTCGCGATGAAATGCGACGTTGTGCTTCTGCGGGTGGATAGTGCTTCCCATGGTCTGGATTATCTTTCTCGAGCGGCGTACGACTCAACCTCGCATGGGGTATGTGCAGTGTGCGTGGCTAAAAGCCATCTCGGCTTGTGTGCCAGAGTTAAGTGACTTGCTGTTCGTCCCCACAAACCGCGCGCGAGGTGAGTGCCGAATTTACGACGGGCAGGAGGAGGCAACCCATCGTCTGTCAATCGCGGTTCGGACTTGCAACGCATGTTGTGACGTTGTGTTCGTTCGAAACGCATCTCTGGATTGTTTGGAAGTTGAATAAAATGTATGCGTCAAACCCGGGCATTCGGCTCAGGGCGTTCTCTGTGATTGCAAGAAAGAAGTGCCACGGGGCTTCAACGTTTTCTTTATGGAACGTACTCAAGTAAGAGAATATCTATGTCGTGTTATGGCTCTGTTGCATTCAATGCAAACGGTTAAGCGTTTGTTTACACTTGTTTCGTTTGTCGTAAAATGTCCAAGCACTCCTCTGGCAGATCAGCCGGCGAGCCGACGCTGAACAGACGACTCATCTCTTTGCCGGAAGTGCGTCAAAACGCCTCCCAATAGCAGGATGTCTAGCTCATGACGAACATCTGGGAATCGATGACGTAGACATGTGAAAATGGCGGCGTCCAAAAACATGAAGGGAAGGGTGAGAAAAAAGCGTCAAACTTTGCAACAAAAGTGTGATCTTTCCGCTGCGCGTAAAAGAGTAATACTTGGCACAGACGATGTTGACGACCCAATCTAACGATTGCGCTAGTCAATTTAGTGTGCTCAAAACGCCTTTCAGGGCCCCTTTAAGCCTTTTCTATGCTACCGGTGCCGGACACTCCAACCCGTCGCAAATTTCCAATCTGTTCGCATTTACACCAAACCAATAGTCCATGGCGAATATTAATAGGCACTCCTTCTCACAATGTTTATGATTTAAACTATACGCACTCTCTCAAAGTGAAACATTATTATATATAGAATTAATATATGCTGTCTATGATGATGGCCTTGACACTAAAACAGATGTTTACGCTTGCATTCAACTTAAATGAATAAGAAATAATGTAAGTAAAGTTCATATATGGAACATAAATATTACGTTTCTATAATTCCCGGGTAAGGTTTTCTTTAGAACCGTCGTACTGGTTAACGACCGTCACTAACAGCAAGAGTTACCGCTTTTTAAGTGCAGATTTTTCATTACTTCGCCAAAATGCTCCAATAAGGTGACATATTTTGGTGGTTTCTTGTCTTTTTGTCTGGTAGAGCAAGACCTTAGTACATGTAGGAAATTGTATCACTAGAATTGAATGTAGACACGGTGTTTTTGTAGAGTTGGAAATCATTTGCACGGAGGCGTCGTTTGTTCTATGCTGACGGTGGCTTTGTTTTTTGTGTACAAAGAAGCTCCTTAAACACTGCGTGAGAAGCCCCGCCTTAACAGGGCTTCTCCCTCGGCTTTACCGATATTATGGAGATGCTGGCTATCCCGTAGCGCAGGAAAGACACACTTTGCGTCATAGGCGGGCAACACGGAGTCTACGAGTACCAGTTGAAGTTTTAAACGGGTTGGAAACCTACTGGGAGGACATGCCGTCTGGAGCCAGAGAGTCTAGACTACCGCGAAGGGTCCTCAAATTTATTACAAGATATCAAGAAGGTTTTCTTAGCACAATGTTTTTTTTACAAATATACCACAGACTAGCCAGCTGCAGGTGTATTCAGATACCCTGCCCGAAGCGATAAGGCCGCAACGAGTGATTGCCCCCTAGTGGGTATGCGCCTGTCGCAAAGCAAAAGTTATCCCGGTCATCGTGCATTGTAGTCCTTGTGCTCTGCGATGAATAAGACGCAGACAGACTCAGCCTCCTCGCGACGGCTTCGCTCATGTCGACACACCACCGCCGGCTATAGCTGTTCTTCCGAGTGTGACCTTCACAACTACTCCAGATTTGGGCTTCGCTGGGTCATCTGGCAATAAAATCTCCTTAGATGAAGTACAAGACGGAGTCCGAGGGAGGTCTGCAAGCATAATGTCGACAAGCGTAATGTTGTTCCGTATGGCTTCGCCTGAATGCGGTTGCACACTGACGTCATGGTTTCATAGGTTATGCTGCTTTACAATCACTATATTTACTGCGTAAGTTCAATAAATAAACGGTAGTTGCCTAAAGAAAAGCAGTACGTTTTTTGGAAATGAGGAACAATAATTTTTGTTGATGACACAAAATCAAATGTTGAAAGAAAAACTACACCCAATTCTCTACAAAAGAAATTAATTCCGCTGGGGTGCTTTCTTTTCTAGTTAACTTTTTACAGACAATACAAAAACCTTTGCTTTTTTATTCTTTATTTCGCCCAAGACTTCCAATGCCCGAGTATTTGGTGCTAGCGTTGAAAAGGGCACAAACAATCCGATTTAATACGTAACTTCAGCGTGAAAAGGTAGGATATTCCGTAGGTAAGTATTACCATATTTGTAAAAGCTTTTATTGTGAACAAGTAAAAATTTTCAGTTAGTCTATGACCACTGTCACCACTGGATGAGGACCGGGATCTTTGAATATTTCTGTCGTTCCTGGAAGCATGCGGAAGCTTAGGGCGTCACCTGAACAAGGCGGTATAGCGATATGTTTTCGCTAGAGCCGATCTTTACCTCTGAATGTAACTAGAATGCTGCTTTATTGCTCTAAAATAAGCCAGTCAACAGGGGAAGATTTGTTGACATGCCCTCACATAATCCGGCAAATATTACACACACTGGGAAGGCGATACAGAAACAAAGAAAAACATATGCGAAAGAATTTTCTTAGTTACGTGTTCATTGTGGAACTGCGAATTTGTCTTGGGAATTTTGTGGGCGCCTAGTGTGAAGATAAATGAGCCTAGTAAAAGCTTCTTAAATTTATTTGGCATATTTAAAATCTAAAGTGTTGCAGGAACTGCATCATAGACATTTCTTGGCAAAAAATGGCCTTAAAAATGCCAATTTCAGGCACTGGGTGAATGTAGTGACAAACAGCAGCTTGTAAAAATAGGCGCTTCTTTTTGCGTAGGCGACACATTAGCTTCTATGCAGTATTTAACTTGCACTTCCGACAGTATTGTACCCCTCTCTGATTAACAACGCTCTTCTAAAAAACAAAAAATGCTTTATTTTACGGAGTTCTGTGGAGAAAGAAATTCGCAAACTACAGAAATTTGATTTAAATTATTCATAGAAAGAGAAGCATAGACCTGTCAGTACTTTACCTACTTATGTGCTCCACAAGTTTATTGTATGTCTTCCAGTGACTGCGTTCCGGAGCGATGATCATTCCTATGTCTTTTTATATTTTTCTTCAGGTTGCAGCCTTCACACCTAATGTAGTTTACCCTCCGAACATAACAAAAGCCTCAAACACGTCCGATGGAAGACGCGGATTTGAGAATTATAAATTACACACGAAAGAAATCCATCACTGCGCCTGCCTCGGTGTCCGCCTTCGGGCAGCCTTTACATAGTTTTGACATGCAGCCGCTTAACTTACGTACTGCAAAATCTAGATTTCGCTTAACTTCGAACGTGTCTGCCGGAACAGTTGCTGCAGCTTTTTTTTAATAACCACCGCCGCAGTGTTCACGCAGTATTTTCTAAAGTGTTATCTGCATTTCCAATTAGACGTTACTCTAGTCTTATGCAACGTTTCCCAATCTGGTGTATACGCAAAGATCGTCCTTTTACTATATCATTTTAGCTAAAAGGTCATTTTTCCAAATAAAAACAAACATTTCTGCTTTTCGAAAAATGAAGATGGCGACCATTTTGGCGTCGAAGAAAAGAGCTGGAGGCACAAGGCTTAGAAAGCCTGAGTGGCAGGCATCCCATGAATATCCCTGGTCTATACTATTGTAAGCCTTTTGTTGATTATCGTCATACGCAAGCGGACGTAACGTGATAAGGAAACCGCCCAGGGGTTGGCAGAATATCAGCCCGTAAACTTGTATTGGCTGCCATATTTAGCCTGGCAAAGCTTCCTGGCAGTTGGTTTATAGACAGCAGATGATTTGCCCTAAGGTAAAAAGGTTTGCGTTGGCTGTGCTGTTCCAAACATCACCTGTAATTATAGCCGTTCTTTCTAATTACAAAAAGTAATAATTACACTACGGTAGCCAGGGTAGTACTGGTGATGTAGGATTCGTATTTCTAATTCAATTTTTTTTACTCTGCCAACAAATATAATAAAAAAAGATGCGCAACCGGCATAGGAAAATATTAATGCGTGACTATCTTCTTCGGGTTCCATAAAATTCATCTGCTTTAAAAAGAATTACCTCTTCATCCTGGGGATGTGTTTCCGGCCTTCTCTTCACTGGTCCTTTTTTTCGGCAAGTGCTGTGCGTTTTGACCCATTTTGTTCATTTTTGTCTTATGATGGTCCCGTTTTGTACATTCAGTCCCGTTCTGTTCATTCCCACGTCTACTATGAATGCGAAGAATCCTTTGGTTCAATCAGGTTTATCTTTTTCAATACTCCTTCAGGCATCCTCCAAGAAGAAAGAACACCCGATTACACATATGATCGGTTTCTGTGCCCACACTCATAAACCTGAGAAGTTCACTTCAAATAACTGTTCCTGTAAATCCCAAGCTAGTATTCCTGTTAGCAAACAACCGCTTAAGTTGCGAAAGCTTCAGTGCCACAATGAGCTGAAACTGCTGTCGTTGCTGTAAATGTTCCGTACAGAAAATAGCTGCATTTCATATGGCCATAAAATGTCATTAGATTTTGTGTGGCCTGGGTCTCCACAGCAAGAGCACGGTGTCATTCATACCACGGAGCTATCTCGTGCGTAGTGAGCGGAGGCTGAAAGTTCATAACAGATGCGCCCCACGGGAGAAGTAAGGGTTGCGGCACATAAGTACAAGAGGTGCATCGCAGCCGTTAACAGCTTTGGCTTTGGAGAATCCATGACGCGTATAACCAGATGTACTGTTGAAGTATTTCGCCTCGATGCACAGTGGAAAGATAACGAAATGAGTCAAAATCACTGTCGCAGAAAAGATGCTATCAAAGCAACTCTGGTCAATTAACGAAGAAGCGAAACCAAAAAGGAGGCGCAAATACGAAGAGTCGCTATGTAAATGACATTAGAAAACATCGCCACACCATCGATTTTGAAATATACATGCAGAATTACCTTCCCCATGAGATTATTTGCTTTTGAGAAGCACTTTCTGTCATCCTCTCCGTTGTTATAGATTCAGTTTCGCATTCGGTATGTTATCGCTCAAACAAAATACCGTACTGCTGACAATCATAAAAAGAAGCACTCTGCTCCTGCATAATGAAGTTGACTGTCACTGCTAATTAATACATCACGGTATTTCCAGGTTTTTCGCTAGTCAGATACAATTTTCTTGAAGAAAGAAATCTAACGTGACTTCCACACTTTGTTAGAACTTATAGCCGCCTTTGAATGCAACGTGAGTACGATATATATAATATTACACGCCAGAGAAGGGATGTGCGGACAGCTTGAGCTCACTCGGAATATATTTTGTGAGCCGATGCCGCCGTTTCGTACGAACCTATGGCGTTTTCCCTACTGTCCCTACAACCCCTACGTTCGTATTTGCATATAAGCACTCCACCGAGCATTATGCTCGCATGCGTAGCCACTCAAGTATTCTCCCTGCTGTTCCGAGTCGTCTTGGAGTTGTAATGAAGAGATATGGCGTAGGGAAACCAGTTCTTGTCAGGGGTAGTAAGCAGCGCTCTGGCAGTGTTCCTTGATTTATTTTTGCTGTCAGGTATACATTAGACTCCCTATGTCGTCCCAGCCTTCTAAGAGACGTGATACCAGATGTGAGATTCTTTGCCGCTTCTCATTTTAAGGGAAGCTGACGCAAAATGCCGGAAAGCCATTACGGCCACCCAGAGCTTTACAGTAAGGAAAGACTCCTTTGATGCAGTATTCAGGACAACTGGGCCACGACGCGGTGTTGGCTTTTGCTTGAGTTTTTATCTCAGCCGACTTTTGTATACAAAAGGACATCAAGACAAATTGTACACGATGCCCATTCTGCATAACCCAGCATGTTTTCTCAACGGAACGAATGGTGAAGGCTGAGGCCTCATTGTGCAGTATGTAAATCGCATAGAGATTTATACACGAATATTCTGCGGGTTTTCTATTTGCAAAGGTTATCAACAATCAAAGTTTCAAAAGTGCGTAGCTGCCCATACTTGAATAAAATATGATAAGATTGATTTCTTTTCTCATAACCTACAAGCACTACCTTGAATTTCTTCCTGAACCAAATATTCCCAAAAAACGTGTAGCGGGTCGCGGCCGCTAAGAGTCCCGCGCCTTGCTACTGAATTAACCAGCAAGGCTGTGGTAGCGGGGAAGTCAACACTAAGTTCATCACGGCTGCAAAAGAACAATTTCGTGCTTGCATCTGGCGCGAACGAATAATTTGCGCTATTTTTTGTCTTATCAAGAGGAAATACCCGCCGACCATACCAGCATAAATTTCCATAAATCGGCAATGCCGTAGCCAAAAGTTACTTCAAATTTTTCCCGGTAGCTTTTCCAATCGTAGCGAACGAGTCTCTCGAAACTTACCCAAAATCTTACGATACAACTTGTAATATTCATGGTTTTCTGGTAAAACATTTGCTTCATTGGGCGAAACAACATTTAAGAATGATTGGCCGACTTTACACTTTCAAGTTTTTCGGCTAAACTGAAAAAAAAAGTGGCTGATTACAAAGTAAGAATTACGAAGTAATAAATACAGATGTAGATCCGGCTACAAGCACCTGGTGATGGATTTTTAATTTTCTATTCTAAATCCGACGAATCGTTACGCAGCTCCCACTTTATTGCCCGCGTTATAAATTATGCCTGGTCTTGAATATAATTTATATGCTTTTGACGAGAGTTACATAACGCACGCCAGTGCAGATATTTGCAAAGCATGCGCACAGATTGCAAGGTAAGCCGATGCACATATGCTAGCGAAGTAGCGATGTAATTTCTTTTAACTTATTGCTGCAACGCTTCAATATGGTCGTAACTACGCTGGCATAAAATACAATTTTGAGCTGGGCCACGCACTATTTTTTTAATATAGAATCAACCTACCGTCAGTTCGTGATAATTTCTTGAAAAAAGTCAGGCATATTTTTAAATACTAAAACCAGATGTGTGGGAGAAGAACGGAACACTCACAAACAATCCTCGCAAAGTCGATAGAAAAACAACCTTCCGCTCCTGTCTCTCGAGAAGCACTTCACCCGTTTAAGGAGTGCTAGGAAGTGCGTGGAGTCTGAGCACATTACAGACACGAGAACGAGACCACCACCGGGAAAGCCTCCCTTATGAGTGCGGTGGCTGCATCCTCCTTTTAGCCGTCGTACATAAGTTGCCAGCAACTACTGGTCGACGCAGCACGCATGTACTGCTGTAGGTTATTAACCGAATGTAATAGGAATCAAAGTGTATGGCCGCAGCTGCTATTGATAACCCCAGTGCTCAGGATTTTCTGTCCACAAAATGCAGAATACGTGACGTATACAGAGTCACTCTTGTATTTTTCTTTTACTTTGCTAGGGCATGCACCAAAAATGGAACATCTAGTAACACATGTAAACATAATCTAAATTTGACTTGAAAACCTGTGCCTAAATAAATACTATTGACTATAACGCTCGGTGATTGGAACTTGAATAATTCGATTTTATGAATTGTTCGAACGGCACAATCTGGTGCAGCCAATCTTTCTAAAGGCATTTAAAATTTTCTGCAACTCAAATGCGAGTAGGTCCCGCCTCGGATGGCTACAACTACTGACCACCGTTCCGACGGCTTGACTCGGGGTGCAGGGAAAGAGAAACGTATGCGCTGCCTACATACAAGGCAGCTTCGGTTTCGGAAATGAGGGAAGCAGGGGGAGAAGGGTAACACTGGTTATTACTTATCAAACAAATATAACACCCGATGACGCTGGTTTTTGAAGAAATATTCGTTGTGAACGACGTAGATGGAGACGCGAACACAGTGGTCTCTGGTGTGATGACACTTCAGGTCACAATTTCTGTTGTAAAATGCGAAGAGCCTGTCACTGTCGCTGCCACATAGTCCGTGAGGGGACAAAAGAAACAGCAGTGGGACCATCCGCTTGAAGTGATGGCCCTATTAAATTCCACCGGTCTCTCCTTCAATTTTGAAAATGGTGAAGAGGAGGCATTCCGCTGCATTCGCTTGTTAGAACAAAGTATATTGAAACTTTTGTGGGAAGCGTGATAGCCTTTATGTTCGGCGTTTTCATCCGCCGGGTTTGTTACGTGTTACAGTATATAATTCGCATGTGCCTGCCGCCGACGCCAGTACGGCAGAGGGTGATGGTGCGAACGCAACGGCTGTGGTTTCGTCAAGGTTCTCCACAATTCTAGACAGGCCAATTACGGCGAAGCGAAAGACTAGAGGCGGGAAGACTATGCTTCGCTGCGTGCTTGTGCATTTTGGCCCAACTCTCCGGATATGAATGGCGAGTTGGGACAGTTGGGTCTACTCCGTCAGGGCGGCCATCCGGCCGAACAGAAAATACGTGATGTTGCCTTAAGTGTCTCGACACCATTCAATATATTAAGTTTCCTGCAATAGTTACTTTGTTTATACGCGGAATTTACAACTACGATGATTCGACATATTGAAAGCCTATATTCAGAACGTTCTTGCTCCTAACCATTGTTTTCGTAAGGTATCATAGAAGCGCATTTACAAAGCCTTGGTTTTTGTTCTCCTTTGTGTGCACACAAAGACCGCTCGAAAGAAGTCACTGTTAGTTATATGATTCAATTTTTTCCCACGTTGATTCTCAGCGCTAAAGAACGTTGACGCAGCAAAATTTTGCGCAGTGGTAGTTTTGATAATGGGCACTTAGTAGTTCATGGCGCATTGACGACACAAACTGAGTGCGGCTGCTTCAGTTTCCCGTGAAGTGCAGTGATTAACATCAAAAAGCGCAAATAAAAATTAAGAAAAACATGAAAAAAAAATCAGAGCACATATAAGAAAATGCAACCATTTATATTGCATCGCAAGGGAGACCTCCAGAAATAACTTTCACGGACGTCAACATTACTGGCTACTCACCAAAAACGTACGCGGAGTATCCATTCTCTGACTTCGGTTTGCTAAAAGAGCAGTCATCTAGGACTAGTGTGGTCCTGCCCATCTATTGCCACTTATGACGCCACCTTCATATGCTAATGGTCTGCCCTAATGCATGCTGCTTTAGGATCACCGACAATCGTTGTTTATGCCAGTAACTAGATAAAAACCTTACCCATTTCCTCTATCTTGATATCTGCAGATGTCATCCGCAGATTCGATTCATTTTACACCAACGATCTTATCCTTCCGGTGGTATGGCATTCTTGTGACAACAATAAAAACTCGCACCGACCAAGAATGTTTATAACATCCAAAAAACACGAGTAGCACGTTCACACAGAGGTGTTTGCCATCGCTTCGTCGTCAGTTCTAACATTAAGCTTTCATGAATAAGAACGGTAACCGATTCACGCAGCTTGGGTACAATTAGTTTGACGTTGCTTGGCAGATCTTCACTCTCATGACTGGGCTTACTTATCGTTAACCCTAACGAGGACCATAGCACATACCGGCACAGGCATATTTGCCAATGCGTAACCCCAGACTTTTTTGTGCACGCCCAAATGCTGATTCAGTGTGAAATTCTGACAGAGGAACACTTACTTTCAAATATTTGCTTTCTACCACTTACTTCCGGAGTTTTCGTCTGACTGCTAGAACGTTCACAATGTTGCACACCACCGCGTTGACAAATTCAACTGGCTACTGGTCTAAACATATCGGGCTTTCTTGAGGGTTTCTATTTAAATATTACCTATAGCTATTTTCCTGCTATTACGGCTATTATGTATTCTGTTTAGGGCGTTATTGAGTGCATTTTTACTGCTATATACCAATAGGCCACCTCTTGTTTGACAAACACTTAATATGCTTTTTAGGTGTGCTCACCGTTTACCAAATTTTGTAAATCACACACCCATGCACTACTAAACCACGTACCTTCCAGGGCCAAAGAAGCTTTACGTTCACATCTACCATTTTATGCTGCGATTTTCAGACGGAAAGCTTACGTTTGGCATGATGGTATTGAGCATAGAAAGAAGTCAATTGGCGTTTGGTGACCACAGCAGCTTTGGAAAGGATCCATTAATCTCAAAGTGTTTTTCTTCCGCAGATACAGTGCAATAAAAATAGTTGGCAGTTTTAGCTATTCGTTTTTTACTGTATGTAACAGAAATATAAAATGACATGGGAATTTGTTTACTTCAACGGAATAATATTTACGCGCAAAACATGTTCGGTTTCCTCCAAATGGATCCCTGACGTTTCGAAGTTCTTTAGTACAGGCGAGCCTCAAATATTTCAAGCTTTACTAAGAAGGCAGAGCAACAGGAAGCTTTTTTACTGTAACTCCTCAAGGATACTGAATTTATATGCGTATATGTAATCAGTACCTGGAATTCGGTGGAAGCTAGGTAGTGGTGACACTGGCTCATTGCATCAAAATGAGCTATGGATCGCTGGGTGCCGGAACACTTTCCACTCCTTGTGCAAGCGGAATCGCCGGCACAAATAATAAATAACGAGATTGCCCCCTTCTAACAGTGATCATACCTCTCTCGTTGCATTTTGAGAAGTTATCCCAATTCTCTCTGCCTTGCTCCTTCAGCCGATACTGGCTGCCGGAAGCGATGTGGCGTTCACGCAAAATGGCAACGGAATGTGATCAGCCGCAGGATTTGTCACTGGACCGTAAAATTTCAGAGATTGAAAAACCCACGCGCCCTTCTTCCATGCAACGATTCATTTTAGACAGGTGAAGAAATCCTTGCGTTGAAAAGGACACGTCGAAGTTACACGGAAACCATTTCAATCGAAATGACACGTCCACATCGTTCTTTTACAAAGGGTGACCATTTCCTAGAACAGTTTTGGAAGTAAGGCTACTCTGTTATAGAAAATACAAATCTAGGTTCTGGGCTTTCCGCTCCTTTGTTGTTGCGTGTTCGGCTTCGGCATTTTCCTGCCCGTGGCGGTGAAAGTACACAAGGTGTAGCTAAAAAATACTACAGTGAGGGGGTGAGAGAAACTTTGGTATGTAATCCATGCGTCATCCATCTAGCAGTGTAGACTATTGCCTATTACAGTCCAATGCTACGTTTCCAATTTGGATTGAAGCCGCTTTTCGGGAAGTGCTAACACTTGAAGTCTTGTGGTGTTGAACTGAAATTTACCTGAGCGTTATCGGCTCCGCATTATCGCCGAGCTCGTAAACCGTCACAAGCACTTTGTTAGGGTTCGTTTGCAGGGCAACAATGAGTGCCAGTCATATCTTGAACGAAGTAAGGGCTACTAATTCTGTGATGTCGCAATTATGCAACTTACAGCACTCACCGGAGCGGTCTTTTTACAGGGCCTTCACAAATGGCTGCTGATTAGCTCCGCTATCCCTGAAGATGCAACGCGAAAGCTTGGCTTCACCTCTTTAATTTTGGCTTCAATATTATTGGTGACTTTTTTTTTTCCTGTAATGTCGGTTAGAACATAGAATGGTACAAATGGTCAAACATCGTTTCTTGGTCTTATACAGAAGCTTAGGCATGATAGTTTTGCAAATAAATAGTGTTAAAGAAGCATAAGCTTACGATGTCTAAGAACTCTGCTCGAAGTTGAAACTTTCAGCCGGAATTTTGAATTAATTGCTATAATTTCTGGCAATTATCTTTCGGGGCAGGCGAACGAGAATATATGCCCTTGGTTTGCTTTGTGTGGTATCGTACTGAATGTAATGCATGATGAGCAGTAGCAATCTAGCCCATAATTTAGTCGTGCTCTTTAAAAAATACGTGAGTTTTTAAAACGCTCGAGGGTGTTAAGCTAACGTTACCTAAACTACTTGAAAACGACCATGGTTTGTATGAAACTATTGTTTTCTCTGAACTGGAGAATATTCAATGTTGACACGAAAAATCACCACTTTGTGAGGGTTTCAGTTAAATGCCAAAGAGCGAACGTTTAGAATTCAGTTTCATGGCCGTATTCGTGTCCACAGTGTACTGCCAATAGGGACTCCTATTTCAACGTTGTTAGCACTGCCCTTCGTTGGATCAAAATAATAAAGGCATTTAACGACAGTTGTTTTATTTTCTCTGCCCATTTTCTTAAATCTAATCTTTGGGCTGTTTAATTGGTGTTTTAAGCTGCCCCAAGGTGCTTTAAGCTTTGAGTGTTTTAAACTGCCCCAGGGCTACGAGGCGCACCGTAGTTGAGGCCTCAGGAATCATTTTCACCAGATGGACCCATTGCCTGCGTCGAAACCTCGACACACGCGGTGTGTGGCTTTTCCCCTCCATCTGAACAGCGGCCTCCACGGCCACTGCGGCCAGAAGACAACCCGCTTCCTTGGAATCAGCAACGGCACAACACCTTAGCCAATCACCCAGCGGGGTCGGGTTTACCACTTTATCAACTGGAATCATATACCTCACTATTTTTATTGTTTGCGCAATGCTAGCATACATTTTTATAAATCAGAGTGGCGTGTCACCTTTCAGATCATTGTGGATGGTATGACTACTGTTTTACACCATTCCACGTTTCCGTTAATAGTACTCCTGTCACCGTACGCACGGCCTTTTTTTTCGCTCTTTTGGAGTGGGTTTCGAGTCCCGTCGATTCCTAAGCAAAACCGAAGAGGAGAACTAATTGTGTCACAAAGCGAAAATGGATCGCTACCTAGGTACCGCGGTAAGTCGGGGAAATCTGTACGAAAATGTTTTCCCTGTCTGCGTTCAACTAACTACGAGAGTATTGTTCTTTTCAAAACAAGATTCATGTAATGTGCTGAATTTTTAATGAAGTGAATCAGTTGTGTCGAACGTGGGGCTGGAGATACAGGCAAAGGACAAAAGGGCGTTCAGGGGAACGTAAAAACATCCCCTTAATGAACGTTCAGGGGATAAAAGGTCAATCAGGAAACCGCAACATTTTGCGCGTGTTTTTCTTTATTTCTAACACATAAAATGCTTCCTATACCCGCCCAAAAATATGTTTTTGGGCAAGCGTGTACTTAGCTATAGACATCAAACCAGCGCGAAAAGTCGACTAATACGAAAGATAGAAAAAGGACATCACAAGCGCTCTTTCAAGTATTTGTCCACGTTTTGCACGGTCATGTGTACTGTAGCTTGTTATATCCCCGCTATATTCTATTTATTCCAGATAGTGTGGAAGGTAGCTCGGCTGTTCAGGTACCAAAACCCAAGACTACACTGTAACTATTTTCTACGTCAGTTTTGTTCATATTAGTAGTAGGCAGGTGTCTGGGTTTTGCAGCATTAAACTACTTTCAGTCTCACCCATAGCGCTCGCTTTCTCCGATCCTACATTCTTTGCGGGTGGTTTTGTTAACGGGCCGTTTACGCATTTTATTTTGTACCGCTCACATGGGCAACACTCAAGCAATCTGAGGGGACTGTATAAAATAAAAGTCCCATTCATCGTGCAAAGCTGAACTTCAGACTGATCTACCCTGTGTCATCCGTTTCAGTCGGTGCAGTAGGCAAGGAAAAAGTGATGTAAAAGTAAATAGTACTAAATTACGTCAGTAAAAATAAAGGTGGAACGAAACCCAAGGTAATGAAGATACTGCTGTATAAAACCAGGAGAATGACTGCGTGATATGAAAGCAACTATAAAAACTTGGCCTGTATTTGAGCGACCAATTCTCTTAAAGAATGGGTCGAAGGTTAAACATATGACGGCCGAGTGGAAATATTATTCTTGATACAGCGCCCCTATAGCCATAAATTCTGAAGAAGGCACACGCCCGACTAAAATAGCAAAAAATGTTTCGAAACAAAAAGAAATTAATCCGGCTCGATAGCATCACACAGATACGGAAATTCAATGACAGTTGCTGATACACGTAACGCACGTTAGTGACAACACAATTTTCACAGTTCTCCCAAAGGAGGTAATTCTTGGAAAACAAACGGCGAAATGAAGTTGATTTACGCAATTTTTATTTTTTATACAGTTCAACTGTTTAGCCGCTGCATGTGTAGTATGATTGTTATGTGCGATCAAAGTCCCGGTGTCACGAAGCATTACGGACACTCTCGTGGCGCTGAGCGTTGTACAATGGTAGTTAGCATCCCCTATTGTAATGTTCCTGTACTCGCAAAAGCTGGTGTTTAGTCACCCGACTTGGTGGATCAATGTAGAAAAGTACACACGTCAGACGAAGTTTGTGCACAACACCTGAACCACCTCAATATGTAACGGTGCGGCCAGAGTCCCATTTAAGTAATGGGTGGATATACACACCCTAAAACATTTTTCGCATAACTGGGCACACTTTCTCTACTTGTTGAGACATGTGCGTGACCCATTGCTGATGGTCCGTTTCACACCGTTTCGATTTTTCCAGCATGAAATTGCTCTAATGAGCAAGCACGACAACTTTGCATAAACCTTTGCGATAACATATCGCCGCCAAAGGGCTGCATAAAGTTCCCCTGTTTTTCCGAGAGGCTGTGCAGCATATTTTAAAGAATCGTTTTTTTAGGGTGTAATGTAAGCTGTTAGTGACCAATGCTATTTGAACAATTATTAGTGGCCAGAAGGGGAGGCCAATAGGGATTTTGAAGACGTTGGCATTTAGATGCAGGAAGCATGGTTCACTGCGAAGGTTAGAAAATTTGGTTATGCGTTTTTCGTGTGCCCAATTAACATCTGTTCTCATAAGCTTCAGGGTAAAAGCGTTGCTTGTCTTGCGTATCCCCTCCGGATGCAACTGTCATGCAGAAATACTGCTGTGGTATATGGTGATGTCTTTAATTAATTTCGGGATAGGCGATAATAATGAAATGGGGCGTTAAAGCACGGGCCTTGAGCTCGCTTTCATTCAGCCGAGGAATAACTGAAATGAAGGTAGGTTTTGGTAGTTCCACTGTGACTGTTAGAACTAAAATTACTTCCACAAAAGCCACAAAACCCTTCCCAAGAAAACAAAACCCTTCCCAAGAAAGTACCATTTTACGAAACGCACACTTCGTACAGAAATTGTAATCCTTTCGTGTTTTATTATTTCGTTTAAGACGTCGTAACATATGTGAAGAACATGCTTGTTAAGAAACATGGAATTCTGATTCATTAAGTGCCTGTCTTAAATGACCAATTTTTTGGCTGGACGCAGAAATATCCCCAAGCTGTAATTTTTAATGGCAAGCTTGTTGCACCCCTTCCTAATATAGATTTAACAAAAGCACCAATTGATCTTCCAGTTGTGAACAAGCACACGCGATTTTGATTTATCAATGTGTCGTGATGAAGTACCGTGTTTCAATTTGTTGAAAGAAGTTGATAATTATACTTAATAGATTTGTCAACGAAAGCTTGCTACGAGCTTTTACATTGTATTCTCATCACAAGGATGAATTACCCTACACGTACTTGACAAGCATTAGTCTGAGCAGAAAAAAAGAGAAGTATTAAAAATGCCAAATAAAAGCTACAATCCGGGCGAAGCGTTACTTCACAAAGCATTTAGTTTAATGCACTGCGTCCCTAAAAATTGTTTCGCAGACGGAGACTCTTTTAGTTCTGGAAGTTTAAATAAAGTTTTCCATGCTCTAAACTGCTGTCTGAATTGCATCAAAGTAACTTGGAAGCTAGAGCCGGGAATACCAGTAAAGCATCGCTTTAAATTATTTAAGTCGCAGTCTCGCGAACTCCGCCAGAGAAGGGCAAAAATCTATTATTCAACACAGTTTACAAACCCCTTTTGTCTGTAGTGAACAACGGCGTAGTTGTTGGTTGTTAACATTCATGAAGGAGGCTGGTCATTCAAGTAGTATGCACCGTATTGTTGACTTAAAAAGTACTCCATGCGGAAGGACACAGTACGTTAACTACGAAGGCGCTATGGGGGAGCCGTATTTGTCATTCCGAAGACAAGCGCTCCCTACGGAGAGCATATAATTTAACTGCCTTAATTGTGAGACAGAACATTGAAATCCGGAAGTCGGCTGTGTTCATGTAATATAGTAAAATATTCAGGAGTTCTTGAGATGCGAACGCATTGTACTTGGTATAAAGTTCGGGTGTACTTACGACCATAAATGTCTGTTTTGATGTGTAGTCCAGTCCAGGGTTTTTCTTTGTGGGAAGCCTGAAAATATTGTTGTATTAAAACTCTTTAAATATTTATGCGCAATAAATCGGCAGCTACGCCTATGTGTCTCAGGGTATAACAACTACAATCTGCTTTCTTGTAATCATAAATCGCCTTCCAGGTGGCAGTAATTGAATAAAACCTAGAATTTTTTTTCTACAGCCAGTGTTGACATTTAAGTAAAAGTCAATCTTCCGGACGGATGTATTTGAATAAAAACCTAGAAAATTGTTTTCCTCCGGACAGTGCTTACTTTGAGAGTTTGAAATGAATACTTTGGAGTACAAAGTATTTATTGTAAATCAATTCAGACTCAAAGTTCTTCGCTTGTCACACAAAAACAGTGCAGCTCAACCGTTACGAAAATACTTAGTGCGTTACAACAGTCCCAAGGTATTCATGAGGCGTTTCGGTTTGTAATCAGGGCTGCTTTAGCAGAAACGGATACTGATCTACCTGGACCACATTCAACGCAAAGATGAAAACAAAACGCTTACCTGCGAACGAAGGTTCAAAAAAACGTAAGATGACTGCCTGACTTGGGTTTTCCTACCTCCTACTCTGCCGCTGTACGCAGTCCTCAATCTAGGGCAAGAGTTATTATGGTAATACCGTCCGGATTTTAAGCTCTAGGGCAAGACCAGAATAAACATTGTTAAAATGGAAAACTCAGCGCAATTTTTTTACTCCATACAAAGAGATAAGCTATGTAAGCCTTGAGCGAAAACCTTCTTCTGCTTTTAAACTATCGGGTCATAATTTTAAAACAGAGCGGGTTAATGCCGCCATAACCTACCTTGGCCTGCTCCTAAGCGAACTATTTAAAATTATTCCGAATCATTGGCTTTCTTACGAAGGCTGGAAGCAATATTCAGTTTTTTTTGCTGAGTGACTTGAACTGTAGCTTCGCAAAGGCTTGCTAGTAACAATTTTATGTGCTTCGTTGGTACTTGCGTATGTAATATATAAGCTATTCAATTAGCCTTTGTTAGTTCTCACATCTTCAGGCATCAATAAACGGTGAGGAAGTAAATTACCTATGCTCTGTTACGTACAAGTAGAAACGAAACTGCTTCTCTAATCAATTTAAAGAACGGCCGATAACTGGACTTGAGTTCACAGTTGTTTGCACGACTCGTGATCAGCTACAACCATTGATTTTATTCTACTGCCAGCCAAACTGCACGCTTGATTTCATCTCTTCCTTTGGCTTCTGATTTTTTTATGTTGCCAACCACGAATAAATTCTTCCTACTCTTAAGGTTTCTTCTTGCTGGCCACGCTTGTTTGCTCTCTGCTTTCATTCATATCCTCCTTGTTAGTACGCAGAAGAATATCCTTCTTGGCGTGGTGGCTGCAGGGTTTGAGAAGCTTTGACTCAGTGCAAGGCAACAAGTATGCTATCTGGCAATGCTTTCAGAATTACCCCGTTTCTGATTTGCCGTTCCCCTATAGTTAATGTATAGGCTCTATGCATGAAACTGACAGAATGGATGGCGAAATTTCTTACGCATCATGTCAACTTTCTGTCAAGGCATTTTCTATTGCCATTTTAGCAGTTGCTTTGGCTAGACATTTGGTAGTGATATTAGCATTCTCAGACACTGTGCATGTGGTCAGAGGTCTTGTAAACTCCCGGGAAAAACGGTCGCAATGATACGCAGCTAAAATTAGTCTCTTTGTGATGGCTAACATAGTCGCACACTTCTCGCAGTCTATCTGCGACGCCCACCACACTCTGGGTGCCATGTCAAAGAATGAGACTAATGGTGCCGAGCAATACTATAGACCTTAACAGATTACAGATAACAAAACTGCAACATTATTCACATTGTTTCTTAGCGTGATCCGAACGCAAAGAGTCAGTATGGGTTGTTGCAACGTCACGGAACAAGCACTCACTTTACATGAGGGGTAAAACGTGGCGTCCACGCTTTAAACCTTGATTTACCTTTCATCCTCACGGCTAATTGTGCTTCAGGGAGAGACTGCGAACAGGTAAGGTTAACTGCAAACCGCGAATACTTGGTATCTGCATTATGCTTTTTGTTATAAAAAGACCTCAATCCTGAAGCATCGCTTTGTAGTCTCTGTGCCTTTTTATAGCTGGTCATGGGCATTTAGTGCACAGAACAGCCAAATTGCTCTCTGGGCCTTGCTTAGAAATCACGAGCGATCGCTCTGCAAGTTGCTGAGCCCTCAATACTTCTCGCTTTTGCGATGTTCACTGTATAAAAAGGTGGTTTTTATAACACAGGTTTTATAAATTCTTGAAGCCATTTCCGGGCCTAGCACGTTTTGTCTCTAGTGGGTTCCTGGAAAGAGGAAACGTGCGCGTGCAGTGCCAGCCGTTTTACGAATGCTACTTTATCCGCGAAATAAAAATAAGTAAATACCGCAATTTGGGCACCCATCATTCCTTCAACTATTTGCGGTGTGAGCTGGCGTAACATCGAATAAGGAAGTCTTACACAGCGCCGTAAACTGAGGGTGCCGAAAATTCGCGTCAGTCCGCCTTTGAAGTGGTTGTGAATGCGATAATGACCCCAGGGAGTGCACAATGCACAATATCTAAACGAAGTTTCGCACTAGCCATCAAATGATAATATCCTGCTAAGATCTGCTGCGAAGATCCTGATAAGATCCTGCTAAGATAAAATCTGCTAAGCTGTGTTTTGCATGAAGGGGCATCTTCCTTGACAAATGTTCAGCAGACAATTAGAAGACAGGATCCTGAACTTGAGGAAGTTGCCGGATGAAGATTTACATTTAATGCGAAATTAAAGAAAAGGTGTCGTAATCGTGGTAATGTGATGCAATCGTAATTCAAATTGGCAAGATGGTGACTGAAACAGCAATAGCTTCCAATTCCGGCCCTACGTAAACTCACCATGCTCATCAGCAGAAGCCTATTTATATCCACTGCAGACGAAGTCCCCTCTCAGTGATCTCCATCCGCTCCTGTCTAGCGCTGCTCGAATGCATTTCATGCCTCCCACTAACCATATTTGTCTGTCCATTGCGTGATTGGCTTTCCCATTCTTCTCATCCCGTCTCACAGCACCAACTCTGTTACGCAGAGGTGTCGCGTAAACGCCCTTATAAATACCGTCTGTGAAAAACAGAATCAGCATTCCATACGAGCGCAGGAAAGATCGAGTGTGTGCACGGCCACTAAAAAGGGCGCTCGTCAACAAATGTGTTCGTGTATAAATGGAGTGAATGCCTTGGCTATTATCAAAGCAGACTTTGCTTACTGTACTCATTTCCACCTCCATACCGGCAGGCATGTCACTCCTTCAAGTAGGAATGCATGATGAAGATTGCATTTTGAACGACACTGCAACTATGCAGATTGAGTTTAAAATCAGGAGAGTAGGGAGCCTTTTTAAAGAGGGAGAAGGCGAAAAGACGTTTGAGTAAATGCACGTAAGACTGATTCTGAATAAGTTGGCAAGTGAAGGAGCAACCGATAGCCGCGTGCTTAGGGCTGAAGGTGCGGCTCGGTAAGGAATTTTCCAGCCACGCGCTCCCTAACATCCAATCCACCCCTTCAGGTAATTTGGTTTGTGTTAAAGCTGGAAGCACGGAATGGGTCATCTTGGTGCCCATATTGATTTTCCACTTCCGCCGTGCTTCCGCGCCACTGTCGTAAACGCCGGTGAGAAGCCCTCTTAGCGGCATGCGGGAGATTTCCTGCAGGGGAAGTGAATACGGAAGACGGGTCTCCGAGAAAGGGTGTTGAAGGAAGCGCGTTTCGCGGCTCTGGTTGTTTTAATTCAGAAAGTGAAATTTATGTTCACAGAAGCGGGTAGAACTACAATTCTCACAGTTGAAAAAATTGTCGCTGTACTCACACCTTCTAGCTCGCCTACGGAGTGAGGACGGCGTTGTGTATGCTCAAGAAAACTGCACAAGAGGCAAATAATTTTGAAAAGACGAAATGTGTGGGTGCAGCAGTGCGGAACCGAGCAAGAGCTGAGTATGGACCTCGCTGAGCCAGCAATGGCAAAGTTGGAGGTACTGGAAAAACATTTATATTTTGCACTTCATGAGCACGCCGAGCGTTTCTACCGTCGCTGTTTGAAACAGCTTTTTTTCTAGAATTACGATTTACACTCAGAAGCTCTGGTCCAAAGAGGTGAACTGCAATGAATACGAACCCTACACGATATGCTATACCTAAATATTTGACGCTGCACAAAAATACATAAAAACACCGCAGAACTTTGGTTGCTTCAACTTCACGAATGCAAGTTGCGTGGTTCTTTTTGGCTTGTGTTTGAGGACCGAAGAGAGCAGTTTTCTGGGAAATATAGAAGCAAAGCTTCTCTTTCGTTCTCCTGTCTTGCTTACATTTTTGTGATGTTCGAGAGGACTTCACTAAGTTGCCACGGATAGCCATAAGATAGTGTTATGAATATCACTGAATCGTCACCACCTTCGTCAGTGGATTACTTTCACTTTTGCGGCCAACATTAAAGCCCCTTAGGAAGCGGCGTTTTTAACCTCAGTTTTTTTATGGGGGAGCAACGACCAAGTTGGAATGGGGTTTTAATGACCCATGCGCTACTTTCCAAGGACGCACGGCCTCCTCAGAGCAACTGTCGCAAGCGTTATTAGTCTGATTTTCCCTGTCATATTTTTTGTGCCTGGAAAGTACCATTTTCTGCCATTGAATTAGATTTCAAAATTATATAAATGCTCGTGATCGCAACCTGACATTGTGCTATGCACAAGCATTGTGCCTTTCTGAACGGTGCATTTGCATTTAGTGTCAGATGTGTACAGCTTCCTGAACGGCATGTGTTTTTGTAGGGCAGTTCCATAACACTAACTCATTTTCTAATATGCGAAATCTTTCCAAGGTGTTGTCCTCAGAGATAGCTCTCTAATGCGCACTTTCAGTTAAACCATGTGTATGTGTCGACAGTCGTCACTTGCCATGTACAAAATATCGCATATTTTCACAGACACTTCTTCTCCTATGTTCAAGTTACTTGCGTAGGCTGGCACACTACGATAATGTCAACGGCGAACAATCGTAAGACGGGAGTATCTGATGGGCATGGCATAGTGGTCTGTTATCCGCCATCCCAAATTTCCAGTCTTTCTAGCAATGATTTGTCCCATGTAGCGTAACCTCATTTGTTATGCTAATACCGTCCATATTTTTAAGACTGGTTCTTCTATTTGGGAGCCTACGTATTTGCAGAGAGGCGTCAGAGAATTTGCAGCACCCTCGCTAACACGCACCAAGGCTGTTTACCCTAAAATTAACTCCGTTCTAAGTTCTTAGAACTCTGCGCACCGGCACGGAGCGCTGATCGCGGATAAGCTAAGCACTCAAACCCAACGTCCCTGTCTTCGGCAATCAAACCAACTCCTAAACTCTGGCCAAGTCCGCATTTGTTGCATAATATTAGGCAAGGCTGCTACACAGTGCTACATTTCTAGAAAACCGCTGATCATAATTTTCGGTACCAACCAAACACGCTGTTTGCATGTTATGTTTGTAGATAAATAATTTGCAGATCAGTGTAGCGGAAATCGCCCCTAGATGAGCCATGTGATTACGCGCAAAGCTCCAATCAGGGCTCCGGCTTTGTCAACGGTTGTGTAATGGTGCTGGAAATTAAGGCGACAACAAATCTGGCGGGTACCAATCAGGACGACTGCCCCTTTCGTGTTTGGATCTTTTCAACGTTTTTGGCCGGCTGAATCCATACAGCATTAGAGGCAATGTGCGATCTGCATGCTAATAAACAGAGCCTTGTGGCAACGTATGCACACAGCCTATGTCACTCACACATGCCCAATGCCTAACTATCTATGAGCCACATAAGCTCCTTCCCTTCTTCGAAGAGGGATGGGAACGCGACGTACGAAATCGAGGGCTTTTGGTCCACTTGCGGACACGGCGGCCGCTTTTCTGGTGGAGGCGAAAAGCAAAAACACCCGTGTGTACGAGATTTCGGCGCACCTTAAAGATCCCCAGGTGGTCAGAATTAATCTGGAGCCCTCCACTACGGCGCGCCTCATCGCCTGCGTTGCGTCGGCGCGTAAAACCCTACAATCAATCAAATCAATCAATCACTTGCGGACACTCTCTTTATGGCGCACATTGAATGTGCGCGATAAATCAGTAGAACAAAACATTACACAGGTATAATATCTCCCATCTCCATACCTGGTATTCACCCTTATTTTTAGTCAGCGAGGTTCCTACATCGCCTGTAACCTTCGCGGACATGCTTGTGGTCTCTAGCTAAAAGGTAAATGCACCTTTCTAGGCACCATCGCACCATTTGTTTCAAGCATTAGCAAGAAACTCATTGTTGTCAGCTACAATATACACAGGTTTTTGCATTCGCAAATGAGAACCGAGGGTTGTCGCCTGTGCACACGTCAGAAGCAGACACACGTCACACGTCAGGAACTCACGTCATTTCCGGTGACACGTCACTATGCCTATTGTAATCGATCAACCGCAGTTATTCAATTTTTATGATCTGTAACATGGAGAACGCAAAAATCTGCTAAGTGAAGGTGCGTCCTGTTTTATACGGGCGTATGTTGCTGACCGCGATGTTGTTTATCGAGGATGAAAAGATGCACAGGTGATATAGGATGATTTTAACCATTGCTAAAAGGAGAACAAAATTTTTGTAAGCTCAGCGAAAAACAATTTGTTGTCTTTCAAGAAGACTATGCCACGCATTTTTCCAACTCATTTGAAAGGTTTACTTTTGCTCCAGCTCCAGTGGCTACTCACTTTGTTGTGGTTGTGGAAGAAAATCTTTGTTCATTTCATATTGTGAATCTGTCGAACAAAAACACCGTACCATACGCGGTCACCGCTCTCAGAATATGGAATGAATTCCCTATAGCTATGTCGTTCAGACTATAATAACCCATAACCGTCGCTTAAAATTCCTGTTTCATTGAACGAGCGCTGAATCCTTGCATCGAGAAAACTGACGAAGTACAAAAACATGGTCTTAAAGTACAAGCATGCTTCCTTAAAGATAACCCTTATATGGCAGAACCTCTGCTCCATAGAGCCCGTCTCTATAAAGGCTCACGGTAGTGCCATAATCAATTATTTGTGTTTGTACACTAGAGAAGTGCGTTAGGCGAACCAAGCTTTTTCCAGTCCAGTTAAACGTCTTTTTTTAAAGGCACATGAAAATCCGCAGCTGGCGTGAGGACAAGCACTCGCAAGGCACAGTAATTCTTTAATTCTCGACCAATAGATGCAGCATGTAGTGGCAATTTTTCCTTCCTATCACCATTGTCCTGTAATAGAGCGAGCAATACAACGGTCTAGAAATGCAGTGGCGATAGCTGCCTTCGAAAGTTAAGGAGGCTATGTTGCCAAGGCGGTGTCAATCCAAAAGCGTCCCCTTTTGCATTTTCCTGTCCTTAACCGCTTGCCAGTGTTCCTGCATGGTCCCAGATTGGGCACTGTCCGTTGGGGAAGAGCGGTGGTTCACGTTGCCTTTAACAAATAATGCGGGCAGTGACCTGAAACTCCAGTGACACTGGCAGTGACACTGAAACTCAGCGGCATTGTTCAGAACTCTTTATTTAAATTGACTTTCAAGAATGGTGATATGGAGTTCTGGCGTAAAAGACATTCAACAGAGGCAACAAGGCTTCAAGAAAACTAAGGCTACACATGTAGAGAAAGTCAGTCTTTTTTGCACAACTGGCAGCTCTCTTCTAATTCTTCAATACGATTACTTTCTTGGGCTCCCCTCTGAAGGTACTTACGAAGTTAGCAACCTCTTTATTCTCTTGCCATAAATTTCCAAAATTCAGCGATGATGACGACGACCCGTTCAGACGAAACGAAAACTTTTGTATTTACACTTTACAGAGTTGTTTACAAAGAGGGTACTTTGAGGCCGTTGGTCGCAATGTGCCCGCGGCACCCCGTCAGAGGCGCCACACGACTGAACCCGGTCTGCCCGAATTGCGCACTTTGCAATCGAAGAAACTTCGTATTCGGGAGAGTAAGGTGCGTTAGTTCCGTCGGTGCTTCCCACGAACCTGTCTGTTGCGGGCCTAGTGTGAAAGCGTGCACCACAATGTCGTCGCCTCAACCTAGCACTTGCTTCGATACGCCTGCGCATTGCGGCCACCACACGAAACTTCGCTCAACGAAGCCCGGACACCCTCCTAGCATCTCCCGTGATTGCCTCCGCCCTGCACGTAGAGCCAAAACACGGTACACAACGCCCGCGAAGGCCGTTTGCCCGATGCTGACTGGCATGCAATCATGACAATAACGGCGGGAACCCCCTACCCTTACGCCTGCTCTGGAGCAGCAATGTCTTGATATTTCAACAATATTTTTGCCTATGAGACCACCAGAAACGAAGAGAACTCCAACTGGGAAATTCAAAAGTTGCAAATTTGTGACGGTCATAACGCCATAGTGATGTTCTTATAAAAATTAGGTACTATAGAAAAGGTGGCAACCGATGCCGACATGAAGGTTTCTTGGAAGACCTGCCACTCCCGTCGGAAACTAGGGCAGGGGCGGGGATGGATGTAGGGCTGATATTGCTTTTTACATCAAAGTTGCACGTCTGCGGTGGCTCATGGTGCGCACACCTTGTAGAAGAGGAGGTCTCCTATGTCGGACAATATTATTTACCGAGTTCTGCCGCATACATGTAGGTGCTTTTTACGCTAGGTTAATATTTCTTGTGGTGCAGAGAATGAAATTTTGCCTACCTCTTCGTGACGAATATGCACTTGGATTATGTAAGACTCAAAATGTTTGCGTCATCAGAAAGCCACAAACGCTTCCACTAGCGCGGAGCATAGAAGCCAAATCATGTAACGGCTTACAGCTGAGTAGCTGATGGCGTGCGAACGACTAAACGCAATGCACTCAGTATAAAGCCGCCCAAAAATATTGTATTTCTGTTCACGTTTTTAAGGCAATCGACCACTTCTCGTTTTTTTTAACACACAAACTCAGGTAGTTTGCAAAATTCAGGAAGAAGAAAAGCCCCGACATAATGGTGGCCGCTGTAATGGGAAGTTACGCTCTCGAGGTCGAAATGTTTATATAAGAAATTAAGCCCTCGTCAGAAGTCTTTCCAAACAGGCTTGCTGGCAGGGTTTGGAAGAATCGCCTACTCACATGGCGACACCTGACAAAACTAATTATTGTGGTATGTTCGGCTATGTTTGGGAAATAAGTTACATTGAGGGCTTGTGAAAAACGTCCAGAACAAGGGCAGAAAAGAATTGTTTGTTTTTAGTCCCGCAGCTCCAGGAAATATATAGTGTGTGGCTATGAAGAAAAAAATTTCAAATTCTGTTTTCTTACAGTTTTAAATCTGTAATACTCTAGATCAAAATCTGCGCTAGAGGCAATCATAGATTCCACAAAACTTCAGCATTAACCTTAACAAAACACCGCAGCTGAGAAGAGGGTAATAGGTGCTGATTAATTTTCGGGTTCCGAGAATACACAAGTTAGGGTTTAAAAATGTTCGAGAAGGTTAGTAACTCTCGTGCCTTAGTTGTTTACGCAGGTCCTGTCGTAGGTTGCACAATAAGATGCTTCTGTAAAGGAAAGTTTGACATCCACCAAAAGTTTGACATAAAGTTTGACAACATTAAGATGCTTGTGCGATTATAAAACTTCTCACGTTTCTGCTATTAACAAATTGCGTTCTTCTGAAGACGTCTAGCACCCATGTAAATAGAATACCTTCATTGCAAACTTGAAATAGTCATGAAAGTATATGATCGCTTCCAAAATTTTAATATATGGGTATCGAGGCCACTTTACAGAAATAGCCCGACGCAACGTCGCCAGAATTCATTTCCGTTGACTTTTTTAGATTTGATGGGTATACATTGGTTAAAGCAGTATCAGAATTGCCGACTAGTCCACACCTCTCTCCACTGATGCGCAGATTCTGCATAACTTCTGCCCAACTAAGTAACATAATGGCAATCCAGAGATGGTAAGAACGTCGGAACTGATGCGATATATCAGTAGCTTAAGATAAGAATTGTATGAGCGTGTTTTGGCTTTGAATGGATCAAGACCATTTTACTGTTAATTACTAAATTTGTATCACCTATAAATATTGTGTTTTGACAACAGGCCCAAAGAATTCAATTTATATAAAATATATTACCCATATAACTGTTTATGTTTTGTTGGGGTCGTGACCTTGTTTGTAACTAAGGTTAATAGGTGGCCTTATATATTCTCTCAAGGTACACCGAAATGAATATAGCTTCGTAGAGTTAAATGACTGGTGCGTTCTAAGGTTTACTACTGGTAATGCCTCAACACTAGTATTCAAGTTTTTATATTTCACCGTAATCAGCTAAAATAGGTTAAAATATTTAATTAAAAACATGTGTCCGTTTCTGTGCGACGTCTTGCAGGTTCATTATGTTAGCATAAGGATTAATTCATATTAGCAGCATACAAGCAAACGACTAAATTAAATGTCTTGAAGTTTGAAAGAATTTTCGTGGCGTGGTTTACTCTTTTACTTTGGGTATTTATTAATTGCCACAAAATGTATTGTATTTCTCAAGTTTTTACTTGGTTCAGCATTACCTTGTCTCTCTCGAGCAGTTGGCCCATTCCAAAAACCCTATCCCCGATGGATTGATATTTCAAAGTACCGTGGTTGACGTATTCTAACACGGCGTGCGTACGGACATTTTTATTAAGTCTATGAACTCCTCCATACCTATCCAAGATTGTTGGCTCCTTTGTCTGAACTGGTAGCTTCTACAAGCTTCCCGTCCTTGCGGACGTGCTTAATGGGGTGACGGGAATTTTAACATTTTGGACAAAAACATGTGCCCTGCATGTTTTATGTATTTAAAAATGTTCTTTTATAGAGCTCTGCAGCATTTTTGAACCGAATATGAACATACTAGAACCAATAGTTTTGCAGATATAAACGTTTTCTTTTCTTCGGCGCGGGGGTGAACGTGTTGAGTCACGCCTGGTATTACTGCAAGAAAATCAAATTAGCTAACATCCCCTTGAACGTGGCCGCTTAAATGTCCCAGTCGGGTTATCGTGGGGCAAGTCTGGTAGTTTCACCACTTAAATAAGCTCGACAGGAGAATTTTGCCTAAAGTTACAGCCAAAACTGTGAATTGAAACTAACATTCACCGTGGCCTTATTTGGTGAAGCCGCCTGTGTAGCATGGCACAATAAGCGAGTCCTTCAGCAGGCGGGGCCTTTCACATGTGAAATACGTTAAAGAAACCATCCGCTTTCATCCCACAGGCACTTCGAAACAAGGAACGCCGTATAAGGGCTGCGGTCGTCGAAATCCGATATCAACAACCCACATTAACCAGAAGCCTAACCTGCCCAGGCAGCGCAGTTAAATTTGAAAACAAAAAACAATATTATTCGCTCCGAAGGGGTCAAAGATTGCTGGCAAAACTAAAGAAGAGCATCCGCAGCCTCGATCACTAAGTTACGATAAGAAAAAAACTCGAAATAAGTTCAGCGCTTCGTCAGAAGCACCGCGCTCAGATATGAATAGAATAGGACAATGGCCCAGGGACACACGTAGCCTCGCTGTAATTTGAATACATCGACAACACCTCGGCGAACCAAAATGTACAACCACTTTCCGAACACCGCGAAAATGAGGGCTACATCGAATTCTAATCTTTTTTATGTTCACTCTTTGATAAAGTTTAGTCAGATAAAGTTCACTCTTTGATAAAAAAACATATTCTCTCACGAGTAATTTCTTGTAAGCACCTTGTCCCTTTGTTTATTATTTCCCTCAAGCGCCTTTTAAATTCAAAGAAGGGCCTGTTTCGCAAAGCACGCATGTGCAACCACCCTGATGCATGGACTACGTACCAGCAAAGTAATACTGCTTTCAAGGATGCAGTGAAAAAAGCAAAACGCGTTTTCTTCTATGATACTCTTCCCATGCTGCTGGTTGAATATACTAAGAAATTCTGGACTATAATCGATGCCCCAAAAAACAACGCAGTATATTTATTGATAAAAACGGTGCCGTCATTCCTCATTCCAAAGCTGTATTATTTTAAACGACGTTATTAAGAAGTTCTTCACTCAACCGTCCCCCAAATAATAACTTGTGTCCATCGAAGCAGTTGATTTTCAACCAATGGAACGAGTTGGTATTGACTGGGGGGGAATCATACCGTTCAATCAGGAATTTCAAATTATCATCTTGATCGCGAGTAGATGAAAAAAATTCGACATTTCTCAAAAGCACCGAAGTATATGCATCGATAATTCTTGCTCACATTTTCACCCAGTCATTAACCTTGAACACCTTACCTGACGATTGGAAGAATGGCAAGGTGGTACCATTATTCAAGTCCGGCGATACGCACAACCCATTAAATTACAATCTGATTTTATGACTAGCATCCCATGTAATCTTTTCAAACACATAATTTATTCCAACCTCGTTAAGTTCCTGCAAAACGACTCTTTTTTTCTTCACGCCAACACGGCTTTCGGACATAATTTTTTTGCGAGACCCAGCTCATTTCGTTCACACATGATCTTTTCTCTGCTCTAGATAACCTATCTTTTGTTGACTGCATTTTCTTGGATTTCACCAAAGCATTCGATCTTGTCTCTAATCTGTTTCTTCGAATAAAGCTTCGAAAGTAAACTCTGTTTTATCTCTGTTTTCTCTATTTTTAGGATCTATTACCCTTTTTTCATCTCTCTTTCTATATTGTTACATGATGCAGAAATATATTACCATTAAGGGGGCGCCGACCTTTGTCAATCCGCTTATCGCAGGCTTTTTGTCTGCCCCCTGGCACTTGTATGAATTTGCAGTTGTCAAATTAAATTGATTGAAATTGAAACAAAAAAGTTAAATCTCGGCGCTAATATTTTACCTTGCATTGAAAATATAATAGAACACAACTTTTAAACGCAAATGTTTTTGACTCTTCCTTCTGTTAAGTCACATCAGGCGTGCCACAGGGATCATTCTCGGGCCCCCTCCCTGTTTAATTTATATCAATGATCTACCCAGCTCAATCAGTTTTTCGATCAGATAGTTTGCGTATGATTGTGTACTGTATCGAAATATTTCTTCAAATTCCGACTCGTCACTGCTATAGTGTGATCTAAGCAAAGGGTCTAACTGGTGTAATAAGTGGAAATTGCGTGTAAACATTATTAAATGTAAACCAATCAGACTTTTCGCGCGTCTGAGTCCTCTTGAAGCTTCCCCTTACACTATTGAACGCCACCAACTTAAATAGACTAAATCATATAAGCATCTAGGAGTACACATGACTCATAACTTATCTTAAGAAACGCACGTAAATTACCAAAAAAAACAATGTTAATAGGGCCCTTGGGTACCTCCGACGTAACTTTTATGCTGCCCCTTCTGACCTGAAATTGATGCTTTGCTAAACACTAATTCGTCACAAATTAAAATATGCCTGCGCAGCGTGGGACCCTGGATTCGATAATCATACTAACGCTTTAATATCTGCCCAGAAACGCAGCGCACGTTTTATTTTGGCCTACTTTTCTCGCATTTCAAGTGTAATGTCTATGAAACTCACCCTTAATCTACCAAATCTTTCTTCGCGCGGAAAAGTAGCCCGACTGAATCTAGTTCACAAGATCTAGCAATCTAACCCAATTTAAAAAAAAACAACATTCGGCTACCTAGTCCATCATAGATAATACTACGCACTGAACATCTCTACAAGGTTAAAGTTCCGCATTGCTATACAAATTTATTTTTTGATTCCTTCACCCCCGAAAACATCAAAGCAATAAAACCACCTGCCAACTTAAATCGCCACAATCACCGTTGCGCGCGCATTTCGAATGGCCGCCGAATGCTACTTTCGTTCGGATTAAACAGTTTCGTGGCCTTTTTTTGGTCTACACACGTGCATTGTATATTTATCGAACATGTATTCAGTCTTCCTATCTTTTATGCTGATTTCCTTTGGTAGTAGGGTTTATTCTTTGTATTGGTATGATCGCTTTGTATTTTGTTCTGCTTGTATTTTCGATTTTATTGTCGCCTTCCACGCTGACTTTATTTGGTAGGTGGTTTTAATTGCATTGCATTGGTTCAATTGCTCGCTTTGTATTCACTTCATTGTTCGAGCCTGTATATTGCTATTAGCTCTGTATAATTTCTGGAAACATTATGGTTTTCTTTATATAAACCTCAATTCTAGTGTAACTTGATTAATCTCCCCGTGTACAATTGTTTTGTATACTAGCAACATAACCACTACCTTCTGTAACGCCCTCCGAGCATTGAATGTATTGAAACAAGTAAAAAAATAAATAATCAACAAAACTAAAAGTAAAAATAACAAATAAATAAAAAATAAAGAAATAAATAGATAAATAAAATACGAAAATAGTCGTTGCACAGCTGTCGTGTTCCCAATGTTCCCGGACTTAGGAGAGCACAGGGTTGCCTATCTTCTACCTCCCTGCCAATAGGCCACCATTTTTGGTGCAGTGCACGATAAACAGCGTTTCGGCTTACAAGAGTATAAAAAGGCCAGGAAGGACGCTAATACAACATCAGCGGCCTTTTTAACCAGCTGAGCCTCAAACTACTCATTTCTTCCTAGTTATACACTTGAGCATGACAGCGGCTTACTTTTCCAACAGCCTGACGTCAGTGGAGCTCCCCAGTTAGCTAGCGTCTGAGCTTATTCTATCAGAACCGCGCCTATTAAAAGCAAAACCGACAAACGCTGGCTGAATATGACTACAGGCGTACGCGGCAACGTCATCTGCGGGAACTTCTCTCGCTCTCTCTCCCACTTTTTCTTCTGCCTCTCTGTACCTAGTCCATGCGGTATAGAGCGATGCCTACTCCAGAAGTAACCATCATACCGGATACTTTAGGCGATACACTAGAAAGGTTCAACCACGCTAGAAAGGCCTTGGCCACATAAACAGCGCTCCCTCACCAGAGTAGGATCTGGCCACCCTGCTCTCTTAGTTGGCCACCACCTACCATGACTAAAAACTCAACTCTCAGCCCTCAGTCCCCAGCAGTTGCAGGGCACCTGGCCACAACGGAGGTTAAACAGCGATACGCAAGCGGGTGCTAAAAACCTCTCGGTTCGGATTGGCCGTCAATGAATCCTGGCCCTAGCAACAATAAACACACACACATTGTCCAGTGAGGGAAGGTTAGCTGTAAGCGAAGTTAGGACAGAGTAGCGGGCATATTCATTCCTGCAGTGTACCTCAGAAAAGAAAGAAAAGGGGGTAGGGTTTTTTTCATTCATAGATAAATAGTAAGAAACGGCAAGAACTTTTTCAGCATTAGCGAGAAAGTCGTGACTGTTGTGATCAACCTAAACAAGCGATACAGGCTAAAGATATGACACGCCTCTGCGCCAGCCAGCAACCAGCTATCATGGCGAAGCCGTAGAGAGCATCTACGAGGCCATCAAATAAGCAGTGAAAAAGGCAGCAACGCAATTCCCGGATGTGATGGCAGAATATAACATAAAGTTCGGTGAGAAGCAAACAGGAGAAAGGTCAGGGGGAACTTCGCAATAGACAACCGAAACAGTCGAGGACATACACTGGTGGAATTCGCAGAGAGAAATTATTTCAGGTAAAGGAAGACATTCTTCTACAAACGAAACAATTGGAAATAGGTACGGAAAAATCCCCATGGTACAAAAAAAACGAAATTGACTTCAATTTAGGTAACAACTCTGGTATCGGGCAAGACATGGGTGTGCAAATAAAATTAGTATCAGCGATTATAGTATGGTTAGATGCTAGCTAAGGTTGAATCTCAAAGAAAATAAAACTCGTGAAAACTTAGAAACCCGTCATGGCGTAAGTCAGAGCCAGAACGAAGGAGTTCAAAATTACTGTTCAAAAAAATTCACCCGTTTGCACGATCAGAATGAGTTCAGTGTAGAGAGGCTAAATGACAACCTAACATCGCCCATGAGTGAATAAGCAGCAGCTGAGGGAGAAAGAATATGCACGGAACTAAGTGAAAAAATATTAATCTAAGGGTATAACTGCCAAGCATAACATGAAAGTGTAAAGTACGGTAGATGGAATTAAATTAACCGAGCTTTCGAAACTAATTAACAGAAGTAAAACAAATCACTTTCATGCGTATAGAATTGCAGTGATCGAGGAAACGCTGCAAATAAGGCAAGCTTGCATGCAACTAAAAAAAAGCTAGCCATCGGCCAATGCAGAATGTACGCACTCAGATAGGTGAAGGGAGACATGGGGCATGCCTTAACCGTGGATCGTTTGAGGGAGGCAGGAATATTGCACCTGAAAACCTTGCGACCTATTTTCAAAATGTTTGAACATTAAAAAAGTGCCCGTAGACTAAAATGACCCCAACATTATTCTGACTGATAAGAAGGGAGATCCCAAGACATCAAGAATTACAGAATTACAAGCGCATTAGCATATCCTCAGCTGTTTACAAGGTGTCTACCAAAGTTGTAGTTAGCCGCATAGGTGACAGCCCGGATCCCCAACAACACAGATAGCAGACTGAATTTAGCGAAGGGTACTCAACCATGGATGACATGCGAGTCGTACATCAAGCCATAGAAATATCTGCAGAGTGCACTAAACCATTTTACATGGCATTTACAAACTATAAGAAAGCGTTTCATTCCCTACTCACCGCAGCCTAGCTGGAAGCTCTAAAAAACCAGGGAATAGAGGAAACCTGCATAAGACTTTTAGAAGACACATAAGGAATGCGCGGGCAGGATAACCCGCCAAAAAGCACAGCGATAAATGTCCGATTTTAACCGGAGTGTGAATCTGATACGGTCATTCTAAAACTATTCATAACGTTCTAGAGGGGCTATTTATGAAACTTGACTCGGGAAACATGGGAATAAAGATAAACGATCAGGATGGGATTAAGGATACTTGAGCCTTTTGTGGTTGCCGGACGACATGGTCATGCTGAGTGATACTCCAGAACACATGCAAGCTATGCTTGAGGAACTGCAATAAGAAAGCACGGCTGTGAGGCTAAAAATACGCGAGGGTAAATATAAAGTAACGAGGAATAAACACGCCAAAACCTTGACCTTCAGCTTATGAAACGAAAGGCTAGAAGAAGTAAAAGAACATAACCATCTCGGACAAATGGTTACTGCTGACCCCAACCACGAGAGAGAAATCTGGCGCAGAATAGTTACGGTTTGCGTAGCACTCGGCAAGCACTCCCAAATAATCAAAAGTGAGCTACTCAGTCCCTGAAAAAAATCTACAACCAGTGCCTAATGCCTGTGATGACATACGGAGCGAAAACTAACTTACTAAACAACTAGAAAACAAACGTAGGTCGGCTCAAGGCTCCATGCAACAAATAATATTAAGAATAACATGCAGGGTCATGACTCAAGACAACAAACTAAAGTAGAATTTATCGTTTTTGAATAAAGAAACAGAAATGAACATGAGGTTGCCATGTAGTGAGAGGAACCGACGACTGGTGGAGAATTACGGTAACAGAGTGGATACCCAGTTGATGGGTCTGGAAGATTTATAAGGTTATTAAAGCGATGACGGGATAAAATGAAGAAATACGGGGTAAACGTTTGTCTTGAGCAGATAAATGGGAAAGGCTTTCGACCTGCAGTGTACATGAGTAGTCTGATGATAATGATGAAGAAGATGATGATAGTACCTGAACCGTAACACTCATTTAGTATGGCTTCCTGTCACCGCACATTGCTTCTAAAGTACCATTCTAAGGTCGTCCTTCCGGGCTGGATACTGTTAAACGAACCCAAAGTTTACAGTCTGTATCACGATCTTTGATTCTCTTTCACTCTTTCCATGGGAGCTGTCTTAACATAAATTGCGTCAAAAATGATCGCTGTTGTCCTGACGGAGACAAATCCTGTTTTATAAACGCCGATCCGTTGCTAATGCAGGGAGACTATGCCGCAATTCAAAATTATGTGTCAAGTGCGAGCAGGTTTTCCTAACGTAAAAAAAAAAGGCAAAGCACTATCGATTTGGTTTAGAAACACAATATTGTAACGCCTCGGCGGGCTGCTTGTGTGGGCCGTGCCACGGGGTATTTATTTTAGCCTTAAATGTGTACACCTGTTCGTAAAAAACAGGGTTAAGTATCAACCTTAAAAAGACCATAATGTTTGCAGCTTGAGAAGAAAAATTGGGGCAGTTCAGCACTAGGGGCGCAAACACTGGGCAAAAAGCGAAGGAGGTGTACACGTTGCGAAATTTTGGTTCGACTAAGTTTAAGCGTGGTTATGCTCGCAGACTCGACCACGTTTTCTGCTCGGTTATGCTTTGAGACTTGGTCATGAACACTCGGTCATTAAGGCATCTACAATGTACGCAAGTTTGTAACTTCGGATCTTCTGTAACTCACAGACGTTTCGCCACCCCTGCACCTGCGTGATATTCGGGATCGGACCGAAGTCGTCATATCCGTTCTGGAGTAGCGGTGCGAAGGCTTTCGCATTGCGCTTCTTTTTCTTTATAGTGACACTCTTCGGCTTTTATGACATCTCTACCTTCGTCGGAAAGCCGGCGTCTCACCTCACGACGAACCCCGAACTTGTCGCTGAGAGTTTTTCAGAACTGGCAGGACCCGGCCAAGTTGTAGGCAGGGCTTTCACATTTCTCCCAAAGTGGACCACGTTAGCAGACGCTTGAACCCGTGGTTACAAGGCGTCGGGAATTCGGCGTCTGTAGCGCTAGCTTTCTGTGACTTTCATTTGAGGCCCGAACGCACGTGAATTGGCGAGAGGAAGAGCGCGCGTGAGAGAACCCGCCACGAACGTTATTCTGAGTGCTCTCGAAGCTCGAGCCCTGATGGGCCTAATTTTCCCGACGGGCCCCAACTCCATCCGGCGTGAAGCATTCCGACTTCTCATGGCCTTCCTCGAGGAGACGAACCTCATACAGCGGCTGTAGGTCAATGCCTGCCCGCCGCCTTACGCACTCCTTATGTCATTCTTTCTCTCTCTTCCTCTTTCTCTATCCCCATTTTTTCTCACCAATCCCCTTTAATTCCACTTCTCCCCTTCCTTCGAACTGGGTTGTATGCTGGTGAACGCCAAGTGAGTTCAAAATATTGCCAATCCACTTCTTGCCCACTTTCTGTATCAATAAATCACTCACTCACACTCGAGCGGTGCCTGCCCAAGCGATTACATCATCGCCGGTAGAGGTATTTTTGCACCCAATCGCAAGCCCAACTCCAACTTAAACAGCATCGATGCTAAAAAAACCATTTAGCGCTTAATTTAAATTTTTTCCAGTAACAAAGGAACAGATAACATGTTTGTTCGGAAAACGAGGCATCAGAGGCAAATGTGATATTATACCAGCTCTAACCGCCGTCAACGGGAGCGAACGCAATCCCGGCACTGCATGACCCCCGTCCATTTCACCACTTTTATTCATCGTGAAGGCCGCTTCTCCTTCCTTTATTTTTGTTTGGCCACAGTTTCAAGTCGTCATGTGTATGGCATACTTACTTTTTACTTCACGTTTTATGCTCTCAGGAGTGAACAAAACAAAGGCAACAATGTAGGAATAGGACCTTTTTATCGAGCCTTGCCTTAACGTCCTTCCGCCCGTCTACGTTGTTAACCACGGTTTCCGACCGCAAATGTGTTTTTGTGGCCGTGTCACTTCCTCTAAATGTCTTCCTTTCTATTTTCTGTGGGTAATAATATCTGTCGGTCTGGGCTGAAACGGCGTGGACAAGTAGCTTCCCTTTTTGTGCTTAAACACGAACGTCCCTGTCTTTGCGCGGCTGGCGTGGTAGTTGTGTCATAAATATACCGCAGTATACAAGACACATCCAGGCTACCGAACATGAAAAAAGTTAGACATAACCATCTCTTGGCTGATGGAAAACTTGCTTTTACGATGCTGATCTTCGAGATTTGGCTAAAGGCTGTAGACAGAGCGCAAAGTACGACGGGTCGGAATTCTGCTTCAGGGCGTGTTCCACTTTAACGCTCAGAGCTTTGAACTGCAGTAGCGGCTGAAGAAGGCAAGGGGAAACAAAGTGGAATCGAAGAACTAGAGACGCCCGCACAGTTCATGACACATGACAAGTAGCTTCACAAAAAGTAAAATCAGGGCCTCTCCTCACTTTTGTTTCCTAAAGAATTTCGACCCGTCGTACAATAATTACCTGCTCACACCTCACGCCCTTGCCTGTCAGTGAGGTTTTTGCAACTTTGTGTTCTTTTGTTTGAGCGACAACGGGAGTAGCTGTTCTGCACCTTGTTATAGCCACAAACGAATTTATGTGGGCTAGTAATAACTGTGGGAGGTGGTTTTTGCACACAAAACAATAAAATATTATGAGTGCATTACTTATCATGGAATATTATGCGGTGGAAAACACAGCATCCCACTTTGCCGGGATAATAAATGGTTCAAGATTGTTCATGCCATTCCGAATACTCGGAGGGCAGTTTCTTCAGCCTCGGTCTTCTTCAAATTAAGGGCAAGACTACAAATTATGCCGAATTGCACCTATGATACATCAGGGGTTACCACTATTTTCTTAGCAAATTTCAAGTTGCGGCCTGCATTTTTGTCCGACATAGCAGCACGCAGTAAAACCAGAAGGAAGGAGAAATATGTGGAAGAATTGTGCCACATTTTGCAACAACATCTAGCTACTGCAAGACAGAATAAGGATTCGCAGTCAACAAAACCTCGGAAAGCAAAGGGGGGAATGCGGTCGATCATAGAAAGAGATGAAGAATTTTTTAGTCAGAAAGAAAGTGGTGAAAAAATGCCCGCCGCGTGGGATCCGAACCCACGCCCTCCAGAATACCGGTCTGGTGTGATAACCACTACGCTACCGGCGGGGCTGTTTCCCCACCACTTTCTCCGGTATTTATGTTAAGGTGTTTTTTGTTTCCTCGTGTGTGTGTGTGTGTGTGTGTGTGTGTGTTGTGGTGTGTGTGTTGGTGTGTGTGTGTGGTGTGTGTGGTGTGTGTGTGGGTGTGTGTGTGTGTGTTGCGCGCGCGTGTGCGTGCGTGTGTGTGCGTGCGCGCGTGCGTGCATGTGCGTGTGTGTGTGTGCGTGCGTGCATGTGTGTGTGTGTGTGGACGTGTGTTTGTGCGTGTGCGTGTGACTGTGTATGTGTGTTTGCCTACTGCTGTTGAATCAGGCGTATCATGGCTATTCATAATGCCGAGAGTATATGTTGTTTTCGAAAGTCACGAAGGAACCTCATTAGAAATGGGCCCCGCTAGGGTCCCAGACAGACCGATGCTGCTACGGTAGATATTATGTACGCTCTCAATGTTGATGGTTTATTTGAGACGTTACCTCCGCCGATTGACGTTGCGATTTTCAACTCTCGGCCGCAGCCTGCTTTCAATCGGTCAGCCTTCCCCTCATTACGCTGCTAATGGCGTGCTGCTAATGACCTGCTGGCCTGGTAATTGCCTGCAGCTATTTGTGTGCATGACCGGATGCTGATGTCGCACTTTCTCGCTCCATCGGGCACTTCGGCTGACGGTTCTACTCTTGCAGTCTGCGGGCATGCGGGAACGAGATGAAGAACTCTTGCTGGGGATGGCAGGAATTCCCGTTATTGGCGGTTTCTAGAACGATAGGATTTAGGCAAGCTTTTATTTAGATCGCCGAGGAGATGTATAGCTGTCGGAATTTGAGCACCTACCAGGCGTATTGAGAGGATGAGATTGCTTGATTTTACTAAACTGACCGTGATCTGACACTGTGATGTTTATTCGAGGCTTCTTTGGCAGCCTATGTATAAATGGGCATTAAATTGTGTACGTCAAAAGAAAAATATCATTAGGTAGAATAGATTGTGGGTTAGGCTTTGCGCAACATAAAATGGCAATACGTTAGAACCCCAATGATACGTTCCGGGTTCATAGGATTTTTCAGTTACCAGGCTATCAACTGTGAACACTAACAGTACCCCAATGCGTTACGGTGTTATTTTTGCGGTTATTACATTTCTAGATAACACGGTAGCTACGTTGGAAATTTTAAGAATTGTATCGAACAAAGACCGGATGATACGTTTTACTGTGAACAAAAAAAACGTACTGATGTGCGTGCAGAGCGGGCCTCAGCGCGGGAAGCGCAATAAGCAGGCGCCGAGCGGCACTCGAGCCGCCTGGGTCACCATGGTGTTCCCGCAGTGCTGGGCGTGGTGGACTCGCTTGTTAACGCAGCTGCCTTTAGCCAACATCTTCTTTATAATGACGTCTTTACGTACGAGAAGCTAACCTTGGAAAAAATCATGGTGGAAACGCGCCATGAAGCAGCACCAGCGATAGACGAAGAGTCGGAAAAAGATGGCGGCGACTGACGGAGAGACGGAGGTGGCATCGGCGGCGGCCACATATGCTCAGGCCGTAGTTAGCTTGGAAGAAGTGCAGAGTTAGTTTTTCGCAAAGAACAATCCTAGTGCGAACAAAAGTCTTCAATGTTCAGGAAAAGTGCTCTTGCTCTCATAGGGCCACAGCATGCACCAGCAGACGTTGACAGCACGTAGAAGAGAAAGATGCCACTAAATGATCGTGTTCATCTCTCGATTGCTTTTTTTACTGCTGCTGGTCACATGTTTTACCGCACGTACGTTTCTCCCTATCGTTTGGTTTCCAAAATGTATTAACGTGGCTCTACTGTATTTGAACAATTAGCAATGTTTAGGCCATTTCAAATTACCAGCTCTCAGGCTGAAGTCTCAAACTGATAGAACTGTAATCCGTCACATTTTGGACACATTTTCTTTGACATTGACGTATCCTTTGGCTAAAAATGGTTACGAAACACTTACCGACCACTACTTGAACGAATACAATCAACGAGCCAGCATGTTAAAAGGTATTCCCAATTGTACACATTCTTGATGCAACCATGCAGATATTACCAGCCCCCGAAGTCCTTGGATATTTGATTCATGACGTGTAAACCGGAATATTTTTAATGATGCATGACAAAAAAACGACACAAAGCGCAAAGTTCCTCTCGGACTTTCGCTATCGCACCTCAAAAAAGGTGCGTTTTCACATCGTGATATGTGTTAACCAAGTCGCCCAGACGTCCAACGAATAAGAAGGTTGACACAATAATATTTTAAGTGATTGCTCCGCTGTTCGCTTTCGTGATTTTGGTTTCTGGCCGGTATAGTTTCTACCATCACTAAAACAACAAAATCAACCGTATGATGCCCTTATGTACCTGAGGGCGCAAGTAACCACATAGGACATGAAAAAAAAAGTTGCGTCGGTTTTTTTTGGGTAGCAAACTATGGAGAAGGATCAGCAAAAAAAAGACAAAAAAACGCAATCAGTGTCGTGTGTTTTTTCTTCTTCCCTCAGCCATGTTCGATGTACGTTCGCACAATGAATTGCAGTTCCCAAAAGCCCACAATTACGACAGCGAAACAGCGATAGAGAATGGGCCCCTGAAATGCCAAAGTAAAGGAGAAAGGAATAAGTTTGCGCAAAAGACGACGGACGTAAAGACGAGAGGACAAGACGAGCGCTCGTCTTGTCCTCTCGTGTCTACGACCCCGTATTTTGCGCAAACCTATTCTTTCGTGCATCATGAACCAACTAGCCACAATCAAGTCCTACTAAAGGAACAAAACATCTTGTAAAAGCTTTCACAAAATATCACAACCTAAAACAAAATATTTGACAGTGAAATTAGAGATATAAAATTTAATAAAGCTTTGAGTGTCCCAAGAACAGCTTTTCCTTATGCTTTGTTCTGAAAAATGTGGCAAATAAAAAAGAAACCATTGCCGACAGATCTATAAAAACCGACATATGCGTTAAAACGAAAGCCTTGGATGTCTCATCAAACGCGAAAAGTTACCATAGTTGTTGGCGACAACTAGAATGAAACATAAATGACCGCCAGGGTTGCAAATAAAAAGAAAGTATTAACAGAACGTATCTGCATTGAAATAATTTTTAAAGGCGGGTCGCCTGCTCAGCAGCCAAGGGTGGTAGCTGCAGATACAGAGCTAACGTCCTACCGTGCAAGAATGGAACACTAATTTGCCTTCAAAATAAATCAAAATAAATAAAAGAAGCAAGCTGTACAGCTTCAAAGGAAAGTTATCAGGAAACATATCGCCCACAAGGAGGAATTTTTCTTCAGCTGCGATGTTTTGCAGAAAGTTGTTTATATTTACTTTGTAGCCGCGTGGCTGGTTTTGGGGCGTATGTCTAATTTTCCTTCGCCGAAACTTGCAACGTCTTGGAGAATTCTCCACAATTTGTGGAACTCAGAATTAGTCTGATGCGTGCCGCGTGACAGGGGAACGTTATGGTACCGCTAAGGCGAGACAGCTGTGAAGTCTTAGATAATCTTTGGCCTTCGCTTTCAAATAGCTAAAGAGGCATACTCGGGTTGACTTCCCGGCCGGGGCGGCCGCTCTTCTAATGAAATCGAAAAGCAAAAATGCCCGTAGGTCGCATATTTAGTATCACCAGGCGGTCAAAACTATTACGGAGCCCTTCACTACGGTGCGCCTCATCACCTGCGCTGCGCCGGCACCTTAAACCCCACATTCAAACAATCAAAGCTAAACAGACCTAAATGACGGAGATATTTTTCGAACCAATGACCATGTTCGATTCCTTTTCTGATGGTGGCGAAAAGCAAGAACGCCCGTGTGTACGAGATTTCGGCGCACGATAGAGATCCCCAGGTGGTCAAAATTAATCCGGAGCCCTCCAGTACGGCGCGCCGTAAACCAATCAACCAATCAATCAATCAATCAATCAACCACTGCCCAGAATACAATTGCTACATGCTGCATAACACAAGTCCCAGCATTGCTTCCGGCATGAAAATTTATGCGGTATTTCACAAAAGCCACTGATTTCTGAAAGCGCTTCCCTCTTTGCCGACTACCCTCGGGAAAACTCACCTGCTTCTGTAGTTTTAACGCGTAGAAAGAGGTCGCAGGGATGAGGCGGGAAGAGGACATTTTAAACAAAAAAATATCTATCGTGCAAGAATTCCTCCACTGAAATTTCCCGGGGGCGGGAGGCGGGAAGGGAAGTGGGTGACTATTGCATTTTGTTCGGCATGGCTTCTAACACTGCCCTCTCCCTAGCGAGCACTCAGGCAAAAGAGATAAGGGAGAGAAGAAACATTAAAGCCGTTCCACTCGATGTGCAAGCTGTCGGAAGTGTAGAGCAGTCATTCGCCATAATGGGTGGGGGCATGGTTATCCGTTCACTGCTACCACCCATCATGCTCTTCACCGCCCTGTCACTTATCTGTTTATGAATACGCAATATGAATTTCCCGCCTTCGCAGTGTTCGCGCCCCCTGCCTGAAACTCCGCCATCGGGAGTTCTGGTCTTTTAGTGATTGTTTTGGTTTCGTATGCTGGCAGCTCTTTTGGGTTATTTCGAATTCGTAATTTTTTTCTTGCACGGCTGGAGACTTTTTACGTCATTTCGAACGCGCCATTTTTTGTGCAGCTGGAGCCCTTCTGCGGCATTTCAAACGCGCAATTTTTTCTTGCGCGACTGGAGCCTTTCTGCGCCATTTGGAACGCGCCATTTCTTTCTTGGGTGGTCGGTTTTTAAAGACGATAGTCTTTCTTGGGCTACTTAAACCTAGAAATTTTGGTCTGTCTGTATGTCTGTCTGTCTGTCTGTCTGTCCGTCCGTCTGTCCGTCTGTCTGTCTGTGACTCGATTCAGCCACCCGGCCAAAGCAAAACAATGCCTGCGCAATAGTCTTATATAGTCACAGCTAAATCTACCCGTCTATGTCCGGTGTAATGTTCATACTTGTCAACATTGTTGAAGAAGAACAAGACATTACGCAAATATGAGACAGCAAATCAATACAGAAGTGATATTTGCAGTGTTCCTTTATAAAAAATGAGACATGCTTGACTTTTCCGAAATTAAATACTTCATCAACTGCAGAAAAAAGAATTCACTCCGCCGTCGGCTGCTGTCCCCCGCGCCACTATAGCTTCTGACGCCATTTTAAGAAACAACCGGCAACAGTTACACAAGGTTCCACTAGATAGGTTCCACGTTCTGCTTGCAACGCACGTGGAGTAGGGAAACGCGGTTTTATAAAGTTTGAAGTAGGGCGTCTCGATTAACGCGAGTCTTCGCCGTACGGCAGCGTTCGCATCGAGACACCCGGTTTGGAGCAGTGGAACGCGGGAAATTTAAAATGATTTAAGCAAACCTTTGGCGTCTTTACCTTGGGAGGAGCGCGACGCAAGAGGAACAACATGAGAGGTGAGCGGGAAAGCAAAGGGAGGCATTTACTTCGCAAAAGCCGATAAAGACTATCGTCTTTTGACGGCATTTGCAACGAAAGGAGCAGATACGCGGCCAATTTTTTCGCTTACTATCGTACAATCCAAACCAGCAAGCGTTCCTAACGAAATGAACGCGGAGGGTGCCAGTTATATACGCAGGTTTTGCCTGATATATACCTGGAGTTTGCTTTGCGCTAAACAACTGGGGGATATAAGGCAAAAGCCCGCGGTGCACGAGTTTTGAATGGTTATGACTATTATAAACCACGTGGTTTTCGAAGCGTCAGCGTGACTCCCTGACGACGGTACAGCAGGCTGTACATGGGCCCGTAAATGTCGGTGCGCCGGCTGATTCCGCAGACGCTTGACATCGACCGTTAGCAAGCTACAACGACAGGGCGAGCCCATAAAGTGCCCTGAACGGAAAAGATTGTAACGAAAACTGGTATTCCCACTTACAAAGTGGACTAGAAATTTGCAAGGGCGTCGAAAGGAGCCGCATAACCACTTGATTCCTCGGGGAAGGTCTGTCTTTTTCTTTTAATTTTACGGTGGCGTGTTTCTTTTATAAGTTTTTAGTGCGAATGCACTTCTTAAGCGACCCTGAATCACGCGTCCACCGCCGTCCGTCCATCCGCACCACATACCCACTTAGGGCGATTGGCCAAGAAGAGTTCCTAATTTCTTTAGCACATACCCACTTAGGGCGATTGGCCAAGAAGAATTCTTTCGCATCACCCGTGCATTCCCACTTCCCCATCTACGACTGCTGCTTCGCCAGGAGCGGAAGTCGGGGCGAGTACTGCGGCGTCTACCTCGTCGGTCACGTCTACGCGAACCTCGTGTCGCACGCCGTGTCCACCTCGCCGGTCAGGGACGAGTCGCCGTACAGTGCCGTCTACACCGACGCGTACTCGGGCGACGGAATCGTGGTCGTCACCCTCTACCTCGCGCCAAACATCTCGCGCGACGACGTCGTCGAATACGTGGACGCGGCGATGGAGAGTGGTGGCCAGGCGCGTAAAGCCCTCGGACCCGTCGTGGTTGTTGGGGACTTAACGTGGACGTGCGAAAGGGCGGCGAGTGGTTGATGAAATACATGCCGCCAACCACTCATGACATGCCTACCGCTAGAGGCTCCCACCACCATCAACGCAGCTACATCGACCTGGCCTTTGCGAGGAACTGTCCTGATACGCGCGGTCTTGCAACAACTCTTGACCGTACATTTCAGTGACCACAAGGCGGTCATAATGACCGTCAACTACAACGACAACACCAACAAGTGCTGAAATAAAGAATACTGTCGTTTCACTTTACTTGCGTGTGTGTGTGATCTCCTCGAACATACACTTTATTCACCAAGATTTCCAGAGAACGACTAACGGGGTGTGTGAATCCCCACTTGATCACGCGGGGGTGTTAAATGCAACTAACGGGTGAATGCCAACAAACCACTTACATTTTTATTCGAATGTTTCAGGTATAATAAAACCCGGATTCTTCAATATCTCTTCCCATATAAAAATCGTGCACATTTGGGGCGTCTAACGTTCTAAAGCTGACTAATTCACGTGTGGTGACTCTTGCCCGAAACACCACTGGCGTCGCTTTTCGTTGGGTATATGCTTTCTGCGCAGCATAATCACGTTCCCATATCTTGAGCAAATTTTTACATCCGGTTTCACAGGGTGTTGATTTACTATTTAAAAGAAAAACCGAGCGATCAATATTACTATACTAATCAGTTACTCACGGTAAATTGACGACCATCCTTCGGCGTATGTTTAGTGGCATCTGCCTTCAATACTGTTTTTAGAGAGGAGCTACACTGTTGTATTACCAAAAAGCGCTCGCCTAATGCGGCTAGTGAATATTTTCGATATTTTGTACGAAACAAATGAGTGAGGTAAAAATATTGCCACGTATATGTCACAATAAATCAAACTTTTATTTCGTCTCCTGACCGAATTCGTTATTGTATGCAACTCCGCCGGCATCAAACATAACCACGGGAAGATAATGGAGAAGCTTACACTGTATCGCATAACATTGGTTTCTTTTAAGCAATTTTGCTAGTTGCAAGGAAAGTAAAAGCTATTGCATGATCAACACCGCGACTGTGCCAGTTGCTTTTCTCACCAATTCTAATAAGCTTTACTGCTCCACAGGTTCAAATGAAAGATCATGATCAACCATTCTGTGGGCAGCGTTTACCAGGAGAATAGGGTAATTACCTTTGTCCTAAGGGACCTTCTTTTTCCATTCCTTCAATATATTCTTTTGCGGCTCGAAGCACTACGAAGCCACATATATTACGCACCACCAAATATTTTTATCTCGCTTACGCATTAAGAAAATATAATAGGAAATGTATCCCTTCCGTACTGTGATTCTTAACCAGCGCATCTCATGTTGGCGCTATAAATTTGTACGCATCGCTGCTTGCGGCTCCATTAAGGTGTCATAACGGGAGCACCTCTCCAGAACACGTCCCTCTTAATTACTGCATCAGCGGTGCTTTCCCAGACAATTTATGGTACGAAGAATATTCACGCAAGACTCATTTACCATAGGCTTCTGATGCAACCAAACTTGGCTCAAACGATGAGCAGCAGGTGTTACTATAAATCATTGAGAGAAGCTATTCCGCGCCTAAGGCTGGATGAAATATGCCAGGAAATCTCTCTAAATTCTTTTGCGCAACAACAATGTGGACACATTTTCATGCCACATTCAAAGCGTATTATCAATCCGCAGAATTGTTGCTAAAAGCACGAACGGGACGGCAATAGCAAAACACCAGAAAGATAGAACGAACAGGCACAGCGCCGACTTACAGCTTAATTTCTTCAATCCTACGCAGTGTCGTTTTATTCACGCGTCTAGCTGTACAAAAGAACTAAAAACGAACGGCCGATGGTTATTACGAAAAAATTTTACCAACAGCTACTCGACTGGTTTCAGCTGCCTCAAAGATAACATGAATCATGTTTTGGTCACCAAAGTAGGGTGAAGCCGTAACCACGGGAATACATTGGCGAATATCTGCACACTGTGGCCGAGATGCTTTGTACGGGCTTCCTGAGACGTATGTTCAGTCACCAGCCCGTCTACTTAACGTATTTGCAGCATGACACTGGTGTGGAGTACACGACGCCATGTTACGCGTTATAAAAACAAATGATCTCAGATTTTAATGTACGCTTGCATTGCGTTTGTCACTCTGAATCTAAAAAAAAAACACTACTAGCATTCAAACTTTTGAAGAACTGGATTTGAGTCCGCCAAAAAGGCAGTTTATAGAAGTACTTAAAGCGGCTTAACTGCTTCTGAAGGTAGTAGGGAACATCACAGAGCTGGCATGAGAGCGGCGTTCCCGAAGAAATCGTTTGAACAAAATAAAAATATTTTTACTACAAAAATATAAAAACATGCAACATAATGTGAAGTCATACCCGACCATAAGACAGCAGTAAAAATAGCTAGAGCTACTTCCAAGACGTCATGGTCAATATTGCCGCCTCCTATAAACTCGCAGTTCTTGAGCCGGGGTCCTTGAAAGTGACGGCCAGGTGAGCAGGGGCAGCCGGAGTGATTTCGGGAGTGCAAGCACAGACTTCCAAGTGAGTGCGGTAGAGCTCTGAATGACGATGATCAGAGAATACGCGCACTCAACCACTTCTCCGTCGTCGCAGTCGCCTCTTCGCGCCTGTTTAAGAAACATGTGGCAATGTGATCAAAGTGCGCTTTCTGCCTCTTTTAAATGAAAAACCGCCTTTCCGGAGATTTATTTTGGATCCTATCCGTCAAGAGAAGAGATTAGTTCTCCTCATCGAAGGGGCACGTGCACAAGAAAAGTTGAGCTCACTTTCTCAAGTGGGCCTGCTTTTACAGGACAAGCGACTATGACAGTTCGCTATTCTGCGGAATGAACGTTTTAGAGCATTGCATTCCTTTAAAAGAACTTTAGAAAGGGGTTGAGCAGAAAACGTTCTATACTCTCCTTCGGCCACAGCTGCTTGAATGAAATAAGCAGCACACATATGGAAGCAGAAATGTTTAAATAAGTCAATGCGGGAGGTACTTTATCCAGAATATTTTCTGGTCTGGTTTAGTTTTCTTTCAAGATCCTTTACAGCTGTTCTCAAATATTTTAATTAGGTATATTCTTAGTAGCAAGCCAATGTCTTTTATCTCAATGCCTTGACAGGTTACTGGAATTAGAAAAGGCGGACATTGCTAGGTTTTTTTCGCTGAACTACATAAGATTGTTGTTTAACGTAAACCCGTGTTACTTTGCTTGGTACTTTCGTTCCTGCGATATCCATAGCAGGGTATTCCTGCTGTATTTCTTGGAGATGTTTTATCCTTCTTAAGTGCAGGGGGTGGTACTCCTTTTAGCATAACTGGACACGAAGTTACATTGAAATGAATAGCTGACTTCATTAAAATATATTGGTTTATAACGTAATCATTGCTGTTGATGTTATTTCTGTTGACAACATTTTTTGATGAAGACGCTCTAAACGCCTATAAGCACAGCTGTTTCCAAAACATTGATTGTATTCAATGCCAAGGAAATGAAGCATTGTCAGACCAAGAAATTCCGAATGACGCTTCAGCGCAGGATTTCACACTAACGCGATGGCGTTCTTCTGGACGTGGTGCTCGTACTTTATATCCAGGAGCCTCCCAGTAGCTGTCAAAAAGCATTTTGTGTCTATTGCGCTTGCCGTCATTGAGTTTTTGGCTTCCCATAAGCTCTTCCACATATTTAGCTTTACACGTCTTAGTCACGCGTCTGTTCTTGCCGAAATTGTCGAATTAGAATAAAAGAGGTAATTTTGCCGCGGAAAAATGTGAACTGAAGTGTTAAGTTCGGGCTCTTCAATTAATTAATGAAAGCCGCCGGTGGCTCATGTATCGGCTTTGCCTCCAGTAGGAGCTGCATTGCTGTATTCCTCTCATGCAGCCGCAGGGACGCGAAGATGGGGAGCGGCGAGTGAATGCTTTGTGTTATTTCCTTTTGTGTGGGAAAAGACGGGGGTGCTTAGCCCGAGTACCTCTTTTGCGTTGGTACGCAATCGTTCGTCAAGGTTGACGAGCTGACGAAAAGTGAAAGAATGCCGTCTCTTACTATCGAAAAGGCGCGCGGCGTAGTCTTTCAGGATTCGCGAAGCCGGCGTAGGTGCTGTTCGTTTATGCGGCAGCTCTTTCCGCGAGCCAGGCGGCGGGCAGTGGGGAGGGGATTAGCCCCGGGCAGCGGGGAGGGGATTAGCCCCGACTCCCTAATTGTGCCGGTGAGAGCTCGCGGACAAATACGAGGTGGCAAGGCGAGGAGACTAAGATGTTGGTCGCGCGAAGACCGCTTTACCGTTCGGCATTGGCTTTGAGCAGGTGCCCCCCGCTTAACGTAACGGTGTGACCACTCCGCGCGGTCAGTGACTTTGGGCAGCAGATGTCCTGGTCGTTTGCTTGTCGGTTGCAATAACGTAGGCCGGAAATATAATTGGAGTTGCATATGAGAAAAGGTTGTGTCATGTGACCACAGGTGCAGACATGTTAAGGGTTCGTTGGTTCTTGTGGCAAATCTATGCTCCATATGAATCATGTTGAAAAGGGTTTTCGCTCTTGAACGGTATGCACCCTTTGGAGGGATGGTTTTTGGGATCAAAACAAGAGTGTTGGGTTTTGTCCGGGGTCGGTCCGTTGGTCGGTCGGTCGGTCGAGGAAATCTAGTTCAGTATAGATCTTGGTAGAACAGGATGCTGCGGGCCGAGTGAAAATGTAACCGTCACTTTGTTCTGATATAAATACCTGGAGTAATGTAAATAGTGTACATAAACCTAATATCAAGCAAGAAAGGCAGTCCTCATCCCTCACCTGCTTTAAGCATCGGACGTCGGTCATCGGAGCGAGTCGAGATGTTCCTCTCGGCTCGAGCATCAAAAGAAGCTAATTATTTAGTCTTCATCGTTCCCCAAGAAAACGGAGAGGAGAAAGTCAACTTCAAGGCCCGGTGTTAACTTTAACGATGTACAAATCACGTCCGCATAATTTTTTTTTTTATTAGGTGCCTCCTTTAGGTAAGGGGTGAGAAGAGTTTGTCATATTTGGTAATTAAAATTCACTTAAACTTTAGTATAGCATAGAAGTCGGACGTCACCATACTACTGAGTAGGCTAATAATAACGGTATTTTTGGGAACCGGCAATACGCAACTTAGGTATATTTCACCCCTAAATCAAACAAAAAAATTCTAGGACATCTCCACTATCGTGAAAACTGGAGAGGGGCGAAGCATGCAGCGCATACGTGGATTCTGCGCTCCTTGTCGTTTTTCCCCAGGGAGATGAAACCGTCGGGCGGGGTAGAAGTATACAGCTTTGCTGTAAAAGTCTCGTGTCTTTTAAGCACGAAACCTTCTAGCACGAGGCGAAGGAAAACGAGAACCTGGTGTGTTCTTTTTGTACACGTTTCCGCTCACGAAGATGAATGGTGCTAGCCCGACGCGTTGAAAACGAGTATCCCGGTGTTTTAGTACCGTGACTGCATAAAACGACTATGACGACAGGAGGCGCCGATAGCCGGATCTTGTAAAGAGGCTTTTTTGGTAAAAAGATTTATAGCAAGCAAAGCAAAAACCTTCGTTGCAAAAATCCAAAACCGGATTTCTCTCCAACCCGTTATTATGAGTCATTTTGTGGGTTTAAATGCGGTAATAACAACTCTTTTTCTCTTCTAACACATTTTCCTGTTCTTTCCGCATTTTGTGAGTGAGTGAATGCCTTCCTTCCAGATCCAAGGGAACTAAACAGAAGAGACGTCGGCTAAGGCAATCGTGTCAGCCATCACGTCAAATGTTCGTGACCTTTGGTCCGAGCAGAGTGCTTCCAACTGGAAAGCTTTCATTTATTTCATCCCTTGCGTCACGCCCTCCTGTCTCCAAGCTTCGATCATGTGGATCTGTAGGGCTACGTGCGCAGAGTTTGCGAGTGTGTTTTTGTGTTTGTGTGCGTGTATGAAAAGACCAGATGGTTGTTTGTGGGTGGCAGCCGAAGCACGTCATGGTGGCACGAGAATTGGCGGTGCTCGCGTGCTCGCTAATCGGCTGACGTGACTTGTCAGGAACGCAACTCTGTGAACCGCAAAATAAAGACATGATGTAAGACACCGTATGACTGAGAAAAATATGTATAGCGCCAATTTCCTCTTCGACCATGCTAGCACGATGGTAGAAGGCACTGATTACGGCCTCGAGGTTTCTAAAATCACAGTTTTGAACTCAGTTGCGATAGCTACACACAATGTTGGAATTTATTACTTACATTGATCAATATTATTGGATGCTGTTGAAAAAGATGACGCCTCGCCTCCCTCGTGCCCATCATAATCATCATCAGGGTAATATCTTATTAAAACACTCTTCAGAACGGGTCTTGTCGGCTCGCCCCTTTCTCTACATTTTTTTGGTGCTGAAGCCCGGGAACGAACCAGGGACCTTTAAATCGTCCGAAATCGCTTATCATCAGATCTAAAGCTGAATAAAAGGCGAAGGGAAATAGCGCCTAGCATTCTACAGAAGTCTGCAAGTAGTTTCAAGGTGATACGAGTAATGCGAGCTTCTATGATGAACAAAACGACAGCTGGCAGGCGAAGGAAGTTTCCGCCCTGAAGATGCAACCGAAAAATCTGTTCGCGGACTCCTTTCCACAGTTAGCGGCTTCTCAACAAGAAAACAGGTCTACGCTTCGGTACGCTAACAAGCGCCGTTTTCATCGATGGAAGCAGAAGCGGCGAGGCCCGACAATGCTTGCTTCTACGGGCACGAATGACATTTGCGCGCCACCTGGACTGGTTCTCTTACATGAACTCTGAACACGTAGATCAACTTGTAGCCATCTTGCCGCAGGGGACGGGGGATGTTGAAAAAGATGACGCCTCGCCTCCCTCGTGCCCATCATAATCATCATCAGTGTCATGTCCTATTAAATCACTCTTCATAAGGGGTCTTGACGGCTCGCCCCTTTCTCTACAGATGCGTTCGCTGTGCAGCATTGGTCAGGAAAAAACTTGCCCTCTTGGTTGCCTTTCCGAAGTTCACATTTCCAGCTATAGCGTTGTCTGAAGTAATTTTGTGTAATTATAAACCAATGAAACAACGCCTCGAGAAAGCTATGTATATTTAAACTTACCCCCCTCCCCCCCAAAGAAAAAATTTATACAAAACACTGAATAAGTAAGCCACTTATTCTACTGAATACGGGTGGAATCGTTTCATAGAGTGAACGTAGTAATTCCGTCGTCTGGGTGGGTGACCATGCCTCTTTTTCAACTTTGTTGTTGCCATCCACAATGTGCATGTGAAAGGCCAAGCTTGCAAATTTTATAAGCCTAGAGAGAAATCATCCAGATATTGCTGCCACATGCATTTCAAACGACGACGGTTCACGCCGATCTTCGCCTCTTAGTGCGTGTTTTCTTTTTATGGTCTGGTATGGCTCACGGTTTTTGACTCGCCGCGAAAGGAGCTTCTTGATGCTCTCGTCGTACGTTATTATAGGGGCGAAGCTCTTTAGGAGCTCGGGATGTCAGCGTCTCCCGTCGTCGTCGTCTCGTGTAGTCACAGTACTAAAACAGCGGTAGACTCGGTTTTCCAACGCCTCATGCTAGAACTTAAAGAGCATTAAAATAGCACCTTGGGCCCCTCGTTTTCCAAAGCCGCGCTCCGCAACATTTCATTTCCGTTGGCAAAAAAGCCTGCTAAAAGAACACACAGGGGCGCTCGTTTTCCAACGCCTCGCACTAGAACGTTTCGTGCTTCAGAGACACGAGACTTTTTCAGCAACGCTATATTTTTCGACCCACAAATTGTTTCATCTCCGTGGGCCAAAACACCATGGACCCAGGAATGTCATTACACAGCATGGCTCTCCCCTCCCTAGTTTTCAGGTTAGTGGAGATGGCCCATCATTTTGTTTTTTTAGGCCTGGAACTTCCAGATTTATTGTGAAGTAGGGCTGATGCATTTGCCAAATCCCGAATAAATTGAGAATGCCTGAATGAGTCCACATATAATCGCGCTTGTCCATGATATATATCTAAAGGTTGTAGAGCACTTCCGCGTTTTTTTCACTGCTTTTGCAGCAAACCAGACATTGCTTTGCGTCATAGTGACGGATAAGTCACCTGCGCTACATCTGCTGCAACACGGAAATGTAGTTACGAAGACAAAAACACGACGAGTTCTACTTTACCTACCTACTGTACTACCTACTTTATGTTGCACGCCAATTCCCTCCACACTTCGCAAAAAGTAACTTAAAATTAAATGTTATTCCCGTCTGCGAAGCTGCAATAAAACAGAAGCTTTATAAAATGTACCTCACACGTATTGCAAGAGAGTGTGCCGAATGTATTTTTATCATTATTTGGTTAAGGTACTGCTTATTTATTTGGGAGTACTAATTAAATCTTAAAGAGCTTGAATATTATCCTAGCAGGCAGACATGCTGCTGTTGGCTTTCCTCCAGCCAAAGCCTATGCACTAATCGCAGACCGTAATTCTCTAATATATAGATATTGAGTGTAAAATGACTATGCGAGTAAGTTAATCTCGACGTGTATATATATTCTAAGCAGCCACTTGTCATTTTATTTTGTGCTGTTTCATCAAGGATAAATGAAGAGTTACAGATGTTTTCTGAAACCCTAGTACTTCCGTACAACACATTTTTGGGCACGTCGGTTCATACTTGCTATAAGTGTTACAGCCTTTAAACACAACACAATCACGGTGGTGCGAAGAGGGCTCCTTCGCTTGTGCCATCGTGAAGTCGTTTTTGTTTTGTGTCTTTGTATTCTTCGCATTTTGATATTTAGAACATATCCCATTCGTAGACGCCAATGTATTTGAACCACATGAAAATTGAGCAAGGTTTTCAACTTAACTGTGAAGTATGCATGACAAGTTAAAGACTGGAGGTTACGATAAAGTCTTTTTTGTGGGGACTATTCACATAATCGGTAGTGTCAGATGTTAAAACTAATGTATTTACAGCGATATTCAACTGAATTCTTCACGCGACAGATTTGTTTACGGACATATTCCTTGGAACCATAGTGTTGTAATTTCTGAGGAATACAAAGATGAAGCCGGCAACGAACTCAACAGACGCATAAGCGATGAAGAGGAAGACGCATTGGCGAGGCTTCAAGTTGGCTGCTCAGAATACCGTTTTCTGTACATATGTAACTATATTCTTTTCCACGACGAAGGCTTGCTGTCTTCTTGGTCCTTTACCCACCCCTAGTAATGTCAGTAAAGCTCGGAGTAACCATACTTTCTAAATTATTGTTGGGGGATTGACTTGAAACCTATTACAGAGAGCGACAACACATAGTGCACGTCTCTTTGTGCTGTCGGTCTGTAATAAGTGTGTAATCTGCGAACTACCCTGATTCTCAGCAATCTGCCAACTATCTTTATTCTGCAATCTTCCAACTATCCTATTAATTAGGCAGCTTTGGAGTAAATTGAGTAGTACGTGGACGGTCTATTACACGTTAAGTCATTTTGATAGGGGTGTTTTACGCGCCGAAGCTGCACTTGGGCTATGAGGCGCGCCGTATGAAAGGGTTCATGATTTATTTCGGCCACGCGGGAAACATTAACCTCCACAGGAAGCTGGACACACGGATGTTTTTGCGTTTCAGCTTCCTATCAGAAATGTAGCTAGAGCAGCCCATATCGTGCCCGTGTATTTGGGTTGAGCAGAGAAACGCCTTAGCTAAGTATTTAAGTAGCCGTTTGTTCAGCTATCGTATTAACTGCCGAGAAATGAAGGTTCTTTTATGCAAAAAAAAAACAGTCGCTCAATATCCTCTCCTATTGCTGTCACGGAACTTGTAACACAGAACGATACATGGGATAAGAACAGCTTTAACAAATTTTTATGTTAATTTGTAACAACTGATAAACGAAGACACTTTTCGTTTTAGTTGTTTTGTTTTTAGGTGTCTCTTTAGGCAACGTTTCAGTATCAACCAAATGAGTGCAATGGGACATTTCCAGCGGCTGGTCCACGATGGCGTAGGCTTCGCACTTTGGCACTGAATATCTACGTTTCAGATGGCTGCAGAAGTACAAATGTCACCATATTACTGCGAACGAAGGAAACACCGAGGCTTTTCTGTCGTACGACACTGCCAAATCACATAGCAGCAGCCTAAATGATCGAGGAAAAAAACGCTTTCATGAAAGAATGGTTTCCATCGTCAAGCAATCCCCTGAATTGGGGACGCTAGGAAAGAACTGTGGTCGGGCACTGGAAGAAAGTGTTCTTGTTATACAGCAAAGTCGCAGCTATGTTCCAGCTTTTTGCATCATTAGGAACGCCTAAGAAATTTCTTTCTCATTTATTTTGCACGCTGTATGCCTAGCTCTGGCGAAAAAGGGCGAAAAGCAGTCAACCGATAATAAACGGGGCTTTACTGTTCCACTCCCGGCCGCACAGATGTACCCGTCTTAACGAGCCTGACGACATTCTTTCCGCTGGTGTGTTAATCACGGACACAACAGGGCAAATGCGACTTATAATTTTCTTTTACTGACCCTCTCTCTGTGATATCGTGCGTGGTTTGTGGGCGAGCGAAGTATGCGCCAACGGGCAATTGAACGTGCCGATAAGTTGCAACAAGAGGATTTTAAGGCTACATTGGACGTATTCAGAATAATAATATTTTATCATCTGGCTGGAATAGAAACAAGCGCCGATTCTCCGCGAACTGAGTGTGAAGGGAACCATTATTTTGACCTCAGTGCTGAAACCATAGTTTCACAAATATTATTCTGTCACAGGTCCATGCTTCGTATGTCCTAAAAATTATTCAGTGCAGCGTCTGCAATGGTTTTCCGGGTTCCACTTACGAAGCACACTGACTATGGCGGGGTAAATTTACCTAGCGCTCTTGGCACGGAGGTGCCTTCTCGCCGGCGGGTGAGTTGGCGGTATGGCTTTGTCGGCTCCTCTAGCGACGGTTGTTAATGGCCGGTTTTGGTGCAGCTTCGCGTCCACTGTGCGCTTCCTTCGGGCGGCTTAAGTTGTTCGAAGCCCGTCCTGGGTAAACCGGACCTGGCGCATTTAGGCGGTTGTACGGCAATGACACGTTAAGGATTGGTTTGCCGGCGGGAAAACAAAATATAGAGAAAACATACAAACATCTGGCCGCTAGAGAGACGCTACCTCTTGCGTAATGCCTGCCATGAATTCGACTCCGTTTTCTAAATTGGTGAAAACCAATTCGGTTGTGTATTAAGAGGTATTTTAAAAGGCGAAAGGAGAAACTGGTCCTGATAACTGCCGATTATAAAAGTTCCCTCAGTTTTCTCGCAATTTTCAAACTTACTAAAATGACTAGTCATAATGGGCATAAATGACGATCAGTAAGATCACACCTAATTGTTTCGGTGTCTGCGCTTGTGACGCGCGATGGTGCAGCCCCGAGCTAGCACATCAGGATGGCTAGGCTCCGCTGTCTGACCCTTGGAAAGACGCTCCTCTCTGTTTTAGGGGCGAAGCTCCTAAAGCGTGGTCTGTCATCCCTGTGTTGGGGTCTTCGTACTGTGTACGTGACCGCCTAGTTCGATGACTCACTCGCAGAGGCGCTGGTGTGAGTGACGTCATGATGACGTCACCTCGCACGTGCCTGACACTATAAAAAGGCAATCGCTGTTGCGCGCTTCCTCTTTCGCAACCGAGTCACCGAGATGGAGGATGCTGTTGTTGACAAGGCTGCGGAGCGGAGGTGCGCGCAGGGCGGCGGCAGGATCCCGCCGTGCGCGAAAGAGAGGCCGAAGCATCTCGTCTAGAAAGTCGCGCTTAAACCGCGCGTCGGCAGCTTTGGCTGAGCTCGCTTCATGCGTTTTGCAGCCGCCTCGCGAGCTCTCACTGCATCGGGTTTGCCTGCCGATACGAGCGCTTGCTTGCAGCCTAACGAACCCTTACAACAACAACAACAACGAACAAGAAACAAAAAATAAAAGTTGATTTATACAATGTGCGCACACAGTCTTACGTCTTTCTTAATGATGTAATGGGCGAACTTTCACGGGAGAGTTACGGTTACTGATGATCTCCCCCGCTCGAGCTTCGCCCCACTTATCATCTTTCATTCCGTGGATATGGCGTGGTTTTTTCTTTTTGCCGTCGCCCCGGCGGGCTACAGCGGTGGCATTGGACGCTGTAGCCCAGCCATGGCCGACGCCACGGCGTTCGGGATGCCGCCCCCAAAAATTCTAGGCAACCGCTGTCAGTATGTCTGGTATAATTCTTTGTAGAGCCGTGTTAAAGTGACTGTCGCCTGGGCAATTTTTGTGGGTATCGTTTAAAACTTTGCTTTTCAATCACCTTCACAGCGTGAATTGGAGCCAATTTTTTAACTTTCCATCTGATACAACGGTTGAAACTGCGAACTAGTTTGGTTCATTACAGCAGATATTACGCTAGACGACAAGCCTGCTGCTTGAATAAGGCTTTTTATGTTCCACAACGGAGGCATTGACAGCCTTCTCGATGTAATTTGGCCTTTTGGGCCGGCCGAAATAAATCCTGAAAACGGAGAAAACGTATCTTTGATTGCACAAAACAGAAGTTGCTCATTTTTCAAGCAACCCCCTAAACTTTGTGCTAGAGTTCCAAACATGTACGGGTTCATCTTTATGATACTAGAGAAGATTAGGCGGAATCAAAAGTACTTATGACGTACAGTTTTAAACCCGATAATGGCCACACAAAATGTCACGAGCGGAACAGCTTCTTGGTAAGCTTTAACACTCGTTTTTTTTTTTAAATTTGTCTCCCAGTCTAAAAACACCTCAGTACAAAGCGGTGCCTTATCGGCTGAAGAAAAATTAATCCTCACGTGGTGAACTCTCCATTCGTGCTTTAAACGCGGAAGTATCAACAATTTTTTGCCTTTACATATCACCCATTTGAGTGCTGCTAAATCGTGTTTGCGACCCTTCGCTTTCCTGTATTTGTCTTCTGGCACTTCTCGCTGATTCCTCGCCCCCAGTTTCACGGCTTTGCTTGAGTATATGTTGCCACTTTACACAAACTGAATGGCATAGGTAGGCAGGCTCACTCCAGAGTGAACCCACACACAAGTTCACCAGCTACTGATGAGTTTTGAGTGTGCCTCATCATCTTTTTGGCATTCTCGCGTTCTGCTCTACGCACCACTCGCGAGTGTGTGCGCTACTCGCGGTGAGTCCGGCTCACCACACAGGAGTGTGGTCTCCACTCTCCACTCACCCCATGGGAGGGTGAGTTCCCTCATGACACATGACTCGGGAGATACCTTCCCACTCACGAAAGGAAGCGCCACTCACCATTACTCAGTGGTGAGTGCGGCTCGTGAGTTGTACCGGCCACTCGTGAGTCGTAATGGCAGATTGTTTACGGCTCATTGATGTCTGAAACTAACATTTTATACATTTGCAGCCGCACATTACGACTCGGAAAAAAATTTGAGATAATGTTTAATGCAAACGTACAAAAAAATAAATATAATAAGCAGGATTGAAGAACAATCCTCAAGAAATATAACTGGAGAAATCGTTTTAGGAAATATACTACATATAAATTACCGGAATGATAACCATAAAAACATGACAGACACAATCTTCAAGAAAATTGTCCATGTAAATATTGAAAAAAGTAAATCAATATAGGAAGATCAATGGGCAATCCTGAAGACACCTTTACATCAGAAATGTCCTCGAAGAAATTGAGTTCATTTGTGATTATGCGTAATAAAAGCAAGAACCGACAACAAGTTATTCATTTCAGCTGTTCGCTTGGTCCCTTATTTTTCGGTCTGCCATCGGTGCGTCAGAATCTCCCTTGGTATTGAAATCTTCTTGCAGCGAAATTTGGTGCGTGCCTAATTTTTTATATGCTGTTCACCGTAAGTTCGTGTAAAAATTGCCAAACAGAAACGTGTTCCTCTATTTCTTAAAACCCAGAGATTTGTGTTGAAATTGATTGCTTTGGTTTATTTACGGTTCTTTATCAGAATCCTTTTTGTAAAAATCCGCGATGGAAGTCACAAAAATCTTTTGCGGCAAGTTGTAAATTCACGTGAACTGCAACAGCCGGTTTTTTGACGGAGGGAGAAATGGATCGAGACAAGAACGTGACTCTTGAAGAAAAACCGGGGCGCAACGGCTGCCGCGCCGCAACTCGAGAACGGATGGAATGACTTCGGTCTAAAGCCGAATATCGCGCCGGTGATTCGGCTTCGAAATGTCGCCGATTTGCAGAAAATCCCGAGTTGCAAGCTCACGTCCATTGTACGCACTTCACTGGCCGAGTGTCCATTGCTCTTTGGGCAGATAACAACGGCACCACGCCGAAAACTAGACCGAATCTGGAAGCATAACCGGACTTAAACATAGATAGCCGAAGGAAGAATAATCTAGGTTGGAACGCCATCATCGCTATTTCTCCGGCCGTGCACAACCAGTTCATAGTGCGCTATTTTTTTTATTGCCGGCCGGCGCAGAGGAGAAAGGAAGTCCTTTTCCTGAAACGTCTGTATAGCTGCAGATGCGACTGTATAGTTGGACGGTTCCGGTGAAGGGGTTAACGGGAACCGTCAGGTCGCCACCTGACCGAAACAGTACATTATCAAGGCGTAGAAAAGCAGGTGCCGCGTTGGGAATCCACAGGTTTCAGCTTTGTGTTGTCGCTCTTTCCAGTCTCGAAGGCAGCTTTCTAAGCACACTCTTTCCCGGGTATCTCTCGTTTTTCGTCGCTTGCAGTGTGACGGAGTGGCGCGTTAGACTTGGTAATTTCCCTAACATGCTTCAGGTATTATTAAAAAGATAAGACCTATGTCGTCTGGCGTCGCAATGGGTGTTTTGCACTGTTCCCACTCGCGAAAAGGTGGAAATAGCTTTGAGCAAAATGAACTGTTTTTGGCATTATAATATTATCGTTATTAGACCACCGAAAATAGAGTGCTCACTTCCATAAGAACATTTCCATTTTTAGGGGTTTAACGCGCCGAAGCTACACCTCAGGTGTGACGCGCGATGTAGCGGGGGCCTCGAGTTAAGTTTGACCAACTGGGGGTCATTACATGCGCTGCAATCTCCACGCGTGGGCCTTTCCGTTCTCTAAGCATAGGCATTTCTGTTGTTCGGCCCTATTTGAAAAGCAGCTACCGCAGCCGGGATTGAAACGGTGTCCTTGGGCTCAGCAGAACGCCAGCCTCTGAACCCCCGATGACATCAATGTTAGGGCGTATTTTTGTTTTTACAACTTTACAGAGAGCTTATTTTTCTAGGGCACGCTTCCTGGTAAGGTCTCTCTTCAGAGTGTGCGGCTGTGCACCCCAGGACCGCGTGGGACATGGTAAAGAACTATACGGTGGCCGAAAAGCACAACAAAGATTTATTAGGAAGCAGATATATTCTCGCAACGAAAGTGGGACACAGCGGCAATTTGCTTGCGCTCATAAGAAAGGTAGGGTGAGGAGCACGACACATAGGTCGGTGCGGCGGGCGGAAACGGATATTCAGTGGTGAAGCCGGAAATCACGCAATATATCAACCGGTCTGCGTTCGGATCTGTAGCCCATTTCCTTCCTATAAATGCACTACGACATCCAACCAGCTCCCACCCCGGCCACATCTTATATTTTCGTTCAGTCAGCCTTGATTACACTCAACAGTCTTTGTAGGTGGAAGGAATTCTGTGTGCTTATTATGGGGAAACAAAAAACGGACACCCGGACAAGGCCTTCACCTTCTGTAACCGGTGTGCAAATTCATTTCTGTCTTTACTGTTATTGAAGCGTCGTTGGTTCATCCCAGAGGCATGAGATGTGCACTTAGTATAAACATTGCTGCTTATGTTCTGTGGTGTTGCACTTGAGTTTTATTTCTTGTTCTGCGCCGTGCTTCTCAGCAGCCTCTAAGATGCTCCCACTAAAATAGGTCTGTTTGGATTGAGAGCCTTGAGAGAGATATTAATGGTACACCATTGATATTCTAGAAATGCCATAATAGAGGCATGTTTTATTCAGTTCTTTACACAAGAGCAGCAGTAATTTGCTGTATTATCCATTAAACAGGAAAATAAACAAAACAAGCCTGGTTTAGAAAAATATACTCCACAATGGACCACATTCATGTCATAAACCAAGTGATACAAAATTTGTCAGAGTTATAGGCGGCCTTACATGCCATTTATATGGTATAAAAAAGCGTTTGATTCCGTTAACAGGACCACAGTGATGAATGCCATAGAAATAAGTGATAGAGGAGACCGACCTAGGATTCGTAGACAAAGATAAGACGAATGCGCGGGCAGAAGTACCTTACACAAAGTGATAGATTTGTGATCCAAAAGGGAGTGCAATAAGAAGATACCATCTCACCAAAAGTGTTCAGAGCCTGTATGGAGAATGTATTCAGTAGGCTTCATCATGATCGTGGGGTTTTTTAACGCGCCGAAGCTACGCAGGCGATGAGGCGCGCCGTAGTGGAGGGCTCCGGATTAATTTGGACCACCTGGGGATCTTTAACGTGAGCCGAAATCTCGTACACACGGGCGTTTTTGCGTTTCGCCTCCATCAGAAAGGCGGCCACCGCGGACGGGAATCGAACCCGCGACCTCGTGCTCAGCAGCGCAACGCCTTAGCCACTGAGCCACCGCGGCGGGTATTCAGTAGGCTTCACACGCAAAATTTAGTCTTACCTATAAACCTAGACTACTTGAGTCCTTCGAGGTTTGCAGGAGACAAGGTCTTGCTTAGCAAACCGGCGGAATGACTGCGCAAAATGATTGAAGAACTAAAATCAGAGAGCTTCACTGTGGGGCTGAAGATGAATATGATTGAAACTAAGGCAATGATAAGTAACCATACTATATGCGTCTTTCTCAGCATAGGTTACGGTACACTGGAAATATTTGAAAAAGATAACTACCCTGGCCAGATGGTCAGGGCTTATCCCGAGCACAAAAAAGAAATCCGGCGTAGAAATAAAATGCCTAGGGTTGCATTCGTCAAGCCATTCAAAAAATGAAAAGTAACCTACCTCTTTCTTAAAAAAGAAAGGTATTCAACCAGTGCACCCTGCCGGTGATGACACACGGAGCGGAAACATGGCGCATTATAAGCAGCTAGAAAGCACACGTAGTCTGCACATCGTGCGGTGTAGCGAATAATGTGACGTGTAACACTTAGCGAGAGAAACCGAACAACTTAAATGAAAGAGCAAACTCGAATAGAAGATACAATAGTTCATGTTAAGAAAAAGAAATGGACTAGGGCTGGTCATGTAGTACGACGAACTGGCAACAGGTGGACCACAAGGGCAACAGAAGGTACACCGAGAGGCGCGAATAGAGTAAATGGCAAGCCATAAACTCAATGGAGAGAAAAAATAGGAATATTTGTAGGCAAAGAATGGACTGGAGCAGCGCGGTACAGAAGCGGATGGAATGTAAAGGGGGAGGCCTTCGTTCTGCAGTGCAACTGAATAGGCGGTTGATGATTGAATAAGATGAATCGGCTCCCGTTTCGCTTTTTCTTGATGGTCATTCTATGCTCATGTTCCTCAGCATGAGCTTTAGGTTCATGAGCCGCTGTTTTATTAGCTAGTTATCTGTAGTTTCCGTATATCAGCCTTCTTAAGTAGTCCATCTTAGACCTAACGACAACATTATGATAAACGAAGAAGTCGTCAGTGTGTCTGCCGTATTCGATGGCATTTTGTGCTCTTTTTAGCTAATCTTTGCCGAGCGGACAATACACGAGCGGACTGAGCACATTGTTCACCTCAATGTACCTTGAGCCCCATTATCTACAAGGTGGCTGTCCCCGCACGGGGCACCTTGAGTAATCTTGGTGACGGTACTGGCGATACCGCGGACCCCGAGCCCCCCAACATAAGCTGTGACCTACCGTGGTGATGTGTTTTTAAGGTGAAGGGTAGAAACCTCTAATGGTGGCCGTCGGAGCCCTGGTCAAGCTCCGGCCGATGGGCTCCCTGCCTGTCTACCAGGCAGGGAGCTCCGGGACCTCTTTGACTACCAGGGTAAGGTCAAAGAAGAAAGTAACCCCGTCTCCCTGCTTTTTCCTATGCCATATGGATAATTCAAACCCCCCCCCCCCCCAGACGTGATCGGCCCCCAATAAGGGGCCGCACCGATGTTTCCTTTCCATCCCTTCCAACAATCCACAATCCGAAACCTGACAACTATCCTCGATTCTTGGTTATCGAGGCAGTTGACAAAACAAACCCTGTTTCTTCCATGTCCGTATTCTTGATCACTAAGTTCCTGGAAGGCATCCTCGGAAAATCGTTCGATGCTAAGAAACTCCGTACCGGTGAAGTTCTAGTCAATGTCAAGACGCAGCAACAAGCCACAAACCTCCTTTCGCAAACCTGCATGGCAGATCTGGCCATCAGAGTCACTCCTCATCGTAGCCTCAACAGCTCCTCAGGGTGTGATTTCGGAGGCCGATTTGTTGAATGAGACCGAAGCTGATCTGTTAGAAGGGCCTGAAAGACCAGGGTGTAACTGCAGTGAGGCGTATCACCATCAGACGAGACAAGCAGGAAATCCCCACAAAGCATATAATCCTGACTTTCAACCGCTCAACACTTCCTGAATCCATTAAGGCAGGCTTCATCTCGTGCTCCGTCCGAGCGTACATCCCGAATCCGCGTCGCTGCTACAAGTGCCAGCGGTTCGAGCATGGTACTAACTCGTGCCGGGGCCCAGCCAACCTGCGCTAAATGTGCCCAACACCATCTCACTGATGACTGTTCATCCAATCAATTGCTCTGTGCCAATTGCCAAGGACCTCACGCTGCATATTCGCGAACTGCGAGCGGTTCAAGCTTGAGAAAAAAATAATAAACATAAAGGTCACGGAAAACATCACCTTCCCAGAGGCGCGAAAGAGGTTCGCCTCTTTCCCCCTGGGGAGGTACGCCGACGCAGCTCGCCGAGGGGCGGAGCGGCGTCTGGTTTGGGCGGGGGACCCAGTACCGCGAGTCGGACTTGGTCCCGCCCCCTGCCCCCCCCCCCCCTCTGGGTTGCCTCTGGCAGCCCAACCCGCCTCCGCACCGCTCGCTGAGCCAGCAGCGGTTGTGTGGGAACCTCTTCCGTCGGGACCGGTGCCGCTCCCGTCCCTGCCTCCCCATCCTCAAGTGCGTTGGAGTGTGCCATAGACACCACGGGCTCCGCAACGGCTCCCACCGCCACCGCACCGCCCGTGCCACTTCTGGTGCCTCCGACACCTGCGGCGGTGGCGGGTCAAACGAAGGGCCCTCGAAGGGGGGCCAAGTCCGGGGGGCCCGGTTCGACGGGTACACCCAGGACATCGGACGACGAGATGGACGTCGTGCCATTCTTGCCTGCACGCAGCGCAAGGATCGGCCTCCGACGTCCAAGCCTACAGAAAGGCCCAGAAAGCCCAATTCAAGAGTCACAGCCCCGAAAGACGACACATAAACATACACACTCCAGTAGCTCTCACACTAAATAATGGGAAGAGAAACATAGTTCAATGGAACTGCAGAGACCTTCTGAATAATCTTGACAACGTGCATGAGATTCTGCATGCCAATCAGCCAAGTTTAATGTGTGTCCAGGAAACACATCTGAATTCCAAGCACACAAATTTCTTGAATAGTTAAATAGTATACAGAAAGGACAGGGTTGGCTGCACACACTCTTCTGGCGGTGTGGCCATAATCGCCCCGCAAATCCTTAGCATGGCACCCTGTCACTTGAACACCGATCCTTGAGGCTGTAGCAATACGCTTAATAATATTTAATAGGTTGATAACGGTATGCTCCATATACATTCCTCCTGATGTTTCACTTTTAAGCTCTGACTTTCGAGGCGCTGGTTGACCAGCTGCCCGAACCATACATCCTGATAGGCGACCTTAATGCTCACAACACTCTTTGGGGCTCTTCTCGCACGGATGCCCGAGGTCGCCTTATAGAAAAAATCCTTACATCTTCAGGAGCATGCCTTTTCAACAATAAACAGCCTACATACCATAACATAGGACACAACACATACTCATGTCTTGACTTGGCGATTGGCTCCGCAGTTCTTTTTCCTGCTCTTGAGTGGGTGTGTGGCACTGACCATTTGGCAGTGACCACTATCCCACCTTCACTACATATAGGTAAAGGCCCAAGCAGTTCATCTTCCCATAATAGGTTCAATGAAGCACGAGCTAACTGGAATACATTTACAGAGACATCCAAACTCACACCACACATCCATACGACACCTACACGTTGAAGAAGCTACCCAACTCCTCCCGGCGCCACTCCTCGACGCCGCCGGAAAAAGTCCATTCCCCCACGCCTCTGGTGCCCCGCGCAAACCAGCGGAGGCCGTGGTGGAATGAGGACTGTAGGCGGGCGCGAGAGGCTCAGAACAAGGCGTGGGGTATCCTGCGACGGTACCCCACGTCGGGCAACCTTATTTTGTTCAAACGGGCCAAGGCGTTAGGAAAACGTGTGCGCCGTGAGGCGAAACGAGAGAGTTGGCGCGCCTATCCTCACTTCCATCAACTCATACACCGACACTCACAAAGTCTGGACACGGATACGCAAGCTAAAAGGACAACAGACACACAGCCTGCCCCTGGTTAGCACAACAGGGGACACACTCGAAGACCAGGCCAACACGCTCGCACAACACTTTGAACACGTGTCCAGCTCAGCACACTACAAACACTGTCATGGAAACACAAAACATCTGCCAGAAAAAAAGCCCTTACACGACAAAGACAAATCAAAAACTTCTTACAACTCGAATTCACTCCTCCATGAGCTGAAGGCTGCCCTGAGCACATGTAAACCTTCAGCTCCCAGGCGCCGACCAGATTACATACACAATGAACAACACCCTACACCCAGATACTCTTGAAACACTCCTACACTTATTAACAACATAGGCTCGGGGCACATTCCGAAATCTTGGAGGGAGGCTATGTAGTGGCGTTCCTGAAGGAGGGTAAGGACCCGTCTTCTACCGCCAGTACCGACCCATCGCCCTCCACCAGCTGCCTGTGCAAGCTTCTCGAGAAGATGATTAACAGGAGGACTCGTGTACTTCTTAGAATACCATGGTCTTCTCGAGAGCTGCCAGGCCGGCTTCAGGGTGGGGCGATCCACAAACGACCAACTCGTCGCCCTTGAGGTCGTATATAAAGATGCCTTTGTCACAAACAGTTTTGTGCTACGGTCTTTTTTGATCTTGAGAAAGCTACGACACTGCTTGGCGATACGGGATACTTAGCGACCTGAAATCATTCGGTGTTTCGGGCAATATGTTTAACACTCTTTATAGCTACCTGGCAGAACGAACCTTTCGTGTAAGAGTTGGTACTGCCCTTTCAAATGTTTTGTGCAGGAAAATGGTGTGCCTCAAGGTGGCGTTTTGAGTTGTACGTTGTTCATAGTCAAGATGAACTCACTTCGAAAGGCGTTGCCACGAACCATTTCCTGTACAATATATGTAGATGATGTCCAAATATCTTTTAAGTCGTGTAATATGTCAATTTGCGAACGCCAAGTCCAGCTTGGTGTTAATAAGCTAGCTGGCTGGGCTGATCAGAACGGTTTTAAGCTAAACCCAGTTAAGAGCACTTGTGTTGTGTTCTCCAAAAGGCGTGGGATCAGGCCAGATCCAGACATCAAACTGAATGGTGTCTCGATACCGGTCAAAAAAGAACACAAGTTCCTAGGTATAGTCCTTGATGAAAAACTTTCCTTTATCCCTCATATCAAACAACTAAAACAAAAATGTATTAAAACACTGAATATTCTAAAGGTCTTGTCGCATCACTCGTACGGTGCTGACAAACAACTTCTGCTGCGAGTGTTTACCAGCCTGGTAGGCTCGAGGTTAGACTATGGGAGTGTTTTGTATGGTTCAGGAAGGGAAACTGCTTTGAAAATGCTCGACCCAGTGCAGCACTTGGGCCTTCGACTTGCGTCTGGTGCTTTCCGGACTAGCCCGTGCAAAGTCTGTACGTCGAGTGTGACAGATGGTGTCTGGGTACAAGCGCGAGTATGTCGATTTGCTATATGCTTTTAAAGTTTCATCAATGTCTCACCATCCCATTAAGTCTATAATGAACGATACATCTATATCCAACTGTTTATAAATCGTCCATCTATTTCTGCGCCTTTCTCGCTGAGGGCGAGGGAGAAAGCTACTGAACTTTCTGTCTCGTTTTTAGACACTTTTACAACATCTCTCATTGATTCTATAGCCCCATGGCATCTTCGTCCTGTATTGTGTGATTTGTCGTTTACGCAATTTAAGAAAAACACGGTGCCCACAACTGCCGTTTTGCAGCATTTCATGTATCTTCAGGCGAAATATGGGGCAACAGAATTTTTTACTGATGCTTCAAAAACATCCATTGCGGTGTCTTGTGCTGCACACGGACCCAATTTCAGTGCTTGTAAAACCATGCATGTGAATTCTAGCATTTTTACAGCGGAGGCATATGGTATACTCCTTGTTTTAAATCACATCAATGAACATAATATCGCAAACTCCATCATTTTCACGGATTCACTAAGCGTCGTGCGTACATTATCATCCCAAAGGTCTTCCAAAAATTACATTGTCAATCTGGTTTTTAAATCTTTGATGTCGGCGTATGCGTCAGGTCTGAATGTTACCATCTGCTGGGTTCCAGGCCACGCTGGCATCGCGGGCAATGAGTTTGCTGATGAAATGGCCGCTGCTGCTGCACTGAGAAACACTCCAGACATAGCAACAGTACCGTACACTGAAATGAAGCCAGTCATCAGACAACACCTGCGTAAAACTAGGCAAACACACTGGAGTGAACAGTCAGACAACAAGCTACATGTAATAAAGCCACACTTGGGACTATACACAACTGACGCACACAACAGACACACTGAAGTGACCCTAGCAAGGTTACGGATAGGCCACACACATGCACACACTCGTACTTGCTCACTGGATCTCCAAGACCTATGTGCAGCAGGTGGTGGAGAGGGCCTATCCGTAATCCACGTACTCATCCAATGCAAGGCACTTGACACAACACGACGCAAACACTTCCCACAACTATACAGACAACACGTTCCGTTTCACCCTTTGTACTTTCTACGAGACGAGCCCATGTTTTCCACCAAGCTTGTTTTTATGTTTCTCACCGATGTCCATTTTTTACATCTCATCTCTTATCATGCATCATTAAACTGGCCCTTTTGCACGAGTCATTTTCATTAGCTTGTTTTAGTTTGTGTATGTTTACTGAAACCCCCTTACTTTTACTTTCACATCGCTGTCATGAAATCACTTTTGTTTGGCGCTCTCTGCCCTTAGCTGGCCTTGCGCCATTAAAATCCAGATATCATCATCATACAAGGTGGCTGGCAGTGACCATTTGCGCAGTAAGTGCACCAAACGATGACTAAAAGGCGAAGAAAACAATAATCTATGCAAAAGGAGAGTAGTTTTGTCACTACCAAGTGACGAAGAGCTGTGTCGGCTTCTCAGCTTCAATGAGCCCCCTCACAGGCTCCCAACGTGAAGACAACGGAAAAATTTATGGCTTCATTGGCAGGTAAAAGCGAATGCCGTTCTATAAGCTTAATTCTTTTTCACTAGAAGAAAATCTATTTTGTAAACAGAGTGAGGTTGTATAGATTATACATAAAGACGTAAAGAGGTTTGGTGTGGGAGCTGTCTACGTGTATGAATACTGCGTTTCTCCGCCATCTTCACGGCATATACACAAAGAGCAACATTTCGCTGCAACTGATTTCTCAACACAGGCACACTACGTGGGACTGCGTTATAAGACTACGTGGAAATAATGAAATTGGCGTTTTAAGCTTTATACTGAAGCAACACCATGAAATAAAGGGAACCGACAGCATCTTCGAACAACAGCGTAAAAACACGGGCACTGGGAGAAGAAACCGAATGAACGACCCTAGCGTCGTCCTGTAATTTTCTTCACCTAGTGTCTGTATTTTACGCTGTTGTACGAAGATGTCCAACACATAGCAACTCGGCCAAATGTCGATCCTTCAGCAGAACAGACAACATCCTTAACCATTACGTAGTTTTTGTTTTTATACATTGTATTTCCCTTCCTTCTTTCCTGCTTCATAATTATAAAAGGAAATGAATACATAGAACAGGGTGGGTGAGAGCTTATCCAATCGATATTCCTTTGATATCATTTTAACATGAAAACTTTCCCGTGCGTTCCCCAACAGACCTTAACGCTGATACATACAGTGGCGCCCGGTGCCCAAGAAGCGTAATGCGAACGAAAATAAACTTCGTAACAGCGATTATTAAACACCAAACGGCTTTTAACGGCCAACATATGTCACATGGGTCATGTGGTGCCACACCACATCTTCGACGGAAATTTCTGTAACACACCAGACGGTATTACAACGTTCGAGCGGTGCACGCTGAGTGCCTTATGTGCGTTGGTCAGTCTAAAACACACAGTTTAAATTTTCAGGTTTGTTATTTCGCCTGTCAGACAGCATTTAGGCCATTATTATTATTGCGCTATTAAACAACAACTAAGCACTATGTTGGCTTCCTTAAAATGCTGCGTGCTCAAACAGTGGTGTATATTGTATGTAACGTGATTCTAAGACCGGGGCGTGGGTAACAAAGAATGATAGTTTGGTTTTCTATGCACTTTCCTCGCATAAAAAGCCTTTTTCTACTATTACGCTCTCAGAAACAGCGCCCACTCTGGAAATTCTCGATGCCCTTCTGAAAGTATTCATTTACTCTGCGACGAAGATAACCTCGCATTACGCAATGGTCGGCACCAAATTCAACCTGCGAGAATTAGATGTAGTGGGTTTCTGTCGAAGACTGAGAGGATACAACATCCAAACGGACTCGCCTACCATTTGGGCAATCTGCGAAGCGAGACTAGGTGCTAATTGCTGGGCGCGGGTTTTCATCGTGGCTGACGAATTTGTAACGAGCCTTTTATTACCGTAAATGTAGTACCTAAATGGCAGCGGCTTCACGCCTCCGTTTCACGCTAATTACCAAGACGGAGAGTAAAATATGATTCCAATATTGCAGAATGGCTCCGGTCGGTGCTAGTTGGTACATCTTCGATGGGAATCAGCTTGATACACGACAGCAGTGTGCCGTGTATCTCCCTCTTCCTTTTGTGTTCGTTTTATTCAAGCTGATTCCCACCAATGATTGCAATATTATTTTCTTTCCTTGGTGTTAATATATAGGCGCGAATTAATTATTCAAGGGCTCGTTTTTTACCATCCGCAGCAGCATGGCCTATCAGTCATCTATATTAACCGGCAAACTTCGCGTCGCTCAAACAGCAAAGGGCACTGGTAGCCTATTTATGCACCGCATAGTGTAACAGATTCCTCTACGTGCCTAGATCACGCAATTTCTTCCCTAGGGAAGCTTCCACTCATGGAGTTTTGATGAATTTTACAAGAGTAATTACACAAAAATAAAATACCAGCGGATGTGCTTGAATTTGAGTTTTGATCTTTTCAATGTTTGTGTGCAGTGCGGAAATAATAAATGCCACTTTATCAAAGCAGCTACACCGTTAACAAATATGTATTAGTTTTAAACGACCGAGGCAACACTTTAAAATTGGAAAACTGCATTTAGTTCTGTTTCTTTTCTTGATGCTTGCATGTGCAGACGCAATGCCACTAAAGACGCAACCATTCTTTCGTAACCCTTTGGCCACAGCATCCCAGTTGGTTTCGGCTATTTGGCTACGTGATCGCTGCTTCCCTGTACTAAGTAAACATAGTGATAAAATAATAATGTGCTATTTATTTTACCGGTGGTCTCTTGGCTTAACAAGCCAGTTATTTCTTCCTTGGGAAGGCTGCTTCACACGAAGTTCGCAAATGTTCTACGGGAGTTACACACGGAATTACAAATTTTCGAAATTGTTATTTCATTTGGAAGTTTAAGTTATAGCTTTAATGATAATATGTCGTGAGAATGACCGTCACTCTGCTGGCTAAGCCCTTACCCGCCGAACAAACGATTATTTTTCTGTTAACCACCTCAAGTCGTACATTACTGCCGGGAAAGCTTAAAAAGAAAAATAACTTTCTCAAGAGTGTACATGCACTTTAGCACCAAAATGCACGCACAGCTACAACACACAAGAACTCGCTCCGGGGACCCACTCCACTAATCGTCCTTAAAAGCGTTTTGCAGTGCAGGTTCACATAAACTGCTTCGGGTGTGTTCAGAAATTGCAGAAATTGACTCCCAAAAATGCATGTCAAGCGACCACGCTGTGAGCAGAATAAGCGTTAATTACGTCGCACCAGGCAACTTAAGCAAGCATTTGATTTGTCCAGAAAATCACAATTTTGAGGGGGCTCCAGAGGGCTTAATACGCGCTGCTGCCCAGCTAATTATCTGAGCATTAGAACCTTAAGCACCCCATCCTCATTCACGCCTAACGACCTCTCGCGGCTTAGAGAAGCCGCCTAAACACTGCAGAAGGTAAACAGAACAAGTTCTTAAAAGGGAACAATTCTAAATGTCTTAGGTGGTGGCATTTAAAGGCAGTGTGGTGAATACGGCCTGCACTATGGAAAGCGGAGTGATTTTGCTACAATGCGTGGTCATTATCTAAGGAGGCCTAGTGAAATGTTTTCGTTTCCTTTTCGAGCAAGAACGAAACACTTCATTAGCTGGGGGTGCGTAAATAACATGGCCATTTAGGCGACCGCGCAGCTAACAACAGTGAACTAACCATTGCGGGAAGGATAGGGCAGAACGGGAGAGCGATAATGCACACGGAGTTCAGCGGATGCGTGCAAGACTGCTTCAAGGAAGCCGACAGAGAAGAGAGCCACTTATGGCAGCAAGCTAAACCCGCGAGCCGCAGGCCACGCTGGCATTTAGCTATCTGGCTCCTGGCGTGGTCTTTTCAACGTGCCCACTTAGCCCCCACTCTTTGGGAATTAGTTTAGCGTTCAGGCTGCGAGCAGAGAATGGGCCGGTACGGGTGGCAGCACCGTTCCACCATTTCCACCTGCCTTCCTCTCAGTATTTATTGGAGAACTTTGAGAAGCCGCACCGCCATCCTACGGCACGGCGTCGTAGCAAAGACCTCCCGGGAGGAATTAAGCACAAACTAAACGGCTTAACCAAGGGGAAGTTTAGGCGGCAGGATGTCCTGTTTGTGAGGATGGGGATCAACAAGAATTCTTGTGTTCTCTCAAAGATCAAAGCATGGAATGTTAAAGCAGATGGCAGCACAAGAGTTGGCGTTTCCCAGTTTTGTCATAGACGCTATGCCTGAAAGCATGCAGGAATAAGGGGCGAATGCGAATGAATTCAATCCAATTTGAAAAGCCAGAAATGCGTTGATAGTTACGCAAACAAAAAGCAAAAGCTTACCTGACTTTTTGCTGCACGAGCGCAGCCCATTTTGCAACAAATACAAAAATCAGTTGCCTTTTAGTTCGCAGCTTCTTTTCGAAATATTGTTTGGCCTACTCGGCAGTTATTGTGTACAATGGTTCTGTGCCCATTTTCTCCATGAGCAGTTCTAGGCCTCTGTCAAGAAGTACTATCGACGTCAAATGAAACGCGAACACAAAAATACGAACCAGAACGTGCATAATTAAAAAATACTGTTAGTAGAGTTCATATAATGGCTTGATATTGGTATGTTTGGAAATCCACCTTTCAAAACTTGGGTTTTGTAAGTAATCCACGCGTCAGGTTGGCTTGAATGGAAAGAAATCACGCTATTTGTGGGCTCAGGTTCATAATTTCGGGTTCGCGTTTCATTTGACGCCGATATACATTCATATAAGCTATGCTAAACAACAGAAAAACAAACGGTAAAATAAAAACAGATTCGAGAAGCTTGTGCACACCTTTCCTGTAATAAAAAGAACGCATCAGGCCCTGAGGCTACCTGTAAACGGAAGTAATGGGGTAACGTTACGCTAAACAAATAAATCACCCGTTAATTCATTTTCTTTTCGTTGCCACTAATTAGGAGGAACAGGTCTATAAACAATATTGGTGTGCAGTCATGACAACAAAAAATACCAGCATGCAGAAACCTTATGTTAATTTGAGTTGTTACCAACAACACACGAATGCGGATGTGTAGGTTCATCACAGCTACTTTCCTTGTTATGCCACCAAGAGAGGTGTCGTGGCGCAGTCAGAGGTGCTAGAACAAATACTATTTAGAACCATTTTCCTCAGTTATGTTGTGTGTGTGTGTGTGTGTGCGTGTGTCTGAATCAGAATAGGAAATGAGGGGCTCATTAAAAATAAGACATAAATAAGGGTTGGCAGTCCAGAAATCTCGGAAAGCAAAGGGGAGGATATGGTATGCTATAGAAACAGATAAAGAATTTAGAAAGAAAGAAAGTGGAGAAAAAATGCCCGCCAGGTGGGATCCGAACCCACGACCTCCAGAATACCGGTCTGGTGCGATAACAACTACGCTACTGGCGGGGCGATTTTCTCCTCCCCTTTCTGCGGTATGTATGTTGAGGTATTTTTGTTTTTGTGCTTGGGGGTGGTAGCCAGCGCCACTCGGACTACTCGGGGTGAAGGGGACCTTCTTTTTAACCCCCGGGCCGTGACTCGAGTGTCTACGACATGTCGAGAGTGGTCGACCGGCGTTGAGCCCTCTTAAGCTTCCTATTGCACCAAGACTGCCAGAACAGAGGCCCTCGCTATGCATGTACCGAATCAGAATAGGAAATGAGGGGCTCGTTGAAAATAATACAGAAATAAGAGTTGGCAGTCAAGAAAACCTTGGAAACCAAAGGGGGGATGTGGTAGGTCATTGAAATAGATAAAATTTGGGAAAGAAAGAAAGAAAGTGCAGAAAAAATGCCCGCCATGTAAGATCCGAACCCACGACTTTCAGAATACCGGTCTGGTGCGATAAACCACTATGCTACCGGCGGAGCGATTTTTCCCTTCCACTTTCTAGGGTATTTATGTTTCGTATTTTGGTTTCCTGTGCTTGGGGGTGGTAGCCAGCGCCACTCGGACTACTCGGGTGAAGGGGACCTATAGTGACGCTCGCTACTACCCCAAGCATAGGAAACAATTACCTCAACATAAATACTAAAAAATTCGAGGGGAGCACAGTCCCGCTGGTAGCGTAGTGGTCATCGCACCATACGCGTATTCTGGAGGTCGTGGGTTGTGATCCTCCCCGGGGGAGATGTTTTTCTCCACTTTATTTCCTATCTCTTTAAAAAACCTGAATTTTGTTTCAATGATATATATTAATACTCTGCAACATTTTTCCTTTACTTTGTTGGTGGCTTTTTTTTACTGCCTATCCTTATTTCTCTCCTAATTCAGCGACCCCCTATCCCGCATACACACACACACACACACACACACGAATATATATAGATATATATATATATATAATAATATATATATAAATATATTATATATAGATATATATATATATTATCATATATATATATATATATATATATATCTTTATATATATATATATATTATTATATTCGTGTGTGTGTGTGTGTATGCGGGATAGGGGTCGCTGAATTAGGGAGAGGAAATAAGGATAGGCAGTAAAAAAAAGCCACCAAGGAAAGTAAAGGAAAAATGTTGCAGAGTATTAATATATATCATTGAAACAATTCAGGTTTTTAAAGAGATAGAAAGAAAGTGGAGAAAAACATGTCCCCCGGGGAGGAATCACAACCCACGACCTCCAGAATATCGTATGGTGCGATGACCACTACGCTACCAGCGGGACTGTGCTCCCCTCGAATTTCAGCAAAGGTATGCGCAACTGATATCAGCAAAGGTATGCGCAAAAGAAAAAAAAAACAAAAAAATGCTGTATCAATACGTAAAGCATCGTAAATTACTAACACTACTCTTAGTTCCCCAGCATGATTCTAGGCGGCTAGGACGTTGTGCTGCTGAGACCAATGACGCGGGCTGAGTCCGGGTCGCGGTGGCTGCTTTTGAGATGGAGGAAAAAAAGCAAAAAAACGCTGTGAGTAGACATTTCGGCGCACGCTAAAGATCCTCATGGGGTAAAATTAATCCGGAGTGCCCTCCATTAGGGCACTCCGTCTAGAGTCTAGAGTCTAGATTCTACCCTTGTCTAGAGTCGGCGCGTAAACCCCTCCCTAAAAAATAGTCTCCGTTCTTATATTTTACCTACTAACGGTTTCTCCAATATATGTTGCCTTCCCATTGATCAGTGGAAGTGATGATCCAAAGGCAAAATAGCATTTACTTGGTGGCCGCCAAACCACCGCACTGCATAGAACTTCGATGCGGGTAATAACTTAACACAGATAAATGGAGGTTGCACTGGTCTCCCATCCGACAGTCTGCATTTGCCATTTGCCGCTCGTCTCCCTCTTCCGACGCCCATGTTCCAATGCTCTGAGCGATGGACTGCAATCCAAACCGACGCCTCGTGTCGGCACGATTCCGCCGCTCTGGGTTATGTGTCTGTGCCCTTTTTTTTTTCTCAGCATTTATAGGCCTCGAGCTTTTTCGCTTTCTCCGGACCCCAACTTTATTGTTTTTTTTTTCATCGTTTCTTATCATTGTGGGCACATTCAGCTGTGTGGCTTTTCCATCTCTTCCCTTCGTTTCCTACTAGCTTGCGTTTTTCCTACTAGCGTGTGCCTCATAAACCTAAACAGGCTCTAATTTAAGCTTAACCCTGCCTTCTTATCGTACTTTCTGAGGAAGTCTTCGCTCCAGCCTACAATGCGTTGTCCTACCCTGCTGGATAGATCCTGGCCGGCATTCCCACTCCTTGATGAGTGTCTTTGACCCAGACCGTCAATCCGCTACTGTCAGAGGGCGGCGCGGTTTCCCCGATCTCTATTGCCGAGATCTCGGCCTGTTCACCGTGAATGCAGGCATGAACAATTTCAGCTCAGTTTCCCCTTTTTTAAATTTGAGCCCTTGTGTTGCGCTTTATTTTTTTTTTTGTGACCCGATTGGGAAAGCTCGTGGTCTACGTTTTTTTTTTTTTGTAAGTTAATAGGGGGAAAAGGTGGCAAACTTCAAGCTTTCCCACGTCGCTCAGCGTAGCATGTCCTAGGGCTGCAGTTCCATGATATTGATTAATGCTCCTTAATTAGGCTCTTTCGTGACAGCGGAGAAGGCAGCGTCGGAATAGGCTGGGCGATGGGGATGGGCATGTAGGAGACAGTGAAGAAAGGAAAAACCTGCGGAATATGAGGGAGAATGGACTAAATGGCTGTGGCAGTTGTCTCACACCCTAATCTGGAGGCCGCAATTAGAGGCTTAAGAGGGCTCGTTGTCAGTGTCGATATCTATTAAACAACCAAAAGTTTGTAAAAGAGAAGGGCAATAAGAATTTGTAATCTCTTCGGGGTAGAAGGAATTCGATAATACAAATGTCTTTCGAATATATTCACCCCAAATCTTTTTACTAGAAGTTGACCTGTCGGCTTTTTGGCATTTAGACTAAAAGGTTAGTGACGACATGTTTTGATAATAACACTATAGCTTTCACTTTTTCTGGCATGGATGAGCTTTACCACAGGTACCGAATTAAATAGAAATCTCCAATCTTATCGGTCGTAATACAAACAAAAATTGAGAAATTACGTTTGTGCATCAGTAGGCGGTAGCTGTCAATGGTTCCTGCCTCTTAGAGCAATGGTTTCAACCATTCTATATACCAAACAATACTGAAATGTTTACCCCATAATTTGTATTAGGTGAAGGTGATTTTGCTGAATGTGCACTCATAAATAAACGCTAAACCATGGTATAAACCGTTAAAGAAAGCAGCTGGACCTGCTCATGACCTAGCAAACACTAAGGAATTTAAGGGAACCCAACAATATCTGTCTGATTAAAAAAAATGCTTTTTGAAGAAAGTATCATTCGGCTCCCAGCCAAATAGCGATCATCAAAAATACTTGCTGAGATCACAGAGATTGTTCTATCTTTTGCCGTAAAATATAGATAGGGGCTGAGTAAAAACTAATGATAAAAAGGGAAAACATTTAAGCGGCGAAGAGATAAGCAAATCCTAATACAAATAGGTGTAGTAATTGTAAAAACTCTTGCGCTTCCCAATTTCGTGGTAGAAGTGTATGAATAATAATGAGGCAGCTAATTATAATATTATCTAAAATATGACCATGTTAGACTAGGCAAACAGAGTTTAAACTTGAAATTTTGCGGTGTAAACATTTTAAAAGTTTATTATAGTGTAGCAAAAATTACGGTAGCCCCGACAACTGACGCTTTTTGATCAGCGTCTACGCGCAGAAAATTTTACAGAAAGGTTTTCATTAATTTTGGTTATCCTTTGGCGGGACTCTATATTTTATTGCATGCACCACATTGGAGGACCTTTTTGCAAATTAAGGTGTAAATTATATCCACATAACCACACGCCACACGCAAGACATCTGTGCGGAAATCCGCAGTAATAACTGTTCTTAGAATGGTTCTGTAATTATGTGCAGGGCCTACAGCGGTAAAGCAGTCACCACTGAGATGCTTCGGCTTAAACCTGGTTCGTTTATGTGTGAAATGCCAATGTTGCATAGTTTTACCTGGGACCGTTTGCAAAGAAGCACTATTGATTTAAATACAAACTTCGTGATGCGTGCTAGCAAACCAATGAAGTGGAGGGGCCGTTTTTTGTTTGTGCTGAACCCGCTACTATAAATAATTGATTGGTATGGTGTGATATATCAAGCATTATGGGGTGAAAAGTGCCAACTGGATGAAGCAAATGCGGTTCATTTTTATTTGTGCCTAATTATAAAGTAGTAAAAGGGAGAGAATATGTGCACCCGCATTCCGTATTTTAATTAGGGCTTAGATAGAAATGCGCGCCACTTTAAGGTGTAACCACGCCACTGAACAGCACTTTCTGCAAAAGACAGCCGGTATGGTATTCGTCTTGAGTAGGAAGCGACTTTTTCTACTGCAGGAGCTCGTTTACGACGGTGAGTTTAATTTTTCCAGATAGTTCCAGTCATCGAAACAACACAAAAGTTTGCTACAGCCCTTAAATTAAAAAGCAGCGGCAAGCGAATCATTTAAATACAGCAATGGTAAAATATTCAAGTTCGCGTAAAACACGAACAACTACCGAGAAAAATGCTTGGTTGAAATTCCACCCACACATCTTCCTGACTTCCGATAGCAGCTGTCGCCGATCCACTGCAACGTTTGGACTATACAAAGGCAAAGCTAAAAACCTGAACAAACCATCGATGAGACCTAGGCGAACAACGGCATTGAATTTAGCTCTTTTTGTGGATCTACTCAGTGCAACCTCTGAAGGCTGAGATTTCCTGTAGGAATTTTGCCCCACAAAACTGGGACCCCAGTTTACTGACGTAGTATTTTTATGGTGCACTACGTTCGGTTATACATTTTAAAAGTTGTTCGCTTTTCTTTTTTTCTTTTTCCCAGCACGATCCGGCTGCAGTGCATGAAAGGAAGTACAGGATGGCTGTAAGGGTGAATGAAGTGCGTATTCATATATAAGAGACTTCACTTGAAGAGTTAATATTTGCGCGCTACTTTGTAATGCGTAACAAACTGAGGTGAACATTGAGGTTTACATTTATATAGTTACTATCACGGAGTAAAGTTTTTTGAAGAGTAATCAAAAGTTACCGGTTGCACTTTCTCTGATCTTGTTCTAAAAATATGCCCGCACGGGTGATTAAACAGGGTAAAATCACTTTTACTAACAACGGTAACTATATTAGTTGTAACCAGGTGGCACCATAAATTTTAAGTATTGAATTTTCTGTGCAACCATTTCAAACCGCTATGTTTGTAACGCTACCCTTGTAAGGCACCTAAAGCAGACGTTTGGTACCATACCGCTCCGTTCACTACACCTTGCGCTTCGAAATGGTGTGTACCGCCAAATTTTCAAATATGTCTGCATGGAACTTGTTGACTGAGAAAAGGGCAAGAGACAAATGGCCACAGTCAAAAACTCCTACGTACAGATTGAGTACAAAGGCAAATGAAAAAGGAAAACCGAAACGCCCACGAGCCGTGCGCGTTTGAGTGCTCGCTGCCACCTCGCTGCCACTTTTTTTTTGCTTACAAGTTTTTTCTCATTATTATTTGTGGGTACTATGACTGTTTACACTATCTGGAGCCTTATACCATCGTTTTACAACGATGCCGCGAGCAGCGGGTGGATTGTGACCGTCTCCGCGGTGTCGTCGACGTGGTAGTCAGGGAACGAGAGGATGCCCCTGCTGCTCAATGTAACCATCCGAGTCGCACCGACACGGTGGCCTGGTAAGCAGAACGGGTATGCATCGGTAGTGCGGATGGTGTGACCGAGCGGCGACCCCAAGGCAAGAGATGGCGAAGAGACTGTGGCCAGGGAAAAAATCATTTGAAATAGGGCGCAAGTGCAATCTTACTATCAAACCGTCGTTTCGCCATTACATCGTCGCTGCTCGACCACCTAAACAAACGAAATCACCGAAAGTTTTTTTTTTGGTTATTTCAGTATTCCCTTGGTCCTGACTTGAACTCGAAGCGCGTGTGAAGTCCCCGCCTACTGTTTAAACACCGACGTCATTTCTCCAGCCATTCAGCTTCCTAATATGAAATGGGAATGTTTGCTCTGTTACTTTGTGGGTTTTCTTTTATAGTGTCGTGTTTGTGCGATAGTTACGACACAAGGGTCAGGGATTAAGACTGCAAGCACCATGATTGCTGTCAGCGCCTGTTGCAGTAGAATACGATTTACCCACGATACTCTCTTCCGAATCTGAAACGTTCTTTTTCAAAATGGTGAAAAAGGACCACCAGACAACGGGTGGAGCCCCCTACAGAAGACAGATTAGCAAAGTGCTAGAGCTTAATAGGGAAAAACACTTAACAGGAATAAAATATTACTTTGGATTTCTAATTCCTCGAACTATTGAAATTCTTGAGCCTAATGAATCGTGGCAATGAGTACTTTAAATATGAGTTCGCCCCCTTTAAATTTGCGTGTTTGCGTGTGAGGGGCGTTTGTGCACGCATGACCGAAGTAGAACCATCAGTTCCCTGGCGCATAGCGCCATTGAAAAAAGCAGGACAGCATTGACGGTGGCTGGCTTGTATTGATGTCTGTGCTGTCTGTAAGACATTTATATTTGAATGTAAAGCTGGGTGTACTGATCGATGGAAAACCCGCGTGTCCTAATATGGTAGCTAAATCCCATTTGCCTCAATACCCTTAACACAATCATAACTCTGCAGAGCAAAGTACTACCGAAAGTCAGCAAGAAGAAGAACCCGGTCTAAACCTTATATCAAATTCACCGAATTAAACGTCGCTAATCTGAGCGATCGTTTCCAAACCTCGTGATAAATGCATAATACGCAGGACACCAATAAAATGATGTTGATTGAAAATACGTCCTCACCTGAGCACCTGTATAGTTTTCAACGAGACCTACTGATTGCGTCGTTATACGTTTTTCACTTCTAACACGACAGTTGCTCATGAAGCACGGTAAGGAGGGAAATGAATTTTTGGTATAAAGCACCACAACCCAGGTTAGACTAGCAGAAATATTCACCGCCCATCACTGCCAAGTTACAACCAAGCGTGGTGTTTTTGCGCGTACTTAGCTCGCTTCAGCCTGCTTAGACAGCGTTTTCACCCTATACTTCTTTTCTGTGGGGGTAACTGCGCCGACGTACTTTAAACATCGATAGCCTAATTTGGAACTCTCATAATACCGGTGGTTGTGTCCGTATTTTCAACTTAATTTTGCGGCCTGCATATCGTCTTAGGCAGTTGGTGTTGTTCTATCCGCCGGCAGCTGTGAATGGGCCTAGAATAGATAAGCGCGCGTTACCTCAAGAAACAATAGTGTCCGGGAGTTGGAGAAGTGACTCGGTGGTTCGTTTGACGAAGACCTCTAATGCTATCAATTCGCACGGGAAGAAATAAAAGAAAACACTGTTCATTGACAAAAAATATCGTTCAAACTTTTTTAGGAATTTACAAATGTACCATAGTGCGTAAATGGATACAGAAGCGTGTAGGCGGGGCAATAGGATGAATGTTCCGTCACTTTTGGAAACCGTATTTTGCCATCAGCAAGCTAACCTGGTTTCACAAAATGCGGGTACCCAAAGTGAACACCAAAAAGCAGGCTGATGATAGCTTCGTTTTTCCGTTGTTTTTTTTTTGCTTGACGTGTCATTCGCGGTCAACTCAGGACAAAAACTGGACCTAATTCATCTTAAGACGACCTTCTGGCAAAAACACCTAAGTAGAACTTGGTTTTCCGAAAATGTTATTTAGCCAAAGCTTTAGCGTTCTCCCTGATGGCGTCTCTAACACGAATACACCCTGCAGGAAAGCCGAATTTCTCCGATGATGATGATGATGGTGGTGGTGGTGGTGGTGGGTGATGGTAATTGTGGATATAGTGTATCAAAATTAAACCCTTCTTCTGCGAAGCTTGGCGACAGCTCCGTTACGCCAAAAGGGTACCATGTTGGGCTAGTTGGTGGTCCGTCACAAAGGAAGGAACAGCGCACATTTTGACGAAGGACGGATATAACATGATATCAGGGCTATTTACGTCACTCTATCCCACACCTGCGTCCCCTCCTTCCTCTACTGCACATCAAGCATTAGAAGAGGGGGCGGAACGGATACAAAGGAAGGAACCGCGCACATTTTTGACGAAGGACGGACAGAATGACACACCACAAGCGCTGACTATCAGCGCTTGTGGTGTGTATTTCTTTCCGTCCTCAGTCAAAATGTGCGCGGTTCCTTCCTTTGTATCCGTTCCGCCCCCTCTGCTAATGCTTGATGTGCAGTAGAGGAAGGAAGGGACGCAGGTGTGGGACAGAGTGACGTTAATAGCCCTGGTGTTATGTTGCAAGGTGAACATCCAGAGCTGTTGCCCACAGGCTGACGTAGGATTAAAATGGCGTTGCGCTCCTTGCTGTAAGGCTGTTAGCCAGACGGCATTAGGCCTGACTTCCGAATCTCAGTGCTAGGACGTCATGCCTAACGTCACATCTTAGAATTTAAAGGGGCACTCACACAAAAATTTTGCATCTTGTTTTTTTTTTTGCTGCGATAAGTAGCTAGTGACCTACTTAAAACTTGTAGAAACCTCATTCGTTTCAGCGTGCAACGGTTGTTTATTTAGAGGCAGTTTCCATGCGGCCAGTCGCAGTTTCGGTTTCAGTGGGTGCCGCGAAACGATGGATTTTGTGCGAACAAAGCTCACCACGTGACCGTCGGAAGGATATCACAGAGCAGAGCTGCCGTAGCACTGTCGAATCCGCATCGCCGGCAGTTTCTGCGGATGCCCCCACGTACTGATCTCGTGAGCCGCTTAATTAAAAAGCGACCGTGGAAGTGACGCAGGCGCTGCGAGTGCAAATGCTACCGCAGATAAAGAACGACGCGCGACGCTCGAGACAGTGGGTGGCAAGACGCGCGCTGGGTGCAGCCGGCCGGTCTGCCTACAGGTCCGCCTACAGATGTGTTCGGCTTAGCACTGCGGCGGATATTCGATTGCCGCTCTCGTAAGCGGTGCAGATGACAATTTTTAATGCAACCCGCCATCGCATCCCATACTCCTTTCTCATATAAGCTGCCATGGTTAGGACTTGGCAGCGCTAACAAGCTATCACCCGAGCTACCTGCGCCGGCCTGGGCCCCTTCGCTGCCGTGGACACCGCCTGCACAGCGACCGTGCGGCTCGCTCAGTGGGATTTTCGTGTCTCCGGCGCGTTTTCGCATCTAATGCAAATAAAAAGTAATACAAACAGAGTGCCTGGAATTGCTGTAGAACTTTGGTCGCGGCTAGCTGCCCGATGAGCTGACGAAATCACAGCGCCTCCGCCCCCAGCGATCGGGTCGTTCGTTCTCGAGAGCAGAAGCTCCGCCCTCCGGCCCTCCAATTGGAGCGGCGAGCCGGGCGATCCGGAGAGAAACGCCGGCAGGGCAGAAGCAGCCAACACAAACTCGTGACGTGTTTGGATGTTGTTTATTTACACAATATCCACGGGATGTCGATTGCGCGTGGTCCTCTGCTGGCTGCTTGTTTGCGATTCGCACACTTTAAAATTGATTTAAAATATGTTCTAGGCTGTATTCGCCGCCGATATTTTGCAGATGATGTATATGTATTCCCATCAATCTATCTCCGAAGTTATCTCGCCTTCAACATTTTGTGTCAGTACCCCTTTAACGCTTCAAACCAGCACCCACTCAAAAAAATACGCCCACCTCCCCTCGCGGGAACCCTGGTGTGATGCGACGCTAAAAGGGTTTCATTGGGTGTTTCCGTTGGGTCGATCAGTCGAATTGCGTGAAATGTGTAGTGAACGTGAATTGAGTTTCAATCACATCGTTGGGTTCCACGCGAGGGGATGCGAACGTAATTTTGAGCACAATGAGAGACGTTGTTGTTGTCGTTTAGACGGAGGCTTTATTAAAGTAACCATCGCATCAAGCAATCGTCGGTACTGCGAGAGAGCAAGCGCAAGCGCAAGCGCGGGCGACCGTCGACTGAGAGACCAGCCGTGGCGGCACTCCAGCGCACCCGAAGGAGAGGAGACCGCGGAGAGAGAGAGTACTGCACATGCGCACAGCGCGCAGCGCCGCCCACCGGCGGAGTGAGATTGCGCTGCGCCACGCGCCCGCAAATGTTGGGCGAGTGTTCGCTATCGGAGAGAGGAGAGGGGGTGAGCGGAGGAAAGACGCAGCTGTGCGGACGCGGACGACAACGACGACGGACGCAGGACAGGGCCGCCGGCAAGAGATGCTCCTCTCAGCGTCGCATCTAAAAAGTGCCGGGGTATATTCACTAACGCCAAACCTGGGAAAGGGCGAAGCATGCAGTGTAGGAGTGTATTTTTGCCTTGGCGTTTTTGCAAATGGAGATCACACCGTTGGGGTGCTTAGGTATGCAGCTTTGCTTTAAAAGACTGTTGTCTTTGAAGAACAAAGCTCTATAGTGCGAGTCGTAAACGAGTGTGCCGTTTTTTTTTTCGTGTGCGTTACGAAGCGCTCCATCAAAAGGCGTAAACGAGTGTGCCGGTGTTTTTTTTTTAGTATGAGTTACGTAAATGGGGAGGCATAAATTAGTTTTCCGGTGTTTTAGTACGGTCACTACTTGAGACGACGATTAAGACGACGAAAGGACTCGCCAACAGCCCCAACCAATAAGGCGCTTCGCCAAGAAAATTGCTCACTGAACGCCAAGCGGCAGGTACCCATTCGCCCCGTACACGCCAAGCTGAACCTTTAGGCCTTAGGAGTACACGCCCGACAGTTGCGGTGAATATTCTAGAGAAGTGGTGCGTACATCCAAAGTAGCGCATACTCACCGCGTGGCGTTGGCCAACTGAAAAATCCATCACCTGAAAACCTCGCGTTCAACCACCCTCGTTGTAAGAGGGCGGGGTACATAATTTTATTTTTCTAAAGGGTAATATATTCCCATGTGTATATGCATTAGGTAATTTTTTCATTCAGTGCTACATTATTATATTTTTGTTTGGCCCATTCACCTTATTGCACTCTTGAAATGCAGGGCAAAGCTGGACGCAGTTCACGGGCCGCGCAAAACAAACACGTTTATCGTAATTTATGTTAGAGCATATTTCTTAGCTAATTAGCGGAATAAAGATGTGACGAATCCAAGCTTTGTTTTGCAGATAAACATAGGAAATCTCTGTCCCTCCCACGCCGTAAGCATAATAATTTTTGTGTAAGGCAGGGTTCTGACTGTTGCCGCAAGTCGTAATACTTTAAAGAATGGCGCCATTCCACGTCTCAGCCAACCGAACTGCGTGACCTGGCATTTTTTTACGTCCATAGATCACAATACGCGCTTTGCGTCGGTAATCTGAACGTAGCCTAAAACAGAAACCCAATGCGCTCTACAACTAACGACTCCGGACAGGTGCCATTAGGCCGTTTAACGTCCGCGTTTATATCTCGCACCAGCACAACGCACATGCCATCCATCAGTACGGAAATGAAACCTATAGCTGCGCGTGCACGCTGCCCCTACTCGCTTCCACTATTCTCCACTACAAACCTGCGCACGCATAAACCATCAACCGGTCTTTTTCGCGTGCTTACAAATGACAGGCGCCGTCGAAAACATCCCCTGAAAGTCCTCTGAGGAAGTGATACTGGCTCACGCGGGCGTTCCAAGCGGGTAATTTGCTGTTTATTCGGGAGGGATTCGCCGCTACTCCACGAGCTGAAGTTGAGGCGGTAACGGCGGTGCCAGCAGCTATCCGTTTTTTTGCACCCATGCGCGCTTGTGTTCGGACCGACGTTTTGCTTCTTGCTGTTCTTCCTTCAAACAAACGGAATGCACCCTTCCCATAACGATTTAAAATCTGAAGCCCTTGAGCTCTGTTCTCGCGTACAAGCATGTGGCTGTCCGCTTTCCATCCCCTTCGTATGCATTTTCCTGTGTGCGTAAGATGTCTATGTAACACTTTACCTCACACCCGAACCACTCGATTGAGGAGGACAGCCGAAAAGCCGCATTGAGCTATGTAATTCCTGCATCTAAATACCAGTGCAACAGGCATTTAATCGGTAGTGGCATGAACTGTAGCTGTGCATGCACGCCCCCTTTTTTCTACCCGCAAACCGTACATGCATAAGCCATCAACCGTTGATGGCGCATACTTAGGCGTAAAAGCCACCAGCGAAAATGTCGTTTGGAAGAACCGAAAAACAAATATGGGTGAAAGCCGGGGTTCCAACTGGGAATGCTTTTCTTCTACCGGAAGGTATTCGTAGCTACTTGGCGAAGCGAATTTGAGTGGAAATGGTAATGGCGGGTTTCAGTCGTGTTAGGGGGCAGCCCTTTGGCAGCCTTTACCTGCACTTCACGGGAGCGGTGTTGGTTTATGTTTGCATAACCGAGTGAGCGAATGCAGCAGCGACGACAGAAAGAAAACGGAGAGGAGCATTTAGCGAAGGGTCAAGTGGTTACGACACGTGCGGCTAGGGCGTCATCTTTCTCGCTGCCTTCCCCTCACACATGTTTTATGGGTCGCCACCTAGGAGCCCCCTTTACCTGACACTTTTCCCAGACGCTGCTTCATTATCCGCTAATCCAAACCACTCGACGTTCTAGCGCGGGATGTTCAAACACGATATGCAACAACATGCTCGGTGCTTCCTTGTGCGGGGCTAACCCGAACCGCGTGAGATTTGCGCGGAGGTTCAAACACGATTTGCAACATGCTGGCCGGCGGCATGAGCGCACTGCGCGGTAGCAGCAGAGTAGCGCACGCCGCCGTAAGTTCGCTGTTCAAGCAAACACTTTCTGAGACGCAGCACGAATGCACCGTGAATGAGAAGACTGCAGTTCGCGCTGCGCACAAATTTCACATTAGGGAGTGTAGTAATCGTCCGTGCATTTTTTACGTCCATCACTCCTTCTGTTTATTTTTCGAATTCATCTGATAACCGCATACTGTCGTTAGCTGCCGACTGCGCATCTCGCCAAAGGGGCATCGGTGAATGCAAGGGGGAAATTGCTGTGAAAGAGGTGTCAGCGTTGGTGAGGAGGAGCCCCGGAGTGGCGCCGACTAAACCGATAACACTGGATTGAAAACTGGGGCGGTTATACATATATTGATTTGCAGTAAAAAGTGCCGCAGCTTTCCCTACTGGCGCGATGCTAGAGGCAGCAGATATGGCAGCCCCCCTCCCTTCGTCGGAGACCCGGGTGTTGCCCCTCAAATAGACTTTGAGCTTGCCCCTGAAAGTTCTCCCTGACTGGCAGGCCTGGATAGTTTTGCCCGCAAGCTTTCGAATCTCTCGCTAAGTGGACAGCGTCAGTACCCGTAGAACCCACGGCCACTGGCTTCGCACACTCGGCGCCTGTAGCACGAACCGTCCTATGCCCCCAATTCAAGTACAGAGCACGTGAACTGATTTTTGGTATTGGTTGCGAGCTGCTCACGTAGTACAAGCCCCCGCAAAAGCCTGGAAGACGCGGGCGCTCCTTACGGGGAGCACGCTCACATGCGCTTCTTTTTATAGAAAGATATTTTCCGAACTCCACGGGACACAGACCAAGCTTAAATATCTCTGCTTTTGAAACGTGTGCTCAATACCCGCCTGACCTTCACCCAGCCACGTAAGTGGAGCCAAGCCCCGACTAGCTATGACGTCCTCACGCGGGCCGGCAGTGCTGGACAATCGAAAACACTCTGCCGGCCTTTCGCGGCGTGATTGCTCGAGTGCTTTTCTCGTCAGTTCACGTGAGTTTATGCCTGAAGGGAGGAGCACCGAACACCTCGCGTTGTAGACGCCGAGTTCCCGAAGTTGGTTTCCGCCGGTTCTAACGAGTGCTAATGCAGTCCACTTGGGGAGAAATGCGAAAGCTGCCTACAAAAACGATCCCTGTTTGCCAGTTATAGAGAGAATTTGCCTGGAAGTTCACAAATCCATGAGAGGTCTACAGCCGGGTCCCCGAGAAAGAAAGAGGGGATGCCAGCTCTGATTTTTGTCCATTCTTGCACCGCTAGTCAAAACTATGCCAACTTCTTTATGTCAAGGCTGCTGATTGCATTTGGTTTCTGAGCACGAGGTCGCGCGTTTGATTGCCGGCCGCGGCGGCCGGTTTTCTGATGCAGGGGAAAAGCAAAAAACGCCCGTGTGTACGATATTTCAGCGCACGTTAAATATCTCCAGGTGGTCAAAATGAATCGGGAGCCCTCCACAATGGCGCGCCTCATCGCCTGCGTTGCGTCGGCGCGTTAAACCCTAGAATCAATCAATCCATCAATCTGATTGCATGTTAGCAAGTTTTGTAGGGTGTTCAGTTTTTCAATCACCTCTGATGGTAGCAGCGAAAAGCATCCGGGATACTTACCCTACTTGCATTTTCCCCTAACATTGTATCAACAAACAATTTTACTATTTGATTCAGTGACATTGAAAAGCAAATTTCTCATTTTCGGAGCAAAATTTCGTTGGCAAGCTTAGATGTTTTCAAGGTCGCTGTGCGAATGTAATGTAAAACGAGTGTCCGGCCCCTTTCTGCGCTAGTATGCAGCAAAGAAACTTTTAACTGTCATGTGATTTCCCCATCAAGCTACTTTGAATAGCACCTAAACTGCAGCTAAAACAAATGCGTTACAACTGCGCTTTGGAACCACGCTTCGAAGAGGAAAAATGTCGTAGTTGTAACTACACGTAAGCACGTTCAACCCCAAATGCACCCACTTACCTTTCTGTAAAGAGGCGGGGAGTAAGCCTCACCAATGTTTTGGGCTGGTGAGTGCGAGTGTGTGTGAGGTCCCCTCGTGGTGAGCATCACTCTCCCCTCGAGAGTGGGAAAGCCACTCGCATTGAGCCTCGCTCACCACCCAAATAATTGAACGCCATTTACTACTCCCACTTGCCAGTGTGAGTGCACCCACCGGTCGTGATTGTAAGTGATGTCTCCACTGATCACACACAGGTATGAGCGGCAGTCACCACTCATGAGTGGTGACTGACGCTTGTGTATGGGGCCGTTAACTCATGAGTGATACCGGCTGAACCTGATCAAGGCACATTGGTATCAGGGAAGCCCACGTCTGTGCGTTTTTTTTTCAAAAAAGAACGTTGCGGATCAAATAGAAAAATGTTTAGTTGAAATCTTGGAGAAACATAAATAAATAATTAGGATTTAAGAACGATCCCTAAACAACACTTACTGGAGATATCATTTATAAAGACGTTCGTAATTACATTTATGCGTTAAATACCCATACTAAGAAGAGACGCACGTTTTCAAAAAAATGTTCCAAATGTTCATGAAGAAAAATAAAAATAATCAATTATCTTCGAGAAGCAATCTTTCATACATAAGTGCAGGGTAAATCTTTTCCGATAAATTGAGTCTAGCAAGGAGTACTGTTGGGCTAGTTTGTAGGACATCATTATAATACTATAGCGCAAAGAACGGGAAACGAAGACAAGTAAGACAAGTAAAAAAAGTACAAGACAAGTAAGACAAGTAAAAAAAAATAGCGCTCGTCCCGTCGTCTTACTTGTCTTCTTGTCAAGTTTTTTGCGCTATAGTATTATAAATTGAGTCTAGTTATGAATATGCTTAAGAAAAACAATAGGAACATCGGCGTGCTTGTAATTGATTTCAACTTCTAACTTTGTTGCTCTTTAGTAAATTCTTAGCACGCCAAAATCCTTTTTTGTACAGAAATTGGCCAGCAGTAAATGTTCGGGTTCCTAAAACTGTCCATGTGTTGTTACGTACGCGCACCACAAGTCTCTGAACACATAACGAAATAAAAACATGTTATTCTATCGCTTCCGTACCGTAGATTATCGACGGTGTTATAGTTGATAGCCTCGCGTTGAAAATGGTTGGATGTCCCAGTTTCTTTTTGATACATTCGTCGCAGTGAAGTCATGTTTTTACAGCTGATCTGTATGTATATCCCTCGTTCTTAAGTATTTCTTCTTGTCGCGGTTTGCCATGAGGATACGCTTGTGGTATTTATTTATTTTTTTAAAACATACTACACGCTCATTGAAGGGCCCAAGCAGGAGGATCATCACACGGAAAAAAAAATATTTAGGCACACTACACATGGTACACTGATCAAAATTGTTTGAACAAATACAGGAATGCACCAAAGTCACAAAAATACGCAATACACGTTGCACACTGTTGGAAATAGATTGTACACGTACACAAGAATGCGTCGAAAACGCAAAACAATGCCACTCAGAATTTCAAGATATCAAGGGAGTGAATATTGGTCACAGCCGATTCAGTTATTTTATTCCAATCTTTAATTGTACGCTGGAAAAAGGAAAAATTTAAAGTAATATTTCGAACGCTGTACGGAGTCACAGATTCGAGGTGTCCATGCCGTGTTTGTCGGGAAGTTAGTGGCTGAAGAAATTCCTCAGGTTTAAGCGAAAGTTTATTATTAGATGCAACGCATCTCTTTAACTCGCCTTGTCCCGCGTCGTTGTCGCCGCCTAGTCCACATCCCTCCCCCATTCTCCTCGCCTCGGCAGCTGCGCGCTCCGCCGCTCTCGCCGCCGCGCCATCTGTGCGTCAGCGCGGTCAGCGCGCAGCTTGCGCTCGGCTGCGCTCGCTCCCGTCGCCGTGCCAGCTGTGCGTTAGCGCGCAGCTTGCGCTCGGTTAAAAATTTACACCATCTTCCCCTGAGGGGAACCATGGGGTAGATGCGACGCATCGGGGGTGAACATGCTGCTGCGTAAATAGGATACACAACAACAGCAATCCACACGCTGACATTGCTAACATAACGGAAACGCAACGGCAACCCCCGGTGCATTGCATCTACCCCATGGTTCCCCTCGCGGGAAGATGGTGTAAATTTTTTTAAGCAAGAATAGAAATGTTAACCTTTGAATCTGAAGCGTGCTTGAAGTGTTGGAATGCCGTGCTCTTCCATTAATCTTGTCGGCGAGTCACTGGGACAATACCCTTTGCGGCAAAGCGAAATTTCACTGAGCCTTGACATACAGGGTTCTCGTGTGTTGCCTTTATCAGGTAATGGCAGCACTGCCCGATATAAAATATACATTCTTAGGATCAGCTGCCCAACGCGTAAAAGGTGAAATAACGCAGTAAATGCGGTATTTTACTTTTATTGACCAAAATACCAATTCGCATATTTCGTTTTGGATGACGTTCCGGATTACAAACGCACAGGGGGCGACCAGTGAAGCGAAGTATTTCCGGTCGAGAGCTATGCAGATATACCTTTCTGCTTCTGACGCTCCAGTTGTGGTGAGGGTGCCTCGAAAGCCGAGCAGACCGTCAAAAACGGTCATCAAAAACTCTACGTTATCTGTGCAGTTTGTGTCGGTATTCGCTTCTCTCTCAACTGCGGTGAAGAAAACGTCGTGCCTCCTGTTTGGAGCCTTCGAAAGGCGATAATCGGGTCTGGTTTAGTATTTCAAAACCGCATGTTGGTGGGTAAGATGGTCTGAACTAAATTATTCCGGGACTGTGAGTGGAGTACACCTGAAGTGTGCGTTTGTGTCAGCCACAGGGGTGATGGAGGAGCCTACAGGCTCACACTCACTCAAAGGACACGTTCTGAGACTTCATCGTTCAATAATGGTGATGATGCTGATACCAGGAGATCTGAACGGGAGTTGCGTGTCGCTGGCATGCACATAGGATAGATCATCACGGAATGAAGTTTTTCGTTAAGGTTACTATTGAAACCGTCATTTTTCTCTGAAGGGAAACAGCGTATACCCTATTTGCGCCAGTCTTAAGCGCACATTTTTCGCTTAAAGGAGCCTCAAAACATGCGGAGTAGTTACATTTGGGCTTGATACCGAGTTTGGCTATCAGTTTTGCCGGCTTTCGTTTTATTGCAAGGAGGAGGTGAATGAACAAGTTTATGAAGTTGACTGCGTCGAAATGGCCTCCACGAGGTACATGGTGCCATGTCTTTTTACATCTCCGCGGTGGAATCGTCTTGATATTGTTTTTGAAACTTTTATAACCAACCTTGTCTGCGTTTTACACTCGAGGGGGAGTTAGCATCGTGCGAATGCGGTAATCTGGTCATAGGAAAATAATACTTGCCGCAAATGCTGTACAAGTAAGGTAAAAGCAATAGCAAGATTTTTTTGCTGGACTTTGTGCCCCTTGTTGAGACTTGTGTTCCGTGAGGGGTTTGTGAATTACTGTAAGATATTTTATCAAAAAGCAGGGTCAGCACTTTGCAAATTTTTGTAACGGCAGTAGAGCCTCGTGTAGTTGTTTCTCATTCGAAAAATGTTTACTACAGTGGAAAATGGCTCTTATGACCTCCCCCCGAAGCTTCTACTTGTACAGATAAATGGAAGATATATATTTCGGGAATTACTAGGGATAGCGCCTGTAACCTCGGGGGATGGCTACGCTATGCTTTTAGTGTAACGTCATTGTGGGAGGTGAAGTGCTTTGTGCGCGACGGGCAGACGCTTCGCGCAGGTGTCCAGACACCCGGCGGTTTTGGGTGCCATCGTTTGAAGGCTGCGATTTTCTTAGCAGCCGCACTTTCCGAACAGGCTCGTTCCTTCCCGAGTCCTTCTAAAGATGATAGTCTTTCTTGGGCTGCCTAAATTCAACAATTTTCCTCGGTCCGTCTTTCTGTGCAAGTGAGGGCGTGTCATGATGGCGAATGGTAAGAGGGAGTGCGAGTGAGTCTGAGTGGTGAGGACGAGTTGTTAGGGCGAGCACGACTGAGTGCTTAAGAAAAAAATATCCTTTTTTAGGGTGTATGAACGAATTGTGTTCGGTATTGGTGTGCTATGGTTGTAACTCTTCCCTTTAGCTTTGTTCACTCCTTTGATTGTGAAGATTCATGTACCGGGATAGACATACTGTTTAGGAGATTAAGAAGCCAATCTTACACCAAGCATATAAAAACGTTCCTCATTGCAGTCATTCTTGCGCCCATGTTCCCCGCTAACATTTTATACGGACATTATTAGACGCGTATTCTGCCATTGGGAAGGTTATGGGAAAGAACGTGCATGCGAAAAAAGTTTCAATGACTAGTCATATTCTTTTCTTTGTGACGCACTTTGTAAGACGCCACATTAAATATAAGCTTGTCGTCTTTTCTATTACAAGGTTTTTAAACGTTGATTTGAGATCAATATGCAGGGTTCGAAAGAATGCTTCACGTGGTTGGCATTGACTTCAGCACTAAAAGCCGTTAATTGCTCTGCCCAAGTTCAAAATGTTCGGTGACATAATGCAGGTTGGAAAGCTAATCCAGACAAAAGTTGCGACAAAAATTAAGTGTAGCGTCAGCTGTACTAGTCGGTTGACAAACATATCTCCATACGAGCTTGAAAACAAACATATAAGTACCACGGCTTCTTTAAACAACGGGTGCGTCCGGAGCAGCCAGGTGTGCAGTTACTACTGCGACCATTTGTCCACAATAGAGTCAAATTAGTGGAATCGCTAGTCAGCCAAGTAGACAGTTGTATGTCAACGGACCAGGAGCTGTATCTTCACTAGTCTGTTTATGCTCTATTCCCGTTGACTTTTCTTTCCTCTCAACACCAGAACATTCAAAGATGCCCTCGACCACTAACGCGTGACCTCTTTGTAATTTTTCTTCTCTGCGCTTCACGGCTGCGCCTTCCCGCACTAAGATGTGGCGACCGATGCCTTGTAGTTTCCGACTGCGCTCCCATAGCAAGTTACCATTCGGCCGAGCCGAGGCAACGAAAGATCGGCTCAAGGGAGGACGTCAATTCGCATTACCCCGCGTGGTCGCCTCTAGTTTTTTACGACGTCCTTTTTGCACGGGAATTTATTTTCATCTTAGCGACAGAGGAAATTCCCCCCACGAAGCAAGTGCACAACTTCAAAGAACGCTTGGGCGGTTCAGCGTAAAAAACACGTTAAGACAGCGATATGTGTTGGCGCGAAGAAATTGACACTTTCCAGTTCCGAGGCCAGGGGAACGAAGAAAAGCGTTTGAGCCAACGGAGCGACATAATCCTCAATGCTGCCGTCGTAAACCGATGAACAGCTGGCTGCGGAAAAAAAATGTAGCTACGGAGTTTAAATAGAGCAGAAAGGGCGTCCCTCAAAACTCTCTCTATGGATACCAGCATTTGCTGTGGTCGTCCACACGGTGTTGTTGCCTTGCTTTTCAGACCCGCTGTGCGCCGTCGCTGTCTGCTCTTGCGGCAGTCACACTGACATGACTACAATTTTCTGTGGTCAGGGCGAAGAGGGGAATGTGTTCTTTTTCAACGTCGGTGCAGAGGTCATGAGTGTACACTTTATTGTGAAGGCGCTGCCAAAAAGAGGGACATTGTCGCTTACCCTATAAAGAAGAGTTTTAGTTCGAAACTCTAGCTGTAGATAAGATGCGTAGCCTTGTGACAAAAGTTCAACACAGAAAGCGCGTAGAAACAAACCATCCATTTTTTTTAAATAAGGGCGTGAGTTTCGTAAAAAAGGATCTTCATTGTGTAAATAGAGATGCTCTCAGACGGAGGAAAGCAGGAAAAAGAAACCGGAAATGTTAGCACAAAGGAATACACGATATGATTTCTCACTTTTATCACCGCTCCAAACAATGGTTGTCAGTCTAGGAAAGAAGAAATGTTTTTTTTTGGAAACCCGGAATAAAGCTCCCAGGTTGTACGTATGGCTTTATATGAGTTAACTAGTGGTAGTACTCGGCGATGGCAGGGTGGGTTCCTATACGAATTATACGAATGGGTATAACACTTTGTGTTTTATCTCTTACCGGTCATAATTAGGTAGTTCACCGCAGGGCTGTACACACTTAGAAGCTCCTGCCTGCTGTCAACACATTGGTATTTCCCGGAGGCGTGTTGTTATGGGAAATCGTTGGAACTTTATATGAACAATCCTGAAACAACTTGTACAAAGAGCCTGTGCACTTACTCATGGGAAGTATCAAGTGGTAAGTGTGAAGCATATCCATCAGCCATAGTCGCAACATATCTGCACATAACATGGCTTCTCCCGGAGGCGAGTGGTTACACAAAGCCCCAACGGATAGCGAGCGGCGCTACGCTGCGCTGGAAAATTGTATTGAATCCCACTTCGAGAGGGGCGTAATTTCGAAAAATCCCGCACGCCTTTTTATAGGCTTGTTTGGACAAAATCGGGAAATTTGTTTTTGAACAATTCAATGGGTAACAGTTATGAGATAGAATAAAATGGACATATCAACGGGCTAAATAGTTATCGAGAAATCCGTATAAACAGGCAATTTTCGCAATATTGTGATTCTTCATAATGTATCGCTGCTTTCAAAAGGGTTGGTAAAACAGTTTTTATACATTTCCATTAGTTACCTTTAAAATAACAACTACTTCGATATCCGAGAGGGCCTGCCAGAAAAACAACGAATTCTGGAACAATTTTTCAGCGCTTCTCACTCACTCAGAGGAAAAATCTTTAACAATTTTGGCATACTGAGGCCCTACACCATAATTGAAATACGCTTCTCAAATATAAGGTTTTAAAACCTGCAGTTTAGCTTCGCATTTACATGAAATGTTTGGCTTTTTAGGCGCGTCATGGGTATAATTATGTTTTCCTTTACAAATATACGACGTTGCATTCGCCGAGAACTGGGTCTTTATCCAGGAGGGTAAAACGTGGGTGCAAGTAGATGTGGATATTTGATGCGACATAATACAGACAGCAACCTCTAGTGCAGAGGCGTTCCCACTGTTAGTAATCGAGCCGCCATTATTAGTTTTTCTTAAATCTTCAGTTTCGCAAACGCTGTTTGTTGCCACTTTATAACCACCGAAATGCGTTTTTCGTTCTTTAAAAATTTGACCGCATGTTGGTGTGAGTGCGGAGGATGTGCTGCGAAAGATATTAAGAAACAAGCTATGACTAAGTTTACACAATTGGCACGCCTAGCTTTAGTTTTTCCCTAGCTTAAAAAAGAATTCGTTATATTTTTGTTTGAAGAGACTTTCAGTGCTTCTTGCCAGCGAAAAACTGTTCCATAACCAGGTCTTACGGACGCCGAAAGCGTGCTACGTAAAAAACACACAACGGGGTTAGATGAGCAGAAGGTAAGTGCTTTGATCTATTTTCAGAACAAAGATGACCTGGTGCCTAAAAACGTTTTTGATCCTGAAAGGTGTTTAAACGGCGAGAGGCATTTTTGGTCATGGGGTATTTTTGCGTGGGATATGCGGAACATGCGAGTGCCTGTCGGAAATACGGTAATATTGAAAGGTTCCGGAAATGTAGCGGTCTTTAGGCTTTACGAAGAGTAATGTTGGTAGCTCAGATATAGTGGGCAAATTGCTTTGTGTTTTGTTCAGTGGGTGAATTTATCTGTAATTTTTGCGGAGGTCTAGAGGTCCACTAACCATGAAGGAGTATATTCGTTATGGTTTATAATTGCGTTTTATTTTGCTTTATGGAGAAAAATTAGCGCGTCTCAACAAGCAAACAATTGGGTTTGAGAAACTAAAAGAAAACATTTAATATTTTTGTTGCGTTAGTGCACAACAGTACTTCAGTTTTTGGTGACATATATAGTGCATACTTAAAAGGTGCACGCCCGGTTGCGTGAATGCCTTATGGTGTCGTAGCTGCAAAACTTCAGGATTTGTTGTAATCTGGTCGGTCAAATATAGGGCTGCTACACATCTGGTCCTGAATCAAATTGTATATCAGGAGGCCTCTATATGCGAACATCCTTATCAAAACAACCTAGCTGTGGTTTCGATTATCTGCTTTAAAACAAATGCTGGGCCACCCGTAAGTTAAAATAACCATTAATTTTAAAATAAATTGTAAATTTTAAAACGCACAATTTTAAATTGTACACGTTAAAGTTTAATTTTAAATTTTAAAACGTTAAATTTGCTATACTATACGAAGCAAAAAAGAGTACTAGTTCTTGCAGTCAGCCGGCGGAGGAAAAGATCGGGTAACTTTCAATACTTACTTAGGGTCGCAGCCAATCAGGCACAACGAATGGACTCAGAGAACAAAGAAAATAATTTTATTTACCGATAACTTTGGAGCGTCGAAAACGAACTAGCCTTCCGGCTTCACCATCCGCAGGAGACTGGCAAAATTATTGTGGTCTGTTTCAAAGCGCGCAGACTGAATGCTGTTCTAACATCTATTGTCCTCAGGATTTTGCTACGAAGAAACCTGCTGCGATGTTGAATGTAACAGCACCAGAAAAAATGTTCATTTTTATAATAAATTCTCAGAACTCTTCGACTTTTGTTATCTGAAACAGGTAAAATTGGTGTCTGCAATATTTTTGAAGCATATTCGTTTCATACGCGCCCTTCTGAAAAAAAGTTGTAGCATTTTTACTGTGCCAAGGGGTTGTATGCGTTTTGGAATGCGCTAAGGTGACGAATGCGGACACCAGATTCTCCACGCTCCCTTTATGCTACTGCAGCCGTACTTACAGGGCAGGTTCAAATTAAACAATTTGTTTAGTTCCATTGCTGGCTTATTCTCGGTGCTACACTGACGTTTTACGTGTGAACTAGGTGATCAAGGCATAGCGTATCCTCTGGGAGGGCTGCAAAAAACTTTTCAAAAGCTTTTTAAAAAAATTTCGCAAAAACCTCTCCCCTGATCTTTACAGCAAAGCTCAATAGAACGTGAACCAAAAAACTGGACGAATGCAGCTGCAACTTGTTGAAACTACTGCAGCGCGTTATCATAAACATTGGTATCCCATTTTATGAACCCGTAGCGTGACTATATGTTTTTTAAACTTTACTTACCGGCAATTGCAAAGTTGAAAGCACGCAACCACCAAATAACGTAGTAAGCAGGTATTGAACACTTCGTAATACAGAAGTGCTACAACCTGACTTTGTGGACACTTTACTACATTTAAAAACATCGTTTTTCCAAAATTGTCTTGTGCAGTTGCCTTCCACTCCCCGGCTTTCACAAGCGCAAGTACGTCGTACAATGTTCGTCCAAAAAAGATATCTTTCAGTGGTCTTTTGCGAGGATACCTGCGAGTTGAGGGACCAGATCGCGGTTTTCCCACTTTTATGCCATTTACCTCCGGAGCCAATTCTTTTGGTTGATCGCATTTCGTTCCCTTTCAGCGTCAGTCTTATTTCCCGGCCGGCTGTCCAATACAAGTGAACCAAGCTCGACCACGCTGACGCCGCAGAAAGCTCTCAAAGGAAGCAGTGGGATTGTTATTTATTTCAGGTGGGTATTCGCAAGCTCATCCTTTTTTCCGCTCAACTATTTCGGGGGACAGCACCGAAGCGAAGCCGCTTTCCACTCGATACACGGCACCTTTGGGTAAAATGAACTGTTGACTTCGGCAACCTCGTCCCATGGTTCGATGTGAATTTCTGAGAGGGGTAGGAATTCCCGAAGACGCGCTATCTGCAGGCAAACAAATGAAATATAGGTCGCAGTTTTTATGTTTCCAAGCGTATGAAACGTTTAGTCAGCATGTATGTTTGCTTTCCCTGAGGGTGTACTGATCGTCTGTTCTCTTTATTTTGGAGATTGCTTGCTAAAATTCTTACTTATGGTTAAGAACGGATCCAAGATTTACTCGCAGTTTATTCCTTTGTTCCTGAGTAGAACTGCTGATCATGTTAGGTCCAAAATGTATGGTTTTCACTGTAGCCTTTTATTAAGAAACGACCTTTATCTCTATGACCTCATATACTAATCTAGCTATAGAGAGATATGTCAAACAGTTAATGCGTGACAATCTTAGCCGAGTACTTCCAGTGCAAGGACAGAGTACCGCTCGGGATATCAAAAGACGCAGATTTGGCAAGAATACATCTGTAATCGTTATTATAGCGCAAATGAAGATAATTGGTCTAACAAAAATAAAAAAGAACAGAAAAATCACAGAAATAGAAAAAAAATTTGCAATCCTTGAAATGACAAAAATAAAAATATGCATCTAATACATCTTCCTCCAAAAACCCAACCATAAACCAAAAACTCTGCAAAGACCTGTTCAAGATGCCAATAAAAAAATGTCTGAAAATGGCGAAAAACCGTGCAACGCCCTCACATTCCATAAAAAGCAGATTTGGGAGAAAAACATTAACAATCGTTATACTAGGGCAAATCCAGTTCACTGGAGAACAAAAGTTTGCAAAGCGCAAGAAATAGAAAAAATTGGAAAAGAAATTTCACAAAATTGATCTGCCAAAATGAAAAATATGCATCTTATACATCCAACCAAACACACACTAGCAGTAAGCAAAAAATGTTCGCAAAAAACGTTCGAGGTGCAAATGAAAACGTCGAAAATGGCGATAAATTGTGTAAAGCTTCGCATTTCCAGAAAAACGCAGCTTTGGCAAAAAACACAATAAACCATTATAATACCCTGGTGGAGATACTCGGTAGAACAGAATTAAAAAAAAAGAAATAAGAAACATTCAGCACAAATTTTGTAGAAATGATTTCACGAAGCCAAAAGTATGCATCTTAGGCACCTCCCCACCAAAACACCGGAATAAACAGAAACGTAAACGCCGAAAACGTTGAAAATGCAAATATTAAAATGGCGAAAGTACCGAAAGACCATGTAACACCAACTATCCCCGCAAAATTTTATATTTGGCAAGAATAACCCCAGCAATCGTATTATAGCTTATTTCTGGTAATCGGCAGAACAAAATTAAAAAAAAACACGTATAAAATTGAAAAAAGAAATTCACAAAAATATTGAATTGCGTAAATGTAGATGATTGGTTGAACAGACTTTTGAAATACAAAATAGCGAAAAATAGCTGAAATAAAATTTTTGAATAAGTCACTTGCCAAAATAAAAAATATGCATGTTATACATCTGCTCCAAAAACCGACGAACTCACAAAAAAGTTAGACAAAGAACATTGAAAAACTTATAAAAATGACGTAAATGTGCCAACTCTGCTGTACGCCTCGCTCCCTCGAAAAAATATCAATAATTAGCGAAGCAATGTGCTTCCTCGGTTTAATGGCATGTTTACCTCATTGGCGAAAATAAACAACAAATACGCAAAATTTGTCCAATAATGCATGGTTTCCGCTATTTTTACCCAAATTTGGCTGCAAAGAAACAAAAAACCGAGAATGCTGTGCAGTAGTCAACAATTCTCCGAATTTATAACGAATTTATTTTACTCCAGAAAAACATTCCTGCTTGGTCAGTTTAACATACACAAAAACGGTGATATATACCACGAGAGATGTAGAGGTCTTCTTTAAATTTTAGTGGTAAAATTGGAACAAATTCTTCTGTGGCTAAAAAAATTATGGTCTTATGCAACTACTGTGCAGAACGTTTGGCCCGGGTGTATATCCGAAGAAAAAAATGAAGGAACTCACACAAAGGCGTTAGGTAGCGAAGCTGCACTCAGCCTTCAAGACCATCACGACGGTTTAAATCCGCAATTGCAATAGATTACCTTCTTTGCTGCCGCAACAGCTTTCGCGCATCATTGTTTCTATAATTCTGAGCTTTCTCCATTTTTTGGAAAATATCATCATTTGAGATCACCTTGGGGGCCTGTACGCTATGACGTGTCTTTCTTGATGCGGGCAAGTGTTACCTCGATTGCGGCAAACTCTGGAATCTTTCTATTTCCGAGTAAATGTTGCCACAATTACGGCGAAGGCTGGAGTTTTTGCTTGGGCAGTGTGGCCTATCTCCCTGAGTGGGGATGCTTCACTATACAAATGTGCACCGGGGACGCTGGACGTGGGTGCGAGGCACGGACTCATTAGACCTCGGAGTTTTTTTTTTGTTTTTTTAACTGGATGGTGGTCGCCGCAAAGCACGTGCTCACGTGTGCTCGTCATTTACGGCGCAGGCGCGTGGCCAAGCGGGGTGCTACGGTTGCCGCTGTCGGCTTGGTTGCGCGGCTATACAGACCGAAAAAACTTTCGCCCTTGCAATCATAGTGTGGCTGGTGGTGTAAGTGTTACGCAAACTTTCGGCGCTAAAGCGAAGTGCCTGCGCCGAGATATCGGCCGCGCTGCAGTTACCGCGCAGGCCACACTATGAAAAAAAACGGAAAGTACCCCACGCTCTGTTTACACGCGTTACGAGCCGAAAGCGGCACTCGCAGCGCCCTGGTTGACCGTTCGCCTGCTACTCACACAGTCCCATGACCTACAGATTTTGACAAAGACTCCACCTTTCGGTTACACACTTTCATTGCTAACAAAGCAGTTTGTGACTAAGTTTTTCAAATGCGCTTGAGGGTCGTTTTGGGGGCCTGTCCATTTTTGTTTCTCGGGATTAAGTTACTCAATGCAAGGATTCAGCGCGAGACACCCCAAAAAGTATTTACAATGTATTACGAGGCCATTTGCACAATAAAGCTTTGCTTAAAGCTAAAAAGCTTGTTTAAGACATCGGTAATATACAGCGGACCATGTCAAAGGTATCTTCATTTAGAGGGTATAAGAGAAGTAGTCAGCTCAAGATTAGGCCAATACACGAAGTTTACGTGCTCAGAAATTGAGCTTTCGCTACTGTGATTTGGCGGCTTCGTCGGCCTCGTAACCTGTTGAACGAATAAAACATGGAGAACAGGAAAAAAATGCAGCAGGAAATTTTGGCGAAAGTGTGAGAGGCAGGGCTGTATGTCGAGGTGGTGACACAAAAACCCAGCCCGTTCTGCGTGATTCAAGCGCATCGTTCCTTCGGGGTCCCCCTCAAGTATTACTCAAATATCTACCTTATTCCGCGCTAGTGCTTCAAACCGGCAATGCTCGGCTCGGCCAATACTCCAAAATGTATAACACACATACAGTTATTTGTTAGCGGTCCTAGTTAGGTTACCCGGAGTTGTAAACAGTGCAAAATCCCCTCTTGCGAATAATAGACCGCATCCTACCGCAGTCGCGCGGCTTATAAAAAACGGCTGGAACTAGTGCTTTTTTTTACACAGTCCTAAAAAAACGATTGTACGACTTGGTGATCTAATACTAAGAAAGACCCATGAGAACTGCAGTATATCTGATGGGTCACTATGTTTAAAAAAATGCCGCTTACTGTTTAGGCAAACTGAATGTCCGAAAGGCCGGCTGCATTGCTAGTCTGCCTTGCGAGAGCGCAAAGAAAGAGAATATGGATTGTCAAAGGGTGAAATTAGTAGTAGTTATAATTTCCAATAACGTTGACTACAGGGCCACAACAGAATGCGTTAGCTACAGAAAAAGCGACGCGCTGGGCCAAGAGATGGCACATTGGCCAAGCGAACGTGAAACAATTCAATTGAAGAACCGTGCACTGTATCTACCATGTCAGTGTACACAGCGGAGGGGGAAGAATATGATGGGAAGAGCTGGAGGAAACTGGTACCTGAAATTGAACGAAATATATCTTGTATATAGTTTTGTATATACTCTTGTATATATAGCTTGTATTAATTCCTTATATAAACTATATACAGTGAAGTCTACACTTCACCGTATAGCATACAGTAATGGGGAATTCGAAGGACATAACACGAGGTGTACTGCTACCTTCCCTCTAAATTTATAAGACGTAACTATGGAATGCGCTGAGGTAAACTGTGTTCTTGTTTGAATGCAAAGGGTAAAATTGTTTCACAGATCAAAGCTCTCTTTTAGCTCGACGAGAAAACAATATGAAGGCAGTGAATGATACTACAGGTAAGCCGTCACTTACCTGAAGCCCGTCACTTACCCGTCACTTACCTGAGAGAATGAACCCAACGCAAGAGGAGAAAGTGCAAATGCCATGACATATTTTTATTGGATGAAAAATGGAAATGTCAAATATACCGAGTGATGAACTTGGCACAAACGAAACTTCGAATACGGGTCACGGAATCGCACAATGAAAGTTGGTCGCAGAAACTTTTCCCGCACTGCAGTGCAAGAATTACCCCCTTTAGAAATTTAACTACTCAACTTAGCTTCTGCCAGAGATTTGAGAAAACAAATATTCCTTTTGAGGTACGCTCAGCACAGAAGAAACCACTGCATACAAGAAAGGGGAAGTGGAAAGTTACGTTACAAAATTCACGAGAAACCAGAGAGCGGCAAGGACAAGGGGTCGAACGTTTTCAGAGTGATGACGAAAACTTTGGAATGACGTTCACACAATACGTCCAGGAATTTGCTTTCCAGCTGGCACAGATTGGTTTCTGAAAGGACGAATTTGAATAAAACAGACTTAAACAGTTTTTCTTGCCAAAAGCGCTTACTTAGTCATATGCTTTAAACGTTTTATGAAATCGTTATTTTTCACTTTGGTGTTTCATGGGTGTTCACCAAAGTTTTTATAAAATAGTTCCCACCACTATTTATTTAAAAGTTCTCTGGGCTTTACTGACACTGAGTAAAAACGTTTTTCAAAAAGGGCTTATTTATGCTGTACCGCTCGCAAAAGCGGCTTTTGAACATCAGCGCAGAATATCCTTATATCATAAGGTGTCAGGAATTACCGTTTTTTATTGGCGATCAAAATAATTATTGCTCAGGCTGTTTGGGGGTTTTGCACGAAAGGCTGTTTCGTTTTGCTCCGTTTGGCACGAAAAGCTGTAAATAGTTTGATTTCATCTTTCAAGTGGTAATCCGTTGCGTACAACACTTCTGGCCAGCGTAAAGGCAGCCTTATAATTTATCAATACCAAAAGAACTAAATTAGCTACGCAACATCATGATGTCGGATACATCACTTTTGGAATACGAATGAACATTTAGGCGATGCAGAGATACGCAATCATTTATGTCCTGGTGGAAACAGTCGTGACAACGCAGTTATGAATATATGAACAATTGATTTTCTTTGCATTAGTTATTAAAACAACTTTATGCATTGCAGCCTATCAGTAGTAATGGGTTTAGATTGCTTTTTAACGACACTGCCACGCTAAGTGCAAGATAATTCCAGTGTGTGTAAGAAACTGCGTGAGAGCACAAACACTACTCTAGTAAAAACGTATACGTCATCACCTCACAACATTAAAAATGTGAGTGACCTCGTACAAAACTTCAAAGTGTATAACAAAAAAAAAGCCAAATGAAGGCAGTCCGCAAAATAGGAATGTTTAAAAGTGCGTCCGCTTTTCACAATTATTTTAAAGAACATTTGGGACTCCAGAAGAAACACATTCACATCTGACGAAATTGGAGACACTTTGGCGCCAACAAGACTCAACCCTTGCTTTACCCTTGACTTTCATTGCTTAAGGCGCGGGGCGAGACGTCTCCACGAACGAACTCAAGGCGACCGTGGGTTGAGACTAATGCGATAAGACCGTATCACCGAACGCACCCAGCCTAAACACAGCGTCCTGAAAGCAAGAAAAGGCCCGACCAGACGGGTGCAAATGCTGATGTCGTCAGAAAGAGCGGAATCGGGCGGGTACTTCTGCACACTAAACGACTGAAAGGTGGGGTGAGAGAAACTAAGGGCCCGAGAACCAAAAAAACTTGGGGATCCTTGTCTTTCTTCTCTGCATAAATTATTCTAAAAGTTGTGTCCTGAGGTAACGCTAACTTTCTTTCCCTGCGTTACTAAAGCGGCAAACAAAACGCCAATGCCAAAAAATAATCACATTCTAGAATATGTCACTCAGAAGAGCGCATAATATTGGTACTTCATAAGTTAGGACTGCGATCGCCAGGGAAACGTTTTAAACTGAAGGTCCACAAATTTTAATGCGCAGAATAGACAATGGTAAATGTACTACAATTATATATTCCACAACAGTATTGAACGATGTGCACGAGAAACTATTTAATGTTTGCTGTGTGTATGAACGGAAAGTTGAGACATAAGCTATGTAATGATATTACGGCGAAGCTGTTCGCCTCTCGTTGGTTGGAAAATTTTGTGTGGTAAACAAAAAAACTAAGCTGCACCGAGCAGTTCTCGCCCAGGACGCCGAACGTATGCGCCTGGCTAATCAGGCGTACAGCATAGTGCTCAGTATTCCCGTAAAGAAAAACCCCAAAACAAGCATCGAAACCGCATGCTGCAAGATAAGGCGGCGGTGAAATATGGAACCCCACTTCATGTGTTCTGGTGAAAGATTATGTTTACAGCGGCTCTCGAAAGGGGGCTGGGGGTGACGTCATGCGAGGGACCGCGCATGCGTAACGCTAGGCAGGACACAGCAGTTCTCGCCCAAGACGCCGAGCGCCTGCGTCAGGCCAGGCCGGACCCACCATTTGCCGCCAGAGAAGCCCAGCGCAAGCGACAAGCCCACCGAGACGACGAGGAACATTTTGTGCCCTCCCCACCAGCACGTCTAGTTGTTACAACTGCTTCGCCGGACATCGACTTTCGCAGGGAGGGATGGCCGCTTTTTTTTCTTTCAAAACGGCCGAGGTGAATTCTATTTGCAAAGTTATACCTGCTTGCAGACACTCAATCACAATATCACTCTCGAAACACGAGTATCAGTTTTTTTTTGTTCCTTGGCCGTTATCTTCAAACAGTAATGTAGGACGTACGAAAACTCTTCGGAAGTTTTATATTTTTATACCAAAAGGCCAGCAATGTTTCCAGAAATGCTCCTGTTGCAGTATAAAGAGTACAACACAGGTGTTTATTCGGGAAAGTTTAAAGTTTTTCTTTTTATTATTGACAAATCTAATACATGAACAAACACTCTTACAGTCAGGGCGCATCAGTCAGCGGTAATAATGCATATTTTCGACAAAAACGGTATGTTTCAGAATGCATACAATTGTATCTTTAGACACCGCCTTCGTGCAATAAAAGGAACGCAAACCGCCAATAAACGAACCTGTTTCCCAATACTTCTCATAATATTTCTGCTTTGCTTGAAGATGATAGAGGGACTGATAAGTGCCAGTACTTTCGCATATATAATGGAGGAAATATTTCCTACTAATGAACGACTATGGGTTATTCTTTTTCGCATGTTTTTACTGCCATTTTTTATATGTGAGAATTTTTTTTACAATTTTATGCAACTGCCGTTTTGGTTTATGACCCTTGCGTAGATAGTGTTTTCAGACACGGGTCGCTTAAATTACAAATATAAAAGCCCAAACATATTTTTCTTCCTGCAAGCGTGTCATGCTCACACCTGTGATGGAATACCGTTTCCATAAGCCCCTTAATTTTTATCATGCAGAAACGTTGTACTGTACTTGCGTACTTTTGCGGTATATATAGCTTCCTAAAAATACTATACACGTCACTAAAAACTGCAAAAGATCCGAAATATTAAAAAAAACGCAAAATTCGTGGTAATGTAAAGATAAAAAAATATTCCCTTTAAAATCGCCAGTTTCGAATAACGAGCACAGCTGAATTGAATACTTTTTAAACCACGCGTGTCCTTGCAAACATACATATTGTGAATATGTCGAAACCTGGCATTCCCGCTTAGAATACAACAATAGCACCCCACTCGCCACCTGCAACAACGATTTCTAGGCTCTATTACCCGTTGCTTGCCGCTATCTTCATCGAAAATCATTGTTTTTAATGCTCTAGTTTAAGCTCTTTATTCGTTGAGAATATTTGAAAAATTTCATTTAAAAACCAGCCCGATAAAACTCTCAGAATGAACCCGACCATGTATATGATCTCTTATGATATAAAAAGATTGGCAAAAAAACCCGGTCCCCATATTTTCGAAAGAACGTTATATATCCGTCGATTGACATCTGCGGCAACAAAACATCCGGCATACTGTTAAGCTTAGAAATTAACAATTACAGTATCAACATTATATTCGTCATCACCATCGTAGGGAGGATTATATTTAGGTCGAGCTGGAGAACCAAAGAGAACGTACCATTTAAAACGAGAAAGTGGAGACCGAACCATTGACTTGAAATGGGGCATTGCTTGCTTCCCCAGAAGTTTTATATATTATATACCTGCCTTGAGTTTTTTGTGTTCTGGAAACAGTAGTTCCATCCTGATGTTCCAGCAGCTGATGTTCTGCGTACACGTATTTTCACAGGGTACCTAGAAGAGGCGACTCACCTCAGGCTTTGTTTCTACACTGTCGACAACAATGGCGCGAGCTCTGGGATTAACTCATTTTACCCCAAAGTCTCCGCATGAAGCATAAGGTGTGCGAATGCTAATGCACTGTTAAAGTTCTTAACGAGTTTCAAGAATCCAAGTTTTCAATATAGCTTGAGCCCTGCCGGTTCACACAGCTACATACATGCTCTAATGAGGATCATGCGAAACAAAAATTGTTACTGGCATCGAATATGCCAACACCTCTTGTACTCTCGTGTTCCAGACAATAAAGGAACTCTTCAGCCATGATAGACACGTCGACAATGTGCACAAACGCTATTTGCAGTGGGCTCCCGAGCACGTCGCAGCTTTCATAAACATGAGCGAAAACTTCCCAACAGACCTCATTTTTTTCTACTACTTGGTCCTGCACATCAGAAGCCATTTCTCGAATTTAACGGTCCACGGTGTCGTTCAAGCAAGGTATTTTGTCTAGGCTTTTTCACACGAACTTTCCCTATGACAGTTCCGATTACATCCATCACTCAGGGATAATAAGAGTCTCGCATATTGCGTGAGGATTCATCTGCTTAGCCACGTGGTAGCTGAGCATGTAGCTTGCCTTGATGGCATCCGCAAAGCGTCCTCTGGAAAAACGTGTAAGCTTTGTACGGTGAAAATAACATCAAAATGTGCATCGGCAGTCTACACCTGGCACCCAACCTGCCCCCTCCCCCAACCCGCAATGCATTATGTTGGAAGTCAGGGCACTAAAGCGAACCATCAAAATTTGCAACCTAACCTTCAGGACTGCGCCTCTGATGTGAGGAAAAGTGTACGCACCGAGAACAGAATGCACATCGCGGAGGCCGCGGAGATTGCATGCGAAACTATCGTAAACCATCTCGAACAAGTGTTCGGTGACAGATCGAGGCTAGTGGCTGCCGCGACACCGTAAGCACAGCAGCTGCCTCTGTTTTATGCGCCCAGCTCCGGTCGGATGTCCGCGAGTTTTTCTCTTCGCGAAGCAGTGGGAATAGCGTAGCCGAAAGTCTTGTTAGCAAATAATCAACAGGTCATTTATCGAGCTAAGCGTGTGCTACCCTAAGTCGGTATAGGGTGTAGAGAAATGCGCGCGAAATAACTTTTCGTTTTTGTGTCCGCACGTTGCGCTAAAAATTGCCTGTTTGTTTTTGCGACTGAATTGACGTAGCCTGCTGTTGAGCTACACCTGCGTACGTTTGTAGCCATGCATGCGTTGTGGGTTTTATTCCCAAAACTACTGCTCATTTTTGCCATTAGCAGGTGCCGCTGTTTCAGCGTTGTTTTTTAACGCCTGCCGTCTCTTCCCATCGAAAGTAAAAAAAAAATGCAGCAAAGTTTCACATGTAACATTCGATCAGCACTTCGCAGAAATCAATAATTTATTTGTTACTTTTTATTCTTTAAGTTTGGAAGCATTTCACATTTTTTTTTACCCTTTTTAATCTTGCCTTCTGACAGTTTTCTTCATTTTCTTCGCAGATCACTGTCTTTTTGGGGGTATTTGTCTTTCTCTCTTAGCAGCAATCCCATTTCAATTCCCGGAAGTGCTCTTTTGGCGCCCTTTTTTAAACTTTTCTCTAGTCCTATTGCAGACTTCGAAAAGCAAAAAGCGCGCTTTATCCGAAATAGATCTCACCCAAGAGATCATTGGCCATTCCAAGAACTTGGGCTGAAACGCTTATGCGGCGTCTGCAAGCACGACCGCGTTGATGAGATTTGCCGACTCCCGTACTTTGAGGGCTGAAGGAAAAAATGTTTTAAAGTGCGCGGAATTTTATATTAAAAAGAAGGATCGAGGGTGTTGAGAGCGCAGCTGGCACTCGAACGAACTGCGAAAAAAGGCATGAGTGGGAAGCAAGGGGGCAAAAAGAAATAAACGTTGGCGCTAGTAAAGGAATAGAAGTGACTTCCACTGATGCGTACTGAGTTGAAAGCTTAATGAATAAAGCCTCTAAATCGTGGGCATTGTCGAAACTCAGTTCGGGGTATCATAGGTGGCTCCCAAGGGCTTACGTTTTCAATCGGAAATTTGTTTTTGTATTGCAATTCGAAATGGTGTAAAGACAAAATCGACTACACTGAATCGTAAAATTTGCAAAACGACCTGGTGATACCTTGATGCAACTAGTTGGTAGGTCACAGGCTCATTTAGCTTTTATTTTGATCTCACGTTTTGTCAGTGAAAGTTGGAACTAAACAAGCTAGGTCAGGTAAAATTAGCACGTCTAACGGCAATGCGTGTGTACAGAGTTCAACACACTTGTCTCTAACCAAGCATTCGCATTTTCAGCCTAACCCTAACTCGGCCGAGACGACTTTGACGATAACTATGTCGAAGTTCTGAAGTCAAAGCCCACCTTCTTTGTCTCCACATTTTAATACGAAAGTGTTTGATTCCGGGGCACACCAACACTTCACCGACTTCATATCCGTTCCGGAAATGACATCGGCAGAAAAAGTTCCGTTAACACGGCGGCGCTATTAGTCGATCCCACAATGACTGAGGCCGTAACGAGAGGTGCGAAACGCTATGCCAACTGTGCTGTGAATTGAAGCCTGTATAGCTCTCCGAACGAGCGTTATATTCTTTCCTATAACATTTTCCATTCAGATGGTGCTGCCGTTTATTCGAGGTAAAGCGAAGTAGGGCGGAATAACTCTAATGAGCGCCGATGGATGGCGCCTTTATAGGGCAGCGTATAGCTGAGTAAGGTGCGGTGTGGCCCCGTGTAAGAAAACGGTTGTATTAAGGCAAAAGGCAGGGGCCGACTTTCGAATGTGGCTCTCTTGATGGCTTTGGTGAGACGAGAGACGTGCCAGCAGGAAGCGGAACGCGTTCACGTATTCACGGTCAAAGTACGAACTCTGCTCTCACGTTCCACAAGCTGAGCACGTCGAAGCGCAAGCGCCTACCGTACACGCCACGGAACCGCACCGAAGTGGACATATTTTTGGCGAAGTAACGCGCCAGCATGACGTCGCTCACCAAGCACACTCACACTGCTGCCTGCCAGCAAATTATGGTCCTTTCGCTTCAGCGGACAATACCCTCACCAAACTATTCGCTGACCAAACGATTCGTTCGCACAGTTTGAGACCGCCTGGGGTTTCAATCGGATTACGCAATCTTTCAGCGTGTGTAATCCAGTGTCAAATTTGGCTGTATCTATCGATGCAATTTCGACGAAATATAAACAACTATGTGCAAGTTTATATTGATGCACAAAAAAACACTCAACTGCTCCTGTGAAGGTGCATGTCACTTTCTTTTTTCACCAATTGCCATGAAATAGGTGTCAACCACATTTTTTTATAATTTTGTGCCGGCATTTTTCGGGTGACTTTTCAGTAACTGTCATGGAACACTGCGTTGTGCACAGTCCATGGTCACAGCCTTCGTGCGTCTCCTTTCCTACCGTACTCCTCCTCCAATGCTGTTAGTGAAAAAGAGCGATATATATTATGCCGCGAGCACAAACTAGAACTGGGTTAAATTTTTAAGTAATTCTCGAAACACTTCAATTGCTATGTACGTCGTAAAACAACATAGGTGTAGAGTTAGAAGTTTGCAACCAACGAAAACGACATTGTCGCGAATTATTGTGACCCTTATATAATCGCCATCCACATAGGCTTAATTCAATTATTCAATTTCGTTTCATACTATACCTCCTTCATTTTAAACAACGACGTCGTTATTGGCTGTTCTCGCCCCAAAAGCTCGCGGGAGCCAAATTGATCGCCAATATAATAACACCCCCTTAATGCTGCGTAGTGCGTACACTTTTATGAATAGCAACTTTGGTATTAAAATCCCGATCTTTGCGCTCTTCGTCAATCAGTTCTTACAGCTGCTCTGTCCTGTAAGAGGAGAGATTATGCCTACTCAACGTGAACTCAACCATTAGAGAACTATCTCGGTTTTAAGTTGCATCAACACGCTGCCTGAAAAATTATCAACGATGCGAGTAAAGTATTTCCTACCTAAAACAGTATGCGCTCGCCGAAGCATCACGAGTTTCAAAAAACCAACTCAACTGTAGCTATTATTTTCCGTGACAGATTGAATTAATTAGGCTCTCAACAAAAGTTCCTTTTCAATCCATGCGCTTTTAGATATTAGAAAGGCGTTCAATACAATTTATATTGACATCTTACGCCAAAAGCTTCTACAATACGGATTGCGATGCCAGTAATTGCACTTTTTTTTAACGTTTCTCATTGGGCGATCCAAAAGGGTAGTTATTGACGAGCATGTTTTTATTTTGATACCAATCTGCACGAGGCTTACACAAGGCTTCTTTCTGGGACTTATTCTTGTTACGTTATATATTAATAAAATTTGCCAAACTGCTTTTCTAAAGTAGGTGCCGCAATGTACGGGGAAGATACAGCGCTACTTTTCACAACCACATCCCTTCATACTGGAGCATAGCTTTTACACGACTCACTTTTAAGAATCGGCGAGTGGTTCAAGGGAAATGCGCGTACTTTGAAAACTGACAAAACAAGATATGTCGTTTTGAAATTGCCCTACAAACCTGTAAATCGCTTTATGGTCAAGTCTAGGATCAATGATAAAGAAATAGAAAAAGCCGGTGCAGTTTATATGCACGTGAAATGCTAGACGGTGCCTAAAACTGGAAACCCTTTCAGGCCGACTGCGAAAGAAGCGTTGCTCTGTCTGTTGTGCCCTGTCCAAAGCCCGACAAAATTTCGAAAATGCTTTCTTGCACTTCCCTCTCTCCCCCTACCTCCACTGCGCAACTGCGAAGAACTACACCAGAAATGTGAAAACATTTTTGCATTTCCCGGTTTGTTGAAAAAGGTCCCTCACGTTGAAAGGTTAAATGTTTCACAAGAGGCACCCGCAGGAGTTGCTTGGTGGCTAAGCCATTTGCTGGTGACCACAAATATTCGGGTTCTATCGGCGCTCCCCGCGACAGTTTTGGTGATGTAGATGCAAAACGAGAACTCCCACGTATTGAGATGTTGACGCACGTTGATATCCTCAAGTGGCTTATGTTACTCTACCACCCTGTCGCTTGAGCTTCGCCTCACAAATGAGCGGTAGTATCGAGATACGAGATGCGCCAATATTTTTTAAAATCTTTTTGGCTACAGGAAACAACAAAAGAGCACCACCCGGGATTTTAAATTACAAGGGGCAAAAATAAGAAAAAAATCGAACAAGCAAATACCCTAGATATTGCTCTATACACATACTGTATTTGTCCGACCTTTTACAACTAAGCATGTAATCGGTGAAAGGAAGCAAGTGCCACGGCTCCTGGTGACATGGTCAGTTTTCATAACGGTAAAGCGTACACTCCACGTTATTTAAACATACAAACAATTCAAAGATACAGTTGGAAAATTGTAAGCGTATGATGCCCACTAATTCTTTTTGCAAGAAAGGCAATTCCTACGCGTGGCAGGAACTACATATTTCGTCTTAAAACTTAAAAAACTATGTTAAAGCAGACCACACATTCAGAAAGTTGGACTGGTCGCACCCTGTCCAATTCTCCGAGCGCTCGACCTTTGTGTTTGATCTGCTATATCACCTACGATGGGTTTTCCGGGGTGCACTTTTACTGACTGTCCATCTCATTACTCTGCTGCTACGGATACAGGTTCCGGGCGGGAAGAACTGCTGCCGACGAACCAAAGAGCGTCTCCAGAAAAAAGTTTCATATCGTGCTTCGCACGACAATTTAGCCTTTCTGTTTGTAATCAGTTTGTAATAGCATAACCTTTCATAAGATTCCACATTGTAGCAAACAGCATAATTTTCCGCGTCCAGGGGAAACGATGGGATAATTATTGTTACGGACGTATCCGTTGTATCTATCACAAAATGAATTCTAGTGATCAGAGAAACAATGCAATTACTAGCGGAGAACAAAAGATTACTTGTAAAATTGTTGTAGTTTCTCTGTCGAAAACATGCAGGTAACAAATTATCGTAGGTTACCTAATAATGCGACTCATTGGTAGCAATCATACGTGGATTCTGTAGGATTTTCTTCTTATGCTACAACTTATAAAAATATACACCGTTGAAAATCAATGCTGCGCCAATACTTACGCCTAACTCGAGGATTTTGAGGTTTGCATGATGGAGGATTCCATAGCAGGAATTGCTATTACAAAAAAAGGTATAAAAAGCGTAGGAAATATATCGCATTGTTACATCTTTTGGCGGTGACTTTATGTAGTCCCAAGGACAACCTAAGGTCGAGGCGTAAAAGTAGTGGATAGATGGTCAGTACTTCATCTGTATTTTAAATATTTCGTCCAATTATGTAAAATCTGCTTTCAGATTCCACCACAGTTATTGGGAAACAGCAGCATTTTGACTGTTCCTTTTTATTTTGTTAGTATTGTAGTTTTAAACAACTAAACGTCTTTTCTCACTTAGCGGATATTTCAAGGTCAAGCGTCCTTCCTCACTGAGCGGATAACTCTACGAACCAGTTCGCGAACAGGTTAAAGCTATATTGCCGCGAACCATGTACGGGCTTGCTTATTTATTGTTTATTTTTACTGCCGGGCCACGCCCGGCTGTGTTATCTGCGTTCCAAGCAAAGCGCGTCTTCCATTCTTTATTTTTATGCCGCAGGGGCTATCACATTCAGATAAGCAAACTGTTTCGCCCTAACGTCGCTAGCCCAGAATAATCGTCTGTGATCTACAATGTTCTGGTTGTGAATCGACGGTTCCAGAAACACTCGCGCCAAAAGATAAAAAGCCTGCAGAGCAGGCGCATCGGCATTCGGTTCTGCGACGCTCGCCGACGCAAGTCACTTTGCGCCGCCTCTGTATTCTTTTGAGTTGTTAGGGGACCACAAGTTCGCTCTGATTAACTTGTTTCTCGTTCATGACACCTGCGTCGTCCTTGGCTTCGTGACAATATATTATATATATATATATATATATATATATATATATATATATATATATATATATATATATATATTTATGTGTGTGGTGTGTGTGTGTGTTTTCTTCCTAATAGAAAAAAGTTTTCATATCTCACACGTTCATGCCAACATGCATATACAGCTCAATCACTTAGGGTCACATGATTATGGTTGCCTACAATGCTCGTTTTCTCTGTTTCATTCATTGCGCCAAACATTGAAACAAACGACATAAATTTACGCGACTCTAACAAAAGCACGCAATGTGGTCACATAATGCAACGAGTGGAGAAGAAAAGTGCTCGTTGTGGCTACGATTTCAACAGAATAGGTTCAGACATGTATGAATTCCAACAAAAAGTAGGAAGAAAAAACTCAATCTCGAACGGCAGCATTTTAAGCGCCTGTATCAATAAGGGCACCATTTTCTGAATCCGTCTGAAGTTGAGAGTGTAGCAGGTGGTTAAAACTTTTGGGCAGGGGAATTATTTTGGCAGTCAAGGTTTAATTTTCTATCTTGGGCACAGTAACAAAACACTGACAGAAAACGAATGAAAGTTTTGCTTCGGTTCCAGTATTCCTCCGCAGCACGGAAAAAACAATTATACACGCTTCTTTCCCAAGTGCGGCGAACTGGCGAAATTGGTGTATGTTTATGCTGAAAACAGCGCAGAAAGACAAAACCAGGTATAGAGTAAATAGCGCTGTGTTTGTGTTTATCACATCGCTGTCTTCTGGGTTTCACTGTTTTCATCCTTCCACAAGAATTCATACACAGCACCAAGGAACAACAGAATTTCTTAATGGCTTGCTTTGAATGCATGCGCAATCTCGAAACCTTTTTTTCACTATGTATACAACTAAGTAGCGATCCGTTGTACTCAATTCCGCTTTAAAGGGGCCCTGAAAGGCGTTTCGAGCACACTAAATTGACTAGCGCAATCGTTAGATTGGGTCGTCAACATCATCTGTGCCAACTATTACTCTTTTACGCGCAGCGGAAAGCTCACACTTTTGTTGCAAAGTTTGTAGCTTTTTTCTCACCCTTTCCTTCGTGTTTTTGGACGCCGCCATCTTCACATGTCTACATCATCGATTCCCAGATGTTCGTCATGAGCTAGACATCCTGCTATTGGGCGGCTTTTTCACGCACTTCCGGCAAAGAGATGAGTCGTCTGCTCAGCGTCGGCTCGCCGGCTGATGTGCCAGCGGAGTGCCGGAGTGCTTGGACATTTTACGACAAACGAAACAAGTGTAAACAAACGCTTAACCGTTTGTATTGAATGCAACAGGGCCATAACACGACATGAATATTCTCTTACTTGAGTACGTTCCATAAAGAAACCGTTGAAGCCCCGTGGCACTTCTTTGTTGCAATCGCAGAGAACGCCCTGAGCCGAATGCCGGGGTTTGACGCATACATTTTATTCACCTTCCAAACAATCCAGAGATGCGTTTCGAACGAACACAACGTCACAACATGCGTTGCAAGTCCGAACCGCGATTGACAGACGATGGGTTGCCTCTTCCTGCCCCTCGTAAATTCGGCACTCACCTCGCGCGCGGTTTGCGGGGACGAACAGCAAGTCACTTAACTCTGGCGCACAAGCCGAGATGGCTTTTAGCCACGCACACTGCCCATACCCCATGCGAGGTTGAGTCGTACGCCGCTTGAGAAAGATAATCCAGACCATGGGAAGCACTATCCACCCGCAGAAGCACAACGTCGCATTTCATCGCGAAACAAAGGCGTCCACAGCACACACACCATCGCCTCCTGTAATGCCAAACGCATCTCGCACTTCCAAATGGGAGTGAGTAGTATGCCTGCAGTGCCCATATGCCGCGAGGTGGGGCCCCAAGCTGAACCGGGATCACGCAACCGTAACGGTTTGTGCCTTGTTGCCAGGACAACCGATGTTTGATATTGTGAAAGAAATGGTGCTCGCTCCAGCGAGAGGAAGCTCAAAGCCGTGGCGGAGCATGTTTTGCCAACGTTGCCGCTCTCCACCACGCGCCGCCCCAAGCTGAACTGGCGTTTTGTGCACGGGTTCTGTATCGGTTTAAAATGTCTTTTTCACATGCCGCCGTCAGGAATTACCACCGCCACAAAAGACCCGGCACCAGCGGGGCCACATCTGATACGGCGCTTTTTGGATAAACAGTGCGCTGTGCATCCAAGGGAGCGAGCGCAGGATCCTCCCCGTGCGGTTGCGAGTTCGCCGCCGATAAAAAGTTACGCGCCGCCGATATGAACTTCAGCAACGTACACCGCGAAGGGGCAAGGCCAGGCCGCCGCAAGCCACGGAAGCCACGCTGATTTCAGAGTTAGGAACGCTCCTTATATCTTTAACGCATTCAAAGTACGTCGTCAGCGGCGTTGCGTTGGCGACTCAGCGGCGTTATAGCGGCTTGATAACTGCGTGGTGTACACGTGATACTACAAACCCGATGGAAGAGAAGGCGGCGAGGCGGTGGGCTGCGGGTGCCGAGCGCAAGCGCCGCAAGCGGGCCGACAACCGTGCATTCGCACTTTGACATTCTCCCCCTCGGGGAAATGCGGGGGTATTTTTTTCGTTCGCTTTTCCAGCCTTGAGCGGTGTGCGGGATTCATGGTGTCAACAAAGCTTGCCCGTAGCAGACGGCTGTGTGAGCAGCGCAATAGCGGAAGTACGTAACCGCCGAGGAGCGCAGCATCATGGGAGGGAAGGCTCGCTCGCCGTCAACAGCGGAGAGTAAGTTGAAAGGAGGAGGAAACGCGGCGCGACGATAATGCGCGGTTTTGGATTTACGATTTCTCAGCTAATACTCATCGCTCCAACAAAATTCTTGCGGGAGGAGATTGCTAATACATTGCTTTATTTCGTTACATGTACATCCACGCATCGGCGGAAGGTATTTCAGGACCCCTTTAAGAGTGGCAATACAACGCGGCTGAGACGTTTTATTATTCCCGTAAAGTAATCAGTGCGTTCGAGAGTGCTTTAACAGCGCGTCAGTCCAGACTTTGTAAAAAATCAATTAAGAGGTCATATATTTCCAGCCACCCAGCCCCCCGCCTCCCCCCTCAAAAAAAGAAACAGCCTGTGTAGGGCTCAGCAATTAAAGTTTACAACTGCACTGGTGGCCGTCCTGGTAAACATTCCCCTAATATACTTCTTGTTTCTATTTTTTGATAATGCGAAGGGTCTGCCCCTCCTGCCCTATTATATAGCGCTCTTTCGCTCAGGACATAAATGAACAAAAGCGGCAGGTTGAAGGACGGAAGACGAGAATACCAATATTGCTTTTTTGCTTCGAAGGAGAAAGTTGCAATCTGTTTTGCCACGGCTGAACGCTTCGCTGAAGGGGCGTGTACCTGTGTATTTTCAGGGCATGCTTCCGCCGAGAAGACACAAGGCTTGTTTCGTCTTGTTATGGTTGCTTCAGCATTTCTAAAAATCTTGAAGATGTTTTTGCACGTGAAAGAACTGAAGCTCTTCCAATGATTCTCGTACATCCCATCAATCACTGTCACGGGTAGGATCTGCAGGGAACACGCAGCCAATGAAACAAATGGAAGAATACTTAGCTGAAGCATCGCAGTGCTTGTCCGTCCTCATGCCTGTTTATAAAATGCAAACCGTCAAAAAACTAGACTGTGCAATGCGCTTGTGCCTTGCATACAAGCGAGAAGAGACCTGTATTGTTCCGGGCATTAGAATGAAAAGTGGACCGTGAGCACGATACTTGCCTTTCCGCACACATAGGTACCAACATTTACACTCTAAAGGGAGTGGGTATAATTTATCGTGGCTAAAGAACGTAGGTGTTTGACTTTTTGTAGCGCGAATTTTAATTCCAGGCGTCTGGGTGGCGCAGACGTTCTTCGAGATGCTGAACGTTCTCTTCTGGCACACCACCAACTCTTTCCTTTAGCACCATATCGTGGGTCCAAATTCATTGGTTTGGTTGTGGTGTTTACCGTGACAAAGCTACACCTGGGCTTTGTGGCGTGCTGTACTTGACGGCTACGGATTAATTTGAAGCTCCTGGGGATCTTCAAAGTGTGTCAAATTCTCGATACAAGGGTGCTTTGGCGTTTCGCCCTAACCCAAATAGCACGCTCAGCAGCTCAACGCCTTAGCCACTAAGCCACCGCGGTGGGTTTTTAATATGCACAAGCAATAACGTTTGTTATGGCACATCATTACCCATACTTCAAAGTCACACGTGATACTTTTGGGTATGCTTAGACCGGTTTTGCTATATGTTTTGCAGAAATGCTGCGCCATTACTTTAGGGGAAGTCGTAAAATGCTCACACCCAAATACAAAAGGCAACAAGGTATAATGCATGCTTGTCTGTGCCGAGTAAGGCAGCAGAAACTCGAATATCTATAGATTTAGGGGCCGTGGGTTTTTTTTTTCCTTTCATGAGTCTGTATTCTTAGGAAACATTGTTCTGCATGACTACTAAATTGTAATGTTTTGCTCGAGGTGTTCTCTTTCCCTTAGCGAGAAAAAGCAGTCGTTTCTGCGTCTTATGTTGCGGTTTAGCAATGCTATCGGAGACCATTTGTCAATTTTTATTGACCTTGTATGGGCTCCAACCTGTCCCTCAAACTTTCCTACGCTGGCGTTCACACTGTTTTGCAAAGTAAAAAAGCAATTCAACAGCTCCAGCCTATTTTAATAAGGAGTGAGAATGTAAGAAATGTTACAAATATATGTAGATTTTCTGAATGTGCAAGCTGTTGGAGTGTGCCTTTGCGTATGATCTCGGTTTTCGCGTACTTTTTTACAAACGCAACATAATACTTAGATTTCCAGTGAGTACGTAGTTTAAGCTTATAACAATATTTTTCCCAATTCTTTCGCCAAAACTTTGACTGAAATGTTCCTACATTTTATGATAAATCAATTTTAAGCCGATGTCAACAAGGGCCACCTGCGTGAAAATATTACATGCCCATTTAAAACCTCCCCCTGCGGCATATCCTACAATAAATCCCTGTCGCAGAAGGGCGTGTCTAATTCAGCAGCTGCCACGTTTCAAAAAAGAAGAACGCACAGAGTACAGGAGCTGCGTAATGTTATGCTACAACGCCTGGAACACAACACTGCATACCCCACGGGAATGAGACCCCCGAAAGACCAGTGAACGCTTCTTCAGATGCAGCGGGACTGAAACATTTAAGAAAATGGACTGACAAAGGAGAATAGGAAATTTCCGGCGCTAGCTACTTTTATAAAATCTTTCGCGGCCCTGATCGGAAAGCCACAGTGCTCACTAATTGCGTATTTTGAACAAATCATTTCTTTTCCATTCAACATACGTAGAAACTGCAGCTTGTTATTGGAACGCGCTTGTAAAATTCCTATAGTGTTATTCTTGCACAAACAACAGAACCACATATTTGTAATGGAGTTCATTTAGTTGCTGACTCAAGGCAACGAGCAGCCGATTTTACCTGCCTTATTTACGCAATCCCTAAAGAAACCCCTAAATAATGCATCGCGATTATCTAAGGTGCGCCTACCGCTAACCTGTACCAGCTACCAATAAAACAGTCCCCATGATATGATAGTTTGGGTGCAGATAGTTTAAAGCTCACTGCACGTACAAGTTCTGAAAACGGCCAAAAAGCCGCTTAGGCTAATTCTGCAATAATTCTGAATCATACGCCATACATGCAAACAAACAGAAACTATTGGGTTATAACACTCGCACCCATTTTGCATACCAAGGAGAGGTGTTTTTTTTTCTCATCTAATGCGCCATAATTATAACAAACGTGGTTTCACCATGACAAACTGAATTGATTCTTTCATATAAGCTCGTAGGGGTTACTAGAGGCCTCATATTAGGGCAATAAAAAGAGCGATTCACTGGCCGTAAACAAGCACGAAAAACAGTTTTTTAGACTTCTAATGTAAAAAAAATATAGGCTTCACACATTTTCACGTAAATGCAAATACGTTCAAACGAAAGCGTGCCTGAGTTGTATCGACGAGATGAAAACCAAAATTCTGACTCTTTGGAAAGACACAAATGTGGCAACAGTTGAACATAGCCGTTTTATTTTCCCGTAATACTGATAAACTAACGGAGATTTATTGGGCGAATTCAACATGTGCAGTGCTCAAAGTTATGTTCAAGGTAATCGGCAGTACATTTCTCGCTCCAGCGTCGCATATAGGGAAACGGGTATGAACAAGAATACCTGAGACTGAAAATATTGATTTAAAGAAGCGCTACACTCGGGTTTCAGTTAAGAACGGCAATAGCTCATTCAGTGTTTCATTTCACCAAAAACATGTCCCCGGATGTCACCACTTCTGGCGCTTTGAAAGGGACTTCGCTTTTTTAATGAGGAAATAGTATTCCACAAAACACGAGGTATCTACAAAACACTGCTTCGTCCGATAGCTGCAAAGGCTAGTGGCCGGTCCAATATAAAATTACAAGCAATTCACAAGCACTTTAGCGGCAGAACGTGAAGGGCTCAAGGAAGGGCTCAAGGAAAGATTATATGCCACACAACTGTAATTGTACATGTTCACTGATAAACACAACAAATCGAAACAGAAAAATTTTGACACTTAAAAGGTTAACGTAAATACAGGTTCAGATAAAATTTCACTAGACTTGTATTGACGGTTAGTTGTCATTTTAAAATTTCTCGCTGTTTTCGCCTCTCTCGGAAGGTCGTTTCATATTTTGACTCCACTGAACTTGATAAGCGTTCACCATATACGTTGTTACGTTTGGGAAGGTAGAAATTTAAATTGGAGGCTTGCCTTGTACTACAACAGGGTATGGGGAAAAGGCTTATCGGAAAGGGAGAATATGTATTTATTGTATTGTTGATCACGAGTGAACGTTTGTAGTTTCGGTGGGACCAGAACGACAGTACGTGATTATCAATAAAAACGTTGCTCCAGAAAGACCTGAATCAGTTGTCATCGTGGTCAGTGCTCGTTTTTGCATACGAAATAAAGGTGATAGGTACGTTTTATATGTTTGAACCCAAGATTCACCACAATAACATTAGCGCATGACAGAAAGCATAGCAGAGTGAGCGTCCTACATCGTACAGAAAATCATATCTCGCCATACAAAGCGCGTTGCAACAAAACCCAGTTTCTTGCATGCGTTATTAATTTCTTCTTTCCAGTGTAAATGACCGTAAAAAATAAATCCTAGGTATTTGAAATACGAGACTTGCTGTAAACAGGAGCTGCCGAGAGGCAGTTTAAATAAATGGTGGCTTGTCTTGGACCTAGAGTAAAAAATGACGTCATTAGTTTTGCCTACAATAAGTATCAAAAGGTTTTGAAAAAAAAACAAGAATACAAGTTTCTCATTGTTATTCCCGTTTAAATTACCGGAAGAGATGCTCCAGCAACAACACGAGCGGCATCTTCAGAATAAATTTTATAATAGTGAGGACTGAAGAGGCATTGGGTGATCCTTTATATAAAGTGAAAACAATATTGGACACATAACGGAGCCCTGTGGTACACCGCAAGTTATCTGTTTAACGTCCGACAAGAAAACATTATTAAGAACGCTTTGATTTCGGGGAACAAGTAGCTGTGAACGAATATTAGGGTTATAGCTCTGTAGAGCTAGAACTTTCGTATTTCTGCAGCAAGATGGGATGATAAACCGTGTCAAATTCCTTTTTAATATCCGGGAAAACAACGCTATCTAGGTTATTTTGATGCATCGTGCAATTAAGATACTGCGAATAAAGGAAGTACTGCGGTTGAAGTAGATTTATTTTCTACAAGACCTGTTTTTACAAGACCCATTTCACAAGACCTTTTATACAAGACCTATTTTCAACAAGATCTATTTTCTACAAAGCAGGCGTTGCATCGCCTACTTTCTCACTGTGTTCATTTCTCACGGCTTCAGTAATTGATAAGCACAATAAACACTCAGAAATCACTGAAACGACGTTCAAACGACGTTTAACCTTCATGCAATAACAGCGCGTTTTGCGCCGCCCGGAGAAACGGCCGGCAGCGAAAATGATGCGCAGTGGGAAAATTCCGTTGCCGTTCTTAAGTTGCGCCAGAGTTTAGTTTATGTCTGCCAGACGCAATTTATTACTGCACAACAGAAACAAACACAAATATAAGCGTATGGGATACTACGATTTAACAAGAAATTGCACGCCTTTTTTGAGGGCTGGTTGAAATAACTCTAGCAATTTTCTCAAATGCAATGTTATCCGAATTGAATGATCCAGACAACCCAACACTCCAAAATACACTTATACTTGAAGAGTATTTTTGAACACGCGTTCGGCCGACAAACAGATTTTTATGGAAAGACGCATTTTAAAACTCATCGCCCGTGTGAATTTTAAGCTGTAAGAAATTCGGCTGCGCAATGATGTTTCGCCTTTGGCTCTCCCATGAGAGTTTTCTACTGACAAAGCCGTGTTCGAAAATCAAACGTTGCCTCGAAAATAGAGTTGCATCTGAGTATGTTTCTAGAAATGAGGGTGCAACGTTTCATGTTTGAAAAAATCTGTATGGAGAGCAGGCAGAACATAGTCATACAGCCACTTTGAAAATTGTGGAAACTACAGCAAACTACCACGATTTTAAGGCATTTTTGTTTAAAATTGTGCACCTTGTCACTGAGAACAAGCGTCTCACTGTGCCCGTGCTAGAGGTTATTTTCCGTGACTTGGTTGCACTATAAGACTAGTCTGATTAGAGTTCTGCACAGTGAATGCTGCCCGGTAACTTGAATAACGATCTCAAGCTACACTTGAAAGTAATGCTTGAGGCTCAGTATTTCTGATATGGCTCCAGATATTGAAAACAATCATTAAAAATAGGCATTTATAGGTATTCAAGCACGAATGCCACAATAGGCATTTATTGGCACTATAAGAACAGAATAAATGCCATCTTTACCCTGTATTTCATGCTCATAAATCAATATGGCGCGGAAGGAGTCCAAGGAAAAGAATAGGCATTTGCATAAAATTCGGAATCTAGTTATGACAACTATGCAAATTAAATATATCATACCTCCGCCGTTTCACCCGTGAAGACGCATCGCCGAATACCACAAGCAAATATTTCTGCCACCTTAATTTTTCTGCTGACGCCGAATCAATAATACCGCCGACTGCGTTTTCTTGCAATCTGGCAAGAAAATTTGATTTTCGGCGTTGAAGGATGTGTCCACAAATTTTTATGAAAGAGTGCTGGCGACATGGTGTCACGTCTGCATGCACAGGCAAGCAGGCGTGACATCGACGGATGCGCAGGCATTGCCTGCATGCAGGCGAGGGAGTAAAGAATTTGTTTCCGTGTTATAGTTACGAAGCTTAGTAAAAACAAATTTGTCATGCTACACATTCACTGAACCCTTCCTTCCTAACTCATCACAGGTTATTATTTTGCGTCTAGTTCACATCAACCGTCCTAGCATCGCTGTACTTCACAACTTCACTAATTATAACGTTACGCATTGAAAATTTTGGCGCGGCTTGCACTATTGGCGCCAGGCTGCACAAACGAAAGAGCTGCCGGCCCGTCACCCTTCTTTCGAGACCCGACTGTTGCATGATCCTCCTCATAAACGTAAACAACAAACAGGTCACTAGGTTCACTGCAAAGAGAAGGCCTCTCCTATCAACCTCTAGTCGCTCCTAACCTGCGTTGCTCGAGTACATTTCTTTTACTACCAATTCTCTTATTTCATCGCTCTATCGAGCAATTAGCCTTCCTCTTTTTCAATATCCGTCTCTGAGTGTCCACTCTGTCGCCCTTGTAATCCACCAACCTGTCATTCCGCTTACATGTGCAGCTTTCCCGCTCATGGCAGTCCTTTCAGCAGTGATTACTCTGCAATTTTTTAGCGAAATGAAAAGTTCTTTTGCACAGCTAATATTTAGGGTGAATACTTGCTTTGTGCACAGTTTCAAGTCGCACACGTTGCGTGCGCAACTGGGTTCCTGAGCCATCGGAACTATCCTACAGAAATGCATGGGGAGTTCGATTTGACAGCGAATTGCACAAAAAATATGCAGAAACGTGAAATCTCTTTCTAGCGTTTTAATCTTCACGTTGACTTCTAGCTTTATGCCAAATATCATTTTCCTAAAGTGGGTTTTCTAGGTTCCCGACATGTTGTAATTTTGAGCGAGAAAGCTGGGTATGTAAATACGTGGCCAGACGAAGTCCATTTATTTTTCTTTATTTGAACAATATCTTCCACTTCAGTTGTCGGGTCCTCGAAGCTCCTTTCCTGTCTCTAAGTGTTTTCGATCATTATTTGTTCCATGGCTTGTTGAGCCAACCTAGGTGTGCTCTCATGTTGTTTAGTAAGGCGCCAAGTTTCCGCTTCATGTCTCGTCACCTCACATTTATTTTTCAACTTTCCGCTAAATGTTCTTCATGACGCAGGCCGGGATCGTTCCGTTCGCAGGATTTCAACACTTTCCCAAAGTGGACCGCGTTCGTACGCGATAGAACCCGCGGCCAAGTCCAATAACAACGCCCGTGCTTTGAACCGAAAGAAAACGCGAGGGTCCCAGGTTTGATTGCGGCCATGGGAAGTTTTTTGTTTTCAATTGGCTGCACATGTTGTTGTTCCCCGCCGTTGCTGACCCCATACCCCTCTGACATCTGGAGTGGCCTAAGGGTTAGGTTGTCGGTTTAACGGCGTAAAAATCCCGGGTTGCATTCGCGAGACCACCCTAACCACATTTTTTTCTCAGGCTTCGGTGTTTTCTAAGGTTAATATAACACTGCAGAGCGGACAACATTGCTGTGCAGAATGCGCTGCTCTGTTGTACCACTTGTGCCACATTCATAATTTTTAGCTTCGTAATTTTCATTGCTGATTACCTTACAACAGCAGAGTTTAAAAAAACCATGCATTATATCTTTGTCAAGACAACCAAGAAATTTGGAGGAAAACATAAACCCCTGAGGAATATTAAAGCATTGCATGATCAAATGTCAGAGTTATTACGTCTTTTGAATAAAGATATTGGGCATAGAGTGGGCATAGTGGCAGCGATGGCTGCACCATGCTGTATTGCTGCCTTTTTTTGACACAGCTCCTTGGCAGTTTGGTCGGGCCTACGCCTTCCGCAAGTGCCGTTCCCGGTATGAGCGCTCCGTCGGACACGTGGTCTTTGGTGGGGTCACGGAGCCGGACTTTTCTATCACTCCCGTGCGCGACAGCTGCGATGTGTCCACACGCATGCCTTACGGAAGTTTCCACTCCACACTCTCCAACGCTGTCCGTGATCGTCCAATTGTCACCAACGCTCGGAATTTGTGACGTGCGGCATCAAAGCTATAAAACCGCCGACCTAAGTCTTCGGCTTCAGTGGGCATAGTGGCAGCAATAAGTACACTGCTGAAACGATGGCTCCTTTTGACGCAACTATGTTACTTTCATAATGGGCACGCAGTTCGTAGCAATGACAGTATTTTACTGCTGCCGCTTTTTCCCACAAGTGTTTGTTTTGTCATGTTCAGATAGAGTGTTTTATTTTAACAGTCTTTTATTGAGTGGTGACTCCGACCCTGTCCTGCCCCTTAACCCCCTAAAAAAAAACAAAAGAAAGCTGTGCCCGTAAATAAAAAATGGCCAACTTAGCACTCATCCCGCTGTTCGTTCTTTTGTAACTTTGAATTCTACACCGGAGCTGAGTGCTAAGTTCCGTTTAGTCGATTGGAGCAGCTCTGAATAATTCTGGTGCAACTGCTATAAAATCAAAACTTCTCGCCACTCAGCTCAAAATAGGCCCTGATATTGCTGAAATTAAGCTCCGGTTTCACAAGAGATCTGAAGCACTTTAGCCTCGCGCATCCGTGCTGGAAAACGCTTCCACAGACTACAGCTTCAACTCTGCTTGTATCGTGTTGCGCTCCTAGATAATGTCGGCTAACGCATGCATTGTCCAAATAACTTCGAGGTTGATGATCTCGATGATCGATGACACCCAACAAAGCCATAGTTTACGGGATAATAGAGGAAAGCAACGAGGACGGTGATTTTTTGGCGGCTAAGGTTGCGTCCTGTTTTACTGTAATGTTACAGATTGAATGGTCTCAGACTAAAAAGTGTCACAGGCTCGGAAGATAGCGCACTGATTGTTCCCATCCTATCATTCATAAGCTAATTTATTCTCGGGATAAAATCATCCTATTTAACAACGTACCAAAGCCTAAAGGAACTAAAATATATACCAATGCAGATTTTCCACTAAAGTACGTGCTCTGCGCAAAAAAACATGGGGCACGCTGCTGCTTCTTTTCGCACTATAGAGTGTTCTACTAGTTCGAGGTTAGACTATATTCAAATAAACAAGGTTCGGTTCTGCTGGGAGGCAAACTAAATTTCCTTGTCAAAGCACATGGTGTGACGAACAATCCTTATACAATACCCTTCTCGGGTTCATCTGGTTCAGAACTCTTTTCCTCTCAAACTGAACCTTTCCCGGCAATAGTGCCTTCCTTCTCTGGTTGACGTCGTCTCTGCAGGAATTAATATTTCGTCCTTGTACATTTGAAAGCTAGGAGCATAATAAAAAATGCCAGGCATTCTGTTCCTTTTTTCAGGACATTCACCTCACGTCATTGCCGTAACCGAAATACGGCTACGTGCTGGTATTCCGGAGTCCGAATTCACACCCCCACGTTATACGACAGTTCGCACAGATCGCTTCGTAGGTAAACAGGGAGGCGTCGCTCTTCTCATCTATTTGGACCTAAAATTTGCTGTTTCCACGGCCCGTCGAAACTGAATCTGTTTAATGTAGGATTTTCCTCGAAAAATATGCTACTGTCATTAGGGTTTTCTAACGGCCTCCTGGCACGAATGTTGAAACATTACAAAAACTAATGACTTCATATACGAGCGCAATTTTATGGCATAGAATTCCATAAGTGATGTTAATTCCCCAAGTATGCACTGGCCCTCCCTTACTTGTCAGAGTCGCGAACCGTATATCTGCAGGAAACTTATCGCTTTACAGTATCTTTCGGCTTCACTCAAATTGTCGATGGTGCCAACAGGATGAATGCTCTTCTCCGCCTAGTTATGTCTAAGCTCTGCCCTGACGTATAAACGGTCCAACTTCAAAATACTGGACGCCTTTGTGAACGTCAGGCTGTTCTCGCTTCCCTCGAAAGTGCAATCGGGAAACAGCGATATTTTTTCACTCTGTTCCCTGACTTTGAACATGCGTCTGACCTTCCTGTTTTAGAGGCTTTAGCCGTAAGCTACGACGACTTTGTGCTACTCAGCGCTTCCGGTGACATCGACACATTAACGATTGCTTTTGAAAAGCTGGTCAAAACATCCAATAAATAGTTTATTCGGGTGAAGACCAACAAGAAAAACACTGACGTACCCTGAATGAATTGCGAGCTTTTGCACTTACCTCGTTGAGTCCGGTGACTTAGGCGCTGCAGATCTTCTACCCGTCCATAAAGTATTGTCCGGTTTAATGAGTGCAAAAAAGAAGCTTGGGAGCAGCAAAATTTAGCAAAAGATTTTTTCTTTCGCATTCCATTGCAACGTTTACAGACCGATATTTTCTGTCCATTTTGCCGCTGAATCCTGCCCCGTGATGCTTCATGCAATTCTTTCAAAATAAACCACAGAATCATAGATGATCCGGCGGAACTTCTGAACCTATAATTTCTTCTTTCAGATTGTTTTTACATTCGACAATCCGTTGTTCGATTTTTTTTTTCACTTCGAATCCAACGTCTCCAATGCGCGATATAGTGATTGCTGAGAGGGCGTGTTAAATCTCGTACCTAATTAGGACCCTAAAAATATAACCGTCCTCATGGGATCCCCAACATGTTTTTCTGTCGCTACTCTCTGTGGACCTCTCGCTACCTTACAATATTTTTTAATAAAACCTTAAAATGTGGTACCGTTCTAGATCTTAGAAAAATGGCAAAATATTACAATTGCCTAAATGAGACGGCAAGCAAGTCTTCAGCAATTACCGGACCATTATTTTACCCCTCATTCTTGAAAGCTATAAGCGCCTATTCATTACAAACGTATCATTGGGTTACTTGAATCTAACCATTTATTATCTAATTGCCAAAAATTATTTAGGCGAGGTTATAGCACCGTTACTCAGTTAACGAAATTTTTACACGATATTTCTATTAACATGGACATTGGGTGTCAAGTTGACGCCTTATTCATTAACTTTTCGAAAGCGCTCGACACTGCACTTCACTCTAAATTACAATGTAAATTCAATACCGTACTGAATTACCGCAACTAGTTACTCGGAATATTGATTTGCTTTAAGACAACACGAAATACGTTTTTTTTTTAATTCGGCTGACTCCCATGCTGTTAGTGCATGTTCAGGTGTCCCAAATTCTTCTGTGCTGGAACTACTACTGGTTGTATTGCATACCAACGATATTCCTAGTAACAGCAGTTATAAAATTTGTTATATGATGATGATTGTGTGTTGTATGTCACAAATTATCACCGTCTAATTTATTCGTTTGCTAAACTCTGTGAATGATGCAAAACCTGGAAAATGAGTATCAATTTTAACAGTCCCTTGCTTTTGCCTTTTACCAATAGCTGGTCCACTTCCAGGATGGCGCATTCTTCTAACGGATCCGCTCTGAAAAAGGCAACAGAACAGAAATATCTTGGCGTTTTCATTCCTTACAAGCTATCTTGTTCTCAGCCCATTAACTTTAACTGCACGAAATATTTAAAACCAATTAGGATATTTGTTGTCCCAGTCCCTTAAAAGCTATAAATTACTAATGTGTAAACGCTCATTCGACCTGTGCTTAACTATGTATCTCCCGTATGGAACCCTTACAAGCAGGATGAAATCAATAAAATTGAGGCTGCCCAAAAAAAGCGATCAGATTTATTTGCAATCATTATGACCATTACTTTTCGGCTTCCCTTGTCCTATCCTCCATAGAACTTACGGTATTACGCACGCGTCGTCTCAATAAAATTGCTACACTGTTTTATTCATTCAGCGTATGGCATGTCTAATGACACATGCGTGACATTTACCTTGCTTTCTATTACCAGAAGCAATCACCATCTTAACAGAGAGCCTTACCTTTATCGAACCAACACTTTTAAATTTATGTTTTTCCCTTCAGCAGCTAAACATTGAACGGATTGCTTCGTGATATAAGTTTCCTTCTGCTGGAAAAAAATTGTACCTGCCCCTTGTGATTTGCCCTTACTTGGCATTTTGTCGTATTGCTCTGTTGCTCTGTTTTATTGGTATTTCAATTGTGTTCGATGCTCACTTTTTTGCCATAGCTCCAATGTGGCGGCTGCAGAAAAAATAAATAAATAAATGAAGAAATAAAAATAAATAAATAACTCAATAAATACATAAATAAATAAATAAATAAATAAATAAATAAAATAAATAAATAAATTAATATTTTGGTAATACCCATTTCTTGTCTGGAGTACATCCGAAATGACTAAAGCAAGTGTGTTATACAAGAAACGGAAACCTTAAAAGGGCAGCAAAATGAAGCGGAGGCAGAATTCGTTAAACCGTTGTTTGCTCTAATGTGATTTTTGCTGTCATGGCTTTAGTACATTTTTAGTTATTTTTAGTACATTTTTAGTACATTTTTAGTTATTTTTTAAGGTGAGCGATGTAATCCCATGATTTTAATTGCTATACACTGGTCAAAAACAAACAGTTTTTGTCCATCTTTTCCATTCTTGGCGATTGCCCTACACGTCTCCTCCTGCATCTGGTGAGGTATGTTGCTTAGTTACTGATTATAAGTAAAAGTAGGAGCCCATCAAGAGTGACGTGCATGCGCCAGCCCATTACATGAAATTGTCCGTCAGCTCAATAACATCTAACGGGCCTATGTCGTAGTACATCAGTTGAAAGGAATGCCTAACGCTTGTACAACATGACAAAACACATTGGTTGGCAATAACAAGGTTGTGTCTTTAGTTTGGAATGAGGATATGCCAACAATATCTGAGGCGCTTTTTTTTTCTAAATGAGCCTGATCCTCTTAAAATGAATGTGAGAAAGAAGCAGAAGTTTGTTACCGGACCTAAATGCAACGCCATCAAAGCCATCATATATATTTCACTTCGGGTAGGATAAGTTTTTATGGACACAAGTAGTTTAAAAATGTGTCGTGCCTATGAGGAATATTTGGCGATCAGTTAGGATTTGGCTCGTACTGAATTGAAACACTGAAGTTGATGCTGCATTCTTATTAATACTGTATTCAAATTGACTTTCAAGCATAGCGCCATTGAGTTTTGATGGAAAAGGCATTATAAATATTTACCAGGGCTTCAAGAACACCAGAACTATACATGGATGGCAGGTGAGTGCTCTTGCTACCATTACCAGCTTCTTGTAATGCTTCCCTGGGATAATGTTCTCAGGCATGTTTGAAGGCACTCACAAAGTAAGCAAGCTGGTCATTGCTTTGCCATAAATTTCCAAAACGCTTCACAAAAAGGCTGCTCATATCATCTTCTTCACCTTAATGAAGAGGTTTGTAATCACATGGGGGGTGGGGGGAAATTTGCCAGGGTTTTTAAGTGGCGGATATTTAGGTGAGTCCTAAAATAGTAAATATGGGAGTAAACAAAATAATTGGATTGAGAGTTATTTCGTAGCGACGGGGAGGACAAAATGAAATCCTTGTTTCACATCTCTTAGTTTTCTTTCGTTCACTTCTTCTTCCGTTCACTTCGCCGTGAATACCTGGGGCCAGATATTTCACCGATCTCGTAATTTTCGTCTGCATTTATTATCTGCCAGCTCCGCAAAGCAAAAAAAAAAAAACGAAAACACCCGCGAAAGAGTCTGAACAGTCAAACCAAGTGCAAACTTCCATTGGGAAAATAGATTTGGCTCACTCTGGTCCGTTTTGATCTGGCTCCGTTTTGATCTTGCTCGTGTTCGATACGAACTACGATCTGTGTACACGTTTTCAGAGCGTTGTCTAAGCTATTTTCTTGCTAACCCATTTTAGTGCAAAGATTTCGAGTTTTTCTTGTCACTGCAGTTTTATCCAACACAGTTTCCGTATCTGGATCTTGCTCATTTCGAAAAAAATGCTTATTATGTGTCACATCAAATGGTTGATATTTTATGTATAATAATGATGTTCAACATTTAGTAGACACCAGTGCACAGTAAGCAATGGAGAAAGATCATACTGATTTGACTGCAATGGTTCCAAGAAGGTTAAACACTATCCAGAAAATTCATCTGCGTCAAATGCGTAAAGCAATACAATTTTATATTTGCAATAAATTACTCCTTAAACTTCGGAATCTCCCATGTATTTATCAAGCTTTAGGCCTGTAGCCATCTCTAACTGCCACTATAAAGCGTCAGGTACATCTGTCGTAAACATAGAGTTTTATTTTACACTGGCTTTAGGGCTTTTGGAAACTGAGAGCGAATATTTCAGTACAAGAAACGCTACCGGCGCATGCGGAATTGTCGAAGGAGGTACAACCCAAGCGGGATGCTCCTTATATTGTCGTTTATTGATCCCCGCCATTGATTTTGGCATAGAGGTTCATTTAGCTCCAGTCCGAGCAACTTAGCGGCGGTGCGCGCCGCGTCTTCGCTCCATGCAGTTCGGCCCGACGAACATACGTCGTCCTGCCGCGGGACATTTTCCCCCGCGAGAACCTCGTCCCGAAAGTTAGATCCATGTACTTCGGATCCAGCCAAGGTACCTTTTCTATGCGAATGAGGGGCATACCGGTACAAACGTGTATAACGCCCAGCGTTCAACGTAAACGCCCATGAATCTGCAAATAGATATAATATCCCTGCAGCGAATCGGCCTTTCAGCTGCACTTCCCGTTACTTAGCAAGAACGAAACGATATCAAATGGACTCTCCGAAGAAAGAAACGCACGAAGGACACTTTCAACAGCAACTACACCGCAGGAGAAAATGTACATAAATATTTCAATTCGCTTGTGGTTGAAAAATATAGACAAACAGAACTTTTCGGAGTTATCACAGCAATTTTGGATCTCTCGTTCACAGCTGTAGCGAAAGTGACTCGTATTGTTCTTCGGGAAGGCGCTTAACGATAGAGAACAGCCAGCGGCATGGCATTCGCTGCGTACGAACCAGTCTACAGCGTACTGCTTTTCGTTTTCGCGCAGCCAACAAATCTCGCCTGTTATAAGCCAGTCTGTATTTGTAGAACTCATTCATAGGACTTCTGTAACAGGAGCCCAGTTTTGATCACCCAATATCTATCAAGTGCAGAATTTATACCACGGCAATTTGTTAATTTATGCGAGCTGAGCTGTCGGGGTTGGACAAATGCGCGCACTTTGGTTAGCCGTGCACTACAGCCTCTGTATTAGATACGTCCATGAAAGATTTCAACCAGACTTCATTCAGGGTAACGTGCTTCTTACCGAATTTGTACGGTTAGTAATAATGTAAAAGCGTATCGGAAAGCAACAGGAGAGCTCTAATTATGGGCTAATGTTAGCCGAAGAAAAACCCAAAACACACCAGAATAACCTAATAAACATAAATAAGACTGGATTAAAGAAACGATAAAGTTGATTAATTGTAGGATTTATCCCGCCGACGCTGTGCAGGCGGTGTGGCACACCGTAGTGGAGGGCTAGCCAATTTTGCCCATCTGGGGATGTTTAACGGACGTGTAAATATCAGACACACGGGCACTTTTGCATTTCACCGCAGTCAGAATAGCGGCCGCCGTGGCCGGGAATTGAACCCGCATACTCCTGCTTAGCAGCGCAACGCCTTAGCCACTGAGCCACCGCGGCAGGTGAAGCGTTGAAATCAAGCAAGTTTTTTCTCTTTATACTTTTATTTACCATTCCTGCTTTTGCTTTCTTCTATATCAACTTTTTTTTTAACTTTTAAAATTTCAACGCGAGCTGCTGGACAGTAGTGTTACTGGTAACGTCCATCAGAACCACCACACCCGGTTTAAAGAAGTGCACTTTTTATTACCATTTTACATAGTTTATTATCATCATCATCATTTCTCTCTGTCCAAATAATTGGATTACAATGACTAGCGCTCCCTCGTAACAAAGTATAATTGCCCGTTTTCTAACAAACGATTAGGGCCACGTCAATGCCTGTGAAGCGCAACAATACTTCAGCAGACTGGACAGTGACACTCCAGCGCCAGCGAAAACAGGCAAAATATATCGTCTTGCATCCCCACTACCATTGTCACGCCTACGCTTACATATAAAAAAAGAGGATGAACCTAAAATGTCAACAGCAATAGCTTAGTGATGTTCACAAAAGGACATTTCCCCTGGGCACTATCCGTACACGGGGGAAGGCTGATGTATTTCTGTTTGTCGTTTCAAAGCAACTACAGGATTTTACCCATTCAGTATCGTCGTTGGCGAATCATCGTATAGCTCACGTTTACGTCAACAGCTGTCGCTGTAGTTTTTGAATATTTTCCAGCATGCTAAGCGCCATTTCCGCTGCGTTTCCCACATGAACCATGGTTATAACTTGACCAGAAAATAATAGCGTGGGCTTTTGCCTGCTCATATGAACTGATGGTCATTAAGGGTAACAGAGTGGATCCCTAGAGAAGGCAAGCGCTGCAGGGGGCGGCAGAAAGTTAGATGGGCAGATGAGATCAAGAAGTTTGCGGGGATAAATTGGTCACAGTTGGCACAGGACCGAGGTAATTGGAGAATAATGGGAGAGGCCTTTGCCCTGCAGTGGGCGTAGACAGGCTGGTGATGATGATGATGATGAACTGATGAGTAACGTGGAATTTTGTGCCTGTCGGTTCGTGATAGCTTAATGAATATACCAGCGAAATAACACTACCCGGAGAGGATAAAAAATTAACACGAAGGCAGCCACTGGTGAAAGCCTGTGTTTTGACTGTCATTGTGTTAATTCTTTTTTCCTCTACGAGTAGCGTTATTTTTCTTGGGCTTTTCATGAGGCTGTTTAAAAAAAGGCGCGAGAAACCGACAAACCGATATATGTGAATGTTACCATTTAGGGGCAGCATTTACAGGCATACGAAGTAACTGAGCAGCTCGGTAGGAATTAGAAACTTGCATGTCCGCCAACAACATAAATATTTTTTTACGACGAGATGTTGTTCTGCAACTTTCTTTGACAATTGAAGGGGACACTTCGTTTTTGCTATCACAACGCGCACTTACAAAAATAACAGATTGTTTACGTTGACACCCACCTCTCCCAAACAGCTGCTTCCGCAAAAAGGCTGCTGTATGCCGCATATAAACACTTCCGGAGACGTTCAGTGTCATCTTCACTTGCAGATGACTTCTTTACCCTCAATGCAGAAGAGCCTCCCGCTGCGAAGCACCACAAAGGCGGACGTCCTCCCACTGAAGCCTGTCGCATTTTGTTGTCTGCCCGTAGCTGCATTGCGTTTTTTGAGGCAGGCGTTTATAAAAACAGCTATTTCCACATGTAGAAGTGGTGCTGGGAAACTAGCATGTAAATAAGCTCCTCAGCGGCGTCATTCATACAACGTAGCAGTGCAGCTGGCGTTAAGTCCGCTGAAATTTACAGCAGCAAAATCATGTTTGCTCAGACATGTGCTTTTCTCTGTACAGCCTATACAATTTGCGACGGCATGCCGCCAACAACCAGAAATAAACAGTAGGGGCCGTATTCTGAGTCCCTCCTTCTCCCCATTTGCTTCCTCCACTCGGCTGAGGAGAGGATTCCGCAATGCTAATGCATGGGCAAGTCCATTTCAAGGATCCTCTCTACTGGAGGCTCGAGTGGACGAAGGACTGGGAATACCAGGGTAGGTCGTAGACTCTCGATGATAGGATTGAGCTACTGTGTATAACAATTTTCTGTCACTATTATTTAAATAACATTGCTCATACTACTAACAGAAATGAATGGGCAACACATTTTAAGCATACAGCAAATCTCTCGTTTATCGCACATACATATATATATCTGAGCGCAAAGTTAGCGAGAATGGCACTTGGACTTAGCACGAGATATTCTGAGTGACGGAACAGAATACGGTAGAGAAAATGAGAAGTTTTGGCACGCACGTTTCTAGCATCAAATAGGATATTAGGATTTAGGGAAGGATTAAAATGGCTGGGAACAAAAGTGTGCGTACCTGATTTTGATGCCTGCGAAAGGTAATGGAATGACTTAAACAGGCATGCGCGGCTTACGGCAGCGGCCGTCTTCAGAGGTCAATTCCCCTGAATAGGTGTGTGCAAATTGAATGTTGGTAAGAGGACGTCCCAGCCAAATCGCAATGGCAGAATCAGCGGTGGCCTAATGATGGCAGTAGTCATCGTATTGGCCTATTATCTCGATTGAAGTCGACAATGCGGCGAATCAACATTATTCTAATGAACGAATGAATGAATGAATGAATGAATGAATGAATCAATCAATCAATCAATCAATCAATCAATCAATCAATCAATCAATCAATCAATCAATCAATCAATCAATCAATCAACCCATCAATCAATCACTACTTTTCTTTTAATTATGATACTAAAATATTTGGAATCCTTGGACGCATGGCGAAGGGCTAGTTGTGGGACAAACTTCGGAAGTGCAATGTTACAAAAAATTATATTTATATTCAGTGTGCTAAACCACGGCCCCTCGATGAAAAGAAAGTTTCCACCGAGAGGCCGTGGGTAGACATGTTGTAGTATACCCAAGTTACAGATATAGCTGGCGACGGCGATTCTTCGTGCTTGGGGTTTCGCCAACTACATATTACTGAAAATACACATACTTCAGTCTGGTATCTGGCTTAGTGCGGTAGATTCACATGCAAAATTAAACTGCTCGTATTGCAATAATTGAATAAACAGGCGGCATATAGTTGAATCACCGCATAGGTATAGTGCGATGCCACGGTCGTGCAGGCCTCATGAGATCAGAAAACTTCACGGTAACGTTCTCTTTGGTAGTAAGGTATGCTTAATATCACATTCAGTTTCTTGCTTTACCGCCATGAGGCAAGGTATAAATGGTTCGCTTTTTTTCGGAAATGCTCAAATCGCTAGCCCATTATCGCTAGCCTTACGTTATATGAGGAACCGTTGATCTCAATTCAAAAGGGTAATAACATTTAGCGCCACGATAAATACCTTAAAAAAAGAATTGGTGTGAAAACTAGGTTAAGCGGGTATTGCACAGCCACCTTAGTAACTGCAAATATTAGCAGCTTTAAATGCAAAAGAGGAGGACGCATATACAACAACTGCAAAACGCAACGAAATGCAGCATTCAGCAGAGTATCGGCGTTTTTCCTCCTGGGCCAGTCAAGTAAGCAACGGTGATAATATTTTACAGACATGGATGGTGCTCAAGCTTTCTGCCAACCTGACTCCGAGAACATGTATTTTTTCGCGATCTCTTAGCAGAAAGGCTCAAAGGCTGTGAGGAGGCTGAAAGAACTAAGCCCTTCAAGGTGAGGACCGCCTTATTTTTGTTCTCTTATTCCCGCAAAAATTCCGTTTAAAATAGAGGTATTCCGCCCAAGAAATGAGGTCTCAGTGGGGGAACAGCCCAGATTGGAGAAGCGAGCTTGTGGATATTGTTTTTTTTTTTGTACAGAGGCAGTAGGTGATATTGTTTTTTCTATTGGAAGGAAGTAAATGCCATCTGTTTTCCAACGTCTGAAAGCTCCACTGGTGCGGTGTTCGCGTTAGTGTTGTGTTCCCGAACGTGTCCCCTCAGAGAAAACCAAAGCTAGAACATGGTGTTTTGTGGAGGCTTACGAAGGCCTTTAAAATTAAAATTTGATTGTTGTGCTTTTTCCCACAAACGGGTAGCGCACTCTAAAACCATGTGCACAACTTAAAGAATAAATATGTTATTTTTACGTGTGCATGTTCTTGTGTTTATGCGAAACTTTATTATTGTTCAACGAATGTGTACATAAAACCGCGTGCAACGCAGATGGCCACCTTTGAAACATTTTGTAGTAGAAACCTCGCTCTCCTGGCAAAGCACATTGGGAACGGTAACAGTATCTATCAGAAGGGAATTTAGGCAGCCTTCCTCGCTTTTGTACCGGAAATAAAGGAGTAGTCTTGGAAATTCAAGAACACACAAAAGTAAAGCGTCTGAGTGTATGCGCTGAAATATAATCTGAAGCTGACATCTACGACATTCAGGCACGAGAGAACAGGATTAGCAAACATAAATACAACAGATATAGTACTGCTCACGATTACTCAAGTTCTTGCACGTTATATTGAGAGACTTTTATCAATGGTGAAAAAAATTATAACAGAAAGATCGCATTGCGGATGTATTAAAAATTCAAATCTTCATCTTCATTTCCCTTGGATGGAACGCAAAGCACCAAAATTAATAGGGATGCCATTTTGCCCAGGACATTGTCGGACCCGGGAAAGGCACTCGAGTAAGCGCGTTTGCTAGGGAGTCTCCGCATATGTCAGCGTGGCCAGCAACCCGAACCGGTGAGAAACGTGGCCAAGGACTCGAAGCAAGTGTAGAAGGGACGAAGTTAGTGGTGTGTGGGTGGGTCTCATGGGGAGCGTAATTACGAAGGGCTGATTGGCAGTCGGAGAATATATACAGTGGCGTTGTGGTAGGAACAGTGAGAGTTGCGTGCACTATTGCAAGGGCAATGTCTGGGACTTGCAAAAAAAGCTAAGGTCTGCGAAAGAAAATCTGACGAGGAAACTATTTAGATGAAGAAAATCCGGCCAAGAACTTTATAGCTCCCCTTTGTATCCGTTCGGCTGCATTTCAAGTGGATGACAAACTTTGCTTGGCAGGAGCTCACGCTACCTTGGCGACTCCTCCCTGAGCTTGCCGATTAAAGTTAGGGCCAGAAACCTTCCCGCTGGGTGTAACTAGAAAAATAAATTACATGACCTGCCCAGTGCCAATCTTCTAAAATAGATATCTAAACTACCTTTAAGGTTCTTTCAAGGGAAACAGAAACATATGGGCATGTTTTAGTGCATTTGCCTTAGTTACTGGGGACAGAGAAAATGCTCTAATAATTAAGTCATGTCCCGTGTCTCCCCTTTACCTCTCATTGTTCATTAGTAAAATTAACGAGAGTTCTCACTTACCGGCCTTTTAAGTAATCAGGAAAAAAATGTGCAATCTATTAGGGAGTAATAAGGGGTACGCTTGTATCTAATTTCTATATATTGCCCGTTACCCATTGAGCGCTAAATAGTTGAAACGTTTGCAATTGGCTGCGTTGGCGGCTGTCCAGAAGCGTGCACTAAGTTAGGAAATCTACAAGTACATAAAATAACGCTAAACCATGACCTCTCCTTGCTACAGTCCGGACACAGAACGAAGAGGAAAAAGCGTTCCGTGAAAAACACTTTCATTATTCAAAGCGTTTCCAGCAGGATGCTAATCGTTGTGGCTGGGTTAGCGGGTTTTCTTCCCCCTTTTTTTGCATAAATACATTGCACAGCTCGTTAATCATTGCAGGGGGTTCGGAGCCAAAAAGGGCGACTTTTTTTTCTACGAAATGCGTACATGTAAAAAAGGTAAGTTCACGTCCAGACTGAAGGCGTAGGTTGCGAATCTTTCCCAGGACCATGATCTGGAGACAGTTGTTTACTCGCTAAACACCGAAGTCTGAAGGTTCCGCATCCGGAACAGTAAACAGTGCCTGGAAACTTTTACTAAATCCGCCGGGAAGCCTGATATATAACCTTTCCAACGGGAAACAAGCTCTTTCTTCTTTTTTTCAGTATACATTTGAGATTGTGAGATTGTTTGTTTTTTAGTAAACTAGCCTGCCGGATGGTTAAAAAAGAAAATTTCTCTTTTATGCACTCTTCCTGATACTCTGTGCGTGTTTCCTCCATTGGTACTTATTAAATGCGTTTTAGTTACACTTTTGCTGCACTATATTTCGCAAAGGCAGGAGTACACTGCAGCAATAGTTTTTTGCGGGCTCCGCAATGACTGAAATTTGAAGTTGTTCCTTTTCTTGGTCCTTCGTCTATTTCGTGAGATGTTGCCCTCCACTGTTATGCTCTTCTTGATCTGTAGATTTCACAAGGAGTCTTGATATGTAAACAAAGTTTTGAAATAACATTCATGCATACTTGATTTTATTCATCACTCGTCTTCAATATGAGAGGCTATTTCAAGAAGTTGGACTTCCAAGCTGCTTCTGTTTTGTGGTTGCATCGAGTGTCCGACAATACAAAGATGTCGTTTGACGCGCCCAAGCTACATTTGCGTTTCCAAGGGCACCGTGGGGACGCTTCAGAATTACTTTTGTACACATGGTGATCGTTAACGGGAACATGGAGACAAAATTCAATGTAGTTTATCCGTAATATTGCTTCGTTAAAAAACATTGACACCGCTTCCAACGGAAACTTTGCTAAAATAAGCTATATAATTAGGAAAAATAAACTGACCATGCAAAACACTATTTTAATTGATTGATTGTAGCGTTTAACGCGCCGACGCAACGCAGGCGACGAGACGCGGCGTAGTGGAGGACTCCGGATTATTTTGACCACCTGGGGATCTTTAACGTGCGCTCAAATCTCGTACACGCGGGCTTTTTTGCTTTTCACCTCCATCAGAGAAGCGCCCGCCGCGGCCTGGAAACGAAGACACACTATTTTAGTTCCTCACTAGAACCTATGACGTATTATGCACAACCCTCCGAATTTCTGAGGCTGGCAAAGAGAATCGCGTTAGGCATGGCTTATACGCTTCCGAGAACGAGCTATTTGCAGTTCAACCTAATGCATATCCTTTTTATAGCAGCAAGAAATCTGGGGCGAACGATGGGAGTTACGAAAGCACGCGTAAACATTCAAGCAGAAGTGCGTACTGCGCCAACTACTCTTGTTATAGCTGTACAGCTATCCGGCCTGTGTGCCCGTCCCGCACGACACCTGCGAATTGGCATAAGCGAGATTTTCTTACTTGACCTGGTTTGTTGAGTAAAGCACGTTGTTGGGCTAGTTTGTCGATCATATTTAAGAGATGTATAGCGCAAAAAAAGACGAAGGACAAAAAATGCACCAGGAAAAGCGCTAGCGCTTTGTCCTAGTGCATTCTTTTTCCTTCGTCTTTGTTTGCGCTATACATCTCTTGATTCTGGTTTGAGTGAACATGCAAAATATTTACAAAGTTATTAAAATAAAGCGCAGGAAAAATAGGCCAGGTGTAAATTAGGCCGAAAGCGCGGACGGCGGGCCTGAGCGGTATTCTGGCGCCATCTCTAGGGAGGGCGGTAAACAAAAAAACAAAAAAACATCGCGTCGTTGGCTGCAGCCCTACCCCACATAGTGAACATCCGTTTAAAGTACCTGCCCCAGATACTTCATCGCTGACGTCACTAAACGCACATTAAAACCTGGAAATAATATTTTGGCTTAGTGTAAATTATCTGCGTCTAATGCACCCTATGCTGTGGGACAAGCGCTGGGGGCACTACAGACCACCTAATTTTCCGAAAAAACTTGTATTTTCCCTTCATTGCTCGTTTAAACCGGGTCGAAATCTCGACACAAGTGAATTTATTTTTTATGTTCAACCGGAAAAACGGCCACCAAGGCTGGTATCAAATACGCTTCTTTAGACCCAGCTGCACAACGCCCTTCCCGCTGAGCCACCGCGACAGGTTCAATACAAAAAACACAAAGAAAAGCTCGTATAGGGGTGCCAACGCTTCTCAGCACCTTCGGTAACCACTGCACTTCTAGCATTTCCATAGTTCCCTTGGGTAAGTGTGAGAACAAAAGGCAAATGCGTTTTCGGATACTTTCGTGGACGATTGTGTTTTTAATGCTGAGTGGCAATGTTTAGTGGTAAAAATAAAGATAAAGAAAATTTTTTCCCAGTATTACAGGAGTGTTTGCAATTTAAGAAAGCCGATAAGATCCCGTACGCTACCTGACATAGTGTTCTGATTATTGGAATAATCTTTAGCGGAATGACCTGAAAAAACTAAAAAATGAGTGACACAAATAAAGCAAATCCTGCGCTAGAAGGCGCATCTAAAATTTCTCACTACTCCTGTAGCTGCGTTTCAAAAGACGCATCCTTTCATAAGTTTTCGCATTTCAGTACACGAGTCGCAGTAAAAGTTAAGAAACGTGCTCAGCAAAGCTCTGCGCAGACGCATAACAGTTAATGAGCTCCGTTGCGTCAGCGCCGTGCATTTCTAGGTTAAGCGGGCACAATGGCTTGCGCTTATCACTGAAAGTGCATATGCAAGAAACCATTTCTTTGAAAATGAGAAAACAGCGCCAACTAAGGCTTCCTTCTGTTTTATTCTTTCCGCGAGTTCCCAGATATTAATTATTTGAACCACAACGAAACCGTGGTCCAGGATTACCTCGGCGTATCACCGGTGTTGTGAAACCAGTACAACGATGTCACGTCTGTGCGTTTCATTGTTCTGAATGCAATTACACCGCTGTTTTTATTCGAAGATGCTCTGAAATCGGTGCAATCCCTGTGGATACATCAACCAACATTTATTCAGCTGCATCGAGAAATATACGTGTTTCGTTCTGATTTCTTTTGGTCATGAGAAGCAAGCGGGCTATTCAGCCAGTGAAAAATGCTGCGAAAGACTCCGTGGAATACGTTTGAACATGCCTGCAGCATACTCAAGAAAACCGCCTACATCGCAATGGGTAGCTGAGAAGCGGGGTGGGGCCGCCGCGCCTCAAGCATTTTGTTTTGTTTCTGCAGTATAGTCGTGGTTGAGAGATTTCTCGCATGCAGCGTGTTGTGTTGCCGGTTGCACCCCAGGCTGCATTTACAAAGGTGCCGTAAGTTTTAAGCTGTGTCGCGTATGGCGACTTCTTTTCGGTTCTTAAACACGGTTTCTCATTTTGTTATTGCTTTTATGCGCTGACGTGTACTCAACACCAAACCCGCCGCGGTGGCTGAGTGGCTAAGGCGTTGCGCTGCTGAGCACGAGATCACGGGTTCGATTCCCGGCCGCGGTGGTCGCTTTTCTGATGGAGGCGAAAAGCAAAAACGCCTGTGTGTACAAGATTTCGGCGCACGTGAAGATCCCCAGGTGGTCAAAATTAATCCGGAGACATCCACTACAGCGCGCATCATCGCCTGCGTTGCGTCGGCGCGTTACACCCTACAATCAATCAATCAAATCAACTCGACACCAAAAGAACATTCCCACTGCTTTTATGAAGATCCCGCCGGGAAAGTATGGCAACCAGACAGGATGAAATCATGGTCGCTTGGCAGGGCAACAGTGGTGGCGCTTCAACTTTCGATCTTCTTTTGGGTCCGAGCTACCCTCAGTATCCGGCGAATTCAATGTTTTTGAAAGTCACAGGGTTTCTCACAGTGATCTTTCTACGGCCAGTAGTGACTACCGCCAAGCAGACGCCCGTCGTGCAGCTTCCCTTCCCTAAGCTGCCCTTCGACGGCCAATTGATCGTTGAACTCTTCCTGGATGGGGTCGCGGGAATCTCGTACACCAGTGCCTGTCGTCCAGGCGACTGAGTGACCCCAGATTCGAGAAGTCTCGCCAGCTGCGAATGACCTGTCCGGTTTCTCAGTGAACCATCGATCTCCTGTTTTGAAATCGGATTCGTGACTGCCGTGGCGGATAAGGAAAGAAGTCGCCAGTACAGGTACCGACGCGACAGTCGTCCGCGGTAGAGGAGAGAAACGATCTAAACCATATTGATCTAAGTTACCAGACGCGAAAAAAGGTAAATCAAAAAATCTGCAGAAAGTAAGAGACTTGTCTAATTATGTGTAACATTCTTATGACGCTTGAATTAAATGTGAGTTTTTTACAGCACAGTTTTGCTTTTTTAAAATCCCGTCCAAACAAATATCTCCATTCACGCTAATATAACGTAATATGTGGAAATTCCATGACATCGGCATTATATGCAAATAAATGCAGGGTATCTTATCGTTCGCCATTTTCCGTAATTTTCATATCTTGTTATTGTTTATTTTCTCGAGATTTTCTGCGACCAATTATCTGCATTTATTCTATTATAATGATCACAGTTAGAATTTTCGCGAGGTCTGATTTATTGTGGAAATGCAGGGCGTTACACGGTCCTGGCTGTGGGGGTACTCGGCAAAGAATGCTGCCCATTAAACAAAAGTTATGACAGCGCTTCGACGAAGTTCATGGTTACTCATGAACTGGTACCACGATAACTATTAAAAAGAGCCAGAAAGACATTTTTGGGCACTTTCGTTAAGACTTATGGTTGTTGAAATACAGCATCAATTATAACATAAAGCAATTAGGAAATGGCAACACAAGCGTTCATGACTCCTGAAGTGAGAGGCCTACATTGAGTGTGATTAAGGTACAGGGCCCTATTACACTAATTCAGTCTCTTTAAAATTCTCCCAAGCAGACCGCTCGCTCCTCTTTATTCATATTGAAACTTTACACGATGGGCGCAATGTGCCGCCTTTTAAAGGGGCGCTTTTAATGCTACGATTCAAGACGTTATGGCATCTTCTCGCACTTGAAAAAATTAGCAGTGGCTTAGCTCGGCTATGCCAGGATATATGTACGTGAGCTAAGGGTCAACTGGGTATTCTTAGCTTTCCTGGTTGTCTAGGATTACCTTGATTTTCCTGCTTACTGCTGCTCAAATGACACACACTGTATACGCATTTTGTGACACAAGTATATTTTTCAAGCGGCTCCGGCGCAGCGTCACCAATCGCCCCAGAGCTAAGCTGGTTCCACAGGCGACGCCGGTGTTGCCGCGACGCACGAGCCATCGGTTCCACACCCGGTCACCCTCACATAATCATCAAGTGGACCGGGCCGCCACATAAGGAACGGAGGTCGGCGAAGACGTTGGGCGCGTGTGGTGCGTGAGAGACGCCGGGCCGCGAGCAACGTCCTGTGCGCCGTCTGACGTCACTGCTCCTCGCGCATGCGCAGCATATCTCTCCAGGAGCCACGCAAAACTGCTCCACCACGACCAGTGTAGCTCACGGTACAAAAGACAATATGGGAAAGTCGGCATTAGGGAACCAAGCTCATCGCGAAAGCGAACGCGCACCGCCACTGCAGGTGGAGCGGAAATTCACAAATAAAAAGTGAGAGTGAAGCAACAAACACCAGAAACGCATATCACCAACGTAAACTCATACCGCTCGGCTCGGAGCAAAACCCCGTCCCTCAAAAGTGATAGCAAAAGGGTCAAGTGATAGCGAAAGAACCCACAAAAGCAAAGGCATACTGCAAAATGAAACCTATATTGCCCCATGTGTGGAAGCTATATCTCTGCGGAGGTGTGACGTAGTCCCTTATGAAAATGAACTTTTCCTTTCTGTTTACTTTGTGTCTCCTGCATGTTGACTGTGTGGCCTTTCTTTTGACTTTTCCTTTGTGTTACCTCTAGGACATAAGCAGGCTGTGTACTTTTTATAGACTGCCGGATAAACAGCCATGATGTTTTACCTTTATATGTACTATGGTAAAGACAAAGTTTAAATTTCTATACGAAGATTTTATTTCAAATGAGAGGTATAAAACTTTAAAAATGACTTGCTTTCTTCTCTTTCTGAGTTCCGCAATGCTATTGCCCATGTGTGTACTCAAGGCAAAATGAAGTCAAAAGACTTTGGCCTGTTTCCCCTGTGTTGCCTCTAGGACAAAGGCTGTAAGATAGAACTTGAATTGCTGTCTTAATTCTTCTGTGTGCCGTAATGCTGTTGCTTATGTATGTACTGAAGGCAAAATGAAGTCAAAAGACTGACTTATGTCTTTTGTGTTGCCTCTAGGACACTGGGAGGAAGGATAACTATTTGTTGCCTTACATTCTTTTTCTGAAGATTGTGCTTCCTCAAGTAAACATAAAGTCGAAGCATGTAAGCCTTAATTATACTCGAAAGGTTAAGTTTTTTGGCTTGGCTAGAGATGGTAAGAAACAATGCCGATGGTTTGTGGAAATTCTGCAGCACTGTATACGTTATTTCGTGCTAGTAGAGGTCTGATAAATTCGCAGAATTAATATTACCAACTGGTACGTTTGTATGAAACAGTGGCGTAAGAAGGATACATATTGAACGAGGCTGTTCGAAGTGCCTCGTCCCTCCCATTACGAAAAAAAAGTGGGAGGGAGAAGAATATACAGACCAGAAAAAGTAAAAAGAACACAAAAAGCCGAATAGAAAACGAAGCAATGAAAACAAACACAACCTAAAAAGTGGCTTCCGATTGTCCTAGTCTGTGTTTTCCTTCAGGGTCGTTGTAAAATGGCTTATCCTTGCAACTAAATGCTGAAGCGGTGTACTGTTTTTTGGGGCAGAGCTTAGCGGTAGAAATATATTGCGACAGAAAAAAAAGGGACACAGCCAGACGAGAGCAACAAGAGCAACAACAATGTCAAAATATACCTAAGGCAGAAAAACCTTCAATTAAAACACGGTTAAAAAAAAAAAAAAAAAGGTCACTGAGCGGGTTTCGAACCATCCGCCCTTTCAATCAGTAGGCGAGTACTTAACCTCCAAGCCACCAAAACAGCACACGACAGGGTCGTAAACCTAGGTCTAAATACTTGAGCTCACATAGTCTTGCTAAGCCTCCATTTGAGTGAATTGTTTGCCTGCGTGGATTTGACGCACGGTGCTTTGTGTGCGTGCGTGCGTGCGTGAGTGCGTGCGTGTGCGTGTGTGGTGTGGTGCCGCGCGCGCTCGCGCGCGTGGTGTGTGTGTGTGTGGTGTGTGTGTGTTGGTGTGTGTGTGTGTGTGTGTGTGTGTGTGTGTGTGGGTGTGTGTGTGTGTGTGTGTGTGTGTGTGTGCGTATGCGTGTGCGCGTGTGTTTGCGTATGTCTGCGGGGAATAATTTTTTTATCCGGCCGTTCTGTTTGTGAAAAGCCCACAAACAGTGAATGGTGAATGCTTGGACGCTGAACAAAACACAAAACAGTCAATCTAGATGTAGATGACGATGATAATAACTTCGTTTGTTAATCCATTTTTATTCGCTTTTGAGTAGCAACAACTTACGACAACAAAAGACGTTGCTCGCATCAAGAAAATATACTGCCATTATATATATGTTTGCTATTATCAACTTTAACAAAATACTATAATGGCGTCTGCCTAGTTTGCTTCAGGGGTGATGATGGAGGAAGAAAGTAACTGCTAAAACTCTATGACTGCTAGATAGCAAACTGTAGTAATAAGTCTAGTCTAGGCTAGCATATATGCAGTCATTGTTATAGGTGCGCAAGAAAAGACGTGGCTGGTTCGTTGTGCGTGGTTTTGGTGGTTTGTTTTCGATTTGCTGGTGTTACGTGAATTGCTACGTGCTCCTCCTGCCGTAATATTACGTGTTAGTGCTCTTGTGCCACCTGAAACATCGTGAGTGCTGGCAAAGCGTCTGTGTCGTCGCCGTACTGCGCTGCTGTAGCAAACGCACATCGAGGTCGCCATTTGACAAAATACCTGACAAGTTGTGCGTGCCTACGTGAATCAAGAGTCTCTACTGCAAGTTCCAGTCTGTCGACGCGACGTGTGAAAAATGCTGCGTGTTCTGCCGTAAGTGATTGTTTATCGTGGTGCATGTTAAAATTTTATTACGCGTTGCCGCAGTGCTGTGTTGTTAAACGTGTTGAGTATATTCCTTGGTGTTCGGCTCGCCGCGCTTCTTTTATTGTAAATTACCGGCTGCGTCGGCGCGGTCATAATGAGCTTCCAGGAGCGGCGGCCAGTATGCTGTGTGAGTGATCGACCCCCTTGCCATTGCCGGCAACGAAAATATTATGCTGACGGCCCAGCGGCCGCCGCTTGGCTTTGGTGGATTCGACGCTAAAGCTTGTTGCATGAAAAAAAAAAAAAAGAAAACTGCGTTAATGGTTGCAAAACAAAACGCCCACTCCCCGATTTTTTTTTTTTAGGAGGCAGTTGACCCACAGTATATTTTTTACAGGACGTAGGCAGCTTAGCATTGTTCTAACGGGTAGTTTTCGTTTACGGGTAAAGAAATGCAAGGAGGCTGCATTACATTTGTAGTTATAATACGTAAGAGTTGCATATACGTTGAATTTTCAACATTTAAGCATTGCTAGCAACTTTATAAGTAGTACCACATGCACAAGGTCTTTAGGCAGTGAACATTTGACCAGATAATTGTTTAGACGTCGCAGCTTGAAAAACATGCTGTTCCAGCCTGCATTGCTGGTGCAGTCACAGGGCAGCTTTCACTGTTTTAATGCAAGAAATTTTTCCACCTTCCTAAGCTCATCCAGCATCGTCATGATCAGACAGAAATTCTTGTGTGGTGTGACATTATTTGTAGCTGGCTTGCATAAATTGTGTTGACCGTAACATGTTGAGCATGGGTTAAACGTGTTGATTCTTACAAATATGCATGTGATGGGGATACAATCACGGTGCGAAAAAGATTAAACAGGGCGTTGGGCTTGCCACCGTGCTCCTTCGCCATCCTGTTTTTTCGTTTCGTCAGCATTTCAAACTTGCCTACCCCTTGGAGGTATTGGCACGCTGAGACGTTCACCATGTGCCTCAGAGAGAATTTTAATGGCGCCATGAAGACAAAATACAAGTTTGTGTTATTCGAAAGATTTCGTGTGGTATGGTGCCCCCAGCACTTGTCCAAATGCAAACGATGCTTTATTCACTGAGAAATTCATTAATTGAAGCTAAAATTTTGGTTTTCCCGCTAAATCGTGCATTTTCAGGGTCTGCAATGACATCACAGGAACCGACCGCTCTGTAGCCGATTGGGAAACGTTCTTTACCGTTAGTTAACCGAGATGGTGCCACCATACCGTGGCAAGCCGCTTTCTGCTTTTGTTTTGTTTTTACCGTATTTAAACGTGGCTTGTTTTTGTTCAGCGAGAAAATAATCGTTTCGTGAAACATAGTGCTCGCTCCACAAATATGGTCACGTAAGACACCGTTGCTTGTGTCAATCGGCCATTGTTGTCCGAGACAACCCCAAAGCCCCGCAGTCCTGTGCAGCTAAACCAAGCATAGTGCGCGCAGTACCAACAGCAGTACGCATCGGTACTTCTATGCTTACGTGTGCTTTCCTAACCTTTACTGTTGGTCCCACCATTCTTACTACTGTAAAAAGAATGTGCCCTAAATTTAAGCGCAAATAGTTCGTTCGGCAAGCTTATAGCCTCTGCCTAATTCGCGTTTGCTGTTGCCGCCCTCCGCTAACTGCAGAGCTGGCTGGTATGACATAGGTTCTGTTGCGGGAAATGAGCTAGTGGGTCGCATGGCCATTTCCTTTGTTCCTAATTTGTAGCTTATTTGAGTGGAGTTTATGTTAAAAATGGTGTCAGCATGATTCTAGCAACGGAATCCTTTGAATGAACCAAACTTGTGTTTTCTCTTCATGGCTCCTTAAAAGCCGTAACCACGTTTCGCACCCTCTGGACCAGAGAATATGCTTGCACAGTGGAAATCTGGGGCCACAGATTTCTACCACCTAGGGATATTTAATAGGCTTAGTTTAACATTAATTCAGTGTAAGGATGCTTCTGTTCCTTTAAAGTATGGCTGAAAGCCTTGTAAGGATTGTCATGTATGTACAGTGCTCACGGATTGAAACGCGACACTGCAAGCGCGTGGCCTGCGCTACATGCAGCGCCGCCAGTGGACGCCCGTGGAAGCTAGGTGTTGCATTGTGGTATACCACGAGGATGAGAGTGTTTTGACCATAAGCTTGCTGCTTCCGGTTGCCAATAAGCGGGGAAGTGGTTCCCCGCAGCGACAGCGTTGCGCTGTCAGCGACAGCGGCGTCCATGGACGGCGCTGCATGTATTGGCGGCCACGCGCTCGCAGTGTTGCGTTTCAATCAGTGAGCACTGTACTTATTTTTTAGCTTGAAAGAACTGAAGGTGCCTTTTTTGCACCTACAAAAAAGAAATTCTGTCATGTCCTGTCAGAGCGAGTATTTCACGGCATTATACCGCATATTTACGGCTTGTTTACTACTTGAACTTCCATTTTTTACAGGGCCAGGTGTTTGACATGGAGGATGTACGTTGTGAGCTACCAGAAGAATTGGCTGCCTCCTGTTTCTATCTATCCTGCACGACCTGTAAGTGGAGTTCATTACGGCTGTGAAATGCATGAAAATCTCGATTTTGAAGGCTGAGAGAACATGAAAACATAGAAAACCATTGTGGCATTCTTGTGGTACCTTAGTGATATTAAGACATAAGAACATTGCAGAGATGGGGCAAAAAATAAGGAACCGATGAGGGTGAGAAACTTCCTGGTACCTTTCTTATTTTTTTTGTCGCATCAGGGCTGCGTCCTTGCTCCATGAATTAATTAATAACGACTTTGTCACCCTTGTTCACTGTGGTAGTTGCGTGGTGCCCACAGACAGTGTGTGGGGATTTTTCTTCTACCGCCTATTACAGATGAACTAGATCTTTAGACTTCTACTCAAAAGTCATATTATGGATTACATTACATGAGTGAAACAATTCCATGCACCCAGAAATAGAATTTAGTGAATTCACTTCAATGCCCTAGATGCAACTTGTGCCTAGCAGTGAAAAGGGTGTATTGCGTGCCTTTTTGCCACTGTGTTTCATGTAGTGTAATGAGTCCTCACTGGCCATCGTACTCGTCTCACTGGCCATCGTACTGCCATTGCACTCATTCATTTAGATCGAGAACATTTTCAATAAAAACAGGAAAAGCTAGGATAGGGATCGCAAGCAACACCCTTTCCATATCAAACAGGACTGCTGGTGCAGCATACAAAGGAAAAAGGGGAAAAAGACGGTTCCCTTAAAAAAGGATAAGATTGCAGGGTGTGGCCAGGTGCTTGTAACAAAACATTTTGTAAACAAATCAAATGGCGTGGTTGGGGGCAATATTATGATGTTTATAGTAGGAAAAACCTGCATTATTTCCGAACAGTATGAATGCTCTGTGTCCAAACATATGCAAAAATGCTTGTGTGTTTTTAGCATTTGAGTGCACGTTACAGAGTAGTCAGCTCAAGTTACTGCGGTAGCTTTCCTCATTGCTGGTAAGCATAAACCCTGAAATTAAATTTGCTGTATTCGACCACTTTAACCCTTTCACTGTCACTGATGTCCTGGTTTGTCTTCGAATTTCTCCTCCACGGTGTCACTGACATACCGGTGCGTTTTCTGTTGTGCGTTGAAAAATTCATGCCATGGTGCAAAGTTGGCGCACCTGCACTGTTTGTGCTATCTGTCAAATCTTTCTAGTAGCTTGTATTTTCACAAAGTACAGAGCGACCACGCCCAGCTTTCGCTGCGTGGGGGTCACTCCGTGCACTGTACATCTGTTGGGATGAGTGACCACGTGGCACGCGTGCAATGATGGGTGCAAGTGTGCTATCCACCACGTTTTTCTAGGGTTGTTTTTTATTTCTGTTCCTGTGTCTGCTACCCATCGACACAAGGAAATATAAAAAGTGAGGAGCCAACCTAGAGGTTGGTCAGTTCATGGTGATGTACATTTTGCTTTTTGTAAGCAAGCACAGACAAATAAACTAGACAATGCAAGTGCTGTCTCGTAAACGAAATGCACAATAAAACTGCTGCCTTTATAGGTTCCAAAGAACGCGTAGACACAAGCAACTACTCATGATGACGACTGATCAATGCCTGTCTTAGCATGTTCATGCAATTTTATGTTGCCTTCCCTGCCCCCCCCCCCCCATATTGCTTTGTTCCCACAGTGCTGCTGCAATAATCTCATCTCAAATGTTCTTGCGAGGCTGTATAAATGCCCGTCATGAGGAGGCCATGAATCTAAACAGTACTTAGTTCTGGGTTGTGTTGCCTATGTAACAGTATGTCATATTTGATGTTCGTAAGCTCATTAGTTAATTATGTGGTCTAAATTTTGTGGCTAATTTTGCAACCTAGAAGTTGTACCTTCTCTTTCAGGATACTTGGTTCAGTTTTGTATGGGAACACTCCTTTATATTTATAAGCATAACCAGCAAATGTTTGAGACGTGTTTGTTTAAACCCCTTCATATGCGATCAATGCGTTTGTCATTTCAGGTTCAAGCGTGGCAGTGGCTATCCCGTCCTGTGAGGGGTAAAGATGAGGCGACACCTGGTGTGGCAGGCGGCAGCAGCACGTATGGATCCAACCTGAATAAAATAGTCAGGTTTGCAAGAGTCGTGTGATTCATGTGATTTTCGTCAGCTTGCTCTTACAGAAACAGCTGCAGCATGAAACAGTGACTGTGGAGCTGGCTGACATTTTCTACATGCAGCTGGCTGTTGGGTGCTGTTATTTGACAGCATGCAAAGGGCACTCAAAAGGTGGAAGCTTGTGGGATACGTAGAGGACGGAAACATAAAGGATTCTTGGAGGACGCAGAAAGTCGGTGGCGAAATTTCAATACAGGGGACACACAAGGGACGAATGCGGTCTGTTGCCTTCAAGACATATAGGGGACACACAAAGGCCGTATGGTGTCTGTGTTGCCTTTGGGAGATAGACTGGACGCATGGAGGACGGAAACACACGGGACACTTGGAGTACGCAGAAAGTCGGTGGCGAAATTCCAACACAGAGGAAACACACAGGACGCACGCAGTCTGTTTCCTTCGGGACGCAGACTGTCTTTTGACTGGACATAGAAATTTTCATAAGGGACTGCGGCTGCAGAAAGTGCGGTTAGCGTGACCGAACTGGGGTGCCAAGCTCAATTTGCGCTAACCATGGTTAGCGACGTAACCGCAGTTTCCTCTGTCGTGTAACGCAGCAAACTGCGGTTTTATATAACCGCGGTTTGCTTAACCGTGGTTAACTGTGCCCGTGTAACTAGCTCTCCATCCCCAGGCAGCAGGCTCTGCAGTGACCACTTTACTGACAACTGTTTTGACAGAACGGGCGCACGAACTCGGCTACAGCCTGTCGCCGTGCCCACGTTGTTTTCTTTCTAGCATAAATCCCTAGCATAAATTTCTAGCATAAATCCCGTTAGAGCTGCGTCGCCCTCTCAAACCAAGACCCAAGTGACATTTTCGTTCTCCTTTGCAATTAAATTCTGCTTCATATTACGTCGCATATTTCGGTATAGCATATGTTGCGATCTGAACGCAGTGTGTATAGCCAAAATACAATAAAGTGAGAACAAAATGCCAAAATCCGCCAATGGGGACGCTTATCAGCGGTTGAAAAGCATAGCAGACGCCCGACTTCTGGGACGAGCCGTTGAACTTCCGGTGGCCGTGCGCGCGCCCGGCCGCGACAGCGGCGAAGCGCCATCCAGCAACTAAGTGGAGATCAGTGGCTAACCCCGACCTCCGACCACGTCTTACGTGGCGGCCGCTGGGAAAAAAGACGTTCTACGCCTCCCGCGGTAGTCGAGGGGTGGCGCTAGTTGACCGGTCTCAGAGCACTTGTAAATGTAAACCCCCCCGGCAAAAGTCGAGAGGGGAGCCGCTGCGGGGTAGCGTAATTGGTTAACGCACCGCACGCGTTATGCGGAGATGTGGGCTCGACTCCCGCTCCCGGAAAAACGGCGGATTTTTTCTCGACTTATATTTTCGCCTATTTAGCACTGTATTAAAGAAACATATGACAAACACACGTCATTCGGCACTATTAAAATATCTCGGAAACAGCCGAAGAGCACTGGCAATGACGACTGCAACCTTGATATGTGTCCTTACTGAGTCCCTCGTCCCGTATCTACCTATATATATATATATATATATATATATATATATATATATCGAGGCTAGCACAAAATTGTTGTAGTGAGTGTGTTAACTACACGTTCGAATTCAAGTTATAAGATCAATAGAGGCCCCTCTACAATCGCGCAGTCATGTTCCTTGGCGGTGACTTAGGTCGTTGGGCGGAATCGTACAAACAAGATCTCGTGATGTCATAGTGAAATCGCCGCCGCAAGGTAGACGGGGATTCACCACTGCTTCAAACGTTTACTTTAATATATCTATTATTCCTTCGAACTTTGCGATAAAACTCGTATTGTTATCAGGACAAGGCAGTATTTTTAATGAACCAAAGATATATTTTATCTTCATTCTTGGTAGCCTTTAAATGCTCTTGCAAACTACCGTGCTTTTTTTTTTCTTTCGGGAGAGGGGGGTGGGGTGGAGAACAACCTTAGCCCCCCCCCCCCCCCCCCCCCCGAAGAAAAATCCTGGCTACGCGCGTGGAGCTGTTGTTACTGGCCGTAAGTTCGCCGTTGCAGGAAAAGATACAAAAAAAAAGACAGCAAACGCTCGCGAGCAAAAAATACCAAAACAACACCAAACGCTCGTGAGCGCGTGCCTCGCGGCGAACGCCGAGCGTTCCCGGCTCCTGCACTGGCTTTAGCAAAAAAAGAAAACTCTAGCGCTGTCGTCAAGCGATAACGCGCGCGCATTTACACAAAACTCCAGCGCTAATGCTAAAGCTGAAAGGACGAGCTGCTTGGGAGAGGTCACCACGGACGCCGTATTCTCTAGAAGCCATTATGGATAACTGGAGACATGGCTATACGAGCGTGCCACTCCTTCCCGAGAGGACTTGCAGATCCCGCCACCGCTGCCTCGAATCGATGACGAAGAGCTGGTAAAAGTCTGCAATGCTGAGGATGACTTGGCATCCACCACTCGGTGCGAAGAAGACGACTGTATACTTCTTCAATGCATATGACGGCACGACGATTACTAGCACCGCAACTATACAAAAAACAATGATACTGGAACTTAACGATGTGTCCGGCAATGCTCACCTACTACAGTTCCGCCATTCAAGTCTTGCGCGTAAGTGCAAGCTTCCCTGAACTTGTTATGTTAATTTCACGAGGCGTTCAGGGAAAATGGTAAATGTGCGCACCGATTCTGTTTAGAGCCGTCGAACGAAGGATGTAAATATATTTGCTCACTGTTTAGGAAAAAAAGAAATCTGGCGGAGAGCTTGAATTTGCAAGGAATGAGGCACAAGTTATGGCTGACGGGGGGACGGAGCAAAGTTTAAAATGCGCGACTCCATTAAAGCCGCTGAAATTACATAATGCAACCGCTTCAAATGACTGTGACCCACGCTTTAGGGAACACGTTGGTTATTTTTCGGATGTCGTTGAAGATCTGCATGTGGAACCAAGTTTTAAGTTGGCGGTTGCCGTGTTATGGGTTATGTGAGCGACATATGGAGGTGCTTAAAGGAGTTGGTGTAATTTATCAGACTGGAAAAGGCTAGTAGTAACAGTTTCACTAAACTTGAGTTATGACTCTAGAAAATCGCACAGGCTATTTCTTTTTTTTTTCTTGGGCAGCACCAATCTTTCGTTTCTTTAAGTCCTCGGCGCAATTCTGTTTTTCACAGCCTAGTACATTCGGTATCCCGGCACCGAGGAGGATACATCTTTCATCAGTTATTATTCCTGCATATTCCTGCATATTAACGCGTACAGCAAATGCGCGTGTGGGAGGGACCTTAGGAGTTACTTGGGTGCTGAAGAACTGCCTGGACCGAGAAGCTCTCGAGCAGCTCGAGCAAGCCACTCGCACGCGATTTAGGGATGCCGATGCGTACCGGGTAGCGGTCCTTCAGCGTCGTCGTCGTCGTCTTGGCTGCATGCACGGTCTCATGTTAAAAGTTCATTCACACGCTTCTTGGCTCCGCGATCTTCGATTCCTGGCGTTGCACAATCTCTTGACAAGATTTACTGGCTTTACGTAAATTTGCGCATTATTAATAGCCAGACAACTAGGCGGCTGTACTAAAACATCCATGCCTTACTTTGGCCCAAATTGGCTGTATGACGACATGAGAGAGAGGGGAAAACATTTATTGAAATCAATAGATGGGCTTGTACTGAAGCTTTCAGCACCGGAGTCTTTACCGAGCAGTAAACCGTAGCTGTGGAACAGGCACCGTTCATCTGTTGTGGCAAATGGCTCTAAAATATTCTGTCGTGACAAATGGCTCCTACTTACATTCCTGTTGTCTGCATCAACACATGGTCACCATTAAATCAAATCAAACCAAACCATTTTATTTTTTCAAAGAACATTTGGAAGGAGGGCCGAACCTAAAGTGGAAGCTAGTCCAATTTACGAGTGCTCGGGGCCCCTTTAACGTAAAGAGGCCCAGCGAGGATGATAAATAAACAGGCAAACAGCAGTATCAAGTACACAGAGCGAGGTAATAAGTTCACAATAACACTACCGATTAAACTGGAAGAAACATAGCTAATTAACATGTTAAATTTAAACATATTAAATTTCTTGGAAAAGCTATTATTCGGCATGTACAAAAAAGTGCGCACTGTTGCTCTGCTAATATTTTCCACAAATAAGGTCTATTTATGAAGGTAGTTTAGTACAATTGGGAGAGAAGAGCGAGTCATTTGTTCCCTATAGGATGTCCGCGAAAAAGGTATTTGCCAAGGTTTAGTGTCATGAGTTTGATGTATCGTTATTAGAGTTGACAGATCTGCAAGGAAAGCTAGTAAATTTTCAGGAGTGTTAAGGCACTGTTTATATCTTGAAAGATATGAGTAAAGATTGGGAATGTAAACTAAATAAAACGATGGAAAAGTATCTTGGTGTGAGCGTGGTAATCTGCATTGGTGATGTGTCGAAAAGCTGCTTCTTCATTTTGTTTTGAAGTGTGAGTGGGCGATTTAAGTTCGTTGTTGTGGTTTTCTCCGAAGCAAGAACGCAATAATTGCGATGAGAGAGAAAAAAGGCATTGTAAATTTTTATTTTAATCTTGTGCGGTAAAAAGAATCGAAACTTGGCTAAAATACCAACACACTTGGAATACGGTTATTAACGTGATCGATATGCTGCTCCCAAAACATGTTTTAATAGAATTAGACACCGTCGGCTTTAACGGAGTCAAATATACTTCTAGAATGTACTTCTACAAATATACTTCTACCCAGAAGAAGATGTTCCTCTAAAGCAGCGTGTTATTGCTTCGGTGAAAAGAAAACTGCCTTTGTTTGTACGGTTAATGTTTTTTTTCCCAAGAAATTTAAATTGCTCCAGTAGTGCAATTTATCAAGGCAATAGTTTATGTCGAGTTGAAGTGTCGTAGTGTTAAAATTTCGGAACAATAGTGTCGTATCACCCGCGTAGATAATAAGGGTTAGTTTCAGGCTAATCCTAATTGTATCATTAATATAAAAGTTAAACAGGAGAGAACCAAGGATGCCTCCTTGGGGAACACCAGCATTCACGCTTTCAAATGTATAAATGGAATCAGCTATCACTAGGGCTTGTTTCCGAAATATTAAATAAGGGGTGAGGGGTATGCCCCGTATTCCTACAGCTAGAGTTTAGCAGCGTCACGTGGTTCAGACGGTCGAATGCCTTTCAAAAATCGACATGCACACCAGCTACTAATTCCTTATCTTCAAAGGCTTTTAAGATAATTTCCTTTTGGTTTAATAAAGCAAGTTCCGCTGATCTGCCTTTACGAAAACCGTACTGAAATTTAGTTATCAGACTGAAGTTAGAGGTGAAATTTTTATTCTACCACGTATTATTTTTTCTGGGGCTTTTGAAAACACCGGGAGGATGAAAATGGGGAGATAGTTAGGAAAAACATTTTTTTCACCTTCATTGTGAATAAGGTACCGCTAGGTTATAAATATGGGCGAGTGACGCTGCTCGTTAAATATCGTTAGAACTTCACTCTCGCTTGCAGGGTTCGGGTATATACTGTTTTCATTCCTCTGAATTTGATCAGACCCCTGAGGATAAGAATTGACTAGGTTAACAAAAAAATTATTGAATGCTTCTGTCAACTCAGTGCCCTTCATAAGCAAATCATCTAAAGTTATCTCTGTTGCGCTCTGTGCCACGAGAGAGCGATTCAATAATTCATATTTTTTTCATACTACGTCCGCCCTTGTTTTACATTACAGATGAACAAAATTAATTAAGCATTCCCTTTTCGCAGTATGAAGAAAGACGCTTGTCCTGTCTCTGTGGAGTCCAGATAGTTCCCAGTCATCAGCGCTTATCGTGGATAAGAAAGTTTTGAACAGTTTGTCTTTTTTTTTATCGATTTAAGGTAAAAGTTCAAAATTCAGGGTTTCCGCGATCGGCTGACCGTTTCGATTACATGAAAGAACCCAAGGTAGGGTTCTTAAAAAACAGGAATCAATCAATCAATCAATCAATCAATCAATCAATCAATCAATCAATCAATCAATCAATCAATCAATCAATCAATCAATCAATCAATCAAGCGATGATGAGAGGACGCAATCGCACCGCAGTACTAGTGCCGTCCAAGAGGATAGGGCGAAGGTGGCGCCACTGCAGGCACCGCGTGATGAGTACGCAGTATGAGCGCTCTTTCATGCGACACTGCTTCTTTCAATTTTATTGGTGCTATGGCACACACCAATGAACTGAGAACCATTCCCCTCAGTAGCTGCAGTGAAAACCGGTCGCCCACGGCAATTAGGCGCCGAAGAGCAGAGGGAGCTGCGGAACGCGGCGAAGACAGCCAATCCGCCGTACCCGTTGCGCAGTCGAACACTAGTGCTTTCGCATGTGCAAAGTCATAAGGAAGGTTGAGGGGTACTAATGATTGTTCTTTTATGTATAAATAAGTATACCTCACCGCTCCTAATCACAATTATTTGTCACCTATGACTGATAGTGAACGTATTGTATTATCGTTAGTTTATTATACAAACGGGAGTTAAACGTGGGAAGCGGCAGCTTCACTGGTCATTGAAAGGCTTCGATTGAAGGCGCTTTTTAGGGGCGAAGCCGGTTAGGGTCTAGGCCTGTTGGGGTTCTCCTATCCTGTCGTCGTCGTAACCGTCGTCCCATGTAGTCACAATACTGAAACACCGCGAAACTCGTTTACGCCTCGCGCTAGAACGTAACACGTAATCAAAAAAAAACACCGGGACACTCGTTTACGACTCGGACAAGAACGCCGCTTCGTGCTTCAAAGACACGAGACTTTTTACAGCAAAGCTGTATACCTCTACCTTCAAACGGTTTCATCTTCACTTGCAAAAACGCCAAGACGCCAAGAATACACTTATACACTGCATGCTTCGCCCCTCACTAGGTTTCACGTTAGTGGAGATGGCTGGGGATTTTTTTCGTGGGTGTGTGAAATTTATTGCTTGCTTCTCTAATCGCTTGAAAACACATCTTTAAAAATATACACATCATTTTACGAAATATCCCACCTCTATGACGCACAACACGAAATGATGGCCAGCATGATGGTGGCAAGGGGACAGGTTACAGCACACACTCGAAGATTGACACCGGATTGACCAAGTAACGCTGCCAACAACAAAATTTCAGCGAACGACGACGTCTAGCATATGATGCGACTCTAAAGTTCGGTAAGCGCTGTGACAGCACAACAGCGCTGGGACATCATGGGTGGGAGGGCCCCGTCACGCAGTTTCGTTTGCATTTAGCCATGCCACCAAAGACAGTTTGCTTGAAATTGCCTAAAATAAACGGATACAACAATAACAACAACATTACATAAAGCTAAAGGGCTATAATATAAAAGCCCACCCATAGGATGACGTGTCGGATTGCCCACGGCCACAGTCCAGGCGCTCGGGTATCGGCGTGACGCCGCTGAAGGCCGTGTTTCAGTCGAACGCTGGACTTCGGGCACTCACGTATACGTGTCGGACACGGTAGTGCCGACCCATGGAGTCCACACTCACCCTTGTCAACTGGAGGCCGTGGTCTGTGGAACACATTTTGCAGTCCAATGCGAACACGCCCGCGGCGACGCCGTGTATGTAGCCGACGTGTGCGCATGAAGCCCAACGACGCTGCAATCCCCTTCTCTTGCACCTCGAGGGTGCAGACAGGGCAGTAGGTGCTCCTGAAGTCCGGCTGGCCGGCCGACGCCCCGCAGCAGCTGAGCCCGATTGCGCTGCTTCGGCCCCCATGGGAGTAGCGGGCGCTGCTGGTGCGTGCACGGTGATGAAGGACGCACGGCAGCGGCAGCAGGCGTTGAGATTCGGCGAGGCCGCGTCGCCCTGCATACATGCGAAGCGGCCGGGCTCTTCCGGAAACAGCCGGGGGTAGCCACAGCGATACAGTTCCTAAGAGGGGAGCACACGCAGCCGGAAGTAGATGTCATGGGAGAAGCACGGAACACGACGAGTGCCTCCCGGTCAGCCCGCATCGCATGGTGTTGGACGATGCTCGTCGAAGCCTGCTGTAAGTCATCCTCGGCGGTGGCGGCATACTGGAGGCAGCAACTATCAGCCGCATACACGAGTCGTTGTCGGTTTCTATTAGCCTCCATGTCCTGAATAGGGCCGCTTTGATTTTGAAGAATGGCTGTCTTCCGTAAGCACGGGTGCTGGTTCTCTTTCATCATCTTCTTCTGCTCTAGATTACTGGTGCATACCCACGGAAGACGAATTGGCCCAAGCTTGAAATTTAGTTGGAAGTGCGTAGCTAAGAATTGGAATAGAATGGATGACTTTATTCGAAGGAGGCCAATAGGCCCTGTTGTAGGACATGAGAAAAAAGGTGGGGGAAGATGGTTCATATACGAATATTTTCACTGCACTGTGAACGTTCACTTAACACGTTACGTCTGGTTACAAAAATACAAGGCCCTTCCACTCTGTGGCGCAAGATCACCAGCGAAGCTGCAAACTTTTGAGCCAAATCGTATGCCCGACATCGTCGTTTGCCGAAACGTCCTTCATAATAGCTCCACTTGATCAATCCCGTGCATTTTGGGGGGGGGGGGGGGGGGGGGGAAGCTCAACAACGCCATTGTTTTAGGCTGCCTTGTGTAACCTGTTACGTTTTCATCTTACACAGCATGGATAGCTTTGAAAACCAGTGCGTATGTTTATTTTTTTTTATGAGAGTGTTTTTCAACGGGTTAGAGAAGACAACAATAATTTGTACATAGAGAAAAAAAAATGAAGGAAGCCTACACTAACGCGTAAGACTTGAAGGTAAAGATGATGTATGCAACTTTCACGACCATCACGAAGGTTTAAGTCCGCGATTGCAGCCGATTTGCTTCTTCTCCTGCCGCAACGATATTTACTCCATCATTGTTACTATAAGTGTGACCTTCTTACTTTCTTTTCTTTTTTTTTTTGAAGTGGTAATCATTGGACATCACCTTGAAGGGGCGTACGCTATGACGTGTTGTTCTCGTTCCGAGCAAGTTTTGCCACGATTACGGCCGACGCTGGAAATTTTTTTGGCTATTTTTGGCCAATATCCCTAAGTGGGATGCTCCAATATCAATATCCCTAAGTGGGAATTGCCGAGCGTCCCTAAGTGGGGACGATCGGCAATTCCTCCGCATTTTAAAGACGATAGTCTTTTTTTGGCTACGTAAACGCGAGAATTTTGGTCTGTCTGTATGTATGTCTGTTTGTATGTCGAAACGAAAATTTATTATATCTAGTAACAGGTTGTACCCGCTGTAGCTAGCTACTACAAGGGTTCTTTTTTTTTTCTTTATTTCCAAACAAGCACCGCTGTTACAGACATAATACACAACAACAAAAAATACCATTGCACTAAGACAAAATCATTGTTCCACTATGGGATACGTGCTGGTTGCTAAAATATTTTCATTTTTGTTAAGTATTCCACTTGTGACAACCGATCTGGAACACATTGGCGTGTCTTTTCCACTTCAAGAAAAAAGAATATGGCTTCTAGGAAATACCCATTTACAGGGTGTGCACGCATCAATGTCCGAGGGGCGGACTGCCATTCGGCACCTGCATATACTGTGCAGACATAGCAACATTATTAGATCTAGGGGAACGCCATCATCATCACGTTCGACGGACACATACCGAATACCATGGGCATCGATTAGCAGATCTTTTTTCAGCGAACGTTGCAGCACATCCCACAAGAAAACCCCGTCCCAACAGTAATGAAGACATGTTCAATGGTTTTCGGTTTGTTGCAAAACCAACACTGTTCACCCCACGGCATAAAAAGGCCCCTTTCTTGCATCCATGTTTCCACAAGGACTGTCCCGGTGTGTCTTTAAAAATGTTTTGCATCCTGGTGCAACTGACATTTTTATACCCAATCTGACACATCTCGACCTGTGCCAGCAGAGTGAGCAATTCTGTACAAAGGAATAGAAAGACAGTGCCGCAGAGATCGTTATACAGTCCTTTCCTAATGACTGCGTCCAAATGATCTAACGAAAACCGTGCGCATAGACGCATAGAAAACGTAACCACTCAGCAACTTCTTTTAGACAGCCACTGATACCTCCTGGCAGACACAGTGTCGTAACAGACAACTTAGGAAAAACTCTGGCTAATTTAACTTGGCAAACGGTGCGCAAAAAGGGATCTTCTATATCCCGCCAAAGCAGACAGCTGTTTGCCAACTGTCGTAAAAAGAAATGTTTTAAAACTAACCCCCCATCACGTACACATCGAAAGAGATTTGTACGACTCATTATCTCCCAGGATGAACCACAAACAAAACCTACACGGGTCGGCGGGTTACTGGATATAAGCAACGTGCTCTTGTCTGCAAACTCGATTCAGCCACTCGGCCAAAGTGAAACAGAAGATGCACAATAGGTTTATATACCCACAGCCAAATCTAAACGTCTAAGTCGGGTGGCAATGTTCATACTTGTCAAAATTATTGAACAAGAACAAAACATTACTCAAATGTGAGGCAGAAAATCCATACACAAGGAACATTTGCAGTGTTTTTTAATAAAAAATTCATGGATGCTTGATTTTTGCGGTACCAAATGAAATACTACATCCACTGCAGAAAAAAAAAATCACTCCGTCGCCTGCTGTCGCCCGTGCCACTATAGCTTCTGGCGGCATTTTAACAAATAAAACGACAACTGTTACGAAAGGTTCTGCTAGATAAGTTCCACGTTCCGCTTGGAACGCATGTGGAGAAGGGCAACGGGGTTCTATAAACGTTGTAGTAGGGCGCCTCGATTCACACGCGTCTCCGCTATGCGGCAGCGCTGGCATCGAGGCACCCGGCCTGGAGCAGTGGAACGTGGTAAATTTAAATTGACTTGAACAAATCCCCAGCGTTTTTACCTTGGGGGAGCGCGACGGGAGAGGAACACCATGAGAGGTGAGAGCGAAGGAAGGCATTTACTTGGGGAATGTCTATGAAAGAGGACAGTTGCAACGAAAGGAGCAGATACGCGGCTAATTTTTAACTGCGGAAACGAAAAATAACGATTTGCTAAACAGCTTCGCTGCTAAAAATTGGCGCAGCTTGCACTATAGTGGTGCAAGGCTGGCGAAACCGCAGGCCTGGGGGTGACCTAACTTGTCCCCACACTGACTGCGCTGCAATGGGCCGTTCGCACCACCCATGGATGGCGCGCTGGCTTCGGCGCGATACTCGGGGCTGTATCGTAGCCGTCTTATACGTTGTCGAGCGGAGACACGACGACATTTGCCCTGCGCTTCTTCGTCCTCGGGAGTTACATACTTCTTCGGCCGACCCATGTGTTGCGGGAGTCTAAATGATGTGATAGGCGCGGAGTCACGGGACACTGTGTGCCGCACATCCTGCTGCGTCCTGCGCTTCCCAATTCAGGCGCGAATGCACGTGAACTGGCGAGAAGAAGAGCACGCGAGAGATCACGCCACGAACGCCAGGCAGAGTATTCTCGAAAGTCGAGCGGTGCTGGCGTGCGCAATTACGTCATAGCTACGCGAGGCTCGGCTCCGTTACGAGGATATTGAACGCCTAGATCAAGGGCCGGTAACTCTGAAGACTATCCTAGGGCCATGGACTCACCCCTCAAAGCAGCGTAAGGCTCTAAAGAGTTTGTTTTCTTAGTGGTAGGACATTGGTCACACTTTAATATGGTTAATTCTGTGACACAATCTGGAAAATAGTCCGCCAAGCACGTCAAGCCACGGCAGTGTTTTTTTTTTCTGCCCACCTCTATCTAGGGCCTGTTTTCCCTACATCCCCGACCCCTAGCAGAGAAGCCGGTAGGCGATTGCAAAAGCCGGCAAAACTCACTGCTTTTTCAATAAAGAGCCTTATCTCTCTCTCTCTCTCTCTCTCTCTCTCTCTCTCTCTCTCTGGGCGAAGGTCGTGCAGGGCGGCGTGAGCCGGAGGAGTCTTAGGGGCGAAGCAGCTTAGGGGCTGGGCTGTTGGCGTCTCCTGTAGTCGTCACAATCGTCGTCTCATGTAGTCACGGTACTAAAGCACCGTGAAACTCGTTCACACCTCGCGCTAGAACGCAATGCGTACTAAAAAAACACCGGGACACTCGTTTACGCCTTGCGCTGGAGCGCTTCGCGTACTAAGAAACACCCGGACACGGGAACAATGGGACCCCTAAAGAAATTTTGGCCCTCGACCTACAAGGGGCCTTTGGCAACGTTACTCAGGACAGCATACTGGCTGCCCTTGCCGCCACCGATTGCGGGAAAAGCACTTAAGTTTACTCACTTTTTATCCGATCTTACGGCCACACTCAAGAACGCCACAGTTACATCCGATCCCCCCATCTGGCTTGGTGTCCGTAGCACCCCTCAGGGGTCTGTGCTCTCTCCGTTACGAAAAACTTGGCCCTCCTGATACTCCCCGAAAAGGTTGGCGGATATACCTAATCTCGGCCACACCCTGCACGCCGATTATATCACCCTTCGGACGGGAACGGGTTCCCTTGGAGAGATGCCAGACACGCTCCAACATGCCACGCATGTAGATACACCAATAAGCTAAAGCCTTTGGCCCCAAGTGTGGACTTGAAAAAGCAGAGCTTCTTGTCATCTGCCCTCGCGCCAAACGGCACATCAGGGAAGACATGTCGGGCTTGACGGCTGGGCCACCACCCCAAGCCATAGCAGCATCAAGATTCTGGGCGTGCACCTCCAGGACAACTCCGAGAGTGGCGTGTTAAAAATATTAGAGAGAGAAGAGGTAACTTGGCAGCGGCCTCCCACTGGGGCTCACACTAGACCACCCCCAGCTGAATCTGCCTACGCCCCGAAATCGTCCGAGGATGATGGGGAACGCTGACACGTTTAACAGGCCTCTCTCATTCAAAGAAAACATAGAACATTTGGTACTCCGAGCTTTAACCTTATAATGTCACTGCAAAGTTCGTCAAAGGCTCTTCAGTGCCCCCTTGGAAGAACAAAAAAAAAAAGATTCCGGAAAGGTGCGTGATGGCGCAACACGTCTTCATTCGGGAAAGTTGGACAAAGTCGATGCTATACACGTTACCAAAGATTCTACATCTACATTCCTTCTTCGAGGAAACATACGCGTTACGGGTAGCCGTGCCAACGGAGCCGCTGTCGGCATTTTTTTTCCCGCTGTCTTACGTCACTGCGTTCGTCGAGTGACCCTGCAAAAAGCGGTTTCCTTGCCGTTTCTGCGCGGTGGAAAAAAGAATGACGCTGACAGCTGCTGCTGATCAGGCTCATTTGAGTTTCGTGCACTCGTGTTGCAACAACTGCTCCGAGGCGACCACTCCCCGAGGAGGAATCGTTTGCGTGTCTTCCTGGGCTGCTTCGATAGGAAAGCCGATCTTTGTGCGCTGTCGATCGCCATCTTCGCATGTGTGTTCTTGTGAGTGATGTTGGCGTGCTGTAGCACTTATCCATCGCAGGGTATTGTCGACGGGCAGTAGCCAAAGCTGTCGTGAGGCGCTTTTATGTATAGTTTGCTCGGTGCCTAGTCCGTTATGACTGCGCCCATGAATACCACATGTCTGTAATAACCACACATCGCAGGAGAAAGTGTAGCTGTGTGAGTTGCTCAAAGCACGGAGTTACGAAACGTATTGCCAGGAAAAAATTCAGAAGAAAATTGTGGTGGAACCGATACTTGTGTTGGACTCGACAAATGCTCCATTAATTTCCCTTGCACAGTGCCATGTGATGGTCACAAAGGAGGACTTTCCCGCCCCTGGAAAATCACTCCGAAGAACTTCACTGAAAAAGCCGTGGTTCACATTCATATATTAAAGCGAAGTGGTAGGAGAAAAAAATGTGGAAGTAGAATCCAGTGGAAAGAAGAAACACCGCAAACGAATTCCAGGATTGCCTGCCTCATCCAATGAAGTTTTCTCCAGGCGGCTCAACAATTACAGGAGCGGGAGCCTCGAAAAGGTGAGCTTATTAATGCCTCGCAATGGCCGAAACCGAGCAGAACGTATAGAATTCGAACGCTGCGGGAGGGGGGAGGAGGGAGGGGGGGGCAGTGTCGTCAACAAATATTGGTACCATAGATAGCATAGAGGGTACACATTCGGCACTTCGTGAGCTTTGGATGGGTAAGAGAAGTGCAATTCTCGTGATGTTAATCACCGAGGTTGACAAGTTCAGGTGCTTTCCTTTTCGAGGAATCCTGCGGGTCGTAAAACGTGGATCTATAGCGTGCTGTAAATTCTTGCGCCATTGCTTCGCATTGCAATCGGGAGAAGCAATCTTGCTCCGTTTTCCGCTCCGAGTAACCTGCTCAGACGCGGGATGACTAACCATGTCACCCGACACGAGTCTGATTTTAATCCAACACAGCTAGGTTGCTAACTCAGCTACGAAAATTATGGTACTCACCATGAGCTAGCGAAGAAAAAATGAAGCGAGGAAAATGGACACGGGGCGGGTGACGTAATGCGCACGAGGGACAACAGGTGGGCCATCCGATTAACGGAGTGGTCACCAATGGACCGTGAACGCAATAGGGGTCTCGATAGAGGGATGAACTGCGTATGTTCGGGGGAAACGAGTGGACTCGGCTAGCACACAATAGACGTGGCTGGAAATCTTTGGGGGAGGACTTCGTACTTCAGTGGCCAGTTCAGTTCAGTTCAGTAAAACTTTATTGAGGTTGGGGAAGGGATTAAAGGGAGAAACTTGGGTGGAGTCCTCTTTCCAGGGCCCCAGAAGCTTGTGCCCCGACCCAGGCCCTGTGGATCAGCTGGCGCTGGTCTTCCAAGGCCTCGCTGGCCAGAGCCGCCCCCCACGTTTCTAGTGAATCAGGTGTATGGTTCTCTGTTTGCCATGTAACTGGGCAACTTATATGGTGTGGAAAAAGGTGGCTTTTTCATTGCATTGATAACAGCCCTCACTAAATCTGTCTGGGACGTAAGCGCCAGCCTTGATTTGTGTGGGAATGTGTTAAGTTTGTATTCTTCTCAGTGTTTGTGCGTCGTGGCCACAACTAGGATGATGAGGATGATGATGACTCACCATGAGGAATAGGATTGCCCTTCCACCCGTCGTTCTCTCCCACGATTTTTGAGCAACAGGAACAGAATTATCGCCAGAAACACGGGACAGGGGTGTCTTTTGGAGGGGGTCCTTTATTTGTCGGCATTAGCGCACCCGCTCTGACTCAATAGTTTTAACACGATTTGGAGCTGGGCTAGTCGGTAACTTTGATCTCCGAAAATAAAACAGCACTAAAGGAACTAGAACAGCAAGAAAATTGTGCCCAATCAACTTATTGGGAAATGGAGGTATTTTTTGTGTTTGTTCGGCCTTTATCTCGCCCCTGCTCGACGTCGTTTTTATATTTTCTCCTTCGCTTTTGAACCCGCCGCGGTGGCTCAGTGGCTAAGGCGTTGCGCTGCTGAGCACGAGGTCGCGGGTTCGATTCCCGGCCGCGGCGGCCGCTTTTCTGATGGAGGCGAAAAGCAAAAACGCCCGTGTGTACGAGATTTCGGCGCACGTTAAAGATCCCCAGGTGGTCAAAATTAATCCGGAGCCCTCCACTACGGCGCGCCTCATCGCCTGCGTTGCGTCGGCGCGTTAAACCCCCACAATCAATCAATCAATCAATCCTTCGCTTTTGAAGTAATTGCGGGAGGACTCTAAACTAAATAGAACTGTGTGATTTTGTGAGAAACCTCATCGCAGTGTACACTGATGCATTTTCAGGCATGTGTAATTTTTATTTATGCTTTTCTTGTTTTTTAATTATTGGCGTCAGAATGCTTGATTGGACCTGCTTTTGTTGATTCATTTTCATGTCCTTTAATATGATGTGCGCGAGGGCGCTGGATTAAACAGACAGACATAATTAATCGCGAGAGGACTCTCGATTAGCATACCTTCGCGGTCTTGTTAGTTATCTTCAGGTTTCGCTAAATTTCGAATATTTTTATTTTTTGAATGCTACTTTACATTTGTATTCCTTAATTTTTACATATTCGTTCTTATTGTCTTTATTATTATTTCTTGGTTCATTTTTGTGTGTATGCGTGTGCATTGTAAGTCTTTTCACCACAAGAGGGGGTTGAATTAAGTAGTTATTTTGCATATGACTACAGCAGTGGCTCTTCGAGAGGTTTCCAGACATAATTTCTTGTATGAGATATTCCTGAGAACGTAGTGTTCGCCACGAAAAATCAATATTTTTTACACGGTGACTGAAGGCATTTGTGATGTCATACCAAGCTTAGTGAGTGCCTTCATATGTTCATAGGTAGGCGAATCGGCAATTGAACTAGTTGATAAGGGATCTTAACACCTTGAAATATAGCGCAATACTGACAAGGAGACGAGGAGGAAAAAATGATGAGACACGCCACAGCATTGAATCGCAACTTAACTTTTGTCGAATTGAAGTCTTTGCTTAAATGCTTACAAAACCTAGCACCCATGCTACCGACGCTTCACAATCAGCGTCGAAAATATACGTCATTATCCCAAGAACGCTCCCATAAACGTGTCACTTCTTTCCGTTTCGTGTACAGTAGTCGGTACGTGCTCTTTTCAAGGTGTTAAAGGATGCTTACAGAATATTTCAGGCGGAAAGCCTGTAAAGTGATACGATTTACAGTGGGTGCGGCAGATTGAAAGCGGTTTCGACTGCATCGACATACCTGACTACGTGGTTTTATGATGCAAGATTCCGTTCCCCTGTGGGTCCGCCACTTCCTCTGGTTCGTCACCAGCGACATCCTACTGGTTCGCTTCAAACAATCCTCCTATTTTTGTGAGCAACTGCTACGAGAACCCCACTCTTCGGTCCTGAGTGGCCTTGGGTTTGAATCATGGTTTTTGGCGCGAACGACCTAGATTCAGTCCCCAGCAGTGCCGAAATTTTTGTAAGACCGCTAATTGTTTTTAACAGCGAAGCTTCTGTTGCTGGCCGTAATGTGAGCGGTGTGCGGCGCCATAAAAAATTTTGTTGCATAGTTAGTCTTGTCGTTTACCACAATCGTGAGCACGCGTTTTACGAGGAGCGCCCGGCGTCGTCCAGGCTTGCGCGTGGTGCTCGCAAAACAAATACCAAGAAAACAGTTCACGTGTGTCCGTGCCTCAAGGGGGGAGCTCAAGACAGCTCGCACTACCGTCGCCCAGTTCGCGGGACCGACGCAGCGGAATCTTCCGACCGTGCAGCCTGCGTCGCCGTAGTGGGCAACTCCCGAGGAGACTGTTGCTTCGTGCTCGGTGTCCACGCCTCACCCTGAAGTTGGTGAAGAAGTCGCCATTTCCCTGGCCCTTACAGCTGCCCCGGCCACCGCAATAATCTCCGACTCGCAGACGGCTCTTCGGAACTTTGCGACTGGTTGTGTATCCCCATCAACCCACCGCGCATCCTCGCAGACATGCACCACGTCCGCTTGCACATTGCCCACGCCTGATATGGACACCGGCCCATTCGTCCCTTCCGGGTAAAGAGCTGGCCAAGGAGGTAGCCCGAAATTTCTTCTGCCGGGATGCCTCCGATGCTGTCTCTACACCTCGGGCGGGAGGAAGGGATCGCCTGGTTAGGTATCGGGACATAACACAGCACTACCGCCTTAGTCGGATGCACTACTCCGGCCCCGCTCCCACCTTAAAGCGCAGGCAGCCCGTTCAGTCGCGTCGACTCCAGACGAACACTTTCCCGCATCCTGCATTGTGCCACCTCCACTTCCCCACGCGATACTGCCACACGTGCACATGGTGCGGCGCGCCTTTCGCTTCCCTTCACCACATGATGGGCGCGTGCCCGTCCAAACCCCCCCTCCATCCTACTCTGTCCCTGCCCCTTACCACGCTAGAGCAATGGGAGGCTGCACTGCTCAGCTCAGACGTGCACAAGTGCAAGAGTGTGTAATCCAGCTGGCCGAACTCGCCGCTAGGGCCCACGGGCTCCTGGCCGTCGATTAGGGGACTGTAGTGTGCCGGTTCACCCAGCCGGCGCCTCATTCTTAACAGCCCTGGATAAATAAAGTTTTTACCACCACCACCACCACCGGTCGCTGCCTGTTCTAGCGCGTGCTGATGCGTTCCACTTTAAAAGAAATGTGAAAGCCTGAGGACAAGGCGAACAGGGCCCACCAGTCATGCATGAGGAAGACGATATAGATGGATGTGATAATGACTACAACTACCACAGTGAAAAGCGACAACGGAACATATCAATAATCAATTTCAAACCTAATGCAATGCGTGGTGCTGTGTCCTTCAGTGCTTACATAGAAAGAAATCCTCCAGTTGGGCTATGGTTCAAGCCTTGCGCGAACTTAGTGCATGCTTTCTGCCAATTTTTTTTTTACTGCAAAATGGTGCTTTTCGCTCGTTTATAGGTATATTTTCTTAAATAAGGGCTGTTTCACATCTGTTAGGTCGGTTTAGAGGCGGGGCGCGGCAATACGTTCAATGAGCGTTCTGCATCGCACTGGAAGTGACTGGATTGTACCTATCTCGGAACGGAATATCCCTTTACTGATACTATATCCCTACCGGTACGCGCGAGCATTACGCTTATAAACCGCTCTCTCATTGCGACGCATTCGGATGACCCTAAATGTGGCTTTGTCTCTTGAAACAAACAATATTCTCCAACTCTAGATCAAGGTAACAGATCACTGCTCTTATATTACGTACGAGTGTTTTGCCTCAAATAACCGATTTCCTTTACGCCATGCGAGCTGCTAGCTGGCAAAGGTTCACTTTCTATCCCAGTTGAAGTCGTTCGACAGTTTAACAGGGCATATTGTGAGGAGGATGTCAGGCTCTGTACTAAGCCGACGGGTATGTGTCGGTGTCTCTGCTGGCCATGTACCAGGCTGATGGACTGATGAGCGCTGAGAAGCTAGAAGAAGTCGACGACGCTCGGACTCTGCTTGGTTGATGCGCGCATGTGGACATCCACGCGTCTGCTCGGTATAAGCAGACGCGTGGAGTCCCGCAGGTGTCTGTCACCTCCCCAGTGTTATTCAATGTGCTCTTGAGCTCCATGCCTATTCAACCTGATGTACAAACATGTTTATGCAGATCATTTTGCCTCTTTCTCTTCCTCGCAGAATATTCCTTCCCTGTTTCATTCTCCTCAGTAATATTGAGAACTTCCTGGAATTATGGCTGGACACTTTGAAATTTTCGTTTAATATTAATAAGTGCAACTTATCGTGTTCTCTCTTAAAGACCCAATATCGGTTTCGTTATTATATTGTCAACAATTTATTCGGCAGGGTGATTCGCTAAAAAATGCCTTGGGGTCATATATGACAGTAAATTGAATTGGCGCCTACACATTGAGCACATTGCAGCGAAAGGCTCCCGCGCTGTCGCTCTTTTGAGGGGTCTTAGTCACAAGCGAACAGATCTGAGAGCAGATACACTTTTGATGATTTGCAGCATGTATGTTCGTCCAACCTTAGAATTTGGGTGTGTTTTATTCTCTGGCTCTGTGATCTATAATTAAAGGAGCCCTGAAGGGTAAATACAACCTCGTTTAATTTGAAAAGAACTAGGATTCAGTATCCCACTCAGCTCCATTACAGCCACAAAAGATGTTTTTTAACGAAAAAAAAGCAAGAAGTATTTAAACCTTTCAAATTTGCGCCACAAGACGTGTTATGAGCAAGAATGACAGTCATACGGGCCTACAATAAAGAATAATTTTCAGTGCGTTAACTGCACGTTAACATTCAAGTGATGCGGTCAAATGGAACTAGATGGCCCCATTACAGACGTCCAGTCATGTGTCGTTGCGACAGGTCAGTTAGGCGGCCGCCAACGCACAAAACAAGGTTCCGTGACGTCATAGAAAAGTTGCGGGAAATTGGCTAGGGGGTCGCGACCTGCTTCACATGTTTTCTTCTAATATCTCCGTTATTTGTTCGAAGATTGCGATGTATTGGTATCATTGTTATCGGGACTAAGAGTCTTCCTAATAAACCCAACTTGTATTTGTCTTTATGGCTCCTTTAAGCTACAGCCTTTGCTGAAGCTGGCAACGACAATTATTGCGCTGCTTGCTTAGGCCTGCCCGGTCACGTCCCAATTCGGGTGTTGTATTAGAATCCGAGTCCCAACACTGAACTCCAGGTTTAAATACCTAACAGCCAATGCCTTCGCAAAGTTCCTTCATTTCCCGACTGGACAGAACCAGAGGCTATTTTTCACCAGCATGCAATGTCGCTTTTTGGTCTAGGTCATTTTTGCCAACTCTTTGCTTACTCCATTGAACACCACCCTCCTTTCATTTCCCGCCTTGCAGTTACCATCCACAGTAGTAAGGAGTTCGTTAGATATTTTCCCGAAAAATGCCGTTCTCCCGGCTAACATATTCATAACATTCTTCTGGCCAACCAGTCCCGAATACCCATCCGACGTGGTTTTTGCAACTGGACGCTTCGCCGAAACGATGAGGAAGGTTGGGTGGGTATTTTCTCTCCGGAATTGACATCGGTCCTTATTCATTGCGATTACCATATTTCATCCCCATTTTTTATGCAGAATTTATCGCCCGCATTCTTGCAATCCTGAAACTTGATTCGGCACATTCTTCCGTGATGTTACTCACCGACTCCCTGTCCTCCCTCCCACCCTGTTCCACCGACTCATGTGCAGCGGGTGGGAGAGGGCCTATCCGTAATCCACCTACTCATTCAATGCAAGGCACTCAAACAAACACGACAAAACACTTCAGAGAACTCTACAGACAACACATTCCGCTACACCCATCGATTGTTTTGGGTGACGATGCCATGGTTTCTGTGAAAACGCGTTTTTTAAGTATTTGTCAGATGTTAAGTTTTTAAACCTCATTTCCTATCATGCATAATCAAAACTGGCTCTATACACCAGCCATCATCATTGCCTTCTATTGATTTAACCATTCGTCTGGCTTACACGTTTTAACACCGACTTTTTTTCGTGGTGACCACTTTTGTTTGGCGCTCTTTGCTCTAGCTGGCCTTGCCGCCAAAAAATACCCAACAATCATCATCACCCCCCTGTCCTGCATCCCCATTCACGGGCGGGGAGATTCGACTCGTTTGGCTGCCCGCCACACTGTGGGTTAACCCTCAATGAAGCCGCCTATAGGTTAGCTAAAACAGCTTTGGCTTCACCGATTGTAGAGGTGCTTCCCGCGTTTGCTTGCGTGTTGCTGGCATGTTATCGCAACTGCCTGTTGGTCCAAAACACCTCTGATCACAAGCTGTGCCCTTCTCCTGAACTCGAATATCACAGGTTCCGCTGGAAAAGAAGTCTATGCCAGACTCGCTTTTGCGAAGTATCGCTGACCTCTTTTCGCTGTGGTGTGCCTACACTTAATCGATACCTATATCGGGCAGATCTGAAAACCTCCCCCTTGTGCCACTTTTGCCACGAAATTGAATCCGAAGAGCATTTCTTCCTTTTTTGCCGCCGGAGAAGGCTGCTGGAGACCCCCTTGCGGCGTCTTGCACTGCCATTGACTGTGTTAGTGCTTTTGTCGTTTGGGGGCACCAAGCTGGGCCAATGCCATAGGGATGTGTGCAACGCCATCCACTTCTTCATTTCGGAGATGACTCGTCGGCCGTGCTAAAAGTATTCCGATTATGCTGACTTTTACCTAGTTTTCCTACTCTTTTCTCTGTTGTTTTTTTTTCTTGTTTTTTCTCTCTCTGTCTTTCTAACTTAGACTAAATTCTTTCTCCTGCTTCACTATTTGGCGTTATGTGATTGATTATCATGAAACAAAGAACTCTTTTTGGCCAATCCCCCTAAGTGGGCATGTGCCATTTTTTGGGCCACCACTACCACCCTACTCTTGCTTTCCCCTCGTAAATATTCCTCTGTGAATAAACAACTTCCATATAACAGTATTTATAGATCGAAATTTACTGATGTTGCCGAGGTATTTATTGCCCTTAATTTGTCCCAAATCGAGCTCGAGAACGGTAAGCTCAAAAACCTGCGAGCTACCACAAAAATGTGTCACATACAAAAATGGTGCGCTCCGCATTGATTCACTTTCTGTAAAGGCTGTGTAACTTAGGGGAAACGCAAAGATACGACTGATGGTGTCGCATTTTTGCTACAGAGGGGCGTCGTCTGGGTTCAGTAAGACTTCAGCGAGGCTTGTTCCACGCTCTTGTTGTTTACATCGACCAACAGGACGCATATACCTACTTAGGAAGATTGTTCGAAGGATTAGTGCGAGTTACGCGCTTTCATAGAAGCCAGAAATGATTATGTCCACCTGTAAGCCACAAACCCTATCAGAAGTGGCATACATTAATGCTGCGGCTTTTCCTCTTTTGTATGCGCCTCTTGCCGCTGCCGCCGGCATCCCTAGCAGCTGTCTCGAAACTTCTATACCTAAAAGGGCACTGACACAAAAAAATTTGCATCCTATTTTTTTTTGTTTGTGGTTGTTGCGATAAATACCTACGACCTATTATCACGTCTGGAAACCGCATAGGGTTCAGCGCACGGCGGTTGTTTCATTATAGACGTTTTTAATGCGGCCAGTCGCAGTTTCAGTTTCAGCGGGTGCCCCGAAAGGTTGAATCTTTGTATACACAAAGCTGTCCACGTGCATGTCGGACGGATACCACAGAGCAGAGCTCTCGTAAGCACTGTCGATTCCGTCGTCGGCGGCAATTTCTGCTAATGCCGCTACATACTGATCTCGTCAGCCGCTTAATTAAAAGCGACCGTGGACGTGATACAGGCGCCTGCGAGTGCCGCGGCTAGAGAGCGACGCCCGACGCTCGAGGCAGTGGGTGGGGGATGGATGATGTGAACATTTATTGACTGATATATTACAGAGAGGTAGCTTGGAGAGACGCGCGCTGCAGGAGCAGCCGGCCGGTCTGCCTGCTAGGTCCACCTACAGATGTGTTCGGCTTAGCCACTGCGGCGGATATTCGATTGCCGCTCTCATAAGTGGTGCAGATGACAATTTCTAATGCAATTTGCCAGCACATCATTACCTCCTTCCTCGTATCTACAGCTTTGTTCGCGCCATGAGTCCTATTTAGTGCAGTGGTATAACTGGCGCCACTTCGCGGCCGCGGCCGCCGCCCGCGCAGCGACCGTCTGTCGGTGTGCCCGGCGCGTTTTCGCGTCCAGTGCAATAAAAAGCAATAAAATAGAGTGCCTGGAATCGCTGTAGAACTTAGGTCGCGGCCAACTGCCCGATAGCCAACAAAATCCCGGCGCCCCCGCCGCCAACAATCGGGTCGTTTGCAGCTCGAGAGCAAAAGCACCGGACCTCCGACTGGAGCGGCGAGCTGACAAGAAACGACGGCCAGTGCGGAAGCGGCCAACACATACTCGCTAACGTGTTTGGGTGTTGTTTATTTACTCCACATCCAAGTAGATGTTTGATCTCGCGAGGACCTCAGCTGGCTGCTCGGTTGCGTTACGCACACATTAAAATTGATTCTAAATATGTTCTAGGCTGTATTTGCCGCTGACATTTTGGAGATGATTATGTGTGCTCACACCATCTATCTCCCAAGTTATTTCGCCTCCAAAATTTACCCCTTTAACTATACAATACACCAGCCAGTACTCCTTTAACTATACAACTCTACACACTTGTTAAGACGCTGGGGAAACTGAAAAACAAAGAAAATTTGACCTGTCTGTCTGTCGTCGTCCGCACTCGACAGAACCGCTCTGTCAGAAATCGGTGGGCACGAACCACTCATCTGGTGGCGGGTTTACTCAGCGAAGCGGTTTCTGTTTCATTGGGTTGCGCATCATTCACAAAATAAAGCACCATACCGGGGACGCAGTTTAAATGAGTACACGAAACTTCTGCATCTAGCCGGCCAGCGGTATCCATGTGATAGAGGCAGGAGCGGCTGTGTCGCGGTTCGACGCCACACTCTCTCCTTCTCTCCGCGGCTCTAATGCGGCGCCGAGGTCCGGACTCCACACTCTCTCCCACTTTGGCTGCTGCCGCGCTATGTCCTCCTACCCGGTTTTCTGCGCACGGACGCGCTCTGATCGTGAACATTTCCCGGCTCGATTACCCCCTTCGGACGCATGCGGTGGGATGCATACAAGGGTTAGAGGTAAACGAGCTTCGCTGTAAAATTATGCTGAGGTTTCACTTCGGTGATATAGACTACGTGCAAGAGCGTCAAATACTCTCTGAATGCTCTGATTACAGGGCTTGGCTGCGCCAACCATGAAATGCTTCACCTAAGCTTCCACATTGCCCGAATGTTGTACAAACCGCTAGCTGGCTGTCTAGGACGTGCTAAGAAGCATCAGGGTGTGATTACTCACGACGTTACCTCATCGTCTGGCTTCGTTGCGTATCAGCAACGCACTAGGAAGCTGTGCCGGCACCGTTCTTATCTCCAATCGGGGTGGTGATCTCGGGGCGAGGTCCCATAAATCTTATCTGACATGAGTGCTCAAGGCCGGGTTCATACAGTTTACCCATCACTGACCACAAGATAATGGTCCTCTCTTGATTATGGGGTTTAACGCGCCGACGCTACTCGGGCGATGAGGCGCGCCGTAGTGGAGGGCTTACGGATTAATTTTGGCCACCTGGGGATCTCTCTTTAACGTGCGCCGAAATCTCGTACACGCGGGCGTTTTCACTTTTTGCCTCCATCAGAAAAGCGGCCGCCGCGCCCGGGAATCGGAACCAGCGCAACGCCTTAGCCACTGAGCCACCGGGGCGGGTGATAATGGTCCTTTCAACCAAACTCGATCCACCACCGCCGACGCATCGCATTGCGAAAAATTAAGTTTAGTGCTTTCGTATTACAATGCATGAGTAGCCTTAGGTGCCTCTCTGATTTTTTTTTTTTTTTTTTCGTTACACAAAATGACGAAGTATAAGGACGAGCGAACTGCCCTGCAGTACCAGAAAAACTGGATGCAAGCATGCACCATAAAACGCCAAGAGTGCTGAAAAAGACGCGTCCGTCACGGCGAGAAACTCTGACATACAAAATTATTCTTTTGGAACCCGAGCGTTTAAATAGCAACAAGACGTCTCGCCCGGATTCTTGGTTCCTGACAGTAACTAATTGGCTGCCCGAAGAGACAGACGGGAACGTCATGCGCCCGTCCTGTCGGTTCCTTCCCTTCCTGTTTCCTTGGGTAGCCCGCTGTGTGTTTAAATTCATTGCTTTGCAGCTGAGGCGCCCCCCCCCCCCCCCCAAAAAAAAAAAAAAAAAAAAAACACGCTGGAGTTGGAGGGCAATGGGAGAGGCGCTGTGGACTTAAACATGATGCTGGCAATGATAATCATGACGACGGCTAACTAGGACAAAGCCTGATTGACGTTTCTCCCTTTTTTTTCCTTCCGGCCTTATATTTGACTTCTCCCAGTAAACGTCCCAAAATGTCGACTGTGGACATGCTGAAAATAATTTCGGTGGGACTGTGCCACCTTGTCCGGCGCCGTTCCTGTATGAGGACTTCCAGCTCTTTATATGAAGCTTTATCGTGCCCGTAGCTTCCTTGCATAAGAATACATGTTTGCGCTAGTTGATTCGTGACTGGTTGGAAGAAACAGTGCGAAAACCGGCACAGCGAAAGGAAGCGCATGTGAAACGGAAACAGAAAAAGAGGGCGCCAGGAGTCCGCTAGAAGTAGGAGTTCCTGTATAACATCCCCTCGCGAGGGCACGATCAAATGCAGAGCTTTCCGGGGGCGCACGACGTAAAGTAGTTTGCGTTGCGTTATGTTGTTGCACTTGTGGCACTGCTGACGAGAGAGCGCTCGTCAGCAGTAATTGAATGAGTCAACGATATAATGCGCGTGTAGCGTCCCATTCTGTGTCCTTTGTGGCGCAGGGGTAGAGCACCATGTACATTGCGTTCCGCCCGCAGGGTCGAGGAATCGAAACCTGGCGCCGCGATTTTTTTTTTTTATATAGTAGGGACGACGACGGTCGGACTACGGACGTCAACGCGGGGTGACATCGTGAGTTACTGAAATGCTCTGCATTTAAAACGGGGGAGCGCCTGTGTTGTGTCTTCCTTTCGTTGACCCTGTTTTTGCCCTGTTTTTCTTTTTTTTTTTCTCTCAACCATTTCTATCATACATTCCCGTTGCACGTGTTATTCACCCCCTGTTCTCTAAATGCCACCATCACAGCACAAGTTCCTACTCTATGTAAAGATGTTTATTGCGGTCCGCGGATTTCTCCATTACAAGATCGATGGCATGGATGGGGCTTATTGTTGAGTAGCCTTTCATAAAGCAGCCTGTTCTATCGGCTGTTCGAAAACTACGGTGTTAATTATACAACTGACTCATAATTCTGGCGAACAACGTGTTTAAAACCGAGAGTATATAGTGTAACGGATCGGCAGCTTATTCTTTTTGGCACCACACATCTTGTAAATTGGAATTGCAAGTGTTCACATTTTTTATGCCAGTACTAGTACGCTTAGTAGCCTGAGACGTACGGGGAATAATTTGGCTAGCTTTCCTAACACATCACCACCATCTGTGGTAGATCATCGGTTATTCAGTCGCCCCCTGCGGCTGTGCCCATTTTATATGTTGCCACACAGTTTGTCTACGCTTTCTTCGTATTCGACCAAGACCGCGACTTTATCTTGAGGCGTAACTAAAAACTCTTGGGCCCCGTCTCTGACTGATTGCAGGTCCGGTTTTTTTTTTATTCCCTCGTTTTATATTTTTTCACTTCATCTAACCTTGCTCTGCTTCTCAAAAGACTGTGATCACTGCTTTTGTCCTTGCGCAGCACCTCAACGTCCTGCACGATACTCGCATTGGCACCAGAATAAAGTCGATTTCCTTTTCAGTTTTACCGTATGGGCTTCTCCGTGTACGTTTCCTGATCATTTGTTGGCAGAAGAATCTATTACTCTCAGGCTCCTTCATTCCGCAGATCCAACGAGTATCGCCTAGTTTTCTGTTGCACGTTCACCTAGCGGATTCTTTCCTGCCTTTGCATTAAAGTCCCCCATCACAATGGCGTACTGAGTGTTGATATTATTCATTGCCGATTCGACATCCCCGTGTAAGCTGTTTCCGTAACAAGACGTGGGTGCGCAGGCTTGTGCAACCTTTATAACGTACTTTTTTTTTCGCTTGATCACAGTGGTCACGAGCCGCTTGCTAATGCTGTAAAATTCTTCCGCACTCACTGCTACCTCTGTGGCAATCAAGAAACCTACCCGAGCTTCTTACTTTCGTAATACCCATGGGAGCACAGAATATGCAAATATTTAACTCCTGTTCTCGTAACCTCGCTTACGTTCTAGGATATTCGATTTAACGCCTTGACGCCCCTAACACAGCGGCAATTTTCCCCCAGGGCCTCCACTCTCTGGTGTAGTTATTTGCATTTAAGCATAGTCTACCCCTGAGAGTGGTAGCGAGCGCTGCAGCTCGGGATAAGGGGGACCTTCTTTTTAACCCTCGGACCAGGGCTCCAGCTTCTATGACTCTTCAGGCGCAGTCGACTAGCGGCTAACCTTCTTATGCTGCCTCGGGCACCCAGACTGGCAGACGCGAGGCCTTCGGCAGGCATGACGCTTACCAGAATTGGGACGAGATGCTTGTT